>HG995304.1:13693330-15019767 GCA_905332915.2 Hecatera dysodea
TTCTTTTTTCAATATTAAAAAGTTCGAAGTACAAAAGAGAACAATATTGTCATTAGCTTATCGCCTTCATCATTCATTAATTATAATTTGTAGTCGTTCCTCAGTAAAGTAGGTATTTCCCATAATTTTATTTAGAACAAAGCAGACTGAAGGAATGTATTATTTAAAAGGACGAAGCCAGTTTGTGCTCATTCATGAGATCAGTACCAGAGAACGTATATCATTTTTTTTTTTAATAGCGGGCTCATATTAGTACACACGGATTTATTTTTAACTATACCAACCGATTTTAATTGCGAAAAAAATACTTTACTTACTTTTATTTACATATCCATGACTTAAATGTAGCCAATAACTGGACATGATTAGGATTACATAATAACACCTGTTAAATTAATTTAGATGCATTCGTTCTACTGAACTTAAAAGAAGAATCAATTTTCCCACAAATCTTTCACTGAAAATGAAGACATTTTCATTAGTGTTAAATGTTTTCTATTTTTTTTCATGAGACATTTTACAATAGAATATAAAATTTCTTCGGATTATCTTCGAAAATAACATAAATCTCTCTCGATGCGCCATTACGTCGCATTTCGGGCAACTGACCATTATAAACATACGATTCACGTTACCGATCCAGCTATTAGCAAAGGGGACCTTGACCTAAAAACGAAATAGCGCTCAATTATTGTGATATATTTAACGCAAGATAGTATAATAATGATTGTAGGTGACAATTTCTGGCTCGCCGTCCGATAGCAACCAGGCCCGGGTCGACGGCGCGTCGTGTTCCACGCGCGCCTCAAAGAGCTGTCAGCAACGAAGACGGGGCTCCATAGGGTCAGTGCCTGCTAGGGTTTTAGGATCGCTATCGACTGGAAGTGAGCCCAAGAGACTAGCGGCATTGCCACGTTGTATGGCAATGCTTGTCCTCTGGCCGAAGTAAAAGCCAGCCCTTCGGTCACGCGTGAAGTGTCAATTAGCTGTATGAATTCTTTGTTTTAGTATTAGACGTAAGTAAAGCTACGGCGAGAGAGATGGTGGCCGAGTGGTAACGGCCTCGACTTACGAATTTTAGGTCGCTGGTTCAAACCCAGCCTGGCGCATTACTTTGTGTAAGGAACTTCATCACCACTGCTCTCAAAACGGTGAAGGAAAACATCGTGAGCAAACCGGCATGTCCTAGAACCAAACATTCGAAGACATGTGACATTCACCAACCCCCACTGGGCCGCGTGGTGGATTACGGCCCATTCCCTCTCCTAGAGAGGAGGCCTGTGTCCCAGCAGTGGGAACATTAAAGGGCTGATTATGCTTAGGTATTCTAAAGCTACTAAGTAGTAGGTAAAAAACCTAAAAAATATCATATGGTTTTGGGGCTGTCCTGGACCGTTGATTAGGGAAACACGTCACGAAAACCACGATCCCGCGATAGTGGTCTGACGGAATAAAACCTGGGGAATTCCTTCAAAAAAAAGGTTAACCAAACTCATAACAACTGTGTACAATTATGTAGGAACAATGTAAGATAAGAACGTAAATTATTATGCAACAACTATGTTTAATTTGTATTCTGAGTTTCAAAACTGTTGCGCTGATCTAGTTTTTCCTGTTGAGATGTTTTTTGTTGTAAACGGGTGTCTGAATTTGGACACTCTTTCAAAAACTACTAAACTGATTTCATTAATTAAGTAATATAGCGTTCTTGTACTTATATCAGAATAACATGTAGGCGATTATCAATATATGTTAAACTAGCTTCTGCCCGCGACTTCGCCCGCCTAGAATAGTTACTTTACCCCCGATTTTAAAAGTCTCAGCCCGATCAGTTTTAAATTGACAAAGTTTCATACGAACTTTCATCCCCTATTTTATCCCCTTGGGGGTAGAATTAATCAAAATCCTTTCTTAGCGGATGGCTACGTCATAACATCTACCTGCATGCCAAATTTCAGCCGGATCCGTTCAGTGGTTTGGGCTGTGCGTTGATAGATCACTATGTCAGTCAGTCAGTCACTTTTGAGTTATATATATTTAGACTCTTCCGTTACTGAGTGACTGACAGACAACGCAGAGCTAAAATTTGCCGCGAAGGTTTTTTGAGGGGAGCACTATAAGAAAAGAATGCCCGGAATTCCTACAGGAACAGCAAAAAACGAGATATGTGCATGCAAATTCGCGGGCAAAAACTAGTAGTTCAAAAAGATATTGGGAGAAAGTACACACGGGCGGAACCGTGTGTGCGTGTGTGGTAACAGGTAGCTAAGCAACCTTTGTTTTATTGATGATAAATCATCAAATAACTTCTTCCACTCTGGGAAGAGCGAAATAGGTGTCAGACTCTTACTGACTGAAACCCACCCGTTTTCTTCCAAACACCCTTTGCGTGCCAGGGCCGGGCCATGGTGACTCTTTCGAACAAATGCCGCTTCCCTGGCAAACAGGCAGCTACCTAGTATTATTATACAGTATGTTAACCAACAAAGGGCGTTCCCGTTAACCCGCAATAGTATAGCATCCATATTTATGATAAAAAAAATTATTACCATTCAAAAACAAAATGTTTTTTTTTTTAATTAAAATATTCACTTAAAATGTTAAATTGATACGTTAAAGAAACACTCTATACACGCGTACCTGCCGGTTTGGGCATTGCTACTAAGTACGAGTAGGTACTATTCCGCGCTACTATGTTGATTTTTGTTCGCGACGATGCGTCTTAGCTACATAGTATAGGTAGTTATAGGTAGCTATAGTAGTACATAGAATGTTGCAAATAAATAAAACCGCGACTACATAGTATAGGTAGTTATAGATAGTTAGTTAGTACATAGAATGCTGTAACAAATAAAGCTGCATAGTATAGATAGTTATAGGTAGCTATAGTTGATACATAGTTTGTTATTGAAATAAAACACATTCGTTACAGTCGTTTGCTCTCAAGAGGCAGTATATAAGCCCTTGGAGCCTTTATTTCTCCCAAGTAAATAGAATATAGTTAGGTAGGGTATCCTGTCCCTTACACATAACAGTAAACACATGGTAACCCTGGTAATCGAAGGTATATAAAGGTAATCAAGGTATATAAAGGTATATAAAGGTGATCGGTGGTATATAAGGTAATCGAGGTATATACACACACAGACAGACATACATAGGTAAATAGAAAGGGCTTGGTAATTTGAGACCCGAAATATTTAGGTCAAAGGTAGTCGCATAGCTAAAAGCGACACTGACCAATCACAGAGCAGGAGGGTGCTGGTACGTGATTGGTCAACGGTTTTTGATAAATAGCCCTGGTGAAGGTATGCACAAAAACCAGTCCGATCACGTTATTTGGCAAGCCGATCCCCTGGGTTGAGAAAGCTAAATATCTAGGCGTGATCCTCGATCGAAAGCTTACCTTCAGAGAGCACATTAAGACGGTGCGCAATCGTGCCGCATTCGCTCTCAGTAGGCTTCATTACATGCTGAACGCACGCAGCAAGTTATCCCTGAAAGGCAAACTACGCATTTTCACCACGTGCATACGTCCAATAATGACTTACGCGTGTGTAGCCTTCGCACACGCTAAGCCCCGCCAAATCCATAGGTTGCAGGTCATCCAAAACCGTTTTCTCCGAAAGGCTACGGGAGCCCCGTGGTACGTTAGAAATGAGCGTCTCCATGTCGACCTCCGTATCCCCACCATCAAACAATTCATGAAACGTATTTCCAAGCGTTTCATAGAGTCCGCTGAAAAGCACCAAAACCCCCTTATCGCATCGGCCACCCGATACACCCCCTCCCAGATCAGCAAGATCCGCCGACCGCAGCATACCCTTGTCGAGCCCGACGACCCCATCACCCTGACCCAAGAGAGTAGTAGGGAAACCAGCACTCTTAGGAAAAACAAACCCAGAACGCGTTCCGTATTCCGACCTCGCCGACGAGGTCCATCGCGACGCCCCCGTCAAAACCCTCCCCGACTTTTGCCTAACGAGCCGGCCCGCGCTGCTGAGCCATTAGCGTTAAATCCCCTAAATAATATCAATCAGACCCAGCCTGTCCCTTGCTGCCCCTCCTCAATGACCCCGCTAAGCCGAGGCCCGTGTCCCACAGGGGATGCCCTTAGCGAGCGGCCATTTAGTTTTAAGTAGTTTAAGCCCCGGCTGGGGGCCTTAGAATCTAAGGCAACCACGGGATTGCCCGGTTGAGCAGTAACCAGCCTTAATGTGCTGAACTGCGAGTAGACCATTCAAAAAAAAAAAAAAAAAAATATGCACAAAAATAAAACACTTGGCATCTACCCTCTTCCTTTCCCGAAAATACAAGTCTAGATTCTAGACTTCTAAATGTCTGAAATAGAACCGCCTTGAAAAATCCTTTCAGGGGATATATAGATGTCTATAGTGTATGCAGGCATAAAGCCGTAATTTAGGTTTAAATAAAACTGTTTATTTTTATCCCCCTGAAACATATACGCTTATAGAGTTGCAACCCCTTGAGTGACAGGGTTGAAACATATGTAGTTTTGTAGAGGGTTGTCGTATCTATAGAGATACATATAGCTGTATAGCCCTCCTAGCATAGTTTTACGGTAAATTCACCCCAAGTAGGTAATAGCTTCGTGCCTACAATAGTTTTGTATAGTTTTCGGCATCCCACCCCTACATGGAGGGGGATGAAGGGGTGAATTTGTCTCCGCTGTATGGAGCCTACCGAGGGCTATCCGTAAAGGTACGACAACCCCTACTCACATAGACCTAAGCCTAGATATAGCCTAAAATCTAGAATTAGCATAATGAAAATTAACGTTAATAAACTTCATCACACACGGTGATTTTTTGGGTGTCGATACGGTATAGTTGCGCCGTACAATAGTAACATAGAAACTTTAAGAAATTTGTAGTCATTTGCAAGATAGTTTGAGCTTATACCTAAATGTAGAATCATATAGTCGCGAATTTCACCCTTCAAATCGCTAAGTGAATAGTGAACAAGTTAAATAGTGTTTTATTGTGACTTTATTGGTAAGCCCTCAATACCTACCCCTATATATTGTGTTGATAACAGCAAGTATAGCAAGTATTCAGCTAAGGGTTGCATCTTCATGGCCCGTAGCTTATAGACGGAGCGTCAACGCGTCTGGATCATTTATACCTAGGTGGGTTGTCACCATACAGTCCACTTTTGAAGAATAGGATAACCTACCCTGGCCACCCTACAGTTCAGTCGATCACGTCCGCCCCGTACATTTTCTGGTCCATCGGAGCCGGATATTTTGAAGATAGCCTGATCTAGCTATTTGGAAGTTGGATTTATCGAACCACGCAGCTACCCTGAAGGCGCAACCCCTATTGTGAAGTCGCACCCCCTTGAAGAAAAAACTACCCTTCAACATTTCAAGACACGAAGGGTGTCCCTAGAAGCTAAATAGAAGTCGGACCTTGAAGAAATCATCCCTTCAAGAAAACTACCCCTAGGCAGATTGATGTTGAAAAATAGTGAAGCAACAACATAGAAGAAATTTAATCAAGCTGAACTTAGAAAATTTCGAACGACTTCACACTTTGAAAAATTTTGAGGAGTTCCGACACTTAGAATATTTTTGAAGAATTTTGAACTTAGAAAATTTTCAACAATCCGACACTTGGAAAATTTTTTGAAGAATTTTGAAATTAGAAAATTTTCAACAATCCGGGACTTGGAAAATTTTTGAAGAATTTTGAACTTGGAATTTTTTCAACAACCTGACACTTAGAAAAGTTTTGATCAAGCGGGACATAGAATATTTTTGAAGAATTTTGGACTTAGAGAATTTCGATCGACTTCACACATAGAAGATTTTGAACAGTCTGGGACTTAGAAAAGTTTCAGTCAATCCGAACTTAGAATATTTTTTGAAGATTGGGGACTTTGAAGAATTTTGAAAATTTTTTGAATTTTTTTTTATTTTTTTTGGAAACTTGGATTGAAGTTTCACCTGAGGCTTACCAGTGGACTACCGAATAGTTTTGAAGATTCATTGAAGACTTCAACAATGCCGATCACGAGGTCGCATGGCAAATCATCCGAGGCGTGGACAGTTCCGATACAGGAACCAGCCGAGAGGGTTCCTGCTATCCATCATCAGGTGCCGCCGCGTTCGCCTTCATCGTCTGGGACGGCGCGATCGATGCAGCAGCGCAGTGAAGACGTGTCTCCGCCTGCTGCCGCTGAACGAATAGAACAGATAGAAGCTTCAGCAATAGAACGAGTACCTGCACCATTGCCGACAACAGTACAGAAACAGATGCCATCGACCTCAAGGAAGGGAACCCGCTTTGAGACGACTTCAGATAGTACAATGAAGCCGTCAAATAGAAAAGATAGCCGAGTCTTGCCAATGACTACCCGGGGTGACGCCCGTATAGAACATAGACGTCCGCCGTCGACCATTGACAGGTCACCGCGGTCATATAGAAAATTACAGAAGGCTCGCGAAGACTTATTGAAGATTAAGTTGGAGCTTGCCCAGTTAGCACTTCAGAGAGCCGAACAAGAGTCGGACGAAGAATATTTGGACGATAGAAACTCAAATGAAGAGTACGTGCGTTCCTGGCTGGAAGAGGCGCCTGAACCTGTTCCTGATCAGAGAGAGACCAACGCCGCCGAGGGGGACATCCGTGATAGTCGACAGCAACCACCCCCCCCTGTGGACTTCGAAACAATAGTGGACTCTCGTCGAACGCACATAGATCCAGATAGTGCTAAACAGATAGAGCCACCACCTATGAAGAAAATAGAAGACGATAGGAGCGAGGATAATTTACGTCCATTCGTTACGGACCTTACGGCTGCTATAGCATCTTTAGTTGACAAGAAAACAGAACAGCAGTCACAGAATTCCTCCTCGGCGTCGAAGGTCATTATGACTTTACCGAACTTCAGTGGTGCGCATACAGAATGGTTGTCATTTCGAGCCATTTATGAAACAACTCGAAAATATTTCAACGATGTCGAGAATACAGCAAGACTTAGAAGAAGCCTGCATGGACGCGCTTTAGAAACAGTTAGTTCAGAACTCATCGGCCATGCAAGACCAGATGACATCATGAGGGAACTCGAGCTGCAATTCGGCCGACCAGATTCGATAGCACAGGCCGAAACAGATAGATTGCGAGGACTGACACGATGCAGTGAGAATCCAAAGGATATTTGCTCATTCGCAAGCCAAGTGAGGTGCGCTATAGTAACGCTGCGAGCATTGAAGAAGGATCATTACCTGATCAACGCCGAGCTCATGCGAACCTTGACAGAGAAGCTACCGAACTCGATACGTGTACAGTGGTACCGTATATATACAGAAAAGTACCAGTCCTTGCCAGACTTGTCGCTGTTTAGCGAATTCATTACCGAACAAGCTCGATACTGCAGCGCTTTCGCTCCTGCTGAAAACATCAAGACAGAGGGCTCATCCAACCGACGCACACCGCAGCAGAGGACTCACACAACAACAGAGAAGTCAGCAAGCAAGTGCCGACTGTGTGAGAAGGATGGCCATATAGAACGCGATTGCTCAAAGTTCAAGAATAGCAATAGTAACAAGAGATGGGAAATTGCGAAGAATCTAAACCTGTGCTTCCGTTGCCTGAAGCCAAGAAGAGAGCGGCATAAATGCAACGCGAAGAAGTGTGACGTCAAGGGGTGTACAGCCACGCACAGTCGGCTACTTCATTACGACAAGAAGCCTGCTGCGGTGGCAGCCGAAAAGCCCAGACAGACCGAAGTCAAAAAGGAGCCCAAGGAGATAGTCGCCAGCTCAAGATCATCGTCGAATCACGCCTATTTAAAGATCATCCCGGTCCGGGTCATTGGACCGGCGGGAGAGGCATCTACGTTCGCCCTACTCGACGATGGATCGACCGTATCGTTGATCGATGAAGACATCGCCGACCAAGTCGGAGCCGAGGGCAAGATCGACCCACTGAAGATTGGTGCGATCGGTGACACCATGATCGACACTCCTTGTTCGAAAAGAGTCACAGTGACACTCGCGAGTCAGCATAGAAATAGGGTGCCGTTCAGAGCGCGCACCATACCGAAGCTTAATCTCGCGTCACAGACAGTCCGTGAAGAAGATGTCACACATTGCAAACATCTCATCGACTTGAAAGAGCAGCTAGTCTATGATGTTGGCGCGCCCAAGATTTTGATTGGCCAAGACAACTGGCACCTTCTCCTTGCCAGTGAAGTCAGAAGAGGCCCCAGGCACCAGCCAATAGCGTCACTTACAACGCTTGGATGGACGCTACATGGCGCGCACACTAGAATACTCGGTCAGCAGGTGCATTACGTCAGCGCATGCAGAGAAGATAGAGAAAATAGAGACGACAGACTGAACGAGCAACTTCGTGAATTTTTCGCACTCGAGTCCCTAATAGTTAATCCTCGGCGTCCAGATTCTGATCCAGAGAAGCAGGCTGAAGACATCTTGAAGAGACATACCAAACAGTTGACAGATGGGCATATAGAAACAGCTATGTTATGGAAAAATAACAACTTTGAAATGCCCGATAGTTATGGGACAGCACACAAGCGGCTGATCTCTATAGAAAAGAAGCTCGACAAAGATCCGAGTCTTCGAAATAAATACATAGAACAGATGGACTCGCTCCTTTCAAAAGGGTACGCAGAAAAAGCGCCCAAACAGACCACGCCAGGAAGAACCTGGTATCTGCCTCATTTCGACGTCTTCAATCCCATGAAGCCGGAGAAGTTTCGAATAGTACACGACGCCGCAGCTAAATCAAATGGAATGTCGCTGAACGACTTCCTACTTACAGGACCGGACCTGTTACAGTCGCTGCCCGGCGTCATGATGAGGTTTCGTAGATATCCGATAGCCATTTCAGGTGACATTACCGAAATGTTCATGCAGGTCAAAGTACGACCTGAAGATAGAGACGCCCTCCGATATTTGTGGAGAGGCAATAGAAGAGAAGGAGCCCCCGACGAGTATCGAATGACGTCAATCATATTCGGCGCGGCAAGCTCACCGTGCACGGCCATATTCGCGAAGAATTGGAACGCGAACCGGCACATAGAACAGCATCCAGAAGCAGTAGAAGCAATAGTGAAGAACCATTATATGGACGATTATCTGGATAGCTATAGAACAGCAGAAGAAGCGACACATATAGCAACAGCGGTGAAGAAGATACACCAACAGGCTCGTTTCGAAATAAAGAAATGGGTATCGAATGACATCGACGTCATACAGAAAATAGAACCGTCGCTTATAGAGACAGAAGTCGTCGACATCGGCGACCATACTGAAAAAATTCTTGGCCTAATATGGAGACCAAGAGCAGATACGCTGGGTTTCAATCTGAGCCTAGCCCGATTACCGAGTGGCGTATTACAGAAGGAGGTGCCCACAAAGAGAGAGGCGCTGAAAATAGTGATGTCACTATACGACCCACTCGGCCTAGCCTCACCCGTAACGATTCGCGCCAAACAGATACTCCAAGAAGCATGGAGAAGAGGAGTCGACTGGGACCAGCCGTTCGACACAGACTTGGCCACAGCATGGAGAAGTTGGGTTCGACATCTACAGAATCTTGCACAAGTCACAGTACCAAGATGTTACCCAGGATATAGCGACGCCATAGAAACGCAAGTCCACGTATTCACGGACGCGAGCGAAACTTCGTACGCCGCAGCGGTGTACTGGCGTATCTCTACAGAAGATGGCAAGACTCACGTGAGCCTCGTCATGGCCAAGGCAAAGGTGGCGCCACTCAAGCTCCAATCGATACCCCGACTCGAGCTGCAGGCCGCGGTGATGGGGACCCGCGTCGCTGCAGCTGTTATCCGAGAACACGGAGTCAAGCCGGCCTCCGTGACGTACTGGTCAGACAGCAAAACCGTGCTGACCTGGATCAGAAGAGGAGCTCGAGTTTACAAACCGTTCGTCGCGCACCGCATAGCTGCCATAGAAGAGCATAGTAGAGTCGAAGACTGGCGATGGGTGCCCACTAAGAAAAACATAGCAGACGCCGCCACTCGTGATGTACCACAGCACTTTGATTCGAGACACGAGTGGTTTTGTGGCCCCAGCTTCCTGTATGAAGAGTCGACAACATGGCCAATAGAGAAGCCTCCACTAGAGGAACAGACGGGTGAGGAGCGAACCTTAGTCGCTATAGAAAATATAGATAGAAGACTCACAGAAGTCATACCCGATCCAGCAAGATTTTCGAAATGGGAACGACTGTTGAGAGCGACGGCGACAGTACTACGCTTCGTCGCCAAATGTCGGCCGCCCAAAGAAAACACGTTCTATAAAAGAACGAGGAAAAATATAGAAGCGGATCCGGATTGGAGGAAACGTACAAAGACGGCAGTGCCCCCTCCTACAGCATCAGTGACGTCCCCAGTTACGTCAAAATATAGTTTTTTAATAGAAGCCGAATACCTCCAACAAGCGGAGAGGTTACTCGTGCAAGCTGTACAGCAACAGATGTTTTCCCGCGAGTTGACAAGTTTGCGAGGAAACGAAGAAATAGACAAGGACAGCGCCCTACGACCGTTGCAAATAGAATTGAAAGATGACGTCATACGCCTCAGAAGTCGTATAGATAGAATCGACAAAATGACAGAAGACGTCAAGCGCCCACCCATATTACATGGCGACCATCGTATAACTCAGCTCTACATAGACTGGACACACCGCAGCTTACAACACAGTGGAACCGAGATGACCATCAATGAAGTCCGACAGCATTACTGGGTCGTCAGAATGAGACCCACAACGAAGATGGTAGTGACACGTTGCTTATCGTGTCGCATTAGGAAGGCGTGCGCACCAGTACCAGCTACAGGCGACCACCCCAGAACGCGTCTAGCTCACCATCAGAGGCCGTTCACATTCACTGGACTCGACTATTTCGGTCCGCTATCCGTTACAGTCGGTCGCCAGCATCAGAAGAGGTACGTGGCTCTATTTACGTGCCTGACCACCAGAGCGGTACACCTGGAAATCGCCGCAAGCCTCAGCGCAGACTCCGCGATATTAGCACTGCGCCGCTTCGCTGCACGCAGAGGATGTCCAACAGAAATACATTCAGACAACGGCACCAACATGCACGGTGCCGACAAAGAGCTCCGAGACGCCTTCAAAGAAGAGGCAAGTCGCCGAGGCATAGTATGGCGCTTCATCACTCCGTCAGCGCCTTTTATGGGTGGCGCATGGGAGCGCCTAGTCCGATGTGTGAAGACAGCATTACAGACTATACTTCACGAAAAACACCCACATGAAGAGGTGTTACACACACTGTTGTGTGAGGCCGAATATACGGTCAACAGTCGACCACTAACCCATGTTTCAGTTCACAGTGACGATGACGAGTCCATCACGCCGAACCACTTCCTCCTGGGTGGTTCAGCCCGGCTGCCGACGCCTGGCGTGTTCACAGAGCACGACATCGACAGCAAGCGCCACTGGCGGCGCTCACAAGCACTCGCCGACCAGTTCTGGCGCCGCTGGGTACGTGAGTACCTACCCGAGCTCCAACACCGGCGGGAGCCCCATAGCCGTGGCCCTAATCTGCAGGTGGGTGATCCCGTGCTCATCGCAGACGGCCAGCTGCCTCGCAACACGTGGCCGCGAGGCCGCATAATCGCAGTTTTCCCGGGCGCTGATGGAGAGGTCCGGACAGCTGAGGTGCGCACATCCGGCGGCACCTTAAAGCGTCCAGTGAAGAAACTTGTCCCACTACCAAAGTAAGACAACAGCAGGCGATGCTGCTCCCACAGCTCGCCAACCAACAGATAGATGGGTGACGCTGCCAACACGCGCAGCTCGCCCCCCCGTGCGGGCGTATCCGGCCCGCTACCACCTTACTTTCAGCGGACAGTGAGAGAGTGATGCTGCCCACCGGCGCAGCTCACCTCCCGCGGACATGTTCGGTCCGCATTCGGCTCGCGTCAAGCGAGCAATAGCCGGCGATGCTGCTCTCACAGCTCGCCAACCAGATAGATGGGTGATGCTTCACAGCTCGCACCCCGCGGACACATTCGGTCCGCAATCGGCTCGCATTTTGCGGGCAATAGACGGCGACGCTGCTCCCACAGCTCGCCAACATAGCGGGTGACGCTGCCCACAGGCGCAGCTCGCCCCTCCGCGGACACATTCGGTCCGCAATCGGCTCGCACCTAGCGGGCAATAGCCGGCGATGCTGCTCACACAGCTCGCCAAATAGATGGGTGACGCTTCACAGCTCGCCCCCCGCGGACATATTCGGTCCGCAACCGGCTCGCACCCAGCGGGCAATAGCCGGCGATGCTGCTCACACAGCTCGCCAAATAGATGGGTGACGCTTCACAGCTCGCCCCCCGCGGACATATTCGGTCCGCAACCGGCTCGCATTCAGCGGGCAATAGCCGGCGATGCTGCTCTCACAGCTCGCCAACCGATAGATGGGTGAAGCGGGCAGCTTCACCCATCTATCGGTTGGCGACTGGGCGACGCTGCCCGCAAGGCGCAGCTCGCCCCACCGCGGACATATTCGGTCCGCATTCGGCTCGCATCAAGCGAGCAGTAGCAGGCGATGCTCCCACAGCTCGCCAACCGATAGCTGGGCGACGCTGCCCGCAAGGCGCAGCTCGCCCCACTGCGGGCGTATCCGGCCCGCCGCCGCCTTGCTTTGTGCAGGCGACACAGCAGGCGATGCTGCTCTCACAGCACGCCAACCGATAGATGGGTGACGCTGCCCGCAAGGCGCAGCTCACCCCACCGCGGACATATTCGGTCCGCATTCGGCTCGCATCAAGCGAGCAGTAGCCGGCGATGCTCTCACAGCTCGCCAACCATAGATGGGCGACGCTGCCCGCAAGGCGCAGCTCGCCCCACCGCGGACATATTCGGTCCGCATTCGGCTCGCATCAAGCGAGCAGTAGCCGGCGATGCTCTCACAGCTCGCCAACCATAGATGGGCGACGCTGCCCGCAAGGCGCAGCTCGCCCCACCGCGGACATATTCGGTCCGCATTCGGCTCGCATCAAGCGAGCAGTAGCCAGCGATGCTCCCACAGCTCGCCAACATAGCGAGTGATGCTGCCCACTGGCGCAGCTCACCCCCGCGGACATATTCGGTCCGCATTCGGCTCGCATCAAGCGAGCAGTAGCGGGCGATGCTGCTCACGCAGCTCGCCAACATAGCGGGCGATGCTGCCCACGGGCGCAGCCAGCCCCCATTGCGGGCATATTCGGCCCGCCACCGCCTTGCTTTGAGCAGGCGATACAGCAGGCAATGCTGCCTACACAGCTTGCCACCGCAGCAAGCGACGCTGCGCGCATTCGCAGCTCGCACAGACAGCGGGCCATCCGGCCCACAGCTCGCTCATTTGCGAGAGCCTACACAACAGCCTTGCGACTGCAGGCGACCCACAGCAGGGAAGCGGCAGACCGGCGACTGCACAGCTGCGTCGAGCACCGGCATCGAGCACCGGCACCGCGCAGCGGGCGACGTGGCTACAGACGTCGCTCACCGGGTTTCTGCAGCGCCGCGACGTCATCGCACCGAGTCATCGCTGCACTGCACGGCGGGAGAGATGTTCGCGACGATGCGTCTTAGCTACATAGTATAGGTAGTTATAGGTAGCTATAGTAGTACATAGAATGTTGCAAATAAATAAAACCGCGACTACATAGTATAGGTAGTTATAGATAGTTAGTTAGTACATAGAATGCTGTAACAAATAAAGCTGCATAGTATAGATAGTTATAGGTAGCTATAGTTGATACATAGTTTGTTATTGAAATAAAACACATTCGTTACAGTCGTTTGCTCTCAAGAGGCAGTATATAAGCCCTTGGAGCCTTTATTTCTCCCAAGTAAATAGAATATAGTTAGGTAGGGTATCCTGTCCCTTACACATAACAGTAAACACATGGTAACCCTGGTAATCGAAGGTATATAAAGGTAATCAAGGTATATAAAGGTATATAAAGGTGATCGGTGGTATATAAGGTAATCGAGGTATATACACACACAGACAGACATACATAGGTAAATAGAAAGGGCTTGGTAATTTGAGACCCGAAATATTTAGGTCAAAGGTAGTCGCATAGCTAAAAGCGACACTGACCAATCACAGAGCAGGAGGGTGCTGGTACGTGATTGGTCAACGGTTTTTGATAAATAGCCCTGGTGAAGGTATGCACAAAAATAAAACACTTGGCATCTACCCTCTTCCTTTCCCGAAAATACAAGTCTAGATTCTAGACTTCTAAATGTCTGAAATAGAACCGCCTTGAAAAATCCTTTCAGGGGATATATAGATGTCTATAGTGTATGCAGGCATAAAGCCGTAATTTAGGTTTAAATAAAACTGTTTATTTTTATCCCCCTGAAACATATACGCTTATAGAGTTGCAACCCCTTGAGTGACAGGGTTGAAACATATGTAGTTTTGTAGAGGGTTGTCGTATCTATAGAGATACATATAGCTGTATAGCCCTCCTAGCATAGTTTTACGGTAAATTCACCCCAAGTAGGTAATAGCTTCGTGCCTACAATAGTTTTGTATAGTTTTCGGCATCCCACCCCTACATGGAGGGGGATGAAGGGGTGAATTTGTCTCCGCTGTATGGAGCCTACCGAGGACTATCCGTAAAGGTACGACAACCCCTACTCACATAGACCTAAGCCTAGATATAGCCTAAAATCTAGAATTAGCATAATGAAAATTAACGTTAATAAACTTCATCACACACGGTGATTTTTTGGGTGTCGATACGGTATAGTTGCGCCGTACAATAGTAACATAGAAACTTTAAGAAATTTGTAGTCATTTGCAAGATAGTTTGAGCTTATACCTAAATGTAGAATCATATAGTCGCGAATTTCACCCTTCAAATCGCTAAGTGAATAGTGAACAAGTTAAATAGTGTTTTATTGTGACTTTATTGGTAAGCCCTTAATACCTACCCCTATATATTGTGTTGATAACAGCAAGTATAGCAAGTATTCAGCTAAGGGTTGCATCTTCATGGCCCGTAGCTTATAGACGGAGCGTCAACGCGTCTGGATCATTTATACCTAGGTGGGTTGTCACCATACAGTCCACTTTTGAAGAATAGGATAACCTACCCTGGCCACCCTACAGTCCAGTCGATCACGTCCGCCCCGTACAATTTTAAACAGGATGTTTTGAATTTATTGTCAATTTATTTTTTTATTCGGATTTTTTATGCTTATTTTTCTATTCTGATATGTTTATTTTAATCTATTAATGATATAGATTAACGAATTTTAGGGAACGCCCTCTGTTATTTAACATACTGTATTTATCTCTCATCGCATCGTATGTCCTTGTCTCTCAATTCTTAGGTTCATGAATGAACAGGTAAAACTTGTTCAATGTATTGTTTACTGATCCCGTTACACCGGATGACCACTCATTCATTAGCATTCTCCTTGGGTGTAGAAGTAGGTAGATTCATGTATAGATACGAACAACTTTTACTATGGGATGAATGTATAAAATAATCTATTTCTAGAAAAAGCGTTAAAAGCTTTGTTTAACTTATCGTGTTAATAAGTTAATATGTATGGGTTCTCAAAATATGATAGGTACTTTTATACAGCTGACCCCAACCGATTGAACTGAAAGTGTGCATATTTTATAAAGGGATATCATCAGTGACAGTGACTGATCACAGTCATCAGTGAGTCTTAAGGCGCGTCCCCGAGCAAAACGCAGCGGTAGCCTTTTTTGTGTAGTTATTAGGAGCCATCTTCTCATTATCCATAAGAAATATTAACAAATAAAAAATACATTAAATTTCTACATAATCTTGACTCCAAAATGGTATTTTTTTTTTTATAAGTCGCAATGTTTAATTATAGAGTCGCAACGAAACGACAGAAATGAGAAATAATTATTTTTAACATGCATCTCCTCGTAAAGACAAGTAACCATTATTTTGGTTTGCTATAGGTAATTTAATAATAAACATTTTGCTAGTTTTATTTAATGACTTTATATAGATTTTACTATAAAATCTGAGCGTAATCGCTACGAATCTTGCGGGTGCGGCGAAGAGGGAACGAATGCTCAAGGTTATTTGGTCCGGGTACCGCCTTAAACACCCTTCTGCTCTGAGTGGAGCAGAGCGAAGTGTAAGACTCTTACTGACTAAAACCCATCCGTGTTCCTCTTTTGCGTTTCAGAGCCTCGGTTACTCTTTCGAACAAATTCCGCAACCCTGGAAGTGTGCATACCACGTTTGGTTTGTTTTAATGACCACGCACATTACGCTAAGGGACATTATTCGAAATCCAATTTTTCGGAATAATTATTTTTACGCACCCCGTATGGGAATCAAAAATAAAAGTTGTGTGTGAAAAGTGTTTTAAAGTGGTTTAAACAAATAATTTATTTAACTAAGCATATTTAAGTGTTAATTATTTACCTTATCAGTTTTGTTAAAAGAAAGTCTTAGCATCCCTTTTACAATCCGTCTTTTCAATGTTTTTGTACTTCATTATTACTGTCATTTGAGTTCTGTATTAACTTATCCTCATAGACGAGACAACCTTGATATTTTAACTATAATTGTATTCGTCTTACCGTGGAAAATCGATTGTAAATGAAAATATTCTGCAAACCTTCACAAAACATTGAAAAGTACCACCAACAATACCGCAGTCAATAAATTATTTAATAGGTACTCTCAGTTGGGAGTTGATTCAGTAGCGCCAATTATACGATCAACGTTATCATCATTTCGTCATAATCATTATCAATGAAATTGCGCAGGCGCATATAGCGTAGAATGCACGCCTACGTCTTGTAGTCGTGTTTCAGCCGCCGCGAGAGACGCACGTTTTGCGCGGGCTCCCGGTTCTAAGAAAACGTGGTTCGAACGCGTGTTAACAATCATGGTGAGTGCTTCTCTTATAACATCGCGTGCAATTCCCATTATGTGGTCGTGACTTATCAATTTTACAACTGTAAACCTTGATACAAATTTATTTTTTTATTACTGAAACTTTCGTTCCACGTGTCGAATGCAACCATAGAAATGTTACTAATCATGTTAATTTTTCACGGTGATTTTTAATGGAGCATTTATTGAAAACAAATGACTGAAAACAATTTTAAACATACTCGTAATTGTAATATTTCTTACTAGAAAACAGATCCAACAAATTATTCTGATTGCAGATTTGGTTAGTTTTACATAATAATTTATGCAATGCAAACATAAGTAAACACGTAAATTAGATGCTGTGTAAGTCCAAGACACACATTGGTACGAAAACACTGACTATCGCGTAATTAGACTTTAGTACTATCATAACGTTGTAAACGACGAAAAAACCGGTATCGCTGAAGGTGCAAAATAATCAATCGAGGTCAGGATTGATCACTTAGGTACTTGTAAGTTGTAATGATATCATGAATTACTTCCAGAGGCTATAGACAAAGTGTTTTTCTATCAGCGAATGCGGTGCTCGAAATGACAGAATGTAAAGGAATTAATCACGTGCTATTTCGGCAGCGTCTGTCTATGCCATACATTTTTGACGTTTTTACAATCGCACTTGTCTAATTAGCGCTAAAAGAAATGTCTGGAGCCTCAGATGTCTAAACAATAGTCATTATAACGTCTAAGGTTCGATTTAGAAGCTATCTATAGTGCCATAGAGATAACTCTATGGCACTATAGATAGCTTTTCTTATTTTTTTTTTTTTATCTTATAATGAACATGTAAGTACTGTTTTATTTACTTTTAGAGAAAAGCGAGGAAGTAATACAAAATATCTTTAGACAAGTCAGTGACCGCAGTCAGTCATAAGACAATTTTGGCATTTGCCCATATTAAAATATGACACATAACTAGATATACTAGGTGGCTAATAAAGCTATGTTACTATCATATATTTACAGTAAAAACAAACATCTATAAAGGCAATCAATACGAAAACTAACGTAGACACCTGGAATACCTATAATATAAATAGACACAATTTAGGCAACATATTAACATCCAATGCTGAAATAAGCTTTTAGTTTGCACATTACTATACATTGTGATTATCACCAATATTAGAAGTGTTCGCAATATCATAATCCAGACAATCTATACTTAATTATCTATACTAATATTATAAAGCTGAAGAGTTTGTTTGTTTGAACGCGCGAAATCTCAGGAACTACTGGTTCGAATTGAAAAATTCTTTTTGGGTTGAATAGACCATTTATCGAGGAAGGCTTTAGGCTATATATCATCAAGCTTAAGCCAATAGGAGCGGAGCAGCGATAAAGAATGTTTTAAAATCGGGGATTCCACGGGACGAAGTCGCGGACAGAAGCTAGTTTAAGATAAGCTCCACACTGACACTTAGCAAGGAAAGCCGCTTCCGATACAAATATCGATTATTTACAGTGCCTTTCTAAGCCTTTGAGTCGAGAGGGGCTGGTCAAATTTACATTAGTAATAGATAACATATTGCTAACCAATGCTGCAATGGTTTGTCGTGTGCATGTCGACTGTTATAATTTAATGTAAAAACGGGTGCTATTACTACGCTGTTTGTCCGTCCGTCTGTCTGTCACTAGGCTGTATCTCAAGATCCGCGATAGCTAAACAGTTGAAATTTTCACAAATTATGTATTTCTGTTGTTGCTACAAGAACAATACTAAAGGCAAAATAAAATAAATATTTAAGGAGGCTCCCATACAACAAACGCAATTGTTTCGCCCTTTTTTGCTCGATATCAATAATGGCAACAGGTAGGCACTTGAAATATTCACAAAATACTCAGTTGTATTTTTAATTTGAGAATAATAAATTAAAATAAAAAAAAATCTTAAGGGGGGCTCCCATACAAAAAACGGCATTTTTTGCTTATTTTTATGTTTCCTAGCCATTGGTACGGAACCCATAGTGCGCTAGTCCGACTCGCACTTGGCTGGTTTTTTCCTTAGTGTATAGATACCAGCTGCGCAACACCACCCTTAAATATGAACACGCACTTCTGGAACACTCTGTATACTATACTTTTACTGAAAAATACTATCACACTATTGTTTTCATAACAATCCAATCAATCGATTCATTGTATTACGTCTTTGAAAAACTTTATGTGCATGAAATATTATATCTAACTTTATATGCATCGCTAATTTCTATTATGTTTTGTGATTCTACGTTCGTTTACTATTCGACCTTAACATTGTTTTATTTTTACAATGTTTACTTTTTGAAGTGTGATATGATAATAATTGTGAACTACTTTATAGTGCCCAGACAAAGTTACATTCCATTAGCGCGAGAGATAACGACTGTTCCACTAGTCAAAGATTTACCTTAGTTCGAAATCATGACATTTCTATGCCAATCTTAAGGAAACTTTTCAGACTTCAGCAATCCTTGTACCTACCTAATAAAAAGTAATTTTGTGTAGACCTTCAAGATTCTTAAACCTGAACTACATTTATATATTTTTTTAAGTATAATGTTTTGAACGTATCACACGTCGAATAAGCCCGTATTTCTTTTTGCTCTACATATATGTTTTATTTATTAAAATTCTTACACGAAGATTTGTTACAAGTACTTACATAATAATATTCAAAACATGTACATACTTAGTCAACAATTAACAATGAGATAACATGAGTTATCGGTATAATATATCACAAACATCATAAAATATATAATGATTATGTTTATGCACATTACGATATTCAAGTAGAATGTAAAAAATACAATTTATTAATCAGTTGTGTGGAGATCAGTTCGAAGATAAGTTTTTTTATTTTTACACGCTCTCCATGCGATCATGTTTCCTGAACATAGACTGAAAAAATATTCATAACCATGATAAATTAAATAATTCGATTTAAGATTTTTAATCATTAATATATATCTAGAAAGCGAAGAATAGGAGATTAACATGGAATTTATTTAATTGTTTATTTTTAACAATTATCACTTGAAACAGAAACACTTTTCGATCTTTATCGGAGGTCAGCCACTTAATCAGTGGTCAACGACATTGAATCTATACTAATATATAGGGTTATTTGAAAAATACCAACAACCTCTTAAGAGGTCAGCTGTTCCCTACATTTTGAACATAAATGTAGGGAACAGCTGATTCTTTTTTCGCGATTTCAGATTTGGTCCCATAGTAAAAGTTGTTCATAATCATGAGTACAATGATATATGAATAACCCTGTATAAGCTGAAGAGTTTGTTTGTCTGCTAATCTCAGGAATTACTGGTCCGATTTAAAAACATATTACATTGTTAGATAGCCCATTTATTGAGGAAGGCTATAGGCTATATATCATCACGTTATGACCAATAGGAGCGGTGCAGTCATGAAAAATGTGACACAAACGAAGTTGCGCGGGTCAGCTAGTATCTTGATATTTCTATTGGTGTCTATGCCACCGACTTATTGCCAACACCGTCGGATTAGAATAAATCGAGTTAGATTGAGAACTGCTTCTTGTCAATAAGTCACGAATATAATTTTGTATTATGAATTTTAGCAGGATTAATTGAAATTGAGACGATAGTCGGTTTCTTCATTATACGAGTATATCAAGAGTTTATCCTCTCGCAAGATTTATTACGAACTTAATATGTATTAAATAATTTCGTGATTTCTGTAAATAACAGTAAAGAGGTCTCCATGTTTCTTATTTCTATTTTTTTTAGATATTATATAGATAAGTTATTAAAAATGAAAAAACTTAAACATAATTATTTAATTGATCATTTCATCATCAATTAATTAGTTAATCATTTTTCATTCTATCTTCAGGAAACATTAATGATTGCATGAAATTCATGAGATAATTGAATGGCAATACAAAATTAGATAAAAAAAAACTTAAACGTACTAATGCCATACAAAATGATATCAATGAACATTTAATCTCACCTTCTAACATTGATTACAAGGAAAGATAAAAGATATCAATCGATATTGTAATTATAACGACTTCGAATGAAATCGCTTTTAATTGTCGTCAAGAAAAACTATTTTTCTCAGAGGCCAATTTAAAACGCGACCTAGAAGGTTAATTAATGGATTATACATTTTCAGGAATATAGGAATTTAAGAAAAGTATTATTCATAGGCAGTTTTGTTAAACAAAGGATAAGTATTTATTTATTATACGTAAATTAAATACTAGCAGCGCCCTGCGGTTTAACCCGCATACTGCATAGTTCCCGTTCTCGTGGGAATATGGGGATAAAATATAACTTATGTCACCCGGGGATAGTGTAGCTTCCTAACAGTCTAAGATTTTTTTCAATCGGCTGAGTAGTTTACTTTCTGTTCTACTGAACCGATTGAAAATATTCTTACAAACTTCATACAAACAGAGAACCAAATATTTCTTCTTTATATTATTAGTATAGAATATTTTTTTTAAAGTTTACCTAAAATACACATTCAATAACAGTTCTGTCATTTTATCAATTCACCAAAATTCATTGCAGTATTAACTCTATCGGGCAGGTTTTTTTTTCAAACATAATGTGGATTTTGATCGAATGTAAATTCTACCACGTAAATGTAGTGCTGTATTGCTTAAGACGTTTCCACTTCTGTGAATAACTATAGAAACCTCATTTTTATTTTGAAAAACAAAAAAACTGTTTTTGAATTATATCGGTATCATTATAAATAAGACGAGAATCGTTAAAATAACAAGTCATATAAACCCGTTATTATATCCTCATTACCGAATACAATATATCCATACACCAGACTGTTTATTACCTTCAATATATCAATTAATGTAAATGATATATGGACGTATTGTATGGCTTACAGACTGTCATCATCACTCATCAGTCATCATATAATATCCACGTAGTTCGTTGTTACAACCGACCCGTAATGACAACTGACACCTGAGCATCCCAGAAAGTATTTAATCGGTTATGATCTTGGCCTTGAATAGTTAAACTGATACTGGAACTAAATTGGCTGGAAGTAATCGGCGTGAAGTTTGCATCAGGAAGGTTTAACCGGTTAAAGAATCTTTTTACATGCACGATTCATTTTATTTGCACGGTGCGAAAAATACTTAATTTTGTGTCTAAAAGTGGTGCGTTAGGAGCCAGTAGAGTCACCGCGGCTCTGGAACGCGGCGGGCACAAGAAGGATCACGGGTGGGTTTTAGTCAGTAAGAGTCTGACACTCCCTTCCGCTCCGCCCAGAGCGGGAGAAGTCATTTGATGATTACCCATCCAGAAAAAAAAGGAGCCAGTTTTCGAGTGTGTTAAAAATATTTTTATTCCACTTCCCTTTATAACAAACAGAAGACTGAGCTAGGCTTAAATGCTCGAAGGGAAGTTTATAAATGAGATAAGTAGAGCTGCCAAACATTGTTGAAGTACTTGTTAGGTTCCTTCGATGCTATAAAACAGTAGCTTCGCCAATGTTGTCACTTTCACGGTTTTAAGCCCCCGCAAGTTTGACCGTAGCCCCGTCTTTTTTGTGGCTTTTGTGGGAAACCGGTTCAAAAGGCACGCGTTTGGAACGTTCCTTTTTCCATTTTACTGCTTTTTCCTGTACCGCGATTTTGCCCAGATTTTTTTCCAATTGCGCCGTTGTGTTTTAGTCATATTTTCCGTCACATTGGATTTTTAGATCTACATAGCATCAACATAGTAAATTCTGCTTTAAATTTAATTAGTTAAAACGAAAACGATTCACGTTTTTCTCTACACTATGACGGCAACATATTTAACATGATTACAGGTTTAAACAGTATTACACCAATTACTTTAAGTAACTGCATTTACAATTCATTTATAGAACATCAAAAACAAAAAAACAGAAACACCAAAACATGTTCTCAAGAAACGCGGTGAGCTATTTACATTTATCGACGTCTATAAAAAGCAATAATTACTGACTGAATAATAAAGCAAAAACTGAACTTTATTGTTCATCCATCATTCGCGAAGAGTTGTGTAGGTACAAATCACGAGTAATATTGATAAAAAAACAACCATAGTTAATCTTCAAGGAAAAACATTCATTTTTAACGTTCAAATAAAGGTCGGTGTACAAGAGCTCACTTAAACAATATGACTTTTAATACTAGTAGGTACTTTTACAATTTGTGATCAACTCTAAAATATGATTTTAAAGTTGGAATATGTAATTTAGCTAGGTACTATTTAAATGGGATATCCAGTGACAGTAGGTACATCATAAAGTCTACATTATACATAATATCCATTTACGATGTACCTACCACTTAAGAATAAGATTGAGCATCAATAACATAAATTTATTTTTTTAGGGTCCGTACCGAAAGGATAAATCGAGACCCTACTCCGCTGTCTAACGGTCTGTCACCAGGCTGTATCTCATAAACCGTAATACATAGTTAGACAGTTTTAATTTTCACAGATGATGTGTTTCTATTGCCGCTATAACAACAGATTCTAAAAAAGAAAAAGTAGAATAAAATAAATAGTTCAGTTTTTCTTCGATATTGATAACGGCAATAGGAAATATTCATAGAATATTTAGTTATATGTAACTAATAAAATAAAATAATTAAAATTTAGTTGGTATTCGACTCATTTTCTACAAAAATAAAACCTTCATGTAATTTCGTCTGCATTAACCTTTAAGCAGAGTTTCGATACGCAGACCGCTCATTTAGTGTAACTAAATGGAATTCAAACAAAAAATGTTAAAAATTGATTCTCGAAGTTTTCGAATGATGTTGAAAATGTAGTTCGTGCATGAATTTTTGTATTATTACTAAAGTAGGTACTATTGAGATGAATTGCATTAAAAATTAGAGGACGTTCTTATCAACAAACACATTTTTAAAATAATGATAGATATTAGGGATTTACTTTATCGGAGACATTAGCTTAAAGAGACTTGAGTTGGATCACCCACAGTAAAAATATATTCGTTCGGAACCCGAGTTCGATTCGCACTTGGCCGATTTTGAATACCTCTTCCCATTACTTCGAGAAATATAAAAACGATGTGTCGTAATAAAAATCACAAGTTATTAATTTAAAATTATTATATGTATAGATAGGCTGACAGATTGTCGTTAGTTTTACATAAAGACAATTCCTCAAAACGCCCACCCGTCACCACTTCTTGGTATTTCAGCTAAGAAGAGAAACTAGCGCAGTTTGATGCGCCAGTTCTCCCAGCAATTAAGATTGATGCTTTTAAATAATTATAAGGACCCATTTCAAGCCTTGACGATACCCGACGGCTAACTCCAAGCATAACCAGATTAGTCAGTAGGTATACTGAGGTTAAAGATAGGAGCTAACCAGTAACGGCCGAAACCAATAACCTATCTATCTCATACTGGAGACAGAAAAACAAATGAAACAACAGAAAAATCATGTAGGTTTTCTGTTGTTTCATTTGTTTTTCTATCTCCAGTATGTGATAGATAGGTTATTGGGTTTGGCCGTAAACAGATTCGACAGACTGCGAGCTAAATTTAAAACAAATGAATGCTAAGAAAAGGAATCCGTCGCCTACTGTCTGCATCCCGATTTGTAATGCGTTACTGGGCCGTATACAAATTGACATTCTATCAACCATGACAACTGTCGAGAAATCCAAGAAACTGTTGTGTATTTCACAGCACGTTCCGCGAAAATGGGACAATAATGTCAATTTGTTCATTTGTTGTGAAGATATTTTGAATAGGACCTAGGCTGTTTGGGATCGAGTAGATGACATTTCGATGGCGCGTGCCGATCTCTTAAGTTTTGTACTTTTGACAATTGTTATGGCTGATAGAATGATATTGAGTTACTGGACAAGTGGTCAAGTGAGCTCGATTTTGCCTGATAGAATAAAAAAAGAAGGAAGAAGCGATGGATGAGGATACGAACGAGCGAGCTCTGACCATGCCTATAGCATGCTTTGAAAGCTACAGTTTGTAAGGTACACAGACGCTAGCAAAGAGTTCAGTTCTTAAATTTTGACAACTGTGTGGACATGAAAAAATGTTCAGGTGGATGGTAGATTCCTAAAAAAAAAAACGTTTACTACATAATTTCCAATTTTTCACCTAGAAATTACGTCACTAGCCCTCACTCCTGTATCTACTTGGATGCAATTTAAGATAAAAATATACGTGTCTCATACTTCAAGATATTGTAACTAGTGAAACAAATAAATTTTATTTTGGAAACATCTGTTATCCACACTTGGCTAGCAGATTATAACATACTTAGAACATGAAAACTCAGTTCTAAAACTAATCGATTAAAAAAAATACACACTGATTGATAACTTTGCTGTGCATTCTTTTTTGCTAGTGAAATACCTGTTTTTTTTTTCATACAAAAGATAATTATTGGGTCTAGTTAATGCTTATAAACTTATATATGTATTGTACAACTTATGGGCCTCAGTTGCCTGAAATAAAGGATTAAAATAAATTAGTTAAATTATTTGACCCTTCTGTGACCTTTAATTTAAGCTGCTATTAGGAGGCCTTTGATCCACAATAAACGTGTAGGTGAAGCACAGTAACGATTAGCTGTAAATGATTAGAAACAATAATAAATAGATCATTTATTTAGATAGTCAAGACCCGTTGTGTTAGTAATTACAATATTGACTTATAACTATTGTTAGTAAGCTGACTGACTGAATATAAGTAATTAGAATGTAAGTAAGACAGTTTGTAATTGCACAGAGATAGTTTTGATTATAGGTATTTTATTAAATCATAATAAAGATGGAAAACATAGGTATACAATTTAAGTAATGTTCCACAAGTAAATATGACAAAGTTCCATCCATCTAAGTAAACAAACCCGCTGATTGGATGAAGATTTTACATCCGGGTTCAAGCTCGACAAGTCGAAACCTGTCGGGGTTTGTTATTGTTAGTCGCAGGCCAAGCTTGAGGAAGACAAGGGGGAAGGGGCGGGCGGCCATCGCTTGCGCGCCCACGCTTGGTAGATCCGGCGCAGATAGAAATCAGTGTACACAATACTTGCGCCCATGTGCGTAATCTATAAATAAGACCGCCGTTAGAACAATGAGTCAGTCTTCACTTGTCCTCCAGCAGAGTAACTACTCGCTGTCTCCCTGTGCTGTGAAATTGTATCAAAGTATAAAAAGTCTGTGTAAAGTTGTGCCGAGTTTATTATAAATAGCGCGTGTTAATTATTTTGACTCATATCGTTAGTTTAACAAGTAAAGTAGAGTGATTGTATTAGAATTACGTGAATACAAAGTGTTTTTACCTCTATGTCGCTTGTTTTATTCCACTACCTCGTAAAGGGAACAACGTCACCCCCGCCTAGCCTGATCCCGGTGTCGTGTGTCGACATTTTGGTCCTTCGGAGCCGGATCTAGTTCATCAAGAGGAGTGGAATAAAATGAGTCAAAAGAGTGCTATAACCACGCGCAGCAAGTTACGTAAATTAGCCGACGAGATGAGTGAGCGGCGCAAGAATGACGTCCCCTCGGACTCAGGTTTACCATCTGAAAAGACGCCAGGCTCGCCGTCGGTCGCACCAACTGTTGCGTCAACATCCGTTCGTAATATACCTCTGACGGGCCCCGGCCGAGTGTTCGACTATACGGAGCAGACAACTGAGAGGAGGCGCCAGGGATCAAGACAAAGCAGCAAAGGCTCATCTAAGAATAGTCGCAAGAGCGTCGAATTCTTACGAAAAAGGATTGAGTATGAAGCTGAACGCGAGCTAGTACAGTTAAAAGAAAAACTCGTGAGGAAAAGGGTGGAAGCAGATATCGCCGAGATAGAGGCAGCTGCTGAAAGTGATGACTCAAATTCAGATGTGGATACGACACATCGCGTTGAAGAATGGATTAACACAACGCCCCAAGTAATTGAAAAAGATACAGTGTTGCAGTCTGTATCGCGCGCGCCTGTTGAAGTGGCCGCGCCCCGTGAAACCTCTGTGACCCAGGAACAAAACGTAAGTAGAGTGAATAACGTATCTCTTACGTACCGTGAACCTACAGTGTCCAGCGAGATAAATGTGCCACGCATAATAGAGTCGTCGACGTCAGTATCGGTGGGCAACATAACGACACCTACTACGCCGGCGTACTTGCCAGTGTCGACAGCAGTGAGATTCCGTCTGCCCGAGAATAATCCCGTCTTTACCACTCCGGTCGCAAGTGTACCTCGAGTATCAACGCTTGAGTCGGATACACGGCGGCAGAGATATGACAGAGTGGGTGAAACAGAAAGACGGCGAGAGTCATCAGGGGAAAGAGACAGGAAGATAGACCAACTGGCAGAAGCGATTACGGGACTGGCACGACCGCGACCGGTACCTAGGCAGGCTTATGAATTGCCTCATTTTAATGGCGACCCCGCCGAGTGGATTTCCTATCGAAACATGTACTGGGACACTACTGAGTTGTACAGTTTCAAATCACATGAAAACCTAGCACGCCTGAAAACCTCACTGCACGGCGAAGCGAAGATAGCGGTTGAAGACTTATTGCGAACGTCAACAGACCCGTCAGCAATAATGCGTGCCCTAGAGGAAGAGTTCGGTCATCCGACCCTAGTATTACAGTGTGCACTAAAAAAGGTCAGAGATTTACCCAGAGTGACGGAAAGCTGCCGAGAGCTGAGGAAATTCTCAACGACTGTGAGAAACTGTGTATCATTGTTAAAGAATATTCGTGCAGAAGGTTATTTGAATAACCCACAATTAGTGAGTGAGCTACTAAACAAACTGACACCAGTGCAACGCGCGCAGTATGGTGACTTTGCTATGGGCCTAGATAACTCACAAGGGGTGGATTTAAGAGTGTCACCAAGCTTAGAAATAATATCACACTTCTTAACACATTTAGCACGATCGACCTCCTATTATGTACAGCCGATCATGAACGAGCCTAGTGCATCTAAACCTCCCATGAAGCAACAGAAGCAAGTCTACGGTCAAACTAGACCATTGAACAGCGCACGTCATGTCACTAACAAGCCACCACTGATGCAACGAGTGAACGCACAGAGTGACGAGTCCCTCTCACCTAAGGAATGTGTAATGTGCAAAGGTGAGCACGCTATTGAAAAATGTGAGCAATTTGGAAAGTTAAGTGTTCAACAGCGTTGGGACACAATCAAAGAAAAGAACATGTGTTTTAAGTGTCTTATTAGAAAACACCCCAAGAGGTTCTGCCGCGCCGACAAATGTGAGAAATGCGGTTATGCACATCACCTATTGTTACACGCGGACAAAGCGCAGAAAGTAAACAAAACAGAAAGTGTAACTAACATCGGGGAATGGCGAGCCTCAGCCCTACTGAAGATAGTGCCAGTGACTATAAACTATGAAAACAGTGTCGACGTTCAGTGTTACGCGTTATTAGACGATGGTGCGACGGTATCGCTCATAGACAATTCACTCGCCGCTAACTTAGAGGGACCGTGTGTACCTCTCACACTCAAAACAGCGGGCGGCTACGGAGTAACAGACTTAACTTCGCGAGTGGTACAAGTACAAGTAAAAGGTCCTAATGGACAGTGCCATAAAATTAAGTGCCGCACAATGGCAAACATAAGCTTACCAACGCAAACAGTGTCCGCCGCGACGATTAACGATAACGCGCACCTCAGCGACTTGGGTTGCGTGGAAATGAGGGGAGCCAAGCCGCTACTACTACTCGGGCAGGACAACTGGGAGCTGCTCGTCGGCCAGGACATTCGACGGGGACGATCTGGTAAGCCAGTTGCCTCACTTACGAAGCTAGGTTGGGTCATACACGGACCACTTCAAAATAGTAACAATAATAATTCAGTAAATTGCATGACAGTCTCCCTCCCCGACTTACATAATTTAGTCAAATCTCAGTTTGAATTAGAAGCCCTAGGCATTTCACAAGATACTCGTAAAAATAAAGACGTAGAGCGAGCGTTGCACGTATTAGAAAGCACCAGTCGTCGCACTCCTGACAAGTCACAATGGGAAGTAGGTTTACTGTGGAAGCATGAGAACACTCAGTTACCTAATAATTATAATCAGGCCCGACAAAGATTATATGGCATAGAAAGACGCATGCGCAAGGACGCTGTGTTCGCCGAGGCGTATACGAAACAGATAGAAAGATTGTTAGATGAAGGTTATGCGCGTAAAGTGATAAGTAAAGAAGATAATTCTCCAGTTTGGTACTTACCGCATTTCGGAGTAGTAAACCCCAACAAACCGGGGAAACTACGTTTAGTTTTTGACGCGGCCGCCAGGTCTCACGGTACGTGTCTAAATGATAACATATTGACAGGACCTGACATGTTGAATTCATTGTTAGGAATACTATTAAAATGCAGGATAGGCCCTTTGTATATATATGATATAGATAGGCTGTCAGACAGAGGCAACTGGCGCTGGGTACCCTCGGAGGATAACCCTGCTGACGAAGCGACCAGATTGTGTTGGCCCGATAATTGCACGAAGTGGCTCTCGGGCCCCTCGTTTTTACGTGATCCACAGGAGCAGTGGCCAGCGTGTCATGAACCTGAGGCGGCGGAGGTGGACCTCGAGCGCATCCAACGAGTCCACGCGTCAACTGCACCCGCGACACCGCTCCTGGACTACGAGCGATATTCTTCATGGTCACGCATTCAGCGTGTGATGGCACGCATACTTATCTTTATCGGCCGGTGCCGCAAACACCGGGCTACGACGGAGCTGCAGTCTCAAGACCTTGAAGAGGCGCACGACTGCCTCATTAAGTTGTGCCAGGAGGACAGCTTCAAAGAAGAACGGGCTGCCATCCTAAAAGGGCTTCCCGTACCTAACAGTAGCCACATAAAATCATTAGACCCGATGATCATCAACAATGGGTTGCTACGAGTGAGAGGACGTCTGAGTGCCTGCGAGGAACTTACATTTAATGAAAAGCACCCAGTGATTTTAGATGGACGTCACCCATTGTCCCGAAAGTTAATCGCACACTACCACGCGATGGCTTTACATGCTAACCACGAGACTGTTGTCAACAACCTTAGAGAAAAATACTGGGTTACGAAGGTCAGAACATCAGTAAAAACGGTAGTCTCGAATTGTCAGCTCTGTCGCATTCGCAGAGCCAAACCCATTACACCTAAAATGGGCGATTTACCTCTCGCACGGCTGGAGTCTACAAGAAGAGCGTTTGTGAGAGTGGGGGTAGACGACTTCGGCCCAATGGAAGTGACAATTGGCCGACGCCGTGAAAAGAGGTGGGGGGCGCTTTTTACTTGCCTGGCTACGCGCGCCGTCCACCTGGAATTAGCTGCCACACTGAGTACCGACTCAGCAATATTAGCCTTGCGGCGCCTGATAGCACGCCGCGGGCAACCAGCACATCTATACTCCGATCAGGGTACTAATTTTATCGGAGCCAACACCGAACTTCGGGCAGCACTCAAAGAATTTGACCACGACAAAGTCAAGGACGAAGCCACAAATCGAGGTATAACGTGGCATTTCAACCCCCCGGCAGCCCCACACATGGGTGGCTGTTGGGAACGCCTAGTGAGGTCCGTAAAGAACGCGCTACGGGCCACGCTGAAGGAACGAGCACCACGTGAGGAGGTCCTTTACACCCTCCTCACCGAGGCCGAACTCATCGTGAACAGCCGGCCACTAAGCTACGTGCACGACGACCACAATCAACCTGTGGTCCTGACGCCGAATCATCTACTCCTGGGCACTGCCTCCGGGAGTACGCCATTTGCGCCGAGCGACACCGAGGACATCGACTCCCGCCGACAGTGGCGGCGTGTCAACGCGCTCGCCGACATGTTCTGGCGGCGCTGGCTCCGAGAGTATCTCCCGACTCTACAGTGTCGTGAAAAGTGGGCAAATAATGTGCCAAATGTGCGTATCAGTGATGTGGTAGTGATCGCGGACAATAACAAAGAACGAAGTGCATGGACAAAAGGTATTATAAAAGCAGTGTACCACGGAAATGATGGTATTATCCGTGTAGTAGATATTAAGACTGTGAATGGGGTCCTGCGTCGGCCCGTTACTAAAATTATTGTGCTTCCCACAGACCAGGAAGTAATGCGGCTGAACCCTGTTACTGGGGGTGGAATGTAGGTGAAGCACAGTAACGATTAGCTGTAAATGATTAGAAACAATAATAAATAGATCATTTATTTAGATAGTCAAGACCCGTTGTGTTAGTAATTACAATATTGACTTATAACTATTGTTAGTAAGCTGACTGACTGAATATAAGTAATTAGAATGTAAGTAAGACAGTTTGTAATTGCACAGAGATAGTTTTGATTATAGGTATTTTATTAAATCATAATAAAGATGGAAAACATAGGTATACAATTTAAGTAATGTTCCACAAGTAAATATGACAAAGTTCCATCCATCTAAGTAAACAAACCCGCTGATTGGATGAAGATTTTACATCCGGGTTCAAGCTCGACAAGTCGAAACCTGTCGGGGTTTGTTATTGTTAGTCGCAGGCCAAGCTTGAGGAAGACAAGGGGGAAGGGGCGGGCGGCCATCGCTTGCGCGCCCACGCTTGGTAGATCCGGCGCAGATAGAAATCAGTGTACACAATACTTGCGCCCATGTGCGTAATCTATAAATAAGACCGCCGTTAGAACAATGAGTCAGTCTTCACTTGTCCTCCAGCAGAGTAACTACTCGCTGTCTCCCTGTGCTGTGAAATTGTATCAAAGTATAAAAAGTCTGTGTAAAGTTGTGCCGAGTTTATTATAAATAGCGCGTGTTAATTATTTTGACTCATATCGTTAGTTTAACAAGTAAAGTAGAGTGATTGTATTAGAATTACGTGAATACAAAGTGTTTTTACCTCTATGTCGCTTGTTTTATTCCACTACCTCGTAAAGGGAACAACGTCACCCCCGCCTAGCCTGATCCCGGTGTCGTGTGTCGACAAAACGTTTAAGATCTTAATGACTTTTATGAGGTCTTTCATCAATGAAACTGGACAATTAACTAATTAGTTTGAAGAATAAAAGCAATGATAAATTTATTAGGCCTTCATCTTTATTGCGTATTGAATTAATTATCTCAGTTTGACAAATGTATTGACAGCTACTTTGGAATCGAATATTGTTCAATTTACAAAGTAAACTCGACAAAGGGGAATCAACATTCAGAGTATGTTGCAAAAACCTGTTGCAGCATCAAGATAAGTAAAGGCAGTCACTTTTTTTTTGTTTTCTATTGTTTGTTTATACCTTTACATACTTACTTTCATATTTTACTTCTTCATATTCGTGTTCTTCATTGCTGAAGGTCATGCCCATCCTGTAAAGCTTTGATGGATTCACTGTCAAGCATCCAGACCACTCTGTCTTCGGCTTCTCAGAGCAGGTCAGAGCAGACCAGCTTCTCTGGTCAGACCAGCTAGTAGGCGAAACCTCATTTTCAAATAACTGCAAAATAAATGGAAGTGAGTGGAAAGCAAGTTACAAGACTAGACTGTAGATCTATATGTAAGCACTTGTGGGAGTATGCAATTATACTTCTAAACTTATATTACAACTAGCTTATGCCCGCGACTTCGCTCGCGTGGAGTTCCATACAAAATGTTAACCCCTTTTTCACCCCCTTAGGGGACGAATTTTCAAAAATCCTTATCCTTATGCCTACGTCATAATATCTACCTACATGCCAAATTTCAGCCCGATCCGTTCAGTGGTTTGGGCTGTGCGTTGATAGATCACTATGTCAGTCAGTCAGTCCCTTTCGAGTTATATATATTTAGAAACACAAACACATGCTTTCTGTCTGTTTGTTTCCATTCGGTGTGGAGATATGTACATGGCACCTTTGAGAGGGACAAATTATACGTATTTAGTACCAAGAGTGAGTTTCCTTGGTATAATATACAACTTGTTTATTAGGTACAAATTGAGCTGATATCTGTATTGCCGTGTAATTAAACGCTATGTTGTAATTTTCTTCTCAGGTATGATAAGCTGAATACAGTGCTCTGCTTTATATAATAAAATTAAAGTCACATTCATACGACCGCGTTTTAAGATATCTGCAAACATGATCTATGTTTAAATGAGATAAACGCTAGTGTAGTGTGTTGACCGAAACAGGATTTTCAGCCGAAACTGAAGCTACCTTTCTGATCTCACTTTCGACATTTTATGTAGACATAATATAATTAATATAAATTCTATTTTTTATTTATATAGCCTGTTTAAAAGTAGCCTATGTGAGCAATAACTTTAAATGATATGTCGTTGGAAAGGATTTTTAATATTCTACAACTTTTACAACGGCGCGCGGCGGTAATGATCGAATTGCTGTGAGAACTACAGCCAAATAAAATAAAACTTTATATTTACGTTTTATTTGCGGTATTAGATACTAAAAAAATGCGTGCAATTTTTGCATTTTTAAACTTAGCGATAAAAAAAAAGATTGGTTTGAGTGAATATAATGGCACCCCGACACGGATAAGTCTTGGTTCGAATGTCTTACCATTTATGTTAGACAAAAATAGGTGCCCTGCGTAGTGGGTCGTTGCTGCATCACGTGTGTGAATGTGGTCGCATCAGTTAGGCCTCAGAACGCATGGCATTTCTTCATTTCCACAACGCGTTGTGAATGTTTTCTTAAGTGCAAGAACGCAAAATTCACGATTTGGAAATTTATAACAAACCACAACGAGTTGTTTTTTTTATCAATAAACGTTTTCGGTGCTTGGTTCAATACTTAAGTCATACAAAGTTGTCATTCGATTTTTCTATTAAGAAACCATCCAGCCACCCATTACAGTAAAACCCAGTAGATTTCGTAATCCATTAAAATTGAAAACAGGTACAAAAACATATATGTACCTATGTGTTTATGTACATCCTTAAAAATGTTTGGACAAGTTGGTAAACCATCCAGCCGCCATTTCTCCAAGAATATGTCTTCGAAATTCCAATCTCATGCTCCGAATTTCTTAGTCCCGTCGTTAAACCTGCCGATGCAATAATGCACATAAGGCCAGGATGTAGGGAGAACCTCCCCCTCCCCCCTTCACCCCTTTCTTCACATGACTTCACCCACCTACAGTTGCCTAGCAACCAGATAGGATGTCAAAGCCAGTCCTTTGACGGCAAACCCATAAGCTAGGACGTTGCATAATGGCGGATTTTGTAATAAAATAGAAGCTCGGATAATAAACTACGTTGCAAAATCTTACGCTGTAGTTGGCATTTTATGAAATAACAAGAATCGTTTGGATTTTATCCTGACTAGCCTCTGCCCGTGCCTTTTCTCGCATTTATATAGATTTTCGCATATGGTGGTTTATGCGACCAGCGTGTGTTGAATGAAAAACACTTACTTTCTTATTTATTAGAAGTATTTTGTTGGCCACTAAACAGTAAACAATTTCTATTCTATGCATTGCAAAGACACAAATTTGATAACAGGTAATTCAGAATAAATATTTACGATTCTATTAATAATTTAGCTTTCTCGCATTAATGAGTGAAACTACAGAATTCTAAAATGAATAAATAATTTATTCATGCAGGATTCTTGATCGAGGTATGCAGACGACAAAAAAAAAGGAATTTCTCTTCACAACTATATAGGTTCCTACAGTAAAAAACATACCTTCTCCAAAACTAATCTGTAATAGTACCCAGGATTACGGAGTTTGTTCGAAAGAGTCACCGCGGCTCCGGAACGTAAAGGGCATTAGTGGTTACTAGTTAGTTATTAGAATAACACGGATGAGTTTTACTCAGTAAGAGTCTAACACTCTCTTCTACTCCGCTCAGAGCGGAAGAAGCCACTTGATGACTTCCCAACCATAAACAAAGTCCACACGATGCAGACTTTTTTTAGCTGCGCAGATTTAGAGCTCAGAATAAAAAGATCAATGTCACTTTGACATTTGTCTGCACAGACTTTGTAGCACAAACTCTTCCTACAGTTGGGATTGTATTTGGAAGACTGTATCGTGTGCACGTCCATAAACCATTCGACGAAGCAACGCATATCCATACAACAACAACGTCAACATTAACCATAGATCAAGTCCAAGATATTCCCCCTTCAATTCTCATACACACACAAACAAACGGACAGACACACAAGCATACAAGCAATAGGTCTATCTCTGTAGCGTCCTCCAATTACACAGTTCACTTTGTAACGTCTTCCGACATCATTACATACACGTAGTAAATATATACATAGTTGTATACATATGTACATGGACATCGGCTAGCTCTGTGTGTTGTGTGTCTGAAAATGATTAGTACATAGGTTCGTCAATCATTATCGGCGAATAATTACTGGTTTGAAGCTGACATACAGGCAGGACTCGACGACTATGCTACAATGCCTTTTTATTAAAATTGTCTGACTGTCTGCGGGAGCCTCAAAGCCGTCGTCATTCTTTTCGTTAGGTTAATGACACTATCTGTCATTATTTGGTCATTAAATGAAAACCAGAAACGTGCGAGTAACCCTTATAGGCTTACCCTTATTGACTTCCGAGTTTCAAAAGTTCCAAAAAATTACGAATAAATTGTTCTTGGAAAAAAAAGGGGACCATAGATATTCATTTTAACGCGATACCTTCACGCGTTCCTAAGAAAAAAGTTCGTAACAGACCGACAGACCGTTCCATTGTTTTTCCTTTTGAGGTCCGGAACCTTAATAAGACGAGTAGTGGCTTTTATATCTGATACACCAACTGCAAATGTCTTGCCACAGAACAAAAACAACTTTATGGATTCCAAGTAGGTAGTAAAACAAAAAATCAGAATTCATAAACAGATTATTAAAATAAATTAAAAACAATATCGCTGAGTCATCCAAAATACACAGATGTACCAAATTAAATCCACCAGGATCCATGAAATCCCTATGTAAGTACAAAAAAAACAATACGATTCACAATGCTGTTGAGCTTAATACTGCTTTAAAAACGCTAACAGTTTTTATTCTGTGATTAATTTCATAATTCAAATTAAGAATCCCCGTACATGCGAGATCGATGCATCTTACCGAGCCCGGCTGACCCAGTTACTATACTAGCTTACTATACTTGTCACTCGACTTCCAACCGGTCGCCTATTGCTGCTTCTGGTTGAAAGCGATTTTAAATTGAAATTGACCGAGATGAGGTTTATCGAATAACGTTGCAATATTTTCGATTCGATATTGAAAATGATATAAATTTGGATGAAGGTGCAACTTTACATATAGGGTGATACTTATAGGTATAAGTATCACCCTATATGTAAAATTGTAAAGTAATGTTTTAAAGATTAACATGAATTATGAATCCCCTGATCCCTTGTGATAATTGTATTATAGGGAACTGTGCCTTCATTTCTTAACGGGATTACAGTATTATGAACTGAGCGTTTTCCCATGATAATTAGCGAAATTCTAGTTAGCCTTACCAGAATACAATATGGGTATATTAGTAATAAAACCATTGCAATAAACTATTTATTTATACAAATATTTTAATGTACACCAAAATAAAACAAATAATTAATCTAATTCTAAAATCTCTTCTTTTCAAGAACGGATAGAGATAGCCTAGACATAAAATGGGGTTGCACTTGGTGCAAATCATAGATACAATAATTTCTATGGTGCAAATACATACATATAAAGTTTTTACAATTTTAATGATATTGACATAATATCTTAGCGTTTAGAACCCATACAAGAGTACCTACCTACACCGAGATCATTTATGTCACAGTCACAGTGTCACGTTCAATTAATCCAATTTCATTAGATTATAATCAATTCGTTTCTTGCCTACTCCTTTTCTCCGCAGAAATGACAATGAAACCGCAGATAAGCTCGATTTGACGTCTCCCAAGCAGCCAATGTCTTGTTAAATAGAAAATTATTGGCTTTGACTTTGGTCTGGTTGCAAATTGAAAGTCAGCAATATTATACTTTTGTTACAAATGCAGTATTTGATTTTAGCTAAAGAATATTGGTAAACAAAAGATGTTTTGTTGGATACCGTGACTTTGAAATTCAATTATTTCTGAAATTCGAAACGGCATCATTTGTTTCCAAATTCAAACAATGGAACACATAAATCATATTCAATAACATGCATGTAGTATTTAAGAACAAGATAATTATCTCAACGAATAGACTAGAGCATACCTACAACAATTAAATCAATATCCAATTAGTTCTAATGAACAATAATCACAAAGGAAAATCGAGTGGCCAGCATTAAAAATTGTGTTGCATAGTAAAATGGCTGCCCACAGAGTACAACGCGTTAGATTTAATAATGAACTTAATAACGGATAATTGGACCGGGCTTTAATTATAAAAATGGCGTACCGACGTGGTTCAGCGAGTTTATTCCAATACCTACTCGAATTAAAGCCTTCAGGGAAAATGGATTTTAAAAAATAAACCTGATATTACCTAAGTTTCGTCCGATAAAAGGTTTTTAATAAACAAAGGTTGGTATCGACAGTTTTCGGGGAATCATTCCATTTTACGCTGACCTCGTTTGTACAAAATATTGGAAAATCGGTAGGAAGATTAATCCGGGTTTTGTGTTACAAATGAAAATGAAATATGCTTTAATTATGTACCTACCTGGTAGCAGCCACGCCCCGACGCTACTCGTGTACATTTTCTATTTTCAGGAAATTTACTTACATTAGGTTTGCTAGGTATTTGGTTCATCCAACTGCCTTTCTTGTAGTGTATTCTTATCTTACATACATGTAGACATATGCATTAAATCATTTTCTTGGACTCTACTCAACCAATTTTACAGTTACAGATTGCGTTTTATTGACAAAACCATAATCGGGAGCTTAATCCACATGAAGTCGAGAGGAATTCTTTCAAAAGTACCTACTGTAGATCATAAGTTTCGTTTTTCTAAATATCCATCTATCGTCACAAAAAAAAAAACATCGAACAGACACAGTAGATACCTTTTTTTTGGATGGGTAATCATCAAATGGCTTCTCCCGCTTTGGGCGGAGCGGAAGGGAGTGTCAGACTCTTACTGACTAAAACCCACCCGTGATCCTTCTTGTGCCGTTTGCGTTGTAGGGCCGCGGTGACTCTTTCAAAGTACAGTAGATATCTACATCTGCATACACATCGGTTTAATAAAATATATTACATTTTTGGAACGTAAAACATTTTCATACTTTAACAAAACATTTCATAATTTTCACTCTGCAACGTTACTGCATTGTGGTCCGTTAAATTTTCTATGACATGAACAGAAATTCGATGGACATTTTATTTCAGTTTCGACGTAATTTTTACAGAAACATGGCTCGAGTTCGATGAAGCGTTTGTCTTTTGTTTCAGACTCATTGTGTTCAGTGAAAAAATATTCGTTTTATCACTGAAAACAATGAGTGTACGAAATGGTCACATTACGTACAAATATGGGATAGATTAAACTACTTAGGTACCTAAGTTGGAACGTTGTTCATTGAACCGTTAATGTATTTAGGTAATGTAAAATATCATGCAACAATCATGCCTTTTGCAAGAGCTAAATCCAAAATGTAAGTAGGTACTTTAAGTGTTAATTTATTTATATTTAACAAACAACTTAAAACAATCATGGCAGGGTTGCCAAACACGTGGCTCGCCGTCCGATGGTCGTGTCGACGACGGCGCGTTATGTTCCACGCGCGGCCGCGCGCATCATAGAGATGTCAGCATATGAGACCGGACTCACTAGGACCAGTGTCTGCCAGGGCTGCAGAATTTGTTCGAAAGAGTTGAAAAGGGAAGAGAACGCAAAGGGCATTAGGTCCTCCTTTCCAGGGGTGCCCGGGACCCACCAATGTTCCTACACGGGTAGGTTTTAGTCAGTAAGAGTCTGACACTCCCTTCCGCTGCGCCCAGACATTATTATTTTACGTTTAGTTAGTTCAAACTTCGCCGGTCAAAACAATAAAAATCCTTTATTGACACACTTTTGTTAGAAGACATTTCAAGTACCTACACTTATCCAAGACATCATTAATGTAATATATTTTAATTGTTAGCTATAAAAACAAGGTCTGGAAATCAAATATGAATTAATATTCTTGGTATTTTTAAGTATCTATAAAATATTAGTATAATGTTCATAGCCCACCGGTACAGCGCTGCGGAATTTGTTCAAAAGTCGCGCATTAGGGGGAACACGGGTGGGTTTTAGTCAGTAAGAGTCTGACACTCCCTTTCGCTCCACCCAGAACGGAAGAAATCATTTCATGATTTCCCATCCACAAAAAAGGTACAAAACAACAATTATAGAAGACGTCCTTGCAAAACAGCATGTAATAAAAAATGCACTTTATGAATACATTTTAATGTAAGACATTGCATTCTTTAGAATCATATTTCCGTTGGTTAGAAGTTTATAACTTACGTCATTCAAACTCTTACTTAGCTATAAGCCGTAAAACGGAATGCACACGAAACTAATATTGGCATAAGTAAGACAAAGTCACTATTTATAAACGTGCAGAAGGTTTATAAGAACACTTAATTTATTAGTGAAATTAATAGAATATAGGAAACAATAACAAAAATCTTAAAGGTTTTATTTTTCAGAACTGGCATCATGACAAGATCAGACCAGTTTATTTTTCTCAAGAAAGCGACGAATTTATCACTGGAAAATTGTAGCCTCCGTAAGATCCTTTAAGATTTTAAAAAATCTTTATTAATTTTAATTATAATTTCTCGATATTTTAAGAAAAAATCGATTTGTGTACAATTAGTCTCATCCAAATTCAATAGTTTCTTATATATGTATATATATGTGTCTTATCAAGAAAAACTAGTTTACAATTTCACGCGTTATTTTAAAATCTTAATGCGTTTGCAATTTTCCGGTGAAATTTTAAAATAACGACCGTCAAGAAAAGAAGACATGAAAAAAGGCTCTTTGAGTCGCTAGTTTTTGCCCGCGGCTTCACTCCCGTTAATTTATATTTATAACATATCTAAAACTGTATACCCATATAACTGTCTCCAGGGTCCCCACCTATTGCTGTACAAAAATTCATGAAAATCTGTTCAGCAATTTAAGCATAAAAGCGTAACAAACAAACATACCAAAATTCACAGCGATCACGATCTGACAAAACTGTCATTTTGTGACCGCATTCGAACTTCTTATGAGATCCAAGCTAAACAAAGATGAGCTAAATATTTAAAAACAACGCATACTATTCAATATTTTTGCATTCACCCTTACCTACTTTAGACATCCAATTTTAAAGGCACGCGTTAAGCATAGTGGATATTCTGTCCTTTCCTACCTAGTGCTGTATTGCAGTGTCTTTGACTTGTATCAGGTAGACGTATACCTAGGTAGCTATATCTACTCGGCCGGGTTTAACCAGTACGGACTTGAGTCTCGGAGATGAAATTACGCTCAATCGATTTTCCGAGCTTCTAATACTCGTTTGGGAAAAAAGAAAACAGGTTGACTCTGTCGACATAAAGTCTATAAAGAGTGATTCGCGCAGCACAGTTTTGTATAAATTCAGTAATATACTTTTGTGAACTAGCTTCTTCGCACGGTTTTGCTCGCGTCAAGAGCGTATACGCGGTATTTCATACAAATTTTCAAGTCACTATTTTGCGAAATGACTGAACCGATTTTAATGAAACTCGAAAAGTTAGTTAAAAACATTTTCGAAATGTCTTATTTAAAAAAAAGATTACTGGAAATTTTATTTGTATGGAAAATTTAAAATGGGTCTAATTTAACTGTAACACTATTTATCGAAAATGTTTGCAACTAACTTTTTAGACCTATGTATCCTGCTTATATGTGTGAGTTTCATTAAAATCGGTTCAGTCATTTCGGAAAATAACGACTTGAAAATTTGTATGAAATGCCGTTTGGCGTACACGCTTTTAACGCGAGCGAAACCGTGCGAAGAAGCTAGTTCACAAAAGTATATTACTAAGCGAAGCCGTTCGCTAGTACGTAGTAGTAGTTAGTAGTAGTACGCTAGTAGTAGTTAGCCGAGGTCGCTAGTTAAATAATAATTGATAAAAGAGTTTTCAAAATCGGTTCAGTAGATCTAGAGATTACCCCCTACAACCTGACAAACTGACTAACTTTACCTCTTTCTAATATTTGTATAGATTAAACACAAGAAAAAGTAAACCACAACTAATCGGTTTTCCCATAGATAGAAAACTACAGAAAAATATGTCCTTTTAGTTCAATATAAAATACACGTTAGAATATCTACATTGTATAAAACTATTAGGTATCCAAAATAGCTTTTGAAATTCTAAGTCAATAATGAATACCCTACCATTTCAGACCCTTAGTCGACAATATGTATCTCAAGACGCCCCCATCCCTATCCGAAAGCGACGGGCTACGATTCCACGAAGCACCGTAACGACGTGGTCATATCGATTACTCACACAACTCTACAGGCATAGAGGGAAGGTCATATGTCATCGAAATTATATTGGAGCTGTACTTAATGGGCTGAAACTATAACACAGGAGTAATGTCCTACATGGGTAATAAGCCTAATACCTAGGGAAGTGGAAATTAGGTTTTTTGAGTCCTCCGCTGCTGTTTTCTGATTTATTTTGTTGTGGGATCAAAAACAGTTGAATCGTTTCTCCGGAACTCCTCGAGAATCATTGACACGGCGTTTTTCTGGTAGTCGCCGCTGTTGATCCTAGATTTCAGGTATTGCAATGGTAGGGAAACTTCAGGTGGGCTCATCCAAAAAAAGTCTAACACCTTGTTTTGAGAGGATAATCAGCTCAAAGATATTTATTTTAATACAAGCTGCTGCCCGCGTGAGTGTCGTAAATTATCCCAAGGTAACGTAATCCCGGGATAAAAAGTATCCTTTATGTTATTCCAGACTATGATCTACATATATCTGTGCCAAATTTAATCAAGATCCATTCAGTAGTTTTTGCATAAAAGAGTAACAAACATCCATGCTTACAAACTTTCGTGTTTATAATATTAACTAGTAAGAAGTAGACTCACCAAAGATTTATCTGTAACTGCTGACAGGCTAACATAAGATAAGATAAGATAAGATATATTTTATTTGCATAAAACATGGGATACAAGGTGTTATTGAAAAATATAGACCAAACATGTTTTGCTTAAAAATAAGCGTGCAAACTTACTTACTAAAAATACATTATTACATTGAAATACATTACATTGATTACTTATTTAAAAAAATCATTAATACTATAGATATTGTTATTATTGAGCCATTTATATAATTGGGTTTTAAATGACGTATAATTTAACGATATAAACATTTTTGGCAATTTATTATAGATACGTACACACATAGCCAGAGAGTTTGTATTGAGTTTGTTGTGTCAAGTCTGTATTGGTCACGCCTACTTCTAGAGCTTACTTCCTCTGCTGTTTTAAATAGTTCTTTGTGTTTTTGAACGAACATACATACGTCGGGGCCCCATACGGTCAGTGTCTGCTAGGGTTGCGGAATTTGTTCGAAAGAATCACCGCGGCCCTGGAACGCAAAGGGCATTAGGAGCCATGGATGGTCAGTAAGAGCCTGTCATTTCCTTCTATCGGAGTGAAAATACTTCATATATGTATATGCTCCGGATTAGCAATTAACTCCGAGTTAAAGATGACTGTGGTTTGTGAAAGCGCAGCTAAAACACTAGGAAGTGGTGATGGGTGAGCGTTTTTGGGGAACTGTCTTTATGTAAAATTTGACGTTCAAAAAGTGCTGTCTCTCAGTGTTGTTTGAATAAATGACTTTTGATTTTGATTTGATTTGCACCCAAAAGTGTATCGCTCTGTCAGGTCGTCAAACTCAGATGATACTTTTATTTAATTGGTTGTCACTCTGCCGAGGAGCTCGAGGCTAAAATAATCTCAGCTGCTCGGATTGATCTTCAAGGTTAAGCAACAGTTGCTGCGGTCGGTCCGTAGATGGGTCCAGAAAACTTTCAACAAAATATTGGTGCATTTTGTCGAGTTATGCATCACATAAATTAATGTAAGAGACAATAATTTTTTTTGCTATTTCGAGGTAGTTACAATGGTAAATGTGATCATTGCACACATGAGAGATGATTGCAGTTATCATTATAATATTTATGCTTTGATGAAAAAATATAGGTAGCCACCATTGTAATCTCATAACAAACAATATTTCTATTGCGGAATCCATGTTTTCATGCCATGCTAACTCAAATAATAGTATGAAGTAATAACACTGTCACCGTGATAAAAGCGTATTTATGAATTATATTTAGACTAGTTTTTGTCCGCGACTTCGTACATGGATATAATTCCATTTTTCCCGTTCCATTTCCGTAGGAATTTAAGGTAATCCCAAGGAACCTACATGCTCATTCTACGACCAGTAGTTTATGTCTTTTGTCTGTCAGTCACTCAGTAACGGTTGAGTTTTATAATATTGAAATACGGTATTTTATTGAAAAAACCTAATTAGTCCATCTGATAGATTTCCCAAAAATATTGGACACGTATTTTTTTTTCTTTTTTCAAGTAAGATAAAAATGAAGACGATATAGTGGGTTGAAAACTTGCGTGTCGTCATTACGTGCTACAATTTTTACCAGCGACGTCACGTCATCAACCCCCACTCTTGAACTTGACGTGCTTTATCTTTATATGTTTTTTACGATTTGAAAAAAATACGTGTCCAATATTTTTAGAAAATTCAACTGACGGACAAAATAGAATTGTGATTTTTATAACTAGTAATATACCCAATTCATTGATAATACCAGTGAGTCAAATGTCACTCTACCTGTAAAGAAGTTTGACGTCAAAACCATTGTTAATGAAAACCGTGAAATCATGAAAGAAAGAAAATGTACAATTACTACAAAACGACATACATTCATGGATTTTCCAGTAAAACCTAAACGATAGTAATAATACTTAAATTATGTTAGTAAAGAAAAATTCAATTTAATAACAATACAAATGAATACCTAACAAAAGTGATTATATTTTTTATGTTAGTATACATATAAAGGAAATGCATGTCGTGGTTGTGGCAAAAAAGCTTCCACTCAGCATAATGCCGAGCCGTGGGGGACCCTGAGCACGGGGCTGATTTTCAGTGGTCGCCTAGGACATGACATACGGAAACCAAATCTGCTGTGTTCATATGTGAAAACAATCATAAAATAAATACAGTAAGATAAAATACATTCCTTAAATTTATGTGTTTGCGTGTATTTATGTGATCACGCCACTAAAACCGAGCAGGAGTTTCTTGACAAAAACATAAAAGTAATACCCGCAAAACGCAGGCACATTCTATGTTTTGACTCACTTGCACACCCACACTCACGTGGCGCTTATCATGGCATAATTGCACCCACATTTATCTATTTATAAGTTCTTCTTGACCATAACATAATAAAAAATAAATAAATAACCAATAAATATGTAAACGGTAACCTTACCCCCTACTACTACTTATAAACCGTGTTTTTGTATCACAGTTCCCTAACTGATTTTCATCCGTAGTCGACGTAAGGTTACGTTGATAACCAGCGAGTCCGCTAACTAGTACTTAGTTGTCTCGCCTTTGCTGAACTGCAATGCTATTCTGTAAGAACTCACTCCAGTTCTCACTTCTGATTCTGCGGTGAAAACTGTATTTGGTATTCTGTAACTTGATGAAAACTACGCTAGCGCCACTAAGTGAGAACATAGGTGAAGCGAACTACTTTTAAGTGAAACGTTATTTAACTTGACAGTCAGAATATCAAATACTTTTCACTTCAGAGTTCTTACAGAATAGCACTGCAGGACCTATTTGGCGAAGCTGTGAAGCACACAATATAAGTATTATTGTTTTAAAATTAAGTCACCCTATTTTAATTCTTATTTTGTATGTACGTAGAAAAAAGACCATAAACGAAGGCTCCCATTGATAAAACGCCGCAATGCGAATATTTATTTGATTATACGTCTAGAAACGGGTTAAATACTAAAAAATAATCAATAATGCCTATTTAGTCTGAGCCACGTTCATGGGATTAAGGTCATGTATTTCTTATTTCTACATCCAGTATAATCAAATTATATGTGACTAGCAACGCCCCGCGGCTTCATCCGCGTAGTTCCCGTTCCCGTAGGAATACGGGGATAAAATTAAGTTCTCGATGATATTGTAGATTTCCAATGGTTAAAAATAGTTAAAATTAGTGCTTATTCGGTACAGGCGTACCAAAAAATCTTTCCTCTTTGTAATAATAATATTATGATGAAACATGTGGCAAGTTAACTAAAATACTATATACTATAATATAGTAGATATGTTGAAAGTGAAACTCATCAATTACCTATTCAATCAAGATCAAAAATTATTATGAACAACTAATGAGTATTCAATTTGAGCGAATATTTCGTTGTAGATAGATTCTAATATAAGTACTTAACATTCAAAACCGAATGCGAAATGTAAATTCGCAGTTAAAATGTTGGTACTTCGAAAAACAACTTCAATATGACTACTGCACGCTATAGGTACCTTATTGGTTAATTAAAGGCCATGCGTCATCGATACCGACATGTAGTGGAAACTGATAATTTCCTAGCTGAATTCAGAAGAACATAACTTTAACAGTCTTAATGATTTTTTATGTTGTATGGGAAAATGGTTTGCTGTTGGTAAGGTATATAATCGCGATAATGCGAGTTAAGAATGACACTGTGCTGGAAAACCTAAATTTAACTCTTCGTTGCACTTCAAGATAATTTATTTAGTGTACTAACCGACCGTAAAAGGTACTTATACGGAACCTTTATCCATAAAATCATTTTTGAACATCTTTCACACAGGTGTCTTAAATATTGATTCATTTAAACTAAAATCCCATGAAACATACCTCACTAAGGGAACTATATTTTAACAAAAACCCGGCTCTATCAGATTTTTCTAGTTGTATATCGTATAAGTCGAAAGTCCCAGCTGTCAAACTGTCTGTCCCATCACTATCGGATCTACCGTAACCCAGAAATGGTATCGGAATGTCTGCATCACCGATCAGCCGTCGCGTCGGAAAGGATCGGTTTTGCATATTTGGTCCTGTGCTGTGTTAGTAGTGCTGTCACGTGGTTCAAGGGTACCTTTAATAAGCTGGGCTGGTATGACATATCCTTTTTAAGTATTGTGATAGATTCATACTCAATACTCAATACTTTATTGCATTCCATATGTAATAAATAGATGGTACAATAAGGTAAAATATCAATATGGACCCTGTCGGGCGACGGAGGAGGAAGTTGTGGCCGCCGTCGCCAGGACTGGGGGGTGCTCTGCCGAGCTCGTCAAGGCGGGCACCCTCCGGCCTGACAACACGGGCATGCAAACCCTTGTGGTGAGCTGCCCCGTGACGGCGGCCAGAACTGTGTCGGAGGGCCGAAGGCTCTTGGTGGGATGGGTGTCTGCGCGGGTAAAACTGCTGGAACCCAGACCTCTGAGGTGCTACCGCTGCCATGTGGGCAACCACACGGGAGCTATGTGCCCCTCGGAGGTCGACCGCAGCGGACTCTGTTTCCGCTGTGGTCAGCCCGGTCATAAGGCCGGCTCTTGCGAGGCCACGCCGCACTGCAGTGCATGTGCGGCTGTTGGCAAGCCGGCCGAGCACTGGGCTGGGGGAAGGGCCTGCGCGCCATCCGCCCCGACCAGGGGCAAGAGGTCCGCCGCCACCGCCGCCTCTGCCGCCGCCGCGGCTTCTGTCGCCGCCACTGCCGCTTCTGCTGCGGGTGCTGCGGCTCCCAACGCTCGGGAGGGTGCTGAGATGGAGTGCCAGTAATGGTCCCATTTCGGCCCCCTCCAGAGACAAGTCGGCCGCTGTGCTATCGCGCAGTGGCTGACGCCTGGGGACGGTGAGCGTGGGTGGCTCGCCGTCCGATACCAGGTTGAGTCGACGACGCGTTGTGTTCCACGCGCGTCACAAGGAGCCGTCAGCACCGAGGACGGGGCCCCATAGGGTCGGTGCCTGCTAGGGTTGCGGAATTTGTTCGAAAGAGTTACCGCGGCCCTGGAACGCATAGGGCACAAGAAGGATCACGGGTGGGTTTTAGTCAGTAAAAGTCTGACACTCCCTACCGCTCCACCCAGGGCGGGAGGGGTCATTTGATGATTTCCCATCCAGGAAAAAAAAAAAAAAAAAAAAAACCCTGTCGGGCACAGCAACATAAGGAGAGAGGAAGAGGGCTAAGTAGCAATTTAAGAAATTCTAACTATTTCCTACTTAAAATTATTAGAAATGTTTAATTGTATGTAGGTACATAAATATATTTATTGTTAGGTTTGTGTATATAGGTATAGTATTATTTATTATTTTTATTTCATGTATTGTTTAAGAATAGTGTGGGTAATTATATTATGAAATTCTTTGCAGGATTTTTCATTTTGATTAAATTATGTTTTGTAAATTGTGTTGTGTATTTATTAATTTATGTGTTCATATTTATATTTCATTTTCTATTTTATATTATATTTTAAATAAATATTTCGTAGTATTTGGTGCTTCAAGAGAATCATTTTATTTAGCAATCGATTGGTCATCTAAAAACTCCGTTACTGAGTAGTATGACTTGGTTTCCAGAAATTGTTATATTCATAGTATATTTTTCACTGATAAGCCCCAGATTCGGAGGGACTCTTATACACGATATAATACTTACAATAAATAGATATATCTAAATATAAACTTTCCAAAAGCAATTGAAATCTAAATCTTTAGGTGGAAACCGCATCAAAGTCAGTTGAAGACTGCTGAAAATAGCGACTTTGTTCTTATTTATTTGAATGTTTATCTCAATAAACAATAATAATAATGTATTTTATTACTCATTTATGTAATTAGTCTGTAAGCCTTCTGTAAAATTAATAAAAAAAAATAACGAAGTACGAACGATGAAGAAATCAAATAAAACAGCTAATCTTATATGGCCCTATCTGTACTAATATATAAAGCTGAAGAGTTTGCTTGTTTGTTTGTTTGCTTGAACGCGCTAATCTCAGGAACTTCTGGTCCGATTTGAAAAATTATTTCAGTGTTAGATAGCCTATTTATCGAGGAAGGCTGTGTGTATGTATGTGTTGTATCATCACGCCAAGACAAGTAGGAGCGGAGCATCAAATATGCGCGCATATCCTGTTTTACTCGTTCCCGTATAGCCTTTAGCCTTACTCATGAACGTGGCTATCATAAATACTCAAATAATTTTTCAAATCCACCTGGCAGTTCCGGAGATTAGCGCGTTCAAACAAACTCATCAGCGTAACTTTATAAGTATAGATTAAAATTGAATTTGACAAGTTCTCGGCTTCAAATTGTCAATAAAACACTCGGGTACCTAACCACGAGTAGACAAAACTTTCTGCAAAAACAAAACCTTTACAAAATTGAAATCGTCAAGGCGGCATATGTATACGTAATAAGTCTTCCAGACATGTACGTACTTACCTACACTCTACAAATCTACAAAGTAAAGAAAACAGAATACTCCTACATCTAAAAAGACAGAAAACATTGAATCACGTTCACAATAAGTTGAAATGAAAAGGAACAGTAACCTGCTTATCTTGCAGCGTCGCAGACTAAGGAAATGGCATCCAGCAGTGTTTGTAAATAGGAAATGGACCGCAGACACACTTCCACAAATTGCATGTTGTTTGTGAGCTGTGGTTCTAAGTGAAAGAAGCGGCACATGCAGCCAGGATTGTACAGGAAAGTCAGGAAATCAAAAACTATATCTGTGGGGGTGTTACAAGAATTGAAGTGAAAAGTTTCTGCTGCTGAAGTTTGTGTATATGTGACCAGAAAATTGCATACTCCGTAAGATTGTATAATAGCATAAAGCATAATCAGCCTTTTAATGTTCCCGATGGGACTCAGGCCTCCTCTGTAGGAGAGGGAATGGGCCGTAACCCACCACGCGAGCCCAGTGCGGGTTGGTGAATGTCATATGTCATCGAAGTTTTGGTTCTAGGATATGCCTGTTTCCTCACGATGTTTTCCTTCACCGTTTTGAGAACAGTGGTGATGAAATTAATTAAACAAAGTAATGCACCTGGCTGGGTCCTTAACCCCCGACTTACAATTCGTAAGTCGGGGCCGTTATTACTCGGCCACCACTGCTCCTACTCTGCCACCAATGCTCCTGGATATTTATATCCACGTAAGATTGTAATAAATCTTTATTAGATTATTTTCTCGATATCTTATGTGAAAATTCGTTTTGTATAGAATAAATCCTAAGCAAATTCAATAGTTCCTAATATATCCGTGTCTTAAAATATATTTTCAAATCTTGTACCAAGTAGCTTACTGACATGTGTAGGTACCAAAATGTCTGCTGACTTATTTTAAAGAGTTGGCTGCAAACCAATCTATCCAAAATTGATTGCAGGTTGAGTTTTCCGTTGTTGAGTCCGTATAAGATTGTACATACGGTATGTACAATCTTATACGGAGAAATCTCAGGTAACATACTTACGTATTTATGAAATATATCTTTATTTTCAAAAAATCTAGCCTAAATTGAAGTTGTAATATATAATACTTCTAAAGCAGTAAAATATTTGCACAGACCGTAAACCTCTAAACACATAACTACATAATATAAATTCGTTTATTTAATAAGTGTAATCAACAAAAAATACCGCTCCAAAATAAGAGACTGTAACGTTTTCTATTATAAATCGGAAATAACTCTCTCTGTCTGTCTGTTTATTGCCTCTTTATGTCTTAACGGCTCGACAGATTTGGATGAAACGTATCCTCGATTAGGTTATAGGATAATGTTTATCCCGGGAGTGTGTTCCTTTGAGATGATTGTGAGCATAGTACGCAGGCGAAGCTCGCTGACAGAAGCTATTTCATAATAAAAAATAATTACTTACCTCTTCAGTTAGTTACCCAAATGTCAAATGCTACCCAAATGTCCTTACTTTGGTATTGTTCGTCAAATCGTTAAGCTCCTTAAGTTCTAAGTTTGAGCTTTCTCTGCTTTCTCTGTTTGAGCTGTCTCGACAGGTCCACTCAAATCTGTGTGGCACTTTCCTCAAAAGGCTACCTCAGACATTAACCTACATGGTTCTCATATGATTTGACCAGTGCGGATTGTATGGACTTTAAAAGAGACTTTGACCTCTGAGTTTGTTTCGGTGTTTCTTTTCAGGGTAGTCGGCTAGGAAACACCGGCTTCATCTAGCTTAAAATGACAAGAAATATTGGACGTGTAAAAGTGTTAGTTTAACCTACTTACAAAATAAATATCATTTATCATTTAGTTTCCAACTAAGTATTTTGAATCTTCTGATGACTTGATAGTCATAATCTTATATATATAAAACAAAGTCGGGTTTGTTACAACACTTATAACTCGAGATCTGCTGGACCAATTTTCTTGGTTTTTTATTCGTTGGATTTGTCTCCGCCCCGAATAGCAGAATACATATTAAAAACAATGAAAACTCTATTAAAGTAAACGCAGTGGAAAATGGTTTTAGGTGAAATATATTTAGTGTGTTGTAGATAATTCAAAATTAACAAGAGTGTAACCTAGCAACCAAAACAAAAGATTAATACAATCTAGAAAGGTCGCCTTCATAGAATAAGGCTGGAAGTGCTTTCTTAACAAACTCAACGAATACATAATTATGAAAAATAAATCATTTACCCTATATGTTCCTTTGTTTCGTAGCTGTTAAAAATTGCATGCGCTAAAGAGACCAGAAAGAAACATGTCGAAAACTTAAGTACCAGCAGACCATAAACATATCGAAGCATTTCTGGGGCTGGTATTGTGAGTGAAGACTTACAAAGAACCAGGATACCAGAACCATAATTATTTAACATCAAGCTATGATCCTTAGGAAACGAAAATAGAACACTGAGCCGGAAATAATAAATGGCGCAGGCATAGGATATATTTATATAGGACATTTTATCCCGTTTCCGTGGGACGTGATCAGTCTAGCCGTTCATTTGTTGAAAATGGTATAGTTTCCGGGGCTAAAATTGCATGCGCTAAAGATTTACAAGTACTAGAAGACCAGAAAGAAGAATATTGAAGTAATATATTTCAGGGGCTGAAAATTTGAGAGGTAAGGATTCACGTGTACCAGCAGACAATATACATGTCGAAGCATTTCTGGGGCTGGAATTGTGAGAGAAGACTTACAAAGTACCAGGATACCAGAACCATAATTATTTAACATCAAGCTGTGATCCTTGGGAGACGAAAGAATGAACACTGAGCCAGAAAGAATAAGTGGCGCAGGCAGGTGAAACCGCGGGATACAGCTAAGAAGTATTTTAGCTTTAAGTTTTCTATTTTTAAAATTATTTCACCAATAGAAAGCTACATTTCACCTGCGACTTTCTTTTAGAACAGAACAGAACATAGAATAGAATAGAACATCATTCATACCCCTTAATATTGTTTTTATTTTATATGGCAAAACAACGTTTGCTGGGTCAGCTAGTAATTCATTAAAAGAACATGGACAACAATTGTTTCTTTAAAATACTATCTCATTGTATACAAACGTCAACATTAAACTTTGGCCTGTATTCCAAAATGTTACCTCCAGCTCAACTCGACGTCAAAGGCCATCGGAGCATCAAAAAGATGAGCAAGCAAACGTGCGTAAACGTGCTTGCGCAGCTAAAACTCATCTCTTGAGCTTGTCAAACTGACATTATAAATTGGAGTTTTTGTAATTTCAATTACACAAGCTTTCATTAACGTTTTCGTGCTCTTATTTTAGTTGGAGTCCAAGTTGAGTTCGAATTTACGTTTTGGAATATGGGCCTTCATTATATTAAAACGAAGCAATGCTGACGCATTAGCTATTTATGTTCAGTGACTTTTGAATTCGACAGTACGTTCCGTTATTAAAATAATAATAGTAAACACATATTATGTAATTATTATATAATTATTATATAATCTCCTTATCTGTGTTTACCATCGCTGTTATCAAAGAGGAGGTAAAGTGACAAGATGAAATATTCATACATAGGTATTTAAGTGTCGGAAACATACGATTTACTGAACAAACAATAGATACTACACTGTATTTACCTACATTGAAATTGCAATGTATGTTAACGCTTCGACAAACATTTGGTTTAGCTAGTTGGGAAAATTGAATACCTAGCAACCAACCACCATGGTTGGTGACTAGTTGGCTACCGAATTCGATGAGTCGCGATTCGACGAATTTCGCCTTCATTCTCATCGAGTGCGAGTTTTTTTAACGCACTCGATCGCGTTAACGTACACGTTCGCGTATGTTAAATCGTACGGAAAAAGAGGTTGTCCTTTATCCGCTTATCAAGTTCTAAGTCTCAAGTATTTATTGCAATCCACAATGTGCATATACATACAGGTGTTAGGTAAATAAGAGCAGTATCAATTATGGACCCTGTCGGGCACAGTAAAATTTAATAGTTAGGAAAGAGGAAGAGCGCTTTTATATAATTGCCAAATACTAATATATGTTAATAATTAAAAGTTAAGCTATTATTTAGTAAAATATACCCTATATATCTGTACTTTGTATTGTATTTATATTTATTATAGTATTAATTTTTATATTTATTTATATATTTTATAAAATTGTGATTCGTTTATTAATTAGATATATTATTATTCTTAATTTAATTTAAATTGAATTCTGTTTATTGCATGTTTATCTATATCTGCAATATTTTATATTTCATCAGTTTATAGTTTCGTTAACGAACGTTTTAAAACATGCACTAAAGTCACAGATGCCTTTTAAACGAGGTATTCCATGAAGCACACCCAAATGAAGCACACCCAGACGAAGCACACCTAAAGTATTCCACTTAGCACACCCGTAGGTGGGCTGCAAATAAACATTTAAAATAATTAATTTCCTATTCCACGAAGCACACCTACGAATATCACTCGCATAGTGCGGGGACTAAGAAATAAAAATGTCGATAGAAGAAAATATTTATTATTCAAAAGACTAACTTAAATTTCTAACATCATTCAGTTTCATTATAATAATGTGATACAATATTTGACATTTTTGTAATCTTACTATTTAAAATCACAGATTGTTTCATAATTATCTTTCCAAAAAATTTTTTAGTTTTTAACTATTTTTCTATTATTTTCCTTTTTTGTGCTCTTAATAAAATCACAGATTGTTTCATAATTATGCAATAAAAACTTGGACAAATATCAAAAACATTGTAAATATAGTTTTCTATAGAGATCTATGTTGATGTTTTCTTATAGCTAGCTACTTAACTAATAATTAAAATGCTCTAGTAATAATCTATACTTATAATAAATCTGTAGAGAGGTCAATTCTGTACAAGGAATACATTTTCAAAATAACTATCAGGGGGTGATTAGTGATCGATACTGGTGCCAAAAATGCAATCAGTAAAATTTTTGTCTGTCTGTCTGTCTATATGTTCTTTATAGAAACAAAAACTACTCGACCGATTTTAACGAAACTTGGTGCAATTATTCTTCATACTCCTGGGCAGGTTATAGTATACATATCATCACGCTACAATCAATAGGAGCAGAGCAGTGAAGGAAAATGTTGGGAAAACGGGAGAAGTTACTCCATTTTTTAAGCTTCCATCGCGTGTGTAGCCTTAATGGTTAAAGTTACATAGAAATCATGTATTACGGAAATGTTTTACATAAAATTATCTAAAAATATCCCACTGCAGCATATGTCTATCTTTTATGGTTGACTCACAATAACACGTGTAACTCCCGATAGCTTAGCAGTTCGGAGCTTTCTGATTATATTTGTTTACTCTTACGTTTATAATACTCTCACTCATCCCTAATTTAAAAAAGTTAACATTATTACCTATTCAATAAAAAAAGAATCATAGAAATCGGTATAAAAACACCAAACTTATACATGAATACAATAATAAGCCATCGCGCCGTCGCACTTTAATACTGAATCATGCTGTAAGATGTTATTGTGATTATTTTTGTGTAACTTTTGTTACTATTTTATAAAATAGGTACTTATTAGTTATTTTGGTAATGTTTAAATATTCGTTCAAATTACAAATTATTAATAGTTTCAAATTTATTTCTTTTTAGGTGAAGTAGTAGTAGAAGTAGGAGCATAGATTTTTAGATACCGATAGGTTAGTTTTGGCTAATTTATGTTATGTTTTTTTAGTATTAAGTAGGTAAAGGCGTAGATACTTTTATTAATTAGTAGTTATTTTATTAATTAGTCATACGTAGTTATAGGTATTTATTTTTAAGTGAAGTAGGTATAGGTTATTATAATATAATTTTGCACAGGCATTTCAGCTTTACTTTCATTTATTTTGTTGTTGTAAGTTATACATATTTCACACACATATATAGTGATCTATCAATGCACAGCCCAACCACTGAACGGATCGGGCTGAAATTTGGCATGCCGGTAGATGATATGACGTTGGCATCCGCTAAGAAAGGATTTTGATTAATTCTACCCCCAAGGGGATAAAATAGTGGATGAATGTTTGTATGAAACTTTGTCAATTTTAAACCGATCGGGCTGAGAGTTTCAAAATCGGGGGTAAAGTAACTATTCCACGCGGACGAAGTCGCTGGCAGAAGCTAGTAAGTAATAAGAAAACTTCAACATAGATCTCTATGGAAAACTATATTTACAATGTTTTTGATATTTGTCCAAGTTTTTATTGCAATTATGAAACAATCTGTGATTTTAAATAGTAAGATTACAAAAATGTCAAATATTGTATCATATTATTATAATGAAACTGAATGATGTTAGAAATTTAAGTTAGTCTTTTAAATAATAAATATTTTCTTCTATCGACATTTTTATTTCTTAGTCCCCGCACTATGCGAGTGATATTCGTAGGTGTGCTTCGTGGAATAGGAAATTAATTATTTTAAATTTTTATTTGAAGCCCACCTACGGGTGTGCTAAGTGGAATACTTTAGGTGTGCTTCGTCTGGGTGTGCTTCATTTGGGTGTGCTTCATGTGCCTCTTTTAAACGTACTCGATCTCGTTAACGTCAATTCGTACTAAAACTGAATTAGCGCTATCTGGTGGCCGAAAAGGAAACCCTCTTGTTTTACTGTACGGTGTAAAATGTGCGACTTTTTTATTAAGTTTTATTACTTTAAAAAAATACCTATAAGTATTAAATAAACAAAAAATTTTAAAAAAAAACAGGTTAAGTTGCTCAATTAAATAGGTACTAGTTTATTTACACAAGTATATCGCGCGACAAGCTTTTATGATCATATTAATTGTGAATAATAATGAGGCTATAAGTTTATAGTTAAAATTTTAATGGAAAATTTTATTTTCTTCTTTTTAGACTATTTAAATAAAAGCATTTAAAAAAAAAGGTTTTTTATGATTAAATATAAACCGTAAGTATACAAACAAACGGTTATAACCATAAAACACGAGATTGAAGTATATAGTTAACCAACCATAATTCACATTCCTCTAAGTAAGAATTTAATTAATAGACTACCACTAGAGCTTCCATAGACTAGCTAGAAGCGAGACCACGACCACAGAGTCTTGCAAACACTCCTCTTAGTATAATACTAAAAACTATTTAACTGCTGAAGGATTGTGAGCTCTGACTTGATATGAACAAAGTTAAGATTGCAACGAGAGTGAATAAATCAAAGGCTTTAATTTGTACTAAAGAACATTCTACATTTTCAGAGGGTACAATTTTTCAGCTTTGAAGCGGTAACTCGAGATACTCGTGGGACTCTTTCAACTTGATTGCACTTACGTTGCCACGGTATATTGCGACTATTTAATGAATGCTTACATCGAGAGAATCGATCTAGGTTGTTTAGGGTCTATTCTGTGAAATGAGAAAATACTCATTTGCAATAGAAGTTTGCCACTAAAGCTTTGAGTAACACGTTAAGAAATATTTTAAGAACCACCAATTCCGTATAATTATTTGATTGTTATGACTGTGTAAAACTAATAGATGCAATCGACTGAAAACGGTGTCCAAAACTTGACAAACTAAATATATGATTTATCAAAATACTCTTTATTCTTTTGCCAGACACTTGCAAAGTTCTATCGACAAACTTGTCTACCAGTGATCAAGGAGAGTATCATCATCACAATATCTATGGTTTGGAACTTTACACCTTAAATTACTGTTGATTGATATTCATTGATACAAGTATGATTGAATGATTAATGGGTGCACGATATATAGATACTGTGATGCAGTCAAAGGGCTGAAATATTTACTCAAATACTGTACCTACCTGCTGTGTTTGCACTGTACAATACAGCGTGTTCCAGATGTGCGTGGTCATATTTAAGAGTGATATTGGGTATAGCAAATTCCGACTAAAAAATTACAAATAAAACAATTTTTGGCCAGCGGGCGTACCATGACGTCTTAAAACGTGAGTCTTCCGAACGAGAAAAAGGGATGGAGCTATATAGGGTGTTTAACTCTATCCCTCTTTCTCGCTCGGAAGACTCACGTTTTAACACCTCATGGTACGCCCGCAGTTTGATGTAGTTGGTGTCATAAAATCTGTGATAGATGTGAAATCTGTGTAGAGATGCGTGAATCTGTAACTAAAGTGGACGCCACCAATCGTTACAAACTGCTTGAAAAGTCATTAGTTTTTGTTCGGTTTTGGTGATAATTTTTTTTTAAATCTATTTTGCCGTCTAAAATGACGATTAACACAGTAAGTACGTAAGTTGGATAAACAAGCAAGTAAATAATTTTACCTAACTTCAAAAATGGAAAGACAATAGATCGATGGTGAACAAATAACGTGTACAATGACGGTAACATAGTCATAGAAAGATGATGCAGTTGTAAAAGTATTAATTATGTTAGTACGAAGGATGATCGAATCCATACGCTATGTAATTATCAGAATTCAACCGGACCCTTCTTCCAATTAACATTGGTTGTGCTTAGATTTTTAATCACAAGGAAAATCCGCCAAACAAAATACCTAGAAAAGATATCTATTCTTATGCAAAACTCATTTCAATCGTACACTTAAAATCACTATCAGCCACTCTATCTTGGGAGTCTATTGATCGTTCCGATGACATTAAGAATTCAGGAAGTGTCAACACCAGGATGTGCCCCAAAACGGTTATATTTTAAGCTATAATATTCCTGATCGAATGTCGATAAGACAGGCCATTAAACTGACGTTTATTTGGATCATACCTTGATGTCTTGATGTGAGGATCAAGATTTGAATTATAGGTTCCAAGAATATCGTCTTCCGAATTGTTAAGGGCACGAATTTAAATATGGCTCCTCTCTTGACGTAGGTATTTGACAAATTTTTCGCATTACTTGTCTCGTCGATCGTGATAAAGTCGATTTTTCAAAAACCACGATTATTTGCACAAACACGCCAAGTGAAGTGGCAACCTAATGAGACCATAATACAGTATGTTAAATAATAGAGGGCGTTCCCTTAAAGTCGTTAATCTATATCATTAATAGATTAAAATAAAAATATCAGAATAGAAAAATAAACATAAAATAATATAAATAAACATAGAATACAAAAAAAAATTGACAATAAATTCGAAACATCCTGTTTAAAATCAAAATAGTAGTGCGGAATAGTAGGTACTCGTAATAGCAAAGCCCAAACCGACAAGTACGCGTGTACAGAGTGTTTCTTTAACATATCAATTTAACATTTTTAGTGAATATTTCAATATAAAATTTTTTTTCGAATGGTAATATTTTTTTTATCATATATGGATGCTATACTATTGCGGGTTAATGGGAACGCCCTCTGTTAGTTAACATACTGTATAATGGTAAACTACAGTCTGCTAAGATCTAAAGCCCTATTTCAGGAACTTAAACTATCGCAAAACAAATGTGAAAAAATGTCAAACGCGCGTTACCAGTGACTGGAAGAATACATTATGACTTGTGTTTAATTAGTACCGCGTCGTTATTTAGTCTTCTTCTACTTCCGCATTTATATTTTTCTTCTTGAACCACTCAAAAGCCACCTTGCGTGGGAATCCTGGTACCCATAACACAAGTTAAATCTTTCCTTGGGTACCAGAATTCAATAGAAATACTATTGACACGATTGTTACACCCCAATATGTCTTCGCTTTTGTTGCATAAAAGTTGTTCGTAAGTGTTTGATTGTACAACATTTTTAGTCCAATAAAACAATTTATTATTATTACCATTCGCAATACATGAACCTTTTCATTCACAGCACACAATTCTCGTAACTCCTAGTCTCATATAACTTCACGTCTTGCTTCCCACTATTTGGCTCAGTCTGCATCCTAAACATTATTTGAATAATATTTTCAAGATAACCAAACAACAAAATGTCAAACAACTAAATATTTGGGGCCCGCCTGTTTCCAAGGGCTTCAGCTGGCTCTTTGCCAGATCATTAGCGACATATTTACAAATATTATGGAGTAGTAATTACCCTGAACTAATATTATGGGTTACAGTATGTTTGTTTGTAAGAGCTGAACTACCAAACTGCTGGACCGAATTTAGAGTTTGTTAAAATTCGACACAAACTGCAAACGCAAAAACATCACTAGAAAATAATTAATCATTGACTTTTATTTTGTGCTCAAAACGCGGAAGTTAATATAAAACAAAATGTTCCACTGTTATAATGTAGGTATATACATTACCAAAGTTGCTCCTTTAAAATCGAAGTATTCCCGTTTAAGCCGCAAATATAATACAAATATGTAAATAGTCGACGCGACTCTTTGCCGTCAGCAACGTAGACGGGGTCCCATAGGGTCAGTGCCTGCTAGGGTTGCGGAATTTGTTCGAAAGAGTCACCGCCGCCCTGGAACGTAAAGGGCACAAGAAGGATCACAAGTGGGTTTTAGTCGGTAAGAGTCTGACACTGCCTTCCGCTCCGCCCAGAGCGGGAGAAGTCATTTGATGATTTCCCATCCAAAAAAAAGCACTGGTTCTGGCTCTTAAAACTGGTGCTCAAATGGAAATACTTTCTAAAATCTTAGTCTGCTATTGTGTCACGAATGCCTCAAATAACAAATTGTTAGAATCAGTTTTCCTTTTGAAATAAAACACCCAGTTGCATTCTTATCGAAAGAAAAGTCATATCAAACCGATTACAACATAATTTTTAATTACTTATTCTGACTTCTGCGTGGTGTACGATACTTAATCGTGTAATATGCATTATTTGATTGCTTATAACCAGTTTCTAATCATATCGAGGATTCAAATGATTTGCTTAATCTAGTTTGTAGATTATGTGTTCATGTAGATATTATGTTCACGCCTTCTTTTAGCCGCCACCTCCCTTTAGCAATATTATTCAAAGATTCGAAGAAACACGACGCATTAACTTGATTTTGAAACAACACATTTTGGAGGCACATTTTGAAGCTATATACAAGTGATATTCTGTTCTGTCAGCGGTAGATTGTAAAACTGACAAAAATGTATGAGATTGAAAAAGGCTATACAAATGTGACGTGATCAATACCTTACATTTTGACTTTTTGGCAATCGCCATCAATAACACAATGACCCTTCATCTAGAGCCTCTGAATACGTTTCTAAGCGCGTCATCTTCGTAAAATTCGTTTAGATGTCAGTAAAACTTAACCAGGAGAGATCAGTTCAGCCTTCTTTCTGACAATCTTCTAGTAAACCAATACACTTCTGCTGTTTTAATTAAGTATTTGTTAAATTTAAACATCAATGGTTTTCATTACCGGATCACACGTGGATCATGCCGCTAAACAATGAAATTAATTTACAGATAAGATATTCAATCTTGATCAAATAAAGTTGAATCAACCAACCAATTATTTCAATATGATCAGCTGAAGATGATTAAGTACGCCATTATCGGAATAGCTAACCTTCCGCCCGTTCGCTAATGGTTATGAAAGAAAATTTTCATGGGACCAATTGGGAAGTATACCCTTTCCAACAAAAAAAAGAATGTTTCAAATCGGTTGGCAAGCGACGGAGTTATGCGCGAACAAACATAAAAAAAAAATACAAACATCCGAATTGAGAACCTCCTCCTTTTTTAGAAGTCGGTTAAAAAGAGAGACTAATATAAAATCGATGTAGCGTTGGATCATTTTACCAGCCGATCCACCCAATAAAGATAGGAACCTTTTTATGGATCATCAAAGGAATTGCACTTGGACTTGCTTGAGGAGCAGAAGGGAGTGTTCCCTTCTGCTCCGCCCGGAGGAGCAGAAGGGAGTGTCAGACATAGTGTTCCTCCTAATGCCCTTTGCATTACAGGGCCGTGGTGACTCTTTCGAACAATTCCGTAATCCTGGTAGGAAACGAAGGTATCTACATGTCTTTTCTTGCGGTCACAAAAAAACAACGACTTCTCAAATGGCTTTTAAATACTTTTCAAGGATAACCTTCTAGCAGTAGCAAATTAATTTCAAATACGTATTTACCTGATTATATCGATATATACATACTTACATAAAGACTTAAGAACAAGATTTTCATTATCTCTAGTATTTGGCCAATCTTTGACTGTTATCGTTCACAGTATGATTACTAGCTAAATGCTGACGAATTAAGTATTTAATCTTATACAATACAATTTACTGTTCTATTTATCTTGGAAGGTTAATTAAGACAGTTAAGTAGCAATAAATAACGATAAATAGTGATCGAGTAATGGTTGACGCGGTGCGTTGTCCCAAAAACTTTGACGATGGGAAATCCTTCTGACTACTTTGGGGATAAGAATTTCAGGAACCTTTTTAATTTTTAACCGAGTTCTAACAAAGGTGGAGGTTCTCAAGTCCACTGTATTTTTTGTGTTTTTTACCTCATTACTTTTTACTGGGTGTACCGATTTTGATAAATGATAAATGATATTTATTTTGTAAGTAGGTTGTAAATAACGCTTTTACACGTCAATATTTTGATGATTCTTTTTATATTCGAAAGCTGGTGCTTGTCGTGTGGTGAAATTTGATTGAGATCTGACGACCAGTATTTGAGTTATCTCTAATAATGCATGGCTTCTACTACATTGATGATGTTCTCATTCCCTCTTGTCGATGTAAAATGAAAAAATAAAATTGTGTACTATGGTTTGGAGGAGCATCTTAGTATTTCAAGGTGGTCCCTTTCTAGTTTGGTGAAAATCTGATGAAGAACAGATATAGGAAAGGAAACTCTTCAATAAATCATAGAAAATGTGTCGGGATAGCTGAAATCGCTTGTTTTGTTTATTGTTTACACCAATTTATACCACGTAAGCTGTGATGGGTACATTTAACTGGGGGTTTACTACTAAAAATTGAAAAATAAAAATAAAGAGAAGCCCGTTGCATTTTTTTGTAAAAAGTATTTTTTCCTTACTTCATATAACAAGACCTGCTAATAATATGAACAACTCGTCCATATTTATAAACAAAATAAATGTATGTCCGTTTATAACCTTTTACGCCGTACTGGTTGAATGGATTCGGATGGATTTTGACACACGGGTAAACCGTGTCCCGGAATAGGACATAGAACACTTTTTCTTTTTATAAGGCTGCTCCAGCAGCCTTATAAAAAGAAACCAGTCATCGCGCTACGCATCGCTTACCATGAGGTGAGATAGTAGTCAAACGCGTGCCTATCAATATCAAAAATAAACAAAAAAGAAATGACGGCACGGTTAGCGCAGTGGTTGAACGATTGACAGCTGCGTGTCGCGGGTTCGATTCCCGCACGGAAAATGTATGTTTACAGGAGAAATTCCTAAGTTTGGGGCATAATCAGTCTCTTAATGTTCCCACTGCTGGAACCGACCACGTATAATCCACCACACGGGCCCAGTGCGGGTGGATGAATGCCACATGTCTTCGAATTTTGGTTCTACGACATGCCGGTTTCGGATGCGGAATTTGTTCGAAAGAGTCACCGCGGCCCTGGAACGCAAAGGGCTCAAGAAGAATCACGGGTGGGTTTTAGTCAGTAAGAGTCTGACACTCCCTTCCGCTCCGCCCAGAGCGGGAGAAGTCATTTGATGATTTCCTTCACCGTCTTAAGAGCAGTGGTGATAAAATTAATTAAGTACACAAAGTAATGCGCCTGGCTGGGTTTAAACCCGCAACCTACAATTCGTAGGTCGGGGCCGTTACCACTCAGCCACCACTGCTCTCCAGTATGGGGCGAAGGTTTATTAAAAAATATGGACTCGGCGATATTGATCGATCACGAGACATTTCAATAGCTCCATTATAATTACTGCCGATTCTATGCATTTGGTCTTAAGTCACCCAGGTTAGTTTGACATGATACCTGTTATCATTTTTCCTTTTAAGGGAGGAGCCGCTAACGCGTGTACTGCGCACGCTCAATCTGATTGCTATAAGACGGACCTGTTTTGTGGTATTCTGGGTGAATTCACAAGGAATGCATTATTTTTTATAGGTGTTAGAAGTAGCTTAAGATAAGCGTATTCATCACATTAGGGTAAAATAAACCTAATAAATCTTACGCTCTCGTCGGACAAATCCCTACCAACAAATGTACGAATTCACAGGCAAAACTCAATTCAATATTACACAATTGATCCACAAAAATACATCATCGTTGACTGTTCCTGATTCTCTCATAATGACGCTTGACCGAGAGTCGAGACATTGCACAAAAAATGCCGACGACGTTCATTGAACTGCCAAAATACTTTAGTTGATTGTAAAGGATGCCTTCACGCATCCTACCTGAGATTCTCAGAAACTTATTAACTCCAGCGCGAGGTAAAAAATTGAGCCACAGCAGCGTAGCGACAGAATCATTATCAGTATAACAAGACAAACATTGACGCCGCTTGTAACAAAAAGCACACGTAGTACAGTCAGTGAGGCTGTGATTGGCGTGTCAAGTTTAGTATCGTCATCTGCAATGAGCTGTAACTCAAACCATTTATTTCAATTAAACCCTTTACCCACTTTTGAATTGTCAAGTCGTCAATAATTGAATTCCGGAAAACCCCTGTATTATCTATACTAATATTATAAAGCTGAAGAGTTTGTTTGTTTGTTTGTTCGTTTGAACGCGCTAATCTCAGGAACTACTGGTTCGAATTGAAAAATTCTTTTTAGGTTGAATAGACCATTTATCGAGGAAGGCTTTAGGCTATATATCATCACGCTTAAGCCAATAGGAGCGGAGCAGCGATAAAGAATGTTTTAAAATCGGGGATTCCACGGGGACGAAGTCGCGGGCAGCAGCTAGTAAAGAAATAATGGATCTTGTAACGTAAGCAATTGACTGTAGGTGCCTTATTAAAAAGTGAAAAATAAAACTTTTAATTTACAAAATATAACCGACTTCTAAACAAAAAAGGCAAAAAGTATAAAATAACTTTAATTTCGGTTAAAAAAATCGGTTGTATATTGATGTAAAAAGTTTGTTTGTAGTGCTTTCTTCGAAATAAGTCTGTTCTCGTTTATTGCTAGGAAGTCCATTCCTAGCATTGTGTGTTCGTCACAACTCTATTTCTGTTGTGTCGTACAGATTTAAGATATCGTCACAAAAAGTCAAGGTTCTTGGACGCTATTCGATTTATTTTTTAGATGTTAACGTACTGAATGTACTTGTAGCTATTGAGGACGGGTTAATTATATAGCTAGTTAAAAATATAGGAGACAATTTTTTTATTACCGTTGTCTTGGTAGAACGTTTTCGTCGGCAAGATATGTACATAGATGATTATATTTAACATTTTGTGTAGATTTATTGAACTAAATATTGACTGAATATATGAACTTTTTTTTAATATAGTTACATATACTGTTATTGTTCTAAATGGGAGTATATATAGTACTGTAAATAAAATAAATAAAAATATTCTTTACCGATTTCTGTTACAATGAAAACAAAAACAGTGTCAAATAATGTGTCCCTCATCGAATGCGCCAAAAACATTAATTGACTTCTTGTTAAATTGGTCGAGAGTTAATAGCCCCAATAATACCACAAAAGCTAACTTCCTTAACGTTAAGTTTAGACATTTGGCTAAATAAAAGCCCCTCAAGCTGACAATAGTTGTTATGAATAGAAGAACTGAGTACAATGAGAGCTATTTGAACAATTTCCTTTGACTGACTGTTAAAATAACAGAGGGTCGGATGTGGGCCGATACACTTCTAGGACAATTGCTTCAATTGCATAACTACAGAGCAAGTATTCTATATTGCATTTTTATTAAACTAGTATTTTTCTATATCAATGGGTCATTCACCACGTCACGATGAGGTGGCTAGGTTCCTGTCAGTCATTTGCAATCACACTTATTAAAACCTGTTCTTGGGATGTTTGTACCGTTTGTTCTTCTTGTCATTTGCAAAAATACTTATTAGCACCTGTTCTTGGGATGTCTGTACCGTTTGTTCTTCTTGTCATTTGCAAAAACACTTATTAGCACGTTCTTGGAATGTCTGTACCGTTTGTTCTTCTTGTCATTTGCAAAAACACTTATTAGCACGTTCTTGGAATGTCTGTACCGTTTGTTCTTCTTGTCATTTGCAAAAACACTTATTAGCACCTGGCGACCTATTATGACGTCTTAAATCCATCATGATTTCTGTGTCAGAGAGAGACGTAGTTACACAAGACGAATAGCACTATCTCTTTCCTTCACACGAATCATGATGGCATTAGCACTTCGTAATACGGCCACAGTTCTTGGGATGTTTGTACCGTTTGTTCTTCTTGTCATTTGCAAAAACACTTATTAGCACCTGTTCTTGGGATTTTTGTACTGTTTGTTCTTCTTGCCATTTGCAAAAACACTTATTGAAATATGTTCTTGGGATATCTGTACCGTTTGTTCTACTTTTTGAGTCGATGGTTGATCCTCATATAATTTGGGCCCCATAGGCGCATAAATTATAGAAGTCTTTAAAATTGGAGTTGTGTGGGTACTTGGGGCGCTCTTGTTTTATTTCAATTCATTGGGAATCGTCGCTACATTTTAAATTTTTTTGTAATTATTTATTAATATTACAGCCATGTCTTTTTAACCGACTTCTAAAAAAGGAGGAGGTTCTCAATTCGGATGTTTGTATTTTTTTTTTTATGTTTGTTCGCGCATAACTCCGTCGCTTGTCAACCGATTTGAAAAAATCTTTTTTTGTTGGAAAGGGTATACTTCCCAAATGGTCCCATGAAAATTTTATCGAAATCGACCAAGCGGTTTTCGAAAAATCTAAAAAAAATATCTACATTGCCTACATTGACGACCTCTTAGTTTACTCTGCAAAGGAGCAGTGCGTTTTTTTTACACCAATGTGATTGGTTCGTTTAGGTGGGGGGAGGGGAGGGAATGTAGGTACCACTAAAAAGTGAAAAATAAAAAACTTTTTACAAAAAAATAAAACCGACTTTTACACAAAAAATTTAAAAGTGCAAAATAACTTTAATTTCGGAAGTCGGTGTTCAAAAAACGAAAAAGCAACCACCAACACCAAGTTCCGAAATTAAAGTTATTTTGCACTTTTAAATTTTTTGTGTAAAAGTCGGTTTTATTTTTTTGTAAAAAGTTTTTTTCTTTGCTACATTTCAATTACTCATCATATACATACACTAGCTGCTGCCCGCGACTTCGTCCCCGTGGAATCCCCGATTTTAAAACATTCTTTATCGCTGCTCCGCTCCTATTGGCTTAAGCGTGATGATATATAGCCTAAAGCCTTCCTCGATAAATGGTCTATTCAACCCAAAAAGAATTTTTCAATTCGAACCAGTAGTTCCTGAGATTAGCGCGTTCAAACAAACAAACAAACAAACTCTTCAGCTTTATAATATTAGTATAGATAGTGGGCTTTAAGTTAAGATTGAATAGATTACATCTAAGCAAGCTTCGTCGACTACACACCGATAATGGCTTACCATCAGTCGGTATAATAATACTTATATATACTCATCATATAAATACTCAAGTGGAGTGAACATCTCATTAAATCAGGAGCGTAGCTACTGCCGTATCATCCATATCAATGATACGGGGCCCCCAGGCTACAAAGGCCCCGAAAGTGTCTATGCAAAAATTACAGAAAGATATCCACAATATTTCATAAGTAATTAATAACATTTTTGGATATAACTGCTGTGCCAAACATTTAATTTAAAAATTACAATACGCCGAATTAATATATCGACGGTTAAAAGGAAATAGGGTATAAGCGACAAAAAGTGAAATGTTCAGGAGAGCCGTTCAAAGTTTTAAATTTTAGAAAAACTGACGTAATTTTGTTATTTATTAAGATATCGTGAAAACGAAAACAGTTATAAAATCAGAAAAAAATGGAGCATTTACCGGTATTTTTAGTTTTAATGATTTTACGCTATTTAAAGTGGTTTTTGTCGCTTATAACAATAGCTTTTAATTTTCTAATGAGGAAATACGGCATAAGATACAAATGACAATGTAAAATATTAAAGGAAAAGAAGCCTAAGCGACATACTGATTTCTCACACCGCAAGGTAAAAGGGTATAAGAGACTAGACAGTTCAATAAGTGTTATAGGAAAAGAAGGATAAGGTACTTTTCACAGTGGTTGTATGGAAGCTAATAGAGCATAAGGAACAGTTGGCTTTCAAAACAATACCAGGATATAAGACATTAGTGACGCACAATGTCGCTTGAAAGCAAAGGAAAAGAAGGATAATCAACATTTGGCATTGTGTGAGTCTATAGAAATATGGATGAAAAGACACCCCAAAAATAATGAAGTAGCGCAACCAACACGATCCTTCATCAGGATAAGAGCTAAAACGGGTATTACACTACACTGTAATTTTGTCCCTAACTCGTAAAATAGGGTGAAGTATTTTAAAAGTATTAGGGAGTCGATTTTAATACAAAAAGACTAAGGATCCTTAGTCTTAGGGGCCTGTTTCAGTATACCCTACCCGTTCAAGTGATTCTAATTTACACTAAATAGTAGATTTCAAAGATGATAGTTCGTCATTATAGTAATTTTCATGTCACCTACTTACCTATTTACTAACAAGCGGATAGTAGGCTTTTTTTAAATAAAAAAAAGATATTTTTTATCTTTTCAATAAGGAAAAATCAAAGCTACTTAAAAAGGAGTGGTTAGGTAGCCAACCCGCCTGCCCAGCGTGGCGATTATGGGCAAACACCTCCAATGCAGAACAACAAAATGCCACGGCCTCCAGTTCCCGGCGGTCCCGCTATTCCTGGTCATGGTGGCGACCACGGTAACGGCGGGGCGGGGGGTGCCAAGAATCTCCGGGCTACAGCAGGCCACCATCACCATAAACTGAAACTAACCCTGGCGACGCACGCTACGGCTTGACTCGCATCTGACGCAACTCGAGGTGAAACTAGGGAAAATTAGATGGCAAACACTAGGGTTGAGTGAAGTCCGAAGAAGGGGGAGGGACACCAGGTGTCCTCCCCCAAGCACATCTAGTACATCAGATGACCCGATTCCAGGGTTATCCCTGGAATCAGGTCATCTGATCTGTCGGTCGGTCGGTGAATCTGTCAAGTGTGTCGAACAGGGTAGCGTACCTTATTGTGAAGCTCACCGAGAGGTATAGCCTCAAGGTAGTGCAAGTGTACGCACCGACCTCGACACACTCGGACGACGAAGTGGAAAATATGTTCGATGACATATCGAGAGCCCTCCACTTCACTACAAAGACATAGTACATCGTTGTCATGTTGACTTTAATGTCAAAGTGGGAGTACAGTATTGCTGCGAATAGGTAATAGGATACCATGGATTTGGAAGCAGAAATCATAGGGGGCAAATCCTCGTCAACTTCCTGGAACAGGAGGGGTTGTTCTTGATGAACTCCTTCAAGAAACAGACCCAACGGAAGTGGACGTGGCAAAGCCCCAACACTATGACCAAACATGAGATGTCGATCTCATGTTTGTTCATCATGAATGACAAGAGGCATATATTCAGAGACGTCTCCGTGATCAATAGGTTCAATACCTGTAGCGATCACCGACTTGTCCGAGGCTCTCTGAATATTAACTTCAAGGCCGAACGTGTCCGTCTGATGAAGTCCAGACTCCGACCAACTCTGCTCCAAACCATGGCATGATCTGAAACGTTCCAGGCAAACCTGTAAACCCGATTCGCTGCCGTGGAAACCACAACAGACGTAAACCAGAACCTCTAAAATGTGACTCGGATCCTCAGGGAAAAAGGTACGAGATTCTGTGATATGCAGCGTAAGGGCAAGAAGTTCAAGCTTTCAGAAAGGACTTTAGGGCAAATGAAGGAATGACGTGAAAGCCCACCCGTCACTTCATCGGCAAAGCGATTTCGAAACTGAGAGATCAACAAGCACGTACGACAGGACCTCCGGGGCTTCAATGCTCTTTCGGTTGAAAGAGCAATCGAGCAGAACCGGGGGTCAAAGGTGTTCGTACAGTCTCTTGGAAGAAGCCACCTGATGAAGTTGACCACAGCAAGTGGAGAAGTTGTTTCTTTGAAGCCAGTAGTATTTTCGGAAGTGGAGGACTTCTATAGCCGGTTATACACATCGCATGCATCTCGTCCTGATCCCAAAAATGAGGGTTCTAGAGCCACATTGACACGCCGTTTAACCGAAGACCTGCCAGAAGTCCTATGGCATTAAGTCCGCTTTGTACAGTTTTTTTTTTACTAGTGCGTAAAGTTTTAATAAATAAATAAGTCAGTATTGGCGAAATCGAGATCGCTCTTGGGCAGCTTAAAAATGGAAAAGCCCCTGGAGAAGACGGCGTTACCACAGAGCTGCTGAAAGCTGCAGGTAAACCCGTACTGAGGGAGCTCCAGAAGCTGTTTAACGCTGTCCTATTTGAAGGGAGAACTCCAGAGGCGTGGAGCAGAAGTGTGGTTAAGATAACCACACTTCTAGTCCGTTCTTCAAAAAGGGAGACAAGGCCCTATTGAAGAACTATCGACCCATATCCCTTCAAAGCCACGTCTATAAGCTGTTTTCAAGAGTGATTATGAACCGTCTTGCGCGAAAGCTCGACGAATTCCAACTACCAGAACAGGCTGGGTTTCGGAGCGGATACGGCCGCATAGACCACATCCACACAGTGCGGCAGATTATACAGAAGACCGAAGAGTATAATCAGCCCCTGTGTCTAGCATTTGTGTATCATGAAAAGGTCTTTGACTCGGTTGAAATTTGGTCTGTTCTGAAGTCCCTGCAGCGCTGCCAAGTAGACTGGCGATACCTACATCCAAGTGATGAGATGTCTCTACGAGGCCGCCACCATGTCCGTTCAAGTACAGAATCAGCAAACAAGTCCCGTACCGTTGCATCGAGGAGTGAGACAAGGGGATGTTATTTCCCCGAAATTGTTCACTAATGCAATGGAGGATATGTTCAAGACGCTGAACTGGAACGAACGTAGCATTAACATCAATGGCGAATACATCTCTTACTTGCGATATGTAGATGATATCGTCATCTTGGCAGAAACGCTGCAGGACCTACAACAGATGCTGAATGATCTGGCTGACTTTTCTGTAACATCAACATTGTTTCGCTGTAAACATTTTGACTTTGACTTTGGATAAAACCAAGGTCATGTTCAACGAAAATGTTCTACCGGAACCGATTGCGATTCACGGTGCAATTCTTGAAGTTGTTCAAAAATATGTGTGCCTCGGGCAGACATTGCAGTTAGGTTAGGTTAGAAACAACTTTGAGGGCGAGGTAAATAGAAGAATTGAGTTAGGCTGGGCAGCGTTTGCGAAGCTACGTCGAGTCTTTACATCGTCGATTCCACAGTGCCTAAAGACGAAAGTCTTCAATCAGTGCGTCCTACCCGTCATGGCATACGGAGCAGAAATGTGGAGACTGACGGCTCGTATGGTCTACAAGCTTAAAGTCGCTCAGTGGGCTATGGAAAGGGCTATGCTCGGTGTGTCTCTGAGGGATCGCATCAGAAATGAGGTGATCCGTCAGAAAAGCAAGGTCATCGATATAGCCTACCGGATTAGTAAGCTGAAGTGGCAGTGGGCTGGCCATATTAACCGACAACCGTTGGGGTAAACGAGTTCTAGAGTGGAGACCACGTCTCGGCAAACGTAATGTAGGACGTTCTACACTACGTTTGCCGAGACGCACGGTGGAGTGACGATTTGCGCAGGACGGCTGGCAGAAACTGGATGCGAGAAGCCGAAAATAGATCTAAGTGGCGTGCAATTGAAGAGGCCTATGTCCAGCAGTGGACTGCAACAGGCTGTTGATGATGATGATGATGATGGGTAGGTAGCTAATACTGCAGCTAGCAGGTAGGGAACTTAAGAATTAATTACGAACACTTGGTATGTATCCGTAATATTAACATTTAAAAAGGTAACAAACATAATAGTAAATAATAAAAAGCTTATTGGGTATTGTAGCATAAGTGACGTATAAGTATGATTGTAGAACGTGGAAGTAGGTTATAATGTGGTTATAATCGACACCATGATATCTAATTTAATTTAAGTAATAAGATATTATCGACAAAACTGTATTTATATTGTACGCGGAAGTAAGGTATAACCAACAGTGTGATATTAAAATAAATTTAGGTAATAGAGCATAACCTGCATAGCTTCCATAAAGTACTGAATGGTAATAGGGTATAACTGACAGAGTAATATGAAAATGAATTTCGTATATAGGGTACAAGCGCCATAGCTATGTTAAATTACGAAATGGAAGTAGGCTATAAACAACGTTTGTACTTTGTGAGGGAAAAGCTTAAAAGGCATAAACAACCGAAAGCTCGACACCCTTATGAAGTAAAAGAGCATTACCGACAACAAACACAAAATAAATCATTTTTGTAGGGGCACAAGCACCTATGTAGCAAAAATTACTTGAATTTTCGTCGGTTACGAAAACTAATACTATGAAAACGATTTTTTTTGCTACGGCATAAACGCCAAAAAACTCATCGTAGAGCCATGAGAGTAAGCGCATTCGAAAGAGCGGAAAATTTTACGTAGGATGGCATTTATAACTCATTTTTGACCAAAATGTCGCTTATGCCCTACTTCCTTTTAACCGTCGATATTATTATGATTCAGATTAGTTATAAAAAAATACGAAAGTTAATATTTAGTTATTGACTATTTTTATTTTCAAATCAATATTATAATGACATTATTCATTAGTTTTCGTTTCTTTTATAAAAAAAAACTTTGCAATTCCTTTGGGGCTCCCAACGCATTTTGATACAGGGCCCGTCTAAGGCAAGCTACGCCACTGCACTTCATGTTCATTTCATCTAAGTGCATTGATATAAAAGTTCTCTGAGGTGTATGTTTATTATCACGGTGATTGACAGAAACTGCTTCGTGAGATAATGTACAAACGCGAGCCTATAAAAAAAAAACTATCGCAGCATATTATGTATGTTGCAATAGACAATTGTATGTATTTTTCTCTGTTCAGGCTTTGAAACATCCAGTATTAAATTTGTGTCCAGTTAAAATAATGGGAATGTAGACATAAGTGTTTTGGAAAGTTTGTTAAAGCTACTTATCTGTTTTAAACAGAACTGCCACAAACGTTAGTTGGAATAAACTAAGTTATGTCTGTCTGTATAAGTCTTTACACTCTAACAGTAAACAAAAAAAATAATTTGTCTTCATTGCATGTTTACAGAATTTAAACGTTATTTTATTGAAATCTTTTAACTTCTTACATCACACCTGCATTCCTCAAAGGTTAAGGTAACGGTATAAAAGACATGCTCATTTTCGATGGCATAGTTTATTCGATTCCTTATTGCTGAGAATCGCGACAAAAAAAAACATTAACGGTTGAATCCTAACTTATTATTGTAAACCCGTTTGTTTGTTACGCTTTCACGCCTAAATTGCCGAATTGGATGAATTTTGGTACAAAGGTAGATCGGAATACGTAAAGGGTCTACCTATATCTACCTATGTAAATAAAAATGAATGCTCGACAGATTTGGCTGTTTTTTTAATATGTTCGTAAATTGTCAGAGCAATGTTGTTGTGTTTTTTTTTTTTTTTGGAAAATCAACCGGAAATCAATATGCCGAGGGAATAGTGAATAATATGTATGAGTACTGAATTTAAATGCATCTGATTGAACAAATTGACACAATCTCGATACAAGGTTGCTTGGCAAGTGAAACATTCTGAGTAGCTCAACGCAACGCGAATTCATAAATTGAATGTTTTTATACTGACATTCTTGTGGGTTTTAAAAAAATAGCATCATTGTTAAAATTATGCTATAGTATAAATATAAATATGAGAAAGAAAGAGAAAGATACCAATATGCTATTTTTTCAAGTGCCTGCTAGGGTTGCAGAATGTTTTCGAAAAAGTCACCGCGGCCCTATATTGCCAAGGGCATCAAGAGGAATACGGATGAGTTTTAATCAGTAAGAGTCTAACACGTCCTTCCGCTACGCCCAGAGCGGAAGAAGTCACTTGATGATTTCCCAACCATAAACAAAGTCCACACGATGCAGACTTTTTTTAGCTGCGCAAAAAAAAACTGTAGCAAATATTAGACAAAGTTAAGAAACTTTGTCTACTATGAAGCGGAGCCCTTTGAACAATTGGAGAAGCATCGAGATAAACTGATCAATTACTTGATAGAGATAGCGAACATTATAGACTGGAGTCACGACAACTTGTTATTTTACTAAAATACCATCCAACCATTGAGTGATTACACTACTTGGTAGATCTTTAAAAGATCTTGTAAGACAGTCGCGACGCGACTGCGACTCAAACTTTGTGGTGGCAATTTCTATATAAATTGTTTTACAGATTATGTTGATGAATTCTATCTAGCGATTTACGGCCACAGTGGGCTCAATTTTCGGGTTTTCATGGTGTATGTGCTCTCATGTGATTTGCATATCGCACTTTGGTCGACTAACTTCGAGAAAAAGCGAACATGTCAAAACATCATTGAAGACAATCATGATAAATGATAGCTGTTGGTGCTCTAGCTGTCAGGTTGTCGCTTTTCTGGTCTAATTCCAACTTCCTTTAATTCTCAAAGTATTGCACCCGCCGCAGGCTGGACACGACGTCTCCAATTAGATCAATTTTGTGCCTGCTCATCGCAAATCGCTGAGTCAATATCGCATTTCTTCATATGTCTATTTTGAACATCCTTAAAGCGTAGAAACCATAGATATAATAATATATTTCTATGGTAGAAACTGTCCACAACACTCGTTTCCCTTCCTGGAATTTAGAATAGAAGATATGCTTTTTGGTTTCTCTTCGTGCCATCTCAGTTGACGTCTCATCAAGTAGGACGTTAATGTTCCTAACACGATCGACCAAGGCATTTGAGATGGAATTTGTCCAAGGTCCAAATATAATTACGATAGAGGCACCACGTTTCCGCTGATTGATTTGGCTCCAGGTTGTTTCTTTATATCAATTCCTATAAATAAAACGATTAAATGATCGTCTCATGGGTGTCACATCGTCACCCGTAACTGTGGGAGCCTTAACATAGAACAACTATTGCGGAATTTATTCGAAAGTGTCACCGCGGCCATGGAATGCGGAGGAGGAGAAACATGAATTGGTTTTAGTCAGTAAGAGTATGATACTCCCTTCCGCTCCGCCCACAGCGGAAGAAGTCATTTGATAGTTTTCCATCAAGAAAAAAAAGGCACAAAGAAATTATATTTGATGATATCGCATCCTAAAAAAAAACTTAGAACATCTCATAATGTGCTGTGCCACAATATTTTGCTATTACAAATCCGTCAGGCGCGCGGGAATTAAACAAAATAATTATGTTGATTATAAATGAAATTATAACACAACATACCTGACAGCTTGTTAACTGAACAGCTTCATATTAAACCTGGCCTAAAAGCGTTAAAATAAAAACATTACTAGTGCCTAGCTAACAAAATAATTAAATCAGTCTACCATTCACCTCGTTCGTTCATTTTGGTTCATTTTGCTCAGTCCGCGTAGGCTAATGCGCGCGGCCGACTGGCGCGGTATAGACGTATAGAATAGAGAGGTGTATAGAGGTACAATATCGGCTATAATCCCTGAAGGGCCCAATTTCAATTAGAGCGAATACAATCTGCCCACTTTTCACATCAACATGGAGCGGTAAAAGTAAAAATAAATGCAATATTGGTAATAGCAAACTGTGTAATATGCTTCATCAATTTTGGTGTGCAACATCGGCTTCCAGTTCAACCGTATGCAGTCACCTAAATGCCAGAATATTAGAAGAAGCGATTGCCTATATGACGTCCTCAACTGGATTACACAAAATCCCTTCGTAATTTTTCTCTTGTACGAGTACTATAGATGTACACAAGATAAAAAACACATTTACTTCTACTAAGCGTGTGTTAAATAGTAGGTATGTTTATCTCAGTATTCAACTACGGTAACACCATTTGTTTATATAGCCATAAGGTCCTGTCTGCCATGTAGGTACAAGTGACAAGGCTTTCGACGCAAAACATAGGGTGGGAATAGACGCCACCCAAACACTGAAGATTGAAGCTATCAGAGTACCCCCACCTATAAGGTTGTCTTTACTGCGACCGGCCTGAGTGCGGTCAGTCTATTTAGAGTTTTCCAGAACGGCCACGGTGTCCAAGTGGGCTCTGGGACTACTCGAAGAAAAAACTTTTTACAAAAAAATAAAACCGACTTATACACAAAAAATAAAAAGTGCAAAATAACTTTAATTTCGGAACTCGGTGTTGGTGGTTGCTTTTTCGTTTTTTGAACACCGACTTCCGAAATTAAAGTTATTTTGCACTTTTTATTTTTTGTGTATAAGTCGGTTTTATTTTTTTGTAAAAAGTTTTTTATTTTTCACTTTTTAGTGGTACCTACATCCCCTCCTCTCCCCCCACCTAAACGAACCAATCACATTGGTGTAAAAAAACGCACTGCTCCTTTGCAGAGTAAACTAAGAGGTCGTCAATGTAGACAATTTAGATTTTTTTTTTTAGATTTTTCGAAAACCGCTTGGTCGATTTCGATAAAAATTTTATGGGACCATTTGGGAAGTATACCCTTTCCAACAAAAACAAGAATTTTTCAAATCGGTTGACAAGCGACGGAGTTATGCGCGAACAAACATAAAAAAAAAAAATACAAACATCCGAATTGAGAACCTCCTCCTTTTTTAGAAGTCGGTTAATAATAAGGAGGCTTGATCACCTCTTCAAATGAAGACAAAACCAAAAAAGAAAACCTATACAATTTCGATTTAATTCTCATGTTCCAAAATTGTTCCTATTAGGTCACACATATGCAAAAATTTCATGATACACATTTCACATACATCTAGTTAACCAATTTATAACGCAGCAAAAAGTAATTAGTTTATCGAATCGACCTCGGATATCGGACCGCGCGTATAGGTTTAGTAAAAAAGGATTTTCGCGGGATTTTTACTGACTGACCGAGCACAGACCTTTGCGTGGTTGCAATTTCCGTTCCATGAATGTTACAAAGTAGGAACCTACCTACCCGCGCCATATTGGATCGGTATGCAATGGTCCTCATTAATGATGATGGAGATACCTACTGAAATAACGCTTTCGACGTACGTCGATAGGCTATTTTTGGCGCGAAAAAGCAGAATCGCTTGGGTAGGTATGTGTGCATTTTAAACCGAACATCATATTATATATGATAGTTTTGAATATCGTCTAATGTCGACGGAAACGCAGATACCGACCTACTAAAGTTTGCTACACGATAAATTAGATTTTAAGGGTCTTTAAAATATTCTTACGGCTTTGACACTTTGTAGGGGGCTTTGGAAAATAAAATAAAAATATGCTTTACTAAACTAATTGATCCTAAAAAAAATTGACACTTACTCCAGCAAAATCTTTATCTCTATCATCTATATATATTATATCCCTTATAATTTCGTCATGTCCGTCACTCTGTCCGTCCGGCTGTCTGCATGTCACAGCCATGTTATTCGGAGACTATTTAAGCTACATAAATGAAAATTGGGTAGGTAAGTGCAACCTGTGAACCACTATTCAATAGTGCTGTGATATTATGGAAAAAATAATTTTAGGGGTGGCACTCCATACATATAACTGAGGAATAAAAAAATAAATTCTAACAAATATAATCGTGTGGGGTATCACTGAATAGCTCTTTAAAAATAAAATAGTGATTTCTACAAAAGTTATTTATTTAAGGCAACCTACATAATTATGTGCTTCCATATTTGTAACAAATGTGTTGAAGTTGAAAATTCAAAAAAAAAATTGAACTTCACAGATATTTGCAACGAAAATTGATTTGAACATACAACGGCTTATAAACATACTTTATGAGATTTTAATAGTGAACTACGGTACCCTTCACTATGCGTGGTCCGACACGCACTTGGCTGGTTTTTAAATTCTTCATACTTTTACAAAAATAAGCTTAAGAAATTCACATTTATAGAATTTGTATTATTGAAACTTACAACTATTACAGAATAGGGTTCACGATATCAACACGCAAGGAGGACCTTCTTGCTGACCTTTGATTTAATTTATTTACATAATATTCACGCCATATTTCTCGATTACTCTTCACAAGCGTAAAAAAAACGTCAAATATTATAACATTTAAACTTTGTACTATTGTGTCTAGTGAGGAGCGTATTTCAATGGGTAAGTCTGATGATTCAATTAAGAAAAGTGAAGGAACAAATAAGGCATCGATCAATATAAATATCAAAGTAGCTATATACAAGCGACGCCAGATGTTAGTAGCAGTATGTGCGCCCATGATGAAACTACGACATAGTGAATAAACAATTATAATGTAAAATATACAATTTACTAACAAAGGTAAAACTAAAGAAGTAACTTTTATGACATAAAATGACCCATTTATATTTAAATAAGTTATTAATGTTAATATTAAAGGCACCCCCCAACCAAAGAGGCTACTTTTCAGATATCTTCGTTGGTCATAATGATCATTGAAAACTTTTACAAAGTCCATGTAAAACATATGGCCTAAAATTATCATCCAGAACTGTTTTGCTATTGGAAAGTATACAAATAGAAAGTGAAATATCAAAAAAAATTTGTAAGAATCACAATCTAGCATGGGGATTATTTCGCGTATATGGTCGTTCATGACGAATATTGAAGAACACAATAAGTTTGCTAAAATGGCGTGAAGACACACAAAGTTTCTGTAATTTCGAAACTTCTTTATGATGCACCAGGATGTCACTCCGTATGTCCAGATAATTATTGTTAGCACAAACACGATAATGTAAAACAGTAAATCTGCAGATAGTGGGGGATCTTCTTTCATTTTAAAATCATCCATTTCATAAACACTGGTTTCACTAACAGACATGACATCGCTTGGATTATTTCACTTGAGTTTACGGTAGCCCAATATTTAAAAAAAAACTGTAATAATTGAGGTGTCACATGAAATGTCAAGCGATTTCGAACCATGTACTGTGATAATTAGTTACTTTTTAATCTTCCATGAGCTGTAACTGTTCTGCAAATAGTTGCATTAGGGGCCCACACTAGCGCAATGCACTTCTCCCTAGAATTAAAATAGGTGTTCCAAAACTGTTTGCTTCCAAAACTGTCGATGAAATAATAGTTACAGTGAAACGCTGCGTAACCACTGAAAAACAAAAAAGAAATACCATTTCGCTGTAATTAATTAGTACTAATTTCATTAATATAAAATACTGTTCATTATATCGCAAAACTGATAAAACTAACTTGATGTTATCTCGCGATTCAGTCGCAAGGGGGTCGATACAACTAAATTTTATAATAATATATATTATGTATACATATATTTCAAACCATTTATTTTAACATGCATTCATTAATAATTACATTAGAGTAACGCTCAATCTATTTGAGGTAAGATTATGTGCGGTATCGGTTTAGCGGTAACAGATTTTTGTTTCAGAAGTGCTAGAAAAAGTATTCAAATAAAAAACACATTTAAAAAAAAAATCACACACATAAATAATTTCAGCACCAACACAACAATGTGGAACAGTAACTTGGGAGATGATAAGCCTGTGTCCATTTCAACACTTTCCATTCCAGAGACACTAGTTTCGTTATCAGTCATGATATCTCTTGAATTGATTCACTTTTGGTTCACGAAAAAGTGAACCCCGTGCTATTTGACGAAAAATGTAAAAAAAATCGGATGGCATATAATGTTTCAAACGACTTTGAACCATGTACGGTGCACCTAATGAGCACGTTCGCCTTAATCTTCCATTCTCCTTCAGACAGTTATCGTATATTATGTAAAACAAGTGTTTTTTCCGTAACTGTCGATCGAACACTTGGTATAGCAAACAGAAAAAAATGAATGAAATAACTTTTTATCAATTATTATAACTAATTTCAATGTGTTTTCAGGTAGGTGGAACTCTCCCCTCATACGAAGGTGGATAAGTGTCCTGATCACTTATCCAAATAAACCAATGAACCATTGAAATTTTCGTACAATGGTTCGTTGGTTGTTTATTATGATAATTTAATTTAATACTAACATTAGGTTAAGTTGTACTACTACTAACACATATGGATGTTTATCTGAAATAAAATATTTGAATTGAATTACAAAAAATCTTGTTAATTATAAATCAAAACATATAATTAATTTTATTTACGTCGACATTTGGCAACGCTGCACAGAGTAGGTCTAGGAGGATCTACCTAATCAAAAGGTACCTATAACTTTAACTAGCTTTTAGAAGCGGTTTTGCCCGTATGACCGCAAGAATTATGATTTTTCCCAGGATGAAAATCACTTATTTGATTCCGTAATAAAATTTGAAAAGAGATAATAGTAGAAGTAATGTATTGGTGTATTTTTTCTTAGATCATTTATTTTAAAAGTATGAATCTACTGGACGTGGGGTCCAAAAATTTCATGATACACATTTCACATACATCTAGGCTCTAGCTAACCAATTTATAACGCAGCAAAAAGTAATTAGTTTATCGAATCGATCTCGGATATCGGATCGCGCGTAAAGATTTAGTAAAAAAGGATTTTCGCGGGATTTTTACTGGCTGAACCTTTGCGTGGTTGCAATTTCCGTTCCATGAATGTTACAAAGTAGCAACCTAACTACCCGCGCCGTATTGGATCGGTATGCAATGGTCCTCATTAATGATGATGTAAATACCTACTGAAATAACGCTTTCGACGTACTTACGTCGATATTGCTGTTTTTGGCGTGAAAAAGCAGAATCGCTTGGGTAGCTATGTGTGCATTTTAAAACGGACATCATATTAAGTATGATATTTTTTAATATCGTCTAATGTCAACGGAAACGCAGCTAATTACATTTTCTGAAGGGTCTTTAAAATATTCTTACGGCTTTCGCATTTTGTTGGGGGCTTTGGAAAAGAAATTAAAATATGCTTTACTAAACTAATAATAAAAAAAATTTAGAAAATCAGTAATTTATTTATTCATTTAAAATACAAACTGAAATAATAATAATTTATTATTATATGAAAATTAGGTGTTTCGAGTACTTGCCTTAATTTGTGAAAATAGAAAACGATGTTTCGTAACATACCGTTTCCATTCCGAGTCCGTTTTCGAGTCGCGGCCTGGAAAGGTCCGAGGCCGCGACTCGAAAACGGACTCGGAGACCCGTTCCCCCTCATGCCCTTGCATGAGGAGGAACACGGGTCTCCGAGTCCGTTCCACACGGGTAGGTTATAGTCATTAAGAGACTGGTTTTAGTCATTAAGAGTCTGACACTCTCTTCCAGAACGGAAGAAGGGATTTCATGATTTACCATCCTAAAAAAAATTGACATTTACTCCAGCAAAATCTTTATCCCTATCATCTACATACATATATCCCTTATAATTTCGTTATGTCCGTCTGTCCGTCCGGCTATCTGTATGTCACAGCCATGTTATTCGGAGACTATTTAAGCTAGATAAATGAAAATTGGTAGGTAGGTGCAACCTGTGAACCGCTATTCAATAGTGCTGTGGTAGTATTATGTGGAGACTTCAACATTGATATTTTAAAACGTAATAGATGCACTTTGGACTTTGAATCTTTGCTCCTAAATTACAACCTTATCTTAAAAATAAACCAACCAACACGGCCAAGGAGCCTTACATGCCTAGATAATTTTGCTCTGAACTCAAATCTGAAATGTGTTGCTGAAGTAAAGGATTTTGCAATATCTGACCACTCAGCTCAAATACTCAAAATTCAAGTCAGTAGAATTTGCAAATTAAGGTATTGGCGGACTCAAAAACGAGACTTCTCAAAAGAAAATTTGACTAAATTTAAAAATCATTTAAAGAGTTTATCCTTTTCTGACGTTTACAGCGAGACTAACCCTAGTGAGTCTTATGGTATTTTTTAGGAAATTTTTCTTCTTCTTTACAATCAGTGTTTTCCAATCAAATGGATTAGAATTCGATCGGAAAAAAGAATTAAATGGATTTCGAAAGGCATTAAACTCTGCAGCAAGAAACAAAGAAACTTGCTTTGGAAGATTGAATCCGTCAAGCGAAAATCAAAAAACATTTAGGACGTACTCACAAAGATTAAAAAAGATCATTAAACTTACTCAAAAGGCACAGAATAGTAACATTATTAATAAGGCACACAATAAATCCAGGGCATCGTGGCAAATTATCAATAATAATAACCATATTAAAGAACCTATTTTAAAAATTGACAATAAAAATGTGACAATTAAGGATCCTAAGGAAATAGCTACATCGTTTAATGACTTTTTTATTGACCAAGTACAAATTGGCTCTAACGACACATCTGACCGAATTATTGATATAGAAAGTAGCTCAAATTCGATGTTTATTGCACCGATAATCCCAAATGACATAAAAAGAGCAATTAAATCTCTCAAAAATACAAAAAGTTATGGATACGATGAAATTACCACCAGTGTAGTTAAATTTGTTAATGATGTTATTGCTGAGCCTCTAAGTCATATTGTGAACTGTAGTATTGAATCTGGTATATTCCCTAATAGCCTTAAAACCGTAGTAATAAAACCGCTACATAAAAAAAATAATAGAGAAGACATGTCCAATTACAGACCAGTAGCATTGATCCCAATATTCTCTAAGGTATTTGAAAAGATTATTTATCAAGGAATCGATAGATTTTTGAGTAAATATAATATATTATGTGAGGAACAAATGGGGTTTAGGAAAAATAAAAATATTAATATGGCAATATATAAACTCTTAAATAATATTATGATAAATGTTGACAGTAAAATTCCCGTATGTGCAATTTTGACCGATATGACTAAAGCATTCGACTATGTAAATCATGACGTACTTTTAAAGAAGCTTTACGCCTATGGTATAAGGGGAAATATCCTCGATCTAATAGAATCATACCTACGAAATCGATTGCAGTACACAGAAATAACGAGAGTATGCCTTGAAACTAAACGTGAACATAAATATATGTCGGATTGTAGAGAGGTTAAACACGGCGTACCACAAGGTAGCGTTCTGGGGCCACCTTTGTTTCTCTTATATATTAATGATTTGCCCCGTCAAATACATCATCCTATGGTGCTGTTTGCTGACGACAGTACTGTGATAATAAAAGGTACGGATTTAAAAAAATATGAGAGTGAGATTAATAACACATTAAAGAGTATTATTAATTGGCTTAGCATAAATAACTTGATAATAAATTTGCAAAAAACGAAGGTAATGCATTTTTACCAACGGATTAGTCCCGCTAATATATCTGTCAGCTATAATAGCCAAAAAGTTGACTCAACAAATACAGCAACATTCCTGGGAATTATAATTGACAGCAATCTGACTTGGAAACCTCATTCCGAGGATGTCTGTAGAATGCTGAGTAAATTAGCTTATGTACTGCACATCTTATCGCACAAAGTAAGCAAGACCACACTTCTAACAGCGTACCATGGTTTGGTTGCATCAACATTGAGGTTCGGAGTGATTTTCTGGGGCAACTGTAGTGAGAGGGAGGAGATTTTCAAAGCCCAAAAACGATGCATAAGATCAATGTCAAATTTAAAAACTACTGATAGCTGTGAGCCTGTGTTTAAGTCGCTGAAAATACTAACCTTCCCGTGTCTTTACATATTGGAAGTGTCCATTTTTGTTAGGTCGAATTTAAATTTATTTTCGGCTCTAGTTAACATTAGATTACGCTCAGGTCCTATGAGACTACAATATAATAAATTGTTACATACAGGAAAATACAAAACAGCATTATTAAGAAAGAGTATAATGTCAATGGGCCCTATCATATATAATAAAATTCCGCACAGTTTAAAAGATCACCCCATACGCATATTTAAAAATAAGTTGACTAAATTACTATTGCATAAATGTTACTATTCTGTTAATGACTTCTTGAATGATAAAGATTTATAATTGTACTTTAACTATTTTATTTTTTGACATTTGATATGATAATAATTAATTGTAATTTCTAGGTTAACTTATTGATTTATAACTGACTATTCATTTGATAACTGACATATTTATACGAATTTTGAGAACTTGAGATTATATTTGTTGTATTGTAAACTCCAAAAATTATGATTTTGTATGCCGAAAGGCAGAATGTAGCGGAATCACCAACTCTGTCCCATCTTAAAATTGTACCTACATTGCTTGCAAATAAATGATTCTGATTCTGATTCTGTGGTATTATGGAAAATAATAATTTTAGGGGTGGCACTCCATACATGTAGGTAACTGAGGGCTGAAAAAATAAATTCTAACAAACATAATCGTGTGGGGTTTTTGAGATAAATATTATTTACTTCCAAATTGCAAAATACAAATGTATTGAAGTTGAAAATTTAAAAAAAAAATGATTTAATATAACTTCACAGACATTTGCAACGAAAATTGGTTTGAACATCACAGCTTATATACTTTTAGAGATCTGAGATTTTAACAGTCAACTACGGAACCCTTCACTATGCGTGGTCCGACACGCACTTGGCTGGTTTTTATAATCTTCATACTATTACAAAAATAAGCTTAATAAATTCACATTTATAGAATTTTTACAATTGAAACTTACAACTATTACAGGCGAACAGTCGTCGTCGTCAGCAGGGTCCTGCGTGCACGTTGATATCGCGAATAGGGTTCACGACATCAACACGCCAGGAGAACCTTCTTGCTGACCTTTGATTTAATTTATTTACATAATATTCACGCCATATTTCTCGATTACTCTTCACAAGCGTAAAAAAAACGTCCAATATTATAACATTTAAACTTTGTACTATTGTGTCTAGTGAGGAGCGTATTTGTTTGGGTAAGTCTACTGTTTCAATTAAGAGAACTGAAGGCAAAAATAAGGCATCGATCAATATAAATATCAAAGTAGCTATATACAAGCGACGCCAGATGTTAGTAGCAGTATGTGCGCCCATGATGAAACTACGACATAGTGAATATACAATTATAATGTAAAATATACAATTTACTACCAAAGGTAAAACTAAAGAAGTAATTCTTATGACATAAAATGACCCATATATATCTAAATAAGATATTAATGTTATTATTAAAGGCACCCCCCAACCAAAGAGGCTACTTTTCAGATATCTTCGTTGGTCATAATGATCATTGAAAACTTTTACAAAGTCCATGTAAAACATATGGCCTAAAACTATCATCCAGAACTGCTTTGCTACTGGAGAGTATACAAATAGAAAGTCAAATATTATCCAAAACAATTTGTGAGAATCATAATATGGCATGTGGACTATTTCGCGCATATGGTCGCCCATGATGAGTATTGAAGAACACAATAAGTTTGCTAAAATGGCGTGAAGACACACAAAGTTTCTGTAATTACGAAACTTCTTTATGATGCACCAGGATGTCACTCCATATGTCCAGATAATTATTGTCAGCACAAGCACGATAATGTAAAACAGTAAATCTGCAGATAGTGGGGGATCTTCTTTCATATTAAAATCATCCATTTCATAAACACTGGTTTCACTAACAGACATGATATCGCTTGGATTATTTCACTTGAGTTTACGGTAGCCCAATATTTAAAAAAAAAAAACTGTAATAATTGAGGTGTCACATGAAATGTCAAGCGATTTCGAACCATGTACTGTGATAATTAGTTACTTTTTAATCTTCCATGAGCTGTAACTGTTCTGCAAATAGTTGCATTGGGGGCTCAGACTAGCGCAGTGCACTTCTCCCTAGAATTAAAATAGGTGTTCCAAAACTGTTTGCTTCCAAAACTGTCGATGAAATAATAGTTACAGTGAAACGCTCCGTAACCACTGAAAAACAAAAAAGAAATTCCATTTCGCTGTAATTAATTAGTACTAATTTCATTAATATAAATACTGTTCATTATATCGCAAAACTGATAAAACTAACTTGATGTTATCTCACGATTCGGTCGCAAAGGGGTCGGTACAACCAAATTTTATAAAAACAATATATATTTCAAACCATTTATTTCAACATGCATTCATTAATAATGACATTAGATTATCGCTCAATCTATTTGAGGTAAAATTATGTGCGCTATCGTTTTAGCGGTAACAGATTTCTGTTTCAGAAGCACGTGGTAGAAAATATTAAAATAAAAAAACACATCTTTCAAAAAAACCCGACCGCATAATATTATAACAAAGATAAGAAAAATGAGTGAAATGTGTTTTTTCTTATTTATTAGTCGATTATCGAGGTCGGGTTTTTTGAAAAAAAAAAACAAAGTTTTCGTTTTTTTATTGCTTTTACTCTATAGCAGCTACAGAACACACCGATAGGACACCATAGATATGACCATGCAATTCGGTAACATTCTGTAAAAAGAATTTTATAAAATAAAATTATTTTTACAGAATGTTACCCTTTTTTATTTTCAAAATATGCTGTTGCGTACTGTCAGTTTCAAGATTATGATAGTAATAAGACGAAAAATTAAATGATAAAAGAATCACAAACCGGGGAAGGGGGGGAATATTTTTACTATTAGCTCAAACACGAGTGATTCTAAAAAGGAGAAGTTTTACATTCGGATATACGGAACCATAAACATAATGAACATTTTAAACGGCGCTATCAGTGACATAGTACTTAAATATAATGATGTAGGTACATTTAACTAGTTTATTTACAAAGGGCTTTAACGACTTAAATTCAGAACATGTTACGGCACTGTACAGACTCTCTGTGACAAACTTATCGTTCTAAGGTATAAAAATTTAGTGAACGAGATTGTAAACCCCACCAATCCGCGGGCAAAAGCAATAAAGATCTCTAAAAAAATACAAAATATGCAGCTTTGATAAATCAGCCTACAAAATCACGTACCAAATAAAAACTTTTAACACATTAGATAGGTAGGTATTTTCATTAGACATTATGTAGGTATAATATTTCATTTATTAACAAAATGAAGATAAAAAATGAGGTAGGTATGTACATTTAAAATTCACTCGACATTTTTACGTGTTCTGGGATGAGATTTCTAAAATTATTTTACAAAATTAATTCAAAAACAAAATCGAAGTATCAAGTAATTCAATGAGTAGGCATAGGGAGGTACTTAGAGTAAGTATACAAAACAGCATACTTTATCTGCTTTTTATTTAGGTATCTTACGTCCAACTGGTAATATACTTTTTAAAGATATCGATTTTTTTTACACTATTACGCAAACTAACAACATAAGCCAAATCTTATTAAAACTCATAATTAAATTGTGTTCTAGATAAATTTACATTATATATGTATTTCTTTGTTATGTATCCCACGGAGACTACACTTAAATTACTTAAAAGGGATAAATGTAGCCTACGGGACTCTAAGAAATAGTGCAGCTTTCTATCCGTAGACTACAAAAAAAAGATAAAGGTCCAGAGATTAGTTCGTTGAACCTACAAAACTTTTTATACTTTATAACGGCAGGCCGTTTTGTTCAACTTCCCGAACAATTCCTTCTTGCATATTGATATCGTGAACCCTATTTCTTGCTGACCTTTGATTTAATTTATTGACATAATATTCACGCCATATTTTTCGATTACTCTTCACTACTATGAAAAAAATGTCCAATATTAATACATTTATACCTTGAATTAATGTTTCTAGAAATGATTTCAATTTAATGGGTAAGGGCGAAAATTCAATTATAAAGAAAGAAGGCAAAAATAAGACGTCAATCAATATAAATATCAAATTGGCTATATACAAGCGACGCCTGATGTCAGACGATGTATAAGTGCTCGTTTTGAAACTACGACAAAGTGAATATACAATTACAATGTAAAAGATACAGTTTACTAGCAAAGATAAAATGAAAGCTACAAATCTTATAATAAATAACAACATATTCCAAGAGAAAGCACATATTCTTGATGTCAACACAGGCAGGCCCCAACCAAAGAGGCTACTTCTCAGAAATCTCCTTCGGTCATAGTGATCATTGAAAACTTTTACGAAATCCACGTAAAACATATGACTTAAAACTATCATCCATAACTGCTTCGCTATTAATGTGAATGGGAGCAGATATATTATTTTTATCAATAATAACCCAGGGAATAGGTTCTGTAATGTCACGTAACTTATTTCGTTGATAGTTGCTAATGAGTAGAATAAAAGGTTTGCTAAACTTGCGTTAAGACAAAAAAAGTTTTTGTAGTTTCGAAATCTCTTTATGATGCACCACGATGTGACTCCACATGACAACATAACTAATTTCAGCACCAACACAACAATGTGGAACAGTAACTTGGGAGATGATAAGCCTGTGTCCATTTCAACACTTTCCATTCCAGAGACACTAGTTCCGTTATCAGTCATGATATCTCTTGAATTGATTCACTTTTGGTTCACGAAAAAGTGAACCCCGTGCAATTTGACGAAAAATGTAAAAAAAATCGGATGGCATATAATGTTTCAAACGACTTTGAACCATGTACGGTGCACCTAATGAGCACGTTCGCCTTAATCTTCCATTCTCCTTCAGACAGTTATCGTATATTATGTAAAACAAGTGTTTTTTCCGTAACTGTCGATCGAACACTTGGTATAGCAAACAGAAAAAAATGAATGAAATAACTTTTTATCAATTATTATAACTAATTTCAATGTGTTTTCAGATAGGTGGAACTCTCCCCTCATACGAAGGTGGATAAGTGTCCTGATCACTTATCCAAATAAACCAATGAACCATTGAACTTTTCGTACAATGGTTCGTTGGTTGTTTATTATGATAATTTAATTTAATACTAACATTAGGTTAAGTTGTACTACTACTAACACATATGGATGTTTATCTGAAATAAAATATTTGAATTGAATTACAAAAAATCTTGTTAATTATAAATCAAAACATATAATTAATTTTATTTACGTCGACATTTGGCAACGCTGCACAGAGTAGGTCTAGGAGGATCTACCTAATCAAAAGGTACCTATAACTTTAACTAGCTTTTAGAAGCGGTTTTGCCCGTATGACCGCAAGAATTATGATTTTTCCCAGGTTGAAAATCACTTATTTGATTCCGTATTCAAATTTGAAAAGAGATATACCTAGAAGTAATGTATTGGTGTATTTTTTCTTAGATCATTTATTTTAAAAGTATGAATCTACTGGACGTGGGGTCCAAAAATTTCATGAAACACATTTCACATACATCTAGGCTCTAGCTAACCAATTTATAACGCAGCAAAAAGTAATTAGTTTATCGAATCGATCTCGGATATCGGATCGCGCGTAAAGATTTAGTAAAAAAGGATTTTCGCGGGATTTTTACTGGCTGAACCTTTGCGTGGTTGCAATTTCCATTCCATGAATGTTACAAAGTAGCAACCTAACTACCCGCGCCATATTGGATCGGTATGCAATGGTCCTCATTAATGATGATGTAAATACCTACTGAAATAACGCTTTCGACGTACCTACTTACGTCAATAGTGCTGTTTTTGGCGTGAAAAAGCAGAATCGCTTGGGTAGCTATGTGTGCATTTTAAAACGGACATCATATTAAGGATGATATTTTTTAATATCGTCTAATGTCAACGGAAACGCAGCTAGATACCGACTTACTAAAGTTTGCTACACGATAAATTACATTTTCTGAAGGGTCTTTAAAATATTCTTACGGCTTTGGCACTTTGTTGGGGGCTTATGAAAATAAATTAAAATATGCTCTACTAAACTAATAAAAAAAAATAGAAAATCAGTAATTTATTTATTCATTTAAAATATAAACTGAAATAATAATAATTTATTATTATATGAAAATTAGGTGTTTCGAGTACTCGCTTACTTAAATCGTGAAAAAAGAAAATATGTTTCGTAACATACAGTTTCCATTCCGAGTCCGTTTTTAAACGGACTCGGAGACCCGTGTTCCTCCTCATGCCCTAGCATGAGGAGGAACACGGGTGGGTTTAAGTCACTAAGAGACTGGTTTTAGTCATTAAGAGTCTGACACTCCCTTCCAGAACGGAAGAAGTGATTTCATGATTTACCATCCTAAAAAAAATGACATTTACTCCAGCAAAATCTTTATCCCTATCATCTACATACATATATCCCTTATAATTTCGTCATGTCCGTCTGTCCGTCCGGCTGTCTGTATGTCACAGCCATGTTATTCGGAGACTTTTTAAGCTACATAAATGAGAATTGGTAGGTAGGTGCAACCTGTGAACCGCTATTCAATAGTGCTGTGGTATTATGGAAAATAATAATTTTAGGGGTGGCACTCCATACATGTAGGTAACTGAGGGCTGAAAAAATAAATTCTAACAAACATAATCGTGTGGGGTTTTTGAGATAAATATTATGTGCTTCCAAATTGCAAAATACAAATGTATTGAAGTTGAAAATTTAAAAAAAAAAGATTTAATATAACTTCACAGACATCACAGAACATTGAACATCACAGCTAATATACTTTTAGAGATCTGAGATTTTAACAGTGAACTACGGAACCCTTCACTATGCGTGGTCCGACACGAACTTGGCTGTTTTTTATAATCTTCTTACTATAACAAAAATAAGCTTAATAAATTCACGTTTATAGAATTTTTACTATTGAAACTTACAACTATTACAGGCGAACAGCCGTCGTCGTCAGCAAGGTCCTGCGTGCACGTTGATATCGCGAATAGGGTTCACGACATCAACACGCAAGGAGGACCTTCTTGCTGACCTTTGATTTAATTTATTTACATAATATTCACGCCATATTTCTCGATTACTCTTCACAAGCATAAAAAAAACGTCCAATATTATAACATTAAAACTTTGTACTATTGTGTCTAGTGTGGAGCGTATTTGTTTGGGTAAGTCTACTGTTTCAATTAAGAGAACTGAAGGCAAAAATAAGGCATCGATCAATATAAATATCAAAGTAGCTATATACAAACGACGCCAAAGGTTAGTAGCAGTATGTGCGCCCATGATGAAACTACGACATAGTGAATATACAATTATAATGTAAAATATACAATTTACTACCAAAGGTAAAACTAAAGAAGTAATTCTTATGACAAAAAATGACCCATATATATCTAAATAAGATATTAATGTTATTATTAAAGGCACCCCCCAACCAAAGAGGCTACTTTTCAGATATCTTCGTTGGTCATAATGATCATTGAAAACTTTTACGAAGTCCATGTAAAACATATGGCCTAAAACTATCATCCAGAACTGCTTTGCTACTGGAGAGTATACAAATAGAAAGTCAAATATTATCCAAAACAATTTGTGAGAATCATAATATGGCATGTGGACTATTTCGCGCATATGGTCGCCCATGATGAGTATTGAAGAACACAATAAGTTTGCTAAAATGGCGTGAAGACACACAAAGTTTCTGTAATTACGAAACTTCTTTATGATGCACCAGGATGTCACTCCGTATGTCCAGATAATTATTGTCAGCACAAGCACGATAATGTAAAACAGTAAATCTGCAGATAGTGGGGGATCTTCTTTCATATTAAAATCATCCATTTCATAAACACTGGTTTCATTATCAGACATGATATCGCTTGGATTATTTCACTTGAGTTTACGGTAGCCCAATATTTAAAAAAAAAAACTGTAATAATTGAGGTGTCACATGAAATGTCAAGCGATTTCGAACCATGCACTGTGATAATTAGTTACTTTTTAATCTTCCATGAGCTGTAACTGTTCTGTAAATAGTTGCATTAGGGGCCCACACTAGCGCAATGCACTTCTCCCTAGAATTAAAATAGGTGTTCCAAAACTGTTTGCTTCCAAAACTGTCGACGAAATAATAGTTACAGTCAAACGCTGCGTAACCACTGAAAAACAAAAAAGAAATACCATTTCGCTGTAATTAATTAGTACTAATTTCATTATTATAAATACTGTTCATTATATCGCAAAACTGATAAAACTAACTTGATGTTATCTCGCGATTCGGTCGCAAAGGGGTCGATACTTACAACCAAATTTTATAAAAACAATATATATTTCAAACCATTTATTTCAACATGCATTCATTAATAATGACATTAGATCAACGCTCAATCTATTTGAGGTAAAATTATGTGCGCTATCGTTTTAGCGGTAACAGATTTCTGTTTCAGAAGCACGTGGTAGAAAATCTATACTTATAATAAATCTGTAGAGAGGTCAATTCTGTACAAGGAATATATTTTCAAAATAACTATCAGGGGGTGATTAGTGATCGATACTGGTGCCAAAAATGCAATCAGTAAATTTTTTGTCTGTCTGTCTGTCTGTCTGTCTGTCTGTCTGTCTGTCTGTATGTTCTTTATAGAAACAAAAACTACTCGACCGATTTTAACGAAACTTGGTGCAATTATTCTTCATACTCCTGGGCAGGTTATAGTATACTTTTCATCACGCTACAATCAATAGGAGCAGAGCAGTGAAGGAAAATGTTGGGAAAACGGGAGAAGTTACTCCATTTTTTAAGCTTCCGTCGCGTGTGTTGCCTTAATGGTTAAAGTTACATAGAAATCATGTATTACGGAAATGTTCTACATAAAATTATCTAAAAAATATCCCGAAACAGCATATGTCTATCTTTTGTCAATTTTAAACCGATCGGGCTCAGAGTTACAAAATCGGGGGTAAAGTAACTATTCCACGCGGACGAAGTCGCTGGCAGAAGCTAGTATTAAAATAAAAAACACATCTTTCAAAAAAACCCGACCGCGTAATATTATTACAAAGATAAGAAAAATGAGTGAAATGTGTTTTTTCTTATTTATTAGTCGATTATCGAGGTCGGGTTTTTTGAAAAAAAAAACAAAGTTTTCGTTTTTTTATTGCTTCTACTCTATAGCAGCTACAGAACACACCGATAGGACACCATAGATATGACCACGCAATTCGGTAACATTCTGTAAAAAGAATTTTATAAAATAAAATTATTTTTACAGAATGTTACCCTTCTTTATTTTCAAAATATGCTGTTGCGTACTGTCAGTTTCAAGATTATGATAGTAATAAGACGAAAAATTAAATGATAAAAGAATCACAAACCGGGGAAGGGGGGAATATTTTTGCTATTAGCCCAAACACGAGTGATTCTAAAAAGGAGAAGTTTTACATTCGGATATACGGAACCATAAACATAATGAACATTTTAAACGGCGCTATCAGTGACATAGTACTTAAATATAATGATGTAGGTACATTTAACTAGTTTATTTACAAAGGGCTTTAACGACTTAAATTCAGAACATGTTACGGCACTGTACAGACTCTCTGTGTCAAACTTATCGTTCTAAGGTATAAAAATTTAGTGAACGAGATTGTAAACCCCACCAATCCGCGGGCAAAAGCAATAAAGATCTCTAAAAAAATACAAAATATGCAGCTTTGATAAATCAGCCTACAAAATCACGTACCAAATAAAAACTTTTAACACATTAGATAGGTAGGTATTTTCATTAGACATTATGTAGGTATAATATTTCATTTATTAACAAAATGAAGATAAAAAATGAGGTAGGTATGTACATTTAAAATTCACTCGACATTTTTACGTGTTCTGGGATGAGATTTCTAAAATTTTTTTAAATTGTGTTCTAGATAAATTTACATTATATATGTATTTCTTTGTTATGTATCCCACGGAGACTACACTTAAATTACTTAAAAGGGATAAATGTAGCCTACGGGACTCTAAGAAATAGTGCAGCTTTCTATCCGTAGACTACAAAAAAAAGATAAAGGTCCAGAGATTAGTTCGTTGAACCTACAAAACTTTTTATACTTTATAACGGCAGGCCGTTTTGTTCAACTTCCCGAACAATTCCTTCTTGCATATTGATATCGTGAACCCTATTTCTTGCTGACCTTTGATTTAATTTATTGACATAATATTCACGCCATATTTTTCGATTACTCTTCACTACTATGAAAAAAATGTCCAATATTAATACATTTATACCTTGAATTAATGTTTCTAGAAATGATTTCAATTTAATGGGTAAGGGCGAAAATTCAATTATAAAGAAAGAAGGCAAAAATAAGACGTCAATCAATATAAATATCAAATTGGCTATATACAAGCGACGCCTGATGTCAGACGATGTATAAGTGCTCGTTTTGAAACTACGACAAAGTGAATATACAATTACAATGTAAAAGATACAGTTTACTAGCAAAGGTAAAATGAAAGCTACAAATCTTATAATAAATAACAACATATTCCAAGAGAAAGCACATATTCTTGATGTCAACACAGGCAGGCCCCAACCAAAGAGGCTACTTCTCAGAAATCTCCTTCGGTCATAGTGATCATTGAAAACTTTTACGAAATCCACGTAAAACATATGACTTAAAACTATCATCCATAACTGCTTCGCTATTAATGTGAATGGGAGCAGATATATTATTTTTATCAATAATAACCCAGGGAATAGGTTCTGTAATGTCACGTAACTTATTTCGTTGATAGTTGCTAATGAGTAGAATAAAAGGTTTGCTAAACTTGCGTTAAGACAAACAAAGTTTTTGTAGTTTCGAAATCTCTTTATGATGCACCACGATGTGACTCCACATGACAACATAACTAATTTCAGCACCAACACAACAATGTGGAACAGTAACTTGGGAGATACTAAGCCTGTGTCCATTTCAACACTTTCCATTCCAGAGACACTAGTTCCGTTATCAGTCATGATATCTCTTGAATTGATTCACTTTTGGTTCACGAAAAAGTGAACCCCGTGCTATTTGACGAAAAATATAAAAAAAAATCATATGGCACATAATGTTTCAAACGACTTTGAACCATTTACGGAGCACCTAATGAGCACGTTCGCTTTGATCTTCCATTCCCCTTCTGACAGTTATCGTATATTATGTAAAACAAGTGTTTTTTCCGTAACTGTCGATGGAACAATTAGGTAGTAGGTATTGTCAAACAGAACAAAATTAATGAAAGAACTTTTTTATCAATTATTGCTAATTTCATTATAAAAAATCCTGTTAATTATAAATCAAAACTAATAATTAATTATATTTACGTCGAAATTTTGCAACGCTGTACAAAGTATGTACCCGCCTAATCAAAAGGTACCTATAACTTTAACTAGCTTTTAGAAGCGGTTTTGCCCGTATGACCGCAAGAATTATGATTTTTCCCAGGATGAAAATCACTTATTTGATTCCGTATTAAAATTTGAAAAAAGATATAGAAGTAATGTATCGGTGTATTTTTTTCTTAAATAATTTATTTTTTTAAATAAATTATTTAAGAATCTACAGGACCCCACATTATGTTATAGTTTCATAAATTCATAATACATTAGTAGTCATTTAGCCAACTTACGATTAATATAATTACACTAGCACTACAGCTGCGCAGATTTAGTACAAACAATTTCCACCCCTGTTTTACCCCCTAAGCCCCCCCCTAAACTCCACCCAGTTTCGTAAAATCCTTGCCGTTTCGGAAAAGCGGATGCCTACATCCTGTAAGGAACCTACCTGCCAAATTTAAAGTTTGTAGGTGTTACAGTTCCTGAGATCTTGTGATTAATCAGTGAGTGGTATTTCGCTTTTATATAATATAGATTTGTATGTTATACTAAATTTAATTAATCAGTGAGTGGTGTTTCGCTTTTATACATGGCCTAATATTACTTTTATCTATTGATACTTTTCTCAATTTTAGATTTGACATTTTATATTCTCCTGTTTGTGCAATTTTGACATGAATGTTTACTTTATGAAGTATTATTTTATTTTTGTGACATGAATATTTACTTGTTAAAGTAATATTTTTTATTTTTTTTTATTTATTATGTTTGACATGTATACTTACTTTGTAAAGTATTATATTTTTACTTAATTTATTTTTGTGAATATGAGGACTAATGGGTATTATTTTCTATTTCTTTCCTTTTTTAAAGTATATATAACGACGACGTCTGGAAGTTTAAGTACTTTTGTGGCCTACCCAAATGTCCCTTCTTTGGTATTGTTCGTCGGGTCGTTGAGCTCCTTATTGTTTCCTAAGTTGAGCTACTCGACTACTGACAAAAGCTTGCACTGAATGGACAGGCCCACTTAAATCTGTGTGGATCTTTCTTCAAAAGACCATTTCAGACACTGATCTGCATGGTTCTCATATAACATATTGTGAATTTGAGGACTATGTAGATCGCCATATTAGGGTTTTATTTCAGTTTGTCTGGCAGTTTGAGTAATTATTGCGGCCTACCCAAATGTCCTTACTTTGGTATTGTTCGTCAAATCGTTGAGCTCCTTGAAGTTCTAAGTTTGAGCTACACGGTATCTGACAAATGCTTGCACTGTCTGGACAGGTCCACTCAAATCTGTGTGGCACTTTCCTCAAAAGGCTACCTCAGACATTAACCTACATGGTTCTCATATGACTTGACCAGTACGGATTGTATGGACTTTAAAAGAGACTTTGACCTCTGAGTTTGTTTCGGTGTTTCTTCTCAGGGTAGTCGGCTAGGAAACACCGGCTTCATCTAGCTTAACATGACCAGAAATATTTGACGTGTAAAAGTGTTATGTTTAACCTACTTACAAAATAAATATCATTTATCATTTTATCATTTATATAATATAGACTAGTATTTCGCTTGGGGGCGCGAGTTGCTGGCAACTCGCGGTGTCTTTTTAGTGATTTTTGACTAACAACAAAGGGGTTGAAAGTAGGGGGTTGAAAAGGGTTGAATATTTATTGGCCATATACTCATCTAAACACCCTTTATACAACCCCGAAAACCATTTTTTTCTACAATGTAGGTTTCTGAGTTACGCAAAAGTGTTGAAAGTAGGGGGTTGAAAAGGGTTGAATTTTTATTGGCCATATACTCATCTAAATACCCTTTATACAACCCCGAATACCATTTTTCTCTAAAATGTCAGATTCTTGAGATATGCCAAGGGGTTGAAACAAGGGGGTTGAAAAGGGTTGAATAGGGTTGAATTTTTTATTGCCGTTTTATTCGCCGTCAGGTTTCTGAGATAAGCAATAGGGTTGAAAGATGGGGGTGGAAAAGTTGAAGTTTCAGATTTTTCCCATACTCACCCCGACACCTTCTATACAACCCCATAAAAAGTTTTCCCCTCCTAGCACGGCAAGTGGGAGAACAATTATGTCAATCAGTGAGTGAGTGGTTATTTAATTTTTTATATAATATAGATTTGTATGTTAAACTAAATAATTAGGAACCAGTAGCTGGACGACAACAGGCTCACGAGTCATTCTCACATTGAAGATAATATTATGGTCCTGTACTTTACTAATTGTTTAACATAATATTCATACCATAACTCTCCATTACTCTTAACAATTACCAAAAATAGGTACGTCCAATTCGAAACGATCGCATACGAAAACTGTAAAAAACATTTCTCTCATGTAGTTGGTAAGTATCATCCCCAACTAAGACTTCTTTTTTTAAATATTTTCTTTTAATATAATTAAATATAATTGAAAATTTTAACAAAAAATCAGTTTAAGACACATGATTTATTACTAACGAACAGTTATGCTTTACTGTATATAATCCGTAAGCGATTACACTCAAAACCAAGCAGTTATTTTTAGTGTCGAAAAACCGGAATGAAAAAAGCGACATATTTGGTGAAATTGCATTGATACACACAAAGTTTATATAGTTACGAAACTTCTGTATGAACGCAGCTAGCGTCAGCACATAAAAGATAATAAATCAAACGGGTGGAGTCTCCAGGTCAACATCATTCTATTTACTTAAATACGTTGGTTTTGTTTGTATGAGACATGGTTACTTGGCGAATAACAATTGCACACTTTTGATTGGTGCTCTTCAGTTGATGACAAAACATTACGAACAGCTTGGCGTAATGTACTGCTACGCTACGAAAACAGGTGCCGCTTTTGAAAGTGTCGATGAACACAATAAAATTACCAGTGATTGGTGTGATTAAATGATTAGACTCTTTCGAACAAATTCCGCAACCCTGGCTAGCACTGAGCCTGGCGGGCCCCGTCTTCTATGCTAAATGTCTTTGAGACGCGCGTGGAAGACAACGAGCCGAGTCACTCAAAGCTCGCCGTTCGCAGGTCCCCGCTTACGGTTGCCGGAAACCTCCCTGCGACTTCGACGCCTGGGGCTTCTTTTTCTGTTGCGGCTGGGGCTTGAGGTTTGCCTCTTCCTCACTCGGGCTGCCTTCTCCACCGCTAGCATTACTACTTCGCAGAAGGATATGCCTGCCTCCCATGCCCCTCGCTTCGTAACATGGATTGAACCAGGGTTGGAAGCAAGAGGTCGCCGCCGCCGATCGCCTCGACGAGGACACGGCGTTGCTCCACCCAAGTGGTGGCAGACCTCCACAGGATGCTCCACCGTGTCCTCCGGGCGATTTACACAGTATTGACGCCCGGGCGTATCCTCCTGTCGTATTGAAACAGGTAATTCCCGAAATATCCGTGAGTACCTGCGTCAGGCGGAAGGTGAGGACACCAAGATGCTGCTCCAACCACTCCTCAAAGAGGGAACTTATCGCCACGATTGTGGCATGCCCATTCCTAATGCTCCTAATGTGCGTATACAAAAAAAAAGAAACAACTCTAAATACTGTTAGTGTGATGTTTTTGTTATATAATTATATATTTACTCACAGTTTTTTTAATTGTATTTATCTATAATTGTTTCATTTTTAGAGCACTTGCGCAATAAAATGCATAGATAAATTGATTTAATTTATATTCAAATAACTTGTACAATTATAATTTTTATATTTTAAGTGACAGAAACCGCCGGGGGACAATGATCATGTTCACGTATATTTCCACCTGCTATGTGAATATCGTGATTTCTATACACTGCTGATGATCTACTTAAATAAAATTCATACCATAACTCCCGATTACGCTTTACAACAACTATAAACACATCCAAAATAAATACATTTAAGCGCATCAATAATCCTCCTAGAAATAATACAATGTGGCTTTGGGAAAACGATAGTAAAATTATAAAATATACAAACATAATGAGATCGCTCAATATAAATATTAAAGTAGCTATATACAATCGGCGCCAGAAGTTAGCAGTTGCATGACCTCTCGTGTTAAAACTACGACAGAGTGAATACAAAATTACAATGTATAAAATGCAATTCAATGACAGTATAATTAATGTCCCATAAATAAAAATGAAATCACCTGTGATCAACGTGCTCATTCCAGTTATTACTAAAGGTGCTACCCAAGAAAAAAGGCTACTTTTAAGATATCTTTTCTGGATACGATCATTGAACACTTTTACAAAGTCAACATAAAACATATGACATATAACCAATAACCAGAAACTCTTTACTGTTACTAGGTATAAACATGGATAACTAAATATAACAAAAAACCAACGTGGAAGTTTGAAACCTAAGTCGTCGTGATAGTTAGCGATCGTAGATAGTAAATTAAATAGGAAATTTGCTAAAATTGCGTTTAGATTAACAAAATTTCTGTAATTACGAAACTTTCTTCATGAGGCACCACGATATCACTCCGTATATCAACGCAACTACTGTTAACACCAGCTCCAGGAAGCTCAAAGAAGTAATAATAAGCTGTTCATATAATACTGGTTTCGGTATGAAATCATTTTCTATGTCGCTGATATCGAAAGGTATGGCGTCATCAGACATCACTCGCACGGCTTCGATGGCTGCACTTTTATATCCAAGAACTGACGATTCCAATAAACAGTTTCGTAGGTAAGATTCTTCTTATAACACTTTCGCTTCTTATAATTGAGAACACTTGATGTAAAGCACTACCAATCTTTAGAAAAATAAGGTTATTCCGAAACATATAGTTGATGGTATAAGGCTCAATAGTAAAGTATGGTCCAAACGCCAAAGAACGATTGATTCAACCATACTTCAAAATGCAGTTAATACTTATCCAAAATAATAAACTTTCCTGTTTGCCATTATGTAGGTACCTACTACTGATCCGTCTGGTTGACTGGATTAAAATATCAGAAAAAAAACAGTTAATCTCTTAGGAAAATAACATGTATTTTGAATTGAGTAAAACAAAAACTTTTACATGTCTTTTATATTAAAACGTTATTTAGTCAATTTAAACATAGATGCGTGTTAAATACCTACTGGAAAAGGCCCTCGAATTAGACTTTCCTTTTAGTTCAAGCTACAAGGGAACTCCAATACGAGCGTGTTACCATCGTAAGTTACACACAAAATGTTGTGGTCCTCTTGTCAATAAAACTAGAGGTTGTGGATATCATTTCGCATTGTTCAGCGCCACCTCGGGAACTCTGTTAGCTTAGGGGCTGGTATACATCTGATACGGTGGTAACTAAAAGTACAAGAAACATGAAGAACAAAAAAGATTAAGGCTCTTATATGCCAGCCAGCGTTCGGTTGGCGTACAAGACTCATATTCCAAAACATCTACTCCAAACTCAAGTCGAACTCGAACTTCATCAGAGCATTTTTGCGGCGAGCAACGGCGAGCAACTCATGCCATCTGAAAAGAAAAAGAAAGAAAGAAAAATAGTTTATTCCCCTGTTATACACACACACAGAGGTAAAAATAAAAAAAATATTAAAATAATTGGTAAAAAATAAATAATAAAAAAAGAAGTTAAAAATCAGTCTGAATCCGCCAACTAACATCCAAATCGAGCACCGGCCGAATTCTTCCATGAACGGACCCGCCTATGTCAGAGACGGACAGTATGCATGAAGTCCAATCACTGTCACATATCGTGGTCACACCATAGACAAAATCCCAAAACTGCAAGCCCGTGCCTACGCTGGCCGGCAATCGCCTTGTGTCTCCCGATGCCCGGGGCGTCTTCTTCCGTTACGGCGGGTGGGGCGTGAGGTCTACCTCTCTCTTACGCCTTCCGCCTCGTCTTTCGTTAGCATTACTGTTTCGCATAAGGAGGTGTCTGCCTCCCATGCCCCTCGCTCGGGACCATGGATTGAGCCAAGGCTGGGAGCGAGACCTTGCCGCCTTAACGAGGATATGGCGTTGCTTCGTCCAAGTAGGGCAGACCTCCACCATATGCTCCACCGTGTCCTCCGGGCAATCCTCACAGTGTTGACACCCGGTAATGAAATATACTCAGCAACGTGATTTAGTATTACTATTATGTATAAGCTTGGCACTGTTAATATTATTAATACTTTAAATGCTCTGTGCATGAGTCTCTTTGTGAGATCCTTTTATGGCACGTTTCTGTAACATCAGTCACTGTCATCATCAGTAAAAAAATTAGTTTCATTTTCTTGCCTGCTCGCCACTTCATGAAATCGTTGTATGTATTTAAGTATCTTTCCTTTGTTTCTGCCACAAGATTTTCTATTAGGTACCATATTTTCCTCGTCTTTAACCAAATCTGGTGACATCGTTTCGGAATAGCTTTAACTCATTTTTAATCAAATATTAATCTGTAAAACCAAGATCTTAAATTTAAATAGTTTTTTTTTAATTCACAATTTATACACTCATAAGACCGCAGCATTTTTCTTTTTTTTAATCTATTTATTTTGTGTTATGGTCGGACTAATTCATTAACCTAGTAAGTCCAATTGTTGCGTAATTAACCTACTTTTTAAATCTGCCAAAAAAATCTTTTTTTTTAGTATATTCCCGACTTGGAATAGGAAGCAATAACTATGAGTATGTCCCGCCCAAGGAATGGGAGCAGTGTCTTCCACCCGCAATTTGGATCAAACAAACACTACTTTCCGAGTGTGAGGAGCGAAATTTTTTTTCTCCTAGAAGTAAGGAAGTAACGGCTAGGCAAAAAAAAGAAGCAATTTCGTTAATTTGTAATTATACTCGTTGAAATATGTTTAGGCACGATCTAACCAAAGAAACGATTTTAAGGTAGTCTATGTAAAACACAAACAGCATAATCACATAGTGCTTTACAAATTAAATAAATTTTAATGTATACATATAGAGGGTATAGTATCGTATAGCCATAGCAATCGTAGTTTAGCAGAATCAATTCTTTTGAAAATTGACACAACCTCAAAAAAGAACTAAAAAGTTCCAAAAAACAGAAGACAGAAAATCTGACAGCAGTGTTGCCAGACTGTATCGTTTTACTCAGTAGCTGGGTTGTAGCAGACAGGAATCTGGTGGTCGCCTACTCCAACATAGTTAGGAAAAGGTTACGTAGAATGATTGACCAAACGATATTCGTTAGGTCAATCATTCTACGTAGCCAGAACTAGGTATATTTGCAGCTCTATATTTGCCGCTATGTAGATTAGGCTTTCCTGTTTGTCGTATTAATTAGTAAAAGTTATCTGCGAACAATTGTTCGTACTAGGTACGAGGAAAAATCAATTGTTTATTCAGAAAAGTACACATATTTCAAAATAACTAAAGTTAAAGGTAATTCTTTAAATTCAAATAAAATTAAATTAGATTCATTCGTACACAAATAATTAATCATTTAAAAAAGCAATTTTATTACAATAATGCAAGTCGTGATACAATTCAAAAATATACTTAATGCATGACGGTAAGAACAAAGACAAAGTACCTATTCTGGTGTGCATCAGGTTGAATATTGAAACTTTTGCATTAGGTAGGTACATTGTTTTATTAAACGGAATAGATTAGATACCCTTAATTCTATCACATAACACTGATCCTTATCCTATATAGTTTAAATTTGATTTTATATAACATCAAATCATGTCCTGAATATGTTATGTTGCAGGTAACATGGGTGTAGAAGTAATTTAACGAAATACCGTAGCGGGATAATGATCCTAGTAACTAAGGTCATTATCCGCTACGGCCTGGTGCTTGCCAGGAATTAAAAATGCTTGGATAAACTCAAGTTCGGGTGGATAATCTTAGATTTATTTCTACATCCATCTTTAGCCGTAACAAATACATTTAACAGGTATATCTGGTCTCAAATCGCCTGATCAGATTCATGAATAATTCTTTCATCCATAATTATATCTTGGTTCCTATTTCTTGCCGTCAAAGATCTTGAATTTAGTCGATTAAGAAAAAAATTGTACCATAGTTCTCGATTTTTCCTTACAACCGCTATAAACACGTCTAATACTAGTACTGTAAAGTGAAAGAATAACAATTCAAGAAATAAAATTATAGGGCTGAGGGATCCACGAAGCGACAATAGGACAAAATAAGACAACATTAAGACGTCGCTAAGTATAAAAATCAGAGTCGCTATATACATGCGACGCCATTTGTTAGTATTTGAACCCGTGTCACGACAAAGAGAATAAACAATTTTAAAGAAAAATATACAATTTAAGAGTACTGGCAAAATTATAATAAACATAATAATGATGTCAATAAAAATAGTAATATCTTTATATTCTGATTTTATCCAAACGAGCACATAGAACGAACCGGTTGTTATTAATGGCATTATCCAACCAAAAATAAAACTTTTCAAGTATTTCCTGTTCACATTCCCATTGAAAACTTTTACAAAGTCTACGTAAAACATATATATCATAATTAACAACCAGTAATGCTTTACAGATCCAATGTATAAAGAGAAAAGGTACAATATTGTATCTAACCATACATTGAAGTTTCCGCCGTTGTTGGTGATCGTTTCTTCTAAATATTGTAAAAAGTTTACGAAAATTGCGTTCAGGAAAACATAGTTTCTGTAATCACGAAACTTCTTTATGATACACCAGGATGTCACTCCGTATGTCAACGCAGCCAGCGTCAGAACAAGCACAATGGCGCGTATATTTTTTGCTGATCGAAGTAATGATTCAGCATCCACTGCAGAGCCCCGTACGCTGGTATCATTTTCAGTCATGACGATAATGTTGGTAATTCTGATTGATTCACTTATGGGTTCACTTCCAACTGTTGGAAAATAATTGTGACCAGCTTTTAGAAATAAGGCAGTACAGTAAAACGGGGTGGATAGAAATACAGGGGTGAATAAAAACGAAACTTTGACTTGAATTTTCTCGTTATTTTAACATTGCTTGCAAAAATGAAAAACTCCAAATTTTTAAAAAGAGATTTTTTTTTGTATGGACCACTGCAGTTCAGCACACTAAGGCTGGTTACTGCTCAACCGGACAATTCTAAAAAGAGGTGTTACTTTCCAAACTATTTAACCTTCGTACGTTCGCAGTGAATGTTGGTCACTCTGACGTTTTTCTGAATGTTGGCTAAACTCTAAAGGTTACAAATTCCATAGAAAAAAAAAAACCTATTTTCACCAGGCAGTTCAAACTGTCACCGGAACACTAGTAAATGATTTATCGAAGACCTACCTATAAAAAACCAAAATTATTTTCAAACTTTCTTGTTCGTCCAATTTAAGCTCCAGTAGACCACAAGTCGCTGTTTACTGCCGCTGGTAGAGCTGACTGTAAATAATGATTACATAATTTGTATGTACTATGCTTTATATTCGTCATTAATCGACTACACTAACAAAGGTATCGTCACTACGACTGTGTTTGACTGTTGTGGGGTTCTCTCGATGGTCGCCCTTCTCCATGTCCTTTTGTAATTTGTAAAATTTTATTCTATTTTCATGTGAATTAATCTCTGTAATCATTGTTTATTATGACGATTACGTACTCGTATTTAATGAGTAAATAAAGGCTGGTACATATAAATTACTTATCGTGCTTATTTCAATCATTAGTTTCTAACCTCCTCAACGCCTCGGTGGCCTGTCTGCTTGCTGTATGTTGCTACATCTCACCGTCATTGTACTCATCATTATGAACAACTTTTACTATGGGACCAAACCTGAAATCGCCAAAAAAAACTCAGCTGTTCCCTACATTTTGATTAGTTATACGAACATAAATGTAAGGAACAGTTGAGTTTTTTTTTTTCGCGTTTTCAGGTTTGGTCTCTGTAGTATGCATAATATTATACAGTTGTTGGGTGGCCAAAAATAAATAAATATGAGACTTTCAGTTAATTACATTATATGATCGAATACCCGTTATCATTTTCGGATGACAGAAGTAAGCTCTATAGTAAAGGGGCTTTAGTATAATATGTAGACACATAACTATAGTATGTGCGTCAACGATCGAATTCCAATTATTGTTTTTGTATAGAAAACTATAATTGGAATTCGATCGCTCCATGCTTTCAAAATGTAAACATAATATGTGTATAGGGCAGAGTCCTATACCAGTGGCTCTCAACCTGTGTTCCCCGAGCTGTTGATCCGCAAGGTAATCAGATTTTGAATCATTTTCTTGTAAACAACTATGTTTTACAAATAAGGGAGTACAGGTCAAGGTCTTATAACAAACTAGCTGCTGCCCGCGACTTCGTCCCCTTGGAATCCCCGATTTTAAAACATTCTTTATCGCTGCTCCACTCCTATTGGCTTAAGCGTGATGATATATAGCCTAAAGCCTTCCTCGATAAATGGTCTATTTAACCCAAAAGAATTTATCAATTCGAACCAGTAGTTCCTGAGATTAGCGCGTTCAAACAAATAAACAAACAAACAAACAAACTCTTCAGCTTTATAATATTAGTATAGATATGTGTGATAAAATGATAACATACAAATATCAGTGAATGCTATTTAAGAAAAAACAAACAGAATACAGTTAAACAAACAAACAAAAATATACATGCATGCAATACAGACAAGAGTTTAATAATTTAAGTAACTATCTTGGGCATAGTAACATTTCTCAATTGGTATATTAATTTATGAAATTGTTTTTTTTTTAAACGACATATTTCTTATTACATCGGGTGTATTACTATAAATTTTGGGAGCAGCTCCAAACAAGTGATAATTTAGTAAATGTGTTTGGATTATATTTTTACAAAAGAACAGTTTCCTGTATAGGTATACATAATTATTTCACCGGAAAATCGGAAATACCGTAAGATTACATATATGTATATAGCAAGCTGGTAACGTTAAAATACTAAATTTCTTAAAAACCAGAACGGAACGGTTTTGATTTACACATAGATCATACACATCTTTTTTGAATTGTGCATATACATAAGTTCCCTATTTGTTGAATGCCCCAAAAATAACACCATACTTTAAAAAAGAGACCATAAGTCCATGACAAGCTGTTAGTAGAGTCTCAGTATTTATCGCTTAGACAGTTGGAATAGTAGATACGCAGATTTACTTAGTCGCTTGCAAAGCTCTACTTGAAGTTTCTAAGTCAATTTGACGTCTGTCTGTTACATCTAAGAATTTCGCACTCGTCATGAGTGCTTAGTTCTTCTATTTTACATACATTATTAGTTATATTTAGTAGTGGGTACCTACTCACACAAAACTGATGAAATTGCATAATTTTTGTTTTTGTCAAATTAATTACAAGAATTATAATAATAGAGTATAATAATAATCAAGCCAATTTATGCTATTATGTAGAGAGTTACTGATTTCGTTTCGATAATTTTCGGGATCAGTGCATTCTATTCTATTATAACCGAACTACGAGTATCTACGAAAAGTATCTACCATTTTACTCCTCATTTTTTTTGGGAGATAACTCACATTTAAATATTAATAAGAGTGAGGGCCCCAACACGCTGCTTTGAGGTACGCCATTAGCATCTTGGTTTAGAGACATATATATGGTCAGCGAATGCGCAAACTTTTCACCTCAAAAATACCATATATGCAAACTGATTTTAAGTTTCTATCAGAAATGTTGTGTGTAGTTATGTAACAAGTTTTGGAATATCTATATGGTGATTAGTTTGTTAGTTTCTTCTTGCAATCTCGTCCCTGCTAACAACAAAGAAATCAAACTGGTCCCGTCTCAAATAAAGGTTAGGAACCACTGGTCTATACAATAGATAGTATAGTTTGTACGCACGAACGCAAGGGTTAATGGCGGCAGCGCCCGAACAAATCCGAATAACGTGTGTCGATAAAACGCACACAAAAATATACCTACATACATATATACCTCGAAACAGACAGCCGCTGGCCGCGGCTAGCTATAGCGGTTTCATTTCATCAAGCACTAGCCGTCATTGCCCTTTGGTAGTAACACGAAATACAAAGTTATTCCCTTCATTCGAGTCAATCAATCAATTATGATTTTGTCATTTATCGGGGGTTTTATCCGTCGTCATGGTGACAGAGTCAAATCGAGTTCTTTCTCTTTATAGGCACATGATTCGAATTTTGAGAAATTTCACCTTTGCTTTTGGTATGGTAACGCAACCTACAGATTTGCCAGGGTTGTTGACTCGAAAGGGTCACCGCGGCCTTGGAACGCGAAGGAGGTACACGGATGGGGTTGTGTCAGTAAAAGACTGAAACTCCCTGGCACTCCACCCAAAGCCGAAGAAGTCATTTGATGACTGCCCATCCATAAAAAAGGCAACCCATTACCCACCCGCCATCTATCCAATTGGGGTAATCCGTAGGCAGCGGTGACGAACCATAAATCATTTATTAATTTTCGATGGGATACCATCGCGTGGGCTTACTGCCTGTTTATACAAGTAACTTAAAAAAAATACTTCTTTAATTTTCATTAAATAAAAATGTCGCAGGTCACTTATCACGATAGATGTCGATATAAGAGCAGGAAGGCTTTATATATTATTTTCCGAGTTCCCACCTACCTCGGGTAGCGACTTTACGGGTGCAATTTATACATATTACACAAACCTTCTACGTTTATTACTGTTTCAAATTGTGAAAACCGCAACAAGAAAAACCGTTTCGTTGTTGCGAAGAAGAAGCGAAGAAACAGTCAGATGCAGATATGAACTTAGTTTTATAATATTAAAGATTTTAAATTAGGAATGTCAATAAACGTTTGCGGGTCAACGACCGGTATTGCTACGCTAAAACGAAACCAGTACAGCTTGGATTCGTATGCGTCACGGTTCGATAATAAGCTTCGTTATTAATTTGTGGATGGCTTATGTACTAGCACATAATTATAATTGTACATAAGCTGTAAGCTGTTTCGTAATTATCGGCTCTCAGGCACGCTAATGGATAACGTGACAGTCAAGTGCTCAATACGGTAATAAGCCAGATCGACTAAGCATAACCTTTTAACATGTGCACGGCTGGGTCTTAAATGTTTATAGACTGTTACGAATAGATACTTTATGTAAATATAGTTTCACATATTTTGGTTACTTAGGTTCAGCACGTAAAAAAAAATTAAAATTAAAACTAATAATTATGTTCAAACAAACAAACTCTTCAGCTTTATATATCAGTAATATAGATATAAAGCTGAAGAGTTTGTTTTTTTGCTTGAACGCGCTGATCTCAGGAACTGATTTGAAAAATTCTTTCAGTGTTATATAGCCCATTTATCGAGAAAGGATATAGGCTATATCATTACGCTAATACCAATAGGAGCGGAGCACCAATAAATAATGTTGCAAAAACGGGGTTATATTTTCTATCTATTTTATGTCATCATATAATCATAATCAGCCTTTTAACGTTCCCACTGCTGGGACACAGGCCTTTTTTTTTTTTTTTGGATGGCAAATCATCAAATGACCCCTCCCGCCCTGGGTGGAGCGGTAGGGAGTGTCAGACTTTTACTGACTAAAACCCACCCGTGCTCCTCCATGTGCCCTTTGCGTTCCAGGGCCGCGGTAACTCTTTCGAACAAATTCCGCAACCCTAGCAGGCACCGACCCTATGGGGCCCCGTCTCTGGTGCTGACGGCTCCTTGAGGCGCGCTTGAAGCACAACGCGTCGTCGACTCAGCCTGGTATCGGACGGCGAGCCACCCACGCTCACCGTCCACAGGCATCAGCCACTGCGCAATAGCACAGCGGCCGACTTGTCTCTGGAGGAGGCCGAAATGGGACCATTACTGGCACTCCATTTCAGCCCCCTCCCGAGTACCGGGAGTCGCAGCACCCACAGCAGAAGCGGCAGAAGCGGCGACGGAAGCCGCGGCGGCGGCAGAGGCGGCGGCGGCGGCGGACCTCTTGCCCTTGGTCGGGGTGGATGGCGCGCAGGCCCTTCCCCCAGCCCAGTGCTCGGCCGGCTTGCCAACAGCCGCACATGCACTGCAGTGCGGCGTGGCCTCGCACGAGCCGGGACCGACGACGAGACCGGGCTGACCACAGCGGAAACAAAGTCCACTGCGGTCCACCTCCGAGGGGCACATAGCTCCCGTGTGGTTGCCCACATGGCAGCGGTAGCACCTCAGAGGTCTGGGTTCCAGCAGTTTTACCCGCGCAGAAACCCACCCCACCAAGAGCCTTCGACCCTCCGACACTGTTCAGTATTATAATCTTTGGATTATCTCTATACTCCCACGGGAACGGGCACTACGCGGGTGAAACCGCGGGACGATGCTACCATATAAAGTCCAATTAAAAAACGGGCCTATTCTGAATTCAAAAGGAACACGCTTTCAAGTCTAGCCTGACGAAAAATGACTTGTTTTTGTTGTTGGCTAATGATTGTAACCTTTTGTCCTTTGTTCAGCTTAGTTTGCTCACATGAAGAGTACTTATGTTTACGTAAAAAGGACTATGAACTAGTTAAATGAACAAAACAATAAGCAGGTAGTGTTGGATTAAGTCAACGCGGGGCCTGTAGCAAACTTTACTGCGGGGAACCTAAACCTAAAACTCCGTAAAATCACCAGCTGCCTAGCTTTTTCCCAACTATATTGGGGTCAGCTTCAAGTCATACCAGATTCAGCTGAATACCAGTATTTAAGGTGGAGCGGCTGCCTACCCATTAACGGGGTAACACGGTACTTCTTGGCAAGACTGGAGTCAGATTTACAGGCTTCTGACAATCCGTAACGACTGCCAAAGATCTTCAAATGATAGCCGGAACCAACGGCTAAACCTGCTTTCCGAGGCATGGGGGAAACTCGGTATGTAAAGATGGTCACCCATTCACAGACCAACCTTGGCAAGCGTTGCTTAATCTTAAATATCAAATATTTAATTAAAAAATAAACTAATAATTAGTGGTTTATTTAGTTTATATCTATGGTTTGGGCAAATACACGTAACATTCGCGCTGGCGATTAACACACGGCACCGCGCACCGCCGCGGTAGGCGGTGAAGCGGATCTCATGTCACATTGGCCTCTACTAAATCCGTAGATGCCTAAGCCTGCGTTCAGACATGCGGGAATCGTGCGTTTACGAATCGCGCGGTTTCAAACCGCAAAATTGTGAAGCTATTCAGACACGCGCGGTTAGTATGCGATTTCGTGCGGGTTAGCGTCAGTTTCAAAATGGAGGTCGACGAAGAAGTGTGTTTTTTTTGAGTAATCATCACACTGAATGTCCCATATTGCAGGTCTCTTCTCCACCTCATCAATAAATAGTTCAGTGTCGAAACGATCCATGGCGAACTCACGAACAGTGACGTGCTCACCGCGCGGTATCCGCAACGCAATTGAACGCGAAGTAAAGACTCCATTGTAATAGAAACGCGCGGGAGCAGCGCGATTCTATTTTCTGGCGGTTGGGTTGCGGTAACCGCGCGGCTTGATTAACCGCGCGGTTATGTCTGAACGATTACTAACTAACTCATATAAATAAGACCCGCGCGATTTCCATGCGATTCTATAATCGCGCGGTTCCCGCCGTGTCTGAACGAGCGCTAACACACGTACACCGCCAAACCGCGCGGTCGAGCGGTGCTCTCACCGCCACCGCCCCTCCGCGCTGCCGTCCGCGCGGTGGCGCGGCGCCTCACACACGGGGCGCCGCATAACCGCGCGGATAATCGTGGGTGCAAGACGTGTTGCAATTCAATAATGGATTTCGATGTCGAAAAGTTTATTTCGGAGATTGAAAGTTGCTCTGCTGTATTATCTCAAACTTTTATAGAATAGCATGAAAGTACCATTTAGAGTTCTGCTTCTTAAAAATGGATAAACCCAATATCTTCTTATTTTTTTCTTTCTGCGCCATAAAAGCCAGATTGCTGCCACCACTTCAGCGTCCATTCTAGTTAGTGTTTGTGATCAAACTGTCAAAACCGTGTTAAATCCAACCGCGCGGACAGGCGCGTAAACCGCCTTACCGCGCGGGGTACCGCTACGAAATCCGCTTTACCGCCACCGCCCTCCGCGGCGGCGCGCGGTGCCGTGTGATAATCGCATATGTATGGTAGAAGCTTTGATTATATAATGTCGGTAGAAGTTAGGATTCGTGTGCGAGACATAGCCATAGTGCTGGTTTTAGCGAAATGTTTTTGTAAACACGGGGCCCGCAATGCGCGGGGCCCGTAGCATTTGCAATTCTTGCTATATGGGTAATCCGGCACTGTAAGCAGGGAAATGGTTTTATTTTATTAGGTGATCCGATGAACTTTACCCCAGTCCAAAATACTTCGACAGCGTAAAGTTCATAAAAATTTCCCGTAATTCCTGTCCGGGTATCATCTTATTTTCCTTTCGCTAAAAACCGTATTTGGACTACCACGAACATACATACATTAAGTTTTTCTCAAGTGATGAATATAAAGTTTGTATGTTCGACGATGTTCAAAACTATAGGTACTACAGTAGATATGAACGTAAACGCAATTAAACGTTAAATTACCCAAATAGCGCCTACGGAACTATGTAGGCACGTAAACAAAGACCAATCAATTGACTTTTCAATCAGAGCTGATAATACTCGTAGTTTGTGTTTAAAATGGTAAAAAGTTAAAGTAGCGATCATCTCAGGGACAATAATGTCAAGAAAAACTAAAAATTAGAGAATTTGTAGTTATTGACAGATTGCGGATGCAATGCGAACACAAACACTACAAGTACTTAAATACAAGACTTGCTCCTCAGCCCCTCTAGCCAAGTTGATAATCTGCAATCGTTAACGCTAGTCGAATCAAATGTATGGGAATGAAATCATCTCAACGTTAAGTCACGTGGTTAAAACAAACGAATAGAAAATTCATAGCCAAGTTCACATATTTCAAAATGATAGATTGAATTGTTATCGTTTCTCCAATGTTCAACGCTACATCCTTTGTTAAAATGTTTAAACTTAATCGTTAAAGCATTTAAACAAAGTTAAAATTTTAACCTGTTTGACGTCTGCAGGAACGCTTGCCATAGACTAAAGAATAGGTCATTTTTCTAAAGACATTGTAGAACGAGCGGCCGACTCAGGCGCGTCGACATGGCCACCAACTTTAAATCGTTTTCTACAGTTGCTGACGAGGCGTTATCGATTGGAGAACGGATTTTGACACGAAACGGTTGTAACTTGGCTAGGGGGGCAGGTCACAAGCAGAACCAGTAGATTATGATATTCTATAACAATCACACCGTGAAAACTTACATAGGTCCGTGTAGTGAACATGAAGAGATTCAATCCATGCAATCAAGATGGAACGACACTTCAAGCTCAACCTTCCTCAGACGTTTACAGAATTCACCAAACTCTTTCATACCAGGAATTTGTCTGAAATTCACCCTTTTCGTTTTTCAGAAAGTCCTACTAACAGCAGTTCTGACGGTGGCGGCGTTGTCGTCTGGCAGCGTGGTCAAAGCGCCAGGAGACACCTTCGAACTGCTTATACTGCACAACAATGATATGCACGCAAGGTTCGAGCAGACGTCTCAGCTGAGTGGAACCTGCACCACGGCGGATCGAGAGGCTGGCAAATGCTACGGTGGTTTCCCGAGAGTTGCTCATGTGTGAGTATGCTTTAAAGACAGAAGTATTTAATTTCTCTTTTTACCGTGGTTTTAGTTTTTAGATTCTGAACATTGAGCTCATTCCACGTGAGTCTGTGATCCCCAAAAAAGTGATATGTATAATTCTTAAGAAGCTAACTTACTAATTTGTTTTTCTTGAAACAAATCAATAACTGCTGCCGTTACATGGAAATATTCTATTCGACGAGTCAGTCACTACCCAAGAGACACTTTGAATTATGCTACTCGTGGTTGAAGGTGTCAGATTCTGTAACAAAAAGCCAATGGGATCTCTGTTTGACTTGAACCTCTTTCAATTTCAGTGTAAAGGAAGCCCGCCAAGCGGCCGCATCCGGCCAGGGCCCTCCCGTTCTGTACCTCAACGCGGGAGATACCTACACCGGCACAGCGTGGTTCACCATATACAAGTGGAGGATCGCTGCAGAATTCGTCAACGCATTGCAACCTGACGCTGTTGTGAGTACCAAAACAAAAAGAACTTTCTACAGTTTTTGTCCGCCTATGTCATGAACGCGTTTTTTCGTTCGTCCATTATTCGTGTTGTGAGCGTCACGTCAGCCTTATGAAACGTTGATTTCTATGGTTTCAACACTCAATATTTGTATGGCTTTAATTGCTTCTGTTTTGTTCGACGCCAATGAGAGGTCAATGGTGCAAAGTCATCGTGCGGTTACTAAAGTGATAAAGTTACATGACGGTAACATTTACTATTCGTCCCAAGTACTTGACGTTTTCCGTTGCAGCAGCAGTACACATTTTACTTTAAAAATAGCAAGCAAGCATAAAGTTTCGGTTGCGAGTATACAATCGCGAAATTATTGTTTAGCTCTCCGGGGTATATCTCTGAAAAAGATTACCACTAGGTGTATTAAATAAATAATACACCTAGTGGCAATGAAAAATAAATGTCGTCAAACTACATTTGATATGCTTCCATATCCTTAAAAGTATATTTTGGGTTATAAATTGAATAATATAATCAGCCTAAAACCGATATATTCCGAAATTTAATTTAATAATATACAAAATCTATAAATAACAAAAACGTAGGTATAGTAGCAATGAAAGGCTACATATAACTTATTTTATCAAAACTACAGACAGATGTCCATAGTTGCCAATTTCGAATTTGAAAACAGTTTTACGGATGGAACCAAAATTTAAAATGCAAAACAAGTCACTCTTTGCTTTTACGTCAATTGCTAAAATGTAGCTATCGTAGGTTCGTGCGTATACGTTAGTACGCAACTTAATAGAGCTATGGTATATTAATATTATATTTGAATAGAGTAACATAATTTCCTATCCTTTAAAAAAATCAGGGTTATGTAACCCTGTGTTTTTTTTTATAACCCGAGTTAATTAAAAAATCATGGAGCGCTTCTGAGACCCGACTTTGCGTTTTTCAGGAGTAATAGTGATGCAGTTGCTTGTCGTACTTTTCCTTCCCGTCTATGTACACCTTCACTAGTGTTTCTACTTCAAAGCATTTTAATAGTCCATCACAGATAGGATGATTGGTGACTAGGAAAACCTTGAAAGCGTGGCTCAAACAGGAAATCTGAGCTCCGAAACGCAGCTCGCAAAAACCGCTACAATATTTATGTCGTCAATCGTGTGCTGCCTCCATTTTGTTATCAGGTGCCTACCATGATGCCTTTTGTTTTGTTTCGTTTCGTTAATTCCCATCATTTCATATTTTTTATCAACGAATTGGAATCCAACTGATGAACTAAATTAACACCTATATATATAGCAAATAACTTGTGTTTTTTACAATATTCTCTCATCTAGAATTAATTCTAAGTTACGTAGTTATTATATATTTCGGTTGTTATTCCAAATTCATTTAGGTACATAATTAAGTTTCTCAAGAAAACAACTAGAAAAAATAAAATCATATATTTTCTAGTAAGTTGGTATCGAAAAAGTCTGATATCGATTTAATTTAAAGGAAGGAAGGTAAAGAAACCTTAATGATAACAGAAACAAAATTGACTCAGACTGTGAAACAGTATTGTAAGTACCTATTTATTTCATAAGGAATCAGTCACTATTACGTTTAACTTAAGGATAAGATATTTACTAAAAAATACCTACTTTTAATCTACTAACAAAGAATCTCTCTCTCTCTGTATTTGTACTCATAACACTGCTTTGGTGAAGGTTACTTGGTTTTGGAAAGAGGTATGTTTATTAACACTCGTTTTCTGCAAAAGTTATTAATTAATCTAATCTGTCTAGATAGTTTACAATATAAGTAAGTTTGAATTAACAAGACTAATTTACTAACAGTAAAAATAAACTGCTGACACTAATTTTGACTTATGTTTTTTTTGTTTTCAGTCACTTGGAAACAATGAAGTCGATACGGAAACGTTGGAGATTTCACCTTTCCTGAAAAATTTAAAAACCTTTATTCTAGCGAGCAATGTCAATATTAAATCAGCCGAAGGTAAAGCTAATATACAAAAATCCATAGTATTTGACCAACAAGGTGTTAAAGTTGGAGTTGTTGGCTACTTGACACCCGAAAATAGAATATTGGATAGCTTTGGTCACGTTGAATATATCGATGAAGTTCTAGCAATTACAGAAGAAGTAGAAAAACTGCAAGCTTCAAAAGTCAACATCATAATCGCTTTAGGTCACGCGAGTCTTGATAAAGAGCGAGAAATAGCTGAAAAAGTCGCTGGTATCGATATGGTTATCGCTGGTAATAAAAATACATTTGACTGGAATGACGATACTGCTTCAAATCATCAGCCCATAGTTGTAACTCAGCAGTCAGGAAAGCAAGTACCAATAATTCTATCAACAGCCTACTACAAATATCTTGGTAGCGTTAAAGCAAAGTTTGATTTAAATGGAGAACTTTTGGAATACAATGTCGATCCGATTCTTCTTGATTCGTCGGTTCCTCAAGATTCAACGTCACTGGAATTAGTTAAAACTTATAGCTCTGAAGCCGTTTCAAGAAACTCAGAAGTCATTGGAAATACCTCTGTCGTTTTGGATAGCGAATCTTGCTATACAGAAGAATGCAATTTCGGAAATCTTGTTACTGATGCCATTATGTATTATTATGCTACAAGGTTTGAAGGTGAAAGATGGACTGACGCTCCTATAGCTGTTATTCACAGCGCCGCTATTTTCCATAACTCAATCGCACCACCCAACCGACCTGCTGATGTAACAAGAGGTGACTTACTTTCTGCTTTAAGTTTAGAAACGAATCTAGTAGCTGTGACTATGAACGGAATAGTCCTTAAAGAGCTCCTGGAACATTCCGTAAGAGCTCACGAGACAGAAAGCTCCGGGGGAATGCTCCTACAGATTTCTGGAATACGTGCAGTTTATGAGCTGGAACGACAACCTGGGTCCAGGTTGATGAGCGCCGTCGTTCGTTGTTGGGACTGCTACGTTCCTGAATTTTATCAAATCGAAGATGGGAGGAGTTACAAAGTATTGATGCCCGAGGTTTTGACTGAGGGACGGTATGGATACTCTTTTTTGACTGGACTATCAAAAGTCAGTCTTGGATATGATGCTGTGACATGCACGGAAGAATTTATCAAGTTAAGAAGTCCATTATACCCAGAAGTGGCTGGCCGGATAGTTTTCCAACCTTACAGTTCAGCAACTGCACTTAGTTCCTCCCTACTCCTCGTTGCTCTAATATCCTTTTCTATGATCGAATTACCTTAATTACAATTCGATACATGAATACAAATTTCTAGATATTTATAGAGTATTTTATATAAATACATACACTTTAAATAGACTTGTGTTTATATTCATTTTACCTGGGGAAATCAGATACCATAACTGAATCAAATACACTGAATAATACGAGTATGATTCTAGCTAGAGATAGGATATCCAAATTATAAGTTGTAAGTATTAGTTTAAAGCATGTTTTTTTTTTTGGATGATGCATTTTTTAATGGAATTAGCATGTCCAGCTCTGCGTTTAAAATGTGTTCTGCACTTGAAACATTTTAAACCAAGACAGGAATCTTCGCTGTGAATGAATTGCCTGCCACTGTAAAATCAAAATTCCTGTCGTATATATGTAGTTCTTTCCAAATTGTCAGAACAAAAAGATATGTAAGTTCCATCATTTTTAATACGTTTGTGTTTTGTGAATGTCATTGTTACTAATTTACACTCGAATAAGTATCTTAACCGAACCATTTAACTAATAAGTGTGGTATTCACATCAAGACGAGTTTATTAAAAACTGAATCACAGTGCTATCGTTTTAACAAATTTGGGTGTCTATTATGGGAAACTGGATGCGAGAAGCCGAAAATAGACCTAAGTGGCGTGCAATTGGAGAGGCCTATGTCCAGCAGTGGACTGCAACAGGCTGTTGATGATTATGGGTAACATCTGTGCTTTGCGCACAAATAAGGTGGAAGTATCGTGATTGGTGCTTTGTGCACCAATCACGATACTTCCACCATAGTGGAGCTGAATTTTATTTTGTAATTATTATTTGTGCCAACCAATCTAGATAGATACATTCATAGACATAAAGCCACTCTTTTCGTTATTGCATCATAGTGGATTTTTATCCCTTAACTATTAACGATAGTCCAACGATCTACTCCATATTTCTTTGCGCCACTGTTTTATATCTTGTTGCAACAATCTCAAATGAAAGTAATGATATGACATTGTTTGCAACCTAACAGAAAATGGGAAACTCAATACCATCTCTTGAATCTAAATATGTATTGTGATTTGTGAATGACTAAAACTTTTGGTTTACATCGCAATACGTGAATGTCTGTATGTTTGCATGATTTTTACCCGTTAACTATTTACTGCATTTATTCGTTCTTTGTTTCAGTCCCTGGGAAACCATGATTTCGATGAAGGCGTACCTGGACTCACTCCATTTATCCGAAACCTTACATGCCCCGTTCTAGCTGCCAATCTTATTCTTACAAAAGAGCCAGAGTTGCAAGCCGAGTCTAATTTAATGAACTCGGTTGTCCTTGACGTTAATGGTACACAAGTTGGTATCATAGGATATCTAACCCCTGAAACCAAATCTGTAGCTATTAGAAACTATGTTGATTACATAGAAGAGGTCGAAGCTGTACGAAAAGAAGCAGCTATGCTTAAAAGTAAAGGAGTACAAATACTCATTGCTCTTGGTCACTCAGGTTTTTTAAAAGATCTAGAAATTGCCAGAGAAGTTGAAGATATCGATTTAGTGATAGGTGGTCATACGAATACGTTTTTGTGGAGCGGAACTACACCAGATGCGGAAGATCCCGAAGGACTTTATCCGACTATAGTTGAACAAAAGTCTGGAAGATTGGTTCCTGCAGTGCAAGCTTACGCATACACAAAATATCTTGGGAAATTACACATCATATTCAATCCTGACGGTGAAATTATCAGGTACAATGGAAATCCCATACTTCTAGATAAAACGATACCACAAGACCCGAACGTTTTAAAACTTGTTAATTATTATCATGATAGTGTTCGTAAAATTACTGAAGAGATCATAGGTAATACTTCAGTGTTCGTGGATGGCCACTCATGTCGAATACGTGAATGTAACATGGGAAATTTCATAACAGATGCGATGATGTATACGTATGCTTCTACCTATAGAGGCCACGGTTGGACTGACGCCCCTATTGCTGTTATTCATAGTGGTGGGATAAGATCTTCATTTCGACGACAAGGTCTACCAATTAATATTACAAAAGGAGATATTTTACGAGTAATGCCATTTGACGGTATCATAGCTAAAGTAACAATGGATGGAAAAGCTATACTGAAAATGCTCGAATATTCTGTACATAAGTACAACCCATTGTACCCTACGGGGCAGTTTTTACAAATATCAGGGATGAGAGTGACATTCGACTTAAGAGAGTCTCCTAATAAACGGGTAAAGAAAGTTTCCCTGCGATGTGGCAATTGCTTATATCCTGAATTTTTTGCATTAAATCAGACAGGAACATACAACGTATTGATGCCTACATTTTTGGCGAAAGGAGGTGACGGCTACTTTATGTTCGCTGACTCACTCACAATTAATGCAAATATTGACGAAATTCAAAGCACAGAGACATATTTAAGAAAACATAGTCCTGTGTTTCCTGCTGTAGAAGGTCGAATTATATTAAAAAGCAAAGAAGTAGAGGACAGTTATTTTTAGTGCACTTGAAAGTTTTACTATTTACACGGATGTAATCATGGAATGTAAGATGAAAAGTAAAACTTTCTTGGAATATGCATCTGCGTGGTGCGTTTCTTCTTAATATTGGAACTATGGGAAATATATGAAGAAAATGTGATGAAACAAGTCAGTCACGATCAGACTGGAATTTCAGTGATGCAACCAGGAGAAATAAAGCCTATAGTGTCACAAGACAAATCACTATCACTATAAATTAACGCGGTTTTTCACAACAATCGAAACCGAATCTTACTGTGGACATAAGTGCCATAATTCTTGTTAGTGGAAAAATGACAAATAAATACTGTCTTTTTATGACGAAAGACTTCGAATATTGCTTAAAAAAACACGTATTTATGAACACATTAAGTGAAAATAATTTTATTAAAATAATACTCGTATTTTTATGGGAACGTCAGCTTTTTCTACTTCTTCTTTGACTTTGTACCTGTACGTACCTTTTAAATAATTATAATATACGCAAAACAAACATATTGGCTTTTTTCTTTTATATCACTTTCCTCTCCTATATATTAATACTTCACATTCATTTATATTTAAGTAGTTTTCTGTTTATATCACTGTGTGAAATCATTTTTCATATTTATATATACTGGCCTAAAAACATACACTTTTTTTAATAATTATCACGAGACAGAATATGTAAAAATTCCGACGAGATTCAAGTTATTGGACTACTTTGTAAGTATCTGCATTAAAGTAGGCATGATATTTTTAAATACTTAGTAGTAGTAGCTTAAATATTTACCTAACTTGGATTAAACTTTTAAGTACTGTTTCGTTTTATTTATGGTTTGTTACTACAATTTCGTCTGCTACTATCAAATTATTTGCATGTTTTATCTTTCTGTTGCTTTTACATATTTTACTAACATTTGTAGTTTGTTGCACTAATCTCATTGTTAACATCGTTGTTGCATGTATTATTATGACAAAAGTACTTCTGCATGTCTACATATAATTTTGCATGATTTTTGTTATATAATATCAGCGAACTACATGATTCTGTTCTTTGTTTCAGTCCCTGGGGAACCACGAATTTGATAACGGCATATCTGGTCTAACACCTTTCATTGAGAACCTCACATGTCCAATCCTCGCTGCCAATCTTATCCTCACTAAAGAACCAGAGCTACGAGCCGAAAAAAACTTGATGGACTCTGTTGTATTCGATATTAATGGTACTAAGATTGGTGTCATCGGCTACTTAACTCCAGACACTAAAGTATTAGCTATTCGAAATGACGTAGAATACATTGAAGAAGTGATAGCAATTCAAAAAGAAGCTGCCAGACTCAAGACTATGGGAGTAAATATTCTTATTGCTCTTGGACATTCCGGTTTCACCAAAGATTTGGAAATAGCCGAAAAAGTAGAAGATATCGATTTAGTCATAGGTGGTCATACTAACACGTTTTTATGGAATGGAACCAGTCCTGACGTCGAAAAACCAGAAGGACCATATCCAACTCTAGTGAAACAAAAATCTGGTAGATTAGTCCCCGCGGTACAAGCCTACGCATACACCAAATATCTGGGTAAATTATACATCATATTTAATTCTGATGGCGAAATCATCACTTCTGATGGAAATCCTATATTATTAGATAATTCTATACCACAAGAGCCTACAGTGCTAGCCATTGTGAATCGTTATCGTGCAAGCATGGAGCAAATAACGGAACAGGTTGTTGGTACTACTTCAATCATATTAGATGGACAAACATGCCGCCTGAGAGAATGCAACATGGGGAACCTGATAGCTGATGCAATGGTACATAAATACGCTTCAGGATACAGAGGATTCGGTTGGAGTGATGCTCCTGTTGCAATAATACAAGGTGGTGGAATAAGAGCTTCCATTGCTCATATAAATTCACCAGCAAACATAACTAAAGGGGACTTGTTACGTGTAATGCCGTTTGATGGTAACATAGTAAAAGTAAAAATAAATGGCAGTGACGTGTGGAAGATGCTAGAACACTCAGTATGGAGATACAACCCCACACGTGCCCTGGGACAGTTTCTACAAATGTCCGGAATGAAAGTTCAATATGATTTTCGGCAGCCATCGGGAAAGAGAGTCACAAAAGTACACATGCGGTGCGGTGAATGCTTAAACCCTGAATATTTTGTTCTGAATAAGACGGAGGAGTATAAAATATTAATGCCAGCATTTTTGTCGATGGGAGGTGATGGGTTCTCAGTGTTCGATGGTCTACCTTCAACTCCTTTAAATTACGATGAGCTAAATTCTACAATTGAATATATTGAGAAAAACAGCCCAGTGTATCCAGCTGTTGAAGGACGGATCATCATCAATAACCTTGAGAAGTTGCGTAACTCAGCAGAATATTTGAAATTGTCTGTAGTATCAGTGTTTTTACTTGTTTGTTTTTTGATTCTATAAATACTCTTTAATTTTTCAAATCATAATTACGCGAACAAAAACGTATAACTATTCACTTGTATACAATATATCTGCTTTTTAAAATCATAATAGAAACTCGATAGAAGTTCTTCTCAGAAACTTTTAATGAGCACAAAAAGTATATCTTACAGGGGTAACTACTTTAGTAAAGGCTACCGTGTTTACATAGGAATGTGCACTAACATAGTCATTTGCAATAGTAATATAATTTTTAAGTGTCTAAGACGAAGTTGCATTTTCCAGATCAGTATTATTATTTATAAGGTTGCCTATTACTTATACATATTACATTTAGCTGCGTATTATTTTTGAGATCTTTATTTAGTTGGCTGGCTATAGTCTTACACTTTTACAAAGCAGTGCAATATTTAGTGTAATTATTATTATTATTTACATGAGTTTAATGTTGTATTTTTCATGGTTTTGTTATATTCTTTATTTTGCATACTATAAAACACAAATGTATTGATGATATAGCTATGTGTATTCATTTTCAATCGATGTGTCACCCCATACAATTTTCATACAAAACGACGATGGTACTATAACGATATTATTAAAATGTAGTTAGGTACAGATACAAACTATAAAACGAGTTAAAACCACATTCATCATCAACATAGAGCATCCATAGGTACGTCAGCAAAAACTACACAGTTATGCTGACAGCGAGCTATTTATAAATTCGCCAGCAACAAAAATCGTTAACAGACAGTACATAGGCTGAACATACGTTCTATGTACTATCTACAGTAATACACCGCACCGACCAATCAATAAAACTGCAATTGAGCTCCGACACAAAATATGTCCGAACAAAGTAATCACGATGATTGAATGATGTTACGCTGCATACATACACGCTCACGTATGAAACAGGCTAACCACCCCGTGTTTCAAACTTTCAATGGATTCAAAAGCGGTGAATTTTCTCTTTGAAACGCGAATTTTGAAGTACCTACGTACCTATGTAAACCTATTGAATTCTGACGTTGGGGTATTCAAACAAAGAGTGACCGGAAAAACAGACGCGAGTTTATTACGCAGGCGTAAACTGACCCTAATAAATATAGGACTATTTATTTGGGTACCTATGTTAATGATATATTTTTTAACAAGTGCATGCTGTTAGTAAGAGAATTCTTACTACATTACATGTTTTTGTTTCAGTCTCTCGGAAATCACGAGTTCGACAACGGAGTCAGCGGGCTCACACCATTCATAGAAAATCTGACATGCCCAGTATTAGCTGCTAATCTTGTTCTAAATAAAGTGCCAGACCTTGCTAAGGAACCTAATCTTAAAAAGTCTATAGTATTTGATATTTCCGGTCACAAAGTAGGTATAGTTGGCTACTTAACTCCCGAAACCAAAGTGTTAGCTGTCCCAAATGATGTTGAATATTCCGACGAAATCGAAGCACTCAACGAAGAAGTGAAGGTTCTGCAATCCCAAGGAATTAACATTATTATCGGACTGGGACATTCTGGGTTCCGCAGGGACCTCGAAATAGCAGAAGGAGTTGAAGGTCTTGATTTGGTTATTGGTGGACACACAAATACCTTCCTCTGGAATGGCACAAGCCCGGATTCAGAACAATCAGAAGGCTCGTATCCTACTTATGTTCCACAAGCTTCTGGAAGAAGAGTTCCTGTTGTTCAAGCATATGCCTATACAAAATACTTAGGAAAACTGCATTTAGTATTCGATTCAACTGGTGAATTGATCAGTGCAGATGGGATTCCTATTCTTTTAGACCAGAAGGTGCCACAAGACCCAGAAGTCCTTCAAATCTTGAACAGATACAAAGAAAGTGTCCTTAATATATCAGAGGAAGTAATTGGATCTACCGCTATTGTGCTGGATGTCAGACAATGTGAATATGAAGAGTGCAACATAGGTAACTTGATAACCGATGCGATGGTATACAAGTACGCGTCGGAATATACAGGTGAACATTGGACAGATGCCCCGATAGCTCTAATTCAAGCAGGTGGTATAAGGACATCCATAGTGCGTGAAAAAATGCCAACAAATATAACGAAAGGCGATTTACTTGCAGTAATGCCTTTTGATGGCAAAGCAGCAGCTGTAACAATGAACGGCAGTGTTCTCTTACGTACGATTGAACAATCAGTCGTTTCTTTAATCAATTTGGAGGAACATGGAGAGTTTCTTCAGTACTCTGGTATTAAAGTTGTATACGATCTTACGAAACCATCTGGATCTAGAATTGTCAATGCCGAAGCCAGGTGTTGGGCTTGCGACATCCCAAAGTATTCAAAAATATTACCTAAAGATATTTACAAAGTTTTGATGCCTAGTTTCCTTGCCACGGGGGGAGACGGATTCGACATGTTCATCGGTTTACCTACACAGATATTAGATTTCAATGAGCTATCGAGTACTGAATACTATATTTCTCATCATAGTCCAATTTACCCTCAAATCGAAGGGCGGATTACTTTTGTCAGTGGTAATGAAAGGAATAGTGGGTCGTCTATTGCTAAAGTATCAGTATTATCAATTCTGATAGTCTTTCTTACTATATTTGTAGCTTAAGCTTTGTTATGTAGTACAAATTGAGAAGTAGGTTTAATTAATAAAATTCGTATTAATAACGACTGAAATGTTTTCGAATGTTGTGTTACTGATTAAGTACAGTACTAAGTATTATTATTACATGCTAAACGACTGACTACTTGTGTCCTAAACTTTTTTTTTGTGGAATAAATATTTATTTACACAGTAATCTGGTTTGTTTTATTTTCTTTTAGCTTTGTAACGAATGCATAAAATAATTATATTTGTAACCTTTACATTAGCCCATCCAATAATTCTGAATTTGACATTGGTAGTTAAATACTAAACATCTACTATTTTATTTTTATTGATATGATCATAGACTGTACTGAAACATATTCCTGATATAATTTCTCAATATTTTCAACATCCTTTTACGCGTGACTGTACAAAGTGTTATCTTTCATGTAGGTATGTACATTTTTCAGCAGTACACAGAGAACAGCTTTTTGTGATCTAACCCAATCTAATCCAAGCGTTGAATTAATAAGATAGTTTATACGGTTGATATTTACGTAAATGCGCTATTAATGTACTAATAATGTTCCTAACACAACACTAACTTTTCATTTCAGTCTCTCGGCAACCACGAGTTCGACGAAGCGGTGGATGGAGTCGTTCCGTTTATTAGAAACTTGAGTTCACCTGTCGTAGCAGCTAACCTCATCTTAGACAAAGTTCCAGAACTTGAATGCGTAAAAAACTTATACAAATCAATTGTTTTAGTAAAAAATAACGTCAAAATTGGTATCATAGGATATCTTACGCCGAAAACTAAATATCTAGCTCCCATAAACGAAGTTGAATATGAAGATGAAATTCCAGCTATAAGAAGAGAAGTAAAGAAACTAAAAGAACAAAATGTTAACATTTTAATAGCTTTGGGTCATTCTGGGTTTGTGACAGAATCAGAAATTGCAAGAAAAGTCGAAGATATTGACTTGCTAGTTGGAGGCCATTCTAATACATTCCTTTGGAACGCAAATAGTACTTCTGAACAGCCTGAAATCCCTGAAGGACCATACCCAACAGAAGTAGTACAGGCAAACGAAAGAAAAGTGCGAGTCGTACAAGCTTATGCTTACACTAAATATATGGGGAAGTTGCATTTAATATTTGACGCTGCAGGCGAAATAATAAAATGTGAGGGAACTCCCATATTGTTGGACCAGAAAATACCAAGGGATCCAGAACTTTTGAAAACGATTAATAAATATCGTCAAGAAGTTGATCGCATAAGGAACGAAGTTGTTGGTAGTACATTGATGCAACTGGCTAAAGACGAATGTCGACGAAGAGAATGCAATTTAGGTGACTTAATAACTGATGCTATGTTAAACTATACCAGAGAAGAATATCATGAAAAGTATCCCTATGCAAATATAGCATTAATTCAAGGTGGAGGTATACGGGCATCGATTCTTCATAACGGTGACAGACCCTTTAATTTGACTAAAGGAAACTGGATGAATGTTCTACCATTTGCGGGTTTGTTGACAATAGTCACAATGAACGGAACATTCTGTGTCCACATGACGTACTATAGACAGTACAGCACAATTCCAACAATTCTCTGGCATGGAAGTCACCTATGACTTAGCGAGACCAGTCGGTTCTCGTGTTGTAAAGGCTCAAGCAGTGTGCTCTAACTGTGGATTTTACGGATTGCAGGACATAAAAGACGATTATGAATACAAAGTGATGATGCACACTTTCCTTGCAAACGGTGGAGATGGATATAGCATGTTTGTAAAGATTTCCTAGGGAAATAATGACATATAATGAATTGGACAGCGTTTTATACTATTTGAAAAAGTATGGTCCTGTGAGAACGCACGTAGATGGTCGAATTAAAGTTCTTAATGAAGATAAAGTTTAGAATTCGACTGCCGATAAAAAAAGGATAATGTTAGATAAGTGTTCGTTTAGTTTTCCAATATATTGGTAGGTACTTAAGGGGCTGTTCAAGTATTACGTAGGCACCAAAGGTGGGGTTTGGTTTGCTTATTTTTGAGGACATGGGTGTTTGAATAGTGTTTGCATAACATTTTTAATTTTAGTTTTTGGGAAAAAAAATCTTTGTCTAATTTATTTCAAACAATTATTTTATAGTTTTAAAAAATAACCGAAGAAGAGGAAGCGCCCCGCGAGTAAAAAATAAATCAACTAACTAACGTTAGCATAGGTCGTTTGCTGAAGCTTTCCTTAAGTATCGCTCTCAAGGATAAAGAGAGGTTAGACAATTAATAAAATTCCGTTTCCGTAAATATACTTGAACAGCCTTTTTTTCTGGATGAGAAATCATGAAATTTTAATGACTTCTCCCGCTCTGGAAGGGAGTGTCAGACTCTTACTGACTAAAATCCACCCGTGCTCCTCCTAGTGCCCTTTCCGTTTCAGGGACGCGTTAATTCTTTCGAACAAATTCCGCAACTCTAGAATAGTTACTTTTGTTGCCCAACTTTTCTCACAAAATATAATCTTTGAGTTCGGTCTTTCGTTCTTTCTTTTTTTTTAAACTTTGCCCCACACTAGGAATTTTTCCTGTATCGTGGGTGCGTTTCCAAACATACATATATACTTATAATTCTAAGGATGGTATAAGATGTTGGTTTGTACATATGTGTCTCTACGTACGATGATCAAAGCAGACAATTACATACAGGAAATTAGTTTAAATTAGGTACGAAACCAAAGTTGATACCAAAGTAATTAAAGCCAGATTATAACCTTTATTACAATAATATATATGACATATTAATTATTAAAGTTGTGCCATTTTCTTGTTTCTATTAAGATTTTTATGTATTTAATTTAAATATGTTTTTAAAACTTTGCATTTGTTTATCGCTCTTTATACTAGAGTATTGTGCCATACCTACTTAAAAGTACTTAGATAATAATATAGAAAGTTTAAGTTTACTGGTTTTATAATATTATTGTTGTTTTATATTCAGATTTTATGAGATATCTATAGGTACTCGAAGGGTGTGCATTTTAAAAAAATACCTAGTGTTTTGGAATACTAGCAAAGTTTAACATCACAGTGCATAATGTCAACATTATAAGAAGGTTTAATGTAGTTATTGTACATATTGCTTAGTGCTTAACATTATTCTTAGCATCTACAAAAGCCGAAACAAGTACCTATCAATTATTTCCTACATGCAATAAGTAATACATTTCAATAAATGTATCACGAAAACTCAGCAAATGGCATGCTTATTGTGTTGTCTCGAACTCTCGACCTCTTGCAAGAAACTCTTGCTTTCGGGCGACTAATAGTGGGTCTACACTATACAGACCTTTGTCCGTAGTTCCGTACAGACCATGAACTTTGAATAAAAAATTCTGTCACACCGACATATTTCTGCTTTGCTTTTTAAACATACAACATTCTATACATTTTTATGTAAGTCTGTATCGTATGGACCGACCATAAAGAGTCAGGTGGCGGATGGTGTTCAGGAGTCGCGATACGCACGCGTTGTTGCTGTGACCTACAGTTACATGGTTCCCATAAAACCAGTGACAGACTCCAGTGACGTGAGTTCCACACAACCAATAGCTGACCTGACTGCACTGACATGTTAGCAACAGCTGATCTCCAACGGACATAATTAAAAATAGGACAACATTTATTATGATATGATAATTTTCGCAATCGATTCTCATAATGGCCGCACTGGGCCCGCGTGGCGGATTACAGCCCATTCCCTCTCCTAGAGAGGAGGCCTATGACCCAGCAGTGGGAACGATAAAAGGCTGATTATGTTATGTTAATGGGTATGAAAAATCTACTTTCCGGTTATGTATTTAGGTACTAAAAAAAAAATTTGTTATTTTAGACATGTTAAGAGAATACCTACCTACATATGTTATGTTCATACATTTAAATTAAATTCAATATAGAAAATACATACTCGTTACTAATCACAGGGTATGCTGATTTGTGGCATTTTATTACTGGACACAGTCGAAATGACTACCTACGAGATTTTTTTATCTAGATATATGTACCTACATACTTATTTACTTACTTAATAAAAATATAATTTGACCGGTTTCATCGTCGTACATTTTTCTGCTTAGGTACTCTGTAACCTACTTTAAGCTAACGATGTGTATCATAATTTAGCATTATAAACACGACTAACGAATTTTATTATAGTGAACTCATAACTGTGTAGCTATTAAACAAACTGAGACAAATGATCATCTTCCACTCTAGTACTGTAACTTACTTACTGATAAAATAAATAAACTTAACTGGTCCATCTTAGTGGAAAGTGTTTCTCTATACTTTACTGAACTTACGACAAATCGTTGTACGGACTACTCGTACCTAGTAGTCGTGAATGTTCCCATACAAAAGCACTTCTTAATAATAAATACATTTTATGCTGCCATTGTCATTTTATTTCTTTTTTTCTTCATCTATCTGTTCTGTAACATATGTACCTATATGGTGTTTGTATTTTATTTCCAAATTGGTATTCGAATGAAGTAGGTAGGTACTGTAAGTATCTACTCGTAAATTACCCGAGTTACCTTTATTAACATACCAAACAAAACCTTTCTCTGGGACTTTAATCTAACACTCAAGAATATTTGGAAAACACATTTAATCTAACACTCAAGAATATTTGGAAAACACATTCTTTGATCCTTGATGGGACTTCTTCCGCTCTAGGCGGAGCAGAAGGAAGTATCAGACTCTTACTGACTCAGTGTTCCTCCTAATGCTCTCTGCGTTCCAGGACCGCGGTGACTCTTTCGAACAAATTCTGAAACCCTATTTTTTCCCAATGTTTTTGTAGCATTTCAAAATACATTTGGTAACAACTGCTACCCAAGAATACCTCAGTTCCCTATTTGATACTGGCTGAATGATTACTCAGAGGTATTACCAAACAACGAGCAATTTTAGCAACAGCATACAAGTTTAGGGTAGTAAATATGCCTGCGAATGGCGAGCTATGGGTGGCTCGCCGTCCGATAGCAACCAGGCCCGAGAAGGCACAAGAAGGATCACGGGTGGGTTTTAGTCAGTAAGAGTCTGACACTCCCTTCCGCTCCGCCCAGAGCGGGAGAAGTCATTTGATGATTTCCCATCCAAAAAAAAAGAAAAAGGGTAGTATGTAAATATCGAAAATGTATCATCAAATTGAACCAGAGTTGACGCATTAATGTATGCCTTGCCACACCTTTATTTAACATATTTTTTCAAGAATATAAGTTTCGTATTTTTTGGAGTTCTGCTGCTGATTGCAAATGATGACTTCGCAGACTCAAGAAGTATAAACACTTAACCATTAAAACTAATAAAAACTTATGAGATTTTACTATCTTTTTCTTTTTAGCAATATAGTAAATGCCAATATTTTGTAAATATAGGATACCAATATACTAAATAAGAAAAATTTGGTCAACGTTCCTACCAAATAAATATATTTGTTTTACTCAAACTGAATTTTATTTTCCTCCCCTGTCTTAACATGAAAGATAGGTTCCTATTTAATAAGTCAACACACAAACACGAAAGTACAGTCATGTCTAAAAAGATGAGAACTATGAAATATTTAGTGAACTACTAAAAAGATCAAAGAATGAAAGTACAATACAATTTTTGAATTGGAAGGTAATTATAAAAAAATATTACATCCCAAACCCAGATTTAAAGAAATACTGTATTGTACTAACAATATAACACAACACTAACTTTTCCTTTCAGTCTCTCGGCAACCACGAGTTCGACGAAGCGGTGGATGGAGTCGTTCCGTTTATTAGAAACTTGAGCTCGCCTGTTGTAGCAGCTAACCTCATCTTAGACAAAGTTCCCGATCTAAAGAACGAAACGAACTTATATAAATCAATTGTTATAGTCAAAGACCATGTTAAAATTGGTATTATAGGATATCTTACACCGAGCACAAAAGATCTCGCTCCTAGAAACGATGTTGAATACGAAGATGAAGTTCCTGCCATTAGAAGAGAAGTAATAAAGCTAAAAGATCAAAATGTAAACATTTTGATAGCTTTAGGGCATTCCGGATTTGTGAAAGACTTAGAAATTGCGCGACAAGTCGAAGATATTGACTTGGTTATCGGAGGCCATTCCAATACATTCCTTTGGAACGCTGATAGTATTTCAGAAAAACCTGAAGTCCCCGAGGGACCATACCCCACAGAAGTAGAACAAGCAGACGGTAGAATAGTAAGAGTCGTACAAGCTTATGCTTACACAAAATATATGGGACGGTTGCATTTAATTTTTGACGCAGCAGGTGAAATAATAAAATGCGAGGGAACTCCCATATTGTTGAACCAGGAAATACCAAGGGATCCGGATCTTTTAGCGACAGTTAATAAATATCGCAAAGACATGGATCGCATAAACAACGAAGTGGTTGGAACTTCTATAGTTTATCTAAATGAAACTGGCTGTCGACTAAGAGAATGCAATTTAGGTGACTTAATAGCTGATGCTATGTTGAACTATACCAGGGAAGAATATCACGAACAGTATCCTGATGTGAATATAGCAATAGTGCAAGGAGGTCGGATTCGAACATCAATTTACCATGAAGGTACACCGTTCACTTTAACTCGAGGCGATTGGATTAACGTGTTGCCGTTTTCAGACTCGTTAGCAATAATAACAATGAACGGAACGACACTCAAGCAGAGTCTAGAACATTCCGTGTCCACATGGCGTACTATAGATAGTACTGGACAGTTCCAACAAATTTCTGGCATGGAGGTCACTTATGACTTAGCGAAACCAGTCGGTTCTCGTGTCGTAAAAGCAAATGCAGTGTGCTCCAACTGTGGATTTTACAAATTACAGGATATAAAAGACGAGTATGAATACAAAATGATGTTGCCAACTTTCTTAGCAGACGGTGGGGATGGATATAGTATGTTTGTAGACCTCCCTAGACAGACACTTTCCTACAATGAATTAGATAGTATTTTATATTATTTGAAAAAGTATAGCCCTGTGGACACGCAGATAGATGGTCGAATCAAGGTGCTGAATGAAGACTCCGTTTCAGAATATACTTCTGACATTAGAAATGAAGGCCGGAGGAGTAATGCAAATGCAGGAGCAACTAAGTATGGTTTCAACTTGCATTACGTACTTACTATGTTGTTTTTATTCAAATACTCATGGATGTAAGCATAGAGTGAACATTATTCATTTAGTCGATTTTAGCGTAGAATTTTATGGATGTTAAAACAATGTTGATAAGTGATCGTTTACTTATTTTTCCAGTTCTAGTTAGTTCGTGTACAATAATTGTAGTTTGAAGAATTACAACTTTTTCCTTGTATTGAAGAACGAAGCTAACCTATATATTGGGTACGAAATAAAATCAAGATAATATAAAATTCCCGAATGGCGTGTGTCACATAGGAAGACACTTCAACGATAATTTGTTGCTTTTAGGATTTTAGTAAATATGTGTTATAGAAATAAGTATTATTAAATAGTATGTGATATAACCATGTTGTATATAAGTTTACACCATTCTGCTGATATTAGTACCACTTTTATTATTTTATTTTTAGGTATGTCGTATTTATCTACATGATAATGACAACTTATATCCAACTTAATGACTACCTCTTTTTATGTACAGTCGTAAATAAAAAAATCGTATAAGCACAATCTTGTTTTATGTTTTAGTCCATTTATGTAGGGAGTTGTTTTTTTTTTAATTAATAGTTGTGTTGTGTAGTATATAACTCATTTTGTATTAAAAACATTTATTCAGTTCAAAACTGAATTTCTTCATTCAATTTAGATATTTTGGACCTTTTTGTTAATGTATGTAAAGAAATGGAAACATTATTTTGATAGTTTTCACACTGTTTATTCGCAAAAAAGTATAGACAATACGTGGGTACATTCATTATATAGAAAGTACATTCATCATGATAGATGACTGTGCTACAAAAAGTCGTAAGTGGCAGAGTTTGTATAAAAACAATTTTAGTTACACACATAACTTCACTTAATACAAGTTATAAGCACAGTCTAATTGAATTAGCTTGCTTAACTCCCAATAGAAGTAAAAGGTATCGATTTGTTATGTCGGTAAAACGATTGTTTTTTTTTAATATATATAATCAATCTTTCAAGTATAATTCCAGTGGTTTTTGAACTCGTGATCAACTGAACTTATTTGAATTTAGAAGTTAAATTGTTTATGATTTATTGTTACTGAACCATCTGGGGATTTTTGCTAGCTAATTTAATTTGACCTGGCCAGTGAAAGATTTTGTTTACATTCATTGTCTTTATTTTTTTCTTAGAAATAATTGAACATTTGTTGATTTTTCATTTGTTCATGAAACCTGGTGGCTATTGGGGTGAAATTCTGTTTAAATAGTACTTATTATAATAGTACAAACTCATTACCGAACACGAAAAGCATAATACTATTAAAAGTAACGCTGTACTTAACTAACCGTTTATAAATTAATAATTACAAAATTTTAGTGAGGACTAATTTCCTTGACTATTTCTATAAGAAAGGAACTCGTTTTCAAATACAGAAGAAACGATTTTTTAGTTATTATAAACATGAATTAAACATTATTTATTTGATGTCAAAATGTAAATAAATACTGGAAAATAAGTACATAAATGTTGAAATAAATAAAAGAGGATTAGCAACGACCGGATCGTATTGATATCGTCGTTGTAATCCGATCAAAGTCAGTGAGAAGTCGTAAAATACTCAAAACACAATCAGCTGTTCATAAAACTTTTGAAACAAATGTGCTTAGTTTAAGTAAGGAGGGTACACGACGTCAACTGCCATCTAGCGTTGTAAATTCGAAACATTTGACATTAACGCTTCTAGCTGCCAATAACTCTACTACACGCTCTCATTACGGTAACGTGCGGGGCGTGAACTGTGCTGCCACCTATAGTTCCTACACGCTCCCTATTCTTGTGTGCCATTGTTTTTTCAAATTTGATCAGTATTCAAACTAAGCACACAGTTAGATTTTCTTAATGAATAAGTCTTATTATAACACTAAACGTTGTATAGTTGTCCCATTCCAAATATTCTTAAAATCTAAGTACAAACATCAAAAACCTTTAAGTGTTCATTCAATGATACATTCAAACTCACAGATCTGAAAATACAATGTTATATTATAGATACCAATTTAATAATTATATCTAATTGTAGTTAAGCATACATATTGATATTAATTAATAGAAATGTTTACTGTGTATGTTATTTGAGATTAAAAGATGCAAATTTTTTCTGTAGTTTTTCTTCAAAACCCTTCTACTGATAACAGAAAAAAAAACAGCCAACTTACAAAATCACTAGTCTCTGCATTCCCAATTCCAGTCTTTTTCACTCATTCGTAAATTTTCCTTATCTCTACTCCGCCGTTTGTAAAGTTAGCTCAGTATACTAAAGAGGTTAATACCCTTCTTTGGCACGCAAAGAGCACCGAAAAAATTTACATCTATGATGTCAAAACCACAATTATTTTTTTTACAATTTAGACTCACTAGTCCCATCAGACGGTGTTTTGAAACCAGAAGATGGTGCTAAGACCATGAAGGCTATATACCGCACCACAAATATTTTCCGATCAAATTGAAAAAAAAAAAATATATCATTAAGATCATTCAGTGCAAAGTTATACCGGGTCTTCGTGGGATCTTGAGCACGACAAATTTTCACACTGGATGCAGCGCCAAAAGCGACTGCACAAGATCATTTGAACTGTGAAACAGCTATCATAGAGTCTAATATTCAATGTCTTCATAGATTCCTGAGTACCGTGCTCTTTAGGTATATTCAAGTTCGAAGCCTGATCAAACTAGGTGAGATTTCTCTAATCTTTAAGAACATTCATATTTCCGAATATACTAATAAAGATTCATACCAGGTCTAAATCAAAAGGTCTCAAAAGAGAGACCTTTGACTCTTAGACGAATGGTAAAAGCCTGAGTACTAGTCGATACAATATCTATAAAGCGACATTCCTTTGAGAGATCGTCTTAATTCCAAAAACAAAATTTAAACACTAATTTTACACAAAGTACACACACTTTCTTAAATACTAGATTAGGCTTACAGACTAAAAACTTACTGGATATTCGAAAACTTACCATTTAATTCACACATAATGCCCGTTCCCAGAAAGGATATACAAAGGCACCTATAGTAGTACACCATAGTTATTTTGCCAGTGTTCCATAGTGGAAGAGAACAAATACAGACTGGCATCTACTAAGACATTCCATACGTATACACAACAGCACAGGCCAAGGGACACAGCGAATCCTGACGCAGCGGACGAACTCGCCAGAAGGGGTTCGAGTATGGCAGCGATGGGTCCCGAACCCATCGTGTCACCCCCTTTCGGTTACTTCCGCACTCTGGTAAGGAAACGCACCAGAGACAAACATCACAATGTATGGGCTAACCATGGTGAGTGAAGACAGGTCAAAGAGGCACTATTGATGGCCCTTTCACAAAACAAGCCCTAAGACTGTCCAAACAACAGTTACGTACAGTCACAGCCGTCACGACTCACTGACAGTCCGCTTTGCAGAGCCTGCATGGAGGAGGATGAGACAGCAGCACATCTGCTTCTAAGCTGCCCCGTAGTCGCCGATTACAGGGCTAAGTACTTTAGAAACCCCCTGTGAGATTGTTAGTAACACGAAGGCGTTGCTGGCCTTCCTTGGGGAGCTGGGGTGGATCGAATGACACATTTGTCGCACCTGCACGCTAAATACGCGCTTAGCCGTGGAATTGCGGAAACCAGCCCAATTACTAATACTAGCACAGGCTGAGCAGGGAATCGACCAGGAACTCACACCTCAAGTGGTACATTTCCGCCTTTAGGAAGCCTACCCCAGCCACCGACGTCACTACTCGCTTACGGCCTTGATACCATCATGCCAAATGGTTTACCTATTTAATGTTACAGAGTGGCTCATGGTGATACGAGCAGAAACAGTATCTTTCATTACATTATAGAGAAATACAGAAGGTAGAAAGTCCCGTTAGTATCCCCCGACCAGATGGTTGCTGTCGGGCTAATGTATTCTAGCCGCATTAGCAGTTTAATACTTCAAGACCGATTTACAGATCGAAGGCTACCACGTCATGGGTACTTTAGCAATGCAATAGCACATGTTTGCAGAGCAGCCGTTACCGGAAACCGCAAATGATTTGATAAATGAGAGGGCCACTGGCCCAGCTGAGGACGACGCAGCCAACTACGTTTGGCCTATCCTAGAAAGTTCAAATTCCAAATGACACTATCCCGAAATTTGACGGAAAGTGAAGAACCGAATTTTGCAGCGCAACTTGGGAGGGGCCTGTGTACAGCAGTCCAATGAACAGCTAGATCGTAAGTGTGTGTGTTCTACAAAACTCATAGCGCTCTTTCAATCGTTATAAAACAGGTTCACGTGGTCACAAATGATAAGTTTCCGTTCCCCAATATTTTATCAAACATAGGCATGTAAATACAGAACAGGCTACTATCTAGCACTGTTCTACGACACAGAATAATGTTAAGATAAATATTGACTGTCTCAACGACACTAAAAACTACTTCGCTCGTAAGTACTAGTGATGTAACGAAAGTCGTATTTTGGACATTCGCGAATGCGAATGCGAATATTCGTTACATCACTAGTAAGTACGCATGACGACATCAAGTATAGTATAATATCTAGTATAAAAGAACCACTTGTTGTATGAGAGGCCCATACAATGTGAGAGCAAAATATACTGGAGTGTATAGATTGATATTTCTTTGTTTGTACCTTAGCTAGTATCCATCGCAATTTAATTTGCAAGAAAAGAATGTTCACTTACTAAAGTGGTTCAGTGTAAGCAATATTTTTATTCGCCAATCCCAACAAGGTCCTCATCAAATACTAGTTTTTCTTTTATATGACCAATATCGCAAAAAGAATAATGATAATATTAATTTATGATTAATACAATATCATGTTGGACACTTTAAACAATAAAAACTTGCAACAGCACTTTAAGTTTAACTCGCAAAAGCAGACAAAAATAATTCAATTGTTTGTTTATTTTTTGCTCATAGTTTTACTATTGGTCCGTTTTCATACCCTTTAAGAGTGAGCAAAGCTCTTAATAACTTCTTACTATCATCCATTCAATGGTCATGATTTTCTTCTTTTGAATACATATAAGGAGCCAAATCTTAAACATTACACATCTTAATACTACGGGACTAGAAACATGTAAACCGAGTCAAGTAAATTATTTTTAATAATGATGAAATCTTGAGTCCTAGTTATACTTTATAGTAATTACGATGCTAGGCTATATTTTGTGCGAAACTGTGAACCCAAATAAAGCTTTCATTTTTAAACGCCAAATAGGCATGTTCATAATAATTAAAAACAAAATAATAACCTTTCATAATTATGAAGAAACAATCAAATTGCGTTGCTTAGCAAGACGATGTCTACAAATCTACGGAATCATTAAACAATGCAAGGGCAAAGCTTTTAGCAAACATCTGTCACTTAAATTTAAAGAATAACACCCTTGTTCTTAAAAAAAAAACCCTAATGATTAGTTACAAGTTTAAACACTGATTCATCATCCAAATTATCTATAGAGAAAAAATAAATTAAATCATAGGGTTACATTTTTTAAAAGAATAAGCTTGTCTTTGGTCATTTAGATATCTTTAAGGAGATTCGTCGCACTAGGTCCGCAATAGAACCTCATAGACCCAGAGGACACTGAAAATGAGGGTGCAGGAACTGCAAAGTCAACACATTCGGAAAACGTTTTAGGGAGGACACCTGAAAGTATTGAGAGGCACTGTTTAATGGCTTCCTGACATTCAGCCGCCTCTTTACATGGAATATAAGGCTCTAGAGCCATAGCTAACTCACATAAGGGCTTGAATAGCTCCTCTGAGCGCTTTCTATTGCCTTTCTGCAGTGCCTGAATGACATCTTCATTCAAATAATTGTTAATTTTTACAGCTATGTCAGCATTTGAGATGGTTTTTAAGTTATGGTACAGAGGAAAGTCGTCAGTGCACGCCTCGCAAACACAAGTGAACTTGTACTGTGAGCGAAGAATGGCTTGGCGAGCCTCCTTGGTATGTACAGCATGATGTGCTCTGAAACAGACATTTTAATTGGTATTAGTATTTGTTACTATTTAAAGTTGAATGGAGTCCTAACTGGCCTTAGCACTATGGTGGAACACATTCTAATTCTATCACAATATATAAACTTATGCCTTGTGCCTTTTGTCTACAGGGTTGCCTTATGATCGCCTTACTTGCCCTCAATTTCCTCATACAACACACACAGGATAACATATGGAATATACTAAACTAGCCAGACTAACATGCAAAGCGCGACAAATTAAAAAAAAGAAGAGACACACATTGATCATGTCTCACTGAGGGCTTGATTCAGAGTTTATTTGGAGTTAAGAAACCTTACTTCAACAACAAATTTACACAGGTTAAAGAAGAGTATGCTTAGGTAGATAAGGCAAAGGTTAGGTTCTAGACACTAAAGTTGCCAAATATATGTCTAGGTACTTTCTAGGGGCGTCACTGCTTGCCGCCAACTCAGCCCGCACGGAGCTAGCAATCGGGAGTATCTTCAAGATGCACTGGGTCGACATCTCCTCTTCGTTTCGAAGCATCTCGAAGTACCTAATGTTAATTACACAAGCATTCCAATGTTAGCACAGTCTTCATATATTTTAAGATTAAAAAAATGCATTTATATAATGAGACATGCAGCTCAAGTGTGTTAGTACTATGAAAACATACACCTGAAATCCTTGTTGTTCAATCAATTGATGTTTACATTATCTTGTTTTGAGTGTGATATCTATTTAAAAATTACCTCAAAATGTCGGCACATCCGTGGGGATGTGCCGACATTTTGAGGTAGCACCTTTGGAGGTACCGCACCCGATATTTCACAGTCCTTGTTTGGCGTACCGAATTCTTTGATACTACTATACAGTGGCGTAATTAAATTTTGGATGGAGATGTAGATATGTAGCTGCAACCCCAAACTGTATCCCCCAATTACGTTATTATTCGATTTTTGAACTGCCTCCCACTATGGAAGCAATTTTAAAAACGTATTCACGTCAAAAGGTAACCGTGGAGTTTCTAGCCTGCTCCTCTCCACATTAGAACGAAGCTTCTTACGGGTTATAAATGCTAATATAGTGTGCAATAAAATAATTAGAATTTGAAACAACAATTTGAGTAAACAACAAGGCTGGAACAAAAGTTTTAAGCTATTATACCACTATCTGATTTAAACAAAAAACAAAACGTACCCGTAATTATCAAAAATTTGCTGTCCTTTTTTAATAGGTCTGAGAGCAAACAGAACAATTTCTCTAGTGCCCAGTCTGGTGTAGCGCACCACATTTGGTGCACATGAATGATTGATCAAACTCAGGAACGGATATGCACCACTCCCTATATTTAATTCATTTACATAGTTGCCATCCTCATCCTCAATATTAGCAGTAATGCCGTGCATATTAGTTGGAGCTGTCATTAAGTGACGCATCAATGTATCCGCAGTGAATTTTTTAATTTTTCCTTTTAAATCAGGATCTTCGCATTCAAAAATGCTCTTTATAGACAGAGAGTACAAAAGGACAGCAGCACTGACAGTCTTCTGAAATAGATCTGACACATCTCTTTTCTCAATATTTGTGGCTAGCGTATGAACTGATTCATAATATTTTGAACTATATACCCATTTGCCAGTGTCTGTCTTCTTACAACCTAAATTTTCAGCATCAGTGCATGCTTCCACTTTTTCTGCAGAGTTCAATAATTCATTCCATGTTTTATGGTCAGTCCTAGTTTTGATAGTGGCTCTCAAAGCAAGCAATTCCAGTTTAGTGAAATTTGAATTATTCAGTAAAAATGCAAGAATGGGACATTCATAAATGTGATACTGGTTCCATGCTTCTACAACACACTTCTTGCTGCAATACATGGTCATACAACAATACGGACAAGGATACAGGTTACATTTCCTTGAAAAACAGTTAGCACAAGTGTATAAGATTTGATTTCTTAAGAGCATGCTAACATAGGGATCTTCTTGTACTAGTATCTCACCCACTTCAATGTCTTGCTCTGCAATAACGTGCCTCCCCATTTCAGGACTATAATTCACTCTTAGCTTAGAGCTTGCATCTACATATTTCTCATTTTTGGTTCCTTTAAAAGTAAATATGTCTTTTAAATTCTCCTCCTCTTCATTAAGATCTTGGGCTTCATTTAAGGCGTCTTCACATAATTTTTTTCTTCTAATAAGTTTGTTCTTTATTGAGTCTGGACAGTCAAGTGTTAAGACCATTTCAATATCTTTTAAGCATTCCTCATATTTCTTTAAACCTACAAGCACTGCTGACCTGTTAGCTATAGCAATTGCATAACATTCAGATTCTATAGGTGCATACATCAATGCCAAGTTGTAATATTGCCATGCTGTAGACAAGTTGGTTTGTTGGTACCCCTTGTTGCCAAGGTTACGATAATATATAGACGAATATTCACTTTTATTTTCCTTCTGAATAAATGGTATAAGACGGTAGCTTTCTAAAAGACTGTACACGTAAAATACTCTCTTATGTGGTTCTTTCATCAACAAAAACTCTTGAGAAATATCTTTTGTTCTACCATCTTTCTTTATGCCCTCTAACAGTCTTTCGTAAATAGAATCAATACTCAGCCTCAGTTTGTTGTGAAACATTGCTTCCATTATTTTATTGATTATTTCAGTGTTTCATGGATGTTATTGAAAACAGTGCCGTGAAAATGTCACACTTCGCTACGCCTTTTCTAGCTGTTAATCTGGGATGTGAGATGATCTTCGTAATAGATCAGAGGCTAAAAGCTCAGAATATTTCACTGGACAAGTCTGAAAAAGGTAAGTTCTAGTTTTTGATAGGAAGCAACTATACCTAACCTACAATAAGTAAAAAATACTTCGGAGCATTATTTTTCCTAATATTTGTTATTTTTAATATACTTGGGAAGGTTCATTTCGATTTATTTCAGTACTCACCGATGTCGCGACCGTATTGCTTCATCCCAAACTGCTCGATGAGTTATTTACACCGCAGCCGGTGGCCGGTCACGCTCTCATAAAACAACTGCTTCAAGACATATCCGCTTCTTCAATAATGAAACTAGACGATTATTCCATGAGCAAATTGTGGGATCTTATGACTATGATCTTCAAATGGCAATTATCTGTAGCGACAAATCAAAACGTTTTTGACATCACCCGCCGCCATCTGAGAAGTGTTGCCATGCTAATGCCACAATTTTTCCCTAAGAGTATTATTGAACAGGTTATGAGAAGATTCGAGACTTTGTGTCATCAGTTCAGTGACGATGATTATAAATGTCTAAACAATACACTTATAATTTGGTTTTCAGAGTTTCATACTAAAATTTCTGTTCTAATGAGATTGGGGCTGCAAAGAAAAGACGGAACTTTTAATTTACCGTCTACAATAAGTACTAACCTTTTGCATAACCTAGGAGAAAATATTTATAAATACGATAACAAGAAAAATCCCATCGAAGACTTTGAAAACCGATGTGCTGACACAAATGAAATAAATTGTCTTTTATCTTCAATAGAAAAAGTTCATTCGAAAAACAAAGTTGAGTTGCAGTTGCCTATTGAATTTGGAACTACATGTTCAAAGAAAAAAACTTTAGAAATTACAACAGACATTCAATTTGAAACGATAGACACTAGTGTCAAAATAAAGAACACTGATCTCACTTTTGTACCGGAAATTCCAAAATCGCCGCAGGAGGACTTATTGGAGATGTTAGGAACAATAGGAGATTCAATGTAATTTAAAAAAAAACAAGGAAGGAAAGACACAGACAGACATAGAGGTGCCTTTTTGGTGGATATAATGAAACCTTGTACGTTAAGTACGACTATCACTTCGCCCGTGCCTTAGTCTGCTCAGGTTTGAATTTTCAATCTCCCATAATGTTCACCAAGTTTAAATTTCCAATCTGTTCACCAGCATCATAAAAAAAGCCTTGTGCAAAATTATGTTGGTAGTCTCAGTAGTTTTAGTAGTAGGTACGGATTAACAACTGCTGGTTCTTATCACTACTTTTGTGTTCTACATAATTACCTACGCATTTTTTCGAATTTCATCCTGTAGTCTCATGTTGAAAATAAGCCACCTGTGTAAAAGATATAAGTCGACTCAAATACTGCTTTACAATAATGTGTGATTGCTGCGTTATAGGGTGCGTGATACGGCTAGCAACACTGATATTTTATCGACTTTTCCGGTTCTACCTCCTACCCCCTCCCACACCAGCGATGGATGCGTTGGCTGTGTACTACATAATATCTATATTAGTAGGTAATTATCTATCGGTATTTGAATTCAGAGTTCGAGTTAATTACCTACCCACTTTTGGAAAAAATACACTATATTATAATAAATACTTTTATTTCAGACCTTGGTGTCCATTTTTGTTAGTAACAATGTTCTTATAGACTAGTGTTAGTTATACTTAACTATCAATAACAAAACACGATCAATCACTACTGCGCCATTCCGTGAGAAATGGCGCAGCAATGATTGATGCAACTACAGTCCAGGCGACTAGCGATCATACTAAGGAACTACCTACTACTATATTATTTACAGGAAATTTTAAAACAATTTAAAATACAAAACGCTACACTTGAGTTAGTGACGATGGCTTCAAATTATTAATTAAAATACGTGTGGGTTGATATTTATATGACATCGTAGCTCGTAGTTATGGATATTCTTGAGCACGGCCAGTGGCCGTATTACGAAGTGCCAATGCTATCATGATTCGTGTGAGGGAAAGAGATAGTGCTATTCGTCTTGTGTAACTCCGTCTCTCTCTGACACAGAAATCATGATGGATTTAAGACGTCATAATAGGGCTGCAGGTTGACCCTACCTGGCCGCTATTTAATCAAACCCGTTCACGCTTGTATTGTTAGGGGCCATAATTGGGCCAGCAGATGGCCAGGCAGAGTCTAGTAATAATATATGAAATGGCCAGGTGGGCTTTCGACATTTACATTGACGCGAATACAATAGGCATCCCTTACGTTTGCCGCCATCGTCACTTCGCATTCGCAAAGCAAATTCGTGTTGTAGAGGGGAGTGCAAGTTGGTAGCACAGCGATAGTCGAAATTCATAGGGGTCATTAAGTTTGAATGTTCTCTTATTTAATTTAATGGAATAACCTAACATTTGAAGGGCCCACTGCAATAATGATGGAAGTCCATTTTTGTAAAACATGTAACATAACGTAATTGTAAAAGGAAGTGCGCGGGGTCCGGGAGGGGGAGTTACGAACCGCCATTTTGATTTCGCAGGAGCAGTGCCTTTTCTAACGCGACGGACAGCGCGCGCTTCCTTTACCTAAAATTTTGCAACCAACCCGACAGTTTTACAAATAAATCTTTTGCTCCACTCGTGTTGTTTTACCACCGATCCACAACCGTAACAGTGGTCCTTCGAGCCGGATCGCGAATGTTTAATACTCCGCCGCCAAGGAGAAACATGGTAAACACCCGCAGTACCACCAGCAAAATGAAAGAAAAGGAGGAGTTGGAGGCAAAACTACAGTCGGTAACCGGAGCACAGGAATTGCCAACGCCTACACCAGTAAAGAAAAAGGATGATGAACTTAAAGTGAAAAGTTCTTGTGCCGCGAGTGTAGTGAAACCGGAACGAACCGGAAAACAAAATCCGCCTTCACATACATCACGTCAATCGGTCAAGTCCAAGAAACCGTCATCATCACAATCGATCCAAGCTCAGAAAAAGAGACTGGAACTAGAAGCAGCCCAGGCGAAGGCGCGTATTGAAATGGAACTCATCGATAGAAAATTAGCGGCGGACCTAGCAGAACTCGAAGAAGAATACAGTCCACCATCAGAAACATCGGAGCAAAATAACGGCGCGGGCGACATTGAAAAGTGGTTGGAGCGTAGTCAACAAGAACTACAGCAGCTTGACATTGATACACACAAGTCGCACACGAACCCGGCCGACACAGAAGGAGCAGTTCAACAGCTTGCGAGCGCAATCAAAGAACTCGTCACGTCGTCCGCCATCCAGCAAAATACTAAACTAATAAGTCGTCTCAGCACACCGAAAGACCTCCCTAGTTTCAGCGGCGACCCAAAAGAGTGGCTCCATTTCGAGCAAGCTTATCTGGAATCCACAGCGATCTGTAATTTCACCGATAAAGAAAACCTTTGGCGATTACGTAAATGTCTACGCGGCGCCGCTCAAGAAGCCGTATCTGGCCTGCTTATCAGTGGTGCTTCATCTGCAGACGTCATTTCCACGTTGAAACTGCAATTCGGAAACGTTGACGTCATTCTTTCCCGCATCGTGTCAGACATTAAAAAGATGAACAACCTGCCTACAGATTACCATCGAGAAATAGTACCCTTTTCTGTCAAGATAAAGAACTACGTCGCAGCTGTACGAGCCCTCGGCCGCCATGAATACCTACAAGGCATGGAAGTAGCTAACATTATCTTGTTCAAGCTACCTACTACCTTGCTCGCGAAATGGACAGACTATAGTTACCCGTTTATCACCACCGAATCACCAAAACCTAGACTGGACGTGCTGTCGGATTTCCTCACCGAAGAAGCTGTGAAAATATCAACCTGTAGTGCTACTTTATTACAACCTACAACGGACAATTACAGACGTAAACAAAGTGATAAAGTGAACAATATACAAACTGTTCTAGTGCAAGATGTACAAAGTGAAGAAAAGTGTCGTTATTGTCGTACCGGTAGTCACAAATTAATTGAGTGTAAAAAGTTTAAAAAATCATTACGAAAGGACAGATGGCTGCACGTAAAGCGTAACGGTATTTGTTATAAGTGTTTGATAGCGCATCATCGTAGGGACACGTGCACAGCTCCCAGCTGTGACGTAAACAATTGTGGACAATGTCATCACCGATTATTACATTATGTGCCCCGTCAAGACAACAGTGAAACCGTGTCAGCGGTACAACCCGAAGTTCCACCCGATACTGAAGTTCCATCCGAAACAATAACAAATATTAATGTCAGCTGTTCCGTAATGTTGAAAATTGTACCTATAAACATTCACGGACCCAACGGAAGCGTGAGCACGAGCGCGCTGCTGGACGACGGCTCGACTGTGTCGTTGGTTAGCGCTTCGCTGGCGGAAAAGGTGGGGCTGCGCGGCCGCCGGGAATGCCTTCGAGTGTGTGGCGCGTGGAACGACACCGAACTGGTGTGCAATGCACAGCGCGCTAAGGTGACATTGTGTGGTGTTGATAACAAGATGTTTACAATCGATACGCGAATTGTTAATGAATTAAACCTACCACAAAGTTTATCTGCAGTAAATACCTTAAACTACTCGCACCTATGTGACGTCAGCCATAATTTATGCACAAAAACACAACTACAACCACAAGTCTTAATTGGACAAGATAATTGTCACCTTCTCTTACCTTTGGAAATGAGGGTGGGTAGACCTGATGAACCCTGTGCCACCCGGACTCCCCTGGGCTGGTGCCTGCATGGAAGGGTGCCCAACGTTTACTTACCTGATTCTGCTATACGTCACTCCTCATTGTTTGTCTCCAGTGACATTATAGAAACAGAACGCATACTGCAAGAGATCCAGGAGGAGGTACGAAGGTCGTTCTCAATCGAGTCCATGGGCGTATCTGGCAAGCCAAGAGAGAACTCGGAGAACTTACGCGCTGAAGAATGTTTAGAACGAACTTCTGTACTCATCAAAGGTCAATGGCATGTCGGCTTACCTTGGCGAGACGAGAAATCTGTGATGCCGGACTCGTACCCATCGGCTCTGTGTAGACTGAAAGGAGTAGAACTCAAACTAAAAAGAAGCAAAGACTATGCGAAAAGATACGAAGAACGCATACGACATCTATTTAATAATAATTACGCAGAAAGATGTAACAACTCAAATGTTACGCCGCCGAGAACTTGGTACTTGCCGCACTTTGGGGTCGATAACCCCAACAAAAAGAAACTGCGTTTAGTGTTTGACGCAGCAGCCAAAACAAATGGGTCATGTCTTAACGATTACCTTTTAAAAGGCCCTGACCTACTTATGTCGTTATTCGGTATTATGTTGCGATTTAGAGAAAATCGAGTAGCCGTATCCGGAGATATTAAAGATATGTTCCTCAGAGTAAAAATTCGACCAGAAGACCAGGATGCTTTCCGATTTCTGTATAGAGAAGAACCAGAAGAACCTATAAACACCTACGTGATGACGTCTCTAATTTTTGGTGCTAATTGCTCGCCTTTTATAGCCCAATTTGTAAAAAACAAAAACGCGAAGCAGTACGAGTCATCAATGCCCGCCGCGGCTTTTGCTATACATCAAAGTCACTATATGGATGATTATATAGACAGCCTACCTAACGAAGAGACCGCGATACAACTGATCCATGACGTCATGTCCATCCACCAAAAAGGCGGGTTCGAGATGCGGAATTGGACGAGCAACAGTAAACAAGTACTTGCGAGCCTACCTAAACATTTACTAGGCGACGCGGCCGTCAAATTCAAGATAGGACAACAGTACGAAGGCGAACGCACGCTTGGATTGATTTGGCATCCAAGTGACGATACTCTAAGATTCGACGTTTCTTTCAAGCGGATACCGGAAAGTATTTTAAATGGGACACAAAAGCCTACCAAAAGGGAAATGTTACGCGTGATCATGTCAATTTTTGACGTATATGGCATTCTAGCACCGTACACTATCAATGGAAAAATAATATTACAGGACTCATGGAAATTAAAAATCAGTTGGGATGATCATATCTCCGATACTGTGTTCGTCAAATGGTCAAAATGGATTAGTTTATTAAAATCATTACAAGATGTTACGTTGCCGAGGCACTATCCGGCCGCTACCACAGGAATGAGTGAGATGAAAAATATCTCCCCGCCATCCACCTCAAGCGCCACGCCTACGAGTGCTACGAATATTGCTACGAGCGTAGCAGACGCGACATCGGCTACGAGTGCTACGACGCACAGCTGTTGCAATATCAATGACCGAAAGATTGTTACTCAAAGTAGTTATAGACACCTACAGATGCATGTATTTTGTGATGCGTCTAGTAAAGCATACTGCGCCGTCGCGTACTGGCGGTGGAATGACGAGAAAGATAATGTACGCGTAGCATTCATCGCGAGTAAATGTCGGGTTGTAGGAAACAAACCGATAACTATTCCACGCTTGGAACTTCAAGCTGCTGTACTAGCGGCTAGACTAGCAGACTCAGTCACTAGAGAACATACTATAAAGCCCGAGAAACGAATATTCTGGAGTGACTCGACCACAGTGCTACACTGGATAAGAAATAATGCTCGCGACTATAAAGTGTACGTAGCTAACCGTTTAGGCGAAATAGATGAGCTAACGCAAATGAATGAATGGCGATACGTGCCTACAAAGCAAAACGTAGCTGATATTGCTACGAGAGAAAACTACATCTGCCCCGTCCTGCCAGATGAATGGATATACGGACCTACATTTTTACGATGCAAAGAAGACGAATGGCCGCATGACGTCATATCTGTTGAAAGAAAACAAACGCTACTAGAGTGTATTAATTTAATAAGAATAACTGAAGAAATGAACTTACCCGTTCCTGATGCTACTCGATTTAGTTCCTGGCTTCGCTTACGTCGCTCGGCTTCTTTGGTACTCAAGTTTATAAATAAATGCAAGAAGCTTACTTGTGAGTTCGACGACACTATGAAGAAGGCTGAAATATTATTATTAAAGAAATCACAAGCTGAATCATTTAGTGAGGAGTTAACTGAAATAAAGAAAAACAGATGTGTACCTAAAACAAGTAAGCTACTTACCTTGTCTCCTTACCTGGACGAAGACGGAGTCCTGCACGTCGGTGGCCGCATTGGAGCTGCTTCTGGCATTCTACCTGAAACAAAAAACCCTGTAATTTTAGATGGAAGAAGTTACGTTGCGAGATTGATCGTTAAGTATTATCATTACTACTACGCACACGGAAATCAAGAAACAGTTGTAAACGAAGTCAAGCAAAGATACTGGATCACTAGACTTAGACCTACCATAAAACATGTAACATCTAAATGTTCAACTTGCAGAATAAGAAAATCCAAACCAGAAGTACCAAAAATGGGAGACTTACCCGGCGCTCGACTGGCCCATCATGAACGGCCATTCACTTACTGCGGTGTGGATTTGTTTGGCCCCATGGAAGTCACGGTGGGGAGACGTCGCGAAAAAAGATACGGCGTCTTATTCACATGCTTGACAGTACGAGCAATCCATCTGGAAGTGGTCACTAACCTCACAACCGACTCCTTTATTATGGCATTACGAAGGATGGCCGCGAGAAGGGGATGGCCACAATATTTGTACTCCGACAACGGAACAAATTTACGAGGAGCGAACACGGAACTGAAAAAGGCCATAAAAGAACTAGACGAAGAAGTGCTGAAAGATGAGGCCTTAAATCGCGGAACCAAATGGACTTTCATACCGCCAGCGAGTCCCCACTGGGGTGGGGCGTGGGAAAGGCTCATCAGAAGCGTAAAAACCAGCCTTCAAATAATTTTAAAAGAACGCGCCCCCAGAGATGAAACTCTAAACACGCTCTTGACAGAAGTGGAGAATATGGTGAACAGCCGGCCGTTAACTCACGTATCTGTAAATCCAAACGATCCTGAAACGTTAACTCCTAATCATTTCTTGTTGGGCTCATCGTCCGGCTTACCTCACATCGGAAAATTTGATGACTCAGACGGTTACTTGCGAAAACAATGGCGAATTTCACAAAGATTAGCTGACATGTACTGGCGCAGATGGATCAAGGAAGTACTGCCGGACTTGGTACCTCGCAAGAAATGGCAAGAGGAACATGCAAATTTAAAAGAAGGTGACTTCGTTCTTATTGTGGACCCTGACAGTCCCCGGAACTCTTGGCCCAAGGGTATAATTCAGGAAGTGATCCCCGGAAAAGACAACCGAGTCAGAATGATTCGTGTAAAGACTAAATCAGGACTTTTAACTAGACCGGTCACTCGTATCGCTCGAATACCAGTTGATGGTGAGTGCTGCTGAGGCAGCACTGGGGTGGGGCGTGTTAGTGACGCAATAAAAGTCATGTAACATAACGTAATTGTAAAAGGAAGTGCGCGGGGTCCGGGAGGGGGAGTTACGAACCGCCATTTTGATTTCGCAGGAGCAGTGCCTTTTCTAACGCGACGGACAGCGCGCGCTTCCTTTACCTAAAATTTTGCAACCAACCCGACAGTTTTACAAATAAATCTTTTGCTCCACTCGTGTTGTTTTACCACCGATCCACAACCGTAACAAATGCTAAGTAAGCATGTCATTCAGCCATTGGATATTATTGTAGTTGGTAATATCATTAAAAAACATAAGCAATATTACTGCACTGTCCAAAATATCGGGATTGTACCTATAGCCCGTTATTTTGGACAGTGCACGCTTATCTATACTAATATTATAAAGCTGAAGAGTTTGTTTGTTTGTTTGTTTGAACGCGCTAATCTCAGGAACTACCGGTTCGAATTGAAAAATTCTTTTTGGGTTGAATAGACCGTTTATCGAGGAAGGCTTTAGGCTATATATCATCACGCTTAAGCCAATAGGAGCGGAGCAGCGATAAAGAATGTTTTAAAATCGGGGATTCCACGGGGACGAAGTCGCGGACAGAAGCTAGTATTAGATAAAAGGACGGTACTCAATAAAGTCCTGATTTTTAAAAATAACATTAAATAATATATGTTTTACTCAGTTCGTAAATAAAGCTTGAGTAAAGAAACAACCTAATATCAATTTAAAAAATCGTGGTGACAAATAATGTATTACGTTTATCATTTTTCCGATTAATACAATTGAAACACAATTATCTCAAAACGAGGTAACAAGGACATTTATCGTTATTGCAGTGGACCCTTCATTTGTAATCAAATAAAAGCACTCAGGTAGGCCAATAAAAAAATATCATACTATGTATAGATTGATCACTTTGATAAGTAGGTGAAGTTATTAAGATATATTTGTTTAAACCTTTATTTTCAGGAATTAAAACAATAAAATTATAATATGTTAAGAACTGAAAGTGCTTCATTTCACTGAAATCTTTACTTTTTTGTGAACTTAACAAAGTTCTATATTGCATCGCTATAATAAAAAATTGCTAGTCGCGGCAACTTGCGTTTGTCTCTGTCACCTGTGACCTAGACTAGAGTCAAGAGCAAACCATTTCAGAAAAAAAAAACTTGCGTATCTGCTGACACTGATTTAAATTTTCATAAAAATTATACAGACCAGACGCAATGCCCGTCGATGTCTTGATACGTGACACTTCCCAAAAGATATGGCCTATTGGACCGATTTCTAGGCACATGAACAAAACTTACAACACTTAGCTGATTTACCAGCTAGCTAAATCGGCTATTACTCGGACACCTATCTGAAATTTTATGGACAGTATTTGCTACATACATACTTGTGGATACCAGAACCTAAATTTGTTACTCCCAAGGTGATAGATAGGAGAGATTTCAGTGACTTATTTTTTGCATTGATTATGAAGAACATTATCAGTAAATCATTTTTTTCAAAAGCTGAAATAGGAATAAAACGCTTTGCTAAGTTTTGAATTGAAAAAAAAAAGATTAAGTTTACAAAAATACTTTATTTCACACATCACAAGTTCCTTAACCCCATACCGAGTACAGGTCTGTACAAACACATCTTTTCATCTACATTAACAATCATTGACTTCTTAAAACTGACTTAGACTTCATTATAAAAACATTAAACATTACCCTCTTGCTTGGGCACAGTCGAGTAAAAACATGTGTTTGTATTTACAATACGTCACAAAAAGTTAGTTGCATTGAAATGCGAATACAATCATATTATTATAAAACAACTAATTCTAGTTCTTTGAGATCTTATTTACAAATTGTATTTACATTTCTATTACATTTATTTATCACTAGAGCAAGCATAAGAAATGCAGTTATTTACGAAACATTTAGACAGCACGTCCAGCTTGGTCTATTCTGTAAAAATAAACACTTATTATAGATGGAGTGACCTATCATTCCACATAAGGATTGAATGCACACTTCTGACATCACCGTTGTTTTCACTGAGATATATTTATAGAACAACACAGTCTATGTTCCAGCGTCATTTTTATGTTATTTTTTATGTTATTTTTCTAATTAATTCGACGTGCTTAATACAGAACAGCGTCAGGAATACTATCTAAGTTTAGATGAACTATTAACAAATTACCTTGATTCTAAAAAAGCGAAGCGAATAAAAACCTGAAACACCAACCAACGAATTACCTATGTCTACAAAAATTTATAAACCAATAATAAAATCAAACATCGTGATACTTTGGTATCTTTTTGAGAATAACGCTTTCATATGTCAATTTTGAAATTCAATCATTGATGTAACTATTTCATTTTAAGCACAGCTTTGTTAATAACACGGTAACAATAAAGCAATTACGTAAAATATTAGTATTTTGTTTCAGTTCCCTAAAAAACCTATTATATTTCTAAATGATGTAATACTAATTCTGGAATCGTCTTGATATCCACACATTGTACAGGGGTGAGTTTAATCTATTGAAAAATTTTAGGCGGAGGAAATAGTTGCCCTTGCATGTAATAATATAACCATCTCTTAAACCGTGAAGAAATTATATCAGCAGTTCCAAATATTTTGTTGTTATCATTATTATATAATGAACAGCTGATTTTATCTTTATCGTTTTCTTTTCAAATTTTGAAGTTTAAATCTATGCTAATGGATTAAAAGTATATTACAGTAACAGAGAAAAATGGCAAAAAATACAGTGCATTTGTTTTGCATCAAGATTCATGGAAATTTCCATGAATCTCAATTCTGTAAATGGTCATGCATGCATTGTACTGTGTTAAATGCTGGGATTCAGCTGCTGCCGATAGTTTTGAATCAGATTAAGGACTGAAATAAGCATGCATTTGTGACGAAAATGTGACATTTCGAGGCAGCATTTCATTTAGCTTCAAAAAGAGAATGGAACTGCTTAAATATTGTATACTACTACTTAGTTAACTTTACAATTAGCAATGTATCGCTTACAGCCAGGGGCGTGGCTACCGCCGTATCAGCTGTATCTATAATATGGGCCCTGGCTACAGGGCCTCGGCTTGTGTGAGCATAAATTCGTAAAATATTATCCATGAAGTGTCCAGTTAGACAGAAGGCCACCCCGTTTCTTGTCCGTTCTTCTCCATAAGAATCTACCTTTGCGAATGGACGCTAGAGTCACTTAATTTATGATAATTTTTATTGATGATGTTCAAAAGTGCCGTTAATGGCCTAATTGAAATAAACGTTTTGAGTTTGAGTTTGAGTCCGACGAGCAACGCCACCGTTTACAGCATTAGTATACTTTATTGTATGTCCTAAGTCACGGTCGCATTCTTATGGGTACAACCTGTTCAACGCAATAACGAACTCTACTTTTATATTATTTTATTTAAATAGCCTGAACCCTCGAAATACGACGAATCAAATTATGATCAGGAGGATATACAAATATAACAATTTATTAGATTTAAAAAAAAATTTGGCCACGTATTTTTTGCTTTGCTTTGAAAAAGATAGAATGCTTCAAAGTTCGAGAGCGGGGTTTCAGCAATGAATCCTCCTTTTAAAAGAATAAGAGTGATCTTGGATATTTTTCCGCAAATATTAATAGGGTATTTGACAGAAAAAATCGAATAAGTCTGTCAGATAGATTTACATGAATAATATTAGTCATGGGCTTTTTTTTCACGTCAACCAAAATAAAGATGCGCGATGACTGACTCTTTACGACGTGACGTTCTATCTTTTTTTTTAATTTTTAACGATTTGAAATGCAAATACATACGTGACCAATATTTTTTGAAAATTATTATATTGGATATAGTAATATATAATTAATTATTTATTATTCACGAATTTATAATCTGCGCTGACATTATCCGAAAGTGTATACTACTACCTAACACAACAAACTAAAGGAGAATAATTGTACCCCAAATCAATTGATGTACCTGCGATAAGGTATTGCTTAACTGCAAACAATTTCTGCTTGCCTGGTGCCTCGTTACTGGTCTGGTGAATAATTTATTATGCCCGTCAACCGCTCTCCCCCTCACTCTCCGATCCCAACGCCAGTGATAACTATCGCCGGGGCAGACAACATTACATCGACATCCGAACGATCGACTTTACATGACTCATCGCTGCACCAATGTGCTTCGGCACCCGATCTTTCGCTCGATTCCTACGTCACAGATCGTAAAACGAAAAAGTTCTTGGGAGCACATGCCACTACATCCGCGGATCTTACTAGGTCATTGCTTGCTTCCTTCTCCAGTAAACAGGAAACTCAGTTCGAGGGTATGATGCTTAAGATTAATAATATCATTGAACAAAATAATGAGTTGAAATTGAGTGTGGAGGTAATGTCAGCCAAGTACGATGAGTTTTTAAACCGTATATCGTCCTTAGAAGCCGAGAAAAAAGAGGACAAAAAGCTGATTCGACAACTTGAGGATAAGATTGAGTATTTGGAGCGCAACTCGAGGGCCACTGAAATAGAAATTCGAAACGTACCGAAGTGCGACAGTGAGACAAAAGATGACCTCTGTGATTTGGTTGTCAATTTGGGACAAACATTAAACCTAAATATTAGTCAAACTAACCTGAAAGATATACACAGAGTGAAATCAAAAGATAGCTCGAACCCAATAATTGTGAACTTCAACTCCGTCATAACTAAAGATAAGGTGATTAAGGGAGTCAAGATGTTCAATAAGACAAAAGACAAAGGGGAAAAGCTCAATACCACCCACCTGAAGATCAAGAACAAACAACCAATTTATGTGTCAGAAAGACTTACGTTTAATACGCAGAAATTGTACTACCTAGCCAGAACACAGCATAAAAACTATGGGTACGACTTTTGTTGGACCTCGTATGGCGTAATTTATTTGCGCAAGAAAGTTGGTGACCCTCAGATTCGTATAAACTCAGAAGAGGATTTTCAAAAGCTTAGACCTACTAGTTGTACATGACTGATATTGCTGTCATGGAAAATTTGTTGTAATTTTACTAAACCCTATAACAATTATTTATTTCTATTTTGCATTAATGTAAATCTCGTGCTAACAACATTACATATTAAATACTTTACAATACATCAAATACTTTATACAAAAAAACATAAAAAACACACTACGACCAATAACACATGTTTATTACACTCTCATACGCAGTCACACACACAAGTTCACACAAACGAAATATTGCTCATGAAACATCATATTCCACACCTTTTAAATAAATATATCCTTGTTATGTACATGTTATCTAAATCAAATAGCTTATCATTAATTCATATGAGAAATCTTGTGCCTAAAACTGTGACTTATTTGCTTACCTTTCATCAATGGCTTCCTTAAATAACATAATTCAAGACATTGATGATGTGTCGGTGGCTAAATCTTTTAGATGTGATCCGGAAACATGTGGCAATATAATCAAGTCTACCTCTAGAGCATTGACCGTAATCTCACAAAATATTCGCAGTATCTACAAAAATATGGATGGTTTTATGGTTCATTTGGCTAGGCTTAAATTTAAACCTGACATAATAATTTTAACTGAATGCTGGTTGAGTGAGCACAAATCACCGCCACTTTTAAACAATTACTCATGCTACTTTTCCCAGAAAAGTCTAAATCAAAATGATGGAATTGTAATTTATGTCATCAGTGATATCAAGTGCACTGTGGAAGAACCTGACCCTTGTGGAGCAAATTTTTTGTTACTTACAATTAACAACGACATTACCATTTTAGCTACGTACAGATCTCCGTCAATTTATTGCATCGACAACTTTTTGAATTCGATTGACAGCATACTTCGTCCTATTAATTGCAATAATATCATTCTTATTGGAGATGTAAATATAGATATTAAGCCTGACAATAATGATAGAAACAGTTCACCCTATTTAAATCTCACCGCAGAGCTGGGTCTTCTCCCAGGGCATACATTGCCAACTAGATTAAGCAGTTGTTTGGATCACATCATGATCAAAACAAAAAGGTCAGCCACAGTCACTGTCATAGAGTCCACAGTTACAGATCACGACTCGGTTCTTGTTAGTTTATCTTGTAGGCGTGAAGTAACAAGGCAATCGAACATAATTGTTAAAACAGATTTTAATGCAACTATACATCAGTTAGAATATATGGATTTCTCTTTCATCTCTCCTTCAGCTAATGCTGAAGAAGCTGCGACTCTTTTTTCTGAAAAGCTGACCTCTGCGATAAAATTAAACACAACGTCAAGTATTGTTTCTGGTCGTAAAAAAACCATAAAGCCATGGATTACACATGGTCTGGTTCGGTGTATCCGACACCGTGATAAGCTACACGTTAAGGTTAGAAAAAATCCCAATAATTCGGTTCTCGAAGTCACTTATAAACGCTACAGAAATTTCTGTAACGGTTTATTGCGGAAGCTTAAAAGAAATTATGAAAAAACTCTTTTACAAAATGCAAAAAGTAGTAAGGAAACATGGTCAGCTATAAAATTAATCACTGGTACTGCCAAGCAAAAATCATCTGCGGATGATTTACTAAAGAACAGTATTAGCCCCCACGATGCCGTTGAAACTGTGAACAACTTTTTTGCGAATGCCGGAAAGCTACTTGCCGACAAGATAAAATGCTCTGACAATCCTGAAATCACCCTCCCTACTTTAAATAATTTCAGTAGACCTCGCGTCCCGAATTCTATGGTATTGCTCCCACCAAACGAATCAGAAATTGAATCTTTAATCATGAATCTTAAAAATGACTCCGCTATAGGCTGGGACTCTATTTCGAACAAGTTTTTAAAAATGTCAAAACATATTATCGTCCCACACTTTACCAAGATTGTTAGGCTATGTATGGAGCAGGGTGTTTTTCCTAGCGTATTTAAAAGGGCACTCATTACTCCTGTCTACAAGAGTGGAGGTCGAGACAGCGTAACAAATTACAGACCAATATCTGTGTTGCCAGCACTCTCTAAATTACTAGAAAAGTATTAAATAACCAACTCATAAAATTCTTAGAAAAAAATAATATATTATCTGACTCTCAATTTGGCTTTAGGGTAGGTAAAAGTACAGATGGAGCCGTTAGCTCGTTAGTAGATTATATTACAGCTTGCCTAGATAATAAACAAAAGTGTGTCGGAGTCTTTATTGATCTGGCTAAGGCCTTTGACACTGTCTCGATTTCTGCTCTTGTCGACAAGCTGGAAAGGTGTGGAATAAGGGGATCAGTACTTAAAATCTACAAAGACTTTCTGACTGGCCGTCTGCAGAGGGTTAAAGTGGGTAGTACTAGTAGTTCAGATGTTGCAGTCACTTATGGAGTCCCACAGGGTAGCATTCTCGGTCCCAGTCTCTTCCTGATTTATATAAATGACTTATGTCAAATGACACTGAACAAAGGCAAAATATTTACATATGCCGATGACACAGCCTTGGTGTTTCAGGGAGAGACTTGGGATGTAGTCCAACAAAATGCGGAGATAGGGCTTCATAAAGTCAGCTTGTGGCTGAGGCATAACCTATTAACACTTAACGTATCGAAAACCTCATTTGTACAGTTCAGTAACGCCCGCATAAAACAGCCCAATTTGGCTGTCCGGATTCACACATGCAAATCACCCTTCATACAACAGTGCTCGTGTACAACTCTGAGCAAATCTAAGACGGTCAGATACCTTGGGGTTCTCTTAGACGAGAAAATATCCTGGCAACCACATATCGAAATGGTTTCGTCACGAGTCAGGAAACTTACGTGGGTGTTTAAAAATCTGAGACATGTAGCTGACAACGATCTCCTCCGTACAGTTTATTATGCATTGGCACAATCGGTTATTGGTTACTGTATTGGGGCTTGGGGAGGTGCATGTAAAACGCATCTCTTACGCCTGGAAAGAGCGCAACGGTCCTTGCTAAAAACCATGTCATTCAAACCATACAGATTTCCCACGAAGACATTATATGAGTTGTGCCGGGTATTTACAGTAAGACAACTTTTTATTTTCCAGACAATTACTAAAAGACACGTATGTACCCCATATGATCCAGGGAAAACTCGAAATAAGCGAACAACTCCAAACGTGATCGAATCTGTAAAATGTCGTACGGCTTTTGCAAGACGACAAAACGCTTTTCTTTCAGTATATTTATACAACAAAATTAATAGAATCTTAAATTTTTATCCGCTAACACTACACGAATGTAAAATTAAAGTAAAGAACTGGCTGTTTACTCTTGATTATGAGGATGTAGAGAAAATAATAAATAATTAATCTCATTATACAAAGGAGCACATAAAAAAAAAAAATACCTTTCTTTCATACACCTACACACACATAAACACAAACGGGAACCCACCCACACGCACACGTACATACCTCCCACACACACACACACACACACACACACACACACACAGCACGATATACCTATATTTTTATTTTTTTATTTTTTTCATACATTTCATTTCCGTTATTGTATTTTATTTTATGTTTGTTTAAACTGTTTTTTGTAGCCCATACGTTTGTTTATTAATTCCTATGTTGACATTAGTATTTAAGCCAAATAAAATGGGAGAGGGCGCTGACTCCTGACATACAGGTAAACCTAGTTCAGGAGTCAGAGGCTTCCAACAAGTTTTTGTAACCTATTATGTCAATAAAGAATTATTATTATTATTATTATTATTATTATTATAGTAAAATACCCGATTGCTACAAAGGGGAATGCCGATTTTAGGCCTTGCAATGCCCAAGAAATTTAATTTACTAGAAAAAAATACGTCAATTTTACGTAATTAACTCTTCTATTTACGACGCGATACAAGAACATTTTTTAATAAAAAATAAATATTGAAACAATACAACGAAATAAACAGACATTTGCTAGGTTGCCAATTTAAAAACTGTACAAAATAAAGATTTGTTGCAAAACATTTACACATATTTGTACTTTATTTATTCGTTCTTTTGTTTATAGAAGTCCCAATGCATTTTATGTTAATTATTTTATTTATATTTATAATATAATGATTTTAAAATGATCTACATAATGCAATGATCGATACTTTGTGCAATGGCAACACTAAAACTTGTCAGTTGACAATATTAGAAATGTCATTGTCAAATCAAATGTAATATTAGAATTGTCACTTTGCATTTGCATCATAGTGATTCGCTGCGTGTATTTTGCTATTAAAATCAACGTTTTTGACCATGAATACTGACTCTGGCGATTCTCCTATTCTGATAATGACAACCAACAACAATTCAGCTTTAATATGTTATGTAGGAAGAGTTTTCAATAACTTTTTAATACTTGTGTAGGGCACATAAAAAATCCTTATAATTTGGAAACTCCAAGTTTTTTTCAATAATTTTCTTTTATCTATATATTATTTGTGGGGCATATTAATATTAACATCCGATGTTACTTGTGGGCACTCAGGGCCTAAATCACTATGGCGGCTTGGCATACCCCTTTGTATTAAATTACTTATTTGAACCTCAATTTACACATGACATTGTCGCCTAAACCTAGGGAATTTTTAGGCTTAAATTACATTTAGCGGCATTGATTCACATTATATTTAGTGAAAATATACGCATCAGAAATAAGAGTTGATGCATATCAATGCAATTAAGGCCTTAGTCAGGTATTTTTCTATGACTTAAATCTAAAAAACTATACTCACCTTATGTTGTCTAAGGAACGTCACACACTAGGCGGCTACGACTATGATTAGTCGCTGGATCGGACGCAATTTTGACCGTAGAAGATCCGACCAAGAGGAGCGAACAGTCGTACGACCGATCGTGGTCGTAGCTTTATAGTTCTTGAGACACCTAAAAGAGCCGTACCGATTGGCGAGACTTAACGAAAATAGGCGAATCCAGCGCGCATTCGCCAATAAATACGTACTCTCACAACCACCCTTCCATCTGAAGTCACTTATAAACTATTTAACATTACTATACACCGATACGGCGAAACAATATCCTTGTGGGTTGTTTATTAGAAATAGTCGAGACAGACTTGTTGTACAGATAACAGATTTTCAGGTCCTCAATATAATGTACCTACTTTTATTACTGCTAAAATATTCAGTCAGGAATTTTCAAATGTCGTTTGAGGTATACATTGCATTGTTGGATTTTAAAGTATCGGGCACTGATCCCTGTGTTGAAAGTCCAAAAGTAAGTATGTTTCATGCGATATTTGAAATTTCTGACGTCCATAATATGTGCCTGAGTTTCACTTTTAGCATAACATTGACAACCGGCCACCCGACAATCCAGCAGTATAACGTACTAAAGGGTATTCTTTATAAGCCTAAAAACCCTTCTCACATATTGGGCGACACCGCGTCTTTCCCTTGCAACCCGTTCGTCTTCCAACTGCTATAGGAACATGGAGTTCCTGGTGGCGTTAGGCGAGAAGCTCTGCTCGGGCAGCATGCTCGCGTCGCCGTACACCGGCGCCGCGGGGCCGCTGGACGCGAAGGGGCTCCTGGACCACGTTCTAGAACGGTTCAGCGCGGGGGGCGACTCTGGTGGTAGAACTGTCTCGTTGGGGTCCGTTGGCATACGGATTTGGGCCTTGCGCTGCATTCTTTGTTGGACTGTGGAAGAAATAAATGTTTTTTTTTTAATTGAATTACTGGTATTGAAGATTAATGTAGGGATGGAAAATGTGAAATAAATTTGTTTATTTACTTCATACTTTCCATCACATAAATAAACAGAGGCAGTCTTCATGGCAAAGCAATTCTTTCTCTTATTTTGCGGGTCTCTACTCAACGTTTAAAAGACATTTTTTTTAAATAAATTCTGGTACAATAGTTTTAATATAGGACACGAATGTTTATCTAGATCAAATAACAAGGGAATTAATAAAAAAAAATGTCTCGAAACCCACACACATGTCCGCAGAGATATGTATATGTACATAAATGTGGTTGGTATATTATTATATGCCCAACAAGCGGCGTTACGTTGGGCAAGGGTTTCGTTGTAATAGCAAGCTTATCAGAAATTTCAGGTTTTTTTCCGGTAGAGCATAGTATCTGCGTTGCATTTGCATTTGCAGAAAACTTGTACAGTGGGCCGCACATCCATGACGATAACAACTTGTACAGTAGGCACAGGTTATTTTCCATCAAATACAACAACTTACTATACAAATAGGCGACGGCAGCCGCAGCCACAGTGACTAAGGTGGACATGTACGGCTTGACGATGGAGAACAGGGCGCCCAGCAGCGTGCCGCACGCCACGTCACACTCCCTCTGCACGTCAACGCGCAGCTCTTGGTCGGTCAGCTTTGATCGCACGGTCACCCAGCCGTGGCCGCAGGTCGAGGCTTCGTTTGTCACTGTGACGAGCATTTCACCTGCGATTGTGAAATGAAAATGGTGAGTTTTAGCGACAATTTAGGCTTTTACATCTGCCTGTTTTGCCCTTTCCCCAACTTCGTTGTAGGTAGCTTCCCGTTCAATTGGATACAGCTCAGTGCCAGTATTTTAGGGGAGTGACGGCCTATCTGACCACCACAAACCAGTAACTTGTTAACGGATCATGACTCATGGCTTTAGAAGAAAAGAGGGAAGAAGGTTCAGATAGTCATTGGATTATTGTTAGTGAGTATCATAATAGTTCAAAGATTCGTTGGAATTCTTCTTCTTGTGTGAAGGTTCTTTTCTATGTGAAACGACAAATTCGAACCGAGCACGAACTTCTGACGTTTTATAAGAGAACTAGCGTGGAATAGTTACTTTACCCCCGATTTTGAAACTCTCAGCCCGATTGGTTTAAAATTGACAAAATTTCATACAAAATTTCATTCCCTATTTTATCCCCTTGGGGGTAGAATTCAAAATCCTCTCTTAGCGATACCATCGGTTCAGTGGTTTGGGCTGTGCGTTGATAGATCACTATATCAGTCAGTCAGTCACTTTTGAGTTTTATATATTTAGATTTGAATTTGCTGAATTTATAAAAAAAAGACATTAAAAGAAACATTTTCTCACTGAATCTAATGTCAACCAAATTGTCTTTAGTTGCGCAGGCACCCCAAGAATTTTTAAAAAAAACGGGTATTTAAAATCTCATATCAGAAAGTTAAATTATTCAAGCCTTGAGCTTGACAAGCATTAGATGCATTATTTTGTATCTCTACAACTCTGTCTTCCCCAAATGAAAAGACAGAGTTGTAGAGATAAACATACAGTAGAGTACAGTAGTAGCTGGACACCAATCTAGGTTCTGGAATGCTACTGAGATATTCCTGATTAAAAAACACAATCCCCATAGCCAGGACCAAAGCAAACTGGACCCCTTCGAGCAGCAGCGCAGGCAACATGAAAAGCAGTCCAATGAACTATCACTTTCACTCACCATTATCAACACTTGTTTCCAGCTTCAACCCCGGCGATGGGGACAACCTGACCAGCTTCAGCGCCTGCGGGTGTCCCATTACAGTGAACGTGGTAGGAGGGGTCAGTAGCGACACCTTACTGGCCGACAGTCGGACCTGAGGCAGTAGTAGCACTTTGGTACATGCCCTGTACGCGCCCCATTCAGCGCAGAGTTCAACTTCTGATGCCTCCGTGACTGGTGTAGCTGGGATTATTTTGCAGCCCATTTGTCCTGGAAGAATATAAAATAGTACAAACACGAGAAGCAATATGGGGCCATTATAGTATTACATAAGCACTAAATGGGGTTTTATTTCCTTATTTTGATGACATTGGGGATGGGGGGATTCGGGAGGTGATTACGTCAGCATTTTGTCGATTTTGATTGAACACGTACTGCATTCTGACGCAGTCTTATCCACTGGGCCATTATCGTCATAATAACGAACCATATAATTAATATTATTATATATTATATAAGTTAATTCCTAATTTCTAGACTTGTTAACTGCTGCTTCATGAACCAATAAGGAAACCAGAACATATTCATACATACAAATGTATTTTATGTAAGCATGGGAAGGTGACGGTAAGAGCTTTGCTTACTTTTGCTGACGAGGGGGAGGGGACGGTCAAGTATTAACTTGAACGACCCCTGGTATGGGAATGACTTGGAGCATGAAGCTGACTGAAGACTTTTTGCGATAAAGTATTGTGGACACTTTCTGCCACATCTAGGGGACATTGAATTATAAGTCGACTAGCAGCGCCCCGCGGTTTCACTCGCGTAGTTCCTGTTCCCGTGGGAATACGGAGATGAAATATAGCCTATGTTACTCAGGGTGAATGTAGCTTTCTAGTGGTGACAGAATTTTTGAAGTCGGTCCAGTAGTTTTTGAGTTTATTCGTTACATACAAAAATACAAATCTTTCCTCTTTATAATATTAGTATAGATATCAACTGCGACAAAAGAATAAGTCTTGACCGGGTAGGGACGAAAGCAAAAGCGACCATAATGTCTGTACAAAGATAATTTTACTCCAGAACTTGATGAACCATAATATATTTCTATTTGTACTGTTATAGGTAGGATCTGTACTGAGATAGGATATCAGATCGTGTGGTGTGAAAGGTAAGATGACTAGAGTGTGGTTGACTTCCGAGATGACACTAAATTTTATTTTATTTTATTACATGGAGTAGCATGGGGTAGCTGGCAGAAACTGGATGCGAGAAGCCGAAAATAGATCTAAGTGGCGTGCAATTGGAGAGGCCTATGTCCAGCAGTGGACTGCAACAGGCTGATAATGATGATGATGACATGGAGTAGATGTTAAATGACATCTCTTTCGTGGGAACCATTATTCCTTACCATTAATAACATGTAAGACTGGTATGGCGCTGTGCGGCGCCTTCGTCCTGCAGCTGTAGGGCAGCTCGATGCTAGCGCCTTCCAGCGCGTAGCGTTGTTGTTCGGTGCACAGCAGGGGGCCCGATGTCAGGCCTGACGCGGTGAACGACAGCGGGACTAGTGCTGACGGCCACTCGCCGGGAAGGAACTCCATCTGAGATGAGAACATTTTTGGTTTAGTAAGTAAAAGCACGTACTACACAATACACCTCTTCTATCAAAGGCATGCTTTGAAACAAACAATTACTTACAACACAGGCTTTAGATCGCTTTTAGCGAAAAGACTGCACATTGTTATACTCGTCTTAAGATCTCGAAGTAATTTAAACAAAATTACTTCAAGATCTTAAAATTAAAGTTTTAACTGTGTTTTTATTTCTATGGCGCGTCGTGCGTCAGTACCGCCAGCGACACGTCGCTGACATACCTTGTCTAACTGCAGCTGGTGCAGCGTGAACACGTTGTGCGGCCGGTCGAGCCGCAGCACGTGCGTGGCGGGCGCGTCGTGCGTCAGTACCGCCAGCGACACGTCGCTGACATACCTTGTCTAACTGCAGCTGGTGCAGCGTGAACACGTTGTGCGGCCGGTCGAGCCGCAGCACGTGCGTGGCGGGCGCGTCGTGCGTCAGTACCGCCAGCGACACGTCGCTGACATACCTTGTCTAACTGCAGCTGGTGCAGCGTGAACACGTTGTGCGGCCGGTCGAGCCGCAGCACGTGCGTGGCGGGCGCGTCGTGCGTCAGTACCGCCAGCGACACGTCGCTGACATACCTTGTCTAACTGCAGCTGGTGCAGCGTGAACACGTTGTGCGGCCGGTCGAGCCGCAGCACGTGCGTGGCGGGCGCGTCGTGCGTCAGTACCGCCAGCGACACGTCGCTGACATACCTTGTCTAACTGCAGCTGGTGCAGCGTGAACACGTTGTGCGGCCGGTCGAGCCGCAGCACGTGCGTGGCGGGCGCGTCGTGCGTCAGTACCGCCAGCGACACGTCGCTGACATACCTTGTCTAACTGCAGCTGGTGCAGCGTGAACACGTTGTGCGGCCGGTCGAGCCGCAGCACGTGCGTGGCGGGCGCGTCGTGCGTCAGTACCGCCAGCGACACGTCGCTGACATACCTTGTCTAACTGCAGCTGGTGCAGCGTGAACACGTTGTGCGGCCGGTCGAGCCGCAGCACGTGCGTGGCGGGCGCGTCGTGCGTCAGTACCGCCAGCGACACGTCGCTGACATACCTTGTCTAACTGCAGCTGGTGCAGCGTGAACACGTTGTGCGGCCGGTCGAGCCGCAGCACGTGCGTGGCGGGCGCGTCGTGCGTCAGTACCGCCAGCGACACGTCGCTGACATACCTTGTCTAACTGCAGCTGGTGCAGCGTGAACACGTTGTGCGGCCGGTCGAGCCGCAGCACGTGCGTGGCGGGCGCGTCGTGCGTCAGTACCGCCAGCGACACGTCGCTGACATACCTTGTCTAACTGCAGCTGGTGCAGCGTGAACACGTTGTGCGGCCGGTCGAGCCGCAGCACGTGCGTGGCGGGCGCGTCGTGCGTCAGTACCGCCAGCGACACGTCGCTGACATACCTTGTCTAACTGCAGCTGGTGCAGCGTGAACACGTTGTGCGGCCGGTCGAGCCGCAGCACGTGCGTGGCGGGCGCGTCGTGCGTCAGTACCGCCAGCGACACGTCGCTGACATACCTTGTCTAACTGCAGCTGGTGCAGCGTGAACACGTTGTGCGGCCGGTCGAGCCGCAGCACGTGCGTGGCGGGCGCGTCGTGCGTCAGTACCGCCAGCGACACGTCGCTGACATACCTTGTCTAACTGCAGCTGGTGCAGCGTGAACACGTTGTGCGGCCGGTCGAGCCGCAGCACGTGCGTGGCGGGCGCGTCGTGCGTCAGTACCGCCAGCGACACGTCGCTGACATACCTTGTCTAACTGCAGCTGGTGCAGCGTGAACACGTTGTGCGGCCGGTCGAGCCGCAGCACGTGCGTGGCGGGCGCGTCGTGCGTCAGTACCGCCAGCGACACGTCGCTGACATACCTTGTCTAACTGCAGCTGGTGCAGCGTGAACACGTTGTGCGGCCGGTCGAGCCGCAGCACGTGCGTGGCGGGCGCGTCGTGCGTCAGTACCGCCAGCGACACGTCGCTGACATACCTTGTCTAACTGCAGCTGGTGCAGCGTGAACACGTTGTGCGGCCGGTCGAGCCGCAGCACGTGCGTGGCGGGCGCGTCGTGCGTCAGTACCGCCAGCGACACGTCGCTGACATACCTTGTCTAACTGCAGCTGGTGCAGCGTGAACACGTTGTGCGGCCGGTCGAGCCGCAGCACGTGCGTGGCGGGCGCGTCGTGCGTCAGTACCGCCAGCGACACGTCGCTGACATACCTTGTCTAACTGCAGCTGGTGCAGCGTGAACACGTTGTGCGGCCGGTCGAGCCGCAGCACGTGCGTGGCGGGCGCGTCGTGCGTCAGTACCGCCAGCGACACGTCGCTGACATACCTTGTCTAACTGCAGCTGGTGCAGCGTGAACACGTTGTGCGGCCGGTCGAGCCGCAGCACGTGCGTGGCGGGCGCGTCGTGCGTCAGTACCGCCAGCGACACGTCGCTGACATACCTTGTCTAACTGCAGCTGGTGCAGCGTGAACACGTTGTGCGGCCGGTCGAGCCGCAGCACGTGCGTGGCGGGCGCGTCGTGCGTCAGTACCGCCAGCGACACGTCGCTCCCCGCGAACACTGACACGCCAGCGGGGGACCGCCAGCCAACACCGTCTAGGCATACGCCCCAGCTTCCTGTCACTGTGGGAAAAACATAAGTGTTTGAATAGATGGAAGGTTAATGGAAGAACGTAAACGACTGTAAGTCGGTGACAATTGACTATCATCATCATCATTTAAGTCGAAATACGGCCACTGCTAGACACAAGCGTGACCACATCAAGTGGTCTTGTGCGTCTCGCATCCAATGGATTGCCGCGGCTGTACCAACGCTGTTTCATGCGATACGTGGTCGCATTAGCACAATAACATTCATCAATCGATGTGGTACCGGTACCAGATCAAACTCCTCGGCTCGTAAAATCATAGCATTACTTATCAAGTTGTAACTTTCCTTTTTTTATGGGAAAAGCCTTGTCAATGCGCGGAAAACAAGACGTTTCTGTTAATCCTAAAAAGGCGCATTTTACCCATAATAATAAACAAAATTAACAGTGGGATCAACTCTCAAAAAATCAAGAAATCTTCTGATATTTTTTACTGTGTACAAAAAGTTCCTCAGTACTTACCAACAACCCTGTCAGCCCTTAGATCGGTACCAGTAACCCAGACCTCGTCTTTGACTGTGACTCCACTGACAGACCCCTGGAAGGTCATGAATGTGCCCACTGTATCAAGGTTTGGTATCAACAGCTCAGTTCCTCGGACACTGGAAATGAAAAATATATTTTTATAATTTTGTATAAGTAAAGCGACATGTTGTCTATTACAAAATTGAGTATCCCATTAAAAACATAAATGTGAAAATGGGAAACATGTTTAATGTTAATAATATGTTTGATGGTCGCCGTCTGCGACAAAAGAATTGAGATCTAAATGTATGCCAAATTCTGTAGATATTCCTGAAATAAGATACCAGCAAATAGGTTTTGAGGCTAAAATTGAGATTGACAAATCAAGACGTACTTACGGGCGGCGTACCCAAATAAAGTGCAACAAAAGACAATAATTTGCACTTGTACGTGAATAAGTAAATATGAGTGCGAGTTCCTCATCACCAGGCGCACGCTGGTCTCGTGCAGCTCGCCTGATGGTTCGCTTACCTGTCAGTAGAGGGCGCGGGTCGCTTGTGCGCAGCTAGCGGTGCTATCGCGGACACGTTAGCGTGCGGCGCCAGCAGAGCTCGTCCCACAGAGTTCCTCATCACCAGGCGCACGCTGGTCTCGTGCAGCTCGCCTGATGGTTCGCTTACCTGTCAGTAGAGGGCGCGGGTCGCTTGTGCGCAGCTAGCGGTGCTATCGCGGACACGTTAGCGTGCGGCGCCAGCAGAGCTCGTCCCACAGAGTTCCTCATCACCAGGCGCACGCTGGTCTCGTGCAGCTCGCCCGATGGTTCGCTTACCTGTCAGTAGAGGGCGCGGGTCGCTTGTGCGCAGCTAGCGGTGCTATCGCGGACACGTTAGCGTGCGGCGCCAGCAGAGCTCGTCCCACAGAGTTCCTCATCACCAGGCGCACGCTGGTCTCGTGCAGCTCGCCCGATGGTTCGCTTACCTGTCAGTAGAGGGCGCGGGTCGCTTGTGCGCAGCTAGCGGTGCTATCGCGGACACGTTAGCGTGCGGCGCCAGCAGAGCTCGTCCCACAGAGTTCCTCATCACCAGGCGCACGCTGGTCTCGTGCAGCTCGCCCGATGGTTCGCTTACCTGTCAGTAGAGGGCGCGGGTCGCTTGTGCGCAGCTAGCGGTGCTATCGCGGACACGTTAGCGTGCGGCGCCAGCAGAGCTCGTCCCACAGAGTTCCTCATCACCAGGCGCACGCTGGTCTCGTGCAGCTCGCCCGATGGTTCGCTTACCTGTCAGTAGAGGGCGCGGGTCGCTTGTGCGCAGCTAGCGGTGCTATCGCGGACACGTTAGCGTGCGGCGCCAGCAGAGCTCGTCCCACAGAGTTCCTCATCACCAGGCGCACGCTGGTCTCGTGCAGCTCGCCTGATGGTTCCGCCGTGCAGTACGTTGGGACTGCTACTTCTACGTGAATGACCTGCCAAAGCAAACCATAAATTCGTTAATAAAACTGAATGAGACATACATAACGGAACTCATATTGCAATTAATTGTGAAACGGTCAAGAACATAAAAGTACGATTACGGTTCGTCCCCAAGTCATTATGACTAACTTTACAGTAGTTTACAGTAGGGCGAAAATTTAATTTGTAGTCACCATTATACTGGGGCTGTGAACTATTTTGGCCTAGGTTAAGTTTATTGCCAAATGAAGTACACTTAGTTCAATCCGCGACAAAGATTTCTATCCTATGATTTATTTTTTAAAGTTATAAAATTTAATTTAAAAGTTAAAACTGCCAGATTTCGATTTGAGCGGTGTTATTTTGCTAAGGGTTGACTTTTCAAATTGAAATCGTGATCATGTTATAACAAATGAGCGGTGTTTCATCTCACCCCACCAGAAAAGCACTAGAATTCATAACAAAACAAATGATAGTCAAAAAGAACATTACATTTCTCTTTTCAAAACTATTTTAATCCAATATTTAAAAAGAAACTCACCGCCTCTCTATAAATATTATTCCTGTCATCCTTATGCTGTGCCACGATGACTCCGTACCCTGGTCTCACAGCCGTCACCTCCCCGCCAGCGCTCACAGAGAAAGCACCATCACCATATGCCTTCCAACTTCCTCTGGGCAAAGACTTCAGCTTAACCACAGTGCTCACGGCTAAGGAAAGTCTATCTCCTGATGATAACTCCTTGGATTGACCTTCGACTGATGTTCGGATGTCAGATAAACCTAGGATCTCGATTGTGCTGTCCCAGGAACGGGTTTCTGCTGCCTGTGGTAGATTAAAAGGTTTTTCAAGAAGGAAAAACATTAAAGCACAATAAACCAAATATAACGCGTATTTAATCAGGCAAACTACACACACATTCGCAATCCAGAAATCGTTATGAACTCACCTGCCCCATATTCCTGACTCTAACATCAATAGTGATGACTCCTGGCTTCAATGGTACCACTCGTACTGACAGACCTTCGGCAACTGATCTCTCTAGCATATCTGTACAACAACAAACAAAAATAAGGTATTTGACTGAACTTAATAAATTAGATTTCTCATAGCCCAAAGAAAAGATAACATTTATTCAATTCTGACCCAAAAAATAATGAAATTGTAAGCGCTTTAATACATATGATCGTGAGCACGACATGCATGTGACGTCACAAAACTGTATCTTTATTGTAACTTCGCGCCATTTAGTACAAACAAATTTTACAAGACAAAGTAAAAGTTGCCAGTGGTCTGTTATCTTTTCAAGCGAAGCTCCTGGGCTCAGGCCTCCCGCTTCTACCCTGACCGGGCTGGGAGATCTTACTAGCAGCAGCAGGCTCTGTGTCACTTACCATCAGCATGAGTAGTGTACAGCCTGGCGGCGGCCGAGTCGCGCAGCGTCCACGTGACGCGCGGCGGTGGCTGCAGCGCGCCCAGTGCGCCCGCGCTCAAACTTCCTGCTTCTACCCACACTGGACTGGGAGATCCTACCAGCAGGGTTTGTGTTGCTGCCTTCACCCGGACGCCTGATATTGGGATGACCTGATAACAACATTTTGATAGGTAAAGGTCTAAGTCCAAGAAGGCAGCCAAAAATTGAAAATTTAGTTTATTTGGATGTCAATTCCATGGATGTACACCGGCAACTATACTGCCACATGCGAACTAATAACTCAACCCACATAACACAGTTCCCACTCGGAAAACAGACCTGTCCGAGGATGTCAAATATCTCGGAATATATGTACATCTCGATCGAAAGCTAACCTTGACAAAGCCAGAAAGCCAGGAAGTCTGTCAGCCAGTTCTGAAAGTTGTGTCCAAACAGCTGGACACAACTTTCAGAACGGTATACTGGCAGAAATAGGTCGTACGTCTGTCGCACGAAAGCAAATTAGAAGTATATACAGGAATATTTTTTATGAAGGCACAAAAATAAAATTGATGGTATGGAACCATCAATTTTATTTATCTTTATATGTCAGTAAAATATCAAATGTCCATTATGTATATTATAATAAACTATGGACACTATCTATTCGCCATAATAAAGACAGCACGGCGCCAGCCGGTCGGCACACTCGGCGGTGATAGAGCGTTAGAGCGGAGGTAAGAGCCGCGGGCGGCAGGGCAGCGCCTGACAGTTGGTCATCGCACGCGCAGCTGCCGTGACCGCGTTCTGTGTGTGTTATTTCTCCCCGACCGCGAATTTTATGAGATGGTGCGAGTGTACTTATTAAGTCGTGAAAATTTACGAGCAGCTCCCCCAGAGGATCCGTAACCCCAAGGTCCCTAATGAAAGGACCATTTTAGCAACCACTCAAAGGCTGGTTGATCACGGCCTCGCAAAAGTCCCTATGCAAAATGCATTAAAAAGGTAACGTCAACTTTAATTTTATAATATTTTACCATAATTGATCACAATGCTTTATGTTCTGCAATCAAGATGCAGATGTCCTAAGTAAATAACCGCAGCAGACTCCGCCACCTCCTTCTAACCTAACCTGTCCGAGTCGGGGTGCCCCATGTCCCGAGCTCGCTTCGCTTGCTCTTAAATCCTAAGTTCTCCTTGTAACACTAGTAACTGCCTTTTGCACATACAAGTTACATACAATTCGGTATAAACACATCACATTACTTAAAGTTATTTATTTTATCCAAAATTTATCACTTTGATTAATTCCTCAAAAGGATCACTTTTATTTCTTTCTACCAAGTTCAGGGGAGAAGCCAAGGTCGTCGAAAAAAGCCACAATAATACTTCAAAACACACAGAGTACATTCACGCAACTCGGGAAGAAATGAAATATAAACGGAATGTTGACATAGACACATGACAGAAATCGTTCCGTTTTATCGATTATGCACGATATTTTTTGCACAGACACTATATTGTGACAGATTTGGTTGCCAAACACCTATTTTAACGTTCCGTTTTCGCTTTTATTCAATTTGAGGTTACAAACTTATTTTGTAAATTTCTCGATAAATATGCGTTGCCCTTTGATAAGAGTGGCATCGTTATAATCAGGGATTCAAGCTCTTCCAGGTTCAATCGATTTCACACCCCAACTCCTGCCAAACGATACTAGACCCGACCCATTTTTTTTATTAAATCACAAAGAGATGCCACCAACTGCATTTTAGACTGCTCTGGAGATTTCAAGTCATTTTTGCTGTGAGTATTAAGATTATTTTTTTTCGTAGATTTTCGGTACGGAAAAATTTGACTGCCAAAGAAATATACATACTATACATATATACCATCGAAAACATTACCCAATTCCTGGGGAAGACGGGTAAGTGCAGTCATAAAATTAATTAAGTAATCCATGTATGTACGTTACCTCAACTTCAGATTCAGCACTGGCCATCTCAACGTTAGAGATGTCGGTGGCCACTAGCTTAATTCTTGAAGTGCCGATTGATAAACCGTGCACGGAACCTGACGGTGTCACCTGTGGGAAGAAAATTCAAATTAGTGATTAAAAGTAATGAGCGATCTTCAGTACTTCATCATCATCAACAGCCTATTGCAGTCACTGCTGGACGTAGGCCTCTCCAATTGCACGCCACTTAGATGTATTTTCGGTTTCTCGCATCCGGTTTCTGCCAGCCGTCCTGCGCAAATCGTCACTCCACCGTGCCTGAGGACGTCCTACACTACGTTTGCCGAGACGCGGTCTTCACTCTAGAACTCGTTTACCCCAACGGTTGTCGGTTCTACGACTAATATGGCCAGCCCACTGCCACTTCAGCTTACTAATCCGGTGGGATTAAGTACTTAATTACGACGAATTATATTTATTTATAGTACTTCGTGGCTTTCTGGATTTTACATTAAAATGATATACTGAGACCATGTGCCAGTCCAAATGAGGTTGTACATTCTTTTTAAATGTGTAATAGTAAGGTCTGGTCCTGTGTGATTACACACAGGACCAGACTTTACTATTTGCGTATGGTTTACCCATTTCATATCAGTTTGTTTAAAGTGTCCCGTTAGCCAGTCGTTAGGTCATAAGCTATCCTTCACAGTATGGACACGCTTAGTGCAATTTTCCTTGTATTATTATTTCGTTATAAGATTTTTCTCTTTTACCATATGCTTGTTGCTGCTGTATCTGTGTCGAATAAATATTTTGTATTGTGTTGTTACCTCAACATGACTAAGTCCGGACGTAGCCTTGTAGTGCAGCGCGGCCAGGTGTGGCGGCGGCCCGCCCACGTGGCGCAGCTGCAGCCGCGCTCCCGGCGGCACGCGCGCCTTTGACGGCACCACTTCCAGTGGGGGGAATACTAGGACCTGTATCAAAAGTTGCAGTTTTAGAACGGTATGGATAATAAAAGATATTGCATGGATGTTAGATGTAGCTTGACAGGATTGATCATGTTTCCCCAAAGTAGGGAGAATAATAATAGAATGTTGCATGCCACTAAAAAGCAAAGATCTCCCTTTCTTCCTTCCATTCCTCCCGCCTTTGGGCAAGTGTGGACCAATCCTGACGACAAGCATCAAGCTCGTCCCGCCATATTCACCTGCGATGACGAAACAGTAAATGGCTACTACTGAGTAACCCCTAATCATTATCGATGAAATACACATTTCGATGATTTTTTTCAAACTTCGAATCGTCAATAATTGAATAAAGTGTATTCCATGTATCTTTGTGCACTAACCTCGATCTCAGGACTCCAAACCCCTCCGAACAGTGCCCTGACCCGGGCCGTGCCCTCCCGCAGGCCGCACAAGCCGGCGGGCCGCACGGCGGCGGCGCCCGCGGCGCGCCAGTCGGGCTCGCGGCCCGCCGACAGGTAGCGGTGCGACACGCCCTTCACCCGCGCCGAGATGGGCACGCACGCTCCCACGCCCACCGCGCGGGACGTTAACACCTCCACGCTTAGTACTTCTTCGATGTGAACCTGGGACATGAAAACGCAAATTAAAAATTGGTAAAAGAAATGTATAGTTTTACACTAATATTTCCGGGAGAGGTATGATTGCATGTTTGTAAGGCAGCAACTCCATAAGTGAGTGCCATTTCAGTCTATAAGACTTCTATAGCCATGTCTTCATACGGCGGTGGGATCAGTGACATTAACTCTCGTGGAAATCTTCCGACGATAGTATAGCGCACTCGTTCGTGCAGATAGCGTCTTTGACACTAGTAATACGACGAGATTTTTGCAATTAACCAGACTAAATCTCGAATAACTTCTAAGAAATCTCTGATGGAATATTCAAGTGAAATTGTACTTAAAAATAGCTCGTCTCTAACTCTAAAAACAACTCTCTCTTCTCGAATATAAATATTGACACTAAACTTGCTGATTTTCTTTTAACAAGACATAAATTCGATTATAAAACAAAAAACAAATTACAGGCGGAATGTCTTCTCAATAAGAAGTGCTCTTAGTTTCAATGGGCTTCCTAGGGACCTTAATGTCGACTTGTTTTGCACCAGTGTGGCGACCTTAAGACGGCTTTTGGCACAATTATTTTTTAAGGACAGTTAATTTATCTACTGCTCTCTTAACTGGTTATATTAAGTTGTATGTATTTTCTATTGTATCGACTATTTTCCTTACCTACATGTGGAGGCTTGTTATTAGCTATTTGTTTATATTAGTCTTTGTGTTATTGGTTGATTAGTCTGTAGGCCTTCTTTAAAATAAAATAAATAAATAACATTTACCTAAATTGGAGCCGTTTAGATAAGTATGTACCAACAGTAAGTAAGACCCACCTCAATGAGCTGCCTCTCTCCCTGCACACACAAGTCCGTGACCACCAGGTCGTAGGAGCCGGGGCCGGGCACGGTGGCGGTCAGCGCGCCGTCCTCGACCTCTGCCGACACCCCTTTGGGCGCTTCCACGGCGTAGCGACCGCTGCCGCCTGTGATGTTTGCTATGTTGCTGATGGTCTCGCTTTCCCAGGCTATGTTAACCTTGGGATAGATAAAAAAGGAGTTAGTTATGACTTGAATAGAAGCTTTTTTTTTTTTCATTATAATAGTTCGACCGAATTCGGTCATGACAGCCAGTCTCAGAGAGACTAGCCTTCGTCGCGGGAGATATTAAATATCTATGTCAGATACAGGCGCACTCCCTCTTCCGTCACTCCCATAATCCTATCCGACACGACCGGAGAGAGATCTGGCGCAGGACCAAAAGCTTAGTGCTTGATAATAATATAATAATAATTCATTTATTTCAGGTACCATAACCTAAATATTAGAAAATAGCTTAAATTATACAATAATAAATTCAAAATGACACAAATATTAATACACAGGAATTAATACAAATAAAAAAAAAAATGGTGACGGTAACGTATACATAACAGTATGGCTGTGTTTCAATCGCAACAGAAAAATTCTTCGTTATACACGGCTAACAACCTTATCCACGAATATAGAACAACAAGTCACGTTTTACCTTGATTGGATCGCATTTCAAAGGAGCGACAACTCTGGCTTGAATGGACGCAGTCGCATCAGGAATGCTCGCTTTCAACACACCAGTCCATCCGATAGCTAGGTCATCAGCCAACACTACCTGAAAACAAACGATTATACAATAACAAAAACGTCTATGAAAGAAATTATGTTTCACTTTATATGGGTTTGTGGACTCAGAATACAAATGTCAAGGAATAAATAAATTTGCAATTCAATTAGTAAGGGATTGCTGAAGTTCACCTTTCTGCACGTACTCGCATTTCGACGTAACTCTATACCTTTTTACGGCACGAAAACTTTCATTGAGCGAGAAAAGAAGCCACCGCGGAACATGCCGAAGCCGAATAGTGCGGCTGTAAGTAATCTAGATATAGCAAGAATGTCATCTTTTCGATGTAGCTAAATTAACTGAAGCGTAACAACCAGATGAAGACATTTCATGTTTTTTTTTGTATTCAGCCTTTGTATACTGCCCTACTGCTGGGCAAAGTCCTCCCCCATCTTTCTAGGTATTTGGGCGGTCTGGGCGGCGCCATCCTTCCTCAGACGCCGACTTTGTAGAGACTATTACTACATAATTATAGTACTTACTTGATAATACTTATGCGGTACAGGTACAGGCACGTACTCAGGGTGAAGTTCAACAAACAGCCGGTTAGTAGCTTTGTACTGTAAGCCTGGATGGTGGGGTTCAATTTCCCACGACATCTTAGGACCGTTTTCGTCCAAAAGTTCGCGACCTATCGCGTCTAGGAGAGTCACTTTTACTGATAGCTCTTGACCAGGGCGAAGCCAGATTCTGTAAGGAAATAGTATAATCTTATAATGTTTCTGCTGGGTCAGACCTCCCCTCCCAAAGAGGAAACGAGCCGTAATCCACTCCGCGTGCCCATTGCGGTTGGTGGATGTTTTCGATATTTTAGTTCTGGAACATGCTTGATTCCTCACCATTTATTTATTTATTTAATACTCTATTTTCAGAAAACTAAGACCCAAAAGAAAAAATACACAATAGAATTTTACAAAATAACTAACTGATACATGAATAACATAACAGATAGGTAATCTTAATACGTTGAGTATTAAAAAGCAATTACAATGTCACCGTTTTGAGAGCAACAATATAAATCAATTGCTTCGGTGTGAACCCACGACGTGCGTGATGTGGTGTGAGGTGACAACTGGTTCAATCAGCGGACTTAATGATATCCCGGCATTTATAGATATAGGGCATATTCATATAGGTTAGGCACAGCCGGGCGGCAAGTCGAATATTATATTTTGAAATTGCATCGGCTTTGTTGATCAACAAATAGCGTCGAATCAAATGTGATCACCCGAACACGTGTTTAAGCAGGTTTAAAATCCGCGCTGTAGCGTTTATACGTACTTGGGCGGTACAGAACAGTTGCCAGGAGTTTCTGGGGGCTCGAGTCGTACTCGCGAGACGTGTGGAGCGCATCTAGCTTCAAGCGACACTGACTCGCGTTCCTCATCCGTTTGCGATATCAATTCTATACGGGATTCGCCTTTCTAAAAACAAAGAAATATTACATAAAGTTCGGCTTATTGTCTCTAACGATTAAACCAGCGCTAGATAAAAAAAAAATCGGGTACATAATTAACAAAAAGTTACTTTTCGTAATATTTATAGTAGAAAGGGTTTCTTCGGGAAAGTACATCCACATACCAGCTGTAAAATTATTAAGAATGCTTGACGAAAATATTAGTTTTTATTGAATAGACACTTTGCTTCGCAACATGTAATATAATATACACTTTATTACATGAATCGTTAGCCTGAATGCCAACCAATACTATAATTAATATTTATAATCAAGACCACAGCTTTCAGTTAAAGTACTTAATAAACTAAACATACCCTCCGACACTTGAAGGTGAACAGCTGTACATCAGGGTACTTATGCGGCGGCGGACCACCCCGCGCTGATATCTCCGCCACGCGCGTGTCGTGCGACAGCGGGACTAGCGCTTCGCCCTCAGCCAGTATCTGTGAAAAAGAAGGTTAGGTTAGAACTGGTTTTTATGCGTTTATGCGACTAAGTCTGAGAGACGTATGATCCTAAAGTACCAGATAAGATATATATTTATAGGTGTAAAGCCATGCACAGAGATCTTATTTTATTAGATAATGATATATAGCTAGAAGTGGTTTCGTTATGACTGCGAGACGTACGCAGACGCACCGCAAGTCCTTTCAGGTTTTTTATAGTCCAAATGTCCATACTCCTCACCTGATGATAGATGTCATTAAAAACGCCTCCATTTCAATGCGATAAACATGGCCACCTATCAGTATAATGTTAACCATCAACACAATTAGAACTCTTTTTTTTTAACCAAACAAGTCTGCGCTGATGTACATACACATAGATGGCTTGAAGCCACGAATAGAATCACTGATACGTGGATGAGACGCAGACACATTAGCGACACTAACCGGGAGTGTAGCGGCCGGCAGCGCCGCAGCACTGAGCGGCCACAGCAGGCTGGGCGCCGCGCGTACGGCCACGCGCGCCGTGTCGCCCACGCGGCCGCGAGACACGCGCACTGTAGACACGCCGCGGGTACTCCAAGCGCATTCCAACACGCAGCATGCGCCATCTCAAATAAAAAACGACACTATTTAGTAAATTAAATCTTTGTTTAAATTAGAAATCTGACTTCATGACGTACTAGCAAGCGCCAAGACGGTAACCCCTTTAGTATGGGCACGCTTAGCACAATATTCTTCTGTATTGTTATAAAATATAACTCTTTGGTTACTAAGTGACTGACAGTCAACGTACAGCCGAAACTACTAGTCGTAGAATGCTGAAATTTGGCATGTAGCGATGCGATTATGATTATCTAGATAAAGCCATAGTAAATGATCTACTGTCTGACCATAGTGGACAATTGGTAATGTTTAAGGTTAAAGCTGTCTTACAACAAATTCAAATACAATAGAGGCCAATTACAACTGGCAAATTAGCGAAATTTAAGTGTATTTTACAAAATAATTTAAATGATCTAAGCCATGACATTCAAGATGCAAATAAACTTTACGATCATTTATTTTCAGTGGTATTAAAAGAATTCAATACAACATTTGAAAAAAAGTCAATGGACACTTTCCCTAAGTTTATATTTAGTGACTGGGCGACTAAATTTATTAGGATAAGCAAGGAAATACTATATGAACTATATGGCCATAAGCCTTTCATTAACACGGAATAATTTAATATGTATATAAACAAATATTCATAAGTTTTTAGAAACAATTGCAAGGTAGCTAAAGCCCTGTACATTAGCAAAAAGATCAAATGGGCTGATAATAACACACATAATAAGACAGTTTGGAAAGTTATCAATAATGAAACTAATAGGAATAAAGTACTCAACACTGATTTTTTATTGGAGACTTCACATGGTGCCATAAGCTCAAATTTTGAAGCAGCTCAAGAATTTGTGATTTTTTTTACTAACATACCATTTAAAACTACAGAAGCTTTAAACTTGTCACCCGAGGTCTCAAATGCTTTATTAAGAGCAAACGTTCCAGACTGCCTGGTTGAATTCCAATTCAAACATATCAACCCTATGACAGTCATAAAAGCTTTCCGGCAAATTAAAATCAAATTGAACGAAGACCTATGGGGTATGTCCGTCAAAGTGTGCATGTCCATAATTGAGACCCCAGCACCATACTTGGCTTTAATATTTAATTTATGTGTGGACCAAGGTGTCTTTCCGGATATAATAAAATACAGTAAGGTTATACCACTTTTTAAGTCCGGCGATAGTAAAGACACCAATAATTATAGACCTGTATCCGTGTTGCCGGTTTTCAGCAAGTTCTTTGAAAAGTGATGCTCAATCAGATGCTCAATCATTTCAACACCAATACAATCTTGCACGATCAACAGCATGGTTTCACCAGGAGTCGTTGTACGACTGACGCTGGTGTCACCTTACTAAAACATATATTTGCAGTGTGGGAAGAGGCCCAAGATGCCATAGGAATCTTTTGTGACCTCGCCCAAGGCATTTGATTGTGGTAATCACGAAACCTTGCTTAAAACTAGAACATTACCGACTTTGTAAACTTGCACTCATTGTCAGTTTAGTAAAGTCTTATTTAAATGATAGACAGCAGCAAGTTCAAATATATAGTGTAAATTCATGTGGTTTAGGAGTCAAAACGGGGGTACCACAAGGCTCAATACTGGGTCCTTTCCTCTTTTTAGTGTACATTAATGATCACCCTATCTTTTGAAAAAACAATCACAAATGATTTTATTTGCTGACGTTACGTCCTTAATATTTAAGATAAATAGACGTTCTCCAAAACTTGACGAAGTAAATGACGCTCTACAGTAGGTCCAAAATTGGTTTACTGCTAATAATTTTAAAAACCAAATGTATTAGATTTGTTTTACCGAAGTGTTGAGGAAATAGTATTGAATAAAGAGAAACTAGAATTCGTCGAAAGCACAGTTTTCCTGGGGATAACGCTCGACTCAAGGCTACAATGGGGACCTCATTTAGCATCACTTGCAGGACGGCTAAGTTCAGCAGCATATGCTGTCAGAAAAATCCGTCAACTTGCTAATGTAGATACCGCGCGGCTGGTCTATTTTAGTTACTTTCATAGTATCACGTCTTATGGTATTTTGCTATGGGGACGGGCTGCAAAAATAAGAGTCTATTTTTATTCTGCAGAAAAGAGCAGTTAGAGCCATTTACAATCTCCGCCGGCGCGATTCTCTAAGGGAACTGTTTAAGGAAATGAACATCATGACGGTACCTTGTCAATACATATATGAAAACATTATGTATGTTCGGAAAAATCTTCATATTTTTTAATAAGATCAGCGGCAGGCATAATTTTATATAATGTAGATGCATTTTATTTTCAAATATTGTAAATGTGAGTACCATGGAGCCATTTACATGTGATAAGTTATAGTTTACTTTGTGACTTGAACTAAAATGGCAGTTGAGAGTATGTCATGCTCGCTTAAATGTCTCGCTGATGGTGGCGCGTGTGTTGGATCATTCGGTTCCCTTCAAAATGGTTAAGCGAAATGGTGCCGATACACGCGTCATGTTTGTGACCGACCGCCGTCGGTTGAGACTGGTCACTTCTTAACTGCCACTGACTTGTTTTAATCTTTATACTTTGAATTGTTTTATAGTTTCCTTTTTTTCTTTGCATTGTCCTCACATATAGAAGCGGCCAAGGATGTAAACAAGGTTATGTAATACAGAACATGATTTAAAAGAGTGTCCGTGGAGTTTCTTGCACGTTCTTCTCCATAGAGATCTACGCTTTGGAACGTGCAGCTTCACCTCTTTCAACTTGACAATTCAAAAGTGCCTGTAAGGGGTTTAATTGAAATAAATGCTTTGAATTTGAATTTGTAGTTTCCTTGGGGAGTTTATGGGAGCACTAAGAGAGAATTTCCCGAAATTCCTAAGGAAACGGCAAAAAACGGGATTTGGGCATACGAAGTCACGGGTAAAAGTTAATTCTGCAATATTATCCTTTTCTTTTACTTTATATTTTTTTTTATGATGGGTGTCAAAGAAATGTTCTCTATGATATATTCTGTTCTACTATGCAAATACTAGAAGTCCTCAAACGATGTTAAGGTTACGTCTAAAAGACGTACATGCTTAAATCTCATACTAACCCATTGGTTGCATCCAATTTGCTACAGTAACATTCTGTGGTTCTGGACCCTCAAGTAACGTTACAGCAAACGATCCACAGTTGCATCTGCAAAAAGAAAAAACAAGTGAGACCTTACATTATGCATACATTTTATTTTAGTCCTGATAGGATATCCGCTATAAGGAGATAGTTTAATATCCAGCGATTGGTATATTTAGTTGCGTGCTCCATTTAATGTAATCAAAACCTTAAATTAATGATCATAAAATTCAAGTAATACGGGCCCGTGATTTTGACGCGGCTACGGTAGTTACTTTATTGAAATGAAATTGCTATTTATTTGGAACGTTACTTACGTATGGAAGTTGAACAGTTCTCCGGTTTCTGGGTTGGTTGCTGTAACCGCAATGTGTAGATGATGTGGCTTGCCAACTCGCGCGAATCCTGAACTCGATACTTGAAGCATTTCGAAAGGTGCTGCTAATACTCTGTAACAGATATAATGCACGTTAGATAGGCGTTCTATCGAAATGTAAAGTTTACAGTATAAAAACATGTAGTTAGAGGTCCCATGTGCCTATCGGAAAATGAAAATCTTAAATAAATGAGTTCAGGTTATTCAATAAAGAAGTAAAGTTTGTAAGTTTGTGGGTTTGTAGGATGTAATCTGTGGAACTATAGAACTGATTTTGAAAATTCTTTTAGCAGTATAAAGCCATTCATGGGTTATTTGACTAAAATAAAAATGATGAAAAGAAATCGAAAATTACAGTTTCTAAAAATTCTATCGTTTACACGTTCCCCTAACTTCAACGCCAAATTAATGATTAGTTTAGTTAAAGCACAAAAGTGAATATCTCAGGAAAACCTGAAAAAAATATCACAGCAATCAGCATTAAAAAAAATCCAATATGCTCAACTTACCTCCCAATAGCCTTTACATGTGGGTAGTTCTTCAACTGCACTCGTACGCCGATCTCGCCCGTCCCCCGCACCGTCACAACGCCATCGGACGTCAGAGAGAGAGGACCTGGTGATATCTCGCTCTCTATTTCCGACCAAACGACTGGCTCGTCTCCACCGCCGATGTGTTTGAGGTTAATTTCCCTGTAGAATAAAATAAACATTCATTTTTGGATTACACTAAATTAAGCCTGAATATATCAAAGGGTAAGTTATATTCAAATCATTGTTGTTAATTTACTTCCTTGTCAGTTAACTTTTTAAAGAAACTCCTATGAAGCTCCTGGTGAAATCGCTGACACAAATGTGTGCATTACGATTCAGTCAGTCTTTTTATTTTATTTCGCGAATTCGCTCGCATTATAGTAGCCTATAAAAGTTTCCTGGGTCTAATCTAAACATTCAATAAGTTCAGATTCCATAGAAAAACAGGACATTTTCTTCTAGAATGACATCAGTAAAACTTATATTTTAAATGCAGTCAAATACCCCTTTAATTTCTTGTATAAATAAATACGTAGTTACTTACTGAACTGTGTCTGTCCATGCCACATAGATATGTGGTGGTACAACTTCTAAAGGATCCACTGCTGCGGCTGTCACTTGACCCTCCACCTGAAAAGAATATTGGTACCAATAAAATAAATATTGACCAACAAAACAGAAAATATATAATCATTAAAGAAGGTTAAGTTACCAACACTTTCCATATTTATGAATCGCAACCCAAGTGATACGATCGGCTGATGATAAGCATAGAAAATTCAATCAATTTGATTATTTTTACCACATTAATTTTGCGATTATTTTCGTTCACCAACATAATTTGATATTAAGGAAAAAATGTTGTATGTACCTTCCGGGAAATAATCCTCCCAGCAATGGAATGCAACCTCGCAGTGATAGTCAAAGAGCCAGCATTCTGCGCAACCGCATCAGTCAAGGTACCATTTTCCGTGGACCGCAACAGATCAACATTAGCTTCTCCTTCCACCGCTAACCTTATCAGAATCTGGTCACCGGCCGTCAAGGCATGTCCGTTATCATCTAACACAATACAATGTACTACAAAAGGCTCTCCTCTTATCAGTAAGCTTGAGGGACGTAGTGTGACCCGAATGCTGTGTGCCTCTGCAACGGTGAGCGTTGCTGTAGCAACTTCGGTTGCTCCCGACATGAGGTGTACGTTTGTTGTTCCTATGTCTGTGCCCCTGACTAGGCTGAGAGTGTCTTCTAGTAAGGCTACGTTCGTGTCGGGTACTTTTAAGTAGTACATAGTGTCTGCGATGTCTTGCACGGTAAGGCGGCCTGCACGTGCGCGAACGACTCTGGAAAAATAAATGGATTATAATAAATTTATTGATTCAATTTAATGAGTTACAAATCTTAATCTTAAATTAATCGAGATCGCGGTTGAAACCGCAGGCCGCTGCTAGTATTAAATAAAACGTGTAGAAGAATCCCGACCTTGGAACGTGAACAACTGAAACATTCAATGGGAGGCCTTATCAACCAGGCAATTTGGGATGGAGAGTATTTGCCTGAACATGAAATGGGACTGTCATTGGTGTGACAAAACTTAAATAACTTGATGTAAAATATTAGATATACCGGCACCGATACATACATAATATGCTACATAAATACTAAACAAACAGCCGGAAAAAAATAAACGTTGTCTATTGATATAATCACAGCAACAGGTAATGTTGTTAGCGTGCCTTACCGGAACTGGCAATGCATTCCACAGACAGGCAGCCTTATAGTAATAAGGCTGCCTGTCTGTGTGTGTCATAGCCAGTGTGACTGTCTCAGTGGAATAACATATATTCTATCTCTTTTCCCAAAATGATACAGATACAAATTTAGGTCAATAACTTACCTGTATCTCAGTGTATCACCAGGCGCAATGCTTGCCGTAGCAGGCATCAGCACGACACTAGCTATGACATGCAAGTTGAAGTCTGTGCATATGTCACCAAGGCACACGGTAACTTTAGACTCTCCCATGGCCTGACCGTATAGAAGAGCTGAATGCGCGCGAAGGCCTCGGGCTTCGAGTTCCGTGACCCCGCGAGGAGCTTCGTAGTCTGTATCCCGCCATCTCACTAGCCTGCAATATTGGGAAAGATTTGCTTTAGGAAAAGGTAAAAGATGGCTGTATTCTTTATTTAGGCAAGAAGAAAATATAAGTTTGTTGATGACACAGAGCTGGGAATTGCCGTGCTCATGCGTCTGCAACCGGTTGAGGGGTCTCACTGCAGTGCTGGGCCCGTTTAAAGTCATTAAAAAAAAAGTTGAATATGTATTCTTTTTTAAATAGGGGAATGAAATTAATTGCTAATTTATTTAATACTAGTAATAAATTAACGCTGTAAATCTAAGTACCTGTCGCTCGATAGACATTATCAAATCAATGTCTATATTACATAAAATGCCATTTTCAGGCCTCCCAATATTATGTAAAAAAACTACTCACCAGATAGGTGCTTACAGTGGGGTATAAAAAATGTTGTGTAGTGTAACACAACATTTTTGAAATCTAATTGATTGTAGGTATATTTACTTACGTAACCAGAGGATCTTCACCAACATTGCTGCCAAGATTCTCTATAGTCCATGTGAAACTTATGCCTTCCAGAGTCGAAAAGGTGTTTCCTAGAAATATAATAAAATTAGTTACTTCAAAGTGTTTATTTCACTAACAAAGCATTATGATTTAAATTATTAATCTCCGAAGCTCTTCATGATATCTTGACAAAATTTAAATGGGACCACTTCCGAACAAACCTTTATCGAAAAAAATATAATGCTATGAATCCGTCTTTATATCACGGGTGTTTATATATATATATATATATATATAAACAATTGATAAGAATTGATAACGTCAACATTTGATCATATCTTAATCCTTGTTACGCCATATCATTTCTTTTCTTAATTCGTATTTGATTTTATTTATTTATTATTTTGATTCAAATCAACCGACACACATCCTTTAAAAGGTTCATTTGATAACTAGCGTCAGACAGCGTCAGTCTATCTGGCATATAGCTGAAATGGATCTTTTTAGTGCAGCCGTGAGACACTCACTAAGTTTTTTGCATGCCATTTTTGTAATAAATGTCCCGTGCGTTTTTCATGTATGTGCTAAATAAATCTAATGCTTTCTTTCTTTCTTTATATCATGAATATCTGGCCACATAATGAAATGACATCTTCAAACCTAACTTCGACGACGGGGCTCTTTTTCGATCTGTTGGATTTGAAGGAACCTAACTTGAATGGCATGACGGGACCTAAGCTTTCTCGCTTCGCTCACTTACTCTGGTTCCCGTTGCGCCCTACATTGTGTAATGGCTTTTTTTCTTGCAGCAATGATGCAGCACAAAAAAAAATTTCAGCAGCTTTCATGATTTGGTACTCAGCGAGTGGTTCGCAATATTAGGCCTAATACTGGATAACTGCCGAATATTCGTGGCATTTCAGATGATATTGATATATTTTTGTAATTTTTTTCTTTTTAATGATTGTCAAGTTCTTTAATCAACTTTAAGAAAATAGCAGATCCTATTTAAATATTATATATCATAAACCTTAGTTATTTTTAACATTATGCAACTTACCTTGATCATCATAGGCAACAAGTTCAAAGGCCTCTGGTGCTTCTTCCAGAAACAGGTTCCATGTCGTACTGATCACTTTCAGAGATCTTATTGTGTCTATATCTACATCTCCTCGGAGAATCTGGATAAATGAGAAATATAGTGTAATTGGTGGATCCAGGAGAGGACTTAAAGGCATTGGCTGTGGTCAAAGTCATTGACAAATTTACTTAGGTATTAATACTGTAAAAGCAAAGATTCTGTTGGACAGGCTGTGGGAACGAGTCGTGAAACAATGCTAACTTATACATATATAAAATTGTAACAGGTTGATATCTGTAAATTGAAGATACTGAAAAAATAATTTGTGGAGTTAAGGGTATTAGATACATTTGTTCCACCTGCATGCAAAATATGCGCTTAGACGTATATGTAGTTGGGGAAACCAGCCCTATATACATATAGGAGTATTAGAGCAACAGAAGCTAAAAACAGTTTTTAACCGACTTCTAAAAAAGGAGGAGGTTCTCAATTCGGATGTTTGTGTTTTTTTTTTTTTTTTTTTATTGTTTGTTCGCGCATAACTCTGTCGCTTGTCAACCGATTTGAAAAATTCTTTTTTTGTTGGATGAAATGGTCCCATGAAAATTTTATCGAAATCAACCAAGCGGTTTTCGAAAAATCAACAAAAATCTAAAAAAAAATATGTACATTTTCTACATTGATGACCTCTTAGTTTACTCTGCGAAGGAGCAGTACGTTTTTTTTTACACGACTGTGATTGCTTCGTTTAGGTGGGGGAGGGGAGGGGGTGTAGGTACCACTAAAAAGTGAAAAATAAAAAAAACTTTTTACAAAAAATAAAACCGACTTCTACTCTAACTCTAACTCGGTGTTTTTGGTTGCTTTTTTGTTGTTGAACACACCGACTTCCGAAATTAAAGTTATTTTATACTTTTTGGTTTTTTTTGTTTAGAAGTCGGTTTTAATTTTTGTAAAAAGTTTTTTTTTTAGAATAATAGAAACTTTCACCAATGTGACATAAGCACCACTACACTATTATCAGCTGTTTACATTATATGATACTCACTAGTCACTATAATGTTATCTGCAAACAGATCTCTTAAGGTGGTAATTCAATAACCTTAAATAAACAATCAAAGTCTTCAATGAAAATAAGATAGTTTCCCGCCTTTTACCACGGCTACACTTTACCTCGCCTGTGTTGGCCTCCTCGGCGAGAATGATGACCGAGCCAGGTGGTACACAAGACTTGGAGACCGAGACGCGCGCCGCTCGGGAACAGTGGCCTAAAGCATCATCGTACAGAGGCTCCAAGTCTATGATGTCATCGCGAGACAAACTCCTACGAAAAAAAGTTTATGTAATCACTTCTGATTTTAAACCTTAAAAAATATAAACCGTAATAAGTTTTCTGCTAAGACTCACCATGTGTAACAACCTCCTTCAATTATTTCAAAGGTAAAATTGATATTCAAATCTTCAAACCAAGGTAACAACACCCTTGGAGTGTTTATTTTAGCTCCTTCACATGTGCACCCAAGAAAACACAGTAGGGATAAGAAAACAGCAGTCTTCCTAGTCTCCATTATATTATTTTATTAAATACATCAATATGACCAAAACAATTCCACTATTTTGAAAATCTAACCTATTCCTAGATCGGCAAATCGCGCATTTCATTCAAACTTTTGACAGTCTATGGGAGTTGTCGTTTTCTTTTTTTTTCTAGAGTAAAACTATAAATCATCCACTATTGTCAATGGACCATTCGTTCATATTGAGACAGTGTGAACACGTTATCTTGTAATATCTACGAAAATAATGTACATAGGTCTACCCAAAACATCTTGGTTGGAAGAAAAGTTCACGCAAGCATGAATGGAACGTTGAAATAAAAACCATGAGGTACAGCGATGATCTGGATTCTGGACGTGAAATACTGCAGAAATAGAGATGAGATATACCTGCCATTCTCCATACCCGGCCTTTAAGGTATGGGTATCACTAAATACCTGGTACAAATACCAGGTATCAAAATACTTCTAAGTATTTGGGTGTGGTAGGATTTCGATAAGTAAACGTATGCGATAAGTATGGTATGCCTCCAATATAATGTAGGTACGATGTTTCAAGTACCTATACGTAATTATGCATTATGAGATATGAAATCTTTCCTTCCTACTTTACCAGGCTTAGGACTGTCGCAAAACTTACAACTAACGCAAAAAAATCAAAACATTGTCGACCTAAGTACCACTAGACAACGTAAACATTCAAACACGTAATAATATTCCCTAACATAAACAAACTAAGGAACTCTTTCACGTCGTGACAAATAATGTAATTATGCTATTATGTTCCTTATGCACGTAAAAATAAGTATCCATTTTGTCTAACTAAATTAAATCAACCGAATGTTCATAAAGCACGAATGACGTTTCGGGTCCCTTCGTAAGCTGTCGGGTAGCTTCGGGTTGCTTCGGCGTACCGAACTACCGATAAAACTGGGCGCTACCTTGTGGTAGCGGTTCGTATCGTACTATGCGTCTGACGTCATACCTTCAAGGTATTTACCCAGTATTTCGGTCCGTACCCGGTCTATGTACTGGGAAGCACATACTTGGTAATTGGTATATATACCTCTACCAGTATATACGTCTCATCTCTATGCAGAAATACGCTCACAAAAGTAGTTTCAAGGCAAACTTGATGTACCTAATTTAAAATCGACTATTGATTTTTTTTCCATCGAAAGTATCGAAACTACTCTATTTCAGAAAAAAAAACAAGATAAATGTCAAAATGTTAAATATGGCTGCTGTGTATTCGTCATGTTTTGTGTCGTATTTTACATGAATTTTATAAATAATTGTCAAAATGAGTACGATTAGTAATTAAAGTGAGACAATATTAACGCTCCTAAGTTATTAAAAACTATTAGAAAAGGGGTCAAGTGTCAGAAATCACCATGTCTTCAGACAGGACTACTGAAATAAAAGGCAACGAGATCGATAAAAGCAAACGTCGTCACAAAACTGACGACACTGTTATTGCGACAGCGGCAACAAACGGCGTTGAAGATACAGTGCAATTCGCGAAGATGGAGTGTGCGGTCGAAAGCGCGGGCAAGCCCACAGAGCTGTGTCTTCAAGGCAACACTCACTTGATTTCTAGTACAACGAGTAGTTTGGCCGATACGCCCGGTGATTCTGGTGTTTTGTGTTTAGATAGTGAGGCCTCGGAAGCCACGAGCCAAGCGCTGATGTCGCACAGTCTCATAGGGGCCGAGGAATTAGCGTGTGACAGTGTTTACGACGCACCGCCGTCATGCTCTCAAGACATGATCAAAAGTACCACCAGTAGCATAATGACTCGCAGTGATATCGACAATCAGAATATTGGAGTGCCTGATGATATTGTGCCAGAACTCATCATTGAGACACACAAGAAACCCTATGAAAATTTACCAGATTTAGTATTAAAAGCTTTAGAAAGTGAGAAAGGTGCTGAAGAATCTCGAAAGCCTGCTTTGAGGAATGAACCAAAGAAGTCTCTCTCTGAAGATATTGTCTATAGACGAAGATGTCGGAAAAAGTCACAAAGTGGACCTAGTTCTCAGAAGAAAAGGGTTTCATTCCATGAAGATATTTTAAACAATACGAAAACAGATAATATTCACATTGAAAGAGGATTTGTATCCTATGGACCTGATAGTTCATACTGTGATAGGTTTAGGCAAAAGAATAACATTGTAACCGACAGATTTTCATGGTGTGCCTCAGGTGATAGGACACCAAAGTATGCTGCTGATGTGGCTCAACAGACAATGTCAGATATCCTCACGTATGGTGATTCACAAAATGACCGCAGTGGTATATTTGAATACTGTCAGAATTATCAAAAAGTAAACCAGGACAATAATAATGATAAAGACAACAATAATGAACCCAGACCTACTGGGAAGCTTTATGGATGTGACTCAAACAGCTCAGATTCTAATTTCAGCTGTGACTCTGAAACCTCATCCAGTGACTCATCTTCATCACATTCAAATAAAACCGAAACTTCAATGTTGCACAGAAAATGTGACAAAGCTCAGAAATCTTATTCCTGTGATGCATTTGAAAATAATGGACATGTTGCATTTATGAGGAAAACATATTTTTCTGAAGCAGATATTGACCAGTCCACTGATAGAATGAAAATGCCTCTTGAAGTTTCGCACAGTCCAAATACAGTGAAATCTGTATTGAAGAAAAAACGCTACATTACTACTAGTATTGTTGAGGAAAGAAAATCACATAACAAAGTATTAAATCTACTGGATGCTAACAACATCATAGATTCGTTGAAGAATTTTTACAAAAACTTTAACTTCAATTTTGCACCAGAAAAAGGTTTGCCTGAAAATAGTTTGGAATTGAACAATGTTGTTGAAGCTTTACCTTGTGATGTTAATCACAATAAAAAGATGTCTAAAAGCCTAGACTCAGGGTTCCAGGCTGAAGATGAGGATGATTTTGTTGAAATCAATCTAAATGGCCAACCATTAGAGACTGCAAAACCCAAGGAAATTACAACACCTTCAAAAACAGCTGTGGCAGGTGATAGAACTCCCAATGAAGGATCCCCAAGGCATAAACTCACACTGAACATGAAAGCTCAACTTGATAAGAAACCCAACAAAGCAGACCTCCCACCACTTAGCAAGTATGTTGTAAACTGTGAGAGTACTGTCTATGAACACAAGGGAGTTTCCTACAGCTATGTCCATGATACATTCCAAACTGCTTTTGATGCACCCAAAGAGACCTTTGTTCCTATCCCTGAAACAACACCAGTGAAAGAGCTAGTGACTAACACAAGCAAAGTCGACCTCAATAAATCTACTGATACTGACTCTTCAAGCAAGACTTCAACCCCCAAGAGACAGTTTAACAAAAATATCCAAGACGAGACTGAAATTAAAAATGGCATTTCCAAGCATTTGTCTTCGCCCAAGAAGCAGAATGTAAACAGGTACAGTCGTAAGTCGGCGTCAACCGTGCAGAGAGTGACCGACGAGCCGCTGCCGCAGGTGAACAGCGACAACTGTTCAAACACAGACAACTCAACCTTGAAGGGAGCCGAAGACTTTAACGACGACTTTTTCGACAGCCCCGGGAATCAAAAGCTACAATCTAACAAGTCGGCGTTATTGAACCGATACTTGAAGAATGTGTGTCAAAGGAAAGACCTTGAACTCAAAATCAAGAACAATAAGTTCTTTCAATTCAAACTTAGAATGGAGAAACATTTTCCGAGCATAATACTACCTTTGAAAGAGGTGTCTGATACATTCCACGTGTCGGCTGACAGGATGTCGAGGCTCATAGACAAAGAGGTGATAGAGAACAAAAGATTGTCTGTGAGACTGCTGACAGCGGACGAACCGTCCTACTTCGATAGTTTCGAAGATAACGTAGCCATTGAATGTAATGAAAAGCTCAGGCTACAGATATTCTCGTATCCGAATGAAACATTAAATAGGGTAATTATGTTTGGTTACTAAATCGCACGGCAATTTCATTCACCGTAATACGACCTTGATTACGCGATGTTTTGTACAAGGTACTAATTTAGCGAAAAAGTTTTGAAAACGATTTTAATCATCGGTCGAAACTCGAAAGGTCAATTTAACGGATCGAATGTTTTGTATTCATGAGGTATTTTTAGCCTCTTTCTTTTGACCTTCATCGAGTCTGATGTTCTTTCAGATGATGAAAGTAAAGTCTCCATACAGCATGGAGGATGGTTCTTGGACGCCACTACTAGTTTTTATCACGGACTATGCGCTTTATGTTGCGAGCGTGCAGCCTGGGGGTACCGAGTACGAAATGCTGTGTCGACTGCCTCATAACGAACTGGATGCTATTGTTGTAAGTATGGTTTACAGGAATTCACATACTTACGTAGATCTTAGAACTGCGAAAGCACGCTTATGAAATAATAGACGTGTTTTTCGGTGATTTTATTAGATATTTTAGCAGATACTGAATCCGATACCTTCTTCTTTTCTTGACCTTTTAACCGACTCAAAAAGGAGGAGGTTCTCAATTCAATTTTTTATTTTTGTATGTTTGTTCAGCTATATTTTCGCCGATGGACAACCAATTTGGATGATTCTTTTATTGTTTGGAACGGTACTTTTCCGGAATGGTCCCAATTCAAATTAGTGAAGATCTGGTGAAGAAAATCGCAGATCAGTTATTGAAGAGTTCCGTTCTTCAATAACTGATAGCAAATCTCCCGGGATTGCTGAAATCGCATGTCTGTTTATTGTTTACACCAATAACATCACGCCGGTAGGTTGTGAAGGGGTACGCAGATGTATACAAGACAGCCTGGAACACCTTTACTTCAAAAATTATGTTAAACTAGCAGTGCCCCGCGGTTTCATCCGCGTAACTCCCGTTTCCTATAAAATATAGCTTATGTTACTCAGGGTAGCTTTATAAAGGTGAAAGAATTTTTGAAATCGGTCCAGTAGTTTTTGAGTTTATACGTTAGGTACATACAAAAAAAAACAAATCTTTCCTCTTTAAAATATTAGTACAGATTTCTATGGTTATCTATTTGGGCATAACTTTATTCAGAATGTACAAAACTTCTCAAAACCATTACACTGATCTACATATATGTATGTATAAGTAATAATAAGATAAATGTAGATGTTTATGCAATTAAAGCGGGTTCAATAATATCTTTACGATTTATATGATTCATTAAAACAATTCGATAATATTCCAGACGTATTAACTCATATTGGATCATGATAATACGACCTTATGATACGCGAAATTGTTTATAATATTCAAATCAATGCCCTGTACTATGCATGTAATTATCAATTACACATTCATTTGTAATGTCTATTGTCTTGATTGTTTGTTTTACTTTCGACCAAATCGATTGTTGTGTGGCTCGTGAGTTAAAAACACAGCCAAACAGGTGTTACTTGCGGTTGTTAGTCCTTGAAAATGTTATTATTCAACATGCCTTGACAACACGTAAAATCATCGATCCTTAATGATTTCGGTCGTAATAAATTCGACCGAAACGACGAACGACGGTGACGATTCGATTGGTTTTTTCGTGTAATTAGAGAGCCTTATGTCCAGCAGTGAACTGCAACAGGCTATTGATGTTGATGACATTTTTACGAAAAGAACGGAGAAGATTCTTTGTAAATGACAGTCACATTTACGAGGAAGGCTATAGGGAGGTACAGGACAAAAGCTAGTTCCCTTAAAAATCTCGATAGAATTTCTCCCAATGAATCTAAACTTACCCTTGCGACGTGGCGTCATTTTACATCCGACTAGTGTTGTGCGAGATATACCACCAAGCTAAAACGGGAACAAAAAAACATAGGCTGTAGCTACCCGGAACACCAGTTTATAAGTAGTATTTCATTATGTGATTTTCCCACTTTTCTTATTAATCGGTCAAACTATCGCAGACACAATTATCAATTCCCAATTGGCATCACAGTGCCCGACTTTGTACTTTCGCATCCAATCTTTTCTCCTGGTCGTTGGTATATTGAGACTCTTTACTGTTTTATATCTATAGGTGGGCCCAGAAGCGCAGTACATCCAGATTTTAGACATCGCGGGTAACATTGCCTGTTCCATCGTCACTGGGGAGGCTACACTAGGCGCTCGCTTCGCGTCTTCCCTCGAATGGAGTGCGCGGACATCGCCGCTAAGGATCCAGCGACCTCCGGCCATGATCCCGCTTGGATGCAGGGAGTTAGCAGCCGCTGTGGCTAGGCAGAGGCATGAGAGGCGGGTATGTATTTTACAGTTTCCTTTTATTCAGGGGGAAACATTTAACTGTTTTTATTGAACACACACATTAATTCCGCAGCTTTCTATAAAATTAAATGATAAATGATATTTATTTTGTAATTAGGTTAAACATAACACTTTTATTTTCGTGTTTCCTTGCCGAATACCCTGAGAAGAAACACCGAAACAAACTCAAATTGCTACATGACATAGGCTAACTTTTTCGTTTTAATAGCAAGTGGACGTAGCATAGCGTCAAGGAGTGAATCAGTAAGCCGATATCTGTACAGTATAGAAATAAACACTCGTAGTTTAGAACTTGGTACAGCTGCTGCTGAGGTACTGAATAATTCAGCACCAATAATTTGCTAGATTACAGGGCCTCTTCGAAAAAGCTTGGCGGGTCTGAGAAAAATCTGCATTTTTTATAAATATGTCATTCCAACACGATCCCATTGTCATTTTGCTGAAAGTTCGTAATCTGTTAAATTCATAATGGTCGATCATTGGTCGGTCAATGGTCTTTTAATACTTTTTTTATAATCGAGCTATTAAAAGCAATGAGTACACAATGACGTTCTAATGGTAGGTCACTGATCAAAGGAAGTGTCAAAATTTTAGCAGATTACCGCATACGTCTATGATTTATTTGTTATGCACGAGATTACCATTCTATGCCATTTCTTTCAATGGTCTGTCAGTGGTTGACCAATGGAAAGTCATAGTGACGCTTTTATATTAGTAGATTACCAAGCTTGTCAAAATCAACCATTCTGAAATGACACTACACACACACACACACACACACACACAACACACATACACACACACACACACACACACACACACACACACACATTTTGACACTATTGTAATAGCAGACTTGAGGCCCTGTTCTAGAGTAACCATTGATGGATTGTATGAAAGATGATTATGTAGGCTAGAGAGATACTAAAGAGTGAGACGTGCTGGCTTGTGATTAGTGCAAGAGGATGGTAATAGTGAGTGACCTTTGCTTCCAATTTCGTGTTTGCCCATATATACTGGAGAAGATGATGCAGGAACCGAAAAAGCTAATATGAATGGCCAGAATCGGATCGCTAGTCCACATATCTGACCACGCCACATCGCCACAAAGTACTATGGTTGCAAAACGGCTGTATAAAAGACCTTCTGTTGCGCACTTTTTGTGCGTTTCATATTTTTTTCATTGAGTAGGCCACATTAAAAAAATATCTCCGAAACAATATCGTAACAACTGATTGTTTTGTTTTCGTTCAATTAAATAAATATCATTCAATTGCTCTCTATTTCTTGATCAACCGGTTTTTGAGGTACTTGAACTGATAAATCTTAATAATTATGAACTTTATTTTGTTTGACCTCGTCTTTTATCACGAAGTGAACGTACAACGTGTTTTAACGGATTATCTGTTATTGGTTGTGTTTGTTATGTTACTAGCCTAATAAAAAGATAAGGGATGCCAATGTATTGAACTAGCGAGACATAACTTATAAGTATCATGACTTTTACTGGGTGTACCAATTCTTTTTATATTCGAAAGTTGGTGCTTGTCATGTGGTCCCATTTAAATTTGAGTGAGATCTGACGACGACCTACTTTCTCATTCAATCTCTCACTGTCGATGTAAAATGAAAAAAAAAGCTGTATACGATGGTTTGGAACAGCATCTTAGTATTTCGAGGTGGTCCATTTCTGTTTGTTGAAGATCTGATGAAAAACCGAGATAGGAAACGGAACTCTCCAACAAATGATAGCAAATCTTCCGAGATTGCTGAAATCGCATGTCTGTTTATTGTTTACACCAGTTTATAACACGTACGCTGTGATGGGTACGTTTAGGTGCCGGGTGTCACAACTAAAAAGTGAAAAATAAAGGTTGTTTAAAAGTCTGCTGTATTTTTCATTCCATGTCAACTTTCATACATTCTCCTGCTACATGTACTAGGTATAAGTAAACCATTATGTCATCACAGTGGATTGGAACTGTTTCTTCTAAACATAAGTTACCTCTTAATCTATCTAGAAACAGCATTGCACCCAGTAACTAGATCTAGAACCTTTATACCTGTGTCACTCAACCTTGCAATGTAATCTAGTCCTAATTGAATCAATAAAATGTATTATTTATTAATTGCTTCGCGGCCATCATGCGCAAACGGTGCGCATCTATCATGCGCCGTACGCGCGACAGTCCCAACACCATCCTGCGCGCGCTGGCGGACCGGTGGGACTCTCCGATGCTGGCTCGCTGGATACGGCTGCATGCAGTCATATAGTGATTTTCCACCATAATCGGGGAGTCCACCCGGGCCACTACATTTAGCAAATACTTTTGTTTACTAACACTAGTTTATAAGCTCGCATTGTACTAACAAATATGGATGTAATCGCAAGATGAGTCTGAAATAAATAATTTATTATTATTATTATTATTATTATTACACTCGATTGTGAATGACATTGCGATTTTATTAGTCACATAATTAGGGTGCTGGTTGGTGGCCAAAGATCTCTAAATGGCAGCCGGCCAACGGCTTAACGTGCTTTCCGAGGCATGGAGAAGTCTCGTTATGTTAAGATGGTCACCCATCCACAGACCAACCTCGACAAGCGTTGCTTAACCTCGAAGATCGACCCGTGCGGCTGTTATAATGTAGCTACGAGCTCCCCCTAGCCCGTGATTGGTTAACAAACACCTTTAAAAAAAACCGAATTGGTTACATATGTAGCTTCGAATAACATCTGCCAAACTGCAAAGTGACAATCTTGTCGGCAGTGGGCTCTCGTGGATTTCACACGAGGTCCTGCTAAACACAACATGTAAATGTGTAAGCAAAATCTAAATCGACAAATTAAAAATCGAATTACGCATGTAGGTGCACATTTTCACGATAAGGATAAAGTTTTCCCTGTCAGTAGTTTTGTTGATGAAAAAACAACTGTTACAATAGGTTTCATTACGCGCTATAAAATAGTTGGTATGCTAAATAGTAGACTGAATAAGAGCATGAAGTAATAATTAATGCCTTTCTTCACATAAGATCATGTTTTCACTTGGTTTTAGCAAACTTGTTTTAATTTAGAGCCTTTTTTGTATTGGAAGTCATCAAATGAGTTCTTCCGCTCGGGCGGAGCGGAAGGGAGTGTCAGACTCTTACTCACTAAAACCCACCCGTGTTCCTCCTAATGCCGTTTGCGTTCCAGTGCCGCGGTGACTCTTTCGAACAATTCCACAACTTTACTTCAAATCGTAGCCTTTGACATTAAGGTTGTTTACGTCATATAGAAAGGTCAAAATCGATTGCCGGCATTTGTAGCTTTCCTAAACACACAGCACATTGTGTGTAGCCCACAGCGCTTCAATTTGATGATTGATTTTAATTACTTACTGACTTATGTAATGTCCATGTTCGCTCGCCAATAGGGCCTCCTTTAGATTTTTGATTCTACTGTTGCCAGTTCTGCGGTACTTCTTTTTTTATTGTAAAATTGATTTACTCTTGAGTCTAGTGTAGGTCACAGGTAACAGCGACTATGTCGACGATGGAATGAGCTTACCCAGAAGAAGCCTGTTCACTCGTAACTTTGAAGAGACTAATCTCTTCAAAGTTACGAGTGAACAGTCTGTGTTTCCGAACGCATTCAACCCTAAGGTTGAATGCGTTCGGAAACACAGACGCAGGCAGAGAGTTCCACTCCTTTGCTGTGCGCATTACAAAAGACGATTGAAAACGCTTGGTGCGAATTGGTGGAATAGCAACTTAGTAAGGAGTTTGTCCAAGTTGTTCTCAAAGCATGTTGCAATACTCTTTGTGGTATTGCCTTGGCACTGTGGGTCTGTTGGTACAAGTTTGCGCCAAGATCCTGTGTATTCAGGCCCACCGGTCGTTTGGCATGTAGTCTAGGCATATGCTTATATGGCTGCCTTCCAAGCTGTCGAAAATTGTTCAAAAATATTATCCCGTTTATTCATCTTTAGTATATTTTTTATATTATTAATTTATTAAATATTTCGCTTATTTATTTAATTTATGATTTAAAAAAATATATATTATGTATGTTGTTTCAGATACCACAGATCCTATTCTACGGGCGTGTATGTTCCGGGGACGCGGGCGACCGTCTTATCGAAGCGCCCGGCGCCTTCGCCCCGCCCTTAGAAGGGTACCTCATGTGCCGGACGGACAGAAGTCGGCGGTTCGAGCCTTGTTACTTCTTGCTCAGGTAAGCATCTGCATTTCATGTGAATTATAAAATACTAGCTTCTGCCAGCGACTTCGTCCGCGTAGATGTCGGAAATTGTCCCAAGGGAACATAATCCCGGGATATAAAGTATCCTATGTGTTATTCCAGACTATGATCTATATCTGTGCCAAATTTCATCAAGATCCATTCAGTAGTTTTTGCGTGAAAGAGTAACAAACATCCATACATCCATACTTACAAACTTTCGCGTTTATAATATTATAAAATATGTAATTAATATGTTTTTTTTTTATCACTTAAGGGGTGGTGACTGTTATGACAATATTTTATGTCAGATGTAGCCAATTTTAGGGTAGTTGGGGAGATCAATGCACATGGATCAATGTATTGAGACCAAATAAAACAAACCTAACTTATTAGTTTCCTATTTTTATTTTTCTGATAAACACAAATTATTCGCAAGTCAAGTGATGCTATTGGCTGTTGAAACGATAAATGATTTTATGTAAGTAGGTTGTAAGAAACAACTTTAAAGAGCTCAACGATTTGATGAACAATACCAAAGTAAGGACATCTGGGTAGGCCCAGGGGCGTGCGCTCCATATAGGCAATTAGGCTAAGCCTACCCTACCATAGCAACGGATAAATAAAACAAATGTATTTATTGTAACTATGCAATAAAATAAAACAAAAATATTTAATAACTCATAACGCCTAGTATAATGCTTATAGCAACTTCTCGCCCCGCGCCCGTGCGTGTGACGTATTTCAAACTACGCTGTTCCTACGAAACGGTTCACATAGGCCACAATACGGAGTGCCTTATTTCAATTGATAAATATATGCATGTGTGCAAATGTTTTTGTGTATGTACGCCCATAATTTACACACACATGTATAAATTATGGGCGTTTTCTAGGCTCGCTGGAGCCCACTACACGGGTCCTGATTGGTTCACCACACAATTCAAGGACAAGTACTAAAATTTTATGAATGGAAATCGCTTAACAGGGTTGCCAATTTGGGAATAATAATTTCCTTAATAACTTATAGATATAGTTTAAAAAAACTGGTTAGTATTATCAAAAGTATAAAATGTACAAAATAAATGTTAAGTTGTAATTAATAACCCTCTAAATATAATTAAAAACCGCAAGAATTTAACTTTTCTCCCCAAATTTTCCAAACTTAATTTGAGAATTTGGTTTAAAGGGAATTAGAAAAATAAAATTGGCAACTCTGTTGACATAGAATTGTCAATTTTGGCGGGTTATGATGTATAACCCGGCAAAATGTCATTACATGTCATTCTTAAAGATTACGATAGGACCATGTAGCATTTTTTTTTGGAAGTGTATTGATTGTCTTTTTAAATGATATTTTTGCAAGAAAAAGAGAAGCCATATAGGGAACGTGCAGAAACTATAGGTGGCAGCACAGACGCGTCAATGTCAAGTATATTTTACTTATAAGTTTCAAATTTGCAACGCTAGATGGCACAGTCTACTTCGTGCACGTTCCCTTAAACGGAAGGTGCAGGAAGTATAGGTGGCAGCACAGGTCAAATATTTACAACGTAAAAGTTTCAGATTTGCAACACTAGATGGCATAGTCTACGCCGTGCACGTTCCCTATTGTTGATATTGTTTCATGTGACAAGCAATAGTCGTTCGAATATTTTGTTGTTGAGTGTTATAAATCATAGTGCATTGATTTATAAGTAATTCGTTTTGAGTCATAAAGTAGTGTAAATATTAAAGTTTAGTTATTTGTTTACATACTTAAAAATGGTCCTAAATTGTGAAGTTTGTGCTGACAATGTGTTTGTTAGAGATTAAAAACAGTAAGTTTTCACAGCTATCGTATAATGATAAGATTCAAGTTGTTTCTAAAGGTAGATGTATACCCGATACCCGAGTTACGAGAATTAACTCAAAAATAATTCATCTCGTACTCGTCATTTCAATCCTCAGAGTTATGAAACATATAACTGGCTATGTGTGTACACACAAATTATTTTGTTTTCTGTGCATTTTGTTCAATACTTCTAGAAAGAGTAGTTTGTATCGTCAGAATATCGTGATTTGAATTTGGTGAGTTTTTAAAATTATATGTTTCTCATCGTTCCGTATCGTGATTTCAACCCAGTAGAATGTGGTGAGCTTTTTTTTTGGACATTATGTCTGGCCTACCCTTACTCTAGAACCACTGCACGCCCCTGGGTAGGCCACATAAAGAACTGAAACCGCCAGACTAACATGAAATGAACCCCTGACATAGCGATCTACATGTTCCTCACATTCAAAATACGTTATATGAGGACCATGTAGGTCGGTGTCTGAAATGGTCTTTTTAAGAAGAAACAGATTTGAATGGTCCTGTCCAGTTAGTGCAAGCCTGGGTCAGTATTCGAGTAGCTCAACTTAGAAACAATAAGGAGCTCAACAACTCGACGAACAATGACAATGAATGTATGCCAATTTTTCACAATAATTTTTGTACGAGAAACTGGGGCTGGAATTTAAACTTTATAAAGGGTTATGTCTGCCTTAAAAACGCATCTTATTCTTTTCACACACTTCTATTTATTCCTCCCCAGAGCCGGCGTCCTACACTGGGGCCCGCACTCCTCAGATGGCACATCGCCGCTGCCTCACAACATAGCCCTCCGCTCAGTACTAGGAGTCCGGAGACACCTCGATTCCTCACGAAGGCCGCATTGCTTCGAGATCGCCTTAGCAGACAACAGCAGGCTGCTGCTAGCGGCTCCGGACGATGCCACCGCGTCCTCGTGGCTGCAGAGCTTGCTGTTGCACGCTGCACAGGTACTTGGAAGGCCAATAGGGAAGTCGACTAAAAAAATCTAATTAGTCCGTCAGATATATTTCCAAAAAATATTGGATACGTTATTTTTCTTTTTTTACGTAAACAAAAAACAAAGACGATACAGTGCGTTGAATACTCGTGTGACGTCACTACGTGCTACAATTTTAACCACGGCGTGACGTCACAAGCCCTCACTCCTGATCTTTGATGCTTTATATGTTCGTAATTTTTTATATATTTGCTAAAGCAAAAAATACGTGTCCAATATTTTTCGATAACCTAACTGACGAACTAATTAGAATATTTTTTTTACTCAGGAAACATCCCTATTGTCATACATTAAAAGCGTCCGAATGCAAGTCGCAATAACATCCCAGCAACAATCGAAGTCAAAAACTAGTGAAAAATTAGGAAAATAAGAGATCCTTTTGACAGATAATTTTGCAAGACTTGTGCCATCTTAATACTTTACACCTTTACATTTACCAAGAGGGTCTGCTATTCATTCACTACGTGTAGAACGCTTCAATTGGGGATCTTTAAATTATCTGTAAATAGGTTACATCTTGGCAAGCTTGCACATCACATCAACGCTTACCACCAGGTTTGATAGTGGTCAAACCCAAGCCTATCCATTCTTACCAGTTTTAGACATGCGAAAATATGTAAGTAAGTATGTATAAGTGTGTTTTCAGGCCCTAAACCAGTGAACAATGATGAAACTTACCACTCTTTGATAGACTCACCTGATTTAGGACATACATTTAAATCCCAGTTATAAGTTCCCCGAGCATAATTATAATAATACAACAATTCTCACGTGAACGAAGCCACAGAAATAAGTTAGTGAAAGTCTGAAAGACGACTCTAAAATAGTTCTGAAATGACTAATAAGAAAACTTTTGGTGTAAACTAACTTCTATCGCCTTCTTTCAGGCTTTAGAAGAGAAGGACGGCGCTAAAAAGTCGTGCGATAGGTCGGGGCCTCCGCCCGCGTGCACCGTGCTGGTGACGCCGCACGAGGTCATCAGCGTGCGGGACACCCTCGACCTCGCCTTCGTCACTGGCGCGGCCGCTTACCTGAAGGACAGGGGCTCGGAGGCGCTCCTCAAAGGTAATCATCCTGATACGTCGGAGTCACCAGGAGTAGCTTGTGGCTTAATATTATAGCCACACAGGAATCTTCAAGGCTAAGGGCGTGTGATCAGTCGCGTAACGCCAGAACAGACAAATGTATAGAAAAACACTCGAGCGTTCACACTCGACGCACTAACGTATCATCGGTCGAGTGTGAATGATAATACGCAACGTATGTTCCGTCAGATATGAACCTTCCCTAAGTAACGATTGCCAAGGTTGGGCCGTGGAGCCCATCTTAACTGAGATCCCTCCGTGCCTTGGAAAAAATGTTTAACTGGTTGTAGTGGCTGTCATTTGTAAATTTTTGTCAGTCATTTTGGGTAGTTTCCCAACTAGCACACAAGCTGCTTAAATGACTTCTTTACAGTCTGAATGTTCTATAATAGCTGGTCAATGGGTTTACTATAATACTAAAGTAGTTCAGTAGCGTATTTTATAGTTCTTTAACAGGCATGTGGTACAATAGCCGTACAACAGTAAATATAATCCCAATGAAGATACAAAGGCGTGTTATAGAGTTATTGTACGGGTATTTAATATAAAGCAGAGTTATAAATATCTTTTAAAACACTGCTAGATCTTATAGAGGGCTTTAATAGTTATAAGTGTTTAAATGGAGTTATAAGCTTCCTCTAAAGTGCTTTAGGTTGTATATTGCATATTTCTAAATGTCTAAGCTGTTAAATAGTACTACCTAGTACCTTTGAAACTCTATATCTACAGCAGGGATATATAATTCTATAGTCGCACGCAGGTCGTTATAGTGGTTACTTTTACAGCAACTGTATGGTAAATAGCTGTTTATGGCAAGATAAACACGCCTTATAAAGCTCAAAGCTCAAAAATTTCATTTCTAGGGCCAATATAGCGGGTGAAGTGGGACAAAAGTATTTTTACTAATATAATTGCTTTATTGTGACTCCATTCTGTCAAGAGTGCATCGAAAATAAAGAGGGTTCCATAGATTTCTAATAAAAAAACTACTGCAAATTGGAATAAATATTGAGGAACATGGCAACACAATAAAAATAAATATAACATGTTTTATTTGGAGAATGCGGGGTATGGAACGACGGTCAGGCGCGGCGCATACTCGCTCGCTTCCTCAGCCACCGATACGTAGGCGTCGCGCGCGGACTACCCGCCTCTGCATCCACTCGGCAGCTCCGATAACAACAAGCAAAAAACGAATAATGATAAAGTATAAAAAGGATCAACAGGGGTTTTAAGATTCAGATAATGGACCCCTAAATAAAATTAGATACCCACAACGGATTATCAATAGCCCGTTGTACAACCTTAGACTCTTAAAAGAATATATAAATGACTGATGTACACCTAAAAAAGTACAATAGATCGCCAATACCACAATCGTAGAACCAAAAGTGGATACTAGCGGTTTAAATCGATATAATGGTTCTAGTAAACTCTGAAGGCTGTTTTAACCGAGACGCCATTATAGTTGTGAATTTGTGAAACAAGCAGTTCTCATGATTTTTTATAATTTATTTTTATCATTTATATACATAAAAAACCAAATTTACGTTGCTCTTTCTCACCCAGAATTCTAAAGAAACTACCTAGAAAGCTAAACTATCATATATAAACTAAATGTAAAATTCACACCTTCTAATCCAATGTACTTTTTATCCATAAAACGACATAAATCGCAGGCGCGTGAAAATTTTAGCTAAATATATGTATATATTCACAATACACTGGCACTCGCACTGGTACTTTGCATGCATAAAAGGAAAAATAACCACTACTCACCTGTTGTTTATTTTCCAAGTCTTCCATCAATCACATACAAGTAGACGTCTTTGTTAAAATTTCAGTTATGTTTTATTCATTTCCCCAAAATATCGTTACTGTATATCTAATACAGATCTGTAAACTCTAATTCAGAGATACAGACGCGTCTAAATAAGACGCGAGCCCTACAGTCGCGCTACAAGAACTTATTTTAGATAATGAGGTGCACACTACCGCTCGCATAGCACCTTTGTATCTCCGTACTAACACATATTTACGAACATTGTAGAGACATTATAGAACCTTAGGCTGTATAAATTTGGGCCTCTTTTAGGGGTAGAGCGGCGCTGTAGCCGCTTGTACATCTCCTGTAGAAGTTACTTATGGAGGCTATGCCGGTATTAAAAACTTCTAACCGGCCGGTGTACGGCTTGTTATAGAGCTTGTGTGCTACTTGGGTTGTAACCAAGAAATCTGACACCAGTCTTGCCAAGTCGTATCACGTTATCCAGTTACTGGGTTGTGGAAGTCAGATAACTTATAACAGAATCTTTGCGTTAAATACTGGTATTCAGCGGAACAACTGCCAAAAAACTGAACAGTTGATTAGTAAGACAACAGCCGAAGAGTGAAATAAAAGCAACGTGGACGAGGACAGCACTGAATAGAATTAAGTTGAAAAACATGTTGGAGGCCAAAGCGAGGGAAATTAGGTTATTGATGTCCGCTCATTTTGAATTGAGTAAAAAATGTGTGAAATTCTTTAATGTTTGCTTATTGCCCTAATTAAGGCTTATATTATAAGTAAATTCATTTCGCAAATTATTTAAAAACTAGCTGACCCGCGCAACTTCGTCACATAAGAGAGAGAGAAAAAATAACCCCGTTTTTGCAACATTCTTCATTGGTGCCCCGCTCCTAGTGGTGTTAGCGTGATGATATATAATCTAGCCTAGCCTAGCCTTCCTCGATTAATAGGCTATCTAACACTGAATTTTTCAAATCGTACTCGTAATTCCTGAGATTAGCGCGTTCAAGTAAACAAACAAACTCTTCAGCTTTATATATTAGTATCGATAAATCTACAATGTTGGGAGCATTTTGTTGGGAATATCATAAATTATACTGGCCTCCTTTAGTGGCCCACGTAAGCGGAGTACGTCAACCACCACGCGAGCCCAATGCGTGTTTGTTGATGTATTCAGCGGGGCGGGCTGTGGCAGTGTTATAATTAAGATTCCCCAAGTGAAATAGCTAATTTATTTATTTGCTTCACCAACAATTGTATACACTGGTATAAGCAAATCGAACAGAAGTGAGAAGAGAAATCAGAATATAGTGTAACAATCACTTACAGAAAAAAGACTATAACAATATTGTCAAAGTTGCACTGAAATAAAATTAATAGTTAATCATTCAATTTACTTGTTTCAGAGTACATAGAAGAGATGCGAACAGACATCGAGATCCTCGCTTGCGGATCCATCAAGAACTTGACGGCTTTCAAGATACCAGACACTGATGAAAACTGGTGTTGTTTGGTAAGAATGTTGCTATAATAGTTGCAGCCTTTATTTTATTGATAACTTCTGTGACCGCGACTTCGTTCGCGTGGATGTCGGAATAATGTGTCACAGAGATAAGATGTCAATACAGTCATAGTCAATATCGTCGAGACCGATCAGCTATGTCTCATCGATTACCGCTACGTCGAGGTGATGAGATATTTGTATAAGGCTGCAACAATGACCGTCCAAGTATAAGAACAGCACAAAACCAATCCAACTGCGTCGCAGTGTGTTTCAAGACGCTTTATCGGAAAGGACGAGGCATAAATGTCAACGGTCAGTACATCTCGCTCCTCCTGCCCATGATCACTCCTCACAAAACAGCCTGAGCGATTCTTCATGTATGAATAGATCATCCATCACCCCGAGACCTGTAATCGTAAATGGCGCTAACTTCGAGGTTGTGCCAGAATAACCGGGCGGCACAATTTTGAGAAGGAGACCAGAAGAATACCATTGGGCTGAACGGCATTCGGGAATCTTTGAATCATCGATCCCACAATAGACTAGTTGACTAATAAAAACTAGTTAGTCCGTTAGATAGATTTCTAAAAATCATTGGATACGCTATTTTTTCTTTATTCACGTAAACAAAAACCGAAGACGATACAGTGCGTTGAAAATTCGCTCGACGTCACTACGTGCTACAATTTTTACCACAGCATGACGTTACAATCCCCACTCCTGATCATTGATGCTTTTTGTCATCGTCATCTTTTATAGATTTGATAAAGCAAAAAATACGTGTCCAATATTTTTCGGTAATCTAACTAACGGACTAAATGATTTTTTTTTTTTACTCGAGAAACGTCCTTATTTCTTAAGGCCAGTATGTCTATAACCAGTGTGTCCTATCCGTAATGACTAGTGATCGGAATAGGTAGAGCTAATATACCTAAAGTTAAAAGAACAGACACGAAAAGTGTGGACACTTGTGACAAAAATTGTTTTGCGACCAAATCATGCGTTAAATTAATTCAATAGTTGTTTTACTTTATTCATTTTAGTTGTGCTTTAGTAATGTTCGAAAACCCGGGACATTAGTCCCGATACCGACGTTAGTGCCTGATTCAAGTTGCACCTTAATACCCATTCTATGCCATCCGCATCAGTTCGTCCTCGACGCAAAGCACTTCATGCCGTTGTTCCTGCGTGATCCGCTGCGGTCGTGTCTGATTACCGTCCCATCAGAAATGGACCCAGGTGAGAGTGATAGCAGAGAGAGTGTACCTGCGTTTGTGGCCCAAATTTGTTGACTCTCGTATCTCCCGCGCCGATGGCTAGAAACCTTTGTTCTTGAATCCATGGCCGAAAACGGTCACGAGGGCAATTATTATTGTTGTGTACAGCTGGTTGCTATAGTAACGTTTCTACATGTTGTCATTCAGGAATGGAGTGTGTGCGAGGCCCGCGAGCGTGGTGCTGGACTAGCACTCGTGCTGGCCAGTAGCGCCGAGCTTGAGAGGTTCATAGCAGCCGTCGAGCAAGCCTTCTGTGCGCTCACTGTAAGTCACAATCTACAATATACATACATACAGTATGTTAAATAACAGAGGGCGTTCCCTTAAATTCGTTAATCTATATCATTAATAGATTGAAATAAAAATATCAAAATAGAAAAATAAGCATAAAATAATCGGAATTAAAAAAAATTGACACTAAATTCTAAAAATCCTGTTTAAAATCAAAATAGTAGCGCGGAATAGTACCTACTCGTAGTAGCAATGCCCAAACACGCGTGTACAGAGTGTTTCTTTAACGTATCAATTTAACATTTTTAGTGAATATTTTAATATAAAAAAAAAACATTTTGTTTTCAAATGGTAATATTTTTTTTATCATATATGGATGCTATACTATTGTGGGTTAACAGGAACGCCCTCTGTTAGTTAACATACTGTGTATACAATATAAATATATGTATTCCACTGATCTTTTACTGAATGCATTACATTTAATACCAGTAAACGTAAACACAAGATAAAATACGCAAGCATCAACTGCACATTTCACTTTACAGTGCGAGCCATTTCCGCTAAGCGTGGTCGAGGCCACGAAATCCGCGTGCAGCTCAGCGCACACAAAGTACGAGGCCGCCTGGTCGCATATGTTACCGCAGCAGTAACGTGGCCACACGCCGTCAAGCTGCAGCACTAGTGGTAAGGTTCCATACTAGGAATTAACTAGGGATGTATGATTGATATCGATAATTAAGATATCGATAGAAAAGTAATTGCTGGTACTTATTTTGCCTATAAGATGAAGCAATATGTTCGTGAAAAATAATGTTAAAATTTTGACGTATAGGTGCAAGTATTAATATGAGGCTTTTAAGTATAAAATAAAGGTACGAAGATGCAAATAGTTCCTGGTTATCGAATCTTACCAATAGTTTGTAGTTAGGGCAGTTTTAGACTTAACAATAATAGGAAATGTGAACTTTTGTTGTAATTTTAAGCGCTTTTTTGCCTCGTTCTACTCAACATAGAGGACCTAGTGAACTACAAAATAAATAATGATTACCGTTCATCCTTAACAACACCATATAGTTGGCCATAGACTCTATGGCCAACTATATGGTGTTGTTAAGTTCTCAAGGAAAATCTCAAATACTCAGATTAAGCTTGATAATTGTTAACGTTCCTCTGTGAGACAGAAAAAGCGTCCTGCGAGCACAATTTAGTTAAATTGTAAAATATAATTACGCTTCCAAGTTAAAGTTTTCGCTCGTGTAGCTAATATCATTGATTTTGGAAGCAGGCAACGATAGAACATTATCCAAAAGAGAGTTATTGCACATAGAAAAGTAATAATATTTAAAATAACATTCCATAAATTTCCTAGCTTCAAAGGCTTTTAAAATGTACTGTCGTTGTTTGCTTCAAAAACAATTATACATATAATAATAATACTAAGTTTTATTTACCGTTATTGTTTATCTATGATTCTTATTATGTATTTTTATGATAATATTATTGATATATCGATTCCCAGTTGTATACTGCTATTACGTAGTTACTTGTTCTCACATTTAATAGTAATAGGTCATAATACTCCACTATGATATTATTGCGGTGTTTATATTAACTCTATGAAGTAAAAGTTTAATCCATAAATGTAATATCAAGTTCAAAAGTGAAAAGCGAAAGATCCTTCATAAAATATCGTTCGACTATCTAGCCTGTAATGTTTGTGAGTATACATCTTTAGCTTTAACACTTTTTCTCTTGATTGTTCACAATAATCTGACTAAAAACATGATTATTAAAATTTATAGCATTAATATAAACACGAAAATACAATTATATCAAATTGAATATTATAAAAACATGTATCATAATAAATAGTAGCTCTAAATTAAATAATAATAACCATTATATAATTATAATCGGCCAGAGTTGATCGTTAAGGCGCTGATACTTTGTATTAAAAATAATATGATTTATGTTTTGTTCTGGCATCATTTCCCAAATGTATATGTAATTATATTTTGTACATCTAATTATTGTATATTTGTTTAGAAGAAGCACTAAAGTGTTAGTGCAGTCTCCGAACAAAGTAAGTTCTTATTAGTATTATATAAAGGGAACAGTAGTGGGGAGAGAGCTATGGCTAAGTGTACTGTGAATTTGTGCTATTCTGAAACTTGGTCTGCGAAACCATATCCTAAGCGATGATCGAACGCTCGAGAATCGTTACAAACGAATATCGATATACAAGTTTACAGAATAAGTATGCTTTGTGTGACGGCTTAGTAGATTTTGTATGGAAAAAAAAAATGTTTACAACAATCCTTTTGTAGCTTTATTATTTTTAAAGCTAATTTTAATGGTATTGTTTTAAAATTAGTTTCGTTTTGTTCAAAAAAGGAACGTTCCCGGGGTTGGAGGGATGCTGTTATAAGCTTTAATATTACGTTGAAAAGGTCTCAAAAATGTTATTTATGCTATTAGAACAATTTTCTTACGGTTGTCCGCTCGTTACCAAATATATCAATTGTATATCATTTCGTATGTGTATTAGGCCGCTGTAAGGCCGTGTGATATTAATGTATATCTAGGGTAGGTATTAGCGCATCGTGAACTGTAACGTCGCGTATTTTTATCTGTATGACACATTGAGCTATGTAATTTTCTGAATATTTTTGGTTTAATAATTGTAACTCTTTCCTTGTAATTTAAAACAAAATTTAAATACAGCATAGCAATATAGCATTCCATATATAGGATAAAGTTGAAGTATATAATTTTATACAGGACAATTTTGCTATAAAATTGTGGTTTACCGTGATTTTAATAATAAAATGTGTCATGCGTTCTTTGAACCTTAAAACTCAACTTTAAAATGTATCATGAAGGTAAATTTACGCGACATTATGCAACATAATAATGTAATTGCAAAATTAAATTCCATTATAATATGATTCTACAAAGGTATCCGAATAAATAAATATAGATATCATGAATCAATATTTATACTGTTTGGCACTTTACATACCAATTTTAATATTTTTTCTATGTACGTGTTCCGATTTATTTATTTTATTGTATAACGCTGCTTTTTTGTAATGTTTATAGATATATAATGTGTTCCTGCATCTTTGTTGTGTACGTAATTGCGCTTATACTAAAGGCTATTTTTACTTTAAATTAGGATAATAACAACATTAATGATAACCGAGCCGCCCGCCGGTTCAAAACCAAAGAGATTGTTTGTCTCTGCATGCAGAGTCTCTGCTGGGACCATAACTCCGTTTGAATTTCGAACTGACCATAAACTGTTCATTTGAAAAATCAAGTTCAACTAACTGTTGAAACTTCACAGACACAATGTGTTTCGATAGGTACCTAAACATAATTTTCTAAACTCATAACGTCAAGTTCAACAGCTGCCGGGTCTATTCTGTCAACATCTACGTGTAAACGTAAGTGAGATGAGCATGAAGTGAACTGTCATTTCATTTTTTTTTTATAAATTGACAGCTCTTCATGCTGACTTCACATACATGCTATAATTCACAAACATACATGGTATGAGGTTACAGAATCACATTGCTGATTTTATCAGGGTCAACGGCCGAGGGTGAGGGTAGTGGTAGTAGACCGGGAGATAATGACAGAAGAGTTCAAGTCATTTGTTACAAGTATGGCGACCCTTAGAGGGTCGAATTGGGTGATTTGAAAACCGAAAATAGTCATTTCAGAGCTGGCCCGCGGGGCGTAATCTAACTATTCAGCATTCTAACTATTCAGGATTCAAGTGCCATACTGTAACAAATCGTTTTGCATTGTTAAAAAAATCGACGTCTTTGTAGCGGTATTGCGGCTCTTTAGAACCATCGTAATGGTATGGCATTGTGATTTTCGTGAATGCTTCCTTGTACATTGTCATTAAAAAATAAAATTATCCTGTAATGAATGTTTAAAAAAAAAAAAAAAAATTAATGCGTTTTAATTAAGATGGCGGGCCATAAAAGTATTGCATTACGCTAGCGCCAAGTTTAATTTTCATGGACTACAAAAAAACGCAAGAGTTTTTGTGTAACAAATCGTTTGAACACCGTATTTTTTCCGACAGATTAAATTAATTAGCCTGTAATTACGCCCCGCGGGCCAGCTCTGAAATTACTATTTTCGGTTTTCAAATCACCCATTTTATATTTCATGGTATCGGACTTCTCTTTATAACTGTCAATTTTGAAGCTTTGTAACTTCATCACTGATGATGGTATATTTTGTTTTATGAAGAATGTCAAGTTTTAACGATTAATTTAATTTGATCATGTATATTTTTTTTACGGAGTTTATTCTTTATGGATGGAAGACATTATTATTCGAAGATATTATTCTCTTTTCAATGTAAAAATAGCCTGCACTCTATTTGCTACGTAACTGTGATTTGTGTTGTTTACCATTAAGTTTATTGTTAATGCATAATAATTATTAGATTAATGTTTTTAGCTTTTAGTAGTACATAATTATTTGAATATTATATATACGAGGATTAATCAATAGAACTTATTTGAAGACTTTTATAATAGAATAGGTAAATTTAATACAAATACCTATTCCATTATTGTGTGATCAACGGATTCTTTTATCAGTTTATTTTTTATTTTACTGTTATGTCATTGAAAATGTGATGAGCATAATATTGTACATTTTGTTCCATACTATACACTAACATCTTTGAATGAATAACAATATACTAACTCATAACAGAATACTTACTACACCAGAATGAAAAATCTCGTATTTTTTTTTTAAATCAATTTTTGATGAATTGGCTATGATATTACCATTGGTTATTTATTTTGTAAAATTATTTTTATATGAAAATCATGGCTGTTTCTTCCGTTCTATTGTACGTGTCTAAACTGTAGATTTTATTTGCTTGTAGTTAAGGTACCTGAACTTTGTGATTGCGGTGTACAGGACAGCAGATTGCTGAAAAACTCTGTCTCAACTATGAAATTAGCAATTTTATTTATGACTCCCTCGAATTCCTCCCTAATTCCGTGTTAAAGGGTCTGAGAACTTCGCAGAATTTATTGATGCTCGAGCAAACTTATTTATTTATTTATTTATCAACTTAGATCTGCTATTACAGCTAACCAATGCGGTAAATGCGCCTTAAGGTCACAGCTCATTAAAGCCACCCCGCACCGCCTCGTCGCACGGTGTCCACTCGTTGTCGACAGGTGGTCTACGGGTGGAAGCCGCGTTAAGACCACTAAACGTCGCGCGGTCAACCAGTGGACCCGGCGCGATCAACGAGAGAACGCCGCGTGGTCAACGAGTGGACGTCACTTAACGTAATCTGTTAACAATTGGCACTAGGTCTACACGTGCGATACGTCCAACTCGTTCGAAAGAAAGGCTGAGAAGGAAGGAATGGTAGGAATTCTAGGAAACGGCTCATCACCCAGTATAGTCCTCGCGTGAATCATTCGCGGGCAGCGCGTGGTCCACTCGGGACCCGCGAGTTGGCAATGCGCAGTCAACGCAAGGCAAGCGTGCGAGCAGCGAGTTGTCACCGAGTGGTCCACCCGCCGTCCGCGCGTGGAGAGCTTACGACCGAGGCGATCTGGTGACACTACGGAGTTGATATAGTGAGCGCATACCCATACAAGTCGATATAAAGAATACTAGCCGCAGGAGGCGAGGCGGTGCGGAGTGGTTGCCGGGTGGCTCTAATGAGCTGTGACCTTTAACCTTACTTAATTGCTAACCTTAATACTTAAATTAATTGGAACTTAGAACTAATATCTGTAACTAATTACAAACAAAGCATTCCTTGTGAATTCACCCAGAGAACAATGGAATAAGTCCGTCTCGCTATGAGGTTGAGCGTGCGGAGTATAAAATAATATAATAGCAGACCCCTTATTATAATAATACAGTATTTGTAAACAGTTAGCAGGGGATCTGAACCTCCTTTTCCCTGAGGGAGCAAGGAAAACCATCGAGATCAAATCTGAGTAGAAAACTTTCAAATACAGTGAGAAAAATATAATTGAAACAATTCGAGAATAATGCTTGTCACAATCACAAAGATCAGATGCGTACCTACTAACAGCAAATATCAATGTTAAAAGGTCAAATTAAATTACTTAGCGTAACCACTCAGATGTGATGGGTATCCATATCCATGGAACATAAAAAAAAAACTAAAGTCATGATTATTTCATGTAACTACTCTACTATCAGTCATTGACATTCTATTTGAGATAGATTCCTGAAAAAAATCTATTAGTTTGTCAGTCAACCAAAAAATATTGGAAACATATTTTTCTTTGTCACGTAAACAAAAGAAAATATAAACAGACAGTGCGTTGAAACTTGGAGAGTCATCAGATACTAATTTTTTTTATGTCTCGTGATATCAGAACCTATCACGTGTGCGTAGTTTCGCTAGCCAATCTAATTTGATCCAGTAAGTCCTATCCTCTTCCGGTAGATACACTAAGTATTAATAAGAACAATAATAATGTTAACGCTGTATAATGTAGAAGCTATTTTACTATTAAAATATGTAATTTGTATCATTAACTACCCTTCTTGATATAAACGGGTGTCTCTTCAAGGAATTTTGCCAATCTTGCCAGTATTATGTAGGTATCTACTATTCTTTCTCTACCTTATTAGCCGACTGTTCCAGAAAGAGGGTAATGATTTTCCAGTGTATATTGTTTCCGGCCTACAGATTTTAGCTAGCCAATGGTTCTCTTGATAACTCGACCAGCAGTACTTGCTTACCATTTAACTTACCAAACAGATTATATATGTATTGCAATTTCTTGTATATTTATCCCTTTCATAGTGTTTTAAGAAAGGGGCAATTTCTCTTTTAAGATTAACTTAGTTCTCCAAAGTTTTATTTCATGGCCCATCTAACAAATCTTGTTATCGCTGGCGATAAATAAAAAAAAATAACCTACGATGGGCTTCTAATATTTATCTACTTAACTTTAAAATCTCTATTTTGTAGATATTTCCTATATTCGTTGAAGAGACACGCGCTACATAACCAATGTAGAATATCAGCATAGGAATGTCCCTAAACTCAGTTAAAAATAGGCAATTCGAATTTAATATCGCTTGACATTATTGTTCATATAAACAATATTATAATAAATATTTGCGGAAGTAATTTGTGTTATTTTATTACCTACCAACTAACCTAACATTTCCTGCTTGAAATCTCATGAAACGAAATAATAACTAGGTGCGTATACATATGGTTCATAAATAGCTATACTCCATTCGCAATAAGATTAGACATTTAAAATAAATTGTTTACAGTCTGGTCAACCGAGTTTTACTTCTACTCCGTAGGCATATTTAAGGATAGCATTAAAAACAAAAACGTGATTATAATACCAACTGTTTACTGCAGCTGCCATTTGTCATGCCACCAACGCAATAGAAGTCTAAATCGGTTGAACGGACTGTAAAAAATATTTATTTCAATGTCTAATTATAATTATTGTGAATGGGGTATAATAGGTAACTAAACTTTACATTTTATAAACGACTCCCAAAAAAGGAGGAGGTTCTCAATTCGACTGTATTGTCCCATTTAAATTGATCGAGATCTGACGACTAGTATTTGAGTTCATTCTCCCTTGTCGATGTAAAATCTATACTAATATTATAAAGCTGAAGAGTTTGTTTGTTTGTTTGAACGCGCTAATCTCAGGAACTACTGGTTCGAATTGAAAAATTCTTTTTGGGTTGAATAGACCATTTATCGAGGAAGGCTTTAGGCTATATATCATCACGCTTAAGCCAATAGGAGCGGAGCAGCGATAAAGAATGTTTTAAAATCGGGGATTCCACGGGGACGAAGTCGCGGGCAGCAGCTAGTTAAAAAATAAAATTGTGTACGATGGTTTGGAAGAGCATCTTAGTATTTCAACTTGGTCCCTTTCTAGTTTGGTGAAGATCTGATAAAGAATAGAGATGATAGAAAACGGAACTCTGAAAAATGATAGCAAATCTTTCGGGATTACTGAAATCGCATGTTTGTTTATTGTTTACACCAATGTGATTGGTACGTTTAGGTGTGGGGGGGGGGGGGGTGATTTCGGAAGTCGGTGTTCAAAAAACGAAAAAAAAACACCGAGTTTAGTTTTTGTGTAGAAGTCGGTTGTATTTCTTGCTTTAGAAGGCGGTTGTTTTTTTTTTATATGGGAATTATTTTTTATTTGCATGGAACCCTACTCTTTTCTAAAATCTATACTAATATTATACAGCTGAAGAGTTTGTTTGTTTGTTTGAACGCACTAATCTCAGGAACTACTGGTTCGAATTGAAAAAATATTTTTGGGTTGAATAGACCATTTATCGAGGAAGGCTTTAGGCTATATATCATCACGCTTAAGCCAATAGGAGCGGAGCAGCGATAAAGAATGTTTTAAAATCGGGGATTCCACGGGGACGAAGTCGCGGGCAGCAGCTAGTAAATTATAAGTTCCGTTCCGGAGATTTTAGCCGTAACAATTTTAAAAATGTGTATTTTTTATAGATGTCGTATGTACCTACATAATTTTGCATTTAGTAAAAAGCTGTTATTTTGATATTTAAAACATAAAAAAAAAAAAAATTGTGTAGACATTTGTTAGTTATTTACAGTTACCCATCACACGAGTCCTATTTTTAACTGAAAGGATGACCGGTAGAAAATGTCTTATTGCATTAAATCCGTCTATGGAGATGAAGCTAAATCTTACTACAATATATATGTACGTAAAATTATACATATAATATAAATGCGAGTTTTAATGGATCGACGGTTGTTGTTGGAAATAAATTGGCACAGAGATTAGAGTCTGAAATAGCACATACGATAGACTTTTTATCCCCGGAGTAAGTTCCCTTGGGATAATTTCCGACAGTCACGCGACGCCGTTGGAAAAAGCTAGTTTGCAAATAAATGCCTTTTAACTTAGGTACGGTCAGCAACTTAGTCACTTTGTCAAATCATCTTAATGTAAGTTTGCTCATAACTGTTTCTCAGTCAGTACCTAATGTTTTTGTAAAATTGCATTATTTTCCTTACACTCAGTAACGGATTAAGACTACTTGATGCCCTGCTTATGGCGCCTGTGGCCCCCCCACAGAAATCTTAATTTCTGTGTGGCCCCCCTATCAGTTTATCAACCAGAATTGGTCTTTAACCTTTACCGCCAAAAAACATTAGATTTAACTTGTTTTTTCCTTTTCAGTTCATTAATTTAAGCAGTCGGGTTTTTGTTTTAACAATATTTTTTTTACAACTTTTTAGTTAGTAACAAAATAATATGAACATAAGGGAGAACCCCAATTAATAAACTTTGAATCGCTTTATATCCTATAATATTATTTCAACTGAAAAATGGTCGAAGAAAGTCTTGTCTTGTTCAAAAAGTGAAAAATAAAAAAACTTTTTACATAAAAATACGACCGACTTTAATTTCGGTAGTCGTTCAAAAAACGAAAAAGCAACCCAAAACACCGAATTCCGAAACTAAAATTATTTTTCTTTACTTTTTCAACCCCCGACGTAAAAAGAGGGGTCATATAAGTTTGACGTGTCTGTCTTTCTGTCTGTGGCTCCGTAGTTCACGAACGGATGAAGCGATTTCAATTTAGTTTTTTTTTTTGTATGAAAGGTGAGTTACGGGCGAGTGTTCTTAGATATGTTTGATAAAATTCGGTTGAGCCGTTTAAAAGTTGTAGAGGGTGAAAGCGGGGAAGAATAACTTAATGTCTCCAAATATACTCGAGTGGGGTCTCAAATGAAAGCGCACTGAAAGAGAATATTGAAGATGACTTAATCGAGAGTGTTCTTATAATGATGTACCTATAAAAAGCATAAAAAAAAACCACTTACACAAAAACCTAAGTTCCCTTTAAAAAGTAAAAATTAATAAAAAAAGCTTAATCTTAAAGAACCTAAATATGTATTAGGTAATTCTAAAAAAATACGTCGCGTTGGGGGACCGCGCTACTTAGTTAGGTAATAGACTATTTGTAATTAAATTGTTAGGTTTGGAGCGGTCCCCTCCTCCTTTTTTGGATGTCGGTTAAAAAACAAAACATTTGTTTGACACAGATAGTGGGTTGTGATTCTTTCTTTCTTTCTATATTTCAATTCCGGTGCATTCGAATTGCCGAATGCACTAGCGGGCAGCAAGTGGGCAAGCGGGAGCGGGGGTATGACTCTAGGTTGGACTCTAGGTCAACTAAAACGCACGAATTTTCAAATTAGTCCTAGAAACTGTTTTTGGTGACGTGAGAGTGAGACATAATCGGCATTAAGTCTCACTCCCATTAAGTAGTCCAAGCCCATTAAGTAGGGCACCAGAATAAAATAAATCTGTCTTCAGGGCTGAAGATGGATTTATTTTATTCTGGTGCCCCCCAGACGTGATGCCCTAGGCAATTGCTTAATTTGATTAAGGGTTAATCCGTCACTGCTTACACTATAATATCTAGTTAAGTAGGTAGTTATATAAGAAATGTTTTTCTCGCTTCTATAAAACGGGATTGACAAGCCGCTCTAGAGGACGGTATGAAACCTGTTCTTATAATGTTATCATACCGGTATACATACCTCCACGACCGATATACTCGCTTAGATATTAATTCAATTCTATGACGCAGTTTTGTTATTGGATTATTTATTGATATTCACTACATTACTTACAATAAAGTGCTGCCGTAGACCTGACAAAGTGTAGAGTAAAACGCAAAACATATAAACCTTGCGCTATTTCAAACTAAGTTGTCAATTTTAGGTACCTACTGCTATTAATTAGAGCGGTCGATGGACTGTACGATACATGATGGGTCTGTTAGAAGAGTTACTCACTTTGAGATATCGACTAATAAAGGAGTAGGCATGGAAGGTGTTACGCTGACCTCAAATAAATTAGGATCAGGCTATGAGACAATTCAGGGCCCTTCTATCAACATAATTAGTGTCCGTGGACAGCAAATCTTCGACTCAATTTATAGTCTCAAAAGTTCATATTTATTTGGCAGCGAATACTGCGTTAGCTCCGATCCAGTCTTCGGTGCCTACTCGTGGTGCTGCATAATCTACGGCTCCCAATGTTGTCTACAACATTGGGAGCCGTAGATTATGCAGCAGAGAGATTATGTATGCGGAACATGGGTTTATTGCAAAGCACACCTCTGCATACCCCAGCATCCAGGCTTCTGAGCATACCGACTTTGCGTCATGTAATACAACGCCTTCACAATCAAGGATTCCTAATATTTAGGAATAAAAAAAGCTTAAAATGTTGATCGTAGTACTGCCAGGCCAGGATTGCGCAATTTTTTCGAAAGAGTAGGAACTGCGGCCCTGGAACGCAAAGGACATTTGGAGTAGGTGCCTAGTACGTCTGCGGTATGACAATCCATTCCTCTCCGCCCAGAACGGAAGAAACATTTGATGATTACCCATCCATAAAAAGGTACCTATTTTATGCAGACTTTCATCATAGTATAAATGCTTTCATTTACGCGGGTCCCGCATGGCTTGTGAATTAGTCATTAGTCATTTATTCATTAACAATTATTTGCATTTGAATTTACACAATATTAAAATCATCTTATATTAAAACAATGGGTAAGAAGTTAAAAATAATGAAATACAGAAAATAACCATTTCGATAAGATTCAACTATAAGTCATATAAAATAAACAAAGTGTCAATAATTATTTTAAATAACAATTAATCACAATAATATATAAAAAACATCATCCAAAATCAAAATCAAAATTGTTGTTACATGATCTTTCCTGGTAAACAACTTAAGTTAATTAGCCATTCAGTAAGTTATTGTTTTGCTACGTAAGCAAAGAATAAATAACTAGAAATAAACTTTACAATAAGAGATTTGGTATCTACGGTTAAACCTAGGTAATTAATTTCATTTTGTTAGTTGGTTTATTACTGACATTGAATTTTCTTTTTTTGTGCGATGTTGTTTGATTTCATTTTCTAAATAACTATGCTGCTTATGTTACTAAGAGAAAAATATAATATATACATAAATATTTTTTTTTGTAAAATGTTTTTTTTTATTTTTCACTTTTTAGTAGTTCACTCCCAGCTAAACATACACATCATAGCGTAGGTACGTGGTATTAATTGGTGTAAACAATAAACAAACATGCGATTTCAGCTATCCCGACAGATTTGCTATCATTGATTGAAATTAACAAAAAAACCGCTTGTTCGATTTCGATAAAAAATTTATGGGACCATTTGGGAAGTATACCCTTTCCAACAAAAAAAGATTTTTTCAAATCGGTTGGCAAGCGACGGAGTTATGCGCGAACAAACATTAAAAAAAATACAAACATCCAAATTGAGAACCTCCTCCTTTTTAGAAGTCGGTTAAAATATATAGAATTGTATATAATGGTGAAACAATTTTTGAAATCGGTTCAGTAGTTTTTGAATTTATTCGTAGGTAACAAACTACAAAAATACAAATCTTTCCTCTTTATAATAATAGTGTGGATTTAATGTTGATAATATTGAATTTATCGATAGGTACTATTTTGTATGACTTTCGACCATTGAGATAGGAAATAGACCAAACATTTTATAAAAGATAATTATTGATACCTACCCTATATTCACTAACATTTATACGTACCTAAATTAATTGGAATTTCAAATAAACAGTAGCTACCTGCTAATGCAGTAGCAGGAAATGTAGGCACTAGGTACATTAAAGTTTATCAACAAGCCTAAGTGGGGTAGAAATACGCCTCAAGTCAAAACGGACTACGTGCCTATGTCCATGTTATTGCTATATGTTAGGCATATTATATGTTTTCCAAATAAAATTGATAAGTAATTAAGTACTGCGGTTAAAAACAAAATACAAATATGGTTCGATATGATATGTGAGCTGGGTTTTTCTAACTGGTAAAGTTGTTGACGTTAATTATATGCGTCAGACAATCTATTTCCGTTGAAGCATTAGTAGGTACTAGATGAATAAAGTTATGGTAAATAGGTAGGTATGTTCTTTCTACTGAAATGAATATTGAAGTAGGTACCCAAAATAAATTATTACCTACAATATTGCGTCCATGTAAATAAATTAATGACCTAATATTGTGTATGCTTGATCAATAGGTGAGGTGATTGAAAGTACCCATGAAGAGTAATAAAGACTGCAAAATTGAGGGGAAGTAGGATAAGCATAAGCATAATCAGCCTTTTAACGTTCCCACTGCTGAAACACAGCCTCCTCTCTAAGAGAGGGAATGGGCCGTAATCCACCACGTGGGCCCAATACGGGTTGGTGAATGTCACATGTCTTCGAATTTATAGTTCTAGGTCCTAGAACTAAAAATTCGAAGACATGTGACATTCACCAACCCGTCCTATGTCCTAAAATCTAGGACATGCTGGTTTCCTCTCGATGTTTTCCTTCACCATTTTGAGAGCAGTGGTGATGAAATATACTACACAAAGTAAGGCGCCTGGCTGGGTTTGAACCCGTGACCTACAATTCGTAAGTCGGGCCGTTACCACTCGGCCACCACTGCTCCGAAAGTAGGATAATTATGTTCAAATCCTAAGATTTGACCATAATCATCATACTTTCCCTCAATTTTATGATTTTATAATTTAGATGTCTAAGCATCTAGATAACATCGCTGCTCCAGAGGCAGCGGTCTAGAAAATTCTTTGGTACCTAACGTAGGTGCACAGTAGGTTTTTACACATAATATTGGGCGAGCTTTCTGCCATCAACCGAACACCAATTCAGACTCCGGAATTCCAGAAAACCAAATTACATTGCTCGATCGGGTAGGTAGGGACCTGATTGAACTTAGGCACTTCAGTTCATGTCTTCGGAATCTGATAATTGGGAAAGTACCTACATCATCATCTGCCTAGCCCTTGTCCTCACATCCACAATACGTTATAATAATAAATTTTTATTCAATTTTTCATGGAAAACAGTAAATACAGTTTGCTTAAATCTAACATAAAGTACACTAGTGTTATATGAGGATAGATAGATATATGAGGACCATGCAGATCAGTATCTGAAATGGTCTTTTAAAGAAAGAGCCTCACCGTGAGTGGACCTGTCCAGTCAGTGCAAGCCTTGGTCAGTAGACGAGTAGCTCGACTTAGAACCAATAAGGACCTCAACGAATCGACGAACAATGACATAATACATAACCGAAGCCATTCTATTAATCACTGTATCTATTAAAAAAACCGCATCAAAATCCGTTGCGTAGTTTTAAAGATCTAAGCATACATATGGACAGACAGGCAGTGGGAAGTTTTATACTATGTAGTGACGATAACAAAAAAAAAACAAAACTGCAAAGTGAAACACCTGCGCAATGGGTAGGTATTCCGCGATCTTTCCAGGCAACCTGGAATGGACAGTACCTGGACATAAAATTGGACTGTCGTCGGTGCAACATTCACAGGTCAACATAAGAAAAAACAAAACATAAACAGTACGATACCTACGTAAGCCAAGAGCCCGAAACCCAGATTACAAAATTATCATTCAACAATATTATTTTCCAAGTTATCTGTATCTCAATATAAATAGGTATTTAAATGCCATTCTCTATCATAAACAAACCGGCTACATTTGCATAGCAGTCGTAGTAAACATCGAGAGATACCTACTGGGCTAGTCCAACCTCACCTTTGATTCAAACATCTCGTCTGTTACTCAAGAAGGCAAGATGGAGGAACTAAAGGTAAGATTTATTTAGATAACATTTTACGTAACATATAGTAAACAGAGTAGAAGATATCCTGGATCTTAACTCTTAATGGCGTTGTGTTTAAAAATTTACGATTTTGTCCGAACCAGTTTTGTGAAATTAGTTTCAAGTTGGCTTTGAGTAAAAAAAAAATGTTTAAAATATAAATTGTTTTATAAGAAAAATTGTAAAGTCACCGTACTGAGATACAGTTTGGGTAGGTTTGTTACCTACATAACGTTCAAGAAACAATATGAAAATTATTTTATTACTATAAAGGATTTCGACGAGGATAGTCCAAGTGCAATCATACTTTTGAAAGGTGGTGAACATATAGGTATGATGCGAATCTTTTAACCGACTTCAAAAAAAGGAGGAGATTCTCAAGTCGACTGTATTTTTGTTACAAGCTTTTATCTTGCAATGTACACTACATACATTGCAAGTTAAAATCTTGTAACAAACATAGTAATACAGAACGAAACGAACAAACATTTGTTCGGGTGAAATATTGGTCAATTTTGATATGGCAGGTAACTTCAACCAATTGAGCTGAAATTTGTATAGGTACTTACAAGTTCAATGTGGATGACAATGCATGGTTCACTTTGTGACGTCATTCTAAATCCAGTATATCCAAGATGGCGGACTAGTTATTTTTAATGCACTTCTACAATATGGGTATCAAATGAAAGGGCTAGCTAAGAATAATTCTAAAATAACTAAAAAGTCAAAAATATATTAAAAGTAAAAAACCTTTTAAAAAAATCAGTTTTTATTTGTATGCGCTAGAAGGTTTTTTACTTTTTTATATTCGGAAGCTGGTGCTTGTCATGCTTGATTTCGGAAGTCGGTGTTTCTTCGTTTTTTGACACCGGTGCCATTTTTTACCGGGTTCGAGTTTGCCACTGGGCCCCGCGCGATTAATGGGGGGCGCTTAAACACTACCTTGAGTTATAAGGGAAGTGCCTAGGTATACGGTAAGTACCTACAAACATACATATGTACTTACCAATGGTGTAAAATGAAATAAATAAATGATAATAATATACTTACAACATATCCCTAGGTAGGTTTTTGCGACCCGTTTTACTAGTTCGGGCACTTTCAAGTCGGCTGTACCTAGGTACAGTTCATTCTATAACTACAAAAACTGCGTTTATTCAAAATGAATAATAACCACGAATAAATAAACTTGAAATCTAACTATCACTAGCTACCTATACACTGCACCTAAAAATAAACTAAAATCCTCCTAACTACAAAATGACATAAAAAAAACTTGTCCGCATCGCTATCGACTGGAAATGAACCCAAAAGACTGGCAACAACTTAAGCACAGAATACTGTGACTTAAGTACCTACCTATCACATTTTCAGTAATCCCATGGCGCATTCTATTATCACAGTAGGTATGGGTAGCCACAAGAATTAATTAAATAACTCAATGGGGTATACCAACGACGATATAGGGGTATACGCACTCTGTTTTTCACAAACATACCTACTTACTACAGCGGCAGCAACTATCAAGTAATAGGAACCCACTGAAATCTGAATGGATTGAAGGATAGGATTTGAAGATTTTAGGACTAGCATAGTGGTTGCGTAACTTTTCGGTTTGACATGACACGTTCTTAATTCCAAATAAGTACCTACTCAATTCCGAAATCAGCACTTTCTAATTTTCGACATATCCTTATGCAGTACCTCTCGGGTTTTGGCTCCGAGTTCACTTCGGTGGACCCCCGCAGGCCCGGCGCTCTCCCTGAAGGCCAGAACAGTCCTCAGCGATGCCCCTACGGCCTGTATGCTGAGCAGTTGTCCGGAACTGCCTTCACTGCGCCCAGACATGAGAACAAACGGTCTTGGCTGTACAGGTAGGTCACATGCCCACAAAATTCATGAAAAAAAAAAGAAATACCTACTGTCCAGCAGACCAGATGTTAGATGTAGATACAGAGTGAATAAATAGACTAATAAACTAAAATAGACTATAACACCTTTGTGAAGGCTGATGATGATATTATACGGAACTATACTTGCATGCCGCTTAAATGTGCTGAGAAACTGCATTATGATTTCAGAATTCGTCCGTCCGTGATTCACAAGCCTTTCCAGAAGTTAGATGTCGCGAAGCACCTCACCCACAATTGGGGTGAACAGGAACCTGATCCCAACCAGGTATAATAATATAACGTATAACTTATTTATTCAGAGAATAAAACGTAAAAGGCTTATTACCAAAGTTTTCGGCCAAAGTTTGATATACAAGGATCCCTATTTAAAAATCTGAAAATTTGACAAAATTGTTATCTAGAAGTGTTTACTACAAGGGTGCCGTCAGACAGGCAGTAGTACCCCAACTGCAATTGATTGATTGATTTGTTATCCTAATGGCTTCAGGATAAGGCATTAAGTCCGCCTATGTAAGCACATTTGCATTCGTGCTAAATAAGTAGGTACTTAATTGAAACATATTGTGTTGTCGCAGTCCCGTTGGCTTCCATTCGATATTCCACCTTCGAGCCAGCCCGTAGACTTCGTGGCTGGTCTCCACACCGTGTGCGGCGCCGGAGACCCTCGGGCTCGCAACGGACTCGCCATCCACGTGTACTTGTGCAACTCGTCCATGGACAAGAGCGCGTTCTACAGCAGCGATGGAGACCTGCTTATTGGTAAGCGCTTTGCGTTAGTTTCTCCAATTTTTTTTTACGACTCAGATGAGTCGTAAAAAAGTAGTTTTAGTTCTTTTCTTTTTTCAATTTAGTTTACAGGTTAGTATTATTAATTCATTTGAAGTAGTACGAAATTAAGAATCAACTGGATTCGAGATACCAGGAGATATCAGGGCTGGTCGGCATTTTAAACGGAAGAGGTGCCCTGTGTTACCATCTTTTGCTTATTTGTAAGAGGGGTCAGATAATACAGGGTATTGACTGTACGCACGAGTATGTACCTATATACATATTATATGTGTGACTAATTATTTCCGTCATTCACGCGAACGAAGTCGCGAACACAGCTAGTCAAGAATATAATCTTCCAATTTATAATATTCTCGATTACATACTGTCAGACTCTTACTACTGACTAAAACCCACCCACATTCCTCCTAGTGCCGTTTGCATTCTATAAGGGCCGCAGTAACTCTTTCGAACGAATTCCGCAACCCTAGCAGGCACTGACCTTATAGGGGCCCGTCTTCTTTCCTGACATCTCTTTAAGGCGCACGTGGAACACGACGCTCCTTCGACCCAGGCCTGGTTGTTATCGAACAGCGAGCCACCCATAGCTCGCCATCCGTAGGCCCGTGCCTGCGGTGGCCGGGAATAGCGCTGTGACTCCCGACGCCCGGGGCGTCTCCTTCTGTTGCGGCTGCTGGGGCGTGAGATGTCTGCCTCATCCTTTGCTAACATTACTGCTTAGCAGAGAGAGGCGACCGCTTCCCATGCCTCCTCGCTCCGGACCATGGATTGAACCAGGGATGGAAACGCAAGCGAGAGGTCGCCGCCGCAGATCGCCTCGACGAGGACACGGCGTTGCTCCGCCCAATCAGGGTAGACTAATCGCCGCAATGGTGGCCCAAATATAGCCGCCCTATAAGTGATGTTAAATGAGGACCTCAATGTAGCCTTGAGTCGAACGTAATAATTGAATTTAATTTAACCATTTCATTCAGATATCACTGATCCATACTTTATTAGTAAAATCCCCTGGAAAATTGTGCTATCGACATATTGTACTAGGTGTTTTCTTTGTTATAACACCAATTCCCCATTATTTCTTTTAACATTCAGTAAGCCTAATAAACTTGTTTTTTTTTTCTCATTGAATACTAAATTATTAGCAGTTAACCAATGTTGGGTCTGCTGTAGGGCGTTATTTAGATATGGGTCTTGATGAAGATATGGATCTTCGTTTTCCCTATTCAAACCTGCTCAACATCAAACCGAAATGTCTTACTTTTATCCGATCTGTTTGATCCATAAATATGACCGTTCTTTGTTTCAGTTCCCCAGCAGGGATCACTGAAGATCACGACGGAATTTGGGATCATGACTGTGGCTCCCAACGAGATAGCGGTCATCCAGCTCGGCATGAGGTTCGCAGTCGCTGTCGATGGACCTACGAGGTAAATAAAATATTAAATCTTCTTTGATATAGATACTTCTCTGGCTCCAGAACGGAACGCAAATTCTCTTACTTATAAAGCGTCCAAATTCAAGCCCCATATCATTTCATCGACAATCAAACAAAAATTCTTGTCAAATTGTAGAGAACATTATAAATGTTTTTGACGGTTTGCAACTGTGACACGAATACCAATGCTTCTTGTGAACACGAGCTTTCCTCTCGGGTATCGTAATTACGTCAGTGCAAATTTCATGCTTCAAATTTCATTACTCTTAAAACTTTGCTCCGATATTACGTTATTGCGAAGCTTCCCACGTCCAGAAAATGAGATTATTAATTAAAACTATAACTATTAAAATTTATGTATTTCTAGTTTTTCTAGCAAATCGGGGCTTGACTTTATCAAATTTGGTTTCAGAGGATATATTCTGGAAGTTTTTGATGGGCATTTCAAGCTGCCAGATCTTGGTCCCATTGGAGCCAATGGCCTGGCCAATCCACGAGACTTCCTCACACCAGTGGCACACTACTTCGACGAGGAAATACCTGGTAATTTCATATATTATTTTATTAATAAGGTTTAAGATTAGGCATAAGCTTTTTTTTAATATGGATTGGTCTGAGGTTTTCTGCGGATACGTAGATTGTCGTAGGCTAGGCTTGGAACAGAAATTGTTTCTTGCCTAGAAGTAACCTGTTCACCGTTGACTTATGTCTTCCAGGTTGAAGCTATCAGGAAACACAGACTCCGGCAGGGAATTCCACTCCTTAGCTGTACATACTCTCTTTGAAAACGGGTAGAAAGTGGTCACCCACTTACCATGTTGATATTAACATTTTTGACTAGTTGTAAGGAGAAAATTTTAAACTCCAGTTACTGACACTGTGTGATTTACTTTTTCATCTTCATGTCACTAGAACGACTGTTATTTAGGTCTGATTAGGTGACCCAAAACATTACCACTACTGTACTGATCGCAGCCCGATAGCAACGATTCAATATTGTTGACTTCTCCGTTCTTGTTCAGTCACAAAATATGTACTTATGGAACTTTTTACAGAACATAACATATACATAATAGGGATGTTTCCTGAAAATATTGGCCACGTATTTTTTGCTTTTTCAAATCTATAAAAAATAACGAAGATAAAAAGCATCAAAGATCAGGAGCGCGGCTTGTGACGTCATGGCGTGCTTCAAATTGGAGCAATGCTATCATGATACCTGTGTGAAAAAGAGATAGTGCTATTCATCTTGTATAACTCCGTCTCTCTCTGACACAGGAAGCATGATGGATTTAAAACGTCATGGACACGCCTGGACAGCTCTTAACTCTTAAAACACAAGTCCGGTCCTCCTGCGTATAAACTATAAATGATGCTGATGAGGGGCGCAAGATCATGCACTAATATCTTCTCCAGGCTTCAAGGTAGTAAACAAGTACCAGGGCTCCCTGTTCGTGGCGGAGCAGGGCCACTCGCCGTTCGACGTGGTGGCGTGGCACGGCAACTATGTGCCGTACAAGTACGACCTTAGCAAGTTCATGGTCATCAATGCGGTGCTCTACGACCATTGTGTAAGTTTTATTGATAACTGGCTCCTGCCCGCGTAAAATAGTTACTTTACTCCCGATTTTGAAATTCTCAGCCCGATCGGTTTAAAATTGACAAAGTTTCATACAAACTTTCATGCCCTTTTTTATCACCTTGAGGGTAGAATTAATCAAAATCCTTTCTTAGCGGATGCCTACGTTATAACATCTACCTGCATGCCAAATTTCAGCCCGATCCGTTCAGTGGTTTGGGCTGTGCTTTGATAGATCACTATATCAGTCAGTCAGTCACTTTTGAAATATATATATTTAGAAGATATCGTAATCTGCCTAGCTTTTGCCAATTATGTGTAGGTCGGCTTCCAGTCAAACCGGATTTTGCTGAATATACGTGGAGCGACTGCCTATCTGACCTCCGAAACCCAGTAACTGGGTAACACGCTGCAATCCGTAACGACTGCCAAACATCTAGAAATGACAGCCGGGACCTACTTACAGCCACAGAGGAGTCTCGTTATATTAAGATGGATACCAATCCACAGGATGACCTCAGCAAGTGTTGCTTAACCTTGAAAATCAAATTTTGGCGGCCACTATTAGACCTCGAGATTAAAAAAATGCATTTCCAATACCATTGATACGTAAATCACTGTTAATAGCATTTTTTTGGTTTATGTCATTTCAGACGCTGGAAATTCTTGCAACTTTAGAGCTCGACGCTCTGGTTCTTGGAGTTATGTAATATACTGCTGTTTGTTATTCCTATCAAATAAAATAAAATAAATAAATAAATAACGATGAGTAATTGGGTAACTTCGATTGCAGGATCCGTCAATATTCACGGTGCTGACGTGCCAGTCTACAAAGCCCGGTGTTGCTATCGCTGATTTCGTCATCTTCCCTCCGAGGTGGTCCGTGCAGGAGCACACCTTCCGACCTCCGTATTATCACAGTGAGTACATTCTTAAGAAAGTTAGTAGTGGTGACGATTTGTTTTTTTTTCCTAAAACTATAGGTACCCATGCCATGTTATCTCTCCGCTACCCTGGGGCTGACTGCTCTGTAGGCGGTCAGTCCATCCTAAGGCATTAACAGTGAATTCACATGTACCACAACCACAACGCATGAGCGGGCACATAGTTTATATGAAATTGGTTGATGAAGAATAGTTTTATTCCCACGGACCACCGTTTGGTGCGAAATCCAATCGTGTGGTTGGAAAACTGACAATATCGCAACCACGAACAATACGGCGTACTGGCGGCCAGCCAGTTCCCGCAATTATTAGCCACAACGCAACCACAGGTAAAACACAGCAATCAATGATCGGTTACCCAAGCAAGTTATCTTTGAAAAATCCAGTAGCAAGAGGATCACCGCTGCGAGGAACTGTGCCCCGCTGAGTTGCGGATCTTCACGGCTTCACCAATTTATCGAAAACAGGTAGGTACTGGCACGAGTGTGGGAATCTTATCAGAGGATCTCAACGTTCACGTAGCCACACTATTTTGGGTCCATAACATAGTATTTCAAGATTCCAATTACATGAGCATTTCCCTAGCGCTTTTAGCCATCCTAAACAGGGATGGTAGACCACTCAATACGAAAACTTTCGAACAGCATGGCCGTCCTGCAAGTTCTGAACACAGTTCTGCCACACAGTTAACTCTGGGCTGATCCTCGAGTGTCACGAACGTCTGAATCAGGTCGCTCTGCGTCTAAATCAGGTGCAGCCCAGTAATCCGGTAATCGCGGATTACACTATGAGACATTCAGCCCCGGATCTACGATTTTTTCGAACCGGGGCAAAACTTTAATTGTGGCGCCCCCTCCCTTCAGTGTTTGAGAAAAACTGCCAATTAGTAGCATTTTTGTGAACATTTGTTAAAATAATAATAATCCTTTAATATTTAAACTTTTTATTATCTAAGTAGCAGCGCCCCACGGTTTCACTCCAGTTGTTCCCGTTCCCGTGGCAATACGGGGATAAAATATAGCCTATGTTACTCAAGGTGAATGTAGCTTTCTAATGGTGAAAGATTTTTTGAAATCGGTTCAGTAGTTTTTGAGTTTATTCGATACATACAAAAATACAAATTGTTCCTCTTTATAATATAAGTATAGACAAACACACATACTAAAATACAAATCTTTCCTCTTTATAATATAAGTGGAAATGTGGTGTAGATTAAGATTGGATTACTTGATAAAAACCTATGTATGATATTGTAGGAAAAGAGGTTTCATTTGTTCAATATTTTGAATTCTTGTCTCGAGGAGTTGGCGCCCCCATGACACTGCCGCCCGGGGCAAGTGCCCCGGTTTCCCCTCCTTAGATCCGGGGCTGGAGACAGTACCACTAAGGTGGTGGTGGCCTTCCTTGTGAAGCTGGGGTAGATCGAATGACACATTCGACCCACCTGCACGCAAAATACGCACTTATTCATGGGGTTGTGGAAACCAGATTAACATACATACTCTATAGGTCTATGAAGTCAGAAACGTTTCTATAACATGGTTATAAATTTGAGCAGTGAGAACCGAAGGTTACGAAAAAAAGCTGGCCATAGGTATAATAAATCATTCAGCATTATAGTAAAGATCTATTCCCATCCAATACCAAGAACTAACTTAGCTAACTTTCATAAACTTTTGCGGCATCACCAACCTTGGTGCACTTTAAATAACTTTATTAATTTTATCGATTTGAATTAGCATAACAGAAAAAATATTGGGCAAATATTCCCAATATTTTTTGATAATTGGAAAAAACTAACTGTTATCTATACTTATAATAAATCTGTAGAGAGGTCAATTCTGTACAAGGAATATATTTTCACAATAACTATCAGGGGGTGATTAGTGATCGATACTGGTGCCAAAAATGCAATCAGTAAAATTTTTGTCTGTCTGTCTGTCTTTCTGTCTGTCTGTCTGTCTGTGTGTTCTTTATAGAAACAAAAACTACTCGACCGATTTTAACGAAACTTGGTGCAATTATTCTTCATACTCCTGGGCAGGTTATAGTATACTTTTCATCACGCTACAATCAATAGGAGCAGAGCAGTGAAGGAAAATGTTGGGAAAACGGAAGAAGTTACTCCATTTTTTAAGCTTCCGTCGCGTGTGTAGCCTTAATGGTTAAAGTTACATAGAAATCATGTATAACGGAAATGTTCTACATAAAATTATCTAAAAAATATCTTGAAACAGCATGTCTATCTTTTGTCAATTTTAAACCGATCGGGCTGAGAGTTTCAAAATCGGGGGTAAAGTAACTGTTCCACGCGGACGAAGTCGCTGGCAGAAGCTAGTCAATCATATTGATTGTTGTTTTTATTGTCGTTAGATTTTTATTCATTTATTATTTTTTAACAAACAAGGCGACTGATACCTAGTGGAGATAATTCTAGAAGATAATTTTTTTTATCTTTGTTTTACAACAAACTACAGAATAGGTTTACTCAAATAAGGAAAAATGTATTGGGACAGTAGGTAAGTATACCTAAATTTGAATAGATAATATGTAAAATGGAAACAATTTTTGTACAGATCTGTTTGTGGTCACGTAGTACTCGATAAAGAAATGGTATTTAAACGTAGAACATACGACAGAAACTTAGTGTTCATCGGGTGTTGTCGCAGTCAACATGAGGTTCAGATTCATAGTATTACTGTTCCTGCTCTCCGCCGTCGCGGGACGCAGCATTAGAAGTGAAGACGGTGCGGATCAGAACTCTGAAGCGGCTCAACATGATTCTGATAAACTGACTTCGAACCATCTCTCAACTAAAAAGTCGGGAAATTTAAAAAGTGCCATGAGTGTGAAAAGCCAGTTACATGAAAGTGCCATTTTACCTACTATTTTGCCCGATGCCCATAATGGAAATTCGGGTAGATCAAAACGTGATACAGATAGAAAGAAGCAAAAACAAATGAATTTGGTTCAAACTACAACATCTCCTACTTTGAAACTCACAACTACTACTCCGAAACGTGGCAAAGATGGAAAGACACGAGAACAGGAAAAGTCAACTCAAATTACTGCTGCCCCTAATTTGGATAAACACTCTGACGAACAGCCGGATAAATCAGCAAAAACTAAGAAATTTAACTTTAAATGCAAGTTATCTTTTTGCGTATTTCAAGGCTCATATACTGAAGCAGACGAAACGTTTTCTTCTGATAAAACAGAAAAAAATAAAATAAAAAAAACATAAAAAAAATAAAAAATAAATAAATAAAAATATCGTTTTGTTGTGTAGTTGTGTTTCCAAGGATTTTGAAAACACAACTTTATTATTTATTTTTACACGAAATTGCCACTTTTACTATTTTGCCTGATTTGAACGCCCGAAATGAAAATTCGGGTAGACCAAAACGAGCAACAGATGGAAAGAAACAAAAACAACAGAAGTTGGTTCAAACTACTATTTCACCCACTTTGAAACTCTCAGCTGTAAAGCTGGGTAAATCAAAAAGTATCAAAGATGAAAAGCAAGGGATACAACTTCAGTCGACTCAAACTACAACTTCACCTACTTTGAAACTCTCAGCTGCTGCTCTAAAACTTAGCAAAGTTGGAAAGGCGAGAAAAGTTGACTCAAACTACTGTTCCTCCTAATTTGGATAAACCTCCTAGTGGACAGCTGGATACTTCAAACAGCCCTTCAAAAAAAAAAGAAGTTCTCTCAAAAATGTCTTGATTTTTATTCTTCTTTATGTCAAAAGTTCAAGGGAAAAAAGCCGGCAAACACAAACAGTGCTGCATTTGTAACACCGCAGCCACAAAGTTTTTTCCTTGTCTCTCATTTGAATGCTCAAAGTTGTGTTAAAAAAGTAAATAAATAATAAAGCTCTGTTTTCAAAATCCTCTTTTAATTATTCTCAATGCTTCTATACCTCTGTAAGATTAATGCAATCTACAAAATCAAACTTAAATCCCATCATGGACTACCTGGGTGCCAAATTTCAACCTAATTTGTTCAGATTCACATATGCATTAATAATATCAAAATTAAATATCGACAAAACAAAAGAATTTGGACAAAATTTAGCACAAAGGTTGACAGACCATCCACAAATAGGAATGGCGCCCACTAGGTATGGCGATGGCGGGACCCGTCGGGGCTCCATGTGCTCTTACAATACTTTCTTAGATTAAACCGATATTTTATACAGTAGTCGGTATTGTAGGCGATTTATTGTTTTATTTTATTTTAAACGCCATCAAGCAGTTTAGGCTGCAGAAATGAATTAAAACAAAAGATAGAATCATACGTACCGTAGAACGGGGTTACTTTGATAAGAACGATTTGTTTTCTTAAAATAAGTGACCAAAAGTAATATAAAACATGTAAATCGGTTAGCTTGACGATTACTTATGATTTTATTCAGTGGCGTAACTATACCATCGAGGGCCCGTGACAATTTTTTTTTGGGGCCTTCCCAAAAAGACACGCCACGTTGTAATTTTATTTTTAAACAACCACTTAAGTAGATAGGTATCCAACACTAAGTATTAAAAATATTGCGTGCATTTTATTTAATTATCAAATGAACTTTATTTTCAAGAGTTAAATATTTATATGTACATATCACCTGAAAATAGAAAATTCCGTAACGTAAAGTATAAAACATATTGAGAGATTGTAAACTCTCAATAAATTGGCAACTGAACATTTGGAACACTTTTTTACGCATCAAAATTTGATAGATATCAAAATTTCTTGAAATCATTCCGAGAAACTCCTCCGGATTTCGGAGACGCTCATCTTCGCTAAGTTCGTGAAATCGTAGTTTTGCCTTCCTCTGACAAATTTTATAAAGTTCAGGGTTGATGGATTCTTCTGCTACAATATCCCAAGTAACACAGAAGCGCTGTATATAAGCTGAATCACTGGCCGCAATAAAATCCCAAGCTGTACAAGCCTGCTGAATAAGAGCATTAGAGGCGCTGTCTCAGCTGATATAACTCTGATTTGGGCACAAATTAAACTGCTGTTAGCTGAATAACTGTAACTTATGGCGTTATATCAGCATTATTATAGCATGATTACAGGTAACAGTCGCCCCAAGATCTGAACATTGACTGATTAATTGATTATTAGGATGATGTTACCTTTTATACAGCACAATGGCTGATTAATAGAGTACTTGTTACCTATTTTTCAGCACAAAGTACACACCGGGATATTTTTAACACTTCTACGGAGTTGTGAATTCACAAGTGACAAAATTATGAATAATTTTCTCCCTAATCCTACACATTATTTTAATATAAATATCTAGAAATAGGCAAATAACGTTTTCGTTTAGTAAAATCTTGCTTTTTCACGCACAGGAGGACTATGTGCGTGAAAATAGAATGGGAAAGAGAGTTTATCGTCAAATACTACATTTTCACGCGCCCTCAAAATACCACTGTTTACTTAAAAATTATAATGTAAAGTAAATTGGAATAATATATTATAAAAATAAATCCCTTTATTTTTCATTTTTCAAATCATTAGATTTTCTATTCAATCAAAGTCAGTTATTATTTTCGGCGAATAAACAAAGATAAATCGTTAATATATTATAAAAATATTATAAAGCTGAAGAGTTTGTTTGTTTGAACGCGCTAATCTCAGGAACTACTGGTCCGATTTGAAAAAATCTTTCAGTGTTAGATAGCCCATTTATCGAGGAAGGCTATAGGCTATATTTTATCCCATATTCCCACGGGAACGGGAACTACGCGGGTGAAACCGCGAGGCGCTGCTAGTAGCAAAGAAAACAGTTAGCGAGAAAATGGTAGATCGAGGTATTAACGACCGATGAAAAAGTCGGTTATATAGGGCATTTTGTATGGCTTTATATTACTTCTCCATACATCTATATCTATACTACTTAAGTTAGTTCCAAAAAATGGCAGACAAGCAACTGCGCTTTATTAATCACAATTAAATGGTAAGGTCTGTTTAAGTATCAACTCGTGGTGCATAAATCAGTATCAAGCTAATACGAGTAGGTAGTTCTTGTGTGAAAAAAATCAGCCACAGACTCACGTAAAGCTTTAGAGTGAGTAACGTGTATGCAAATAATAGGATCAGTGAACCAGTAAACTCTGCAGGAATCATAGGGATCCATGGATTTATTTTATTTAGAATAACTGATTGCATTTTAGTAGCACACATGTTCTTTTTTAAAATGCAAGGAGTCTAAGGGTACACTTGTGGCATTCAGAATATGGCTGAGTTTAAGTCCATAAAAATGCTTAATTGCAGCTTAATAATTGTAGTGTGCTATATAATACTGAACTGTTTACTTACATTGACGCTTGCAACATTACAGTGTTGTCTCCGTGACGCATAATATCTGTAGGTTGCTTCAATAAAACCACTAAGTAAGTACACACGTAAGCTATGCCAGAAAGCTTTTTACACAGTTAGAGACTATATTAAAGACCAAAAGGCTTGGGATTGAGATGCTTCAACGATGTACATGGCCTAATATTACGTTTATCTATTGATACTTTTCTCAATTTTACTCTTTGAAATTTTATATTCCCCTGCTTATGCAATTTCGACATGAATGTTTACTTTTTAAAGTATTATTTTATTATTGTGACATGAATATTTACTTGTTAAAGTAATATAATTTTTTTTATTATTATATTATGTTTGACATGTGTACTTACTTTGTAAAGTATTATATTTTTACTTAATTTATTTTGTGAATATGAGGACTACATGGGTATTATTTTCTTTTTTCTTTCCTTAAAGTATATATAATGACGACGTCTGGCAGTTTAAGTACATTTACGGCCTACCCAAATGTCCCTTCTTTGGTATTGTTCGTCGGGTCGTTGAGCTCCTTATTGTTTCTAAGTTGAGCTACTCGACTACTGACAAAGGCTTGCACTGAATGGACAGGCCCACTTAAATCTGTATGGTTCTTTCCTCAAAAGACCATTTCAGACACAGATCTGCATAGTTCTCATATAACATATTATGAATGGGAACTATGTAGATCGCCATATTAGGGTCTTGTTTCAGTTTGTCTGGCAGTTTGAGTAATTCTTGCGGCCTACCCAAATGTCCTTACTTTGGTATTGTTCGTCAAGCCGTTGAGCTCCTTAAAGTTTTAAGTTTGAGCTACACGGTATCTGACAAATGCTTGCACTGTCTGGACAGGTCCACTCAAATCTGTGTGGCACTTTCCTCAAAAGGCTACCTCAGACATTAACCTACATGGTTCTCATATGATTTGACCAGTACGGATTGTATGGACTTTAAAAGACCTCTGAGTTTGTTTCGGTGTTTCTTCTCAGGGTAGTCAGCTAGGAAACACCGGCTTCATCTAGCTTAATTAAAATGACAAGAAATATTAGACGTGTAAAAGTGTTATGTTTAACCTACTTACAAAATAAATATCATTTATCATTTACTGCTTTTGAGAAACACACAGAAATCCCCGAAATACCAACAGGTGAGGCTCACCGAACCCGATAGACAATTCCCTCCGAGCGGGCTGTCAAACTAGTGACGTCTCATGAAATGAATCTAGTGAGGTGCTACCACAACATCCTCCCTCTTAAGAATTAAATAATTAGCATCAATCAATAATCGGTTACCCAAGCAATTTATCTTTGAAAAATCCAGTAGCAAGAGGATCACCGCTGCGAGGAACTGTGCCCCGCTGAGTTGCGCATCTTCACCAATTTATCGAAAACAGGTAGGTACTGGCACGAGTGTGGGAATCTTATCAGAGGATCTCAACGTTCACGTAGCCACACTATTGTGGGTCCATAACATAGTATTTCATGATTCCAATTCCATGAGCATTTCCCTAGCGCCTTTAACCATCCTAAACAGGGATGGCAAAGACCACTCAATACGCAAACTTTCGATCAGCAAGCCGTCCTGCAAGTTCTGAACACAGTTCTGCCACACAGTTAACTCTGGGCTGATCCTCGAGTGTCACGAACGTCTGAATCAGGTCGCGCTGCGTCTAAATCAGGTGCAGCCCAGTAATCCGGTAATCGCGGATTACACTATGAGACAGTCAGCCCCGGATCTACGATTTTTTCGAACCGGGGCAAAACTTTAATTGTGGCGCCCCCTCCCTTCAGTGTTTGAGAAAAACTGCCAATTAGTAGCATTTTTGTGAACATTTGTTAAAATAATAATAATCCTTTAATACATTTAAACTTTTTATTATCTAACTAGCAGCGCCCCACAGTTTCACTCCAGTTGTTCCCGTTCCCGTGGCAATACGGGGATAAAATATAGCCTATGTTACTCAAGGTGAATGTAGCTTTCTAATGGTGAAAGATTTTTTGAAATCGGTTCAGTAGTTTTTGAGTTTATTCGTTACATACAAAAATATAAATTGTTCCTCTTTATAATATAAGTGGAAATGTGGTGTAGATTAAGATTCGATTACTTGATAAAAACCTATGTATGATATTGTAGGAAGGCTTCATTTGTTCAATATTTTGAATTCTTGTCTCGAGGATTGGGCGCCCCCACGACACTGCCGCCCGGGGCAAGTGCCCCGGTTTGCCATAAAGGTGGCCATAGGTATACTAAATCATTCAGCATTATAGTAAATTTACATAACACATGACTAAACAAAAAAGAAAGACGATACAGTGCGTTGCAAACTCGCGTGACGTCACGTTTTCATAAACTTTTGCGCCGTCACCAACCCCCACTCTTGAACTTTGGTGCACTTTAAATAACTTTATTAATTTTATCGATTTGAATTAGCAAAACAGAAAAAATATTGGGCAAATCTTCCCAATATTTTTTGAAAATTGGAAAAAACTAACTGTTATCAATCATATTGATTGTTGTTTTTATTGTCGTTAGATTTTTATTCATTTGTTATTTTTTAACAAACAAGGCGATTGATAGTTGAGATAATTCTAGAAGATCTTTTTTTTTATCTTTGTTTTACAACAAACTACGGAACAGGTTTACTCAAATAAGGAAAAATGTATTGGGACAGTAGGTATACCTGAATTTGAATACGTAATATGTAAAATGGAAACAATTTTAGCGTTTGTGGTCACGTAGCACTCGATAGAGAAATGGTATTTAAACGTAGAACATACGACAGAAACTTAGTCTTCATCAGTTGGTGTCGCAGTCAACATGAGGTTCAGATTCATAGTATTACTGTTCCTGCTCTCCGCCGTCGCGGGACGCAGCATTAGAAGTGAAGACGGCGCGGATCAGAACTCTGAAGCGGCTCAAAATGATTCTGATAAACTGACTTCGAACCATCTCTCAACTAAAAAGTCGGGAAATTTAAAAAGTGCCATGATTGTGAAGAGCCAGTTACATGAAAGTGCCATTTTACCTACTATTTTGCCCGATGCCCATAATGGAAATTCGGGTAGATCAAAACGTGAAACAGGTAGAAAGAAGCAAAAACAAATGAAGTTGGTTCAAACTACAACTTCTCCTACTTTGAAACTTACAACTACTACTCCGAAACGTGGCAAAGATGGAAAGACACGAGAACAGGAAAAGTCAACTCAAATTACTGCTGCCCCTAATTTGGATAAACACTCTAAAGAACAGCCGGATAAATCAGCAAAAACTAAGATAATTAACTTTTTATGCAAGTTACCTTATTGCGTATTTAAAGGCTCATATAGTGAATCAAACGAAACGTTTTCTTCTGATAAAAAACGTAAAACTAAAGTACCAAAGATGAAAAGCAAGGGATACAACTTAAGTTGACTCAAACTACAACTTCTCCTACTTTGAAACTCTCAGCTGCTGCTCTAAAACTTAGCAAAGTTGGAAAGGCAGGAAAACGAGAAAAGTTGACTCAAACTACTGTTCCTCCTAATTTGGATAAACCCCCTAGTGGACAACTGTATACTTCAAACAGCCCTTCAAAAAAAAAAAGAAGTTCTCTCAAAAATGTCTTGATTTTTATTCTTCTTTATGTCAAAAGTTCACGGGAAAAAAGCCGGCAAACACAAACAGTGCTGCATTTGTAACACCGCAGCCACAAAGTTTTTTCCTTGTCTCTCATTTGAATGCTCAAAGTTGTGTTAAAAAAGTAAATAAATAATATAGCTCTGTTTTCAAAATCCTCTTTTAATTATTCTCAATGCTTCTATACCTCTGTAAGATTAATGCAATCTACAAAATCAAATTTAAATCCCATCATGGACTACCTGGGTGCCAAATTTCAACCTAATTTGTTCAGATTCACATAGATAACACATTCAGGGTTGATGGATTCTTCTGCTACACTATATCCCAAGTAGCACAGCAGCGCTGTATATAAGCTGAATCACTGTCCACTATAAAATCTTAAGCTGTACAAACCTACTGAATAAGAGCATTAGAGGCGCTGTATCAGCTGATATAACTTTGATTTGGGCACAAATTAAACAGCTGTTAGCTGAATAACTGTAACTAATGGCGTTATATCAACATTATTATAGCATGACTACAGGTAACAGTCGCCCCAAGAGCTGAACATTGACTGATTATTAGAGTTAATGTTACCTTTTATACAGCACAATGGCTGATTAATAGAGTACCTTGTTACATATTTTTCAACACAAAGTACACACCGGGATATTTTTAACACTTCTACGGAGTTGTGAATTCACAAGTGACAAAATTATGAATAATTTTCTCCCTACTCCTACACATTATTTTAATATAAATATCTAGAAATAGGCAAATATTGTTAAGTAAAATCTTGCTTTTTCACGCACAGGAGGACTATATGCGTGAAAATAGAATGGGAAAGAGAGTTTATCGTCAAATACTACATTTTCACGCGCCCTCAAAATATCACTGTTTACTTAAAAATTATAATGTAAAATAGGTTGGAATGATATATTATAAAAATAAAATCCCTTTATTTTTCAAATCATTAGATTTTCTATTCAAAGTCAGTTATTATTTTCGGTGAATAAACAAAGATAAATCGTTAATATATTATATTACTTAAGTTAGTTCCAAAAAATGGCAGACAAGCAACTGCGCTTTATTAATCACAATTAAATGGTAAGGTCTGTTTAAGTATCCACTCGTGGTGCATAAATCAGTATCAAGCTAATACGAGTAGGTAGCTCTTGTGTGAAAAAAATCAGCCACAGACTCACGTAAAGCTTTAGAGTGAGTAACGTGTATGCAAATAATAGGATCAGTGAACCAGTAAACTCTGCAGGAATCATAGGGATCCATGGATTTATTTTATTTAGAATAACTGATTGCATTTTAGTAGCACACATGTTCTTTTTTAAAATGCAAGGAGTCTAAGGGTACACTTGTGGCATTCAGAATATGGCTGAGTTTAAGTCCATAAAAATGCTTAATTGCAGCTTAATAATTGTAGTGTGCTGTATAATACTGAACTGTTTCCTTATATTGACGCTTGCAACATTACAGTGTTGTCTCCGTGACGCATAATATCTGTAGGTTGCTTCAATAAAACCACTGCTTTTGAGAAACACACAGAAATCCCCGAAATACCAACAGGTGAGGCTCACCGAACCCGATAGACAATGCCCTCCGCGCGGGCTGTCAAACTAGTGACGTCTCATGAATCTAGTGAGGTGCTACCACAACATCCTCCCTCTTAAGAATTAAATAATTAGCATCAATCAATAATCGGTTACCCAAGCAATTTATCTTTGAAAAATCCAGTAGCAAGAGGATCACCGCTGCGAGGAACTGTGCCCCGCTGAGTTGCGCATCTTCACCAATTTATCGAAAACAGGTAGGTACTGGCACGAGTGTGGGAATCTTATCAGAGGATCTCAACGTTCACGTAGCCACACTATTGTGGGTCCATAACATAGTATTTCATGATTCCAATTCCATGAGCATTTCCCTAGCGCCTTTAACCATCCTAAACAGGGATGGCAAAGACCACTCAATACGCAAACTTTCGATCAGCAAGCCGTCCTGCAAGTTCTGAACACAGTTCTGCCACACAGTTAACTCTGGGCTGATCCTCGAGTGTCACGAACGTCTGAATCAGGTCGCTCTGCGTCTAAATCAGGAGCAGCCCAGTAATCCGGTAATCGCGGATTACACTATGAGACAGTCAGCCCCGGATCTACGATTTTTTCGAACCGGAGCAAAACTTTAATTGTGGCGCCCCCTCCCTTCAGTGTTTGAGAAAAACTGCCAATTAGTAGCATTTTTGTGAACATTTGTTAAAATAATAATCCTTTAATACATTTAAACTTTTTATTATCTAACTAGCAGCGCCCCACAGTTTCACTCCAGTTGTTCCCGTTCCCGTGGCAATACGGGGATAAAATATAGCCTATGTTACTCAAGGTGAATGTAGCTTTCAAATGGTGAAAGATTTTTTGAAATCGGTTCAGTAGTTTTTGAGTTTATTCGTTACATACAAAAAAACAAATTGTTCCTCTTTATAATATTAGTATAGACAAACACACACAATAAAATACAAATCTTTCCTCTTTATAATATAAGTGGAAATGTGGTGTAGATTAAGATTCGATTACTTGATAAAAACCTATGTATGATATTGTAGGAAGGCTTCATTTGTTCAATATTTTGAATTCTTGTCTCGAGGATTGGGCGCCCCCACGACACTGCCGCCCGGGGCAAGTGCCCCGGTTTGCCCCCCCCCCCCCCCCTTTAGATCCGGGGCTGGAGACAATTATTAACACTAAGGTGGTGCTGGCCTTCCTTGTGAAGCTGGGGTAGATCGAATGACACATTTGACCCACCTGCACGCAAAATACGCACTTATTCATGGAGTTGTGGAAACCAGATTAACATACATACTCTATAGGTCTATGAAGTCAGAAACGTTTCTATAACATGGTTATAAATTTGAGCAGTGAGAATCGAAGGTTATGAAAAAAAGGTGGCCATAGGTATACTAAATCATTCAGCATTATAGTAAATTTACATAACACATGACTAAACAAAAAAGAAAGACGATACAGTGCGTTGCAAACTCGCGTGACGTCACGTTTTCATAAACTTTTGCGCCGTCACCAACCCCCACTCTTGAACTTTGGTGCACTTTAAATAACTTTATTGATTTTATCGATTTGAATTAGCAAAACAGAAAAATATTGGGCAAACATTCCCAATATTTTTTGAAAATTGGAAAAAACGAACTGTTATCAACCATATTGATTGTTTTTTTATTGTCATTAGATTTGTATTAATTTGTTATTTTATAACAAACAAGGCCGTTGATAGTTGAGATAATTCTAGAAAATATATTTTTGTATATTTGTTTAACAACCAACTACAGAACAGGTTTACTCAAATAAGGAAAAATGTATTAGGACAGTATACCTAAATTTGAATAGGTAATATGTAAAATGGAAACAATTTTAGTGCAGTTCGGTTTGTGGTCACGTAGTACTCGATAAAGAAATGGTATTTAAACGTAGAACATACGACAGAAACTTAGTGTTCATCGGTTGGTGTCGCAGTCAACATGAGGTTCAGATTCATAGTATTACTGTTCCTGCTCTCCGCCGTCGCGGGACGCAGCATTAGAAGTGAAGACGGTGCGGATCAGAACTCTGAAGCGGCTCAACATGATTCTGATAAACTAACTTCGAACCATTTCTCAACTAAAAAGTCGGGAAATTTAAAAAGTGCCATGAGTGTGAAAAGCCAGTTACATGAAAGTGCCATTTTACCTACTATTTTGCCCGATGCCCATAATGGAAATTCGGGTAGATCAAAACGTGATACAGATAGAAAGAAGTCTTCTCCTACTTTGAAACTCACAACTACTACTTCGAAACGTGGCAAAGATGGAAAGACACGAGAACAGGAAAAGTCAACTCAAATTACTGTTGCCCCTAATTTGGATAAACACTCTGAAGAACAGCCGGATAAATCAGCAAAAACTAAGATACTTAACATTTTATGCAAGACAACTTTGTGCGTATGTAAAGGCGAATATTGTGAATTAGACGAAACGTATTCTTCTGATAAAACTGAAAAAAAAAAAATTAAAAAAAACATTAAAAAAAATAAATAAATAAAAATATCGTTTTGTTGTGTAGTTGTGTTTCCAAGGATTTTGAAAACACAACTTTATTGTTTATTTACTTTTACACGAAATTGCCACTTTTACTATTTTGCCTGATTAGACCGACCGAAATGGAAATTCGGATAGACCAAAACGAGCAACAGATGGAAAGAAACAAAAACAACAGAAGTTGGTTCAAACTACTATTTCACCCACTTTGAAACTCTCAGCTGTAAAGCTGGGTAAACCAAAAAGTATCAAAGATGAAAAGCAAGGGATACAACTTCAGTCGACTCAAACTACAACTTCTCCTACTTTGAAACTCCAAGCTGCTGCTCTAAAACTTAGCAAAGTTGGAAAGGCAGGAAAACGAGAAAAGTTGACTCAAACTACTGTTCCTCCTAATTTGGATAAACCCCCTAGTGGACAGCTGGATACTTCAAGCCCTTCAAAAAACAAAGAAGTTCTCTCAATAATGTCTTGATTTTTATTCTTCTTTAGGTCAAAAGTTCAAGGGAAAAAAGCCGGCAAACACAAACAGTGCTGCATTTGTAACACCGCAGCCACAAACTGACTTCAAACATAAAAGTTTTTTCCTTTTCTCTCATTTGAATGCTCAAAGTTGTGTTAAAAAAGTAAATAAATAATATAGCTCTGTTTTCAAAATCCTCTTTTAATTATTCTCAATGCTTCTATACCTCTGTAAGATCAATGCAATCTACAAAATCAAACTTAAATCCCATCATGGACTACCTAGGTGCCAAAATTCAACCTAATTTGTTCAGATTCACATATGCATTAATAATATCAAATATATCACGCTTCAGCGGCTGAAAGAATTTTGACAAAATTTAGCACAAAGGTTGACAGTGGTCTGTCAACCTTTGTGCTAAATTTTGTCCAAATTCCTTTGCAAAAATCCACATTAAATAATAGGAATGGCGCCCACTAGGCATGGCGATGGCGGGACCCGTCAGGCTCCATGTGCTCTTACAATACTTTCTTAGATTAAACCGATATTTTATACAGTAGTCGGTATTGTAGGCGATTTATTCTTTTATTTTATTTTAAAAGCCATCAAGCAGTTTAGAATGCAGAAATGAATTAAACAAAAGATAAAATCATATGTACCGTAGAACGGGGTTACTTTGATAAGAACGATTTGTTTTCTTAAAATAAGTGACCAAAAGTAATACAAAACATGTAAATATCGGTTAGCTTGACGATTACTTATGATTTTATTCAGTGGCGTAACTGTACCATCGAGGGCCCGTGACAATTTTTTTGATGGGGCCTTCCCAATAAAACACGTCACGTTGTAATTTTATTTTTAAACAACCAATTAAGTAGATAGGTATCCAACACTATTAAAAATATTGCGTGCATATTATTTAATTATCAAATGAACTTTATTTTCAAGAGTTAAATATTTATATGTACACTAGCTTCTGCCAGCGACTTCGTCCGCGTGGAATAGTTACTTTACCCCCGATTTTGAAACTCTCAGCCCGATCGGTTTAAAATTGACAAAAGATAGACATGCTATTTCGGGATATTTTTTAGATAATTTTATGTAGAACATTTTCGTAATACATGATTTCTGTGTAACTTTAACCATTAAGGCTACACACGCGACGGAAGCTTAAAAAATGGAGTAACTACTTCCGTTTTCCCAACATTTTCCTTCACTGCTCTGCTCCTATTGATTGTAGCGTGATGAAAAGTATACTATAACCTGCCCAGGAGTATGAAGAATAATTGCACCAAGTTTCGTTAAAATCGGTCGAGTAGTTTTTGTTTCTATAAAGAACATACAGACAGACAGACAGACAGACAGACAGACAGAAAGACAGACAGACAGACAAAAACTTTACTGATTGCATTTTTGGCACCAGTATCGATCACTAATCACCCCCTGATAGTTATTTTGAAAATATATTCCTTGTACAGAATTGACCTCTCTACAGATTTATTATAAGTATATAGATATCACCTGAAAATAGAAAACTCCGTAACGTAAGGTATAAAACATCTTGAGAGATTGTAAACTCTCAATAAATTGGCAACTAAACATTTGGAACACTTTTTTACGCATCAAAATTTGATAGATATCAAAATCTCTTGAAGTCATTCCGAGAAATTCCTCCGGACTTTGGAGACGCTCATCTTCGCAAAGTTCGTGAAAACGGTGTTTTGCCTTCCTCTGACAAATTGTATAAAGTTCAGGGTTGATGGATTCTTCTGCTACAATATCCCAAGCAACACAGAAGCGCTGTATATAAACTAAATCACTGGCCACTATAAAATCCTAAGCTGTACAAGCCTGCTGATTAAGAGCATTAGAGGCGCTGTCTCTGCTGATATAACTCTGATTTGGGCATAAATGAAACAGCTGTTAGCTGAATAACTGTAACTAATGGCGTTATATCAACATTATTATAGCATGACTACAGGTAACAGTCGCCCCAAGATCTGAAAATTGACTGATTTATTGATTATTAGGATGATGTTACCTTTTATACAGCACAATGGCTGATTAATAGAGTAGTTGTTACCTATTTTTCAGCACAAAGTACACACCGGGATATTTTTAACACTTCTACGGAGTTGTGAATTCACAAGTGACAAAATTATGAATAATTTTCTCCCTACTCCTACACATTATTTTAATATAAATATCTAGAAATAGGCAAATATTGTTTTCGTTAAGTAAAATTTGCGTTTTTCACGCACAGGAGGACTATGTGCGTGAAAATAGAATGGGAAAGAGAGTTTATCGTCAAATACTACATTTTCACGCTCCCTCAAAATACCACTGTTTACTTAAAAATTATAATGTAAAGTAGGTTGGAATAATATAATTATTATAAAAAAATCCCTTTATTTTTCATTTTTCAAATCATTAGATTTTCTATTCAAAGTCAGTTATTATTTTCGGTGAATAAACAAAAATAAATCGTTAATATATTATATAACTTAAGTTAGTTCCAAAAAATGGCAGACAAGCAACTGCGCTTTATTAATCACAATTAAATGGTAAGGTCTGTTTAAGTATCCACTCGTGGTGCATAAATCAGTATCAAGCTAATACGAGTAGGTAGTTCTTGTGTGAAAAAAATCAGCCACAGACTCATGTAAAGCTTTAGAGTGAGTAACGTGTATGCAAATAATAGGAACAGTGAACCAGTAAACTCTGCAGGAATCATAGGGATCCATGGATTTATTTTATTTAGAATAACTGATTGCATTTTAGTAGCACACATGTTCTTTTTTAAAATTTAATTTTTTTTTTTTTTTATTGTTTGGGACAATAAACAGCTACAATACACATATTAACAAAAAAAAAGTGACGATTCAAACAATCGTTTACAGTTAAAATACAAGGAGTCTAAGGGTACACTTGTGGCATTCAGAATATGGCTGAGTTTAAGTCCATACAAAATGCTTAATTGCAGCTTAATAATTGTAGTGTGCTGTATAATACTGAACTTTTTACTTATATTGACGCTTGCAACATTACAGTGTTGTCTCCGTGACGCATAATATATGTAGGTTGCTTCAATAAAACCACTGCTTTTGAGAAACACACAGAAATCCCCGAAATACCAACAGGTGAGGCTCACCGAACCCGATAGACAATTCCCTCCGCGCGGGCTGTCAAACTAGTGACGTCTCATGAATCTAGTGAGGTGCTACCACAACATCCTCCCTCTTAACAATTAAATAATTAGCATCAATCAATAATCGGTTACCCAAGCAATTTATCTTTGAAAAATCCAGTAGCAAGAGGATCACCGCTGCGAGGAACTGTGCCCCGCTGAGTTGCGCATCTTCACCAATTTATCGAAAACAGGTAGGTACTGGCACGAGTGTGGGAATCTTATCAGAGGATCTCAACGTTCACGTAGCCACACTATTGTGGGTCCATAACATAGTATTTCATGATTCCAATTCCATGAGCATTTCCCTAGCGCCTTTAACCATCCTAAACAGGGATGGCAAAGACCACTCAATACGCAAACTTTCGATCAGCAAGCCGTCCTGCAAGTTCTGAACACAGTTTTGCCACACAGTTAACTCTGGGCTGATCCTCGAGTGTCACGAACGTCTGAATCAGGTCGCTCTGCGTCTAAATCAGGTGCAGCCCAGTAATCCGGTAATCGCGGATTACACTATGAGACAGTCAGCCCCGGATCTACGATTTTTTCGAACCGGAGCAAAACTTTAATTGTGGCGCCCCCTCCCTTCAGTGTTTGAGAAAAACTGCCAATTAGTAGCATTTTTGTGAACATTTGTTAAAATAATAATAATCCTTTAATAAATTTAAACTTTTTATTATCTAACTAGCAGCGCCCCACAGTTTCACTCCAGTTGTTCCCGTTCCCGTGGCAATACGGGGATAAAATATAGCCTATGTTACTCAAGGTGAATGTAGCTTTCTAATGGTGAAAGATTTTTTGAAATCGGTTCAGTAGTTTTTGAGTTTATTCGTTACATACAAAAATACAAATTGTTCCTCTTTATAATATTAGTATAGACAAACACACACAATAAAATACAAATCTTTCCTCTTTATAATATAAGTGGAAATGTGGTGTAGATTAAGATTCGATTACTTGATAAAAACCTATGTATGATATTGTAGGAAGGCTTCATTTGTTCAATATTTTGAATTCTTGTCTCGAGGATTGGGCGCCCCCACGACACTGCCGCCCGGGGCAAGTGCCCCGGTTTGCCCCCCCCCCTTTAGATCCGGGGCTGGAGACAATTATTAACAACAAGGTGGTGCTGGCCTTCCTTGTGAAGCTGGGGTAGATCGAATGACACATTTGACCCACGTGCACGCAAAATACGCACTTATTCATGGAGTTGTGGAAACCAGATTAACATACATACTCTATAGGTCTATGAAGTCAGAAACGTTTCTATAACATGGTTATAAATTTGAGCAGTGAGAATCGAAGGTTATGAAAAAAAGGTGGCCATAGGTATACTAAATCATTCAGCATTATAGTAAATTTACATAACACATGACTAAACAAAAAAGAAAGACGATACAGTGCGTTGCAAACTCGCGTGACGTCACGTTTTCATAAACTTTTGCGCCGTCACCAACCCCCACTCTTGAACTTTGGTGCACTTTAAATAACTTTATTGATTTTATCGATTTGAATTAGCAAAACAGAAAAATATTGGGCAAACATTCCCAATATTTTTTGAAAATTGGAAAAAACGAACTGTTATCAACCATATTGATTGTTTTTTATTGTCATTAGATTTGTATTAATTTGTTATTTTATAACAAACAAGGCCGTTGATAGTTGAGATAATTCTAGAAAATATATTTTTTTATATTTGTTTAACAACCAACTACAGAACAGGTTTACTCAAATAAGGAAAAATGTATTAGGACAGTATACCTAAATTTGAATAGGTAATATGTAAAATGGAAACAATTTTAGTGCAGATCTGTTTGTGGTCACGTAGTACTCGATAAAGAAATGGTATTTAAACGTAGAACATACGACAGAAACTTAGTGTTCATCGGTTGGTGTCGCAGTCAACATGAGGTTCAGATTCATAGTATTACTGTTCCTGCTATCCGCCGTCGCGGGACGCAGCATTAGAAGTGAAGGCGGTGCGGATCAGAACTCTGAAGCGGCTCAACATGATTCTGATAAACTGACTTCGAACCATTTCTCAACTAAAAAGTCGGGAAATTTAAAAAGTGCCATGATTGTGAAAAGCCAGTTACATGAAAGTGCCATTTTACCTACTATTTTGCCCGATGCCCATAATGGAAATTCGGGTAGATCAAAACGTGATACAGATAGAAAGAAGTCTTCTCCTACTTTGAAACTCACAACTACTACTCCGAAACGTGGCAAAGATGGAAAGACACGAGAACAGGAAAAGTCAACTCAAATTACTGTTGCCCCTAATTTGGATAAACACTCTGAAGAACAGCCGGATAAATCAGCAAAAACTAAGATACTTAACATTTTATGCAAGACAACTTTGTGCGTATGTAAAGGCGAATATTGTGAATTAGACGAAACGTATTCTTCTGATAAAACTGAAAAAAAAAAATTAAAAAAAACATTAAAAAAAATAAATAAATAAAAATATCGTTTTGTTGTGTAGTTGTGTTTCCAAGGATTTTGAAAACACAACTTTATTGTTTATTTACTTTTACACGAAATTGCCACTTTTACTATTTTGCCTGATTTGAACGACCGAAATGGAAATTCGGATAGACCAAAACGAGCAACAGATGGAAAGAAACAAAAACAACAGAAGTTGGTTCAAACTACTATTTCACCCACTTTGAAACTCTCAGCTGTAAAGCTGGGTAAACCAAAAAGTATCAAAGATGAAAAGCAAGGGATACAACTTCAGTCGACTCAAACTACAACTTCTCCTACTTTGAAACTCCAAGCTGCTGCTCTAAAACTTAGCAAAGTTGGAAAGGCAGGAAAACGAGAAAAGTTGACTCAAACTACTGTTCCTCCTAATTTGGATAAACCCCCTAGTGGACAGCTGGATACTTCAAGCCCTTCAAAAAACAAAGAAGTTCTCTCAATAATTTCTTGATATTTATTCTTCTTTAGGTCAAAAGTTCAAGGGAAAAAAGCCGGCAAACACAAACAGTGCTGCATTTGTAACACCGCAGCCACAAACTGACTTCAAACATAAAAGTTTTTTCCTTGTCTCTCATTTGAATGCTCAAAGTTGTGTTAAAAAAGTAAATAAATAATAAAGCTCTGTTTTCAAAATCCTCTTTTAATTATTCTCAATGCTTCTATACCTCTGTAAGATTAATGCAATCTACAAAATCAAACTTAAATCCCATCATGGACTACCTGGGTGCCAAATTTCAACCTAATTTGTTCAGATTCACATATGCATTAATAATATCAAAATTAAATATATCACACTTCAGCGGCTGAAAGAATTTGGACAAAATTTAGCACAAAGGTTGACAGACCATCCACATTAAATAATAGGAATGGCGCCCACTAGGCATGGCGATGGCGGGACCCGTCGGGGCTCCATGTGCTCTTACAATACTTTCTTAAATTAAACCGATATTTTATACAGTAGTCGGTATAGTAGGCGATTTATTCTTTTATTTTATTTTAAAAGCCATCAAGCAGTTTAGGCTGCAGAAATGAATTAAAACAAAAGATAGAATCATACGTACCGTAGAACGGGGTTACTTTGATAAGAACGATTTGTTTTCGTAAAATAAGTGACCAAAAGTACCTAATACAAAACATGTAAATATCGGTTAGCTTCACGATTACTTATGATTTTATTCAGTGGCGTAACTATACCATCGAGGGCCCGTGACAAATTTTTGGATGGGGCCTTCCCAATAAAACACGTCACGTTGTAATTTTATTTTTAAACAACCACTTAAGTAGATAGGTATGCAACACTATTAAAATATTGCGTGCATTTTATTTAATTACTAGCTTCTGCCAGCGACTTCGTCCGCGTGGAATAGTTACTTTACCCCCGATTTTGAAACTCTCAGCCCGATCGGTTTAAAATTGACAAAAGTAGACATGCTGTTTCGGGATATTTTTTAGATAATTTTATGTAGACATTTCCGCAATACATGATTTCTATGTAACTTTAACCATTAAGGCTACACACGCGACGGAAGCTTAAAAAATGGAGTAACTTCTTCCGTTTTCCCAACATTTTCCTTCACTGCTCTGCTCCTATTGATTGTAGCGTGATGAAAAGTATACTATAACCTGCCCAGGAGTATGAAGAATAATTGCACCAAGTTTCGTTAAAATCGGTCGAGTAGTTTTTGTTTCTATAAAGAACATACAGACAGACAGACAGACAGACAGACAAAAATTTTACTGATTGCATTTTTGGCACCAGTATCGATCACTAATCACCCCCTGATAGTTATTTTGAAAATATATTCCTTGTACAGAATTGACCTCTCTACAGATTTATTATAAGTATAGATAGATATCGTGTAAAAAGCTGATTAACACTATTAAGCATCCACTTTGTGCAGCAAGACGCATTATACCATAGTTAATTGAAGTCACAGAATAACTGATTGCATTTTAGTCATGTTCTTAATTTGTGAGTTTAAGTCCATAAAAATGCTTAATTGCAGCTTAATTGTTGTGTGCTGTATAATACTGAACTGTTTACTTACATTAACGCTTGCAACATTACAATGTTGTCTCCGTGACGCATAATATCGTTATTGTACAGGTAAAAGCGTAATTCTCAGCTATTACAGTTCGTGTGTACTGTAATAAGTTTTCATAAATGCTAAAGTTACCGATATTACCTTTTGTGACATCCTATAATGAAGTTTTGTGCTTATTGCTTCCATTTTTAAATTTCGTTACCTATCCAATTCTTCTAATCAAATTTTCAAATGTCTAAATGAAAAATGAAATGAATGGCATTTGAAAGATCGGTGGTTTTGTACTGAAGTGCTTCAGAGGCTGCATCGATAGTTTATAAAATTTTGCAATGGAAAACCAATCTATATACCTATATATCTACAGGGTGACTTTGAATAGATGCGACAAAATGAAATGGGAGCTTCAGTTACAGTAACATAGTAATTATAAACTGTTTTTTCTACAATCTAAATCGTTAAAAAAAGTTACGTGGTTGGCGTTTTAAAATGATCCATCGATGTTAATATCTTTATTTAAGTAAGAATTATCGGTATTCCAGAAAAATAATTAATATGCAAAATAAATAAGAAAAATTAAAGTATCAAAAAATCTCGTCCAACTAATCGCAGTGCTCAATGATCGTTGTGGAGTACTCGCGTTATTAAACGTTGCCATTCATAGCGGTGATAAAAGTTCATTAATTTTACATTTGGTATGTTCTAAATTTTCTTGACAACACGTATTATTGTATATTTAAATATGTCGCATCTATTCAATTTCACCCTGTATATACACATAATAAATCTGTAGAAGTGGCGTTTTTGTACATTACAAAAAATAAAAATAGCCAGGTAGTTAAAGGCTAACTAACAGAAATCATTGCCAACATTTTTAAAATTTTGTCTGTTTGTCTGTGTCAGCTGAATACCTATATTTTACGTGGAGCAGCTGCCTAGCAGACCTCCACAAACCATTAACTGGGTAAATTACTTGGCTGGACTAGTATCAGATTTTCTGACTCCTGACAATCCGTAACGACTGCCAAAGATCTTCAAATTACATCCAGGATCAACGGCTTAACTTAACGTCCTTCTCGTGGCGACTGTTGATCTCTTTTAAATTCTGTACCCTTGCCATGGTACAGTGAGTGGGCATGACTGTTCATAGATTGTTGTAAGGTTGTTTACGTGTCCAATGTTCAGCTTTTTGTAATTTACTAAAGTTTGCCTTGTCTAGTTTAAGTACAGACAATATTGCTTTACCAATATACAGGAAAACCTATAAGAAGTCTATGGCGTGAAAGTAACATGTTACAAAAATAACATTCGTTCTCGAATCTTTGCATGCGAGTTCGACTCGCATTTGGGCGTTTTCTTTTACCTCCTGTATTGTCATTATGAATGCAATAAACGATTTGAGATTTTAATAAAATCTAAGATTACGGCCCATTCTGTTTCCTAGAGAGGAGGCTTGTGTCCACAGAAATCTTAATATAAGATTTCTGTGCTTGTGTCCCAGCAGTGGGAACGTTAAAAGGCTGATTATGATTATGCTTATGAAGTGTCTGTGAATTTGAATGTTAACACAGTAGGTACCTACTTATATAAACAACGGAACAAGACCGATTTTGCTTTTTTTTTTTACTTTCTCTAGCAGATAAGTGAATTAATTTTATTTTCCGCGCAAAAATATAGCTCTTCAATTGTGAAAACTCTTCTTTTATCCGTGCTATTTAATAGTAGGTATTACTGGAACGAAATCGTGAGTTAAGTACATAGTTACATAAATATCTTCAACTAACTGCTGCCCGCGACTTCGTCCCCGTGGAATCCCCGATTTTAAAACATTCTTTATCGCTGCAACGCTCCTATTGGCTTAAGCGTGATGATATATAGCCTAAAGCCTTCCTCGATAAATGGTCTCAAACAAACAAACAAACAAACTCTTCAGCTTTATAATATTATAGTAGGTATAGATAAGTAAAAATGTTTTAAGTTAAACGGTTTTATTGGAAATAAAGATTAAAATGATTTAGAATTGTAGATAATGTACTTAATTAAAGCTAAAAAATAATTTGGTGGGTCCTAGGTACCAGTTATCTCACCACTCTCCTCATCAATCTAGGGCATTGGTCATACAAAAAAATAAAACCGTTGGACACGCGTAACTTGCGTAAATATGCAAATAGCATGTATATAGCAATCGAATTGATAGAAATTTCACACGCCACTGTTCAAATCCACTATGCAGCTTTCGACTTGCCCTTTCATTTCCCATATTGTCCCATGTTCTTCTCCCATATTGTAACAAATATGAAATCTGGAATTAGCAGCGGCCATCTTAGATTTTAGATTTGTCGAAGCATATTACAGTAGGTATTCCACTTATTTTTGAAAATATGTTTCTTGCACCATTCAAATCGCAAGAACCCGTTCTGTCCGTGTGTTGTGGGTATACGACATTAAGTCCTATGATATCTATGAAACGAAATATCCAATCGTACCTATAGGTATGACATTAAATCCACTAATGGGTATAGGACCTCAAATGACGATAAGATTACTTACCTCTAAGCTTTGCGTGAATTTACATGTAATAAATTCACGCAAAGCTTAGAGGTAATAATTCCATCTAATAACCGTAAAAAATACTGTTGAGTTTGTTTCAATATCTTTAAAACAACTAAGTCAAAATTTCATTCAAAGTTTCACTCCGCGCATATTTGCCTCTCCTGTAAAATTTTCGTATTTGCGTTCACTGGTTTTATCACATAATGTTATATACCTCTGAGGTACAGATATGTATGTATATATTTTATAGGTAACAAACAAGTTTTTTAGGCAATTTATAGATTTGAGATAATTCTAGCAAGTCATTGTTTTGATCTATTCCCATCCAATACCAAGAACTAATACCATTTGGTATTAGTTTATTTCCGAATATATTTCTATTCCCAACGACTACCACATTTAAAACCAATACCAAAATAAGTTTGAAGAAATTAGGTACAGTCAGGTTCAGTAAAATTAAAATGCTTTGAGTGATTTTAAGTCCTATTGTTTAATCAAGATTAGGGTTTGAATATAAATCACATATTGTTTTTTTTGTCATTTTTAGAGATATTAGATACTTTTATTTTACTATTCCAAGTCCAACAATTATAATACAAACAGTCAAATATACGATAGAAGGATAGAATACAACTGGACAAATGGCACAGGGCAAAAGTTAAACGTCTCATCACATTCGTAAACTTTAATTTTGCCATTTGCGCTAGTTGATTTGGATGGGCCAAAATAATTATTCGGGTATTAGACTCGTCTTTATAATCATACAGTACGAAATCTCGGAATTGTAAAGGGATTTCTACTTCATCCACTAACTTGCACTTTATTTTAGACACATCAGCTTCCTTGTTTCTTGCTTTATACAATTTTGTTTTCGTGTTTTGAAATGATGGGATATTTTTCACCAAATTCTGTTCAGCATCAGAGAATTGGGATTTAAATATGTTATAAATCCTTGGTATTGGGGTGAAATTAGACTTAATACCGTTTCTCGTAAATTATTCAGTTCCTTCGCCATCAAGTTTTTACTTCATCGGGCTTGCAGCTATGATTTTTCTCATTGGCAATATTGCCATCCTGCAAAGACAGCAATATATCAATAAGCAAAACCAAACCACCATTTCTTTTTATAAACGTCAGTCCTCCCCGGTTTCCCGAAGATGTTAAAGGCTGATTATCAGCTTCATCAGCCATTTCTGTGATAAACATATACATGTGAATAACAAATATACATATAAAACATAAATAGGTATTACTCACACAATAAACTCTATCTATGCTTCTCTTTATTTAGGTACCTACCTACTATGATAATACCTATTTAATAAAAAATAAGAACACACAAGATTATGTAAATAGCAATTCAATTACACTAAAATACTCACTTTATAAAAATATATCACTTTCACTGAGTATACACTACCCGTCGCAGGCAGGGAAATGTACTGAACTGTCTGTCTGAGAACAAGACTTATTTTGCACTCAACTCTGATTAGTTGCTTCGAATTACAAAACAATAGACAAAAATTTACCCTTTTTCGCAGGTAAAGAGAAATGGTCCATTTGAACTGCTTAAATGTCAGTTTGGAAAGTTTTAGACTTTTAGCATTCAATTACGATAATATAGTATGTATGTAAATGTTAGAAAATAAAATAAAATTTTGTGTAGATGAGTGTACAAAAAGTCACGTTTTGGTATTCGTTAGTAATAGATTTGTTATTAAAAAATGCGGTACTCGTTGGGAATAGAAAATAAATTCGGAAATAAACAAATACCAAATGGTAGTACCTCTTCGTATTGGATGGGAATAGATCATTGTTTTTATATTTGTTTTATAACCAACTACAAAACATGTTTACTCAAATAAGGAAGAATTGATACATTTCTTTTGCTAAGCTTGTAATCAATCATGCGTGTTCGCCTACTTCGCGATCAAATCATTCATGTACGTCATTGGCGCAGTATATAGTTGTATAGTTATAGCTATAGTATATGGTTCGGGTTTGTGGTCACGGAGTATTTAATAAAGCGATGGTATTTAAATGTAAAATATACGACAGAAACTTAGTGTTCATCGGTTGGTGTCGCAGTCAACATGAGGTTCAGATTCATAGTATTACTGTTCCTGCTCTCCGCCGTCGCGGGACGCAGCATTAGAAGTGAAGACGGTGCGGATCAGAACTCTGAAGCGGCTCAACATGATTCTGATATACAGACTCCTATTTCGAACCATCCCTCAACGAAAAAGTCGGGAAACTCAAAAAGTGCCTCGGATGTGAGGACGCAGTTACAAGAAATTGACATTTTACTTACTATTATGCCTGATTTGAAAGCCCAAAATAGAAATTCGGGTAGACCAAAACGAGCAACAGATGGAAAGAACCAAAAACCAATGAAGTTGGTTCAAACTACTATTTCTCCTACTTTGAAACTCTCAGCTAAAAAGCTGGGTAAACCAAAAAATACCAAAGATAAAAAGCAAGGGATACAACTTAAGTCGACTCAAACTACAACTTCTCCTACTTTGAATCACTCAGCTAAAAAGCTGGGTAAACCAAAAAGTACCAAAGATGAAAAGCAAGGGATACAACTTAAGTCGACTCAAACTACAACTTCTCCTACTTTGAATCACTCAGCTAAAAAGCTGGGTAAACCAAAAAGTACCAAAGATGAAAAGCAAGGGATACAACTTAAGTCGACTCAAACTACAACTTCTCCTACTTTGAATCACTCAGCTAAAAAGCTGGGTAAACCAAAAAGTACCAAAGATGAAAAGCAAGGGATACAACTTAAGTCGACTCAAACTACAACTTCTCCTACTTTGAAACTCTCAGATAAAAAGCTGGGAAAACCAAAAAGTACCAAAGATGAAAAGCAAGGGATACAACTTAAGTCGACTCAAACTACAACTTCTCCTACTTTGAAACTCTCAGCTGCTACTCCAAAACTTAGCAAAGTTGGAAAGGCAGCAAAACGAGAAAAGTTGACTCAAACTACTGTTCCTCCTAATTTGGATAAACCCCCTAGTGGACAGCTGGATACTTCAGACAGTCCTTCAAAAAAAAAGAAGTTCTCTCAAAAATGTCTTGATTTTTATTCTTCTTTATGTAAAATGTTCAAAGGAAAAAAGCCGGCAAACACAAACAGTGCTGTATTTGTAACACCGCAGCCACAACCTGACTTCAAACATAAAAGTAACGCATTTCATGTAAAATTCGAAGTACCTTGTTTCTCATTTGAATGCTCAAAGAGTAAATCAGTCAAAGAGTTTTCTTCTGGAGCAGGAGATATTATACAAAACGTAAAAATTGTATTAAAAAAGTAAATAAAGAATGAAGTTGTGTTTTCAAAATCCTCATTTAATTATTATTGATACTTCTTTACCTCTGTATGATCAATGTAATCTACAAAATCAAATTTAAATAGCATCATGGACTACTTACTTGGGTCGCCGCGCAGCACCCAGTCGTAACCGATGTCCCACTGGAGGGGCCCCAGAACCGAACCCTGCGGAACACCGCACGACATCTCTCGCCGGTTCCACTCTCCCCGGTGACCGGGGTAGATGACGGCTCTGTCCGTCAGGTAATGCTCGACCACGCGACGGAGGAAGGATGGCACCTGGTGATACCAGAGTGCCTCCCTGATGCAACTCCAGGGCAGGGAATTAAAGGCGTTGGCGATGTCAAGAGACACCGCCACGACCACCCCACCCCGGGAAATCGACTCCCCCGTCGTGAGGGCTCTCACGCGCGGAACTCTCTGCCTGCGTCTGTGTTCCGAACGCATTCAACCCTGATCTCTTCAAAGTTACAGTGAACAGGCTTCTTCTGGGTAAGCTCATTCCATCGTCAACTTTATCTCTGCCACCTTTTTTTTTTTTTGGATGGGAAATCATCAAATGACCCCTCCCGCCCTGGGTGGAGCGGTAGGGAGTGTCAAACTTTTACTGACTAAAACCCACCCGTGCTCCTCCATGTGCCCTTTGCGTTCCAGGGCCGCGGTAACTCTTTCGAACAAATTCCGCAACCCTAGCAGGCACCGACCCTATGGGGCCCCGTCTCTGGTGCTGACGGCTCCTTGAGGCGCGCGTGAAGCACAACGCGTCGTCGACTCAGCCTGGTATCGGACGGCGAGCCACCCACGCTCACCGTCCCCAGGCATCAGCCACTGCGCAATAGCACAGCGGCCGACTTGTCTCTGGAGGAGGCCACGATGGGACCATTACTGGCACTCCATCTCGGCCCCCTCCCGAGAACCAGGAGTCGCAGCACCCACAGCAGTAGCGGCAGAAGCGGCGACGGAAACCGCGGCGGCGACAGAGGCGGCGGCGGCGGCGGACCTCTTGCCCCTGGTCGGGGCGGATGGCGCGCAGGCCCTTCCCCCAGCCCAGTGCTCGGCCGGCTTGCCAGCAGCCGCACATGCACTGCAGTGCGGCGTGGCCTTACACGAGCCGGCCCGATGACCGGGCTGACCACAGCGGAAACAAAGTCCGCTGCGGTCGACCTCCGAGGGGCACATAGCTCCCGTGTGGTTGCCCACATGGCAGCGGTAGTACCTCAGAGGTCTGGGTTCCAGCAGTTTTACCCGCGCAGACACCCATCCCACCAAGAGCCTTCGGCCCTCCGACACAGTTCTGGCCACCGTCACGGGGCAGCTCACCACAAGGGTTTGCATGCCCGTGTTGTCAGGCCGGAGGGTGCCCGCCTTGACGAGCTCGGCAGAGCACCCCCCAGTCCTGGCGACGGCGGCCACAACTTCCTCCTCCGTGACGGAGTCATCCAGGCCCACTATGCGTATGTCGATGCGCTTAGTCGGCCTGGACACCCGGACCTCGTCCGCGGGTAAGACCGCCCTCAGCCTTTCAGCCAGGGCGTCCGCGAACGGGCCACTCTCCGCTCCGGCGAGCTCGAGCTTCCGGGCACCGGTCAAGGTCCTCCTGACCCCGATGCCCCCGCTGATGCCCAGCTGTTGGAGGCTCACCGCCTCCTTCGCCCGCTTCAGTACGGCGAGATACGTCACGCCCCTCTGTTCCGCTTCCGGCTGCAGTGTGAGAACTACAGCCGCGGATTTCGGGGCGCGAAGCCTCGCCGCAATGGCGTTGGCCTTCCGCCGCTGATTCTTGGCCTTGTTTTTGGCCGCCTTCTTTTTTCGCCGCTTCTCTCCGGCAACCTGCCACTCGGCCTCGGCCGCAGGAGGGTTCGAGGGTGGGGGTGGGGGCGGCCGCGGCGCCACTGGCGCAGCAGCCTCAGCCGCTCCCCCTCCAGCCTTCCTCCCGCCCCTCTTTGCCGGGGCCGACTTGGTCGTCGGCGGCGTCGCAGGCGCTGGCGCGGCTCCCGCCTTGGCCTTCGCCTGGCTGGACGTTCCCGGGCTGGCAGCCACGGCGGCTGCATACGAAGCCGCCTTCTGCTGGCCCGGGGGCCTCTGTGTCGCCGCCAACGGGGGACGCCGGACCATGCCCTCCAACACGGAGAATTGCTTCCGGAAGGGAGCCAGCTCCTGCCGCCGTACCGCAAGTACCGCGAGGCGGGCGACCTCCGCCCGCAACTCCGACGCCTCCTCTGAGGCAGGCCCGCCAACGTTGGCCGCCGCTGCCGCCAGGATGGAGGCTTTGGCCGCCCTAATGGCCTCCCGCTTCGAGGACTGCTTCCTCTTGAAGGCCACAGCGCGGATCGCGGCCTCCACGACCTCCGCAAACTGGGCCCTCTGCTCCTCAATAGCGGGAGGTACCTCTCCCGGGGACTCCGAGTCGTCAGAGTCGAGAGGAGGCGGACGGATAGAGGGAGCCCCGCGACCGCTCCCTCCAGGGCGACGCCCCTCCTCCACCAACCTCTCGGCCCGACGCTCCACCTCCCGGGTAGAGGGAGCCAGCCCCCTCCCTGCCTCACAGCCCCTGCCCCGCCTTGCGGTGGGGATTTTGCGGGCGAAGACAAACTCGCCCTCGGAGGACGACTCCTTGTCGTCCTCCCGTCTGGGCCGCTTGCGGAAGAGCTTGACGCCCTCCGCAGCAGCCCCCTTTCCTCCGTCTCTAGAGCCCGCCGAGCTGACCGTTACTAGGTCAGGGCAAGAGCCGGAATCCGACTCCGCACCTCCCCGGCGCTCAGGCGAACCCTCCGCTACAAAATCGTACGCCATCAGCTCCTTGAATGAAGCAGATCCGGATGACGACGATTCGGAGCCTCCTCGGCTCTTGTTGCCACTGGCAAACGGAACACAATTGGTGCCCCCCCCAGAATACGATGGGGCAGACGCTCTTGCGAGCGTGGCGGATTCCCCAACGGCTGAGCCGCTGGAACCGCCCTGGGGTAGTACTATTCCCTCTTGTGTTTTCTCCATCCTTTTCCTTTTTTAAAGGGTACGGTCCCTTGCTCCTCCGCCCTTTCTCCCTCACAGGGCCTCTCCTCCCACCCGCGCACTGCCTTCACAGCCACGTCTGATGAGCAGACGCGTACCAGAAGGCAGTGAGCGGGATTCCTCGCGTGTGTGTCTCTCTTGGTCTGATCCCTCACTTGCGACCTTCCGGCATGAGTGGCTTTACCGGGAAAGCTCGCAAGATCATTGAGACGCTCAAGCCCCACCACGACGACAACGTGGAGACACATTCGGTGGGGTTATCTCTGCCACCTGCGACCTAGACTGGAGTCAAGGCATATCCATCTGACAATAAAAAAAGAGTAACACTAGCATGAAGTTTAGTTGTCATTTTGTTTTTACGTTTTAGGAGTTTCGCCATAAAAGGTTGACCCTGTGTATACTGCTGTTCTTTGTCCAATTTCATCGTCTCATTCATCATCAAATTGACAAAAATCTTCCATATCGCTGAGGAAAGGATTCGAACCTGCGCGGGCAGTGCCCAATGGATTTCGAGTCCAACTCCTTAACCACTCGGACACCTCAGCTACTTATTATGTAGCTGAAATAGCTTATGAAATCTTTTCTCCCCAAGAGGGGGACAGTTTAGCCGTGGCCTGCGGAATAGCAGGCAATTTTAAATCTTGAGTACCAATTTAATCAAATTCCAAACAAAAGCCGAAGTGCACACATTTTATGTTCTGTAAAATAAGTAAGGCGCAGTTTGTTTTGGTGTTTTCTTAGATGCGATGTTGGATGTAAAAAGTACTGTTTTCTCAGCTTATTTCAGAGCTGAGGTATCCGAGTGGTTAAATAATTGGATTTCAAATTCATTGGATTACACCAACATAATATTTTAAAATAAATTAATCTTTAAAATTTTACTTCAAAATAGGCTTTCCTCATTTTAAAAAGAAATAATCGATTATATGCTTTTCCCATTTAAAATATTCAATATACGTTTATAATTCGGTGTGATGATATTATACCTACTGTGCGTCACTGGTATGACGTGCAAAACATCATAAATTATGGTCTGGGTTAGTGGTCAAGAAGTGCAGGAGCGTCGGTATTTAAACTTAGAACATTTGGTGGCAAGTTAGTCTTCGTTAGTCGCTTTCGCAGTCAACATGAGGCTAACCATTGTAGCCGTGCTATTCCTGCTGTCCACCGTCGCGGGACGCAGCGCTAGAGGTGAAGGCACTGTAATTCAGCCTTTTGAAGGGGCTCGACATTATAAAGTGGGACATGGCCCTGGTACACAAACTCCTAATTTGAACGATCCCTCAATAAAAAAGTCGGATTATTCAAACAGTGCCAAGGATAGAAAGACACCGAGACACGAAAACGCAATTCTTCCTAAAATGTCTCACAATTTTAAACCCTTAACAGGAAAGTCGAGTAAACCAAACAGTTCCACAGATGCAAAGTCTCAAAACTCAAATAGTGCAAAATATGTAAAGACCCAAAAATCACAGAAGATAACTCCACCTAACATCTCACCTTCTTTGAAAACCTCTACTGAAAAGCCGAGTAAACATGTAAATTACAAAGAAGAAAAGTCAGTTAAATCAAACATTCGACAAATTAAAAAGAGACTGAAACGAGTCGAATCGTCTCAAACTACACTTTCTCCTTATTTTAAACTCTCTTCTGAAAAGTTGAGAAATCCAAGCAGTGCAATAAATGGGAAGATCCAAAAACAAGAAAAGAAGACTTCAATTTCTTCTAATTTGAAACCTACTACTGGGAAACCGGGTAATACAAAAAGTACGACATACAGAAAGCAACACAAACACATACAGCCGGCTCAAACTCCTATTTCTGGTACTTTGATACTCTTCACAGGAATTCTAAAAACTGACAATGATGAAAAGGCACAAAAACAAGAAAAACCGTCTCAAACTTCTTATACTACGAAAAACATTTCTACAGCAAATCCGAGTAAAACAAACAGCGTTACAAATAGACAGATTCAACAACAACAAAACTTAACACAAAATACACCGACTAGAGCAACAGGTTATTTGTTTCCGAAAAGTCGGCCGTATCCCATGGACGCAGAACCGTTGCATTCCAACAATCTCCAATATGCGAAGAACGGAAGACCGCTTCGTGCTGATAAATTTAATCCGTCATCTGGAATACCGAATAATTCCTAATTCCTGAATAATCTCCCGTATCCGGAAAAAGGAGGACCACATCGTACCTTTTTATTTCGCCCCTAGCCGCAACAATCATAAACCACTTTTTTGAAGGAGAAAATACTCACTTATTAGCTCGAAAATTAGATTAGCGTCTTTTTACATTTCATTAACAAGCTTCGTTTGTATGAATGTCTGGTTACATAATTAGTCACTAGTTTGTCCAGATCAATTAAAAAATGATATCAGTACACTGTCAGCACTCGTCTTACATACAAACCAATATTACCGGACCTGCTATTTGAAAATACGATTGATATTATTTTTTACTCAAATTTTCGTCAGGAATGATCTAACAGAGCGTTAGTAAAAGTCAGCTTTACAGGGAGAATATAAAACTGAGAAATATTCGTTAGCAACCCGTCATTTCTCCTTTCTGATTAGTCGAATGAGAGCGCGGGAACTATCAGCAAATTCAGTGCTGCTTTGTTTTTTTCCAAATTACAAATATGTCATAATATATTGTTATTAACTTAAATGTTGTCAAAATTATATATTTTAATAAAACATAATATAACAGCTTTCTTTTTTTTTTTGTTTGTACCTATTTGATCCGAAGAAGAATTAGGATAGGATGCGTTTATAAATAACAGTTTTATGAAAAAGTTTTAATAATATTAAGGAGGGATGGACTGAGAATCCAAAGAAAATACCTATAGAAATATATATTTGAAAGACATTATACGAAAGAAAAGGTAATGAACAATAGCATGATGGTTGACAGAATGAGAATGGACGAAGAAAACGTGTTGCACCAATCCTCATTAACATAAAAAAGGGATGATGATAATGCTTACTATGAGATGATTGTGCCAATTCTCGATTATTTTGAAAGATTTCCTCATGACGTCACATAAGACGTCTTCAAATCTCCAAGTGATTAAGATTGCTATCTCATCTGCATAACCCGACGAGTACAGACTGCTAGCGTTGAGCTCTGCGATGAGCTCCATTAACGACAAGGCTAGTAGTGGTGAGCCCACTCGGTGGGCAGCCTCTACTTACAATGCCTCGTGTGGTCTTGTTCACAGCAAACTGAATAGCGCGGTGTTTTAGCATGTTGTGAATCCATTCTAGTCATCAGGCGCTAGCCGTTCACGGTATGGCACAGCTAGTGCCTGGCCGATGCAGGCGAAGTTTGTTTTGTCGAAGGCACCCAAAAAAGAAAAAAAAAAAAAAAAAGTGTATTCTGTATGGCGCCAATTCTTTATAATAAGTTGCCAAAACATTGGAGAGAATTAACTATTGAAAAATTATGAAATAGATTAAAAAGCCTTCTGTTAGATAAAGTCTATTATAGCACTGACGAATTTCTAACTGACAAATTAATTTGACTTTTATATTGACATGCTAATTTTAATAATAATTGATTTGACATTTGTATTTGTATTTTTACTTGTATTACAGACACTATTAGATTGTATTTATTGTACCATTAAGTATGGTCTAAATTGGATTGTTAATGGCTATATTAATTGTAACGGACGAATTGAGAACCAACTCATGCTGTGTAGCGTCCGACATCTTATATTTGTATGCCGTTCAGGCAAAACATGACAGTCATAATTACAATTTGATGTAACATCTTGCATGCTATGTGTGTGTATAGGTACTCATGTTTTGGACAAATAAAAGATTATGTTATCTTATCTTATCTTACGTCAGTGAAAGCGGGTTTCTAGCTTTTTCTTCGGTCTTGGGGATTACCGATGCGTGTGAATACGCAGTAGAATGCAGATTTAGTTGATTTACCTTCGCAGTAGGTTAGCCCTGTGGTTAGTCCAGTCACATAATTCTTCCTGAAGACGATGGAGAGGCTTGGGGACGAGACTATTCATAGCTAGTTAGAAAGATTGTTGTGAGGTTGAAAACGTGTTCATCTATGTTGGTTACGGAGTTTTCAACTGAAAGGGAGGGTAATTCACTAAACTCTTCCTTGACAAGTCTATGTACAGATAGTAGTTTTTTAACCGACTTCCAAAAAAGGAGGAGGTTCTCAATTCGACTCGATAGTATTTTCTTTGTGTGTTAGGTACCTCATAACTTTGTACTGATTCTGATGATTCTTTTATATTCGAAAGCTGGCTTGTCGTGTGGTCCCCTTTAAATTGATTGAGATCTGGCGACTAGTAGGTATTTAAGTTATCCATAGTAATGCGTGGCTTCGTCTACATTGATGATGTTCTCATTCCCTCCTGTCGATATAAAATGAATAAATAAAATTGTGTACGATGGTTTGGAAGAGCATCTTAGTATTTCAACGTGGTCCCTTTCTAGTTGAACTATATTGGGGCCGGCTTCCAGTCGTACCTGATTCTGCTGAATTTAACGTGTGACCAGTATTTAACGTGGAGCGGCTGCCTACCAGACCTCCACAACCCATTAAATGGGCAACACGGTACTTCTTGGCAAGACTGGAGTCAGATTTACTGGCTTCTGACAATCCATAACGCCTACCAAAGATCTACAAATGACAGCCGGGACCAACGGCTTAACGTGCTTTTCGAGGCACAGAGGAAACTCGGTATGTTAAGATGGTCACCCATCCACAGACCAACCTTGGCAAGCATTGCTTATCCTTGGAGATCGACCCGTGCGGCTGTTATCCTTTTGGCCACGAGCTCCATAAGCTCAGTAAATAAATTCACAGTTTTTTACAGCTGAGGTGTCTGAGTGGTTTTGTTATGGGTTATACCCGCTCAGCTTCAAATCATGTCCTTAGCGAGATAAACATTTTTGATCACTTGATTATTTGGATCGTTAGCGTTTTTTCTAGTATGACTATACCTAATTTGATTTGTATTCCTAAAGAAAGGTTTTTATATGCTACTGCATCGATATCTTGAACATTATTTCTTAACGTTTAAATAGTTAAGGAGACATCACTTTGCGTACTGGGCGAATGACAAAAAATAACTTAAAATGCATTTATTAAGATTGTATTGTTTACATTATTAACATTATTAGTGGTTTGCGTAATTATTCAATAATATGGTTTACAACGGAATGGTATTATGTGTCATTGGTAGAATGGGTACCTATTTTTTAAGTGTACGTACATCACTAAATTATGGACAGTTTGCGGTCAAGTAAGTCCTCTACAAGGAAAGACCTCGGTATTTAAACTCGGAACTTTTGTCAACAATGTATTCTTTCGTCAGTCGCTTTGGCCTTCAACATGAGGCTTACACTCTTAGCACTATTGTTGCTGGTGTCCACCGTAGCCGGACGCAGTTCTAGATGTGGTAGTGACGTTCAGCCCTGTATAGCAGTTCAGCAAAAAGCGGGCCACCCGAACCATGGCGTTACACATACTTCTAATATGAAACATCCCTCAACTAAACAAGTGGAAAATTCAAACAGTGCCAAATATGGAAAACCTCACAATTCAGCCAGCACAAAATATGAACAGACCCAAAAGCAACAGAAGGCGGCGCTACCTAGTATTTCTCCTAATTTGACACACTCTACCGGAAAGCTGAGTAAACCTGCCCGTTCCAAAAGAGGAATGTCACGTAATTCAAACAGTAGACTAATTGAAAATAGGCAGAAACGAGAAATGCCTGTTCAAACCTATAAAAATGTGCTTCATGCTGCTTCTTCACTTTTTCCTAAGTTTAACCAAGAAAATTTGGAAAATTCAGACAGCCGCCTAAATCCGTGGTACAAAGATATGCTTAATGTTGCCTCTTCACATTTACCAGAATACATCCAAGAGAAGCCAAAAACTTCAGACGGACCCCCAAATCCGTGGTATAGAGATTTGATTAATGTTGCCTCTTTACATTTACCAGAATACATCCAAGAGAAGCCTAAAACTTCAGACGGTCCCTCAAATCCGTGGTATAGAGATTTGATTAATGTTGCCTCTTTACATTTACCAGAATACATCCAAGAGAAGACAAAAACTTCAGACGGTCCCCCAAATCCGTGGTATAGAGATTTAATCAATGTTGCCTCTTTACATTTACCAGAATACATCCAAGAGAAGCCAAAAACTTCAGACGGTCCCCCAAATCCGTGGTACAGAGATTTGCTTAATGTTGGTGCTTCTCATTTAACCAAGTTCATCACCCGGAAAATAAGTGATTTAGAATCGGAATCAAGACCGTAGACGACGTATCGAGCTTATCGCTTGTCATCGCTTTACAGAGCTAGAAAAAATCTACTATTTAAAAAAATTATGAATTATAAATTATTATTGATTGCTTTTTTTAAATTGATTAATTTGTCAAAGTAATTAATTAGGGCTTAACTTAATAATAAATTCTACACAACTGTTTTGTAAAGTTTTGTTAAATTATGGTCAAACCCAAAAATATTGTATGCTGTTTCATTTTTACCCGACTCCTTATTTATGTTCTTTCTTCATTATTCTAGTTCCTAAAATAAAAATTATGTCGTTCATTTCACAAAAATTGATCAAAAATAATGTTCACACATTGTGTATACAGTGTATTCAAATAATTTATTTGAACTAAACCACTAAAAGGCACTTTTGAACGTCAAGAAATTATAAAATTGTAGTGACTCCAGTTCCTAGTTATCTAGCTATTTGCATAAAGTAGATTCTTATGGAGAAGAAACTCCATAGTTACTCTTTTCAAATATAAGTTTTACAATATTTTGTTAACATTAATCAATTGATTATATGTGAGGACGATGCACCCAAAATAACACTAAGTACTTGGAACACTCAAAAGTTACTTCTAAAACTAATATCTGTTGGTCATTATTACACATTGTCCGAACTTACACACTCAATAAATTCACTTAAATCGCACAGCTGAGGTGTCCGAGTGGTTAAGGAGTTGGACTTGAAATCCAATGGGTTATGCCCGCGCAGGTTCGAATCCTGTCCTTAGCGAATATTTTTAATTGCTGTTTTTGGATCTTTGACGCACGATTATTGTTTATGATAAATACTGCACGGTAATTATAATTGGTATCTGAGTTACATATTCTAAAACACTGATAACTTTACTGAATTTATATTTATTGAAGTGGGTCCGAGGAACCTCAGAAACATTCATTCATTCCCATTTATTCCATTAGGTATTTCGTAACTTTAATAAATGTGAAACGGCTGTCATTTGCAGATCTTTTGGCAGTCGTTACGGATTGTCAGACGCTAGTAAATTTGACTCCAGTCTTGCTAAGTCATAGAAATATTACCGTGTTACGTGTTACCCAGTTAATGGATTGGAGGTCTGCGACACGTAAAATACTGGTGTTCAGCTGGATCCGGTTTGACTGGAACCTGACCCCAATATAATTTAGAAAAGGCTAGGCAGATGAAGAATATTATAAATGTGAAAGTCAGTGTGTTTGTAACCTCTTCACGTCTCAAGGGCTGAACCGTCACTTGATATATACATATTTTTCTTTAATTTTGTGAAATCGAATTAAGGCCAGTGCAGATCGAGTAGTAAAATGGTAAAGCAGTATTTCCTAACATATTTTACTCTTTTAAAAAATTTGGTTACTAACGCGGCAATTAATGCAGCACGTGTTCTGGGTACTTTTGCCATTGACAGCGATTTGGATGAATTTCTCGTTGCCCAATGATTTATTTTATTTTAATACGCGTGTGTGTGCTTTCTTTTTCCTATGTGTACATAATATATTGATGATGAAAGATAAGAATATTTGGCCAGTAAGTTTTGATCATAGAGATAACATCCATAAGTACTATACCCCCCAACAAACACACAAGCGCTATAACAAGTTGCAAATAGCTATATAAAGGATTTTCATAACGGCCTGGGCTCCATTAGTTGTGTAGTGGTTTTATACTTAAGCGGCTACAGATCTTTTGTAGCGTCAAATAGGCCCATACTATCCAGCTTATAGCTCTACAATGGATCTACAGTGGTCGTAAATGGTAAATGGTAGTTATATTAGTGGCTCTGCAGAGGTGGTTGGCGCCACGAGATTTCGAAAAAGCTCTTGTAGCGCAATTATACCACCTTCAACTTATTTCGGCGCTCCTGTATCGTTATATTAAATGCCAACGCTTTAAATTAGTAATATGGTAGGTTTAATGTGGTTTAAATTAAATATAATTTATTAAAATGAATCACACGTCCAGTGGCAAGCGAGGAAATATTTATACGGATTGGATTATTAAAGTACCTAAACAGTCTAACATGGTTTTATTTTTTCCTGTATGTGAAATATCAGTGCGAGTACCAGTTTGCTGTCAATATTTATGTATGTTATCGTCGAAATTTTCACGCGCCCTTAAAATATACCTTCCTACAGTTTTTAATGGAAAATAATATACATAGGAATGTTGATTTCGAAATAGTATTTTAACATAAATAAATCTTTGAAGGCTACAGATAGTTTAATTAGGGTTACAGGTAACGAATGTTGACTTTAATTACGTCAAACGTTACATTTATATGAACTTCAAAATGTCATAACTTTAAAAAATATTACTGCAATGGCGTCTCGATCAAGCAGCTCTCAGAGTTGGTTACATCTACTCTAGCGGCTTGGGCCGTACAAAGGCTCTAGTGTTTGCTGTGTAGACTTCTAGGTTTTATTCTAGATCTGCACAACTCTATTGTAGATTAGTAATACAATAGCCGTAAAAAAATCGTAATAGAACCTAGGGCATTACAAAAAGCTTCCCTACGCTCTTGAGCGCAATAAAACCAACTCGTAAATCCTTTACCTCCTAAAGTACTCTTATACATCTCAAAGTGGTATACCATTTTCAGATGGTTTCACTTTCAAAGTGATATTTCACTTTCATCACAAAAATAATCGAGTTAATGGAATCTTCTATACATAGAAGATTCCATTAACTCGATTATTTTTCACTAGGCTGTCTAGCAACGCTATTACATGCTCTTAAATTACTATAAGTAATTTTGATGCTACTAAATGGCTACTGTACCACCGAGCTATTTAAATATGCTACTATACATCTTAAAGAAAATTTAACAGCACTTGAACGACTTTTATGGAACTATACCAGGATGTTTAATGGCTGTATAAGTCGTTTGTGTACTAGCTGGGCCATGTCCTGGAATAGAAGAGAATAGAGGTAGAGGAATAGAGAGAGATGTTTATCCCGGAAACTATGTTCCCTGTATCTCAGGAGGAATTTGTGGAGTAAGCGCGGTTGTAGATTATCAGAAATTTAACTCGGTCGAAACCGTTTATAGATGTAAAGATTTACTTTATTTTTCCCCTGAATATAACCCATATATTTACAGCGTGTTATAATAACGGGTTAGCAACTGCATACAAACCTTTTATTTGATGAAACCTAAAATTTTTAATATCCATGGTCGTTTCTGTCGAAACCAAGGGATTAGATAAATTTATACATTTGCATGAAACTACAGTCCATTCGCGTTAGAAAATAGCGTGTCATCGGCCTAGCCACACCCCCCAACAAATCAGGTCGCATAAAATTATAAAATCAAGGTAACAATTACCAATTGAAGGTCCTGGCTCCGTTGGCATCACCAACCACGTGTTTAAACTCTTCCCCGCCCAATTCATAATGCTAATAACCGCCATCTTCAATGGCGAATAACATGTTCCCTCAAACATGAAAACAGGTCACCGTTATCGGGATCCCCAAACCAGTCAAACCAAATTCTGATCCCACCAGCTACCGTCCCATCAGTCTGCTCAATGTTCTCGGTAAAGTGTATGAGAAGCTTATTTACAAGCGGCTCAAATATTATGCCGAGTCAAAGAGTCTAATCCCCGACGAGCAGTTTTCGAACCGAACATCTCGTGGGAGCACTCTCGTTCTCTCACCCCATCCGAGCAGGAGTCCCCTAAGACTCAATCCCCCCTAGTCTTTGCGCTGTTCGGCAGCGATCTCCCCAAAACTTTTCGCACGACGACACGGCCATTTACTACACCGGTCGCGACCCTGACTCTATCGCTCGCGTTCTCCAAACTTCTGCAAACATCTTGTGTAGATGGTTCAGGAAATGGAGAATCGCGGTTAACCCGGGTAACGGATAATGCGGATAAGAACCAGGCAGTTCTATTTTCGAAACCACAGCTTAAACCCCGTCCGATCACCATGTATGGCAAATCGATCTTTTGGGAACAGCGAGCCAAATCCCTGGGGGTCATATGGGACAGTCACGTCACCTTCGCTGAGCACATAAGACAGGCCCGATCGTGCGCCACCTTCACTCTAGGAAGGCTTCACTTCCTCCTGACCTCCAGCAGCAATTTGACACTTCTTGCCCACGCCTACGTCCTCCTTGTCCACGTCTTTGCACACGCAAAACCTCGTCACTTCCACAAGATGCAGATGCTCTAAAACCTAGAATCACGGGTGCCCCCTTCTATGTGCACAACGAGACTCTACATGTAGACTTCAAATTGCCCACCATACAGCAGTTCGCGAAACGTATTACCAAGCCTTTCTTCGCCACTACTACTCACCGAAACCCACTCATCGCATTGGCCACCCGATACAATCCCTCCCGCATATCCCAAGTTCGCCGACCGCGACACACCCTCGTCACTCGGGATGACCACGACGTTCCGCTCTCGCCGCCTAGGACCATCACGACTTCCCCGATAATGTCCGCCTCTCGAGCCAGCTCGAGCCAGCCCGCGCCGCTGAGCCTGTAGTTTTAAATTCGCCCCTAAATAATACAATCTTTGTTCGACCCAGCCAGTTCATAGGTGCTCCCCCTCCAGCGACGCCCTCAGCCGAAGTCCGTACCGCACACCGCGGTGCCCTTAGCGTGCAGTCGCTTAGTTTGTTAGTTTTTTTGTAAGCCATGGTTGGAGGCTTTAATATTTATATTAGAGTCACCACAGGCAAGTCCGGTTAAGCCTAGTCCTTAGTCCTAGGGTGTCAGGTTGACCGGCGAGAGGCCACTCATAAAAAAGTAATCAGTTGAAGGCAGACTTTCATACGCAACAGTTATGTCCTTTTTGCCTTCAACTGGTCATTGTGAACTTAACTTTACTATTTTAACACGATTGGACTATAATGAGATCAATCTTGGTATTGAATTTCTGGTCTGTTCCAGGAAACTGCATGAGTGAGTTCATGGGCCTCATTCTCGGTGCTTACGAGGCAAAGGAAGGAGGTTTCCTGCCTGGAGGTGCGTCTCTCCATTCCATGATGACCCCCCATGGACCGGATGACAAATGCTTCAACGGTGCTTCCTATGGAGAACTGGTTCCGCAGAAAATTGCTGTCAATACTCAGGTATGAAGCTGGAATTGTACTAGTTGAAACATTATTGCCTTGGTCTTTGTTACAAACATAAAAACATGCATTTTAAGATATTGTAAGCCTAAAATATAGTTTAAGTAAGAGTAATAGAAGGAAGAAAAGAAGCCTATTATTTATAATTTAATTAGAAATAGCAAATCCCGGCCATTTAATTGCCTTTTGTAGTTATTTTGATTTCCCCATTACTTCCGAGAAAGTCGGTAAGGAATTCCCTTATAAATATTGATGTAACAATTAATCATATTTTATTAATTTTACTGCATGAATTCCCAAAAAGGGCAAGCAGTACGTGTCATTAAGCATGTCAAACTAAACAGTTTAATTAAATGGGGGCAAACAACAACAAGGCACTTGTTGGTCCACGTAGAAAGTTCACGCCGCAATGATAAAGGCTTTACCTTTATCATTGCGACGTGAACTTTCTTCCACGGTTACGGCACAAGTAACTTTATTCAATTACATTCAACACACTGCCACTGCTAGTTTTGAATTATTAGTTTTTTAAATATAAAGTTTTTTTTAGAACTATTGTGTCACTACTACACTCCTCAAGTGGGGTGCGGCCCATCGCTTGAGATCCCCTGCCCTAAAATCATACACGGATCCCGACGTGCGTGTATTACCGGGGGCCTTATTGCATTTTCTGCTTAAACTGAGACACAATTACAGATCTCATAATAACCTCCTTACATAGGTACTCTTTTTTCTTCTTGTCAGTTCATAATTATATCAGTCGCCGTAGTGCGACTGTTTATTTTAACGTCATCGATCGGGTTAACGTAAACATTCACATAATTATATCGTTTACAGTTAATTAGTGTAATAAATTCGTTTTCCTTACCTACACTCAGTACGAAATTTATCCTACTTCGATATAAAAACAAATAAATTGGTTTTCCTTAACCTAAATACGAAATTTATCCTATTTCAATATAAAAACATGTGCGATATAAAACTCACACTCGCACTATATGAACGTATAAGAGAAGCAAAAGTATATAAGAATCGGAGCAGCATCGCTTGAGAAAAAATATAGCAATGTAGGTAATTCATGTGTAATATGAATCCAGACGGGCTGCTATTATGTTGACTTCATTCCACGTGTTTTCCAGGCCTTCATGTTCGAGTCTTCGCTAAGTCTCGCTATAACGAAGTGGGGCGCCAAAACTTGCCAGAAACTGGACGCGAAATACTACGAGTGTTGGCAGAAATTACCGAAGCTTTTCTCAGAATATATCAACATTTAATTCGTAATTTTAAGTACCCACTATTAGGAATGTTCTGTGTATCGTAAGGTCGTATTACTTTGGCTCTAGAGTATCTACTTATATGTTTGGCCCAAAATCGTTGATCAATAGGATCACTGGGCACTGTGTTTACCGTGTTCCTATTGGCTACCGAACTTGGGCCAAAGTTATGCCCTAGGGCCCAAGGCCAATATAATACGACCTTATTACACCTAATATCATGTGTACCCGCTATCGAATAAACGTTTTTTTTTTTAATTTTACACTTCGTTTTAAACAAGAGTTTTATTTTCACGTATAGAAATGTAACCTACATATATCTTTTTTTTAACATTTTTATAATAATAATAAATGTTTTTTCTTTAATCTTTTATTTTTATATGTACATAAAATAAATAAATGGAATAATAATAAATTGTTTTATTAGGGAACAACATAGGAACCATTTTTGTTAGTACACACCTTAGACACAACAATTTACACACTAGGATTGGTAACCAAATAAATAAACACAGACAAGTAGTGTACTTACGAGGCATTCCATACGAAAAATGATTCCGCATGAGGTGGCTCAGGAGGTGGTACAGGAGCTCTCGGGTACTCAGTCACGAATTTCACGATGCTATTGCTGTTCCGCCGAATCCTTCTCACAACGCCACCTTTTTCCTGATGATCACCAGACACCTTTTCCTGATGATAGGTGGAAACCAGCTGGTTAATATCAGGAAAAAGGTGTAAAGGAGTACAGATGTAATAGCTTGGGCAAACATCCCCGATGCACTACAGAAACGAAGGAGTTTCACCATCATCCTGTAAACATTGTTATTTTGAACGCGCAAGGCATTTACCTTCCACCGTGAACAGCACCACAGCAGCTGAACCACAGACTTCCCGTATACAGGTCTTGACAGTACACTTTAAACAAGGGTACCTGATCGGTACATCGAAAAAATCTGCATGCCAACATGTCCCGCGGAATGCCAACGCCCTGCACCCCCTCTCCACGTCATCATCGTCTTTAAAGTCATCGGCAAGTATATGGTCCAAATATCTAAACTTGGCCACCTGCTTTATATTAGCGCCGTTCAAATTAATTGAAGGAATGGGGTCTGGGCACCTGCCCTGAAGACCATAAACTCAGTCTTCGTAACATAAGGCGATGCGATGCGGCGCACTTTTCACAAACCTTCCGCATCTCTCTGATTGACCTCTCAGTCAGGCTCAGCAACACCACATCATCCGCGTAGCTGATGTTGTTCACACAAATCACAAACACCCCACTCGACAATCGACACGCATGCCACTGAGCACGACTTTGAGGTTATTTACATACAGGTTAAACAGCATTGGAGAGGTCCCCCCTGTCCCACCCCGCACTCTTGTATGATTCAGAGAGACAATTTAACCATCTAATACAAAATTAGTCTAGCTCGAGTACCAAAATTGAAATATTTTCAATGGTTTCACAAGTATACTCCTGTCTTACATCTTTCTCCAAAGCACTTCATACGAAACGAGATCAAAGGCTTTGGAGAGATCCAAAAAACAGGCGTACTGTCTAATCAACTGTCTAATAATACACTGAACGGAAGACTCCAGTTCTTCCGTTCAGTGTATTATTAGACAGTGTTAAGAACGCTGTAAGAGCATAGAGTACAGAGGTCAGGCCAGAATTGTGCTTTCAGTTGAGAGTCTAGGTCAAAACCAGAACTGTGCGTCATGTATGTTTGTGTACTTATCCAGACAAGACTCGACGATCCAACAGTTTTGCTACAATTGTCGCTAGAGAGATCGGCCGATAGTTTCCCTTTTCCGATATGTCTCCTGTCCTGTTCTTCAGCATGGACAATTCTGTAGTTTTCATCAGGTCATCCGGTAGTTTTCATCAGCGCATTCGATAAATAAAAAAGATCACAAAGATCTGTCAAAGAAGAAAAATATTTTTTGTACTTGATTTATGAGTTCCGCACTTAAGAAAATAAAGTTGAATAAAATATATCGTTCGTTTGATTTGAAAGAGACTCATTCTGCTTACCTTAGGTCTCCGGGTGTGGGAACTACGAATTTAACCTGACGTCGTCACTATCGTTGTATTGGGAATTCGTGCACTCCCATCGTCAATGGGTCAACACAGATTGCATGGGAATTGTGGAGAGGCAAAGGTACGGAAGAACGTTTTGATGAGTATTTTTTCAACCCAAAATTATTACCTGCCTACCAGCAAATACAATACAAAGTCAGTCATTAAGTAAGTACAGGTAGAGAGAGTGACTGTCGCAACCCAGCGCTGGGCACTCCACTATTCTGGCGATAAGTCCTCTCTTTGAGGAGTGGTTAGAGCTGCGCACCGGCGTCCTCACCTTCCATCTGACGCAGTTGCTCAACGGACATAGCTGTTTCGGATAGGGCGGGCCTCTGTGCGGTTCGCCTGGAGGATACGGTGGAGGTCTGGTGGCGCTTGGGCGAAGCGATCGGTAGCGGCGACCACTCACGTCCGGCACTGATCTCCAACCACGGCTCCGAAGCGAGGGCATGGGAAGTAGCCACCTCCTTCTGCGAAGCAGTAACGCTAGCGAAGAAGGAGGCGGACCGTGTGAAAGAGTAGCAATTCTCGCGCCACCGCAACAGAAAAAGACGCCCCAGGCGTCGGGAATCGCAGACCTGCCAACGGTGAGCGTGGTGGCTCGGCGTCCGATAAGAATCAGGCCCAGTTCGACTGCACGTTGTGTTCCACGCGCGTCTCAAAGAGATGTCAGCATAATAGACGGGTCCCGCTAGGTCCAGTGCCTGCCAGGGTAGGAACAAGGATGGGTTTTAGTCAGTAAGAGTCTGACACCTTCGGCTCCGCTCAGAGCGCGAAGAATATTCCTATCCTTATGAAAAAGGTATAGGTACCCAATTACCTAACTATATGATATATGATAAAAACTATTCCTTTATGAGCCCTTGTCAAACTAATTTAATAGTAACTAAGCTAGTTGAGTAACGTCACGCTATACTTACTAATGACTACAGGAAAATAAACATGAAAGGATGCAATCCCTACAGTCTTTCATGGTTTTCATGCTTCCACAATCCATTTATTAGGACATTAGCAAGTTTTTATAGTTGACGTCTATTACCATTTAAGGATGGTTTTGCTATTGTGGTTGTAAACACTGTCTTTATTTAAACACTTGTTGGCAAGTTTACAAACAGTCTCAATTGAGCAGTCAAGATGAAGCTTAGCTTCGTAGCACTAGTTATCTTGCTATCCAACGTCGCGGGGTCCCGGCTTTACCATGCCAGGCGCACAAGCCCTGGGGCTCAAAGGTCTAACGTGGCAAAGTCTACTGTGGGGCATAGTTCTGGCGGCACTCGCGTAATAACTCGATTTATTAACCACCCAGATGTGAAGCCGGATAATTCAAACAGACGCAACGTTGCAAAGACACATCATGAACGCACTCCTACTTCCAATCTGAAGGGACTTGGCACATCTGGTATTGCAAAGAGTAACAAAGCCAGAAAAACACAGCAACGACAAAACGCGAATCAGCCGTTCATTAATCGTTCCCCCAAATGGGGATTAGCTGCTCGTAATTCGAGCACTGCAGCTGGAAACCTGGGTTATTCAAACAGCGTCTTAGTTGGAAAAGCTCAGCAACAACAGAAAATATCTCAAAAAGCTTCTATTCTAAAACCAACCAAAAATAAAAAGTCGGTTTTTTCAGACACTAACAAAGTAGGTAAGACGCAACGAAAGACTCCTACTACTATATTTAAACCTCCCAAAACCGGAAAGTCGGGTAATTCAAAAATGGCCAAAGAAGGCAAGACGCAGCATCAGCAACACGAAAATAATCCTTCTATGAAAACTGGCAAAGGTGAAAAGTCAGGTTATTCAAATAATAGAAAAGATGGACGGACAAATCAAAAGCAAAATCCAGCCACTAATACTCTTACATCTACTTTCAAACCTCCTATAGTAGATAAATCGGGAAATTCAAGTACCAACGTTGGTCAGTCACAGCAACAGCAAAACGTGTCCAAACATACTTCTACATTAAAACCTCCTTCAGCTGAAAAGCCAGGTAATACTAGCAGTGTCAACGTAGGAGAAACACCTCAGCAACAAAATATATTCAGCTCGAGAACAGAACTTCATCACCACTACCACTACAGTCCGCCGCAGCAGATAAGCTACGGGTCTACCTTCCATCCTGTGTATCACGGTCACCCGCCCGTCTACGTGTACGAGTACCGAGACTCTGGCAGCAGGTTCGACAACTTGCTGACTGGACTAGCGCTGTACAACTTGGGCCGCAACAGTCATCGTCACAGCTCCGAGAGACAGTACAGTAGCACCTCGGGCGAGATATGCAAGCTGGGCATCAGTAAACCAAGCGGCGAGTACGAGGAGACGCGCATCGACTGCAATCTGATGTCGAGCTTTATTTGGGAGGACCCGACGAGCGCAGCAAGGAACGAGCAACACGTTGTGAAGAACACCACGGTGGTGACAGTGACACAGACTGTGAACGGAACTAGAAACTCTTCAGTGACGGTGACAAGTACCACAGTGGAAGACGCTCTGAAAGTGAAGGGCCCCTCTATAGCGGTGATACCGGGCATGACTTGTTACATGATCAGAACTTTGGGTGGTAAAACTACTTTACGGAAACCTGTGGTTTGTGGACTTTTGCAAGAGTACTCGCGAAGCTCCCTATTTCGAAATAATGCTCAATCCTTTATGCCTTTTATAACGATAGCATTTAGTTTACTTGTAATATTTATTGGCTAGCATAACTGTAGAGAATACACTGAGTATTAATGATAAGTTGATAACCTACCTGTACTAATCATTACCTAGGTACTATTGAATATGAAATTACTTTATCGGACCTGAATAAGACTAGCGAAACGAATTCAATTTTACACTTGTTGTCATCTTATATATTTAATTAAATGTATGTGTTATGTTTGTGCAGATTTTTTTTTATTTAGTGAAAACATGGTGTTTCTTCCTGCAAGTATCAGCGATCATATGGTCATTGTGTTAGTAAACAACAAACCGCGAGGTGTTTAATCCTAAACACCTCGCGGCGGCATTATGAAGCAAAGTTATATAGTACCTATTGTTCTTCCTAATAACTACAGCGCGAATCGGAAGTGGAAGACTTGGCTAATAACTGATCATCAGCTAATAACATCCTTACCTTAAATCTTAAGAAAACATATACTTACCTTTCTCCTTACTATCCACCAACCTCCCTCCACCGGATTCAATGACGCTTAGAGCTCATACTTGCGCATTCGGTCTTTCTTAGAACCAGAGAGTCAGAAGGTGGTGCATTGAGAAAATACTCCGAAGTGTACACGGTGGATGAGAATTTGTCAGCCAATCTCTTGCCAACAAAACTCGTTAACTTTGTTGACGGAAGACTTTTCATCCGAAGAAATCCCCAGTGGCTCATTGGGGGATTTTGCATTAAGACGAGTTCCGGTGATATTTTTAATGATCCTCCAAGTTGCTTTAGGGCTATTCTTCGCCGTTTCAAATTCCTCCTTTTCAAAGGCATGTTTTAAATTTTTGAGAAGCTTATTACGGTATCGCTTATATGTGACCATCAGAATGTAATTTTCAATATCTGTCTTTAAGGGTCGAGCCATGCTATCTCTATTTCGGATACAACGAAGCAAATCACTGGTAATCCAAGGTTTTAGGAATCTGCGTTTCGAAGACATGTACACCAATGTGGAATGATTAGCTATGACAGAGCTAATTGTAGAAACCAGAGACTCAGCGGCATCGTTTGCGTCTTGAATAGTCAATATTCCAATAAAGTCCATTGATAAAATGTCAGTAATTACAGCTGCATGATTAACAACCATGCGATTAACTTTAGAGTTAGGGAGTGGTTTAACATGTTGAATGCTAATAAAAGTAGGCCTATGATCAGTAATGTGTAAAGTGTCGAAAACTAGAGTCGTATTTTTAAGATCAGATCTTAGCATTACGTGGTCAATACAAGAGTTAACACGGGTTGGGTATAGATGGGTCGGGAGGAGGCCATGTAAAGCAATAAGGTTAAGGTACTGATTTGGTTGTTGGGAGAAGGCACTCGAAGTGATGTCAATATTGATGTAACCCATTATCACTAAGTTTTTTTGGGTATACCGCCGTTTACACGAATTTTATTTACCCTAATATCAATTGCCATAATAGTCAACAGCCATAATATTATACGACGGAATATTCATTTGCCCTACTCTTATTTGCTATATTAATCACGTTTCCCATAATGTCACTTACCATAACATCATTTGTCATAATCATTGTAAGCCCTAATTATCACATGCCATAATTATCATATGCCATAACATCATTTGCCATCGACATTGGGTATGTAACGGTTGTTATATCAGGAGAAACTCGATGCAATCGGGACTTTAGGGCACTCCGACTCCGAAAAGTTAGGTTAGAAGGGGATGGCGGGATCGTGTGAGCAAGCAAAGCAAGTGAAGCTAATAGACCCCGCCATCCCCTTCGTGGTTATTTTTTTTTTATAAACCACACAGAAGTAGGAGCCCCGTCGACCAAATCCACCATCAACCATGCATAGAATATTTTAAGGTTTGGCTAATAATTATTATGGCATTTAAATATTATGTCTAATAATCATTATGGCGTTTAAATATACAACCGTTTTTTTTATTGTCAACCGAGTAAGGACAGTGTCTAATTTATCAATAAAATTGTCAAGATTTCGTATAGACGGAGAGCGATATAGTGCTAAAAGTAAGATATTATGAGACTCAACATTACAGATCAAACAGCTAGCACCAGCACCAGATATAGAAGGTTCGGTAACGATATGTGGTAATTCTGACTTAACATATATTATAACACCATCGTTCTGGTTGATAAATTTAGTCGTGTGACAAGAGACATAGCCTTCCAGTGTTGGAACATTTGACACCCTCAACCAGGCACTCCGATAAAATTAAAACATCACATGAAATTTTTATCATAGCTAGGAACACAAGAAAACTATCAAAGTTACAACTTACACTGCGTATATTAAGATGCATTATATTGAGTGACTTACTATGTCTACTAATGAAGAGATTGCAAGACTCCGGTACACAGATATATGAATCACTTACACCGAAAGAGTCAATGTCATTTAAAATGTCAGAATCGAATATTGGTTGGGTGTTAAGTGCAAATTGATTGCAACCGTAAATATGACGTGGATTATGTGTAATTTAGTTATGTCGTAGTGTATTCATTATGTTTTGTAAGTTGCATTTCGTCGCTCGGCATCCAATACCGCGAATATAACATTTTTGACGAAAATCCGATTTTTGTTTTATATCATTCTATAAGTTAAAATACGTGATCCTACATTTAAATATTGGCCGAAAGTCTTCTGGTTATGTAGATAATCGAGTCATCCAATACCGCGAATATGCATCAGTTCCTCAGAGCCGCCATACCCATTGCAAGCGCAACACGGTGCCGCGAGGTTTTGGGGTGTTTTTTTGGGTTAAAGTGCATGTATTTCACATAATTTTTGGCATGAGATATTTATTAATGTATAATAAGTTGAAATCAACACTACATGCATGCATATTTCTAAATGTACTAAGAAAAAAATTACGATTCTTAGTAAAGTTATTGGAATCGTGGTTTTGAATGACCTAAGTTGCTTTACGTTTAAAACATTTTGAACAGGTTCGCGGTATTACACCTTCGTAACAGACTTACCGGTCTGCCAAAAAGAGAGTAGGTTTGAATAAATCTTTAACTGCCCTTGTGCACATAGATTGAAAATGTTTAATTACACAATTTGGCCTCCCGGTGCGGTTTCCATTTACAAGGATAACAGGGTTAGCTTATTAGCGAGCTTATGGTCAAGACTTTTCAGATTTCAAATAGTAAAGCTAGCCTCTTTTTACAGCGTAATGGAAGACTCTTCGTATGAAGAAAATAATGCGCTTCAAGATCTTTAGCAATGAAATGATAGTACAAAAACAAAAATACCATAACCATTCAGATAAAAAAAAAAAAAAAAAAAAAAAAAAAAAAAAAAATGGCGTTTGAAGAACTTTTTTATTCGCAATCGACATGTTCGCCATTATACAATCCAGCGGTACGCAAACGTATTACTGACAAAAAAGTTGTTGAAGTCAGGTGTCATTGTTATGAAAGTTTCTTCCGCAATAGAACCCGGGCAGGGAGAAACTTTGAAGATGATGTACCGTCTCTTAAATCCTGTACCGATAATGCTGATAACTTTAACTATGTGATGTTCGAGTTGACCAATACGATGATAAATACTTAGTGAATGGGATGAACATTCATTGACTATTCTCTTCGGTTTCGGTGAAGAAGATTTGATGTCTCAATCTTAGATTACTTCTCTAGCACTTGATACTTCGGAAACGAGTTACAGCCTGCCAACTAAAAGCCTTTTCTCAGCCTGCTGGCATGAATTTAGGTCTTATCCTTCAGTCAAATTTCTTGGACAGCCAATTAGACAAGTAATATCAGTTTCCTACACAGGCACTCCTTCCTCTACCTACCACTCCAGACAACTCTAAAAATCTCAATCTGCAGCCCTGGAAGGTCGCGCCTTACGATTTCTAATTATACATATATACGGATTAATTTTATGAGTATCAGCCAAATAACGTCAAAACTCAAATAGAGCTGCAGTCTCTTGTGTAACTATTGTTAGTTAAGTTCATTAAATTAAAAAAAAAAAACCATAAAACGCGAATGGCCAAGTTCAAGATGTCCCTAAGTCCTTTTTCTTAGGTTACAGAAATGGCGCCGGCAAAGTTTAAATTTGACTTTGAAACAACACCGAAATACGTTTTATTGCAAATTTTGGTAAAAAAATATAACTTAGATGTCTCTTTAATATAAACGATGTAGGATTTAAATTCAATGAGTTAATATTGAGTAAATCGATATAAATGGTTTAGCCCAAGTCCCTTATCCTATGGACTTAGGGATTTTAAGCTGGACTTAGGGACTTTTAACTGGACTTAGGGACTTTTAACTCGACTTACGGACTTTTAATAGATAATATTTTTGGACTTAGGGGCACTATTAACCAAAAAATGATACAAAATATTATTTTTAATATTACTTTCGAAAATAAAGTTATTATTAAATCAACACTACTACAGTGTATTACCATTGTTCTCCTTACAAACTAAAATGATTAAATAAAAAACTAAAACGACTGTACTATTAATTTTAACAGTAAGTTAAAGTTACGAGATAAATTTAGGTACCTAGCTAATTTTATTTTATTTTTATTTTTAACCCCCTCCCTGCTACCTGTTCATCTTACTCTTCCGCTTCATTTGCTACATCTTCAGCCGCATGCTCACCACATTCCTCATTATAATTAATAATACTGTCGTAAAATGGTCTGGCTTCCAATGGAACGTATTCTAAAAGTTTTATTATGTCTCTGATTTTAGCTTCTTTCAACTTTATTTGACAATGATAACAATCAACGAGCTCTCCTCTTTGAATGAATCTCGCCATTCCTGTTCGGTATAAAGTTCTGACTTGTCATCGACTGTGATATCCTTTTTCATCACAATCATCAACTTAGTGACATTCCAATAAAAAGTCATGGACTTAGGGACTTTTGCCACTTAGGGATTTTTTGAACTGGAATTACTGGACTTAGGCTAGTAAGTGAATAAAAAATACAGACTTAGGGACAACTTACAAACGTCTTAAATAGATAAAACCATAGACAATGACCTGTTTTAACAGCTGTGTTGATAGTGCATAAAGTCCCTAAGTGGACTTAGGGACATCTTGAACTTGGCCATTCTCTTGTTCGCTCGTTAGAATTTAGCTTAATATCGTCTAATAGTTCAGTCATTTCACTTTTTCACACATTGATGTTTGACTTTTAACTTTGTTATAAAAAGAATAATTTCTTAGTCAATCCACTCATCTGATTTCTTAACATTCAAATATGTTTTTATTTACCTACCTGGTTTACAATAATGCCATTATTAAGATAAAAATTGTCAACGAAAAGGGTTGTTCGATTTTCTAAAGTTTATCCGCGAATATGTTAAAATATTACCAAAAATAATTGGTAAATACCGCGAATATGTTAAAATATGACCAAAAATAATTGGTAAATACCGCGAATATGATTTATCCATGCCAATATTAACTTAAAATAGAAAAAAAGTACCTATTTAATACAATCAAAACACATTACTTTAGTTTAAAATATATTATTTTGAAATTATAGTTCTTAAGCAGTATATTTTATTAAGTTTTTAGTGCCTCCTGTAAAATTTGATAAACGTTCTATTCGCGGTTTTGGATGCCGAGCGACGATTTGTAAAACACAGAGAAACGATAGTTGATAGAATGTGCATAGGCGCAGGTATGTTTTGAGTTGTGTGTTTGTGATAACAAATGTACAAATGAATATAATTCTTACGAGGTCTTAAAAACTCTAGTATACGCATGCTTCTTGGATTTGTTCAAAGCTTTTGATTTAGTGTCTCAGCTTTGGACAAAATTGAGAAGTGCAGGTGTGCCTTAATATTTATGTTAACCAGCTGATTGAGGAGCTCAGCGGCATGCATGTTGGATGACATATTGATGACATATGTGTCAATAATTTGAGTTATGCCGATGATATGGTGCTGCTGAGCCCCTCAATCGGTGGTCTCAGACAGCTGTTGAAGGTGTATGTGGTTTATGCGGTGGAACATGGCTTGAGGTAGGTACAACGAAAGTAAAAGTGAGTTCATGTTATTTAAATGTAAAAGTAAAAACGATATCTTTATACCACCTATATTACTTAATGGTGTGCCTCTAAGCCGAGTGGCTCAGTTTAAATATCTTGGTTACATAGTGAATGAACATTTGAGTGACGAATTAGATATTGAGATAACGCAGGGCATTGTCGGTGCGTGGTAATATGTTTATTTATTTATTTTATTTGGGAAAACCAACAGTTACACACTTTTCTTAACTAAGCATAATAAAACTTAAAACGTATAATAATTATATGTGTACCTAGCTCACGACGTTATCCACATCTTAGATAATACAATTTTATTTAGAAACTATTCGCATGCGAGTGAAACTTGAAAGACAAAAGGAGAGAAAAAAAAAGAGTAATTGTACTAAGCTAATTTACATGTTCTACTTATCGGAGCTATTAATTAATGTTATTAAAGAGCTTCTAAAGCTACTAGCAGCTACAGCTACTACTACATGTTGGCACACAGGTTCGCTCGGTGTACGGCTCCTGTTAAAATAACGATGTTTAAGGCATTCTGCCAGACATTCTACACGAGCGGCCTGTGGGCAAACTTTACACAGAAAACCTGCAATGCCTTGCGCGCCCAATATAATGTGTTCAGGGCACTATTCCGGCTCCCTCGGTATTGCAGTGCATCCCGCATGTTTACTGACGCCAGCGTAGATGATTTCTATGCAATTATGCGTAAAAAAGTTGCGTTGGTGCGACGAGTACGGGGGAGCCCGAATAGCGCGATAGCGTCCTCAGAATGATTGGCGAGAGAACCGATACTGTTCTGCTCAGTAGGTTCATTGAACTCCACGTGTTGCGAGGCCGATGAGCCTACTGAGCCTACTGTGTTCAGGGGTAAACGGTGTGTATTTTCTTCTTCTGTTACTTTTAATGACTAACATTAGTTATAAGCAAAATTTCTTACTAACAACCTTGTCTGAAATAAATATTTTTTATTTTTATTATTTATTTATTAAAAGTAGGTATACATTATATAAAGTTGATAATCTTAATACTATTATAATAAAAAGGTAATAAGTTGAGTTTCTAAGATAATTAAAAACAGGTTTGTATAAGGCTAGTAGTGCTCGAATATGTAAATAAAATTGTAAGATACTACTAAGCATGCAATAAAAATGAAAATGAGATGCCTTGCGTTCTTTAAGCACGGTTGAATTGATAACAATAGAGTCCATTCCTTCATGTTCCCAAAGAAAAATCTTTCCATTTTGCGACCAACAAAATTTATATTTGTTAGTTTTAGCAAAAGAACGTGCTTCAAAGAGTAGTTGTCGCTGGGTGCGAGGTAGGTGATCGTTAATATAGACTGGTTTGACTTCACCGGGAACACCAATGTGTCCCGTGTTTAGTTTCTCACGTGATAACAGACTCTTATTGAACGTATGTACGGCAGGCGTCCAGTACTTGGTTCTTCGAGGCGACAGTCACAAACTCTGCTACTATCGATCTGTTAGAGCCCTTTTTTCCGGGCAAACGACGTCACGTAGTTGAGGTGGATTAACCGCCGGTTGTAGGGCCTCACAAGTTTTAAGGACAACCAAGGTTAAGTCACTACTTGTTTCCTTCTCAATTGTTGTTACATTTCTAATCTCGAGACATGAAGACCGCGAACTCAGCTGTATATTTTCTACTTTTTTTTCCAGATCCAATATATAGTTGCATTGTTCACAGTTTTGTTTTTCTAATTTCTGCATTGATTTTTTGATAGAATCATAATCTTGACTCAGAAATTCTACGGTTATCAAGGTTTCAGCATTCGTTTTTGAATCTCCGCATTTTGTAGTTTAATTTCCCCCAATTCCGATGTCAGTTTGCCCAGCAAAATTTCTTGCTCAGTTTTCCAAGAAGTAAATAACTTCGTTATTTTATCCTCGAGATGCTTCCATTCGCACTCCGGAGAGAAGTCTGGTCGAAGTCGCTTGGATCGCGAGGTAATGTTTGAGATTTCGGGCTCATTTGGATTATTAAAAAAGTCGGGAGTTGAAAAAATAGGCGGGTTGGGTGTCGGTGTCTCACAGGCAAGAGTAGCAGGGGGCGAGCGCACAGCCTCCTTGACTGTAGGTGCTGGTGGGGAACGCTGTACGCGCGGCATTGCAATAATTTTTTAATTTTCTGCTGCGCGCCGAGCACCAAACGACACCAGCGATCCGGCGATCGCGAGTCCGACACGAACAAAGTAGAGCAGGCGCAGGGCTGGGGCGCGGACTGCGCGAGGAGTATCGAGCGCACGGCGGCGGGTTGGGGTAGCTCCGGGTTTCGAGTAAATATATTTTTTGGTAAATGTTTTTACCTATATCACTGCACTCCGTGGTGAAAACCGGACATCGAACATGTCCTGTTTTCACCATTTATAAGTAGGTACACTTTACTGATAATGCAACGATATCACATTTGTCTATAAACAAACACTTTTTATTTACTATCTTATCAAAATAAAATTTAGAAGCAAAACTAAAATGACCTTTTCTGGGTGACGGTAGGCGGAGGATCTAATGGAATGGCCAAATGGTCGTGCAAAATGGCCAACTTTACGGATCCAACTACCTCTCTTGCTACGTACAAGGAGAAGTGCATGCGCGTTGTCTACTTTGAAGTCGGCGTCGGAGTCCCCTTGATTGTTTTCTTCATTGTTATCAATATCATGAAGCTTATCTTCGGTATCTTTTGGTTTTTTGTTTGAAACTTCTTTCTTGAGAGGAGGAAATCTGTGATGATTAACTGGAGATCTGCCATCAATTGTTGAGTAGACGGCAGGTGTATGATACGATTCCAGCCTGTTCTGCATCACATGTGTTTGCAATTCTTTCAGGTTCAGATATTTGGACGCTGGTTCCGGACCCCGGCTTGTCGGTCTATGGATTATTGTGGTAGATGCAGATGTTTTGCCTAGCGAGGGCAGACCTGCGCTGCAGTGCGAGGATGCCGGTAACGTGACGATGGTCGTTACGACACATGACAACAGAAAATAAATCTTCATTTTGCTTGTATGAACGAGTACACCGGAATTAATGGTTTCGGGCTTGTGATTCCCAACATTATATACTTTTATGTGATTTTCCTAATAATAATAATAACGCTCAAATAATAATGTGAAATTCAAACGCAAGATCGATAACCGCTAGGTAGGTACCTACTTTGTTTATTTTGTTAAATTAGTATTACTGAATACCTAATTATATAACAAATTTATAAAAAAATACATTCTAAACATATTCATTGTTTTACTAGGTACTTAATTGCAATATAATAAATAGGTATAGTTATCAATAGGGTTCCCGTCTCTCACGGAAGAGGCCTGAAAATAAAAGTGTCTCGGCGCCAAGATTCTAATCGCATAATCGAGTATCGTTAGAATCAGTCCTATCTTTTTTTTATGTTCCCGTGTATACGAGTTCCCATAAAATGTATGCAACGGTATTTTTTCTAGCTCTTGGCGGTCATCGGGGCTGAACATCACGGGCACGGCCCTGATATGTGTAAATCAACCTTAAACCCTAAAGATGACGTTATCTGCGGGTGTCACTCCCAGCCTAATAACTTTTTTTTTTGGATGGGAAATCTTCAAATGACTTCTCCCGCTCTGGGCGGAGCGGAAGGGAGTGTCAGACTCTTACTGAATAAAACCCACCCGTGATCCTTCTTGTGCCCTTTGCGATCCAGGGCCGCGGTGACTCTCCCAACCTAATACCTACAACACACTATTATATCACGTCATAAAGCAATGTAGATTGTTGCCTATATTTTGGCACAAATAACTAAGTAGGTAGGTGTGTGTGGTTTACTAGTTATTCCATCCTTAACTCAACAGTAGGTATATACTCCGCACTAAACAGGCAATACCTATCAATATATACAGATTCCTTCCTGTTGGTAGATTTTATTTTATTTTTCGGTCTGATCAAAAAATAAATACAGAACAGCCTTAGTCCTATTTCTAACTACCTGCCTATTTCTACTTAAGATTTATTTAAGTTCACGTTGCAGTCATACTGGTATGTACCTATAGTCTAAAGTTATTTGTGTCTAAATAGGCGGAATAACTTAAAAAATATTCTTTCATGTTTAATTTTCCGGTTTATTGGCCCAGAAATACCCTAGTTTACGATTCTAGGTATTTCGTAAATTTAACAGCGGACGATGAGCGGGTGAATAGGTACCTATATGGCAAAACTATGAGGTTCCTGTTTTTACTTCGGACCCTAAAACTTTTTTTTTAATTCGATTTAACGTTATTCTGTTCAGCTCAAAGACATTCAAATAAGACAAATAAATAAACTTTCCGAATTTCGGTGATCTCCGCGAGTAAATGACTCGCGGAGATCACACACACACATCTATCTTCACAGAATCTTTTTGTAACCTCAATGCGATAAATGCACTTATTTAAACTACTACTATACTTATAATAAATATAATGCTTCCTAGTGAATTCACCAGAGTACCTAGGGTAAATATGCCATACGTCGGCCCCCCCCCAAACTTCGGCCGTCTTCATATTTTGAGCTTGCGTTCATTGAAAAGGTAATTAAGTGGCAATTGTGCTACTTAAATTGCAACCTTAGTTCATACTCTATACGTACAAACCAAAACTATCCGATTAAGTCCCTCATTCTTCGCACACTGAGCGTAAGTAGCGATGGCACCGTTGAAGCGTCAAGTTCGTAGTTAAAGTAGCTAACTTGTTGTGAATACCCACACTACGGGGATTGATATTACAACGGTAAGACATTTCTTTTTATTGTTTTAAGCTTTGTTATCACTAAAAAGTTATTTTTACTATATTTTGAGATAGCTTTTTAAACGTTTTGATTAATGATTTAAGGGAAAAATAGGGGGCCGGAATTACAATACCAGTTTTGTCTAAAAACCGGATACTCGGCCGTGGCCGACTTTAAAGCTAATTCAGTCTGTTTTATACATTCCAATTCTACCAAATCCATTGACTTAATGGGAGAATTTGCAAAGCTTATGGGCAAATATATCTATTTTTCGTTTAACCGCCAAAAACCGGCCAGGGTGATGTCAATTGAATCTCGAGAAATAAGTTAAATAAAACAGGGGCCGACTTTAGAAATATTAAAGATCGTAAAGTCGGCCAGCTTCGAATTTGAGCGCCATTATACAGGCTGATTTTTTTTTTCTTTAAGTAAAGTAATTTTTAATTTATTTATCAAACTTATTTCCTCTAAATTGAGTAACTACGTATTATTATATTTTTTTAATATTATAAAGGAGTTAAGTTTGGATGGAGAAGTTGACAATATTGAAAACATATTTATGATAGCCAAATATGGTTCCGGAATTCGGAATACAAATATAAATTACTCTTTGGAACTTGCTATATATTAAACCCATGTTAATTAGCTTAAAAATATAAAGGGTTGGGTGGTGGATCTTTAGCTGATTTATTAACCTGCGTCCAGTTTTGAAACTGGACGCTCTTCGGTTTTAAGCCCATCCGAAGAAGAAACATTGGTTCAATGGCTGATACAGCTTGCCAAGTACAGTTTCCCGAGAAAGATCTGCGAGAAGATGTACGTTTTTAAAACCGATGATATTTTTTATTGAATTTTATTGTAATTGTTAACTTTGTTTTAATTATATAATAACATTGTTAAAGTAAAACAAATATAAATGTAAACTTAGTGTGATATTATACTCCTACCAAAATAATATTTTTACTGTCTTAATTTAAAACACCCTATATCCGGCCGACATTTGGGAAAATCGCGACCGACCATGGGCCGTGAACGGCCGACTTTAGGGTTTTTTCGTCCTCGACACATTTAAACCTTAATACTTTTTTATTTTAGTAGAAAAGTCAAATTTATGCTTATAATCATGAAATAGATTAATCAACCTGTCTCAAAACCATATTACAAGCTACCCCTTCGTTGCAAGCTAATGGAGCCAGAGCAATGAAGTTAGAAAATCCGTAAGGGGGCCGACATTTAGCGTATTTACCCTACCTACAACAAAATAGGTCTGTCTCATTAGCAATCAGGTGGAGCGTGCGCAAAATTCATTTTGCGCACGCTGAGAATGAGCACTAAATATAGATATAAATTATAATATATATTATAGATGACGAATTATGAGCACTTATAATTCCAGCAGGTAGGTACAGGTAGGGCTGCCATCCGTCCGGGTTTCCCCGGATTTGTCCTAGTTTGGAGGGCGTCCGGGGAGCACCCGGGCGGGGTTTTCAAAGGTGTCCTGGTAAAACCCGGATAAAATTCAACTAATAATTAAAAAAGGTGCCATTAGTTGAATTTTTGAACAAAACTTTGATCTTAAGCGGTAGGTACCTAAGTAAACAATCTATTCGAAAATCCGGGCACTGCAATATAGCAAACGCTGTAATAGATTATTTAAAAAATAAACTGTAAACTTTTTTCTGTCCGGTAAACAAAATCTATTTCATCTAAATTTTATTTTTTACTGTCTTAATTTAAAACACCCTATACCCGGCCGACATTAGGGAAAAACGCGACCGACTATGGGCCGTGAACGGCCGACTTTAGGGTTTTTTGGTTCTCGACACATTTAAACCTAAATACTTTTTTATTTTAGTAGAAAAGTCAATTTTATGCTTATAATCATGAAATAGATTAATCAACTTGTCTCAAAACCACATCACAAGCTACCCATTCGTTGCAAACTCATGGAGCCAGAGCAATCCAGTTTGAAAATCCGTAAGGGGGCCGACATTTAGCGTATTCACCCTACTCGGTTGCGGAATTTGTTCAAAATAATCACCGCGGCCCTGGAACGCAAAGGGCACAAGAAGGATAGAACTAGAACGAGGTTTCAGTCAGTGTTAATGCAAAAGTAAACAGTTGAAGAAAAAGGGACCTTTGCAAGCTGACGAGGTTAGTCAATCAGAATCGTTTGCAAAGGAGATGAAAGACAACGACGCACAATCAAGACAGCAGACATCTTTACCTTACGTTGTGAAAAGTGTGTGTGCAGTTAGCATTTTACGTTCATCTAAGTCTAAATGAATGAATGAATGGACGCGGATATGTAATTTCTATTTAATATAATTGTTATAAAAACATCGTTGGAAGTCTTCATTTGGCCTCTCAACAGTCAGTAAGAGTCTAACACTCCCTTCTGCTCCGCCCAGAGCGGGGAGAAGCCATTTGATGACTTTCCATCCAAAAAAAAAAACGGTATACTCACACACTCACAGCACTTCCTACCTAAATTATCACAACGTTATTCGCATCACTATTTAAAACCAGAGATTTGTCTGTGAAACCATGAACCATCGGCAATCGCTTGAACAAGTCTAGTCTATTAACTATTTTACGATATGTTCATACACTATTTCACCTCTTCATGAAATAGCCCCGTTGTTTACATAGTCAAATAATCTCGTCAAGCCATTTCATGTTATGGCACCGTTAAACCTACTTACAGCTTTTGCTCCGGCCAAATTAAGGTGAATCCCAAAGCGAATATATTCGCTTGATCTTGAAATCATTAAAACAATCAAACCCCATTTCGCTCTGGGCAGGGTGTCAGACTCTTAAGTAGTGACTGAAACCCACTCATACCTATTCCTTCAAATGCCGATTGCGTTCCGGGGGCAAAGCCTGGACCACGTCTAGGCAAACCGGTAGTCTCGGGGTATCTGTATGCAAGGCGAGGGCCGCGGTACACCTTCGAACAATAGGGTTGTTGCCTGAGTAAAAAATATATGATTATGTTTAGTCCGTCACGCGTCAGTTAGATTATAGAAAAATATTTGACACGTATTTTTTCCTTTATCAAACCTATAAAAACTGACGAAGATAAAAAGCATCAAAGATCAGGAGTGGGAGCGTGTGACGTCACGGCCCGGTAAAAATTGAAGCGAGTAGTGACGTCACACGAGTTTTGAACGCACTGTATCGTCTTCATTTTTTGTTTATGTGAAAAAAGAAAATATAGTATACTTCTCCAATATTTTTTGAAAATCTATCTGACGGACTAATCAGATTTTTTTAGTTAACTACCCTATTGCGCTACCCTGACGCACTGGCCACAGTAAAAATATGGAACAGTATGGAAACTAAGCCCATTTGTTGAAATAATTACCTACGCTCCAGTAGAGAGTTAGGGTTGTCACTTTTAATGTTTGTAATGAGTGTTTTATTGGAACGAAGTTCTTTAACACGGCTTGCGGTAGGAGTTGACTGGGAGAAATAGTCACGCGAAAATGCGTTCCGAAAATGAGTTCCTATGTGTACCTATGTTTCGAAGGGTAGATTTCCTTTGCCAAGACTAGAATATAATGTTGTTGTCAAATTATAGTCATTTATTTTTTCATACTCATAAGAATTCATTTATTCTATATGTTATATAAATTATAATATAATATAAATTACAATCGGTATTCGGTATAAGGATTTAATACTAGTATTAAAAATCCCACGAGCGCTATCTAGAGAGCGTAAGCGAAAAGTCAGCCATTATAATAGTGTAGGTATTATCTATGAACACGTCACCCGCCGCTGAGAGCACCGCGAAGGTCCCTTAGCGGCCTCGTAGATGTGCGCGTCTGTGTGAGTGTGCCGTTTCGATCGTTTGTTCGTAGTTTCTGTACTGTTCCATATTTCTACTGTGCACTGGCCCTGTGGGCCCTTTCATATACCTATGCCTTATATTATCTGTGCCTATGCTGCCACCTCTTTGAGGTGCGCGTAGATCACAACGCACTGTCGACCCGGCCATAGTCCTTATAAAAGGCCAATTAGTTAGTGTTTAGACTAATGCGCAGATAATAATAATATGTAGTACCGAAGTACAGCTATTGTTTAACACTCGAACGAAGCGTAATTTCCATAAAAGGAAATAAACAAATCATGATTGTGTTTGAATTTCCGATACCTAATAATAAGCAATCATTTCATCATCCTCATTTTGACTCTTTCCTGTTCTATTTTCCCCAAAATGAAAACAAACACTATAGGTACACGTCATGTCTAAAATCCTTTAAAATCTATTATTTAAATTTCGCCGCATTTTTCTTAGACCGTGTAAACAGTACCTAATGTGGAGTCTATCCAGCGATGCAAGCAATGAATAGATTCCGTGGACTCAAAGCGTGTAGTTTTTTACAAGCTTTTTTTTTATTTTAATTATGCAATGTATGTAAGTAGGTAGGGTAAATATGCCATACGTCGCCCCCGCCCCAAACTTCGGCCGTCTTCATATTTTCAAATAGGGTATTTTACTGTAAAAATCTAATTAGTCCGTCTGATAGATTTACAAAAAATAGTGGACACGTATTTTTTCTTTTTTCACGTAAACAAAAAATGAAGACGATACAGTGCGATGAAAACTCACGTGACGTCACGTCGCTGGTAAAAATTGTAGCAACGTAGTGACGTCACGTGAGTTTTCAACGCACTGTATCGTCTTCATTTTTTGTTTACGTGAAAAAAGAAAAAATACGTGTCCACTATTTTTTTGTAAATCTATCAGACGGACTAATTAGATTTTTACAGTAAAATACCCAATTGTGCTACTCAAATTGTAACCTTAGTTCATACTCTATACGTACAAACCGAAACTATCCGATTAAGTTCCTCATTCTTCGCACACTGAGCGTAAGTAGCGATGGCACCGTTGAAGCGTCAAGTTCGTAGTTAAAGTAGCTAACTTGTTGTGAATACCCACACTACGCGGATTGATATTACAACAGTAAGACATTTCTTTTTATTGTTTTAAGCTTTGTTATCAATAAAAAGTTATTTTTACTATATTTTGAGATAGCTTTTTAAACGTTATGCTTAATGGTTTAAGGGAAAAATAGGGGGCCGGCATTACAATACCAGTTTTGTCTAAAAACCGGATGCTCGGCCGTGGCCGACTCTAAAGCTAATTTAGTCTGTTTTATATATTCCAATTCTACCAAATCCATTGACTTAATAGGAGAATTTGCAAAGCTTATGGGCAAATATATCTATTTTTCGTTTAATCGCCAAATATGTTACGTAATAAAACAAAGTACCCCGATCCCCGATATTTACCCCGATATTCCAACGGGATCGAAACTTATGCGAGTGAAACCGCGGGGCGTCGCTAGTTATCTAGGTATAAAAACGGCAAAAAAACATGGTTGTTGTATCGGGGCTTCGATACAACAATTAAATATTTCCTTTATTTTAATCCAAACACATATTTATTTTTAAAGTGGATAAATAACTAAATATTCTATGAATATTTTAATTGTGTCCTGTTGCCTTTATCAATATCGAGCAAAACAATCACGTTTGTTGTATGTATGTAAGCTATCTTAAATATTTATGTTATTCTGTATTTTTTGTTATGGCGGCAACAGAAATACATCATCTGTGATAATTTAAACTGTCTAGCTATCTATCACGGTGCATGAGCTACAGCCTGGAGACAGACGGACAGACAGACGGTCGGACGTCCCCGTTATACCCTTGGGGTGCGGAACCCTAAAAATGGCATTCATTGCTTTTCCCATGGACTCTTTATTTACTGCTTGGTTAGTATTCCAACTATTTTAATACTACTCAGCTATTAAAACACCGTCCGCCGTGTTATATAGCTGACCTTGTTTGGACCCCTAAGGAGTTTTTACATTTTCCGTTTACTGCAACAATAAAAATTGAATTGATAGATCTCTATGGAAAACTATATTTACAACTTTTTTGATATTTGTCCAAGTTTTTATTGCATAATTATGAAACAATCTGTGATTTTATTAAGAGCACAAAAAAGGAAAATAATAGAAAAATAGTTAAAAACTAAAAAATTTTTTGGAAAGATAATTATGAAATAATCTGTGATTTTAAATAGTAAGATTACAAAAATGTCAAATATTGTATCACATTATTATAATGAAACTGAATGATGTTAGAAATTTAAGTTAGTCTTTTAAATCTATACTTATAATAAATCTGTAGAGAGGTCAATTCTGTACAGGGAATATATTTTCAAAATAACTATCAGGGGGTGATTAGTGATCGATACTGGTGCCAAAAATGCAATCAGTAAAATTTTTGTCTGTCTGTCTGTCGGTCTGTCTGTCTGTATGTTCTTTATAGAAACAAAAACTACTTGACCGATTTTAACGAAACTTGGTGCAATTATTCTTCATACTCCTGGGCAGGTTATAGTATACTTTTCATCACGCTACAATCAATAGGAGCAGAGCAGTGAAGGGAAATGTTGGGAAAACGGGAGAAGTTACTCCATTTAAGCTTCCGTCGCGTGTGTAGCCTTAATGGTTAAAGTTACATAGAAATAATGTATGACGGAAATGTTCTACATAAAATTATCTAAAAAATATCCCAAGACAGTATATGTATGTCTATCTTTTATGGTTGACTCACAATAACACGTGTAACTCCCGATAGCTTGGCAGTTCGGAGCTTTCTGATTATATTTGTTAGGAGCATAGATTTTTAGATACCGATAGGTTAGTTTTGGCTAATTTATGTTCTGTTTTTTTAGTATTAAGTAGGTAAAAGCGTAGATACTTTTATTAATTAGTAGTTATTTTATTAATTAGTTATACGTAGTTATAGGTATTTATTTTTAAGTGAAGTAGGTATAGGTTATTATAATATAATTTTGCACAGGCATTTCAGCTTTACTTTCATTTCTTTTTTTGTTGTAAGTTGTACATATTTCACACACACATAGTGATCTATCAACGCACAGCCCAAACCACTGAACGGATCGGGCTGAAATTTGGCATGCAGGTAGATGTTATGACGTTGGCATCCGCTAAGAAAGGATTTTGATTAATTCTACCCCCAAGGGGATAAAATAGGGGATGAACGTTTGTATGAAACTTTGTCAATTTTAAACCGATCGGGCTGAGAGTTTCAAAATCGGGGGTAAAGTAACTATTCCACGCGGACGAAGTCGCTGGCAGAAGCTAGTAATAAATATTTTCTTCTATCGACATTTTTATTTCTTAGTCCCCGCACTATGCGAGTGATATTCGTAGGTGTGCTTCGTGGAATAGGAACTTAATTATTTTAAATTTTTATTTGAAGCCCACCTACGGGTGTGCTAAGTGGAATACTTTAGGTGTGCTTCGTCTGGGTGTGCTTCATGGAATACCTCAGTAGTTCTGGCACCGCGCAAATGGTTTGTTGTGTCACAACCGCGTAAGTCGTCTGTCCGCCATACTACCTCGTGTTGATGTGTGACCGCGCAGCAAATTTAGCTATATGTTACTGGTTTGATGAATCTAATGCTTCACTGGAAGCTTCCGTTTTTGCATCTTGTATCATTGATCAATTGCAAAGTATATTAAATAGGAAATTCTTACCTATTATTATACTATTTTCCGATGGTTGCTGTGCACAGAATCGAAATGCTATCTTGAATAATGCCCTCTTACGTTTGGCAATAGAAAAGCAATTCATAATAACTCAAAAATATCTTGAGAAAGGTTCCATACTCAGATGGAATGCGATTCTGTGCATAGTTTCATCGAATGTAAAGTAAAAGAAAGAGAAATCTACTTACCTTCTCAGTATGCAAATACAACAAAGTCAACCAGAACTAAACCAATGCTATACGACAGTCGTTATCTAGATTATAATCTATTTTACTGATTTTAGGAATACATTAATTTACAAAACCATTCGGCCGGGAAAGAAAACTAATGATCCCACTGTGAGTGATTTAAAGGTTTTAGCTTACAAACCAGATGGCAGGATTTGGTATAAATTAATTTATATTTTGATGATCCTCTGCAACTCTTGCCTCAACGTCCACTTAAACTGAGCAATGTTGACTGTATGACATGGTCTTTGTATTTTCCGGAAATGGGTAGTTTCGCACTACCAATTTCCCAGCGAAAATACAAAGAACTGCAAGATTTAAAAGCGGTGCTACCATCTAACTGCCATTCATTTTATGATGACATACCATTTGAAGTTTGACTTAATACTGTGACCTGATTGATAGATGATCGAGACTGATAATTAACAAGTATGATACACTAATGATAACAGATATAATTATAATAATTTCTTTAAGTTTTTAGTATCTATGTAACCATTGATTATAATGTATCTGTTATGTTGTTATGTATCTGTTCATGAGTCATGAACAGATGACTTTTAGTTTTGATAGAAACTTTTCTGTTTTTTAGTTTTTCTTGAAAGTTTTTGTATTTTTGTTGAAGTAGTTTTACTATGTTTACTATTTTATATTCTATAGAATCTGGATGATTACCAATACTAGGTACTTAAGTAATGTGATATTACTTCATAATCATTCCTATGACACATCTAGGTAATTATTTTGTTGAAACTGAATAACAGAACAGCTAAAAGCATAGTCATATTTTCTAATATTGTTCCTACTAACATTATGAAAGCATTGAAAAATATTATTTTTGTTACTTAATTATAATAAAAAAAGTTTAAATACCGCAGAAGTATTTCTTTTGTTGAACTAATACCGCCTATGTCAATTTTATACTAATACAGTATTAAATACACAAATATTTATATGTGACATCATAACTTAACCTAATATATACCTATTTATGTATTCAGTATACAACATGTCTGAAGTATTTCAAAGATAATAATCAGTTTTTTGTCTCTACTGAAAACTTGTCTTTTAACTTGCGTGGTATTGTTACCTAAGCGACGATATCCGTGTCGAGGTGAAAAGCTCACTGTACCCAATATTCCGGTACATGGCTAAGCAATCATTTGCCTAGCTGTTTCATAAAATGCCGGGCTGTCACTTAGGCTGTTCATTAAACAGCGCAGCTTAATGAAAGGACTAGGCAGATAAATTAAACGGCTGATCAAGTTAGTTCAAAGCGACAAAGCCCTTTAACTAAATAAGAAAAAAAAAGTTGACTGCGACATACAAATGAAATGATACTACAATAAATTGTCTCTTGACAACTAAAATATTTTACTCAACATAGTACCTACCACGTCTTCGAAAAGAGCGGAGATTATTCTTTCTTCACTGTTTAGCTAGATTAAGATTGAAAAAACAATACATGATATGTTTAAAATCTTTTTGAACTAAGTTTCACTTGCGTATTTTTCGATCAACAAGAAAAATACAAACAATATTTCAAAGAATTCATGATTTAATTTAATTTACCTTTAATATTTTACTAAATATAAAATAAGGAAATTAAATATGATCGTCTTAAACGGCATCAAACATTGTGCTACACTTCGATGTAATGAGCTTCGCGCGTACTCTTGCAAAAGTCCACAATCCACAGATTTCCGCAAAACAGTGGTATCTCTAAAAGTTCTAATCATGTAACAAGTCATGCCCGGTGTCACCGCTATAGAGGGGCCTTTCACTTTCAGAGCGTCTTCCACTGTGGTACTTGTCACCGTCACTGAAGAGTTTCTAGTTCCGTTCACAGTCTGCGTCACTGTCACCACCGTGGTGTTCTTCACAACGTGTTGCTCGTTCCTTGCTGCGCTCGTCGTGTCCTCCCAAATAAAGCTGGACATCAGATTGCAGTCGATGCGCGTCTCTTCGTACTCGCCGCTTGGTTTACTGATGCCCAGCTTGCATATCTCGCCCGAGGTGCTACTGTACTGTGTCTCGGAGCTGTGACGATGACTGTTGCGGCCCAAGTTGTACAGCGCTAGTCCAGTCAGCAAGTTGTCGAACCTGCTGCCAGAGTCTCGGTACTCGTACACGTAGACGGGCGGGTGTCCTTGATAAACAGGATGGAAGGTAGACCCGTAGCTTATCTGCTGCGGCGGACTGTAGTGGTAGTGGTGATGGACTTCTGTCTTTGGGCTGTAGTTATTATGGACCACGCTGTGTTGTTTATGTTGAGTCTGACTTACATGATTGCCGCTGTACCTGTTGCCAGACATTCCAGACGAGGCAGGGTACGTGTGAGCACCGCCTGAACCATATCCCGAGTAACCGCTAGACGCAGGGTATCCGTGGGAGCCGTGGGAGCCTCGGTGGCTCGAATGGCCACCTCTGCTTCCTGAGACAGAAGACGTCGCGAGAAACAAAATTAAGAAAATAAGTCGCATGTTGCCGTCGCGACTCACTGGATGGGACTAAATTAGTGTCGACGTGGTAGTCACTGGTCACTCCCCGACACAAAACAATCACATTAAACATGACGCAGTGGGCGCGTCGTGTAAACGGCACGCAGGGGGCGAACTTGCGACCCACCCAGATATCCAGACAACGTCGCTTTTCGCAGAATAAGATCGCGTCGCGCGTGACACCGAACCATTGGATAACTTTTATTTATTAATTATTATACCTGCGACTGACTTTAGTTCATAGAATAATTATTTAAACAAAGATATCATTAAGTAAGAATTTTCAATCATCTCATTAAGATCAGTCCATCCCGAGCTATAATTTTATAAATATTTAATTTTATAAAGGTACATTTCCAGGCGAGGCAAAAATAAGACATGAAGAATTATCACGTTCCATGCGAAATTGCAGTAGGTTCCTGTGTACCTCTAGAACTAAGTACCTAGGTACTAAAATATTGAGAAATACCTAAGTGCTTGACTTTTTGGCTGTCCTGAATAGTGATCCGCCTGAATTGACATTAGGAAATATATCTGAGAAGAACCTGTTTTGCACTTATGTAGAACGTTAATTTTAGGTAGGTATGTACCTACCTAAAAGAAAAGTAAAAGGATGTCCTTTTACTTTTAACAACTTAACATAATTATTCTTAACATGTATTTGTATAAAAAGTGAAAACGACGTGCAATTATAATACTGTACAACCACAGTATTACAATATTTCCTACAGTAGGGCAACGCCTTTGATGTCGCGCGATGCCGCGGCCGCCGCCAGTGTAGGTACTTACGCTGCCACATGCAAATATGGAAGGGTTGTCACCAAATGGGAAATAAAACAATTGTGATTATTACTATTATGATGTAATCATTTATTCATATTTACATTCAAAATAATTGTGATTATTAAATCTAATATAATTATTTATTAAAAGAGTAAACCACATACGTACCTACATGTTATATAATAAGGATGTTTACTGGGTAAAAAATATCTGATTATGTTTAGTCCGTCAGTAAGATTATAGAAAAATATTGTTCACTTATTTTTTCCTTTATTAAATCTATAAAAACTGACGAAGATAAAAAGCATCAAAGATCAGGAGTGGGGGCTTGTTACGTCACGGCTAGGTAAAAATTGTAGCGAGTAGTGAAGTCACACGAGTTTTCAACGCACTGTATCGTCTTCGTATTTTTCTTATTACTTATATGAAAAAAGAAAAAAATACGTGTGCAATATTTTATGGAAATCTATCTGACGGAGTTATCAGATTTTTTTAGTCAACTACCTTATTGTACAACTGTTTTACTTTTCAATTAGGTACCGTCTCTGACAAGCTTCTATCCATAACTCGCCTGGAAAGTAAGTAGGTACCTATAAATTCAATAAACAAAAACATACCTTTACAATTATAATTATCAGACATAAAATTATAAGGAAAAGAGGCCAAAATTGTGTGCACAAGTCAGTTTTGTCTTAGCGGCGGCGGCGGGGCGTCTGTAATATTCCATAAGTCTATGGTACACAAATGAAAAAACCTAACAGAACAGTTTGTGCGCACCATTATAGAATGTAAGTATAATAAAAGTATTACACAAAAAACACGCCCGCGTCTGCCCTTCGCGCTCGGTACCACAAACTAAGCGTGTTTGCGGTACGCGGCCCGCGGCCCGCGCCTCCCGACACCCCGTGAGTTCCCCTCCGTTGCTCTGCGGAAGTACATTCGTCGCCGTACTGTAGGAAATATTGTAATACTTGGTACAACCGCTTCTCCAAGACCCGTCGAGCTCCATTGAATCTGCTTCTCTGGTTCTGGCCGTAGTTGATTCAGATTTCAAGCTTACAGGAGCTTTCAGATTAAGGATTCAGATTTCAAGCTTACTCTCTATAAGATAGGTATTGGAACACTGCAATTCCAATACCTATCTTATAGAGTAAGAGCCCGCAACTATCAGACCTGAATAATTTTATAAAAGTTGAAAGTTTCCCTGTGTATGTCTCCAATAACAATACCCGATTTTAACATTTCCGACGGTAAGTATAAAGGTATCTTATGGGTATTGAGCACTGGGATATCTCCCCATAGTTGAATACTAGGTACCAAAATATGAACTGGTTGGATCGCCCGGAGGATACGGTATACGGTGGTGGCCTGCCCTCCTTTGATCCGGAGCGAGGAGGGATGGGCAGCAGCCACCTCCTTTTGCGAAGCACTAATGCTAGCGAAGGGGGAAGCGCACCGCGTGAGGGAGAGCGAAAACTGACGCCCGAGCCGCTGCAACAGAAGAAGCCTCGGGCTTGGAAAGCGCTTGATTCCCGGCCACCGGAGGGGCAAACTAGCGGATGGTCACCAATGAGTGGTTCGCCGTCCGATACAACGTATGTGTTCGACGCGCAACTCAAAGAGATGTCAGCAAAGAGGACCAGTCGTGCCAGCTAGCGTCGCAGAATTTGTTGAAAGAGTGACCGCGGCCTTGGAAAGGGGGAAACCATTTGCCACTTTTTAGTGGTGTTATCACCACTAAAAAGTCCGCCGGTGAGTTGTGGAGTAGGTGCCTACTCCACAACTCACCGGCGATACATGTGTTCCTTCACAGCGTACTGGCGTGATGTTCTGGTATAAACTGCTGAAATAATAAACAGACATACTATTTAAGAAATCCCGGTCCATTTGCCAACATTTATTGAACGAGGTACCGTTGCCTGTGTCCATAAGTTCTTCATCAGATATACACCAAAATGAAATTCTCCTACAAAATACTCTTCCAAAAATACCCAAATAGCTTCAAATGTGCCTATAAAATTTGAAGAGTTTTTTCGATTTCTCCAGGATCACATTTCCAGGTCCTGACTTGATGGCCATGAGACCACATGGAAAGTATCTATACAGTTTCAAACAACGCCCACTTATTTTTCAGAAAGTTATTATCTTGATTGAAAACTTGACTTTGACTATCTTTCTTCTTTGATTGTGTTTATTTACATTATTAGTATTATCATTTAAGTAATTTGTTTTGTTTTCGTTTTGAAAAACTCAAAACAACTGAGTTATTGACAGACAACGCACAGCCGAAACTGCTGGTCGTAGAAAGCTGAAATTTGGCATGTAGGTTCCTCGAAGAGTGCAGGGACTAAGAGAAGATTTCTTACGAGAACGAGAAAAAACCAGATATGCGCGTATGAAGTCGCGGGCTAAAAATCTAGTTTTGTCGAAAACTCCTGCTCTTTAAAATTATATTATACATAGGTGCAAAATTATATTATATATTATCAAGGGCATGGTTTAAAAACCGGTACTTCTGGACAAGGCTTGCATTGTTAAGTGGTTCCTTTTCTCTGGGGCCTTAACCGCCGGTAGTTTGGACCTTGTTCCCGATACCGGTAGCAAAAATATGTACCTAAGTGTATTTAATTGAATAAATCACATACTAAACATTACGAGTACAACTAGAAGCCGAATATTCCATTCACACATGCCGAAGCCGAATCGTGCATGTGTGAATGGTAATAGTATTTTTGAAATAGGTGCGGATACGTAATTCTACATGGCCATAGGCTGTATTTAATTATTCAACCAGGGATAGGCCACGACTGGCCGCTAGCCGTCTTAAAATATGAACAGTAGGTACCTATCGATTAAATGTTGCAGGAAAAATCTAAATCACAACAGGTCAGTAGATCAACTGCAAATATTTTATACTGTGGCTTAGATCTTTCGCGAAGAGGTCCGTGGTCATCGGCAGGGTATCGTCACAGTATTACAATATTTCCTACAGTACGGCGACGAATGTACTTGCGCAGAGCAACGGAGGGGAACTCGCGGGGTGTCGTCGGGCGGCGCGGGCCGCGTACCGCAAACACGCTTAGTTTGCGGTACCGAGCGCGAAGGGCAGACGCGGGCGTGTTTTTTGTGTAATAATTTTATTATACTTACATTCTATAATGGTGCGCACAAACTGTTCTGTTAGGTTTTTTCATTTGTGTACCATAGACTTATGGAATATTACAGACGCCTTGCCGCCGCCGCTAAGACAAAACTGACTTGTGCCCACAATTTTGGCCACGTTTCCTTATAATTTTATGTCTGATAATTATAATTGTAAAGGTATGTGTTTGTTTATTGAATTTATAGGTACCTACTTACTTTCCAGGCGCGAGTTATAGATAGAAGCTTGTCCAAGACGGCAATTGAAAAGTAAAACAGTTGTACATTATGGTAGTTGACTAAAAAAATCTGATAACTCCGTCGGATAGATTTCCATAAAATATTGGACACGTATTTTTTCTTTTTTCATATAATAAGAAAAAAACGAAGACGATACAGTGCGTTGAAAACTCGTGTGACGTCACTACTCGCTACAATTTTTATCTAGCCGTGACGTAACAATCCCCCACTCCTGATCTTTGATGCTTTTTATACTCGTCAATTTTTATAGATTTACTAGAGGAAAAAATACGTGAACAATATTTTTCTATAATCTTATTGACGGAATAAACATAATCAGATATTTTGTTACTCAGGAAACATCCTTATTACCTATATAACATGTAGGTACGTAGGTAGGTATGTGGTTTACACTTTTAATAAATAATTATATTAGATTTAATAATCACAATTATTTTGAATGTAAATATGAATAAATGATTACATCATAATAGTGATAATCACAATTGTTTTATTTCCCATTTGGTGACAACCCTTCCATACTTGCATGTGGCAGCGTGTACCTACACTGGCGGCGGCATCGCGCGACATCAAAGGCGTTTTCCTACTGTAGGAAATATTGTAATACTGTGGTATCGTTATAACATCGTCGTGGTACCTAAACATGAGGGGTCGCCAGCGGAGGTAGCATTTTCAGTGCCATTAAGTTCGAAAACACAGCCTTAAAATTGTACTGTGGCCGTATTACGAAGTGCCAATGCCATCATGATTCTTGTGAGGGAAAGAGATAGTGCTATTCGTCTTGTGTAACTCCGTCTCTCTCTGACACTGAAATCATGATGGATTTAAGAGGTCATAATAGAGCTGCTGATACACTTTCTCAGTGGAATGCACCGTTTAGGAGAATTATACCTAAATGTTGTGAATAACCGAAAATTAAGAAGTTTTCCGAGCAATACGCAGTGAGCACTGGGATTTTGGAAGTTAAAAATAGTTTGTACATTACTAACACTCCTGACAATATAAAAAAAAATCAGGACAGTGCAATTTATTTTAATTTAACGCGTTTAATCTACTGGCCTAATATCCGGAGTTCCTACAAGATTACTTGGTACCATAGATATAATAAACAAGGAGATATGCCCTGTAGCCGAAAATGTATCGGAACCTGTGTCTCCTGTTTTGCCCTACCACCCGGCAACTACTACGAATGCAGTTCAGTAAAAGCAATAGCTACGCAGTCGCACACACACCCGCATTTCTGAAATCGGACTGTACTACACAATCAATTATAAACCTTATCCTACTAAGCACAGCGTGTATTTACCGTACACCGTACAACTTACTCACACAAAAACAACGGTGGGTATCGTTGTGCTGTGCAAAAGCAATTTATTTTACATATACGCTAGTGATTGACTAATCGGAGAGTTATCGATTCTGCATTTATTACACACACCATGCTGCCCATGTATAACAAATAAATAGCATGAAATTATTGACTAATTTTAAGCAAAGGTCACTAATATATTATCTTAAACATGCCGATTACTATAATGCATTCGAAACTTTATCGAAAGTAAAATACAATTACCATAAAAAGTAAGGAAGTAGCACGAGAATAAGGCATAAATACGATCATTCAAAGCCAAAAACACTTGAACGATTATTTACCAAAAATTTAATGAAATCTAAGAAAGTTTGGTACACTTTTGTAATATTTCATTCAACAATCGACATTGTTGTGGACAGTGTATCTGCACAATTACATCACTAACTCGCGGCAAGAAGCAGCGGCCGTACTATGCGATACATCGGCTTGCTAAAGTATCGTTTTCTGATTTTTACATTGCTCATCCAGTCACTTAGCGACAAACTTAGGTAGTGGTTAAGGAGCAGTATATTCATTGTAATATGTTATTGTCGCTGTGACATTTGAAAACAAAAATAACATAGTATAAGCAAGAAATATTTTACGATTTGTTGTTTTTCATGATTTTAAAGACAAATATAGTAAAATACTTGTACTTTGATATGGTAAGTGATTCCATAATTAACAAAGTTTTGGTTTATGCTTCGGTTTTTACAAGAAAACACTGAACAACACGGCATTCTTATATCTTATCACGCTCACGGTCGTAAGCGCACTAGTTCGCGGATTCGACCATTGCGTAAGACATGCTCGCCCAGACCATGTCGCGAGGACACCGACACGCCCCCTTGCCACTTCTCCTGTATTTTATATTTCTATGCTTGGTACAATGCTATGCTTTGGATATACGCCACTCATTGGAGTTCTAATTTGTGCTTGAAACAATTTCATTACCGATCTAGGTGTACCATCTCATTTGTCGCTCACACATTCACATTACGTTTCGCCGATTTTTTTGCCAGATTATTAATATCAAATTGACCTTCTACACGATCTATTTTGGTAAGTACATTTTTTTGCCAGCCTCGACTTCTATTTCAAACATGTGGAATAGCTTCCAGCTTTTTTCTTGTATTATTTTCTAATAGAACTACGGTATTTTTTAGATTTAGATTTTTTTATGTTTATATCGAGTTGCAGACATTTGGCACTTTTCACATTAATTTACAATCACTTGGATAAAATACAAATATTTCAAGTAGGTCGACACTATTTTATTTATATTAATATTTCAAAAAACACAGTATTATCAGGAAGTTAAATATGATCGTCTTAAAGGGCGTCAAACTTTGTGCTACATTTCGATGTAATGAGCGCCTCGCGTACTCTTGCAAAAGTCCACAATCCACAGATTTGCGCAAAACAGTGGCACCTCTATAAGTTCTAATCATGTAACAAGCCATGCCCGGTGTCACCGCTATAGAGGGGCCTTTCACTTTCAGAGCGTCTTCCACTGTGGTACTTGTCACCGTCACTGAAGAGTTTCTAGTTCCGTTCACAGTCTGTGTCACTGTCACCACCGTGGTATTCTTCAAAACGTGTTGCTCGTTCCTTGCTGCGCTTGTCGTGTCCTCCCAAATAAAGCTCGACATCAGATTGCAGTCGATGCGCGTCTCTTCGTACTCGCCGCTTGGTTTACTGATGCCCAGCTTGCATATCTCGCCCAAAATGCTATCATACCGCATATACTTTCTGTGATGATGATAGTGACTGTTGCGGCCCAAGTTGTACAGCGCTAGTCCAGTCAGCAAGTTGTCGAACCTGCTGCCAGAGTCTCGGTACTCGTACACGTAGACGGGCGGGTGACCGTGATACACAGGATGGAAGGTAGACCCGTACCTTATCTGCTGCGGCGGACTGTAGTGGTAATGAATTTTAGTTTTCAGCCTGTAATTATTTCGGAGCTGCTCCGGCGCGTGTGTGTTGTAGCAAGTGGCTGTGGTGCAGTTTGAGGGGTAAGGAGCTTGTGTGGTGCGGTTTGAGGGGTAAGGAGCTTGTGTGGTGCGGTTTGAGGGGTAAGGAGCTTGTGTGGTGCGGTTTGAGGGGTAAGGAGCTTGTGTGGTGCGGTTTGAGGGGTAAAGAGCTTGTGTGGTGCGGTTTGAGGGGTAAAGAGCTTGTGTGGTGCGGTTTGAGGGGTAAGGAGCTTGTGTGGTGCGGTTTGAGGGGTAAGGAGCTTGTGTGGTGCGGTTTGAGGGGTAAGGAGCTTGTGTGGTGCGGTTTGAGGGGTAAAGAGCTTGTGTGGTGCGGTTTGAGGGGTAACGAGCTTGTGTGGTGCGGTTTGAGGGGTAAGGAGCTTGTGTGGTGCGGTTGTTCTTGGGGACGTATATAGGGTGGTTTGTGTGGGAGGGAGCGCGTGTGGTGCGATTATTCAAGGGAGCGTTTGTATGGCGGTTTGTTTGGTAGGGAGCTTGTGTGGGGCGGTTTGTTTGGTAGGGAGCTTGTGTGGGGCGGTTTGTTTGGTAGGGAGCTTGTGTGTGGCGGTTTGTTTGGTACGGAGCTTGTGTGGGGCGGTGTGGATGGTGGGGAGTGCGGGTATGGTAGTGTGGTGGGGAAGTAGGGTGCGGTTTTTTGCGCGATCTTCCGTAACTCTGTCCTATGATGGCGCAAAAAAGAAACAACACTATTAAAAGTCTCATGCTATCGCCGCGAGAGACTGGCTGGGACTAAATTAGAGAACACGATGCCTCTCCCGATACAAAACTATAACATTAGATATGACGCAGTCGCGGCGAGAACGGCGGGAGTGGTGGCGACTCATCGACACATACACGGACAATTTCACGTGTTGAATGCTATGGGAACGCATTGGACGATCTTAATTATTTATAGCGTCGGATTTTTTCAAGGGGATACAAAAACAAGATGATTATTACGATACTTTTAATCATAATAGGTAATTAGCAGAGCTTAAAATTATTCCATTACTGCATTAACATTATGAAATACCGTCGGTCAGTCGCGTCACCAGTGTAAGAGCATCTTTCACTTGTGCTATTATATGCAGATAAGTTATACTAGACACTAAACATGCTTGTTACATCGAGCTACTACGGATTCGATAGCTCAGCATATCATTATCATCGTATTGCGTACAAACTATGATAGCTAAGCTATCAAATACTAAAAACTACGCGTTTTTAACTGGAAATATTGTATCAATTATATCTAATTTTACACTATAATTATATAAAAAGGAATACTCATTTGGCTGTGAAAGAGGCCCTTAATATCATAATAATGACAGTTACAACAGAAACACATCCTTGCGACTTATCGGATAAGAAACAATAAATTAAAATGGAATTAACTTGTAACGGCTAACAAGGCGTCTCTAGAAGAGTAAATAGTGCGAGTTACAGGTTTCTGGCTCCTTCAAATCGCATTACAGTAATATCGCTCATGTATCATCGCAACATCGACGTAAGTGCTACTTTTCATTTAACAAGAGAGTGAGTTAGAGTGCGTGATTTTGCCGATAAATTCATTTATTTTACTATATTTACTCTTACCGTACTTACATACACTTTATAATAATTAATTATTTTTGGAATAAATATTACATTTATGTCGATGTTCCAGCAAATGAGGGATATTTCGAACATGTCTGTACGCACTCGCGGTGGTCTGGTACATTTATTTTAGAAGAAAATAATTAATAACTATTATTTTCAAAGTTCATTTAATGACATTGTTTGTGAGATTCTGGTGCGTACAAACCCGCATATGATTGGACCCTTCCACAGAAATCTTAATAATAAGGCAATAGAAGTGCTATCTACTATACTAGGCCGCGTGTCGCCGGTTCGCAGCTACCACCACATAAACAAACAATAGATTATTTCAAAGATTAAGTTCTTACAAATGAAATGTTATTCCTTTATTTATAAAGTTACAAATTTTGGAAGAGTTTCCGCAGTTGGATATGCTGCAAAACACCATGTTTACTGCTCCGCGTCCCAAACAACACAACAACTTTGTGTTTTAGAAGACTCATACGCGGCGACAAGGCCAGGCGTCTTTGCCACTTCTATTGCCTTATTATTAAGATTTCTGTGGACCCTTCCCATTTTCACTAGACCAAACGCAGAAAGAAGAATGACGATACTGCGCAATAAATGTGAAAGTCGTGTGTGTTTGATTGTCTGTTTATCAATCATGTCCCATTGCCTAAACTGGTTTAGATGGAATTTGTCTCACCTGGATTAGGATTTAATCCCTATAGTACGTTTCATTGCGATAATTTGTGTTGTGTGCGAAAAAATAAACCGAAAAAAGTCTAAATTATTACAAATACAGTTCTTCTTTTCGTGTCGATTGACTCATTTTATATGCACTATAGTTTCTACCAATGGACTTAATCAAATAACATTGGTAATTTAACTGTATAATTTAAAGTACAGCGAATTCAAAAATAATTTTCAGAATATGCAAAAATATTTAATTTCTTTTTATCAACAAGAAAGTCAACGCAAACAATGATCGCAGTGCATTTGCCCCTTAACTTCTAACATCGTACAGTTTTATGTACTTGTTGACCGTACCAATAATTTTTTACATCTATTTTATACGACACAAGATCCAAATTTCAATGTATTTAGAGCTCTTCCATTTTTCACAAAACAAGTTTCGAAATAAAACTTGCTTTCGTATTATTCAATTTTCGCGTTCTATCTTAAATCAGACCATTTCGGAATAGGAGGTGATGGCCTGACTCCTCCACGGAGACCTTGGGAAGCTTGGAAAACGTAGAGGTTGAGGAGGTGCTAGTTCGTTTTAATAATCAACTTCAAAAAAACGAGGAGGTATCTCAATTAAAACATTAATTGTCAGCTTAATTTTAACCATGTACAATGTATTACAGAATTCTGTATGGATAAAGCCATGATGATTTTATGTCGAGTTCAATAAGTCACCGTATTGTCCATATGAAGACGAAATTGATTCGCGACTTCACGTGACACAAAAAGAACAATTAGGTCATTTAAAAAACATTGGGCACTAAATGATGTGTCTGGTGTCTTTGAAAACAATTTTATTAATACGGCGACCAAATTAATTGAGCCACACATTGCAATAGTTTGATTAAATTAGCATTCTCAACGTTATTACGTATATAAAAATTGGTTAAACGGTACGTTTAGTCACGCGTCGCCATCGTAATCAAGATGTTGGGACTTAGACGTGTGGTTGTAGAAAACATCACTATAAATTAAAATTGGAACATGGAAGAGCTCATTAGGAAAAAATGTCCATAATTAGTATCCGCGCAGTGTGTCGGGCGGGCGCAGCGCGCTAGCCGTGGTTGACGTTGACGCCCGACTCCAGCTCCGACGCCGGCGTCTCCGGCTCCTCGTCGTTGTAGATGTTCTCCGCCATCTGCCACACCTGCACCCAGCGCGGCAATATGTTACTTATACATGGGGAGCAATACGTCCAACATTACTGTCTGTCTGTCAGCAGATTGTATCTCAAGATCCGTAATAACATTTATTCGTTTGAATTCGCGACGTCAGCTCGTAAGTCTACTTTACTTTGTAGAAAAATCCTGTTTTTTTCCCAAAAGGGCTACTCTCACGAGGGTTTGAGTGGAAGCTGATTACCAAAATAAATTTTTAAAAAAGCCTCAAAACATTAAGGGCCATATTCCCATATGTTGTCTTCAACTGAAATTCAACTAAGGTGGAGCATCAAACTGTCAATAAAGTTTATCATAAATTGAATGCGCTTGCTCAGTTAAAACTCATCCTTCGAGCACGAAACATTTAATTTATAAAGTTGGAGATTTACGTTTTGGAATATGGGCCTAAGTTTTTAAGTCTTCCCTACTAACCACAAATGCCATTTACAAACCTGCATAATATTGTCCTCTGAGACAGAGCAGATGACCCAGGGCTCGTTCGGGTTCCATGAGAAGTCTGATATCTTGGCCGTGTGACCTCCGTGGATGAACAGTAGTTCTGGTGGGCCATCCTCTGCGTCTTCAGCCGTCTGCTCCTCGCCTATCTTTGACAGATCCCACACGTGAAGCCTGCAACAATATTCTTACTTATCAAATTTCAGTTTGGTTGGATCTTGTGGGAGTTTCCAGTAAGTCCAAGTTGTTGCAACATTTTTGATTTGACTAACAAATCTGAATGATCCAGGTTCAACTGATATATATAATTCTTGCGCAAGCTCATTTTACTGCGGTAAATGAAAAGAAGGGCGTGAAGTGGGGTCTTTTTATTTGTATCATCTTGATTTTAGGTCTTCACTGTGTAAAGTTTACACTGCAGATGCAATTCGAGTAATGACGATTCTGAAGTCTATTTAGCCCGTCAGTTACGATTATCTAAAAAATATTGGACAGATATTTTTAGCTTTATCAAATTCATAAAAAATTACAAACATAAAAAGCATGAAAAATCAGGAGTCGCGAGACAAAACCTCTGATGTCACAGGAGTTTTCAATGCAGTGTGAAAAAATAAAAAATACGTGTACCTACCAATCCAATATTTTTTGGAAATCTATGTAGGACTAATTAGATTTTTTTAGTCAACTACCCTATTGATCACAAAAATATCTCAAATAATAATACTCTATTACAGTCCCTCTGCAAGGCGAAGAGTTTTTCTCATACAATGCAGAGATCACCTTTTTTCTCATATAGTTGCTTATTGCGAGTTAGCGATTGTACCTTACAACTGTCCACTTATTCGTCTGATCTCAAGTTGTTTTGTGTATTACCTCCTGTCCGTGCCGCTGCTGGCGAGGATGGTCTCGTTGTGCGGCGACCACTGCACCTGGAAGATCTCGTCCTTGTGCGACTCGAACGAGTGCAGCTTTAGCTTCAGGTTGCGGAGGTCCCATAGCGCCACCTGCGGACACCCAGCGGGTTACTGCTTGCACGCTTTACTCTGTGCAGCTGCCGGCAGCTGCCGACGCTATACACGCAAGGAGTGCTGTGCCGTAGCTAGCGAGCGGCCTATATCCCAGACCACTGGGCAAGGATTGTACGTTAAAACAATTCACACATTCGCTCACAATTCTTTTCATTTTGTTAACTAAACAGTATTCATTGCTTATTTTACAGAAGCAAGCAAGCGGCTTCACTCGCGTTAAAGTAGAAAATAATCCCAAGGGATAATATAAGCCAGATGGAAAGTATCCATTGTCCTAATCTAGGACATGGTCGCGTCAGCTGTTATGACGTAAAAAGTTAACAGACAGACAGTTACTTGCGCATTTATAATATTATTACTATAGATTGTCAAGCAAATGACTTTCTTTTTTCCCCAACCTTAGCATATGGGATAAGATTTAACTATATTTTGTTTGTGCCAACAGCTCGCAAAGTCTCTCTCGTCGCTACATATAACGAGTTGAACAAATTATTGTTCGATTCTATATCCTGCGGTCTGGACACCGAAAGTGTTAAGATATGAAGGCATTCCAAACTGATCAAGAAATTCATTCAGTTGTGAAAGAAAGACGGATTTCGTGTGATTAGGGTAGCAGTAACCGTCAGTTTCTCTCTCTAAAAATAAGCAAAGTTCACTAAATGCAGTGGATATACTAAAGTTAGTGACAGATATGCTTGAGCAAGGGATACTAGGGTTAGTCTTAGTAAAAACCTAAATAACTTCAATAAGACGCCACTGTTAACTACTCTAGTCATATTTCCACAAATGAAGGATACAATTATCCAATCTCTTCTTATGATAGAATTAGTGAATAAATGTACCGTTTTATCAGCACTGCCTGTGGCTAGTATGAACTCGGAGTAAGGGTTGAAGCTGAGGCAGTTCACTTCAGCGGTGTGCGCGTCCACTGTGTGTGACGGCTTCGACGTGTTGTTACATCTGGAATGATAAATACATAATTATGAAGAGAGGGTGCAACCGGCGTGTGCGTATGACCTAATGTATGAGCGTACACCATTTTTACTCAATTTCATTTTTTCATTTACCTAAAACTCACTGGATGTTTGCTAACAACAACCATATACATAACGAAAACAAAGATCACAATGCAAAACCAGAGGGAAAACTTGAAACAGACTGTACCTGCTACACTAGGTACTTGTGATGAAAACCATATATTGACAACTATTGTTGATGTATTAATGAATGTAATTAATTATGTAAAAAATAGCTAACTGGAAAAATATAGGTGCATTGGTACACCCATACCTCTGCCTAACCCTTCGGGAACACAGGCGTGAGTTTATTTTAATTTATGAGTAGCGAAGTTGTAATATAAATGAGAGATGTCTGTTGAATGCTCTCTGGATAGTTCTACTGACAACCATTTTTAATCATGGCATTAAGCCGCGACTGTTGGGTCAGCAACAAAGGCGGCTTAATACCACCAAGTCCCCATTGGACCTGTTTAATAAATAGAAACGACAGTTTAATCTTCTATTCATCAAACAAGTCCAATGGGACTCGCACACGAGTGAGAAGAAATGATAGAATTAGCTTAAATTTGTATTACTGATTAATTTGTTTGAACTAAATGTAATAATAATAACAATAATGGCGGCGAAACAGAAACAAATAAAACATTTCGACATCGCACACGAAGCTGTCGACATAGAACGTGCACTCTGCTGTCATTATGCCGATTTTTGTTATCGCCAACGGCCTAATGACCGGAGGCGTCGACGACCATCTGTCGAAGCTGTCGTGCGTGTCGGTACAGTTCGCATTAAGTGCAAGTTCCCGTCTCTAGACAACTAACCACCGGTAGTTTGGACCTTGCTCCTAGCACGGGCGGACTACGATTTTTTAATGTTTTTATATGATTTATAAATGAAGTACATAATAAGTACACGGCATCTATACTACTATTATAAAGAGGAAAAATTTGTTTGTTTGTTTGTATTGAATAGGCTCGGAAACTACTGAACCGATTTGAAAAATTCTTTCACTGTTTGGAAGCTACGCTATCCCCGGGTGACATAGGCTATATTTTATCCCCATATTCCCACGGGAACGGCAACTACGCGGGTAAAACCGCGGGGCGCTGCTAGTAATAAATAATACGCCACGAAACTGGCGGCGAGCTAGTGATAGCAACAGTGATGCGGAGCAGCGGCCACCTCATTAATCCTGAAGTATTCAGAAGAGCACCCAGTCGTGGGGAGATGTTCACGAGCGACGAGGACTTGTTGAGCTATCTTCTAGTAAATTCTCGTAATGTTTGAGTCCGTCTCGACGCCACTATGACGTCTCGCAACTACCGCCCATATGTCTATACCCATTTGTCGTTAGCGTCCAGTGTAATAGATGCAGGTTCAGGAAATGGCCAATGTATGGATGACATGATTTTTATAGCTTTTAAATAATATGAGTTGTGTGTCAAGACAAATGGCGAAAGTTTGTGGCTAATGTCATACAGTGAACTACTAGAGCTGAATAAATAAGAACTCTTTACCTGGTATCCCAAATCATGAGTTTCTGGTCATCCGCGACGGAGCCGAAGAGTGACTCGTGCAGCAGGTGCCACGCGACGTCCTCGACGACGGCCGTGTGCCCCGTGAACACTGACTTGGCTTCGATGACGCGACCCTCCTTCGGCGTCGCGTTTATGTCCCACAGGCAGATTGTGTGGTCATCACTGGTCAATTAACAAAATATATTATTTTAGCAAAGGTTAAAAAAGGGATCCCTTCTTTTCGCATAATGTTTTTTGTCCTAATATACTTCGGCATAACGATTTTGGCACAATTTGTTTTGGCATAATAATACTTTGGCATAATTTTTTTAGGCATACATTTTATGTTGGCATAATCATGTTAAATACTAATTTGTTTTGGCATAAATTTGATTCGCATAACGTTAGTAGGCCTAAAGACTTTTAGCATAACGTTAGTAGGCCTAAAGACTTTTAGCATAACGTTAGTAGGCCTAATTGCTATTAGCATAATATTGTGAGCAAACCAATTAGCTATAGTACCTGTAACAATCAAATAATATTGTTGGTAAAAAAAATTAATATGCTGTGCAACAAAAGTTAGTCACAGAACCGAATTGCTGCAAAACCGACTTCACGTAGTCTTGTTTGTCCTACCCCTAGAGTGTTATTTAAAATCGCGTAGGCGCGTAGGGACGAGGCGGCCCGCGGGCTGAGGAGCAGGCGGCTGCGAGCGAGCCGCCGCGGCTGAGGTTGGCCGGCGAAGCCGGCCAACAAGCCGAAGCTGCGGTGGTGAGCGAAAGCCGTCTGCGACGATTAGCACGCGTGGGGCCGCCGGAGGGCCGCAGCGCCGGAGCCGTCACAGAAACCCTGCCTGCTGCTTGCTTGCTTGCTTGCATGCTTGCTTGCATGTTGCATGCTTGCTTGCATGTTGCATGCTTGCTTGCATGTTGCATGCTTGCTTGCATGTTGCATGCTTGCTTGCATGCTGCATGCTTGTTTGCATGCTGCATGCTTGTTTGCATGCTGCATGCTTGTTTGCATGCTGCATGCTTGCTTGCATGCTGCATGCTTGCAATGCTTGCTTCCTACAGCGAAAAAATACTCACAAAATTGTTCAATACGTTATAATATATTAATATTTTATTTAGATCATGCTTAAAAAAGTTATGCTTTAGAACTTTATGCTTAAAAAAGTTATGCTTTAGAACTTTATGCTTAATAAGGTTATGCTTTAAAATATTATGCCTAATCATTATTATGGTTACAGACATAATGCTTAAAAAAATTATGCATGAGCTGTTATGCGTAATTATATTATGCGAAAAAATAATTATGCCAAACAACATTATGCTAAGTTATATTAGGTCTTAAAATTTTATGCTAATGGATAGGGAACCGTTAAAAAAAGGTTCTTTTTACAATGGTATGGTATGAAAGGAATGACTGTTAAGTAATGTGGACCCAGCGATCATAGTACCGGTAGTCATGATAGTCATGATAGTCATGGCACCTTTGACTGGATCAAAATCCATTTTGAATGCAAGCAATATCGGTCTGAAGTAGCCTCTCATTGGGCCAGATGGAATTCAAGTCTAAAGCACAAAGACTTGAATTCCATCTGGCCCAATGAGAGTTTCTAGCTAAATTTACGCCGACAGTTGGCGCCACATAGGCGAGAGGTCCTCTTCATTGAAAAAGTGACTGATCTAAATATGACGTTGATATCAATTTAACACACATCCGAAAATATTAGCGGACTTTCGTTGGTAGCGGTGAAGGTTAATCACGTGCTTGTGTTTGTGTTGCGAATTTTTTCGATTTAAGTGAATCTTGAGTGTGTGATCTTCAGTCGAGAATATTCCTTGTGTTTGTTTTGTATTGTAAGGTTGGTTTTAGAATATATTTTATTTATTACGAGAATTTTAGCCGTTATCCATCATGGATAACAAAAAACCTCCAGACCCTCCCGATCCCTTTGATTTTACTCCGGTTTTAACAATTACCCTTCCCGATGACAAACCGCAAGAAACTGCAATGGACTCTGAACCCGCACACAGAAAAAGACCTGCAGCTTCTCCCCCGACTTCCCCAATAAATCCCCCTAAGCAACCCAAGAACATAATTGGAAGACACTACCTACTACACAATAACGAAACTAATAGAAATAAAGTACGGAACACTGATTTTTTATTGGAGACTTCACATGGGACCATAAGCTCAAATTTTGAAGTAGCTCAAGAATTTGTGAATTTTTTTACCAACATACCAATTAAAACTACAGAAGCTCTAAACTCGTCACCCGAGGTCTCAATTGCTTTATTAAGAGCAAACGTTCCAGACTGCCCGGTTGAATTCCAATTCAAACATATCAACCCTATGACAGTCATAAAAGCTTTCCGGCAAATTAAAATCAAATTGACTGAAGACCTATGGGGTATGTCCGTCAAAGTGTGCACATCCATAATTGAGACCACAGCACCATACTTGGCTTTAATATTTAATTTATGTGTGGACCAAGGTGTCTTTCCGGATATAATGAAATACAGTAAGGTTATACCACTTTTTAAGTCCGGCGATAGTAAAGACACCAATAACTATAGACCTGTATCCGTGTTGCCGGTTTTCAGCAAGGTCTTCGAAAAGGTGATGCTCAATCAGATGCTCAATCATTTCAACACCAACAAAATCTTACACGATCAACAGTATGGTTTCACCAGAGGACGTTGTACGACTGACGCTGGTGTCACCTTACTAAAACATATATTTGCAGCGTGGGAAGAGGCCCAAGATGCCATAGGAATATTTTGTGACCTCTCTAAGGCATTTGATTGTGTTCATCACGAAACCTTGCTTTTAAAACTAGAACATTACGGACTTAGTAAACTAGCACTTAGTTTAATACAGTCTTATTTAAATGACAGACAGCAGCAAGTTCAAATAAACGGTGTAAATTCATGTGGTTTAGGAGTCAAAATGGGGGTACCACAAGGCTCAATACTGGGTCCTTTCCTCTTTTTAGTGTACATAAATGATCTACCCTATCTTTTGAAAAAACAATCACAAATGGTGTTATTTGCTGACGATACGTCCTTAATTTTTAAGATAAATAGACGTTCTGCAAATCTTGACGAAGTAAATGACTCCCTACAGCAGGTCCAAAATTGGTTTACTGCTAATAATTTAGTATTAAATGAGAAAAAAACCAAATGTATTAGATTTGTTTTACCGAATGTTAAAAGTAGTATTGAGGAAATAGTATTGAATAAAGAGAAACTAGAATTCGTCGAAAGCACAGTTTTCCTGGGGATAACGCTCGACTCAAGGCTACAATGGGGACCTCATTTAGCATCACTTGCAGGACGGCTAAGTTCAGCAGCATATGCTGTCAGAAAAATCCGTCAACTTACTAATGTAGATACCGCGAGACTGGTCTATTTTAGTTACTTTCATAGTGTCATGTCTTACGGTATTTTGCTATGGGGACGGGCTGCAGACATAGAGTCTATTTTTATTCTGCAGAAAAGAGCAGTTAGAGCCATTTACAATCTCCGCTGGCGCGATTCTCTAAGGGAACTGTTTAAGGAAATTAACATCATGACGGTACCTTGTCAATACATATATGAAAACATTATGTATGTTCGGAAAAATCTTCATATTTTTAATAAGATCAGCGACAGGCATAATGTTAATACTAGAAATAGAAACAAATTAGATCAACCTAGGTTTAGATTGGCTAAAGTACACACTTCTTTTATGGGGTATTGCGTAAAATTTTATAACAAAATACCAGTCGATATCCTTCAATTAAATGAGAGAAAATTTAAAACATGCATAAAACGCACACTATGTAGGCAGGCATATTATAAACTGGAAGATTATATCCTTGATAAAAATGCTTGGCTAAATGCCGGTCCTGCTCCACAGCCTCAACCACTTGGGTAAACAAGTTAGGATTTTTTATTTGGAAGAGATGCTCGCCCTTTTTTTTGTCTCATTTATTTATTCTTTTTTTTTTATAATTTTATTTTATTTTGAGAAAAATAATTTCTCTATTTTACTTGTATTTGCTTGGTCATTGTGAACCATAGTTTTGTATAATGTAGAAGCAGTTTATTTTCAAATATTGTAAATGTGAGTACCATGGAGCCATTTACAGGTTATAGTTTACTTTGTGACTTGAACTAAAATGGCAGTTGAGAGTATGTCATGCTCGCTCAAATGTCTCGCTGATGGTGGCGCGTGTGTCGGATCATTCGGTTCCCTTCAAAATGGTTGAGCTAAATGGTGCCGATACACGCGTCATGTTCGTGAACGGGCGCCGTCGGTTGAGACTGGTCACCTCTTAACTGCCACTGACTTGTTTTAATCTTTATACTTTGAATTGTTTTATAGTTTCCTTTTTTTTCTCTGCATTGTCCTCACACATAGAAGCACCAAGGATGTAACCAAAGTTATGTAATACAGAACATGATTTAAAAGAGTGTCCGTGGAGTTTCTTGCACGTTCTTCTCCATAGAGATCTACGCTTTGGAACGTGCAGATAGCTTCACCTCTTTCGACTTGACAATTCAAAAGTGCCTGTAAAGGGTTTATTTGAAATAAATGCTTTGAATCTTGAATCTTGAATCTTGAATCTTGACACTCATACACCTTGAGGGATAACCCGCCATATGTTGTTCACGTGTCTCTTAAAGATGGCCAGACCTCCGGCACCGTTCTTCACCCTGTCAAGTTCGGGATGTTTTTACAAAAGAACAATTTCAGCAACGTCGTATTAGGAAGCCTGAAACGTGTGGGAAGGAACAAACTCTCAGTCGATTTTAAGTCTCACCAGGACGCGAATAGCTTTTTGATAAGTCCAATTTTAGTCCAACATGGTTTCATCGCATCTGTTCCACAATACAATGTTACTCGTATTGGTCTCGTCAGGGATGTACCTGTGGAATGGTCGGAAGATGAAACCATTGAAAACATCAAGGTCCCCGCTGGATGTGGCCCCGTGATCAAAGCTAGGCGAATGAACCGAAAGGTGAGCTCCTTAGGCATAACAGAATGGAAACCAACTCAAACAGTCATTCTGACATTCGATGGCCAAATTTTACCAAAACGTGTGTATTGTTTTTATTCTGCCCTTCCTGTTGAGAGATACATGTACCCAACTATCCAATGTTTTAATTGTTGTCGTTATGGTCACACACGTACAGTATGCAGATCGAAACCCCGCTGCTATAAATGTGCTGAAGACCATCCAGGGGATGGATGCCAAGTTCCCACAGACTGTGCCCTCTGTGTGTCTTGTTCTGGGAACCATTATGCCACTGACAAAGCGTGTCCGGAATTGGGTAGGCAGAAGAGCATAAAGGCTCTAATGGCTGAGAAATCAGTTTCTTATGTGGAAGCAAGCCAGGTTCTCCCTCCAGTTTCAAAATCATATGCTGAAGTGTCTAGAATATCCCTGAATAGAAGTAAACCTTTAGCCAGTCCAACTCATCCTCCCAGACCATCTCCCACTTCCCAGACCCAAAAATCATACCGTAAAACAGTCTTTCTCAAACCTAAATCCCATGCTCCTCTTTCCCCTAGTTATGACAAACAGGCTCATCAAGCCCTCACTCAAAACTACTCTTTTTCCCCTGTCCAAAATGGGTGTGGTTACCCTCGAGAAAGTACAACCAGTCCTTGTCCCAGTCCTATTTCCTCAGAAAACATCCTTAATATTATATCAAATATGCTCATGACTGTTTTAGCGAATCCTGCCCAATCACTACCAGACCACGTTGCCAACAAATTGTCCTCCATAGTGAACTATATTCACAATGTTCCGCCCCCTGACTTTTCTCCAGTGGAACGTCAGGAGTATTACTCCCAGGAAACCTGACTTTCTCTATCTAATTAATAAATTCAAACCGTCGATCTGTAGCATTGCTGAGACATGGCTGCGTCCTGGAAGCAATTTCAGGATCCCGTGTTTTAGTGATGTTCGTTATGACAGATCAGATGGATATGGAGGATGTGCTTTGTTCATCAATAACAAAGTATCATTCTCCCCAATTCCTCTACCCTTTGTAGGTGACAATATCAATGTTGTTGCTGTGAAGGCCGAGGATATATATTTTTTTAGTTTTTATATTGCACACCCACAAATCGAAGATCTTGATACAATAAAAAGTTTGCTGAGTAATGTACAGGGCCCATTACTTGTTATGGGTGATTTTAATGGCCATCACTATAGATGGGGGTCAGAAACCTGCGATAACTTTGGCATAGGTTTAGTGGAAATATTGGATGAACTTAATCTATGTGTCCTTAATGATGGCTGTGCCACACGTCGGGCTGTACCAGGACAGAGCAACAGCTGTGTTGACCTGACTTTTTGTTCATCCAATATAGCTAGCCTTTTAAATTGGAGTCGCTTGGATATGACCTATGGGAGTGATCACTATCCTATCATGGTTGAAATCCCTTCCAAAACTACTCCTAATATAACTTCTCCCCCCCTCTTAAAATACCAACTCAACTCAGTAGATTGGGACCTCTACTCCAAAATTTTAGATTTACGTGTCTCCTCCCTTCCCTCCATTAATGACGAAACGGCACACGAGTGCTCTTCGTCATTCTCCAACATCATATCCGCTACAGCAGACGATTGTTTCCCAACCAAAAAACCGCCATCCGGCAAAATTCCGTCTCCGCCATGGTGGGATAGGGATTGCTCTGCAATGATCAGAGCCAGGAATGATGCCGAAAGGAAATTCAACTTGGACATGAACCTGGAGAATTTAATTAACTATCAGCATGTGTTGGCTAAGTCCAAGAAATTACTGAAGACTAAGAAAAGAGAAGGTTGGCGGAAGTATTGTAGCTCGTTGAGTCCATCCACTCCAGCTTCAGTTGTGTGGCGTAGATTGAGGTCCTACCGGAATAGTCTGAAACCGCCAACCGGGAACATACTGTCAGAAGAGTTGGGCCACCAATTTTTTTCTAAGCTGGCCCCGGCTTATGTTCCTAATGTAGATGAATGTATCTCACCAAACTACCAGCTGGCATCAGTTGACCCTCTGGATGGTCCTTTTAGTTTATCAGAACTTAAGACGGTCCTCGCTCATGTAAGAGACTCTGCCCCTGGGGTGGATGGATTCCCTTACTCCTTCATAGTGAAAGCTGGGGATAAGACCCACCAGTATTACTTGGACTTGGCCAATTATTGTTTTTGTTCTGGTTATGTTCCCCCTGAATGGAAAGTCCAAGTGATAGTTCCAATATTGAAACCAGGCAAAGACCCTAGTGACCATTGTTCCTACAGACCGATTGCCTTATCGTCCATTCTTATTAAACTCCTGGAACATTTAGTTAAGAACCGTATGGAATGGTTTGTGGAGAGTAGGCAACTGCTACCAACGACTCAATTTGGCTTTAGGAAAGGTCTGGGTACAGCTGATAGTGTGGGTACCCTCACATCAGAGATCCGACTGGCCCTAAGTAGGAATGAGTCAGTGGTAGCCGTTTTCTTAGATATCTCAGCCGCCTATGATTCTGTCCTCCTCCCAGTTCTCAGGCAGAAGATGCAACAGCTGAGAATCCCGGCTAGGATGTGCCAGATCATATCCAGTATATTTTTAGACCGTAGAATCAAACTTAGGGTTCTGGGGGTGGACTCCGAAACAAGGTCAGCCTGGAGGGGTCTTCCCCAAGGTTCTGTACTCAGTCCACCTCTATATAATATTTATACCTATGACCTCCCTTCTTGTTTAAATTATGATTGTAAAATTTTTCAATATGCTGACGATATTGCGTTATTAGTCTGTAGCAAATCTATTGAGAGTGCCGCTCAATCTATGAACACGTCTTTGACTTCATTAAACCAATGGCTGTTAGATCATGGGCTATCTCTGAGTGCCCCAAAAAGTGCCGCAGTTATTTTTACTCGCAGACGTCTTATCCCTCGGGTTGACATTAGTATTGATGGCCAAACTATCCCAATTAAGGAGAAAGCCAGGTTCCTGGGGGTTACCCTAGATTCCAAATTATCGGGAGTGGAGCATTTTAATAACACTGTTGTAAAATGTGAGCGATCGATCTCGGTTCTAAAGGCGCTGGCAGGCGTTTGGTGGGGTGCTCACCCTTATACCTTAAAACTGGTGTACAACGCGCTGGTCAGAAGCGTACTAGATTACTGTAGCTACTTAATTGAGCCATGTAACAAAGAAGCCCTACGGAGACTAGATGCGATCCAGGCCAAATGTCTTAGAATCGTGATTGGTGCCATGAAATCCTCTCCCATAAATGCCCTCCAGGTAGAATGTGCAGAGCCTCCTCTTTACCTTCGTAGACAATACTTAGCAGATCGTTTCTTGTCAAAAGTCTTTTCCCTCTCATCCCATCCTTTACTTCCCATTTTGGAGAAAATCTATCTCTCTCTAAATGCCTCTTCCTATTGGAATAATAAACGTTTTCCACTGATGAATAGGTACAGAGAGCTTAAACAGCTCTCCTCACCTGTTTGTCAATATCCTATTCTTCCGGTCTTTTCTTCCGCATATGAGGTGATCTACTTTAGACCAAAGGTCGTTCTGGGACTTGGCTTATCTAAAACCTGTAAGGACGTAAAAGGCGACTTCGATAGGGCTATTAAGAGATTCTGGGAGGGTTGGAACCTTTTTTATACGGACGCGTCTAAGCTATCGACAACAGGATGCACCGGTGTCTCCACATACTTCCAAAACTCGAAAATAGCCCTTCTATTCCAATGTCCCCCAGAAGCTTCAGTGTTTACCGGTGAATGTATCGGTATTCTTGAAGCCATCAATTTCATTTTATCCCACAAAATTCATAACTCGGTCATCTTTTCTGACTCCTTAAGTAGCATCCAGGCAATAGTTCAAAATCAATTGAAATCTAAAACTCATAGCAAAATTATTATAGACATAAGAAATTTACTGTACACTTGTCTTCAAAACGGCTTAAACATAGAAATAGTTTGGGTACCCAGCCATACCGGTATAGCCGGCAACGAGTGTGCCGACTCACTAGCTAAGTTTGCTACTTCCAACCCTGTGGATCGAAAGCACTACATGGTCCATAGCTACGACTTACGCTCTGATACCAAACTGAAGCTGCACAACTCGTGGTCTGCTGAGTGGCAGGTAACTTCAAAACTAAAGGGAGCGTATTATGCCAGCATCCAACCTGACATCCAGCGGAAACCTTGGTTTTTTAAATGTGCCAAACTTTCAAAGAGAACTGTCTCGTCCTTGTGTAGACTGAGGCTTGGCCATTGCTGTAGTCCAGTATTTCTACATAAAATTCGTATCCGCGATAGCTCCTTATGCGAATGTGGCCTTGATGATGGTACCTTAGACCATATCTTTTTTTCATGTCCTTCAAATTCCCATTCCTTCGACTTGTACCAAATGCTCCCCAAAATTAAATTCCCTCTTCCTATTAACTTCCATTCTCTCCTGACAAATTTCTCTCCTAAACTTATCCAATTACTATCCAAATTTTTAAACGCCAATGAGATTAAAATGTAGCCTATGTAGTATATTTTTTTTTTTCTTTCTTCTTCCCCGTTTTTTTAAGTATATATATATGTATAAAAAAAAGTATTCTGTGTCATCTAACAAAATATTGTCTTGTCCTTTCAGCTACTAACATCTTAGATCTACCACAAAGTGCAAAGTTCGACGGCTCATCGCAAAGCGCTGCCGTCACCACATGACACTGGCAGAATAGTCGTCATCGGCTCAGTTGCCAAAGAAAAAAAAAAAAAAAAAAAAAAAGAAAATATTAGCATTTTGACATGTGCCTGGACCGGAAGCCTCAGTGCTACCACTTGATGCTCCTCATTTCAAGAAACATCATTCTGATAGAATTAGTGAGCTCGTATTTATGCTGTATGACATGTGGAACCACACTGAGTACACCATTTTTTTATTCTTTTTTGTAGATCTCTTGTATAATAATAATCATATTCAGATTACAATCTACTAGTGAGACAAAATATAACTCTGTCTCATTTTATGTCCACACAACGCTACATTTCACATAGCATCTGCTATAGCTTTGTTAGAAAGGGAAGAAAATCATGATGCCATCATGCCTCATGATGCAGAACTCCATAACTGTTAAAATAACACGAACCTTGCTGACAGAAGATAGCCATTGAGGTTGGGGTTCCAGGATAAACCATAGCCTTCCTTTTGGTGACCTCGTAATCTGTGGATAAAGTACTGTATATTACATTTGCATCAGTTGAAGAATATTATTCAGACCTAATGAAATACTCATAAAATGGATCTTAATATACAATTACTAGCTTTTCGCCCCCGATTGATACGCACATATCCCGTTTTTCCGGATCCCGTAGGAAGAATCCTCTATTAGTGCTTGTTTACAGAGTGTAAGGAACCTACATGGCAAATTTCAGCTTTCAACAATCAGTAGTTCCAGCTGTGCGTTGTTTGTCAGTAACACAGCCACCAGTAACCCTACAGCTTTATTTACATTGATGTAGTTAATGAAGCCAAACTAATCCAAATCTTATGCTAAGAATAAAGAGCTAATTAGCATCCAATATCATTAGAATAGCTATGCTTTGGTTTTGTAAGTTTTATTTATTTGTTTGGCTTACAGCAAACAAAACAAAAGATTACAGCAGCCATATACAAGCCTCTACTCCAATTTAGCAAAGGAAAAAGAGTTGTCTGGTAATACCTGAGATCAGGATGGCATTCACCCGAAGGTTCAGGCTTTGACGGATGCTTAGTGTAGTCGAAGACCAGCACATCAGAGGAAGGGGTCTTAGTGGCAATGACACAGGGGTTCTGCGGCATGTAGCGTGCCCTGTTCACTTCACCTTCATGGTTGATCTTGATTTCAATGTCAATTTTACCCGACACTGAACCAAAGCCACCAAATTCTGAAAATCAAAAAGTGTTTGATTTAATAGTGTACTATACCCCATTCAAAATAAGATTAGACATTGAAATAAATCTTTTTTACAGTCTGTTCAGTGATACCTATTCCGAAACCCGAAACAATTACCCGAAAAATCAAAGTCACTTTTTGCCTCTGATACTATAACAAATGCTGTGTAGACAGCATTTGTTATAGTATCAGAGGCAAAAAGTGACTTTGACTATTCGGACCCGTCACACAAATAGTGCTTTTAAATTTTCATCGCACACGATACCCTAATCACAATAAGATTAGACATTGGAATAAATCTTTTTTACAGTCCGTTCAACCGATTTTGACTTCTATTACGTTGGTGGCATGACAAATGGCAGCTGCAGTAAATAGTTGGTATTATAATCCCGTTTTTGCTTTTAATGCCATTCTTATGACTACAGAATAGAAGTAAAATCGGTTGAACGGACTGTAAACAGTTTTGTTTAAATGTCTATTCTTATTGTGAATGGAGTATAGTGATCAAAAGAAGTTTACACATGGATTGTAGGAGGTGGCCTTCTGTAGGTTCTGCTTACACACATGTGAATAAGGCACGAGTGGTGTGTTTATGGTGTATATATGTACATACATAGACCAGTAATTTTGTAGTGTTTGTGTGTCAAATGCTATCATAGTAAAAGACATCCCTTAACAGGCATACCAATTTGGAAACTGGACCAATTGCCAGAGCTATCAAAGGTTGGTAGACATTATAGATTATGTTTTAAATCTTATTTGAGTATTTGATGAAAAGTAATAATCCTTGAACGGGTAACATAATATCAGATTCATTAAAGATGACCTTTATTTTAAAGGTGGTTTGGATGAAAAAATATTTTTCCTGTTCTGTTATATTCTACATGTAGCAATGTAGTAAAGAAGTGCATACTATTGTTTGCTCCTATTATAGGAGATTTTTCTCCTAAAATAGTACCAAACAATGTTAACACTTCTGAAACCCAGCAAAGTTAGAGACAAACTGTAGGGCAGAGCATAACAATGCCTTGACTAGTTTTGAGAAAATTATGAACAACTCAATAAAATTCACACAAACTATCACAACAACACTATCTTTGAAATCTAGAGTATGTAAATACAAATACAGTGGGTTTTGAGTTCTATTGTCAAGAGATATAGTTGCCAATATTTTAAAGCATACTTAAGAAGTGATAATACAGATTTACGGCCGAAACCAATAACCGATCTATCACCTACTGGAGATAGAAAAACAAATGAAACAACAGAAAAATTATATAGGTTTTCTATTGTTTCATTTGTTTTTATATCTCCAGTATGTGATAGATCGGTTATTGGGTTCGGCCGTTAGTACATACCTCCCTTATCATTGTCATAGTGGCTAGCATCAAACTGTGCGTCTTCATTGGGAAGCTGGACACTGGCAATCAGCAGGTGGTTCTGTTCATCTGATGTGTGTGTGCCCAAGATCAACCTAAATTAAACAAAGTTCCTATAATCATTATCACATTGGTACACAAAGGAAGACTGGTCATTGTCATATTATAAGTTGGGTTTTATTTTTCTCAATTTTAGAATGCCTATTGGAGATTTAACAGTACAACAGGATCAACCACCCATGCACACAATACAATTAAATGTGAACAAAGAAGTTGTTAAACTTTTGTTCTAATTAAATCTTGAGACAAACAAATGCAACAGGAAATTGTAAGATTTAAGCAATGAAGATAACAAGGGTAATATTGACATGACTTTCCTCAAGATGATGATTGTGTCAAGAAGTTTCATCAAGAATGGACTATAAACCGAGGATCCAAAATATGAACAAGGTTACCGGTACCTTACCTATGAACCGAATAGTCCTTTCCTTCAGGCCGGGTCACGTCTGGAAGCCACTGGGCAGTAAGCGAGGGCCACTCCAGAGCGTGTGTCATCACCAAATCATACAAAAACGGAGTGTTCTTCTTCCATATTTTGTACTCCTCATTGATCACCCTCTCTTCAACCGCATCATCAAAGGTTTCTACAAACGACAGAAATTACAGATTCTCTACGAAGTCTTTTTTGATAACCAAAAAATCTCTGGCTGTCAAGCTCAAGCGTCAGCAAAGAACAGCAGCACCATCGGTTAAAACATTGATTCTAAATACAATTACCTCCGTCGCCTTTGTCAGCCATTATATTAAACAGAAAATTGTATGTATTTGTTGTAATTTGACGAATTTATTAGTAAAAACCGACCGGCCCGTAAAGGCGCCAAACAAAAGTCCTTGGCGTTACTGGTAACAGACAACACACAAACTTCCGGTTGCCAAATTATTATGTGGGGCTGGGGTTTACAGCACAGAAATAATTACAACACAGCCTATCTATTACTTGACTTTTTTGAAGCCTGCGATAAATTGCGCAACCTACTATTTACAACATTTACCGGTTCTTTCAACGTTCGATCTTTGAATCTAGTTCTTGACTAACACCACAGTATTGGAAATATTGTAATACTGTTTTATCACACTGAATTCCTTTGAATTTTAGAAGGGGAAAAAGAATACTCTTTATCAGTATGATATACATAATTATATAAAAATACAAACAAAATATTTTATCTACTGCTGGCAATAATACTGAATGGAGAAAATATAAATGTCATTTGATTAATGTCAAAATTGTCAACATGGCTGATGCTGCAGCAGCTCGTCGCGAAGCTCGCAGAAAGAGAATATTAGAAAATTCTCACAATAGACTCCAACTTATATCCGGAAAAAGTGGTGGCGAGGGTCCTAGAGGTATTACAAATAATTCTATACTAGTGACATCATAGAAGACGTAAGATAAGCTTTGCTTATCACATTGTATCTTTTTCAGAATCTCCGGTCAGAAACATAATTCCTGACTCAATTCCGGAGATTTCGCATACATCGGTAAATAGCAGTAGCAAGACTTCGCTCAACAATGGTGTGATCATCCCTGAACCAGATTCTTTTGAGTTGTTATCATCACTCAATCATGACATCGCGTCAGGCGATGCAGAGGTACCCAGTGATTTGGCACCTTTCGCAACACCAGCACCAGAGCCAGAGCCAATACCATCCCCATGGGAGAAACTCTCAAATAACAAATACGACGTAGTTTTGTTATCACTTCTAATTCAATTACTGTACAGTTTGTCATTGGTCACTTTTGATAATACTTACTTTTTCTTACCAGTACTCATCTATGCTATAACAAAGCTGATTTGGTTTCCATCACAAAGAAGTAATTCTAAATTTGCCAATGTATTGCAACTCTTGCATATTGTGGCTTCTCATAGAGTGCAGAAACTTATTTACTTGACACAGTGTATGGGTGTAATATCATGTGACATTTGTATATTTCTATTTACCACAATTTGCATACAATCACTAGGGGTCATGCTGAAAGATGGTTTAATTACATAGTAATTACTTCATTTGCACCCAAGCTAAGGGCATTAAATTGACTGAGCAGTTTCTAACAATAGCTGGCTAGAATAAATTGGGGTAGTGTTCAAAATTCAACTCAAGTTTAGTAAAAAATCTCAATGTGTTGTGTATGTTCACTCGAAATGTTGAATTTTGAAGGTGCTCCATATGTTCCATATTTTGATTGCTTGTGCCTTTATTCATAAGTGAGAAGATGTGACATGTGTGCGTTTTAGTCACATATTGCCATTTTTAGTTTTAAATTAGAATCAATTTTGTATATAGCAACACAAACAGAAGTAATTAATTATGTTCATGATAATATTTTGTATTGTTATTGATCAATGCATTCATTTTCCGTATAATATTTATAAAAGTAATTATAATTTTACTACTCTCTTGCATTTAAATTGTATTTATTTCTGAAAACACTGTAAGTTACAAATATTATTTTAAAAAGATACTTGAGGATAATTATCAAATAATGCAAAGAATGTTCAATAGTATGCCAAATTAGAAAACTATTTTCATGCTTTATACTTGTATAAAATATAGTATTTTGATAAAGGAATATAGATGACCTTTGAATTGTATCGGCCTGTATAACCAATTTCAATGGACTTGAGTATATTTTATAATCTTGAAATTTAATACTATATCCAAAGTTGTTAAATACATTATAGTAACCAATTTCATGTATGGCAGTCTGTGACTTTTGGATCCTTTTGTGGATATTATTGTTTTATTTCATATTTTTAATTGATTTTCTTAAACTTTTAGCCCTTCTCAATTCAAACACTGCCTTAATATTTTTAGACTTATTAGTCATGTATCAATTTATTAACAAAAATATGGAAACTTATGTACCTACATATATATTTGTACTTACCTGAAATACATTGACCCCAATATTATTTTTTTTTAAATTAACAAACTTAACCTTAATTAAAATTCTGAACATTGTTTTTTAATGGGTTTTATGGTAATGGAATAGTAATTTTTTAACTACAATTCAGAATTAAGCTGGTAATATGGGAATACCAAAGATTTAAATGCAATTCTTTTGCTCCTGCCAAACTGCAATGCCTGGATAAATTTATTGCTAGCTTACAACAGGGTGTAAATATAGGCCTTATTTGTAAATATAATACAATGGTGAATCTAGGCCTGAAATAACATAATGTCTGAACATTATGCAACAGCCACTTGCCAGTCACCACTCCACGCTAGGTAAATTCTTACAAAATGTCTTCCTCCTATTCATAATTCTGTACAACTACATACTTTTTAGGCAGTCCTGCATATGAAACATGCATTCATATATAATATAAATTAAATAGTTGTTTCTTGTTGTTCATATCTCATCTATGCCATGAACTAGACTAGATAATACTCCGTTTTAAAATATCTGATCTGTGAATAATTTATTGTATCAGCTTAATTCAATTGTAAATAAAGGTCAAAAAGTTATAAATAAAATAATAGTTTATTTTAATTATATTTTGTAACATCTTTGAATTAAAAAATGGTTATGAACGGTATTTTGTTTCTCTCAGTGACTCCAAAGGCGTCGAAAGTACGCTGAAATAAAAACCACCTGATTATTTAACTGGTATTTAATCATTTTTTTTTTGGGCCTGTGGTCTAAATAATTATAATGATGTTGGTATGAATGGTACAAGTTGATGTTAATAATTATGTGCAAGCCATTATCAATCAATTACAGTATAAATGTATTAACTGTAAGTTAATACCACACAATGTCTGCACCAACTCTGACAAGACGACGCTTCTGTTGGTGAGGAAAGGATAGCAAAAAATAAAAAAACAATTATGTATACAAACTATATTCTAATATGAAAAACTATTACAACTGAAAAACCAAAAACATTTCAACAATTAATGCATGATGTGAAGTCAATATCTACAAAACTAAACTTAACGATTAAAAAAGTTTTTAATACTACTGAAGATATTCTTATTCTTACTCTGGTTAAGCTGGTCACTCTGTACCGGTGCCTTAGCTTGAGTGGCTAGATCACCCGTGCTCCGACGATCTGACTCTGAAGATGAAATACTATGAGGAACTATGCTTTCTTTATTCGAATCTGGACTAGTGGAAGTATGCTTATCAATACTTTGTACAATAATATCTTTATCGCTATTGTGAGGGATAGAGTCAACTGGTTCGTCAGAGCACCCGAGTTCCTATTGTTTCTTGGCTACTGTTTTTGGCTTCTTCTCTCGTAAAGGTTTGCTGCGGACCAGATCCATGCGTCCTATTGAAATCATTTTCAGTTCCCAAGCTTCTAATTCTTTTCTGAAAGTAAAGGATGAAATATTATAAACTTGTAACTTGTGTTGTGTAATATTTGAATTTAAGTTAAGGTTATGATAATTCTCAAACCTGTATGTGATACTCATACATAATAAAGTTCAAGTTCGATTGCAAATGGTCACTTGAAATAACATATAAATTATTATGAGATTTAAACAGTAAGATTACCGCTCATCTTACACAAGTGCTCTGGATAGCAAAAATGGCATAGGCCTAATTGCCTTAATGTTGACGCTTAAGTTGGTGATGATGTCTGATATTATTTTGAATTATAAATTGGAAGTTCTACAAATCAAAGATCATTCCTAAAACTACCAAAATATTGCTGTCCAAAACAATACACCTTTGACTTCCCCTTTTAAAAATATATGCGCAAGGGGCAATAGGGCAAGAGCAATATTATGTTCTGAAGAAACATACTTGTATTTAGCCATTAGATCTGCAGCCTGTTTCTCGAACTTTGCTTTTTCAGTATCAGTTAACTTGAGCCATTCTTTCTTTACTTGTTCTTGAAACTGTTTCAAGTCTTTGCCTTTGAATCCTTCCTTTCTAGTTTGAATGAAGAGGAAATATGATGACATTGGCTTTTTGGGACGTCCAAGCTCTTTGTATTCCTGAAAAAGTACGAATTAACAGTTTTTATAACCATTGTAGTTAAAAGTTAAGGCTTGACGATAAAATGGCTTGGTCTTTATGAATATTGGTATTGATTAAAAATAGAGCTGGTATTTTAATTTTATGGAAATAGGAAATGGGGCTCAAAAGATATTTTAAAATAAGATGACATGATTTTTTTCATAATTAATTATTTCTTAACTTACAGCTTTTAATTTTCTCTTTTCTTTAGCCTCAGCCAATTCAAGTTTCACCCTTTTGATGTCTTCCTTCTGTTGGTCTGTGAGGGAAGATTCATACATCGCCTTGATCTTCTTATAGTCTTCTAAATCTTTTTCATATTCCTTTGCCATTTGAGTTTTGGTCTGCAAAAAATAAAAAGATTATAGACCAATGACATATTATAACCTTAACAGGTAGGGTTATGGTTATGATGATCATTGGTCCATTGGCTGCAGTGTGTGGAGTATTGGGATTGGATCCACGGTCAAGCAGTAGTGTAATGTACTTGATGGTTAAAGGGAATACAAGCTTAGTATTTTTGTTTGCCAGATTTATCTTACTTCTAAATCCAACTGTTGCCAGTGTTTAGACGTCCATGATATGGCCTCTTTGGAAGAAATGCCCGGGTTTTTGGCCAGGAGTGCTGGTCTCATCTGTGTCATGAACTTGAAGAATGGAGTTAGAGGCCGCTTTGGCTTGTCTAAGCCCAGTCTCTCCTCTGCAGACTTTTTCGTATAGGTGCATGCTTGAATAGGGGGCAGCCAGTTTGTTCTGTAATAGAAATAGTGAAAGGTTCTGTCTTAGGCTCTATAATTTGTTTTATGCTGTATTTTCGGTACTCGCATTTAAAGGTTTGAACTTAACACATGCTACAATAGTTATTTTGAATAGTTTTATTTAGAAACCTCAATATAAAATAAAAATGTAAGATGGTCATAGGGTTCTAAAATAAACAACCCAAGCGTCATAACCTAAATCTTACCTCCCATGTAGAACACTTTTATAACTTCCTACAAAATAATTACTCAATCGACAAATCTGAGTAAAAGAAGACATTATAAAAAATTGTCGTTTGGTCGATATAACATAGAAATACGGAGGAATAACACCAATGTTTCTAAAAGGAAGCTAGCAATTTTAGCTTGGTAACAAACTGTCAAAAGGTTGATCAAAAGAATCCGGCGTTCTGACTTTTTAAGCATATCCGAATGAGACAGAAATAGCCTGCTTTCTTTTGGCACTAAAAAAGTTATGCTAGAAATATGTACCCAGTATTGGTAAATATGGAACACTATTTTGACATCATATGTCAGGGATGCCAGTGGTAGGTAACATTTGGCTCATTTTTTTTTTTTTTTTAATTAATTGACCTGGTAACAAGGACCTTTAGGTCAAACATTTGGCTCAAAGGCTGTAATTTTTTTATTTTAAGCCGGTTGCTGACCTCAGGAAAAATCTCGCATACGATACATAAAGCTAAGGCATTCATTCTTTACTTATTTTTCGGCGACCTTCAGTCGCAAACATCCCCGTGGCGGAGGTGGACCGTATGCATCGCCTCGGGGTGTGTCTTATAACATCGTGCTCGTGGTCTGCGACCCCACAGACGAGCACCATCCCATCTTTCAGATCTCCAAGATCTGTGGCCTTTCCGGCCTGTCAATAGAAAAGCCCCGCCTGAGCGGCATCGTCGGCTCATGCCACCAATGCCAACTCTGCGGGCACTCTCAGAGGAGTGCTTCGGCAAGCTTCGTTGCGTCAAGTGCCTGGGTGACCATGGCACCGCTGACAGCCTTCGCCATAAAGACCGCCCAGCTGTTTGCTGTGCCTCGCTAACGCTAAGCCTCATCATATCCATAGGTTGCAGGTTATCCAAACCAAAACCGATTTCTCTGGCCACGGGCGCCACGTAGTACATTAGGAACGAGGGACTCCATGACGACCTCAGTATCCCCACTATCAATCAGTTCATGAAATGCTTTATATTATACGCTTTATGATTTTAATCTCCTACTTGCTTGTTCAATAAGAAACAGGCTCTACCCAAGCTAGTGCGTCATATGGCCGGACAAATAACTAGCTCAAAACTCGCCAAGCTGTAATATTTAGTAATATTTAAATGGCATGTGAGCAAGCTCTACGTTCGTAGTTCCGGTACTCGGTCGGGTCGAGAGGGCTTACAAAACGGTATACATGATAAAAGCCTACGTAAAATAATAATACAGAGCCTAAAATAAATGTACGAGCTATTTTCGCTAGCTCTTATATTTTAAATAATAGTAGGTAGGTATTTGTCAAAAGAAAACCTTGCCTACTTTAGGTAGGTACCTAGCGAGCTCGAAATTCATTGTACCTACCCCATGATAAAGTACAAAGAATTTCGAGCTCGCTTCATTGAGCTGTATCTGCTGTATATCCATCCCCTAAAAATAATCCTTCTGGACGCTGATTCCCGTATCCGCACTAACTCGAAAACTGGCTACTTAATCAATCTGCCTTGCCGTTTCACAACTATACAATATTTTACAGCTCCTTTTCTCCTTTCTATTCTTGCCGGTTTTGGGCAAGTGTTGCCCAATCTTGTCGAGAGGCGTCGAACTCGTCCCGCCATCTTCGCAAGGATCTGAGGGGTTAGGACTTAGGACCCACGTTGGAAAACTGAGGACAGGACAATTGAAATATAAAATTAAAACAAACATATTTTTATAATATTTTATTGTAAATTTACTCATTAGCCACTACTTTCTATTGCTTACACTAATATTACTTATTTAATATTCACAATCAAATATTTTCAGTCATTATTTACATAATAGATACTTATATAATATTTTGGCAATAAGGAGGTGGGTTTTCTCGCAGTAGATGTCTTAAACTGTTGATTTTTGAACTGTAATGGATTATCGGGTACCTAAGTGCCGAAAATTTGTGAAATGAGGGAAGTACCTACTTATGCTTACACCTCTGCCCTCTCAAAATCCTTAAGGAAAGAGGTGTGATCTGAATACGTGATGTTGCTATTTAGTCAATTATATTTATCATGCACTCTGGGAGATACGAGAACAATAAATTAACAGATACATGTGTGTTTGTTAATACTTCAAATTATAATAACAATAAAAAAGGAGTTTTAGAAAGATTGTTAAACTGATTGAGCTTGATTTTACAATTCAAGAAAAACATACCTTGGTTTAGACAATGATTAAAATCCAGAAATAAACAAGAGGCAAATAGTTTTAATTTTATAATACGTGAAAGTAAAATGAAGACGTATTTTAATAATACTTAATTATTCTTAAATCTTTTCCATTCGTATTTACAATTCAGAGTAGATATGTAGCTAGCTACCTACCCCTTAAACTTATTTACATTTTGTTAGATATAAACTATTTACAACAAACTAAGTTATCTTATCTTAACATAGTTAAATATCATGATCCGCTATAGGCAATTCTCTCGGATTGTTTATCGGATATTTATAATTATAAGAAATATTAAAGACAACCAATTGATTCAGGTACCTACATAGGTAGTTTTGCGGTGATTTATTGATCCCTATTAAGCTTCGGATACCTAGGTACCATAATAAGTAACAACAAACAAATGCGAAGCTTGACATTTTCGACACAGCAAAAACCCAACCAATAGTCATCATCTTCATTTATTATGCTCCATTCCTACTATAAACATAGTAATTACAATTATAAATACTTAGCTATAATTAAAGGTCATATCATTCTGACCTCGGTTAACTAATGGCACTTGAATATTATAGTTCGTCCATACCACAGAAATCTTAATAATAAGGCAACTGTGGTCCATACCTAGGTCCATACCAATCCATACACACATTTTACAAAAATTAAACGCAGCAATGGAGGCCCTAAGCAAAATTGTCTTTGAACCGTTTTTGAAACATTTGTGAGCTCTGTCTATGCTCGTCAGAGAATAGTTTCACCGGCTGAGTAATGGTAATGCCTCGGCTTCCTATACGAGTGCGTCTGTGGAGGCCTGTACGTAGCATACTTGTGCGGATGTCTGGTCAACGTGTGAGGATGCGTCGCGTAGCAATGCAGCGTCAGCGGAGTGGGCGGCGGTCCCGGCGGACATTTCGCCATCGGTGGCTTTCTTGGCCCAGCGATCCTTCTCCACAAAGCCTTGAGACTCGGCGTCGCAATCCAGACCGCGACCATAACACCGAGAATCTGCGTTGCAAATATTCGAAACAGGAACACCCAAAAAGCAGGTTTTGGATGCGTTGAAGGTTCTGTTGAAGGCACTGGAGCAGAGAGCCACTCGTCTCTCCACGCGTACTCGTACACCCACGTCGCAAGTATGCACGCTGAGGGCACGGCGTACAGGGCCGCAAACGCTCCTAATCTCAGCACACTTTGGTCCTGGTGGGGCTGGGGCGGCGAGTTCAGTAGCACAGACGGGGCTGGCACGGGCGCTGGACGACGAAGAACAGCACGGAAGCCTGATGACAGGAACACGGAGCCAAGCAGCAGACAGATTGCTTCGGGAACTATAACCAGCGCCAATAAAGACTTACTAGATTGGTTACCCACGAAACATGTCCCTGTAACAAACAGAAAAAAAACCTTTAGCAGACGACATCAGTGGTGTGGAGGTTAGCGGATACCGAATTCTTTTTCTCGAGTGCTCTATATAGATGTGAATAACATTCCAATTTCCCCTAAAGCTGCTCTCAAAGCGAACACCTACGCAAACATAAGGCGAGAAAAAAGGCTTGCATTAATAAGGCGGTTAAAAGGGCCGATTTAAAATTGAAATACGAGCGTGCGAGGAGGAAAGGTGTCGTATTTAACGGCTCGAATAATGGTCGAGCATTTCTTTCGGCCGCCATAATGGAAGTGGAATGGAAATAATAAAAATAAAAGCACAATACTCGTGGCATGATTGAAACTGCAATATGCCTGAGAATCGGACCGCGTGGCACTTCGCTCGCACTTCGCATAATGGCGATAAAAATAAACGCAAGAGGATTTTAAAATATATCCTCAGTCGAGATAAACAGATAGCGGTGTAACATAGGAAACCATATATCAGATAGATGCTCTTGCGGCTAAGTACCTGGTGAAAGACTAATAAATTGGTTCGCAAATGAGTGTCTTGTAGATAAATGTCCTTGCACGCAGCTCGTTTATTATTCCAGTAACAATAGCTGAAATGCTCAAAAAAGGATTAAATTATGCAATATCATATTCAGAAATGCGCACATCCCAAAAGAAGATTCACGATAGCTTATTAAAATAAATACCCAGCATGCTGGTTTCCTTGTGGGACCGTAACGAAGGCGTCATTAGCATGATATAATAAACCGTCCCGTTTTTACCGATCTCGAATTTATTACAACCGACAAGTCTGACGGGGCCAAGTGATTTATGTCCAAAAGTTTATTTAACCAGCCAGTAAAATATTTTTATATAAATGTCCCCATAATTCAGCTTGATAAGTGATGATTGGCTCATTGTTCTCTTTCAATCGATAAAACGGCTCTCGGAATCCGAAAGGGAGATGAAATAAAATGGGAGTTAAGATACCTATGGACAATTTTAATGTTTTTGTCTAATTAAGTAGGTAGGTACGTGATTTGCTACTGAACTAAGAAAAGATTATCTATTTACAGACAGCATACACCAACTTCCCTAAACTATTTTCAAAGCATCAGAAAAGACGGTTGTCTGCCAAGAGACTAGCAGGTATATCTCTAAGTAGGTAAGCATATAACCACGCAACTTTCAAAGACGACAGTCTTTGTCGGCACCGCATCTTTGTATCACGCAAAACCACAAAGGCCGAGTTTTCTGATCCAAGTATTACCGACCACCCGATTACGATAAAAATCTTCCTTTTTACCAACGTTATCGCATCGCGGTGTTTTTGTGAAGTTCGCTTGTCCGTTGTAATTAATCAACTCTAGCTTAATGATAAGAGGATTTTTTGATAGCTAACGTGTTATACAGTTGCCGCTGTAGCAACAATGTTTACAGTTTGTTGATATCTAAAGCTATCTAAATGCTACTGTTCCTGTGGCTGCTGTTTCAGTCTTTCAAGACACCGCTAAAACCGTTTCTTTTATCTCTCAAGTAAAGATGATTCCAACAAGGGATACACGTGGACTACTATGTAAGTATCACAATTTGGATGTAAAAAGCCGCCAGTAACGCGGTCTGATTGTAGAACCCCAAACAAGCGGCACATCGTACGATTCGTTGACAAATCTCGGGATTTACTGATACCGATACCGACGATACTGTGTATCTTTACGAAAATCCCGGCTCTAGGTCAGCAGATAGGGCATGCCGCGGTTTCTTTTCAAAGATTAAAATAATATTTACAAGAATTTATGAGACTATTTAAATTTTATTCTAATCTAAAGTTGTCCCTTCGGTTGCTACAAATAGAAATGTAGAAGTGTTCTCATGCTCGCCGCCTAATGCAGCTAAATGAGTCCCGGCAATAAGTAGACAAGCTCTGCATTATTTATTGTCATACAGTAATCTCCACATATCTCCGAATGGCACAAACCGAGTCAGATTCTCGTTTAGCACACGAACAACATTACAATAAGCCGGTACCTCCATACAAACCACTCAATACCATTACAGCATGAATACGTGCTCCCGCGCACTCGAACCAGATTTAATCGCTTTGAAAAATGCCGCCGATCAAACAAGAAAGGACTATTAAAACAGGAACGTTTCTTGCATTTGTGTTGTTTCGCTACGGACGTGTATTAGGACTTATTGATTGATTCAGAAACAAACAATGGACTCTGAGATTCATATTGTGTGTTGTTCCTGCCTGGCGGGATTGTTTTGCATTTTTTAGGGTTTCCAAATTTAATTTCTGAATATTATTCAGCTTCTTTTCTTATTTCGAAAGAAAATATCACACACAAAGTTAGTCAAGCAGCTAAAGCCAATGCATACCAATATTTCAAATGCTTTTAAATCTAGTTCGATCAATCAGTGCTACAGGATATGGAGTCCAATAAATAACTATACCAATATGGTGAATCACCTATAATAGTGCAGCCTCCTTAGGAAGCGTTGAACTTCTAACATGACCATTTAAAGATGACCAAGCAACGAGAAAAACAACTTTTGATCGACTGCCTATTCGATATGGTCAGGTTATACAGGATTTGGTATAGAGATTTGGTCAGACCGATTAGTTACAACCAAGTTATCTTGTATGAATCTTTCCTGTAGAAAAAGTTGCTTAACTGTATTAATTACAATATATATCGCATTCGTTAGCTTGACATTTGTTTTTCTGCTACATACTGCATTAATAATTCCGCCTTCTGCTGCGACAAACCGCCTCATCTTTGGTTAACTATCTACTCGCTAACTAAGGAACCGGTCTCTAACTACCATAGTTGGTAGACCCAGTTACTGAGAAAAGAGGTGTTATAAAAACATGATGGAGTCCAATGATGGTGTGTAAAAGCCATTTGTGTATCGAAATTGTAGGTAATCGTAAATTAAAGTTCTATTACTAAACTTGATACTAATGAGCTGTCAAACGTTCGTTGTATCAAAAAAGATAAATGTCACCTTTTTGAGAAGCATGATGCCTGCTAATAAATTCTAGTGATGACTAATTGATTTGATATACACAAACAGGAGTTATGTCTCATTAATTAGTAGGTACGCCAACTGTCAATTACAATCAACATTGTTAAGGATGTCACTGACAGGTCAGTACCAGTAGCTATTGTTGACTTTGTGGGTAATTAATTCAGTCGAATAAGTAAGGGATAAGGGAGAAGTTTGTAGTTCTTTTGAAGTCAAATTAATTATTTTACAAAGTTGAAGACGAAGCTCTAGAGATCTTGCAACTATCACGGTCGAATGTCACTGTGGTTTCTATTTACAGTAACAAGTGTGGTGACGGATTGACCAAAGGACCTGTCATGCGTCTTGGGACCCACAAAAGAAAACTAAGAAGGGGACTTAAAAGATACCTATACCCTATCTGTTTAGGTAGTAAACTAAAGGTAAACAATCTTGGTATGTCTTTTAACGAAAAATGTGAAATACGTTTTACAACATGAAATACTTTCAGATTTTCTAAAATTATAGATAATTGATTTGTATAAGTAGTAATATCCATATTTTAAAATATATTTTTACATAAAAAGACATACCAAGATTGTTTACCTTTAGTTAACTACCTAAACAGATAGGGTATAGTTTGGGAATGTTTTCATGACGTTACTCTGGAGTCTAGACTCAAACCTTACGAATGGTTTTGAGTGAATTATAGACACTCGTGGTTAAATAAAAATGAAATGAATTTAATTTTGTGTCTCCCATTCTGCATATTATATAGCTAACACACACACAACAACTCGCTAAGTCCATGGGTCACGTACGGCCCATTTCATCTCTCAGAGAGGAGGGAAAGCAGAGCAGAGCAGCGTGTAAGTTATACGCTGATTATGCTAAATATCTACAAAATCTTCTCAAAGGAAGATCTTACCAGTAAGTTCGTCAGCATCAACATCCCGAGTGACGAGCACAGCCGCTGCCAGCGCCGCAGGGACGCCCCAGGCTGCAAGCTGCAACAGTGAGGAGTGGCGGTTGTTGCGCGCGCCTGCTGTAGGCGTGGGGGGGCGCATCACACTCGCTCGCCAGGCTCCAGCTACAACCACCCACCTGGAAAAAGACGAAAATGAAGGTTAGGATTTTTACATGAATGATATTCCGCCGATAACTACATATGTGAAGCTCATGGGAAACGAACCCCCACAGAGTCGATATTATTCATTACGGCTCACTCTCTCTATAAGAGCAAACAGAAAACCTGTGTTAAAAAATGTATTATAGCGCTAACTATGCCGTTTATTTAAAGCCTGTGGTTTGTAGGATTGGTCAGATGTCCAAGCTAATGTGTTCATAGGACAATTTCTTTTGTTAACATAAGGTTTGATATTTACATCTCTGAAATATGGCCAACAGACGGTAAAGTAGCCACAGGATCAACAGATCTACAACGGCAAGCAAACAGCGAGTTTTGAAGGAAACTACAATATCTCACGTTGTCCATGATCAATTGATCACTTAGACTAAGGCAATATGTCATATCTAGCAACAATTTGATGGTCATCGCACTTGGCGCCAGTTCAGCATACTATTCGACCTGCGTAGCCCGCCATTACCGCGGCGGTGATCTAGATCTGACAAGTACCTACTAGTACGTGTGAATACGCTACTGCGACTCGTGCGCCTGCGCAGGCTTTGAGTTTAAATGTCGTAACACTCGTAATGCACATGCTTGATAAACAAGATGAGTAAAGAGTTAAAGACTGGTTGCCAAGACTTCATGCCGTTAGTTGGACGAGTTTTTAAAGTGGCAAAAGTCAGTGTTTGTTGTGTTCTACTGCTCGAGAGGTTACCATTTTGAAGTTATCGGTGATATTTTGAAATGTCGAGTTACTAAGTACTTGCTAAAAAGTATAACAGTGACTTTTACTAAAAACAATAATTAAAACTTCCATAAAACGTAAAGTAAAAAGTCCTGAACCAACTAAGCAAGATCAATGATGGTTCGCAAGTAATTAAGATAATTAAACAGTCAATGAACAAGGTCCTATAAACAGCTGTAGTAAGCAGGTGTTTTCATACGAAGTACGGAGGCCTAAGGTAACAGGAATTACTATAATGATTATATTTAGTAGGTAGTGGGTGTTAGTGTATGATGACGAGACTGCTTGTAAAATATAGATCGTGTTAGATTACAGCTTATCAATATTTCGCGATATCGACTATCCTACTTTTTATGCTACGATAGTTTATTTTTACGATGTCAACAACTTTTAACATGTGCTTGGTCTAGACTGCGTGTCTACAAGCAGATTGTATTAAATTGTGTGACTACTGCGTTATTTCTACGTATGTATCTATGGCTCTTAGCCCAGATTTACGGCAATAACCCTCCGTTTTGGCCTACGCTACGCCGCAGTCGGGCATTAGTTTTTTAATGTGTATGTGACCTATAGTGTAGGTAATATTTTTCGGATTCCTATTCCGAATAACGATGAAGCTTTTCAATATTTCAATAATTAATAGCGATTGGGATATGCATTATCGGTATTCCATTTACTTGACTATTGAGAATATTCCAGAAAAGCTTTATCTTTTTGCATGCACAATTATCTGCATTATTAAGAAAATATTTGAGAAACAAGTTATGTTTGGTTAAACAATAAATAAACCTGTTTGTTTAAAGCGTGACCAAATTGTAAATTACACAAATTATTCACACGAAAAGAGCAATTTGAACCTGACACCAATTTTTTTGATAAGCGTTACTATGCGCGAACTTTTTGCTAAAAATTCATGATCCTATCTTTGATTTACTTTGGTTTAAAAATTTTACTTAAGTATATTTTTTTTTCTGATATATTCTATATGCAGCAACAATGTACTTTTATACCTGACTGGTTGGGTTTGGGCTGATGTCTACAAAAAAGTGGTTGTAATCAAGATGACAGTGTAATTCGATGCCGCTGAGAGTTGAATCTCGTTATACTATCATAAAAAAAAACTCTTTGTTTTCATCCTTTTCTACCTTATAAATTATTTTTTTTCGATGTCGGCCACTGATCGATAAATCATTAATTTCCAAACCCCGATTGCCGATGTTCCTAGTTTTATTTTGACCTGTTGCAATACTCTGAGATCTCGTGTTTCTCAGAGCCTCGTAAACGCTCTTGTTGGACTTCGCTCGAGTAAATTATAGCCTTTGTCAACCCTTACTTAGCTCGTTAAAACATCTGACAGGTAAATCCTTCCCACTACGGCCGAGAAAGGTGTCGCCTTGTTTTGAACCGCCACCAGTCTACCAAGACCCGCTCCGTCCCTACCTACTCATTACCAAATAACATACAAAGAAGGGACTCAAAGGGTTCTTAGAGGCAATCTTAAGCTGGACGAAGATCTCCGCAGTGGCGTGTCACTGGCACTTGAACAAACAACGGGCCCTATTTGTACAGAACCGAAAGTGGCGATAGTCCAAACAGCAGTGTTTGTTCGCTTGCTCGTATGTTTGATCCGGCCTCCGCCGCCGGCACATGTTGGCTAACATTTTACTAATGTTTGTACGATTTGCATTGTGATAATTAGGCTCATTTCTTTCAAGTACTTACCGAACACACCACGCAACGGTTTAAGAAGTTTAAGCGCTCATAAAAGTTTGTAAGATCACACGGCATGCGTTGAGACTAAAGTTTACTACTTTTGAAGTAATCGAATTTGTAAATGTTATGACAGTCAATCAGTATCGCAATAAAACAAAAACCTTTTAGCATATTAGTACAAAGTACTTGGAGTGCGATTTATGGCTCAATAAAGCATTGGGATCTATCGCGAGCTCGACGTGGAACGAGCGAGTCGCTTGTCTGCGGAGTGCGGCACTGCGGCGGCGGCGCAAGCGCAAGGAAATGCAAATGTTATTACACCGAGGCGCGAACGGACGGACGCTTTTAAGAGCCATTTCACATTTTCGCGCAGTTTTTTAAGATTTTAGTCGTCTTTTTTACGATCTTAGGTAATAGTCTGAAAATCTAAAATACACGTATAAGATAGATCAGTCTTTAGTATTGTTATTTAAAGTACCATATTTTCAAAAACCAACTTCGTTTCTATGTAGTGATCAATTTCCCACAACTCGATTACTGAAAAATCGTCGCAGATACAATTTTGGATTCCAAAATCTATCAAAAACATTTATAAATTTGGGTAAAAAAAATATGGTAAGCATCAGACATATCTTTTTGTCGTTACATTGCGTACTATTTTCTCGATTTTTGATTACATTAATTAGTAAAAAAATTAAAACCAAGTCCAATTTTCACGACTTTAATCTAAACTTTATCGCTATTTTTTTAACATAATAAGTATAATTTAAAAGAAAATATATATATCACCGTAAACTATGTTCTTTGAAGAATATGTTTCTATATTTTCATAACAATTGCTTTATTCAATTAGAAATAACATCGTTTTTAAAACTACTCTAAATTGCAATAAATTACGATGCGCAAGCGGTCACCGATCAGTACGGCGTAAACGCCCGTCGAGGTAGGACCTGTGTCACTTTTTTCCGCGTCCCGATCTTCAAGCGCGCGTGTTGTAAACCCATTATTATATTACGACTACTACTACTACTACGTTTTGATACTCGCTATTATTTTTAGTAAAATGATTTTTAAAGTAGAATACGATTATCGTATTCTGTAGAATAATGATGTTATTTGGTTTATTAGTTTAAGCAATGGGGAGCAAAAGTTCTGTACACCATTGTATCATAAATGGAAACGTAATTATTTAGCTGCCTTATAGAGAAACAATTTATAACAAACTTTGTAATAATTTATTGATTTAAGAGAGTGTCACTGGAGTGTCTTGCACGTTCTTCTTTATAGAGAATTACGCTTTGGAACGTGCAGATAGCTTCACCTCTTTCGACTGACCGACCTTGACAATTCAAAATTGCCTGTACAGGGTTAATTAAAATAAATGGTTTAGGTTTGAGTTTGAAAGCCACGGTTTACTATTTTAATTTATTTGTAGGTATCGAAATTTTAGCCATGTTTTATTTTTTAATTAGAAATTTTGGTTTTATCATTAGACTAGCTGCTGCCCGCGACTTCGTCCCCGTGGAATACCCGATTTTAAAACATTCTTTATCGCTGCTCGGCTCCTATTGGCTTAAGCGTGATGATATATAGCCTAAAGCCTTCCTCGATAAATGGTCTATTCAACCCAAAAAGATTTTTTCAATTCGAACCAGTAGTTCCTGAGATTAGCGCGTTCAAACAAACAAACAAACAAACTCTTCAGCTTTATAATATTAGTATAGAAGAGACGCTGTGCTGGGTACATATAAAAAGTTAGATCCGGTAATAGAAATTGTATCTTTAAGAAACAACTCTTGATTTAAAGCATGCGGCTATTGAGCAGCAAATAACATTATTATTTTAATATTGTAGGAGAAAGAATGTTGACTGTTGGACGATTGAGTGAACCATTCGGAATCAATCGTAAATATTTTATTTTATTACGGAGCCTTTCCCGACACTCTTATTCTGTTGCGGCTGGAGCGTGAGGTTTCGCTCTCCCTCACGCGGTCTACCTCCTCCTTCGCTAGCATTACTGCTTCGCAGAAGGAGTTCATAGCTTCCCATGTCTCCTTGCTCCGGACCATGGATTGTACCAGGGCAAGTCACAAGAGGTCGCCGCCGCCGATCGCCTCGATGAGGACATAGCGTTGCTCCGCCCACGCAGGGCAGACATCCACCGTATGCTCCACTGTGTCCTCCGGGCGATCCACACAGTGTTGACACCCAGATAACGGAACCCTTATAGGATCATTTTATTGTCCGCCAGTCTGTCCGTCTGTCACGACCCTTTTTCTCAGGAACTTATGGAGGAATAAAGCTAAAATTAATATGAATTCCTCAAATATGTTGAGACTAACTTGGAGCTGTGAAAAAAATCAAGTTCTAAAACAATGCAATCTAGAGATAAGGCCGGTTATGGTGCATATTTTGACGCCCGCAAAGGAATCAAAACCAATAGGGAACATTCCGGTGACCTAGAGTCATGAAATTTGGCATGAAGATAGATTTTACAGTACTGTATTACTACAATTTTCTGACTTTTTCTGTACTTACAGAAAAAAAGTTAGAAAATTGGGAATTTGTAGTTTTCTCTTATTAAATGATATAAAATATTTTTTGCAATTACAATTTATTTCAACAAGTTTGCCCTTCAATTTAATTTGCTTATTTTTGCCAGAGTAATGAGAGTGCTTTCATAGTTTATAAACTTCCGTAGAACCTGGAAAATATCAAAACTCGATCGAAATAACACGAGTCTGACTCGCTTTATCCAGTTTTTTTCCTTAATTTTCAATTTGGGTTTAGGGGATTTTTACAAATTTATATATCATAGTTTATTTAGCAGTAAATGATACAATTTATAGAAGAACGGACCTGTAGCGTTAGACCACGGACTTAATGAATCAATTAACGAACTTGATGAACTTTCAGACTCAATCAATTTGGGGATCCTACCGAATTGATATCGCTATTTCACTTTATTTTTAAAGTGAGGGCGCAAAATTATTGATGACTCTGCCCGCGTGGAATAATTACTAATTTGATTTTGAAACATTCTTCATTGGTGTACCGCTCCTATTGGCCTTAGCGTCTCAGACTGAAAGAAATTTTCAAATCGGTCCAGTAGTTCCTGAGTTTATAGCGAGTTCAAGCAAACAAACAAGCTCTTCAGCTTTATATATTAGTATAGAAGTATAGATAACAATACAAAACAAAGCCGAATGTTGAAACTAACATTTTTGAAATATTTAACATGATTGAATAAAGTAACTAAGAGCTTCTTGCAGGTTTTTCTCCTTATGTAAATTTTCGTTTTGAAAACTACAATCTCACTAGTTCTCTGACTTACCGACCCCTTAATTATGCAAAAGTGCCCGTAAAAGATTTACTTACCGCATACGTCTGTAATTCATTTGTCATTATGTACGAGATTACCATTCTTTCAATGAGTGTTCAGTGGTTGACCATTGGAAAGTCATAATGACGCTTTTATATTAGTAGATTACGAAACTTGTCAAAATGGACCATTATGAGACCAATGATAGACCATTCTGACACTATTGTAATAGCACTTGGGGCCTCGAAATCCTTAATTCTACTGCATAAATGAAATCACTTTTTAATAACTCGCGAACAAATGTGCATTACGATGTTAGCAGCTCAAGATTGTTTAGTCCGTCTCGACACTCGCGCTACACTGTCGGCTCGGTTTTTGTGTGGGTAACTTACGCACACATACAATATGCTAGCATTTTTACCTAAACTCGAGCGTTCAAATTTTGTGAAATGGCTCTTAAGAACATTTTTATTTATTTTCGTGTTTATGTGGCGTCGTGTCTTGGCTCAAGTGGCTATTAAACGATAACGCTATCTCCACAACGATTGGTTTCACGCCGTAAAGAAATATATTTATTTGACAAGAATGAGATGCGATGCAATATTTATAGAGTTATGATGCTCATGAATATGTATTGTGATGGAGTAATGAGATGTACCAGGCTGCCTTGCTGCGATAGAGCGCGTAAAGTACTTCTCGTCAATATTATTAACACGTACTTTACTGTATATTTATGCGAGTGAAATAATTACATTTTGTAATTTACACTAAAGTTTTTTTATTTTCTGAATAGCACCTGGACATCAATTTTAGCAATTTATGGTATTTTTTTACGGGCTGGTTATTTTTGCTCCTGATGACAAACAAAATGTTTTGAATCAATTGTACTCTACCAAATGTTTTGCGACGATTGCTAATTTGCTACAAATAAATGCGGTAGCTAAAAATTCACTGAAACAAGCTCACAGATTTTCGTTAGCTTGATCCTTTTTCTTTTATATCTAAAATGTTATGAAATAATAAACTTATGAAAGCTTGCTGAGTGAAATCGTAGCAAGTGCAACAGTGAAATCACAATTAATTCTAAGGCTGCAAAGAACACACTTTTCTCCACAAAATCATTTGTAATGAGATATTTAATACTTTCGTTAATAACTTTCTGGGGTGTACACATACTGGCGCGTTTACGAGGCCACACATGTGGCCATTACATTTGTATTCTTATTTCAAAATGTCGGGTAGTCGTAAATGTCGACATGACATATGATGCCGGTGTGGCCCGATGCCGAGCCCGAGACACCTCGGGTCTACAAGTGCACCTACGTCAAACAGCTAGGCATGATTGACAGACAGTGTTTAACTTATGCTACAAAAAACTAAGAGCCGGCATCATGTTTACAAAAATAATAAAAAGCAGTGGATATTTTCAGGTAGGGATGAGTCTGATGCATCGTGACTGGTGAAAGAAAATAAGAACTAAATAGGCCCAATGACAATTATTATTATTTAAATAGACGCCGCTTTCTGCACCATTTCCCAAAATAATTCTCAAGTAGTGATCATAACGTGACATAATTATGTAAGTACCACTGGGTGCCACGAGCTAAGCAGAGACCATTTTGAAAGCAAAAGGTACGAATCCATATACATATACCATTCAAATTTACAAAAAACTCCTTTTTGTCTCATGCGCATTGGCTATAAAACTCAAAAATAGTTTTCCAAACAGACTATTTTCAATGATCCGGATTAGTATACGGGAAGGTAATTCGGAATGGAATCGTTTACAAGTTCCTGTTTGTGATCGGGAAGATGAACTAACGGAAGAGGAGAATTTACGGGACGGGTTTGCCCGCGGGCATAGTCCACTAGACATCGCAATTATAGGCGTATCTGCGACGATCACTCACGAATCAGACATAGAAGAACAAGAGTATTACCTATGTACAATACAGAGGTTCATGGGACATATTCTCGCTGGCAAGCCCGCGCACAAGTCTGTCTCGTGAAGCCCGAGCATCCCCGCTGAAGCTATCAGCGCACACGCATGGCAGAGCGCCCGACGCTCGTTAACCCGCTCGTAACAATAAAACACAACACCCACACCACTATTTGGGTGAACGGACCCATTTATTGCCTTAGACGGGACGCTATTCTGCTACAATACCGTTTTCTGTCATTTCGATAGTATTAAAATAGTGTTTCCCTATTTTGAGTTTAAATTACGTTCTGTAAATGGGCTCGCCCCCGTTAGATACTTGTTCTGTAGCTTGATCTTGATCATAAAAGGCGTCCGATATATTGATCGAATTCTTGATTATACGAACTGGTTGGACAGTGATGTCATGTTAAATAACCGATGTAGGTACGTTTGTGATAAACTGCTTGTACCGCAAATCACTCTAAATCACCGCTAAATACATTAAGTTAAGTATTAAGTTATCTTATAGTGCGTCCACACGATACAAACTTATGTCAGCGCAAACTTTGAACTCTGAATAAAACAATTCCATCACACCGACATTTGTCTGCACAGACTTTGTTGTCAGTCTGTAGAGACCCAATACCATTTTTAACAGACTTCAAAAAAGGAGCAGGTTCTCAATTCGGTTGTTTTTTTATATATATTTCCTCATAAGTGTCATTTATGAACCGATTTCAAAAAATCATTTTTTTATGTGAGAGGTTATACTTTCCGATCGGTCCATAAGAAACTACATCAATATCGGTTTAGTAGTTCGGTTATTAAATCTAAATACCTGGAAAAAAATATGTCATCCAAGTAAAAGAACACTCAAACTTTCATTTTTTAATAGTTGAAAAGTGTGCGCAGGCACACGGTGGACGGTCCATTACTCATAATTCTGTCCCCGTTAACTTCAAACAATTGACCGAAATAGAACGATGATTTAAATCCATTTGGTGCGAGGCCCTAAGAATCGAAGCATACTTCGTATTTAGAATCAGTGCGCTTACGCATGTTTCTTTAACAACATATGGACGTCCAGTCATACATATCCCTTCAGTAAAAGAACAACACAAGCTGGGTGCAGAATGTGACCGTCGATGATGCATGTTGTGCCGAAGGGACTCGGGTTATTTCGGGAGCTCGTAAAATCGATTATCCGTCGGATTCGAGCGCTCGACACTCGGGCGCAGCTCGCCGTCTGCGCGCGCACGAAACAGGATGCACTATTTCTGTTGCGCCTCTGACAGAGATATGTGTATGATATTAATGAGATTCAAATGTATTATGAGCCTATTTATAAAGATAAATACGAGCTGCTGACGTAAACATCGTTGGGTTCCTGTAGTTATGCAAGCAGTGGTCCAAAATGGAAAGCTATTTCTGAAACTGCCCATTCTGCTGCTATGCAATATTTGTCCTAACTGTCTGAGAATGTGCATCGTTACTCCTTACATAGAAGCCCTAACATTTAATGTTGGCCTTATGTAGATACTGAATTTCAGACCAGGCTAATGGGGTCTACATAAGGCTCCCATTCTAAGATCTAGCACGTGAAAACCTTTGAACTCTATACTCAAGTGCCCAAAATGGCAAGCAAGTTCACAGCAGGTAGCTAAATATGGCCGCAAGTTGAACGCACCACTATAACCGTCTTACAAATTTTTCTTGCGCCCTCGTTGCACGTATAACTGGGTGCCAGTGAAGGAGATTAATGACCTCCGAGAGGTCTCATTACACTGGTCGTGTCATGATGTGGAATGGATATTCGATCAGTGTTGAGATCGCATATGATTGATGTTTTTCGAAAGGAAAATAAATGATGGAACACTTTATACAACGTGCAGGGAATTCAAATAAGGCATTACTTATGTTGCACAAATTTAAGCTTTATTTTTCAGAGTAACAGGCTATTCTTGCTTGTATTGAGGTAAATTGGCATGTAGTTAGCCGTTGTCAAATGGAATTAAATATGAATTGATTCCGCTGTCATGAATGGCGGGGTGTAAAGCGTGTTATCTTGTTAATTAGTGCGATTAATTAGGTTTAATTTGTTTCCCTCAGTTTTACATTCATTAGGTACCTACTTATAACGCCAACGTATTTTATGGAAAGGTCAGATAAGTTTTAATTGCTCACAGTAGTTACTTATCGCTGGTTTGATAAAAAAAAGATCTTATACATTGTAAATTAGATTTGGAGCTTAGGTTTTAAGTTCATTTCTATATCCCGAACGTACATTTGTCATTAGAGAAACTCTCATTATGACGTTTGTCATGCTTTCTCCCTACGAAGATGGCAGAAACCGCAGAACGCACTGTATTAATTCCCGACAGCTTGCTACATCAAAGTCAAAATTCAAATTAAGCTGAGAACCATAACTTTTTGAACGTCAAAGTTCTACATAAAGACAGTCCCCCAAAAAGCTCGCCCGTCACCACTTCCTAGTGTTTTAGATCATTAAAACACAACAAATTAATACAATCCCTATACAAGCTGTTATCGTTACCCATTTCCTTCTGTTCAATTCATGTGATCTTATAAATATTGATTGATTGCTCGAGAACCAACATGGCGACCAGTCGTGCGTCTTGTTAGGCAACAACCACATGACAAGTCTTTTATGGCCGTGTCGGTTAATTAAGTTTGTTTTACGATGGCAAATTGCAAGCACGCCCCACACGAGAACGGGGGCATAATTTCTTGTTGGTATAATGAGTGTTGTTCTAGCAAGACGAAATTACCTTGTTGATGTTAGCGGATATTGAGGTGGTTCTTACGGTGTCAATTAGGAATAATTTGAGTGGGATAATGTTGGTACACTGTTTACAGGCACTACGCGGTCCAACCGTAACTAGAGAATCGATTTGAATCTATTTTGGAATGCTTCTGGCTTTGGTAGCAGCCTTATGGACAATAGGGTAGTTAACTAAAAAAATCTAATTAGTCCGTCGGATAAATTTCCAAAAAATATTGGACACGTATTTTTCTTTTTTCACGGAAACAAAAAATGAAGACGATACAGTGCGTTGAAAACTCGTGTGACGTCACTACTCGCAACAATTTTTACCGAGCCGTGACGTCACAAGCCCCCACTCCTGATCTTTGATGCTTTGTATCTTCGTCAGTTTTTATAGATTTGATAAAGGAAAAAATATGTGTCCAATATTTTACTATAATCTAAGTGACGGACTAAACATAATCATATATTTTTTACTCAGGAAACATCCCTATTACATACGTCGGTATATGAGTGGGATGATGTTGGTACACTGGAAACAGCACTCGGCAGGCACTACACGGTGCAACCTTAAAATAGAGAACAGATTCAAATCTATCTGGTATCTTTTTTGCTGTCTAAAGAAGTGATGCTCTTTTAAGCTCCTCTAACCAAACACTGTTAACGACTCCTATCTAGGACTACTACACGAGGACTATTAAACAGCTTGACTATTAAGAACTAGACAACTACGTTCATAACGATGCACTTTACCATCGGACGAGACCAAAGATACGGTAACAAAAGTTGTCCGTGAATTACGAACTTAGTCGTATGTCTTGTCTTCTGACAGCCCAATATTTACATAATGGGCACTGAGCACGGTAAACGAAACAGGCTCTGCGCATACAAAACACTCGTATTTACATTTTCTTTCTTTTACCAAGTTGCGGTGATTGGTGACCAGCACTTTATCCTCGATGCACGGTATAGTAAGCGAGCTCGTTATGCCGCGCTAGCTTTTGTTTCAGGGAAACTTTTTCGCTTTAACTTCTTGAGTTAAGACAAAGGCTATATAGTTAAAAGGCCGAAACAAGAAACGATTATTAAGTTAAAAATATAACTTGAAGAAAGGGGCCTGTTAAACAAATGAGGTGGAATAAAGCAAAGGTGTCATTGACAATTTCTTGTTAAAATAATTGGTCGCACACGTGAAAGAGCTGTTCATCATCATGTTAAACCAATCGACTATTGCAATAAACAATTACTTTTTCAATCATGTTTTACAGTAAATAATTAATGTTTGTAATCACCAGGCTGTAGCGGTCGGCGCTGAACAATTTTCTTAACAAGCCTTCAGCTTATAATTATGTTGGAGATTGATAGTGATACCTCCAATGAAATAGACATGTGATCTCAGCTGTTCGATCATAAAATAGATAATTTTCTAACATGATACATTGACGTGTCAAGAAACACGTAATGAAGCACCAGCTGAAAGGAAAATTTCCAAGCAATTAGAGATTTAAAAAAAAAACTGGCCGCCATCATGAGTTTTCTTAACGGCCCTTTTTATTCGAAATAAACCGTCATAAAATCATGCGACACGACTTTTAAAACTTTCATTAGTGAATACAGCTTTCAAATGCCAATTAATTTAAAATTCCCTGTTATTTTAATATGACATTCATTTGACGACTTCAAACATGTCGCCAAAATGTTGACAAATAAAGTCGTTGACAGCAGGATATCCGCTGTTAATCAGCTATCAAGGAAGCGAACATAATTACCGAATAACTAAATTAGAAAAAAACAAGACGAGAGATGATTGATACGCCGAATAAATTATTTGTTTACGCAACCAGTCAAATTAGAGAACGATTTTGATGAATTAAATTAAACGTGGCGTAATGGACGCTTTTATGAAACAAAACAAGAACAATTTTATATTTCCACGCTTAATTTATTAAATTAGACATTATTTACAGAACACAAAGCATTCAAATCGACTTCTTTAACAACCAAATTGCTTAATTCTCTAAATAGCGTTCGGAAAGCAATTTCAATTCCAATCAAACGTTATTTAACGAGGGCCCTGTCAGGAGGCACTTCATGTGCTTTCGTAAATTCATCTATAATAACAAGAATACAAGATTTTAAGCTTTTAAAGTTCCGAATTGAATGACAGACGATTCCTCTCGTCAGTGGATGACTGCGCTGGTTTTATTGTGGCATGGACGGAGATTTCAAAGAACTTTTTTAATGCCCTGAGCGTACACATCTCGTTCGAAACTATTACGGCATACTAAAGCCGATTACACGTGGGCTGTTAGCCTGCGCCTGCGCGTGCTGCTTTGAAATAGGTGTTCAAATAGAACTTTACTATTCCCCCATTGGTTCGAGAACTTTCCAGGACGCTTAGAAGTTTCTAAACGAGTCTGGGAACATAATCGTAGACACGTATTTATATTATACGAGCTTCTGACCGCGGTTTCGTACCGGAATTAAATGAACTCTATGCTTATACTTAGTCATATTTTATCTGTGTGTCAAATTTCGTCCACATCCCTTCAGACATAGAGGCGTTATTGATAAATATACAACCGAACTTTCGCAGGTATAATATTAGTGATAGGATATATATCCTGGCCAATGCAGTAAAGTAGGACAGACACATGAGGCGAGCATTCGCACAGAAGGCCTCATTCATCACCGTTCCTTAAGAACGTCATAAATAACAGCGAAGTGATTTTACAGCTCAGACTATTTCGACGGATGCTCTTTACTAGCATTTACACTCCGTTTATTATCACTTCAAATGTTTCTGAACCATCTGTGACGAATGAAATCCAAAATTGTCTCACGTACCAAGTAAATCTGGAAGGAGAAATAGGCCAGTTACAAACGATTCGATGTTCAGTCAGGGCAACGAATTGTTCAGCAAATTAAATGGATCAATCGATTAATGGATCAACTTAACGTCCCAGTTAATGGGTTGTGGTCTTGTGGATGTTTGGTAGGCAGCCGCTCCGCGCTAAATACTGAAATTCAGCTGAATCCGGTGCTGTGACTGTGACTGGAAGCTGACCGCAATATAGTTGGGAGAAGGCTAGACAGATGATAAACTTAATTTGTCTGTATATTCGATTATTCGAAATACAACTGTCATACTTTATTAGTAGTACCGTAGTACTTATGAAATGGATATGCCACGGCTTATCGATGAGATAGTGATGCGCCACCGTTACACGTTGGATAAGGACAATCTATACATACGTGAAAAAAAATTGGAATACTTTCTTTAAAAGTCTGCTTCTCAAGAGTGAGATACACAAAGTCTGTGTTTTCTGGGTGTGTCAAAGTCAATAGAATATGCTAAATATAGGCAAACGTGCCATCATCGACCAAATCATCGCAACGAGAGCCTATTAAACAAAACTGCTGAACAAGTTATTTCCCTGACTGTACAGTCAAGCTATTGCTCTTACACAGGGCCTCAAGTCTGCTATTACAATAGTGTTAAAATGGCCTATCATTGATCTCATAATGGTCGATTTTGACAAGTTTGGTAATCTACTAACATAATTGCGTCATTATGACTTTCCAATGGTCAATCACTGACACTCCATTGAAAGAAATGGCATAGAATGGTAATCTCGTACATAATCACAAATGAATTACAGACGTATGCAGTAATCTGCTAAAATTTTAACAGTTTCTTTGATCAGTGACCTACCATTAGAACCTCATTGTGCAGTCATTCTTTTTTATAGCTCGGTTATCAAAAAGTATTACGAAACCACTGACAGACCAATGATCGACCATAATGAATTTAGCAGATTACGAACTTTTACCAAAATGACAATGGAATCGTGTTGGAATGACAAATTTATAAAAATAGCAGACTTAGGGCCCTGGTCTGTAAACAGTCGTGTGCTCACCGCTTAATTCCACCGCATTGTTTTTCGGCACGGTGATTAACTCTTTGACTGATCGGTCCGTCGACACGATGTAATCTTCTAAATTGTTATAATAGCTGTTGTTCGTCTAACTCGGATGGGCCACGGTGGGCCACATTTTGTTGATCATAACAAAGATGTTCTGCCACAATAAGTTAAAAGGGCGTATATAACCAAACCATATGAAGAAAAATAGATCCAAATAAATGGTTCCTAAAATTTTAACTCTCCGTCTCTTAAGTTTTAATGGTGCGTAGGTACATGATAATGAGTATTCTATTCAAATATCTAAAATGTTGAACATTTTTACTGTACTAGTCATTACTAGTACAGTAAAAATAACAAACACACATCGCGTATTGAAACACAAAAAAAAAAATAACTAGATACTTCATGTTTAACTGATACCCAAATGAGACCCAAATATAACTCCATTTTATTTAAAAGATTCCTTTATTTTTAACGACAATATTGTACGTGTTACATCCATCCATTACTTGGCATTATTTGCTGCGGTAGGTACCTACGTAAAATCGTGTACCTTTATGCAGACGTTGACTTAGTCGTTGAATATTAATTTCTTCGCAAGTAAATAATTAATAGCTTTGGTGCCTGTGAAAGGTAAGCCGAATGTGTGCTTTTGCGGATAGGTGAGTATCTACGCCTAGTGTTTATAATACATACTACCTTCTGCTTGGTGAAAGAGTTTGATTCATCATCACCCAAGAGAGTTTTCTACTTGGAGGAAAGTTTTTAGATTAGGATATAATCTACGTTATAGACCGCTGCTATATCTAAACCGCTGAAATGTATAATTTACATTTCAGCGGTTTAGATTTGAAAACCTAACAGACAAACACACTTTCGTATTTATTAATTTATAATATATTATAATATTATGAATGCACATGGATATATACCTACCTATTAAACCACATACTGTGATATTATCTATACATAAAAAACACACATAAAATAAAAAGACTTCAAAATATAACTGGATAATAAGCCGGTCGCCTTTAAAAAAGTATTTTTATGTGTCAAGCGAATATTCGAAATAAGTGCGTGCGGTATAAAATTGGTTATACTTATAAGAATCGATACAAATACAACGCCGAGTCGAAGAGGTATCGATTGAAGTTTCAACGAGGCAATCGTTCGAATCGTTTTCTACAGAAATTCCACTTTTTTTCTCTTATTGCTGTCCGGGACGACCCAGGAGCGTTGCCTTCGCTATAATAAACAAGAACGTTACTGTAACCATCACTTTGAAACCGTTTTACAGGATATTATAAAAGTTTTTGGAAATTTAAATGTATCGGAATGGTGTGTATACTTTTGCATTCAGCTGTAAATATAAATCAAATTGCTGGTGCAGTTTATTGGTAAAATTTTCAAAGTACATAATTTTTTAATTGTTATGGTTGTTTCTCAAGGTTTCGACCATTTACACCCCATCCTTTGAGAAGGAGTTTAACACATCCCGCCAGGTCTTTGTTTTGTGTTCTATTTCTAAAGCCTACGTCTTAAATTGTTAATTTATTTTCTTGTTCTTAATCCTCATAACTACCAACATTTTTTTGCTAAGCCACACGCTCAATAAATTATAATGATTATGCAATAGTAATAAAAAGTAATAACGAGACAAGCTACCAATTAAATCCTGTTAAACTTGAACAGGAAGCTCATTAAGAAGTAGACAAAAAATACGTCAATACACTAATAAAACTTTGTTTGTATGTTTGTGTATGTAATGTTCTAGTAGTAGATTCGCCCACGGATTTGCTACTGTGGCCAATTTTACATTATATACTATTTTTTTTCAGAATAAAAACAACCTATAAATCTTAGTGATAGTTTAGCTTTGTATAGGATAGAAATGTATTCATCGGCTTTGCGTCAGATTAAATGGTTATCATATATCGTATGTTCATTTCGACATACACATCAACTATATTTATAAATATGTACTCCTTAAAAAAATATATAAAATAGTATTCTGCCGGTCCAAGCTAGGACTCAAGAGAAAGGAACCTGCTCACTATTCGAGCCGTATCGAGGAGCCTTTGTATCTATGCCTTTGTATCTTTATATCTTACGTCATATATAATATATGACGTAAGAATTTTCGCAATTGGATCAGCATTTTCATAGATTTTCTCTTAAAACCTTATAAGAGTAACAATGAATCCTTTTTTTACTCGTCGTGCAGCTCAGGAGTGGAATTCCCTGCTGAAGTTGTTGTTTACTGAAAGCCATAACTTGAGGTCGTTCAAATCAATAGCTAGTCAATTTCACAAAATTTTAAGTACAAACAATTTTATCTCTCAGTTATACTATTTTAGTACCTATATATGTATGTACCGATACGAAACTTCTACAGTTTGCAAAATCAGCTGAACGACTCAAAATACTTCGGAACAAAGTCGACAGACATTAAAACGAATAAAGAATTCAAATTGATTACACCTCGGAACTTACTCGGAGATAAATGTAAGGTGTTTTCTTTAGACGATTATCCGGAGTACCGTGACGGGATGGTGTCAGTACACGAGCGAGATGGCGCTGCGTTAGACAGAGGCGGCGAGATGCGCAGGAGTCGGGTGTGAACGAGACACGCGCGGAACATACCGAGCGAGCCCGACTGAGATGGTCAAAGTTCGAAGGTTTTTAGTTGACGTAAGGTTTTGGTAATTTGGGAATTTGTTCCTGGAGTTATGGTAAGGATGGAAGTGGTTTCTGTTATCTAGTTTGGAAAATAGGTCAAAGAAAGTAGATCAGAACCGTTGAGCTATTCGTTAGGTATAATTAAATCTATGTCTAAAAACATACCACAAATTTAAAGCAACAAAATAAGAAAGTATCAATCGATTCTAACTCGTACAGTTACTTTAACAAAACTTTAAAAAATAAGTTAAAAAATATAAAAAAGTTTGAGAATCTCAGTGAGGCTCGTGCTTTTCCTTCACTTCTCGTTAAGAGCTTTTAACGAGCCGACCTTGCCGTAACGATTAGAAAGAGAGAGCAGCACATACGCGCACCCTGCGCACGCGCTAGACAAGGACGGAAGTCACACCGGTAACAATAAGCTTACTAACAAGACCGACTCACTCACTGAAAAATGTCGTAACCACCATAATTACACATTGAATTATGCAACCTATTTTTATTTAGTTAAGGTGTGATTTTAAATAAACAAACATCGCCACTTATGAGACAGGTACCGCGGCAACTCGTCTGACTAACGAGAATGACTCAGGCGCAGGTTTTTTGTCGTTTTTCCGATATAAACCTTTCAGTCAAACAGGAGGGTTTAAATTAGATTGGTGCGGACGCTCGCTATGGGGTTTTCTCGTAAATGCCTTTTTGAAATTTATTTAAATTGGTTTTTCGTTGCGCAGAGCTAATCGTGGCTATAAAGTATGTTACAAGCGCATTTTATGAGATGCTATCGTTTCATAATTATTAGCTAGCCGTCGTTGTGGGACATGTTATTATACATATAACACTAATCAAGTTTTTTAGTAGATTTCTATTAGATAAATACGACTTAGGTAGGCAACCTCATTAGAATTTGGTCGTTAGAATGTTAAATATTACAAGGAACTTGTTTTTAAACAGTTAAAGTAGAAAATTAATTATTTTACTTATGTGTGTCGTTTTTCCGGTCTCGCGTGATGTCCTCCCTTACAAAAGACATCAACGCATTAAAAAAATGGTGCATTTAATTTCGATAACAATTAAATTGTTTCTAAGTTGCTTATAAATATAACTTACCTTCAATTTATTGTAGTATTATAAATTAATTTCACATTACACAAAAAATTTAAAATAGAAGAGAAACCTATTTACTTTGAATTTCCCACTACATCATATATAATAGTGTGGCATTATAAAGTTAAAAACTCTAAACAAACAGACATAATCATGGGTTTAGATATACTGTCAGTTAAAACATAAAACAGCTTTAAAACTAAAACTAAATCCCAGACGGTTTATTTTAAAACCGTTACAAACAACATCCTTTTATCAGTTTATTTATCAAAGTGATTAAGCCAGGGCGGCCATTTTGAAAAAAAAAGAATACTCAGGCACAAACGAGCCGTCAGTCAAAATTTGAAAAGCGAACATATAAGTTTAACAGCACTTGAAAGGGCAAAGGTGTTTAAAAGAAAGGAATTTAAATAAATAAGTAGATACATCACTATGTTGCAAGAGATATTATTTTGAAGTTAAGTGATGTGATTTTTTATTAGAGAATAACAAGCTTTACCTGAAAGTTTATGCTTTGGCTCTTGTTACATATATTCTTATTCATCTAGTTGTAAGTAGATGTGTCTGCGCCACTCATTAAGCGCAACGTTGAATACAGCAACGCAGCAAAGTTTTTTATAAGCCCTGGCTGGAGGCTTAAATATTTATATTAAGGCCGCCACAGGCAAGCCGGGTTATGCAGTCGATAACCTTAGGTAACAGCAAAACGCCACTCTTTAAAAAAAAATGCAGCAGTGTGAATCGGTATTTTACACACACCTCTGTAGGCTTCCTACGTAACAGTTCTGATAAGCAAGAAGTTTTCAGACCATGGATCAAGACCATAGAAGGATTTGAAGAGCTTGAAGAGTTAAATCAACATATTCTATCTACAAACTCTAGGTAATCTTTTCTCGATTATGAAAGTTTATTTTAAAATATCAAAAACTTCATTGAAAACTTCAATTTCGCCTAACATTACCAACCTACCACATCAATAGTGTAAAATAAAATAACAATTTTTAAAACAAAAAAGTCACGAACCTTTTCTCCATACAGGTTTTCCAATCTTATTACGACCTCCGTTTTCCAGCGACCAATTAGCTGAGAATAAAAAAACGCGTTCTATCGCTGGGTAAACATCGTTGGTGTTTGTGTCGGCGCTAACCCGACGAGCCGACGATCGTGTCCAAACTTATTACGACACACCTCGTTGAGATACCACCGAACGTGGTACCGTAAAAAATGTACGATCATATCTTTAATATGGCGCTCGATAATTTGATTGGGTGCTTGAGAATTATATTTTTGTGATTTTTATGCCTTCTTATATACAAAAATAGCTAGGTCGGCGTTACGATTTTTTATTTATCAGTTATTATTAATTAATTAATGATAAAAAATACCAAATTACAAAGGGCAAATGCGTATGCGTAATTTGTATTTTTCCGCCACCTTTGAAGTTTAATTTGAATATCTCTGTGTCATCAAATATGTGTGATCAAATATAATATTATTTACAAAATATGTCATGGTTTCTTTCATCTTCTTTGATCATACATAAATTAATAACCCGGCCCTCACCTCCTTGTCTACGAAGGCATTGCGTCTGCAAAAGTTATTAATTTTTCACGTCCATTTAATCTCAGTCATCTGAAAGCCCTCAATTTTCAATGAAGTACCATTTTGAACTTTTATGTTTCATATATTCATCTTTTTTCATTGCATCTTTTTTTTTAATGGGAAATCATCAAATGACTTCTCCCGCTCTGGGCGGAAGAGAGTGTCAGACTCTTACTGACTAAAACCCACCCGTGATCCTTTTAGTGCCCTTTGCGTTCCAGGGCCGCGGTGACTCTATCGAACAAATTCCGCAACCCTAATAAAAGCCTGCCTGCTCTAACGATTTAATCGGTTTCCCAATTTATCGACACGACAAACAGTCGTACATTAAAAAAAAAACCACCAATCAAAAACTATCTAGCTAATTGGACTGCCAAACATACTCAAACACAATATCAAAACAACAACAACACAAAACAACAACAACATTAACAACAACAACATTAACAACACAACAATAACATTTGATATTTGATCATCATTCAAATCATCCAAACCACCATCCAGAAGGCGTACCATGAGGTGTTAAAACGTGAGTCTTCCGAGCGAGAAAGAGGGATAGAGTTATACACCCTATATAGCTCCATCCCTTTTTCTCGCTCGGAAGACTCACGTTTTAAGACGTCATGGTACGCCCGCTGTTCATTTTACGAAATCACACGCATTAAAAACACTTTTACCAGTATAACCTACCAAGGTGAGTCAACAAGCGACATCTTAACACCCACAAGAGGGCACTACCTCCTGAGTACCGAAGCACGGAGGCCGTGATTACCCCTTTGACGTGCCGATGCCGCCTCGGAGATGCAAAATAGAGTTCAAAACAGCCGCCCATGATGATTGTTATCGCTGTTTATCACTTTCCAACTACAACGAACTATTATAATGATTATCGAGTCGATTTTAGTAGGTGTGCTTTTAATGGGCCCGTTAAGTATGTAAGTTTGTGTGGCAACACTGGACACTGGAGATGGCTATCTTGAAATGTGGGAATTGATGATTTAAATTTTAAGTTTATTGCCATTATTATGTAAAATATTTTGGTTTTAGTGAGCGTTCTGCGCTGCACACACGCTTAACGAGATATCCAATCAAAAATGATGCTAAAGAGGTTGTTAAAGAAAATTCATGAAACATTGAATAATACATACAGACAGAGGATTATGTTTGCATGAATTATTAAAAAATACATTGGAGAGAGACAAGTAAAAAGACAAAACTAACTTAAGAATAAGAAAAGAGAACATGAAATAACTTGAAATCGGTCACAATTCAGAAAATAATATGACACTCAAATAAAATAAATAAATGAACAACTAAAACGTAGGTACATGAGTAAAAACAAAATCTAAAACCCAATATCACAAACACACATTAGTACTAAACATGGCAAAAGTAATCGTAATTACGGACAGACGGACAGCGATAAGATCTGACTGTTCAAGTGCTCACTAGTCAATAATCCAGCATTACACATGTCTGAGCTTACGTTTAGGGTTGCCATATTCCCGGAGATTTTTTTTCCCGATCTATTCGGTAACATATGCCTTTTTCTTTTTTTTCCGGATGGGAAATCATCAAATAACTTCTCCCGCTCTGAGCGGAGCGGAAGGGAGTGTCAGACTCTTACTAACTAAAACCCACCCGTGATCCTTCTTGTGCCCTTTGCGTTCCAGGGCAGGTAATATATGCCTACGTCTGGAATGCGGAAGGAATCCTATGTCAATCGGAATTTGAAAAAATAAATAAAAAATAAAATAAACTTCAACAAAAACACTCATTAGTACAGTATGGAATGGCAAAATCAATCGTAATTACGTTCAGACGGACAGCGATACGACCTGACAGTTACAGGCATAGCACATGTCTGGGCTTATATGTAGGGTTGCCATACGTCTTGAATTTTCCAGCTATGGCCGGTAAAATAGGTGTGTTTCCGGAATGCGAAAGAAATTCTAAGACGTCCGGATTAAAAAAATACATCATCTAATAAACTTACGCGACCTTATTAAACGCGAACTTAAAAATTTTGGTACAGGCTGTAAATTGCCGAACCGCTTTTGATGATATTTTGGTATACCGAGGGCACAGGCTTTTCTAAATAAAAATCAACATGCTTATAAGTTCGAACATTGGCTTCGCATTTAATTGATGTAAATATACCTACTAACATATTTAGAGTTCTACAAAAATAACCTCATAAAAAAATAAAATCTCTTGTGATATACAAGAGATTTTTTTTTGTTCTGGTAACCCTATTCACATGCGAGACGACCCGATCAAGGAGACTAGACATGTACACGCCCTGTATTGAGTAGTTACATACTAACACTGGTATAAAATCATCGTTACCACAGATGTACAGTATTAATGTAATGAGCAAAGGTAATGTTCTAGGATAAAAAGACGGGATCTGTTGATAATTCTGCAAGCTTTTAGTTACCACGTTTCTTTTTATTATTCAATAGCGGCCCGGGTGGATATTTATTTATGTTTTAATATAGCTTATGTTACTCAGGTATAATGTAGCATTCTATTGGCGAAATATTTTTTGATATTGCTCCAGTCGTTTTTGAGTTTATTTTTTTACAAAAATACAAATCTTTCCTCGTTATAACATTAGTGTAGATAGGTCATTGTATTACCACAATCTCAAAAGATGAACATTTGTCTAGAACTATTCCAAGATTACAGCTGCCAAGACACAGCTTCGGGCACAGAATTTGTACTTCCATATGTTTAAGTCTCAGGTAAGTGATTATCTGTACTAATATTATAAAGAGGAAAGATTTGTATTTTTGTATGTAACGAATAAACTCAAAAACGACTGGACCGATTTCAAAAATTCTTTCACCATTAGAAAGCTACATTCGCCCTGAGTAACATAGGCTATATTTTATCCCCGTATTCCCACGGGAACGGGAACTACGCGAGTGAAACTAGCGGGGCGTTGCTAGTGAGTAATATAAGCATTGTTCCTCTAAAATAAAATCATTATTTTAGGACAAGAAGACTACGACGCCGTCTGACCAGACGTCTCTCATCAATGACGTTTAAAATGAGACACTTGGCAGCAAGACTGTAAGCAGCAGAAAGATTTCTTATAGTTGTAAGTCTGGCATTGGCAATATTCAAACGAAATAAAAGGCTTGCGATTTTATTAAAATGTACAAAATTAGCTATTTTGTAAAGCTAACTTCGTAATACAACTATACTTGCATTCATAATTCGAGGTCATTTCATACCCTCGCCTTCAATTTAAAAAACCAATTTGTGAGTTTTGTTTTTAAGGTTTTTTTTTAAAGTGCAGTGTAAGATATCCTAAAAATGTAGGTTGCATTGGATTTTGAATTGTACAGAGATTATAAAAAAACAAAAGCTTCTTTCAAGCTTTTTTTTCTGAAGGAACACTTCGAATTTTGAAAACCTCGGAATTTGGATGTAATAGGGAGAAGTTTAACGTACAGATATTCTAGAGTCCGATGTACAAACTTAACGATATTGGATTGAGATCGTTGTGATATTTCCCGATTACAATCAACTTATCTTGGTTATTCGTGATGTGGTCGTTAATGAACCGTATAAGAGAATTTAAATATTCCGTAGATTAAGATTAAAAAACTGAGAATTACCGGTATCTTAATTTTGTAATTGAGAATAATCGTATTTAGTAACGTCGTAACGTCTGTTTATCCATCAATTATGGGCTCTTTAGTGGTCAAAATAATAGTTTTCATAAGAAGTCAATGTCAAAGTCAAAATGCATGAAATTGACGAGTGCTACAGAAATGTCACGTTATGCTTCCCTTACATTTGGCACTTCTAAAATCGTTGATAGAAAGACCATGAGTCTAGACCGAAACAGCTGTATTCATAAAATCTTTATAACCACACTTCGCTAAAATGCCGATTCTTTATTCAAAATTTTCTATGGAGAATTTGAATTTCGAATCTCATAAATATCAGTTCGATCAGACTTTTTTTTTAAGAAATTATAAACTCGTAAATGTACGATGCGAAATCTAAAGTCAAGCAATTATGAAATCTAGAACCTTCGAACCGTATTGCTTGACAGAGGCAAACTATTAAAATTAATAAATCCGCGTCGTAAACTCCCTAGCTCGTATCCCCATTCGTCATGGACATCGCCCTTAACGCTCGCTACACACAATTTCAGTTTTACACGCCATTGTAATTCGTTATAGAACCTCTTAGTAAGTGAATTACTTCGGCTGCAGACTGATGTACCCTCGAGCTTTTTTTTCCTACTGATGTATTTATAAGGGAAACATATTATACATAGAAGCAATTCTATTCTGGATTCGTAGGTTCAAGCAGTTTGTAGGAAATCACAACGAATCCATACTAATGTTACAAATGTGTATTAACGATTGAGCGGATTTGTATGAAATAATGCACAAGGTCAGTTGATGTCCTGGATAGGTGACCATTAGCAATAAAAAGCGTCTGCGATGGAATTTGGACTTTTCTACATATGAATGAACTCAAAAATATCGAAGTGATTTAGTAGATCTCTAAATCACTTCGATATTTTTGAGAGAGGGGCTCGTGGCTAAAAAATAACAGCAACGCGAGCAGAACTTCAAAGAGGCCGGTCTGTGTAACATACTGAGACTCCTCCGTGCCTCGGAAAGTTCGTTAAGCCGTTGGTCCCGGTTGCTATTTGTAGATGGCATCCGTTCCGGATTGTCAGAAGCCAGAAAATCTGACACCAGTCTTGCCAAGAAGTACCATGTTACCTAGTTAATGGGTTTTGGAGGACTGGTAGGCAGCTGCTATTTCTATTCAACCGAATCCGATTTCACTAAAAGCCGACCCCAATAATGTTCGGAAAATGGCAAGCAGATGATGATGATGAGAAGTCCCAATTCGTAGTTTCGCCTTCAATAAATCTGTGGGATTTTCTAATAATAGAACCAGTAGGGATGTGAATTATTGCGAAATACATAAATGAATTCAAATCCGATAGATTTGTCGTGGTAGTCGGCACTAAGATTTTGCATGCAACATGCTACCAGTTTCGTGCGAATCTTATTGTTCATCTACCAAAGCAGTGTTACCAGTCTTGCCTACTGTAGTTTAAATACGCACGAAATACAGATTAACTAAAAAAAAAACGGTATTCCAATTTTGTAATATTGAATGCCATATCCCAAATGGGCTAAGCTCGTGTTAGTAAAACATGTCGATATTTAAGTGTAAAATTAAGAATCAAGATAAGCATCATTCGATTTGGGCATCCGTATAAATCGGTGCGGGGTTCAGGGAGCGGGGAGCGGACAGGCTCGTTAAATAAAGTTTATGGCCCGTTTACAACGCTTGTTTTACATACAATCGAGCCTTTTCTTATAGTTGCGATGTAAATAAACTGGTTATCTTGTCCTTTGTTAGTTGCGTGATGCTGCGTCTGCGCCGCGATCGAGGATACCTAAACTACATGCTTATGAGATCGGGAGATTTGATATTTAAATTGTAACTAGCAACTTTTAATATTTGGAAAGACATCATGTGGACGGATGAAGAGGGAGGCGAAAAATGTATTGTGTGTGGATTGATATGAGAGAGAGGTGGAAGGATGTGAAAACATAACGAGATAGGACACAAGAACAGGATGAAAACGTGTTGTACCGATGAACATGTACTCAATGAACATGGGATAAGGGCAAGAAGATGATGATTTGGTAAGATACAATAGCAGTTATTAGCTGATGTGTGTGCTTTAAATTAGCTAGGAGATATCCAGTCTATCAAATCGGTTCTTAAAGCAGTTTAGTGTGGGAAATTTGACATCACCATAGACTACTATTTATTTACTAGAGACATCACCTTCCGGTAGTCTGTTTCATGCTGTTGAGCAAGATTCTCTCAGTTGGGCAAGATTTGCTTCAAAGGCTTCTTTCCTTGATGTTGAAGTTTGCTCAAACAATATGACTTTCAAATAGCCATAGAATGTTGCCTAAAGTTTCCAAATAAACAATTAAAATATGTTTCTTCATTTCGTTTAATTCGTAACTGTAAAAGGAAAGGTGTGTAAAACTGGTGAGGCTTTAGCAACTTTTAATTTGCCAGGTACAGAGAAACGTTAATTTCAATTAAAAAATTAAATAAAGAAGACTTCGCTGCAAAAAATACTTTAAACTTTAATACTAGGACTGGTCCTTAAGAGCGTGAACGCCGTATGGCATTTCAATTTTCAAGTCACTATTTTGCGAAATGACTGAACTGATTTTAATGAAACTTCACACATATAAGCAGGATACATAGGTCTAAAAAGTTAGTCAAAACATTTTTGAAATGTCTAATTTAAAAAAGATAACTGGAAATTTATGTTTGTATGGAAAATTTTAAATGGGTCTAATTTAACTGTAACACAAATTTTTCGGAAATGTTTTCAACTAACTTTTTAGACCTACATATGTATATTGCTTATGTGTGTAAAGTTTCATTAAAATCGGTTTAGCCATTTCGGAAAATAAAGACTTGAAAATTTGTATGAAATGCCTTTGTACGACTTGAGCTAGGTCTAGACTGCTTAAAGAAGCTATAAGCAGTATAGACCTAGCCTTAGTCGAACAAAATCCTAACTTATATAATGCGAATAACCTAAACCACTATACCTATTTTAAAACTTCTTTCACCAATGGAAAGCTAAATTATCAGCCAGTAATATATGCTATATTTTATCCCCGTATTCACACGGGAACGTAATATAGCGGGAATAACCTAGGTGTGGTAGTATTTCTATAAATTAGTTAACTAAGTACAACAGTATATAAGTATAACAATATATGTAAGTGTATCAATATGTTTAAAACTCTTCCGTTTCTGAGTTGACTGTCAGACAATGCACAGCCTAAACTGCTGGTAAGCTAAAATTTGGCATGTAGCTTATTCTTACGCTCCATTGGGGAGCATTGAAACTGTAGGATAGAAATTCCTACGTGAACGAGAAAATATACGAAAGTTTGGATGGATAGACGGGTGTAGGTATGTATGTCACTAAATCACGCCGAAACGGCTGATCAGATTTGGATGAAGCAGCACATAGCACATACGCTTGTAATCCCGGGAGTATTTATTTATCCTTTGCGATAGTTACCGACATTCTCCCGGGTGAAGCTACTATTAATTCGTATTTGAATTCTACAAAACCAATAAACATTTGGAAAGAGCTTTTTCCAAAGACAGCTCTCCCGACCTTTCGTAATTCTTACAGTAATAATGTAATTTGTAGCGCTGTTATTGTTATCTCTTTCCCCCATATAGACAGCTTTATGGTGTGAAGGGAACGGCCGCGTGGAGTCAAACGAGAGATAGCGGGTGGACGCAGGTATCCCTGAGTAGATGCATCTGCTTAGCGGGGCCTCGCGGAACAGGGAATGGAAAGGAGTAGAGGAGCTTTGATTGTACCTTCATTTTTTTTTATATGACTACTAATGAAACTGGAGTTTAATCTTTAGAGGCAAAACATGTTTGATCTTCAAATCAATCATGAGTTTCATCTTCAAAAAGTAGGTATTATGAAAATAATGAGTTTTTATTCAGTATTTTTGAATTCAGTTGCGCGATGTGGGTAGCAATTAGTATCACAATATATGCTGCAGATATTTCTCTTGAGGCAATAAATCTAGTTAAAAACTAGGCTCAATAAACAATTACAGTAAACCCCATATTTCTCAAACATTCAATATTTATTTCGTCTGTAATACGGCGCCTAATTTTGATGATTGACTGACATATTTATTTTCACTCCATTTCATACCCAAACAATACTCTACTAAATAAATATTTCACACCACGAACTGATAGATCGAATCAAAATATAGCACAAACATAGATATGGCACGCACGCACACGTAAATACATACATACAGCGGGTATTTTTATTTTATCATAAACATGTCCAAACATCGCCCTGTCCGGCTCCAAAACATGGCGGGCATTTTGGACGCCCGTTTAAATTACGGCCGGCGGCGGGATTTCTCCTTACGATCAATAAATCAATAAATATATACGGTTAAGCCTGTCTGTCCGTCGGACATTAATGGAAATCTGTGTTTGTTTAGGACGCGATCCTCGTCTGTTATTAAACGGAAGCTTCAGCTGAACTTCCTTTGCTATTTTAGAAATTATGATTTACTTGTAACGACAATCTGTTTAATGGCTTCCTAGCTATGAGGCGGGTTAGTGGAAACATTGTTTTGCAACGGCAGTTTAACTTGTTGCATGTAGGCGGTGTGTGAGCTTGTATAGCGACGAATTGTGTGGGTATGTTGAGGAAACTTTGTTCTTCAAATTGAATTCTTGTTTGAGGTTTGCTGATCCGTCTTACGAGTATGTTGGTCTATAATGGTGACTAGTTACTTAAGAGTTGAACCTATTGTTTCAATTCAACATTACAAACCACCACCACCTGAACCTGTCTCACCAAATTCGAAAAGAAAGGATGTTTTCAGCCGACTTTTTACAATAACTGTCCCCAGCACACACAACTTCTGTTCAAAAACAGCCGGCTCCAATAAATTACTGGTTTTTGTCGCTGCTGGTACAGCCGTACGGTCGGCAAAAAAGTCTACCTGCTCCCCGAAACCCACACAATGGCTCCCCGACCATTTATTTGGGCGAGCGTCGTAACATTTCACGTTTTCTTATTCGGAAAAAAAGAACGAACTTGCACACAAAGAAATCTTTGCATTTTCTGGGAACAAACTTAACCTTGAAAGTTAGAATATAAATCTGTTAACGAGACATTGGACGCAGTTAAAAGAAAGGACTTGAGGGACACATTAGTTATATGGTGGTCTTTGTCAAATCGTTAGGCTAATAGAAACTAGGAGTAACGGAATCTTTGATGATTTCGAAACGGAACGTATGTTAAAGTACTACTAATTAACAGTGCAGTGTTTGGTTCTTTTCATGGTGTCAGAATGAGCCGTGAAAGCTTTTAAGGTGCACAGAACTTAGTACAAGACAACGCGGACGCTAGCTTGTTTAGAAAAGGAGGCGCTAAATGACGCACTCGCATCCGTTGATGTAACCACGAATTTTGAATTTGGAATCTGTAAATTCCAAATATCAGGCAGGAAAGAAATCTAAAAATTGCTACAACCGTGATGAAGGAGAAAAATGGGAGAAGAATACATATTTTAAGGTCAGTAATAAACAAGATGATGTCACATAATAATGTATTCAAGCACACAAGTGCACGATTATCTGCAGCATGATAACATTGTTTCGAATGGTGGTCACATTACAAGGTCATCAGTTTCCGCTAACCGCATATAGAATGCACTGTTGTGTCAGGGACCACCGGGGAACGTTCCCAGGCGAAGCCACTGATGATAACCATACAACACATGTGCTACATGCAGATGCAACATAACTTGTGTGAAAACGATAGCTGCAAGATGAAGCAAGCAACTAAATTCGCGTAGGAAAGTTCTTGATTTTAAACGCATTCTGTGATAGGGTGATGCAATAACGAAGACTGAGGGTCTTGATAAAAAGCCTAATGATATAAATGACGGCATGAGGAAAGAAAAGAGCCTAGAAGTTAGGCCCTGTTCAGCAAGAAACTTAACAAGTATGGTAAATTCAATTGCACGTCCATATCAAATTATTCATCAATAAACTACCATAAACCAGTGCGGAGACCAGATGAACAGCTATCTTATAATAAGCTTATTACCATAACTGACTATACGCATTAACAGCAATTTTAAAATTCCACCAGACTACCCAGTTTCCCTGAGGCGGACGGGTAGACAGATAATCGGCTATAATTACATGGCTATCCATCATCGAAAACCAACAAACGAGGAGATCGGCCACCCACTGCACAACTCGACCCAGAGGAACAACCTTCTGACAGGGGAACATAGGAAGGGTCGGAAATGTGTTCGGAAAAGACAATAACATGATCCGATGTCTTGCAAAATACTCAGATGAAACGCTAGCCGATAAGAGTGGAACGATAAATGTGTGACACATATTTCAAACGATCATTCTACCTGTATAATGTCTAAAACATCAAACATATCACTGAAATGAATGCCACCGATGAATGAATCAACACTACTCTAAACTGTGCCAGATTGTCTACAAAAAAAAAACAACGTGTTAAAACTTTCATGAAATTCTGAAATAGCTGATGTAAAAATACTTGCATACACCCACAAAATCTGAAGTAAAAATAGAAAGTGACAGTCATTCATGATCGTAACGTAGTTACGGCGAACAATGGGCGGCGATATGATCGTGGCAGGCGAGCTCGGGACCAGTTCTTGTATCTAAGCCGTGAATCGTGGCTAACAAGCCCGCTTGGTGCACCAACCGAGATAACAAAATGTTTCTTGTAAAATTACTTTGCTTTAGGAGACGCAAGCAGCATTTCTTATGACTTAACTTCGAGATAAAATATTTCTACAATAATTTTCCTGATCTCGTCAGGGGCTCTGTGAGATAGGCATAAAATTATGTGGCTGGATAGCCGGATTAGCGTTTATATGTGTACTTAAATGACTCTCAAGAATCTTATCTGTTAATAAAAAAAACATGGCTAACTGACATGCAACTATGCGAAGCTTTTACATGCGGCGTATCAACAATGTTATAATGTTTCAACCGCCAGTTTCTTAACGCTATCATCTCCCTCATACAATAAACATGAGATTATCGATGCATGATGCAATAAACTTGATAATTAGAGTAACAGAAATTATGTTTCAAAAGAAATTGGACTACGGGCCTACATAACAAAATTTCTTGTTACTTTTTTTTTCTACCTACATAGCTCCTCTCACAATTCTGTGTATACTATTTGTACCCAACAAAGCGTGTTCCAATAATGAGGATCGCTCGATACGATCTCGGCTGCGCTGCGCCCGCGCCGATCAGAGAGCAAGATATGCAGAATCCTCGCTCCTCGGCTCCTTTGTAATCCGGCCAGGGTAAACACCGCTTTGTGGCTCGACGACCCATCTCACCGCACGTGCATTGTTTTTCTAGCTCAAAATCAAATCATCAAAAAAAAAAATAGAATCATGACGAGTCCCTCGTCCACTACATATTAAACGATTTTGCATCGGAGTGATCAAAGAGCCGTAATAGAATTTATAGCCGGCCTATAAAAAGACGAGTGACTTCTCAAAATGCGTTTTTTACAACAGTGATTCTCGAAATGATTTTATTGGCTGCCATAAGCGGCTCTACTTGTTAGCTCGTTACAATATTGCATATTAATTTTTTAACTACATGATGAAAATTACAGCAAATTGTTGCTTTAAAAACAAAAACAACTATCGGATCCATCTCGTCATTCCATAACGCGGTTCTGCCGCGTTGGTAGGTTGTTAAAAATGAAAATTATTCTGCCAGTGCAAACTACGGTGATTACATATCAGGCGGGCCGAAGCCCGAGGGAAGCGCGTCTCTCTCGCTTATTGCCAGATGATTGAAGACCTCGCCGCCTACGACGCACTCCTTTCTGGCACGAGAGCGAGACGACACCACCTCCTGCCGTGAGATGAAGCAGGATGGCGACAGCTCAGCATCTGATTAGCATCCCAATTACGGTGCGGGCGCGCAGTGGGATCGAATCTTCCTCCATAGTGTTGCACCACAACATTTTCAGCAGGAGTTTTATCGATACTTTCAATAGGAGTTTTATCGATACTTTCAATGTTGATTTAGTTAATTTTCCAAAATATATATGAGCTTTGGTGTGTGGTAGTAATCATGTCTACTACAAAGGCAATTTCGAGAGTCGAAAATTATGGTGCAGCAACATGAATAAGAAAATATGGCCTGTAATAATATTTACAATACGTTGTAGCTTTGCCACGCTGTCGGTTGTCAATGTTATCTCTAACAACAATCACAGCTGGGTTATTGGTCGATAATAAAATGTAATAACGAGTGGCAGCCCTATTAACGAGAATGGCGGCGCGAGGCGGGGCGCTGTCGTGTCGAGATTACATCGACTCTGCACGGAAATTTTAAATAAACAAGGAATTATGAACCGACCCCAGATTATACACCTTCGTATTGACCAGCAACGGACCTTACGTTAACTAGAGGAAATTACCGCTCCAACAATTATTTATAAACACCGTACCTGTAACGGCTTTTGAGTTGCAATATGCTTTTACTAAATTGCGGAAACTACGCTAATTATTGAAAACCATCGAATGCTAGGAATAAGTTAATAACATGTAGGTATCATGACTTTCTATACTGCAATAAACATTACCTATAATGGAATCGCAGTACATAATTAGAGATAGCAAATTACAACAACACAATGCTACGAAAGCGCACTGGAGGAGAAAACTTATATCAACTGCGTTATGGGTATGTATCAGCAGTTGGAATGCATATTATGTTCATTGCCATATCCGTGGTATTTTGTCTAAATGAAAATAAAATTACTGTTATTTCAAGCACAGAGAAAACTTGCAGTTTGAATTCTTTACACAAAAGCTTTTATGTTTAAAGGCAAGTCTACAAAGCAAGCGCTTACATGAATATTGCTTGCGTTAAGTTAATTTTAAGTTAGTTTTGTTAAATTAGCATTTGCTTAAATTATGTGGACCAGAGGATGTTTGAGAGCCCTTTGGTGAATTGGATTTTTACTTGAGATGATAAATTGCAAATTGGTTTCAAAAGTAAATAAGCTTTAGGAGACGGTAAAATTCTGCAGCAAATTGCAATACAACAGGGTCAAATATTGACTGGAGTTGAACAAATGACAGCGGAGCGCGTCCACAGCAAGAGCACTGCTCCGGCGCATAAACACAAAACCAATTTGACGTTTCTCATTACACAGCGACCACAATATGCGCCGGGGTCCCTGGACTAACTAGTTCCGTGCTGAGCGATCTGCTATTATGATAATAGGTCTAGTTTAGGCTGGGAGCCTTCGGGCCTCGACACACGTACGCTGCAAACAATTAAACCGGCCTCTTTGATGTGTCAATAAAACGCTATAACTGCTTGTAATTGATGCTATAACTGGCGCTGCGATAGTTACGCACATTGTTACTGAACGGTGAACAGTCCTCGACTCGGTTCGATTGTTTGTAGTGCCCTAGGGCGCTTTGCGATACTCTAGGTCATTGAGACCGTACTCGGGTACTGGATGGCTTGTTAACACATGTGGCATGGTTTTATGTTAAATGATAAATGATATTTATTTTGTAAGTAGGTTAAACATAACACTTTTACACATCCTATATTTCTTGTCATTTTAAGCTAGATGAAGCCGGTGTTTCCTAGCTGACTACCCTGAGAAGAAACACCGAAACAAACTCAGAGGCCAAAGTCTCTTTTAAAGTCCATACAATCCGTACTGGTCAAATCATATGAGAACCATGTAGGTTAATGTCTGAGGTAGCCTTTTGAGGAAAGTGCCACACAGATTTGAGTGGACCTGTCCAGACAGTGCAAGCATTTGTCAGATACCGTGTAGCTCGAACTTAAAACTTTAAGCAGCTCAACGGTTTGACGAACAATACCAAAGTAAGGACATTTGGGTAGGCCGCAAGAATGACTAAAAAAAAAAGTTTGTTAAAAACCAACCTTATTGGAAAGTCGGATAAACATCTGTGTGAATTGTAACACGTAAAAGCTTCAATGCTCAAAAGTTTAATACAACAGCTGATTTTCAAGGACCTAAAAGAGATATCCGTCCAAATTTTTCCAATGGCATTTTTCATTCAATATCTTGACGAAGATCAGTATTTCTTGACTGTAATAGTACTATTTTTTTAAGGATTGGAGATCATCAAATGACGATGGAGTGGAGGGTGTGTCAGACTCTTACTGATTGAAACTCATCCGTGTTCCTCCTAGTGCCCTTTGCGTTCAAGGGCCACGTTGGGTTTTTCGAGCAAATTCTGCAACCCTGGCAGGAAAGCTATGATTTTAACCAATGACGTAGGTATGAATGAATATGCGGATTATATTACCAATATGATTGATTGAGTGAAATACTCGAGAATGATTAATGAATGATGTTAATTACAACTTCCAATATATCCTCATATTATCTTACAATTAGATATAACCTAAGCACAATGGAAGCAGTAAAGTTATTTCTGTTACGTTTATTATGGACTAGCTTTTCCTAACGGCTTCGCTCGCGTTTAAGTCAATCATTATTGAAACGGAAGAAGTATCCTAACTGCCAATCCGGACCGGCTGAGGCGTTTTTGATAAACAAACATACAAAACTGTAAACGTTCAAACATACCTACAAAAGTAGGTACCTACAGACTCTCTTATATGAAATAATATATGCAGGAGGAAGATCAATATTTTCTCACTAAAAAAATGACCAGGATTCAAATCTACCAGTCAAAGAACACCGACGTCATATAAATCACCGGGAAATTATCATAACGAGTCAGTTTTGTAACGAAAATGTGGCTTTCTAAGAAATTAATAATGTCCGCTATAAACCGAGATTTACTGCTGTTATGGGCGTGTGTCCTCCTTAAATATTGAATGTGTGTGTTGTGTATGTTCTATGTCAGTGGTAGCCAACCTATGGTCCGCGAAACACTGTGGTAGTTCAACGCCAAAATATGGTCCGCGAAAGATGTAAAAGTTTTATCTTTAACCTCAAAAATGTCATTGATGCAAACTGATTCTATAAAAATATTGTTTTCTATGACAACGCTTTTTCCTTTAGTTACAAAGAATAATTATAAAAAAATAATAATTTAATTAGAATAAAAAAATGTTAAATTTATTCTTAGAATAACAAAGTTTTTTTTTCTTTATCCTGGTTTTTTTTTATGGCAACAATGAAATCAAAATGGGTCCGTGGCAAATAAAGGTTGGGAGCCACTATACTACATTGATAGCGTTGGCGTGACGAAATTGGAATCGACGATACACTAATACCTTTACATTTGGCAGTGGTAATCTGGGCGATGACAGGTCTAATGGTAATCTAAGAAATGTAGATGCATTAGGTTGAGCTTAAGTATATGTGACGATTGATAATCTGGTTAAATCCTTCATAGGTATACGGGAAATTGCATTAGATTACATGTTTGCATCCATCATGCAGAATGACATAAAGCTATGTAGGTATGATCTAGATGATACAGATCAGTGGCCTTAATACGAGTTTTTAACGCTCGCGATCCCGTTAACGTTAGCGTCAATTTTTATTGAAACGGAATGATTTTACATAAGTGAACGTTAACGTTAACGCGATCGAGTACGTTAATAAACTCGCCTTAAGCTCTCACATGCGCATGTGAATATACTTTTATAAGGCAAGCTTCTCGACGTGAATAAATTGAGAGTTAAATTAGTGAAAAAGCTTGTTAAAAGGCAGGAAGTTGTTTGAGTGTTAGTGTAACAAGACACATATGTACATTCGGTGGGTTTTTAAATCTTTTCTTTTTCGTAAGGCTTGTAGTAGATAGCTTTGTAGTTTCTGCCTACGCGCACGTCGGAAAGAGCCGTTTTAGGTGTGTATGTACGTACCTACTTAATTTAGCTTTTTTTTAAAGATGGAAAATCATCAAGCTTCTTCTGCTCTGGGTGGAGCGGTAGGGAGGGTCTCTTACTAATTAAAACCCATCCGTGTTCCTTTGCGTTCCATGTCCGCGATGACTGTTTCACAACCCTGCCAGGACTTATTTTAGCTTGAAGAGACACAGAAGATGAACTTTCATAAAACGTATACCAAGACTCCTGGAATGCCAAGCCACATTTTATTTCATGACAGATCCTTCTTGACAAAATAACACTTCATCAACCTGACCGGAACGTGAACATACGCAAGGTGAGTGATTATAGGTTTAATAACCTTAAACAAGTCGCGAATTTGCACATTGAAGAGATAAAACTACTTTAAATTGCAGATTAATTGCAACTTCTCATTGTACTGAAGAATGGACTCCTTGCTTAATGTTGTGGCTTTGATATAAGTAACAGTATTGTAGAATAAGAATGAAGAGGAGTCTTGGACCTAAAATTGAGTGCAACAACTTGAAAGTTCTAGGCAAATAATAGGCACATAACTAATTCTTGTTTTTGCCTAAACTTTTTTTTAATCTGTATTTTCATCTATCCATCAAAATTGAGGTGCAGTGAGCTGTCATTATCTGCAAAAATCTCACCATGAAAGCAATTTTTTTCACGATGACTTTTATACAGAAGCAACTAGCTAGCGCTCCGCGGTGTCACCCGCGTAGGTACTTCCCGTTCCCGTCGGAATACGGTAATAAAATATAGCTTATGTTTTTAGCTGATAGTATAGCTTTTCATTGGTGAAAAATGGTTCAAATCGGTCCAGAAGTTTCGGAGCTTATTCGGTACAAACAAAAAATCTTTTCTCTTTATAACATCATACCTATAGATAACACTAACTGTTACTGAATGCAACTAATTGTCCAAGTAAACTTAGGCGTTAATGAACTTTCAAAAGCTAATGTTCCATGGAATAGGAAAAAAGAAAAATGTGCTTTAAGACCCACGCATCCTTTATACGGGAAACATCTCTTTAGCAATTGTTTAAATTCAATAGCTATTAAAATTGTAACTGACTTAACTGCTAATAGCATAATAGCCCATAAACGTACTCGACCTTAACAAACATTTATGTTATATCGTAAGCAAGTACCCCGTTCTAGAGAATTCAATTAAGTACTTGCAACCCTTACAGGAATCAAAGTAGGTACAATTGGTTACTTGAATGTCAAGTCTTTAGAATGTCAGGCTTCTTAAATTTATTGTTATGTTTTTGTTAATTTCCATTATAAATTAATAATAATTTCCATACGCTGGAGCACAGACGCACAAACTTTTTTTTTTTTTTTGAACGGGCGTTAATGGCTGCGACACAGTTTACCTACAACTAATGCAGTAATTATCGTAGTACATTATTTTATTGTAATCGTGTTCGTTTAGTTCCAATACATTTTTATTATTAAAAAAATATATATTGTTCTCTAAAACCTTGCTTTAAAGTAAGTATTAAACACGTACAAATTGAAGCACGCAGGTAGATACGTAATTGGTAAAAATAACAAACGAACAGTAGGATAAATGCGGTTTCCATAATTCATTTTAATTTCCCCATTTATCTATAATGTCAGGCAATATGATGTGAGGCTATAATCATTAAAACTCATTTAGAAGGTTCAAACTGTAGCTACAATTGTTAAAGCTGATATTTTACCGCTTGCAACTGTAACATAAATATAATATTGCCATGAAAAGTATAAAACAACTAGTGTTTATTAACGCAATTAGTAAACTATTCAAAGAATGGGTTATTCACCAACTCGACACAAGATACTGGACACACGTGTGTCCAGTTGGTGAAAATCAGAATGAGTACACTTATTATTTCGTCATCTGGACACGCCTAAATTTTTACGCGTGTCCACTTAGTGAAACTTAAATAAAATCACTTTTATGTTTTCGCCAACTGGACACACCCAGTTTTTTTGCAAAAAAGGGTACAGTCAGGTTAATTAGGTACTAGAGCGGAGTCGAAAAGAGAGAGATACTTATGACATAACAATTCTAAAATGGGTGGGTAATTTTACAAACAACAATCATTTTTTAATACATACTATATTCTGTAACAACAATATTTGACACTTGGAAATAGAATATTTTAGTAATAATTAAGGTATCACAATCATTTTACTAAGACTAAGATAATAATTATAGAGATCAATAAAATCAACAGTAAAACATAGAATATTATTATAAGACAATATAAATATTATTATATTTTTGAGAATGTAGTAGTGTAGTGTAGTAGTGAATAATTTTAAAATTACCTACTTAATTACCCGTTCTCAGCAGTAGGACGTTTAGTGGCTGATGATGATTGTGACACAAAACATTAATGTGCTTGACTGTACTTTATCCTGAATTCGGGTAAAATACTAATATGTGCCCAGTTGACGAAAACATAAAAGTATTTTAATTTAAGTTTCACTATGTGGACACGAATAAAAATCTTGGCGTGTCCAGATGACGAAATAATGAGTGATACTAATTTTGAGTTTCACCAACTGGACACACGTGTGTCCAGTATCTTGTGTCGAGTTGGTGAATAACCCCAAAGAATCAGGTTTTACTTTCTTAAACGTGTTATGATTTCGAAAAATGTCTTCATTAGCGCATTGGTTTCGCAAGCAAGAACAAAACGCATTTCTGGAATGGCGGGAATATGTTCGTCGGTCTGCTTTTTTATTTGGTAAATCTGAGACATGAGAAAAATTTTCACGGACAAACCTATCAGTTACTGACGAACTTTATCGTTTTTAGGGATCCGTACCCAAAGGGTAAAAACGGGGCCCTTTTACTAAGACTTCGCTGTCTGTCCGTCTGTCTGTCTGTCACCAGGCTGTATCTCAAGAACCGCGATAGCTAGACAGTTGAAATTTTTATAATTTATGTATTTCTGTTGCCGCTAAAAAACAAACGGATTACACACACAGATTACAGACTCGCACTTGGCCGTTTTTTATAGTTTGCAGTGTAAGTACTGTCTAAGGCTCCACCATTTTTACAGTAACTGATACAAATACCTCATGGTTTACGGATGATAGCTTTTACAAAAAGCTAGCAGCACATTATGTTTAATGTTCGCTGTAAGAAGTCGATCGCCAATATTTCTCAGATACCAATCATTGGATCTCAACTGCGGTATGGGTAGTTAAACCAATATTTATGTAGAAATGCAAGACGGCGAGTTTTTACTGCACCACCATGTCGCTTCAGATTTACAAGCCTTTTATAACCGCCACATTGTATCGTACTGTTCCAAGAATAAGATTTATATTTGAAAATCAACAGATTATTTGCTTTGCAGACTGTACTGGGCTAGTTTTTCTGTGTCCTCGTCAACTAAATGTATTTTGTTACAACCACGCGATGTTTTACAGCTGCGTCTTATTATTTTTTGTGGAAGACGACCATAACTCATTTCCTATGCAGTAAAATGTCACTTTATACGACAAAATGAATGGGCAAGATATTCTTAGAACTAATTGTCTCATTATGGGCTGGGCCCTGGGACATAAAAGTATAACTTCGTCCTAATTTAAATTCCGGTTTAATTTGAGCTTATGTAATGTTACGCAGCCTTCCCGAGTTTGATGTCTGTCCTTCTTTGAACTGTGTACAGTATACATAAGGTGCGTTAAACTTGCGGGGCTAGGGCGCACGTACACAAGCCGTGTTTCGTCGCTCCGGCCGCCCGGCCGGCTCGGGCGCAGCACTCCTCGAGTCCTCGCCTCCCCGTGATTTATTGGCCTCGTTTATTTTATTTCCCAATTCGTTTTAGTTTACAACCTCGATGTTCCATCGTTCTCTAAGGAAATAGTCTTACACCGAAATGGTGGTGATTTATCTTCTCACTGTTATGTGAAATTGAAAAATGGAATTGTTGTGTCCCGGTCTAATGATGGTTTTAGAAAGTTTAGGATTTACATTACTCGGTAGGTCCAAGAGCGAAGTAACTATGCATCCAGTCTAACTGCATATGGATTGCGATTATCCACATTTGTCGCGGAATTCAGAAGCTATTTACGTAAGTCCGGATATTACAGAAGCTACAGTTAACATTCCAGGGAAGTACTGCCAAGTGTTTGTCTTGTTCAAGATTTTAAGCGATTTCGTAATGGCAGCGCACTAGACAAAGAGCTAGTTCCATTTGTGCCTTACCGTTTGAAAGCATGACTTATTACTGAGAAAACAATGAAGTTTTCCATCTAGTAAAGGAGCTTGAACCCTGTTAAGTCCATTGAAGTTGAAATAGCTTTGTGTAAGCTTCCCGGCTCCGACTACAAACAATAACATAAGTTCTGATTTTGTATGACAAAGCGCAAACTGTGAAAGAGTTCGAAGTCTTTGCATTTCTAGTTTGACAAAAGACGAAAGTCGATCTTTGAGGCTATTGTACCTGTATAAATCTTGCCGTTGTATTGAGCTTGTTCAAAGCCATAGCGACAGATTAAAGGACATTATAACACGACAAGTGACAAAACATAATTGATTGTGGACAAACGTCTCGGGGACGGGTCCATACAATGAGGACAGGTACCCAAATCGGAATACAAGAAATCCATTGTCCATCCCGCTCAGAGGCGTCAATTGTTGCTATTTTTTTGCTGATCGAATTGCTTGTTTTGAACAGGTACCAACTGCAATTTTTTTGCCAATCTTATATTTGAGTCCCAATTAGGGTCTGCCAAACAGACAGTACACTATATTGACGTAGGATTCAGCTAATTATTTTTAGGGTGTAAAACTTAATTACACCGGCTTTTTGAACCAATAGTTGGTTAGAAGTTGATAATAAAATTCAGTCAAGCAGTTTACAAGCTGTACTGTGGGTTAAGTACTTTCAGTTCCACAAACCGGGTTTTAATTTTCTAACGTTCAGATCAGCAGTGGGTATAGTTATGGGCACCAAGGAACTTGAAAGTAGATAGATGCTGTAACTCAGCTATTGCTAATTATACAAGTTTCGTAGATATAAGACACGAATTGTACGAGACACTTATTGACTAATCTTTATGCATAGTCTATTTTTTTTATACTTCTGTTTTGTATTAATATTTTTATATTGGTGTAACTGTCATGCATGTACAGCTTACCCCCTAGCAACATAAAGTATTAATATTAATGATAACCTGTGAACAGCGCTGTGGGCTACATTATATTGAGTTACTGTTATTTCTGTATTATATAATGTAGCTGTCTGTTGTACCCTTTTCTAAAGAATTTAATAAAATCTATCATTTGTAGACCTTGGAAATGTATAAGTACTTACCAAACCGACGCAGCGAGTCCGAAGTAATACAGCAGCAGAAAGACAACAGCGCAGTTAGGATTCGCTAGTCCATCGTGAGCCAGCAGCATGCGGGTGGGTGAGGTGGAGTCCTTGGCGCAGCCAGCGGCGGCCCGGCCGGCAGCGGCGCGCACGCCCCAGCCCGCCGCCGCGGCGCACCGGCACAGCGCCACCAGTACCAGTGCGCGCTCCCCCGCGCCCCCTCTGTCTCCACAAGCAAGCTGAGCCCCCACAGCCGCCAGGGTGCACGCGAAACTCAACGCCGCCCACGTTGCCAACCACACCTCCGAGGCCTTCCGCTCGCCACCATCCCACAGCACCTCCGCGTCACAGTACTGCGCGCAGCGTGCTGACCCTCTCACCCATACCCAGTTGTTGGGCTTTATCAGTCTTCTACACGCTCCTCTACCACCTGCATTTCCCATATCCAAAGGAACGGTCCCAACAGGCGGCGCGCGCTCTCCAGGCCCTTCCATGCACATATGTTCGTGGTTATTCTCAGCAGGGAATAAGGAACAGTCCAACTCTGGAGGCCAGAGGAACCCGAAGCCGTGCAGCACGGGGTAACACCTAGTGTACACACTCTCGCACAGGCCCCTGCAGGGTCCTATGGGCAGCGCCACCTTGTCGGTGCACATGGGCACGTACACGGAGCACAGGAACAGGTGCAGCTGCGACGAGCAGCCGTATTGCACCAGGGGGCTGAAAGTCTGCAGCGTCACGTCCGCGTCCGCCTGCAGCGTGTGCCGCGCCAGGTTCGGCATCCCCGTCTGGTTGTATCCAATGTTCTTGCACATCGCCACTTTAATAGGTTCACATGTCCGCACGGAGGCCTCGGCGGCGACTCCGGTCACTAGGCTCACGGTTAAAACAACAGCCACGAAGCACTTCATGTTCGGAGAGGATGTATCCGGCGCGTTACATCAAAGATCGCATTGTAGTCGTGAATGTTTACGCGCCAGCGCCACGGACGGGCTACAGCGTGCGTGCGTCCCGAGTGGCGTCAACACGGTGTGTGAGGCGAGGCGCGGACGACGCGGTGCCGCGGGGGGACCATCACAAAAAAAGGTCCGCAGGTATGCGATACACTGTAGCGGCGGGAAAGGGAGAGAAATGGCCGAAGAGTAGTCCGCTGTGTGTCCGGAGTGTCCGGCCGCCGGTGTCCGGTGTCCGCGCGACAGCCCGCGCGCGCTTATCACCGCGCGTCTTATCACTGAGGGTAGATTCCGGCTCGTGATGCGGTTTCATTTATCCAGTATCGATTTTTCGATAACTTCGATATCGCGCGGTTGATATGAAAACTGATTAAATTAGATTACTCAATTTGGATCTTCATTTGGGTATACATATAGTAGACCGTAATGAAATTGTTTATAACTGTTTTGTACTAAATGCGTCAATTAATATCATTTTGATTTAGATAACGAGTTTTTTGCTATCTCATAATCATAAATCAGATGTCCGCTTAGCTCCTAAAAGACATTAATTACCGGTATTTTTAGCGTTTTGGTATTTGGCACTAAAAATATTTTAAACAGGTTTACTTAACAGGCGCCTAACTATAATCCTCGCCTCAAGCTCATCTCTCAAATAAAGTTTAAATACAAATACTAATACAATTTTGAAATAAATTTATTGTACATAATTTACTACATTGTATTTAAGCATTACTGTATAAATTTTATGAAACATAAATAGGTAAATAGGTATAATGGTGAACATTATTAGTAGTACAAAAATTGGACCAAAATGTAGATCAGTGGGGATATAAAGCATTCGACAGACGTATCTCTGAGAATTAAAATATTTACAGTGCGATGAGGCTGCGATCTAACTGAGGACCATATACTTAAAGTTACGACTAAAATGAAAGATAAATACTTTTACAATAATCTTATTATAATACAAGTTTTATTTCAACACATATTCAGTTGCTAACATTGTAATCTGATAGTTTATAACATCTGCAGCGGCCCGGGCGGGCTCATGCGTCGATCCCTACTTACAAATAACAATCTTATGTACTCTTCACACTTCTCAAGTCTTGTACATCGTCTTTCCCTTTAGTTCTTATATCTTGACATTTTTACATTCGCTAAGCTAATGTATATAATACAACATTCACAAAATTTTAACAAATACACCCTCCGTCTGATGGAATTTTACACTTAAAACGATGACAAAGCAAATTATAATAAGGAATGCTAGACAAGCAACACTAGCGCCACCCTGCACTAACGTTTTTGAGTTACAACTAATTTCTAATATTGTACAAACGTATTCTATGAAATTATAAATGCCACGGTACGAATACAACGAATTAAACAATTTAGAAAACTATGAATCTTATAGATTCTCAAGTATTTGGCCTCGTAATAACGAATCATCAGTTTTCTGTATTTTTATAAATTACAAAATATATCGCCAACGGATACGAAACATTATTATTTAGTCTTATAATATTAGCCTTTTGCCGATTTAGATTTTACAAAACATGTTTATTTTTATTTATTAAAAAATTAAAAAAACAAAATCGAGTAACAGACGATCCGTTTTGATATTCAACTGTTATTCAAATATGAATGGAGGTACTGTCAAAATGAGTAAGCAAGCACAACCACTGAATAATACATTGCTCTAGAATATACATACTTAGAAAACACTAGAATTAGTGACAATTTCAAATCAATTATTTAAATCATATTTTTGGTACTTACAATTGATTTGAAAATTGATCAAGTTTGGGTATTAAATATAAAAAACGACACTGTTGTAAATTCCTTCACGTCATCGAAGACCATTTCGTGTTTGGCGTAAGACGTTTTCTTATAAAAAAAATCTTTTAAAATATTCTTATTTGTTAGCTCTACCTAAGCCCAAAAATGTTTGCCCTAACAACGTCTAACACTAGTAAGTCTTCAACACTGCTAACTGTGGAAATGTACTGGAGTGACGTCGTTATTAATTAATATACAATACAATAAAGTGTATACAAAATTATATAATGTGACCAATCACACATGCTACTGAAACTACGGAAATTAGTACAAAGACGTTAATCACTGTGGCTCTATTAAATAATATAGTTATTTTCAAAATAGCCTCTAGAAATAAAATGTAAATGGACCCCTTGTGCCCAGAATGTAAAAGGCACAAAAATATACTGCACAACGCTAACGCAAGCTAACTATTTCACAAAACGTATATTCACAACTACGCCTCAGCATGACGCGCAAGCAGAATGTAAACGTGAAGGCATGTCGGGCCGAGTGGTGACACGGGTGATGAGCGAGGGGCGAATAAAATACAGCGGCACATTCAAATAATAGTCTCACCGAATATACGATACTACATAATAAACGATTCACATTGCATGAGATTACACAGTTGAAACAATAACACGGGCGTGGCGGGCGTGCGGGCGCGCGGGCGTGCGGCGTGCGGGCGTGCGGGCGGCGTGACTAGAGCGGGGCGGCGTGGTGCAGGCGCACCTGCAGCGCCTCGCGGTCGCGCGTCACGTCGGCCAGCTCGGCGCACAGCGCGCGGCACACGCGGTGCAGCACGGCGTTCTGCTCCGCCAGCGCGCGCACGTCGGGCTCGGGCGAGCACGAGCGCGGCTTGCGGTACACCTCGAAGGCGCCGTGCATCTTGGGCGCGTCCTCGCGCACGTAGCCGAAGCCCTCCGCGTCGTACTCGCGCGGCGCGAAGGCGTCCGGCGGGAAGGCGGGCTCGCCCTCGCTGCGCTGGTTCACGAGGCGGCGCGGCGGCTCGGCGGCGGACGGAGACGCTCGCGGCGGAGGCTGCGGCGGCGGCGCCGGCGCCCCCTTGAGGCGGTTGAGGTCGAGCGAGCTGGAGCGCGTGTGGTTGCGCAGCGGGCGCGGCGGTGGCGGCGGCGGCGGTTCCTTCTTGGGCGCGTAGGGCAGCGAGGCCGGCTCGTCGTGCGCGTCCCGCGTGGGCGGCGGCGGCAGCGCGCCCAGCTTGACGGGCTTGCGCGGCTGCGGGCGCTGGATGGACTTGATCTCGGCGCCGTTGGGCGGCGGCTCTGCGGGCGGCTGCGCGTGCAGGCGCTTAGGGCTGGCCAGCTCGAAGGCGTGCGCGAAGTCGTCGCGGCGCGGGGACGTGGAGGCGCGCGTGTCGGGCTCCAGCGGCAGCGCGTTGTTGTCGGGCGTCACGCGCACGGCCACCGGGTGGAAGATCTTGGGGTCACGCTCCACGGCCGATTTGTGAAAGTCAAAGTTTACCGGCTTAGGCCCGGGGCTAGATACGCTCGATGTCGGAGAGTCGACGAACTTCGTCCATTCTTTGTTATTGACTTGGGCTTCAGTTTTCGGCGGGGTGAGTGAGGGCGGTCGTTCCTCCGGCTTCTTGACGACTGCCTTGGCGGCATCGTAGGGGTCGATGATGGGCTCGGTCTTGGGCGCGAAGTTGAAGTCGGCGGAGGTGCCGGAGCTGAACATGTCGGAGCCGAGGTCCACCAGGTCGGTGGTGAGCTGGCGCGCGGAGTAGCGCGAGTCCACGCGCGGCACGAGCGCGGCGGGCAGCGCGTCGGGCACGGGCACGTTGTTCCGCCGCAGCACGATCAGATGCATCGCTATGCTGAACTCCTCCAGTGTTAGCATGCCATCCTTGTTGATATCTGAGAGCTGCCATATTTTCCTTAAGTCGGGTACAGGTAGGTGTGATTTTTCGAAAAATAACCTGGGAAAAGAAATTTTTTGATAATCAAACTTAAATACTCATCATAAATAATGTTGCAGGGTTTTTATTTGTTACACTAGTTACCTAGCAGTCTGACCGGACAGCATGCCCCGCTCGGGCCGCAACGTCGCGAACTGCCCCGCGTAGTGCCGCGCTTGCGCCGAACTGATCGCCCAGATGTCGTCCACTGCGTCACCTTCCTCCTCTGAAGAGTGGCGGTCTGAAGACTCTTCTTCCGTACCTGTGATTAAATAAAACAGGTCATGGCCGATTGAACGAATGCAAAATCTTGGTTTTGGGAGTAGAACGCAACTTGTAAGGGAATATACGCCTTTTTTATTGTACTGAACTCACACCTGAATTCCCCGAAAGGTGGGGCACAGGTGTTTTTACAGTCCGCTTAGACAACACATTACCGGGTACAGTTAAGTTCGCAGTATATTTCTGACAGCAAGACGTTACATGTGGATGTGACCATCCTTTTGACATAGGCTTTGTCAAGAGACGTCACAGAGGTGTCGAAACAAACACAGATGAACAGACAAACACAAATGGTATAGCTTTGTTATCCAAATAGTCTACGTTTGATTGGGTTCATACAAAATCACCACACACAGCCACATGTAACAAACAAACGTCCAGCTTTGAGTAACAACTTCATTTGTTTAAACTTACTTCACTAAGGTCTAAGAAATTTAATCAGAACGCCTGATCAAATTCTTAGATTTCCTTGAAGTCTGCGTGAGAATTTCATGCGTGATATCAGAAATTTCTTCACTTCAAGTATGTCGATAATATTTAATCTAAAATTAACACACCTTATTATATTTGTGAAGGACGAATTCTACTTCAAGATTTGTATGTAAAAGAGTGAGTCATTGAAACGTTGAAAAAATGGCCTAAATTAACTAGCGCCAAAATACGAAAATATAACTAATTAAGGCCAATTGGCGCTGTACATAGAAACCAGACGAGAGAATATCTTCTTACGTACAAAATTTGTATGAAGAAAAACTTGTCTGTTATTGCAGTTTCTTAAAGTTTTTGTTATTACATTCGATTTCACTTTTATTACGATTAAAACATTGTAATACTTGAACTGCGGTTAGAAATCGGATCGGGTGTATTTTATAGGTGGTAGTGACGTAAAAGAAATAACCACGAAGCCATGCAACAGGAAGTACCGAGACCCGAGACCTGACTCGGGGCCATTATGAAATATAGAATTAATTGTATTATTTTTAAAGTGTGCGTGAATGACCCAATCCGAATCTATGAGTATCAGCGAAAAACACTTAAAGGAGTCTCGAGCCCAATTTTGATGATAACTAAAATTGGCAGCGAAACCGTTGATATCGAAAAAAAAAAACATATTTTTTTTCGAAAACCAAATGGCGTTTCGCCCGTCTAACACAATAGTAAAATATAGGCGCATTATAACACAACCGTCGAGTAAAAGCAGGTACTATAGACTACTAGCTTATAACCGCGGCTTCGCTCTCCATAAAGTACCTAGCCTATAGGTAACCGTCTCCAAGGTATCTCTATACCATCTTATATCTGAACAAAAATTTATCAAAATCGGTTCGGCGATATAGTCGTGAAAGCGTAACAAACCAATATCACTTCTGAATGTATAATATTCGTTCAGATTAGAAGCGGGTCGAGGAGAATAACCTGGAAAATGTGTGCAGATCACAAATCGGTCCCGTCATGCCGTCCCTTTTGGATAGAAGAAGAGAGAAAAAGCCAAATCTATAACACAAGTAGATTACAGGACGAGGCGATTTCCGGCCACCGTAGGTGCGGGCCTGTGGATGGCGGGCTATGGGTGGCTCGTCGTCCGATAGCAACCAGGCCCTATCGACGACGCGTCGTGTTCCACGCGCGCCTCAAAGAGCTGTCAGCAAAGAAGACGGGGCACCATAGAGTCAGTGCCTGCTAGAATTGCGGAATTTGTTCAAAAGAGTCACTGCGGCCCTGCAACGCAAAGGGCACTAAAAGGATCACGGGTGGGTCTTAGTCAGTGAGAGTCTGACACTCCCTTCCGCTCCGCCCAGAGCAGGAGAAGTTCCCTTCCAGAAAAAAAAGTAGATTACAGGAGTGGGTCTCTTACCAAGTAGTCTCGTGTGTTCCTCCCCGGTGTTAGCTGGCCACACCCCTCGGCCGGTAGCACTGTGCTCCCACACCGGGTGTACTCGCTCCGCCACGCTATTGGTCGGCGTCGGGCTTTCGCTTGCTGTACTCCACGGCGACCCAGTCTTGGGGCCTCTTCTCTGTAAACGAATAACAACTATTATTTACGACTGCTCTTAAGGCCATCGGTTCCAATGCAGACATGGTTGCCGATTACCGCTTTAGCTGACTGCAAGTTGCTGTAGCTCCAGTTCTTTTATAGAGACTCGAGTTAACTGTTTTTTTTTTAATAAATACGAGCTGTGGATGCCTCGTGGTAATAAGAATCGTCAGTTGAAGCTGACGGATCTCGACTATAACCCAGTCTAACAGTCTGTATAAAAATTAAATCACGTGAACTGAAGTTTACAAAGCGACACTGGGCTCACGTGGTTGTACATTACGACTCACAGAAACGAGGTTTGAGATCCTTCAAGTTCAGTGAGAAGAATATAGGCTGCTTAGTGTTGTTTCTATGTCTAAGGTATTTATTATGTCTTTACCAGTGTCTGGAGTATAAAACGGCTGTCTAACCTCATTTTTTTTTTAGTATAGAAGGGCGATGGACCACTAGTTAATAAATGGACGAAAGAGGAAAATTATTACCACAAAAAGACTTTTATTAATAAATAGGGAAAAAGTATTATTTCGCCATAACTTAACGTGTCCTACTGCATTGGGTACCTTTTTCATGGACGGGAAATCATCAAATGACTTCTGCTGCTCTGAGAGGAGAAGTGTCAGACTCTTGCTGACAAAAACCCGTATTCCTCCTATTGCCCTTTCCCTTCCTTGACCGCGGTGACACTTTCTATCAAATTCCGCAAAGAACAGGTACCTAGTAATTTCATTTATCGAACCCGCGTGCTGCATAGTCACCCACCATCATCGTTTTCCATCAGGAGAGCTGGTGCTTAAACGCGAGACTACCAATATTAAAAGAAAGAACTGTCGATACTCACGACACAAAAATCGATAGCAATTATAACGAATTATCTCCTAGTGTTTGCAAAACTAGCGTCGTAAATACACATACCTAAAGGCACATGTAATTATGAATATGTATCAGTAAATTAACAGCACACCTGCAAGGTCAAGCGCACACTAAAACTGTAGCGGCGACAGTATGGCATATTGATACGCCATCTTGTTGCACAGCTTTGTTCATTTACTGCTTTATTATATTATTTTTAGGGAAAACATCAAATCATGACATAATAAATAATCCATATTCAATATTCTAAAGAGGAAATATTTATTTTGTTTGTTTGTTAATACCGAATAACCTCCGAAACTGCTGGACCGACTTGAACCATTTTTTCACCAATGGAGCTACATTATCAGCAAGTAACATGGGCTATATTTTATCCCCCTCCCCCTCCGCCGGAACTAAGCGGATGAAACCGCGTGGCGCTGCTTACTAGCAGCGCCACGCGCAGCGCAGCGCAGCGCAGCGCAGCGCTATATTACTATATACAACGATTAACAAAATAAACGCAATAACTCATAAGGGATCATTCTCTTTATTATTAACAAGTTTCACTATGGGACCAAAACTGAAATCGCGAAAAAAAATATCCCATACATTTCTGTGCATACAGCTCAACAAAATGTACTGAACAGCAAATTTTTTTTCGCGGGTTTTTGTGTTTGCGAGTTCCATACGAGAGAAATTTTGAGAAGCTTTTCTTTTTTGTTTCTGAAACTCAAAAAAATATATATCTGCTCTTGTTCTCTTCATCAAACAAAAAAAATTCAACCTAATACTATTATACTGGGCAACCATATTTATACAGAGCAAGACAGCAAGTACAGCAATTATTTGGAATTAAAACTGGCAATTGATTGGATACTAATTATTTCTAATTTTGGAATAATTATCATATACATATATATTTGTGGCTAAATTGGTACAATTTTGGTTTTCACAGCTGCACAACAAAATCAATAATACTATGTAGATGAAAACTGTGTACTTGTTTGTTTAAATTAAACAATAGTTTCACTATCGAAAGAATACAGAAAAAATAAATAATATCAAGTTCGTTTTTTCAAGACCTGCATGTATGATGAGTGCCTGTTCTAGTAAATGGGTGTGTGAAATTTCATATTATTCTACAAATGTAAATAAATACAGTTTATAAATTATGATTAACTAGCAGCGCCCTGCGGTTTTACCAGCGTAGTTCCCGTTCCCGTGGGGATATGGGGATAAAATATATATAGCCTATCTTACTCAGGGTGAATGTTGCTTTCTAATGGTGAAAGAGTTTTTGAAGTCGGTCCAGTAGTTTTTGAGTTTATTCACTACTAGCAGAGCCCCGCAGTTTGACCCGCGTAGTTCCCGTTCCCGTGGAAATACGGGGATAAAATATAGCCTATGTCACCCGGGGATAGCGTAGCTTCCAAGCAGTGAAAGAATTTTTCAAATCGGTTCAGTAGCTTCAAAGCCTATTCAATACAAACAAACAAACAAATCTTTCCTCTTTATAATATTAGTATAGACATACAAAAATATAAAAATACACATCTTTCCTCTTTATAATATTAGTATAAACCACACACCAGAACTAGCCCAATCACTGAGGGTGAACATAATAAAATACCATTACAATAATATTTTTTCAATTCCTGAATGTATATAGTTTTCCAAGGATCTGATTGTGTATTGATGTCAGTATTTCTTAATCAGTACATCGTACACGTTCTAATTTATCAAAGCCAACACTACAAAGAAGTTATTCATTATATTTGTTCAAATATACCGTGATGCAAGAGAAACAATTACAATGGTAATAGTGATAAACCCGTAAAACCATGAGAAACATAATGCAGTCTAGTATCACAAACCGTTTGTCTTTTCCATTTCACAACCCAATTTCTTTTTTATGTGAACAGTGTTGTTTACTCGTAATTCATTGAAATAAAAAAGTCTCCATCAAACACCTGACCTAAAGTACAGAGAACAGATGTTACATTGTTCTGTTATCAACATACACTCTCAAGCTATGAGCTGGTTATTAACCTGACTGATAAAAAGTTGTCACGAAAAAAAATGCTTTATCTTTTGTTAAGACTTAAAATACCGATCACAAGTAATCACAACACATTTACTGTACTTACAAATAATTTCATAAATGAGTGAGCATATTTGGTTAAGATTACTCATTCCACATAAAGAATAGTACAGAAAGAAAAACTTGTATACTGTGAATGCACACAACAATTTATTTAAACAAACGAAGCTAACGGGCACAAGACCCTAAAAGAAGATTTTGAAAACACCGATTAGGAAAATTTTTAAAAAGATGATTAGGGCGAATTAAATTTACTCCTCGAATTAGATTTCTTTATTAAAATACCTTATTATTTAAACTTAAGGAGCTAAATAATAATATCATAATAACAATATCATTGATTAATGCGATAAAAAGTGGTGGATATTCAAGAAGAGTTACTATGTCACTTAGCTACCAAATAATTTCAAAAGCAGCCTCATCAAATGAGATATGCTAGCTTTATAATAAAAGAAACGGAGTTCCCGACGATTTATCAGTTTAGGCTACTTTGTCAAAAGGCTTCCTTCTCCCGTCAGATACGAATAAATTCACTATTAGGACATGTGACACAATTGCTCAGAATATATTTTATTCACCATCCTTTTAAAAATTATCCAAATTGTAATTTCCAGTCATCAGATTTGAGGAAAGCCTAATATTTTTTATTTTTCATGTTAAAAAGTGCTAGTATATGAAACATTTCAATATCTTTTCAGCATGATTCACCTACGATTCTATTGGGAAACGTAAGTTTAATTAGGTCAACATGATGGCAGAGAATGTTATTTTAACCAATGTATTGCGAAAATCTACTGCTACAATCGGCTACACCGACCCCTCAGCATCCGGCCCACTAGGCATTTGCCTGATTTACCTACCTATGGCCAGTCTGGGACAGCAAACCACTTCATTAACCCAAGCTAATAAGTTGATCAGAGAAAATAGTTTAATGATACAAATGGCCAATGACCTTTCAGCCCTAATATACCAGCAATACCTTGCGAGATAAATATTATTATTTTTAGCTCAGTGTTTTTGTTGCTATCAGAAAGATCACTGCTCCAGTAATAAAACTGGGTCATACATACACTAAGCTCGCTTTTCTTGTCATAATAGTTAATTATTCTTACTAAATAGTATATTCTTAGAGTTTATTTAGTAATTAGGTCGGTATTAAACTTGGTTAACCAAAATTATGGCCATATTGTTAAAGTAGAAAGACTGAAATGATGTAATGAAATGTGAAAATAATGGCATTGACTCAATAATAAATATTATTATGAGATTATTTTAATTAATATGTAATATCTTAATAATACAAAAACAAGAAAACTCACCCCACGTGATCCTGATCGCTGTGACAAAGTTTCGGATTCAATTTCAGAGTCTGTACTTAATCCTTCAGTGGTATCATGAGACAATGCTTGTGGGACATCACTGTCCGACAAATTAGATGACAGTCTTATAGGCTCATATGCACCAAGAGTTCCACCAAAATTCCTTTCCCTTTTACTCAAGTGATGTTGGTGATCATGTGGTGAATTTGATAACTGTATCAAGTCAGCGTTAGCTTCAGAATTAAGGGCCCATGTGAACCTCGGCAGGGGTAAGTCAACAGGAGTAGACAAAAGCTCTGGCTTTACAGTCATATTTGTCTGATGTGCTGCTATAAGTTTCAGTGCTGAATAAAATTGTTTTCGGTTCATGTGACTCAGTGACGCACAGCTATTAGGAGCAACGCTTATATCCATGATCTGTAACATATAATTAGTGCTCATAATCACTCATTCACCAAATGTGTTATCGTACGCCTAACCTATACTACTAATTACCTGTTTTAGGACATCGTTATGTACATTTGATGACCGGAACAATTCTGTTGCTTTTAAAATCGGTATTTTCCCATTGGATTCCTCGTCACAACATAAAAACAAATCACCGAAATATCTCATTTCGGTTTCTGTCAAATTGAGATCCTCCATTATAGTAATAAAATAACAATATTATGGACTTCTACACAGTGTCTTCAGTTTGTTATTAAATAAGCAACATAAACAACCATTATCTATTAATGTACACCATATTCATTGATAAATAGACGGATTCGAAACTTGTACATCACAAAATTTACACGAAGCAAACCAAATGTCAGTGACAGACAGCTGCCTGATGCGGCCATTAAATTTTTAGAGCTCGCTTTCACGTTCAGAAACCGGCAATGGAGTAGTCGTAGTACAATCGGTATTTTTTAGTAAATAAGTAGACTCCGCGTCAAATAAGAAACAGAAAAAACACACCGCCCGATTGCTCAAACTTGAATTATTATTATAAAATGCGCTTAACACCCAGCAAACCTGCAAATGTTATTCTAGCAGAATATTGGGTGTATTCCCGTTCGTCCCCTCGACTTCGTTCCCCGAGGGGGACGAACGGGAATTTACAAAAATAATATTTAATTTGTTCCCGATCGTCCCAATCCTAATTCAAGGTATAAATTGGTGTAAACAATAAACAAACATGCGATTTCAGCTACCCCGACAGATTTGCTATCATTTATTGAAATTAACAAAAAAACCGCTTGTTCGATTTCGATAAAATTTTCATTGGACCATTTGGGAAGTATACCCTTTCCAACAAAAAAAGAATTTTTCTAATCGGTTGGCAAGCGACGGAGTTATGTGCGAACAAACATAAAAAAAAATACAAACATCCGAATTGAGAACCTCCTCCTTTTTTAGAAGTCGGTTAAAAATATTGCGAGTTATCGCAAAGTTGATTCTGTGATTTTTATTCCTTAATAAATGACTGATATTTCTTTCAAATTTGTTTTTTTTTACCAATTAAAACCACCAGTCTTATATTATTAGGTGGGGAGCAATAGACCTAAAGAAAAAAATTAATAAATTATTCCCATTCGTCCCCTAAAAAATTTAGAGGGACCATCGGGAAAATAAATAACGAATTCCCGTTCGTCCCCCTCGGGGGACGAAGTCGAGGGGACGAACGGGAATACACCGAATATTGAATATCATAGAAAGCATAGAATATACTAATACAAATAAAGCTGCAAAATCTACCTCGTCGAGGCAACTAACTATGGATGCAGCTAATTTAAAAGTGGGATAACATTACTCCAACAGAAACTATTTTTTTTTTAAATCAAATAACTTATATATAATTATTACCAAATCAACAAAATTAAAAAACTTCGCAACAGTCAGAGAAGCTCGAGAATTTTACATTCAAAAGAGGGGTTAGAGACACGATTTTGCTGGAGCAATATACACTCGTAGGTATGTTTTTTCTAGAAAGTTAGAGCCAAAATAGGTTTCGCGGTGCCGTAACATACCGGATCACATTAGTTCCCGAAATCAAAAATCTTTTGTACAGGGATGGTGTTACGACGAACCTACTTCCAAAAGGAGGTGGTTCTGTATATTTTTTTTATGAGTGTGGTAGGTACCCTAGCTAAGCTCTGCGAAGCCAGAAAAAAAGGGTGGGTTACTCTCGTAACAACTTATCTATTGTATTGTATAAATACACGGGGTTCTTATTAATTTTCAATATAAGCATAGCCAGTAAAATACGCTGCCAGCTTCTACGTCGCGTACTTTGTCCATTTTCAGATCGGAATAAATAAAATAGGTATATATTTTACTAGCAGCCCCACGGTTTCATCCGCGTATTTCCCGTTCCCGTGGGAACACGGGGATAAAATATAGCCTACGTCACCTGGGGATAGTGTAGCTTCCCAACAGTGAAAGAATGTTCAAATCGGTTCAGTAGTTTCGAAGCCTATTCAATGGAAACAAAAAAAACAATCAAATCTTTCCTCTTCATAATGTTAGTGTAGATTAGATAATAATATGCTCTGCATTAACTATCTCACACTTCAGGACGCTGACTACATAGCCAGTCTAGTGAGTCTGACTAAATCGAATCCCTTGATCGAAAAAAAAGGGAAAACAAACAATAAAATAATTTCGTAATTTTTATTGAGTTCTGATGTAATTGCGATACTGCAATAAATATATAAATGAGACAATTTATATGTGTAGTTAACCACTATCAAAGTGGTTAAATAATAATTTAGATTTGTCCGCTATACTTAAGCTTAAATTATAAAAGTCGATCTAGTCGACAAAATCATATTCTTAAACATTCATAACAACATTTATCTCTACGAAATCTAACATTTAATCCTTGGTCTGGATGTACTTGATGAGATCGATAACGCGGTTGGAGTATCCGAACTCGTTGTCGTACCAGCTGATAAGCTTGACGAAGTTGTCGTTGAGAGAAATGCCGGCAGCGGCGTCGAAGACGGACGAGTGGTTGTCACCAATGAAGTCGGATGACACAACTTGCTCCTCAGTGTAGCCCAAGATACCCTTCAGGGGGCCGTTGGCTGCCTCCTTAACCTTCTGTTTGATAGCGTCGTAGCTGGCGGGCTTGCCCAGGCGGACAGTGAGGTCGACGACTGACACGTTCGCTACGGGAACACGGAAAGCCATACCAGTCAGCTTTCCGTTCAAAGCAGGAATGACTTTGCCGACGGCCTTGGCAGCGCCAGTGGAGGCGGGAATGATATTCTGCTGAGCACCACGTCCATCGCGCCACAGTTTTCCAGAGGGTCCATCCACGGTCTTCTGGGTAGCGGTGGTAGCGTGTACGGTGGTCATCAGACCTTCAATAATGTCGAAGTTGTCGTGGATGACTTTAGCGAGAGGCGCGAGGCAGTTGGTCGTGCAGGAAGCGTTGGAGATGACCTTGTAAGATGGGTCATAAGCTTCCAGGTTGACACCACACACGAACATGGGTGCATCAGCACTGGGGGCAGAGATAATGACCTTCTTGGCTCCACCTTCTAAGTGGGCAGACGCCTTTTCAATGGTTGTGAAAACACCAGTGGATTCGACGACGTATTCAGCGCCAGCCTTGCCCCATGGGATAGCCTTAGGGTCCCTCTCGGAGAAGACGGAGATTTTGTTGCCGTTGACTACGAGGAAGCCATCTTGCATATCAACGGTGCCCTTGAAGCGACCGTGGGTGGAGTCGAACTTGAAGAGGTAGACCATGTAGTCCAGGCCGATGAAGGGGTCGTTGATAGCAACAACCTGGGCGCCCTTCTCGATGGCAGCGCGGAGGACCAGACGCCCAATGCGGCCGAAACCGTTGATACCGATTTTGGACATGTCTGTAATAGAAAAAATAATGAAAATTAATTAACGTCATAAAATCAATTGATGGTAGATGGAGAATCATCGTAATAGGGTATTTTACTGTAAAAATCTAATTAGTCCGTCTGATAGAGTTAGAAAAAATATTGGACACGTATTTTTTCTTTTTTCACGTAAACAAAAAATGAAGACGATACAGTGCGTTGAAAACTCACGTGACGTCACTACGTTGCACAGTGGGCTGAAAATCGGCTTCCATAGACTTAGGGATTTCAATTTGCAAGTGCTTGTTTTTATGTCGGATATCGCTTCTATTAGTCATTACTATGTACAAAAATGACACCCGAGTTAATTCTGCCCAAAAACGAAGGAAATATAATTTTTTTACGAAAAATTTGTATGAAGCTAGTATGAAAAATCGAATTTTCTCCTAAACGGCATGTTTAACCGTAATATCCTTGGAGGTGGTCATAGTGCTAATTATTTATGATTTTTTGGTTGGCGATCGGACGAAAAATTTAATGCCGTTTTTTTTTTAAAAATCGTCAAAATATTTTTATTTGTTTTTACGTATGAAACGATTCCTTTTGGTGTTTATGTTGAAGAACACGGACTTTTAACTACACATAACATAAAATAGCATCACTCCTATATTTTCGAAGGAGTTGGCAGAGGTTTATAGTACACCCACACGTAGACAACTATGTTTGAGCTAGATAATTATCAACACAAAATGAGTTTTAAAACTTTTCATACAACCAAATGACCAATTGTTTACTCTTCTAATGAGTCCAAAAAGAAGTAATTAAGTAACTACACTGATTAGGTCTTCTAATGAGTCTTAATAGGTGATTTAATGATTTTCAATATCTCACGACAATGCCAACTATGGATTACATTCAACATTTCCTGATAAGTAAGCTAATTTGTTAATTAGCAGTGCTATGAGTTCTAAGAATAGTTAGTGACAATTATAGATTTTCATTAGCTAATGAGGAGATAACTAATGAGGGTAGTTAAATAATTATTGGCGTTTTGCAATAAAAGGGCTAAAGTTTTGTTTTATAATTTAATTTGTTCACAACTGTGTAACTGCTAACACTAAATCAGCGACTATAAAATCTTAGAATGGAAAGTTTAATCACCAATTTAGACTTGTTTGTTCTTCTACGAAGTGAGAGTACTTCATTTGATCATGAAGTATTGTTCAGTGCATTTGTATCCCGCATAGGCGATTGCCTGTCTGACGAAGATCGTGTTGTTCTCAAAGAATTTTGTCGGAGATTTACGCGAGCCGCTTTACAAAGGTGGCAGAAATCCAACCGATTCCTTGATAATTTCAGGAGAAAGTACGAGAATTGGTTGGGAGCAAATATTGATTGGCCGAGTTTTGTGCAAACTTTAGTTAATCTTTAAAATTACATCTGGAGAGCAGGTCGATATAATAAAATTTAGAGATTATGCTCGCAAAACAGCAGAAAAGTACGTATTATTATACGACTGGTACTACATGTCGTCAACCGTTCATAAGTTATTAATCCATGGGGCTGACATAATCGAGAAAAATAATATTGTGCCGATTGGGACTCTCTCAGAAGAAGCCTCAGAGTCTCGAAACAAAGATTTTAGGAGGTTTCGAGAACATCATTCGCGGAAAAGAAGCAGGCAGGATTCTAATCAAGACATTTTAAATATGCTTGTTGTTTCTTCGGATCCTTTGCTAAGTGCACAAAGGCCTAAGTTAGATGCCAAGAAAAAGCAGAGCTTTTTTGCTGAAACTCTCGACTTAATTCAATTTCAGGAAACTGAGTTCGAGTTTTTGGATATATCCAATCTGGATGCTGACTCAGAATTGGAGTCTGACAACGAGAGTGATAAGGAAAATTTGTAAAAAAAATATATAAGTATGTACATATTTGTAAATTTGTATTTGAGTGTGTTTGGGTTTTTTTGTAATATTTAATGATATTTTTTATTTATTTTACTTTATTTTACAAATGCGTAGTGTTAATTCCTTAAATTAAATTATTTTGTATATAATATAACTTTATATGTTACTTTAATAATAATTTGATAATCTTTTTTTATTTAAATAATATAAATGTGTCAAAAACAGCAGCTTTTTTATTTCATTTTTCTTGATTCGTGTGTTCTTAATATTTGGGTTAATAACATATCGAACTTTTTAACTTGGACACTAAAAAGGATCGTTTTACATGTAAAAATAAATAAAAACATTTTGACGATTTTTAAAAAAAAAACGGCATTAAATTTTTCGTCCGATCGCCAACCAAAAAATCATAAATAATTAGCACTATGACCACCTCCAAGGATATTACGGTTAAACATGCCGTTTAGGAGATAATTCGATTTTTCATACTAGCTTCATACAAATTTTTCGTAAAAAAAATATATTTCCATCGTTTTTGGGCAGAATTAACTCGGGTGTCATTTTTGTACATAGTAATGACTAATAGAAGCGATATCCGACATAAAAACAAGCACTTGCAAATTGGAATCCCTAAGTCTATGAAAGCCGATTTTCAGCCCACCGTGCGTTGCTACAATTATTACCAGCGACGTGACGTCACGTGAGTTTTACGTGCCCAATATTTTTTGTAACTCTATCAGACGGACTAATTAGATTTTTACAGTAAAATACCCTATTGTTAGACCTGTGAGTCAGTTGGGTACCTATATCTTTCTAAGTACATATTGATAAATATGTGTAGGTAGTCTGATTTCATCAGAGATAATGCCAAACATTATATTAATTGACAAAAGGCTGTAATTGCATTGGTATCCCTAATATGAATTCTCATAACGACGTTTATCAATTTAATATTATTAATAATTTAGAAATAAGTTGAAAGTATTTGTTTTTTTTTTTCGCAATGGAGGTAGGTGTCTTTTGCTAGAAAAAACTAGTAAATTAATGAAAACAAGCAAATATAATGAAATAAAATACAGGGGATACCTAACAAGGTCAATTAGAACTGTCGGAAGATGAGTCTCTGGACCACTGAATGGACCATATCATTTTGTAATACCCCCATACAATATTAATGTTCCTAGGTACTCAATCTATCACGAAAAAAATAAATAGGGTAATATGTCCTACTCAATTTATGACGAAAAAATATATAGAAAACGCTTTAATAAAATAACATTATGTTTGGCATTTAAGAAAATAATGTTTTGGTTTACCAAAACTAAACCCAAGTTGCATAAACATGAAACAAATATTAGTACGTGACAACAGACAGCACAGCCAGACGCACCTTCATGATTCAGATAGGTAATCTCAGTACGTGTTTCCTCAAAGGAATAATGGAGATGAATTTGGTGCAATTTCTTGTAAAATAATATATAATCTATTTTTGCTCCAATTAGCTTATTTCCAGTCAATCAATAAAGACCGTTAAATTTAGACTATCTATGGCGTTTTACAGGCCTCCGGCGGCCGTAGTGCATTTCAAGGTCACAGGAAACGTACGAGTTAGATATCTTATTAAAATCTTGATATTAATAGCATCGGACAAGTTTGTGTTAGGAAATATATTAGAAAGGTAGGTAGGTACTTATTAAATTAGCGTATAGACAAAAACCACTTAAAATCAGGAAATACCTAACTAATGAAAAGAAAATTATTTGAATAGCGAGGAATTAAATGCTGGCTTTAGACGGACTAAATGCAGCAAATCAATATAACCAAATCAGATTATATTGATTCCAACTTGTAGTTGGCAGGGATGTTTGCTTGCACGTAGGTCAGTTACAGAAATATAAATAGCAAATTCCGGAAGCCGATGATATAATCGTACCGGCTTCGATTATTTGCTCACATTTATTCATTGCATTTCATTGTTGCAAACTTAGATCATCCTGTAATTAGTGTAGGACGATCAAATACCGGCCGGTATGGAGGTCATGTAGAGGTCACTCATAAAACGCCATAAAACACAAACGAATCGAAAAGTATGTAGTAGCTTCTAATATACGATAGACAGATTAGCATAATCGTCCAAGAATTGCAACTGCAAATAGGTGCTTGAAAGAAGACTTGGAACAAAATAATGTAAATCGGCGAACTCGCGTATCGCTACGTGGTAAAGAAATAAACGCAGCAAATTATGCAATACCTACGCTTATAATGATTTAACTAAGCTTGAAAAGACAATGGTGTTTGAAATTAATTAACATGTAATTGTTTGTGAACACTTACCGGAATAAATTTATGTGGAAATAGGTAAATAAGTGACTCCACGTATGCTCACCACGAGATGGAGTTTTAAAATGTCAGCTGAAGGACAAGGCGACAAGGCAGGACGGGCGTTGGATAATAGACAACTTCCAGAAGATCAATGAAACATAGAGCAGGCAAAAATTTTGTAGACAGGACAGAGCACATACAGTCCGGTTACCGTTATTTTACCCCTTCTCGTTTATGTATACTCATGATCGATTGATCGTTATTTTTTAATTTCGTTGCTCTTTAATGTTTACATTCAGGTTTTTTTGCCCATTAGGGCCACGTAAAAATGGTAGTTTATGACACTGTATAGTTTTCTAATATCCAAGTATTTCTTTTTGCGTTGGAATATACTAGGTAGAAATGACATCACCGTACAATTCCAATAATTTAGATACTTAAATTACACGATTTTTTTTGTTATTGTATTGCCACTGACAGATGACTTGTGACAAATTGGGTTGATTGGATTTTATACATTGGTGATATCCGACGACTGCTTGTATGCGTTATTTTATGCATGAAATTCTACATCGTTATAATAACTATGATGTGCCCCTATATATATGTAACGGACAAGATTTTCATTAGTATGGTAAAAAGTATTTTATGCTTGTTAGGGTCAAAAAACTCATCACGAAAGAAGTCTTGAGCTGGACCTCATTTAACCTAGTTACGGATCTTAAATGATGCTTAATCTACAGTCCCTCCTCTATTATCTCGCAAATAGTCTATGCACCCTAGTGATTTCATTCTGAATAACCGGTACCTACTAAAGTGTATTTTTTACCGGTTTTTTAATGTTCAGATTTATTCAATTTAATTTTTATCTTAGCCAATAGTATTAAAATGCTTACAATTTGATCACTTTGTTTTAGGTAAGTACCTACATAACAACGTACATTTTTGTTTATGTTGTAATAGTAAATTTTTACTTCTCACTAAAGCGCGTTATTTAAAACGTCACCAAATACGTGTCGTCGAGTACTAAACATTCAAAATATTAATGATTTAATCAAAATCTATAAATGAGTCAGGCCAAGTTCAACGGGAATGGTTATAAAAGTGGGAATAAATGGTTTCGGCCGAATTGGCAGGGTAATATTTAGAACGTGTCTTCAGAATCCTGACATTGAGGTAAAATGTGTCTTGCACATTTTTTAACCCATGAACTGTTTGGTTAAAGTATTATGTATTTCGTAGGCATCGTAGTACTAAGCGGTAGGTCAGCTATGCTTTATAGTACAAGACGGGCGGCCTGAAATGATAGCGGGCTAAGTATTTGGAAGGTAGATAGAGGCTTTCGTTCAGCAATAGACGCGTGTTTGCTGGAATGTACCATATATCCCTTTACCTGATCCCATGATGAATAACACCTCCGACGCCGCAATAAACGTGGTCACCTCACAAAAGCCCAAAAGGCCAAGCGGGTAGCACGAAATATTGAAGGTAACATAAATTGTAAATATTTTTTTTATCTTTTCATAATTATTACTTCCAATGGCAATAATTTCCTAAATTTTGGAAGAGAACTAAATTAATTTTTTATCTTTTTATTTAATATCATTTGAAAGCTAACAAAATTACCTTTCAAATGATAGGAATAAAAAAATAATTGTAAAAAAATGTTTAGAGCATCGCGCGATGAAGTAATTCCAGTTTATTGCTCGCTAGTTATGTTGTTTGGGCCCACACGATGGTACATAACGTCCTTATCTACATGATTATGCAGTCGATACGAGAGCGGAAAAACTATGGAATGAGCAGATTTGTGAAAGTTCGAATAAGTCTTACAATCATCATCAACCTTCTGCCCTAATCCAAATTATATTTTTCAGGGAAATAATCATTACAGTTTGACTCAATATACCTATCAAGAATTTATTTTCCACGGTCTACCAGTGACCCCCAAACGTCTTTACCTTTTATAATGTATTCTGCGTTGATTGCCACAGTTATCTGCGATTAACGACCCAGCAATCGACATCGAATACATCTGCTATTTGATTAAGTTCGACTCGACTCATGGCAAATTCAAAGGCAACATCACACACACGGAGAATGGAGTTAATATCGATGGTAAATATTGCCTATTCTTATAACTAGCTCATAGTTGCGTCCTCGTGACATATACTACAGAAACCGTATTTTTTTGTCGGGTAACAAGTAGTAGCCGTAATGGCTCTCAGCTTTACCTAGTGTAAATAGCTTTCAATCAGTATTGAATTTTCCTAATTGGATTATTAGTAGGTAAGTACATACTTTCTCTATAGGCTACCTCCTATGGAGCCTCCAGAATAGGTGGAGCGACGATCTTCGCAGGGTGACTAGTTGCCAGCTGTATAGTGAGTGTCGGGGTAGGTAATGTCGTACGATTGATGGGTATGCCCATGTCCTTATATAGTTTGATGATGTTGGTTATGCTATTGTTAAGAATAGTGATCTTTTATGAGAAATAAAGCCAAACTTCAAATTGAAGTCCTCAGCCAGCGGCGGACTTTATGGCGTAGATCATTGGGATCCCCAGGGGATAGAGAATATATGAATCGAAAATCTTTTCCTAAGAATACAATTTTTATTTTAATCACCCTGACATAGGTGGGTACTTACTAAATTTTCAAGTGACAAAATTGCTACGGTCAAACAAAGCCGATCTGAACGATCGAATTCCGAAAATTCGATGACACTTCTCTCAAAAAAAAAATGTAGGTAGGTACCTACTATGAAATAACTTAAAGCTAAAAAAAAGATACAAATATAAAACGTTCTAAATATAAGGTTTTTTGAACACGGACACGTGTTCCTTATATTTGGAACGTTTTACCTACCTATATATTTAGCAATAAAATTCGATGTTCCTGCAAAAGAGAGGGGGCGACCACCCTCTAAGCCCGCCACTGCTCACAGTACCCACCTATCAGTTTTTTGAGTAGGTAGTGACTGCCACCCTTCAGACAGTCATTAGGGGCGATAATAGCTGAAGAGCTAATCTGGTGATATTCATCCAATGACCCAGTGTCCCTTCAAAGTCAATTGATTTATTTATGTAAGTACATACCTACTAACATTACCCGATAGTAGGTAGATTATGCCCTGAAATCTTGTTGTTATAAAGTAAAGTAGATAGGTAGGTATAACATAATATTTACTATCTTTCATAATTTGTTTCGCTCTTATCATTGTTTTGGTTAAAATAAGACGCCTTCTTTTTAACCTATGAATGACATGTTAAACTATAAGATAGGGGAAGATTAGAGAGTTCAATTTGAGCAGGGGCGCTTTCGATGCCTTGTCGGCTTTATGTGATGCCGATGATACCTATAACTTAACCCGGCTTCTTGCGCTAGCTCTTTTGTATCTATGTCACAAGTTTACTGCACGTAGGCAATAAGTCCAGTTGCGGAATTTGTTCGAAAGAGTCACCGCAGCCCTGGAACGCGGCGGGCACAAGAAGGATCACGGGTGGGTTTTAGTCAGTAAGAGTCTGACACTCCCTTCCGCTCGCGCCCAGAGCGGGAGAAGTCATTTGATGATTTCCCATCCAGAAAAAAAAGGCAATAAGTCCAGCTACCCTACCATGACGTCTTAAATCCATCATGATTCCTGTGTCAGAGAGAGACGGAGTTACACGAGACCATAGAGAATGTAACCACTAGAGAGCGTATAGGCTGATTTCTTCTAAGCAAACGACTCACTACTGCGGGCCGGGGAACGAGGAAGAATGCGCGGCTGCAATTGGTCAGTTCAAGGTCAAGTTGCGTAGGTATGCCTATCGTTAGGGTTGCACTACTTCATTAGGGGAAAATAATCGATATCGATAAAATGGATTTTAACCTTATGAAAAATACTCAATTAAAATCATAGAAACAATATTTAATCAAATTAATTAATTACAAAAATAAACAGACGTATCCTGTTATTATTGATTTTTAAAATGAATTATTTTGGTAGGTATATGTTTTTTGAATCAAAGTTTTAGGGTCCTTGTTCTTTGTAAAAAAGAAAAACGAGCGTCTACATATTTCTGAATTATGCATCTTGCTTATTATACATTATATATAATTATATTATTAAATTATATCCAATCAGAGATTTTAAGACCGATCTAAAAATAATAAAATAAACGATCGGTCTCGGTCGGGGACAGAGAGAAACAAATAAATCCCGAAACTTGCATAAAAAATACTGACGAACTGAAAACTCCTCCTTTTTTAAATCGGTTAAAAGTAGACAGGTATTTTATCACAGTATGTGAATAGAATAAAAACACATAGTTTTTTCGATATCGACTTTCAGCTAGCTATTATTGACACCACTATTTTTCTCGATAAAAATACAAAGAGAAAAAAAGGGATAGAAGCATTAGGATTGTCTAATGAAAGAACGAGACGTTTCCAAAAGACATCAACGCGGAACTCAACAGTATACTTGTTTACCCCAAACACCATTTTAAATAGACCCCCGCGGTGACTCATAATCTGATTAAATCAAACATAATTTTCGTTCGCTTTACTTATCGATGAAAAGTTATGGCATCCTTTTTGTATCTAGATGTCTTGGAATGCTTCCCGCACCATTTCACCGCGCATGAAGGCATTTGCATACGATAAAATTGCATAAAAAGTTATCAAAATTTGAATTAATCTAGCGTGCACACAGGTCTGACACTTGGTCACAACTAAAATGGTTACTCTTACCGTAGCCTATTTATAGGCGACAAAATACTAATCATTTTCGAGCGTCGGGGCACTGTATGCGCAGTCAAGTGGTTATATTGTCTTTGCACGAGACGAATAGCACTATCCCTTTCCCTCACACTGAATCATGATAGCATTGGCAGTTCGTAGTACGGCCACAGGTAGGTATTTTTGTGGGGTACCTACATGTTTCTTACTAAGACTTCTGATACTTAAATATTAGTTTACTAAGAAATAGCCTAGATAAAAAATCATCTCTCAGGTCACTATACCTGAAAACACATATCCACACATTCAAGGTCATAAAACTAGATCCATACAGGCTCCCTCTGAAAGTTTACATCAGCAACTTTATCGCCATTGAAAATGGTAACGTCAGTCTACACTAAAATTTATTGTCAAACAATTATAATTTATTTATCTTTACTTACACAAGTAGAAAATGTTGTACAATGGCGACTTAATGACTTAGGCATTTTCTACCAGTCGACTTCAGGGCGCTGTAGAGACAGAACAAGATACGTGTAGCGTAAAGGAAAGACAAAGATATTTTAATAACACCTATAGTCATATGTTTACTTAGTCTCTAAAGGCATTTCGCACCTTTAGAATTAAAGGGATTTAACTCAAAAATTGAAATTTTTGGCAAATGAGCAAGAATTAAAATCTTTAAAGTGTTCGGTAAAAAAACAAATTATATCTCCCGAGACCTATGTACCTATGTATAAACTGCCCCTTTCCCAGTCATATTGCGGAATGTTTTTCATCACTGGCTTTTAGAGTATGTTTTTTACGTTAATTATAAAGCTAAATTATAAGTAACAGGAATTTTGAGTTAAGCCCCTTTAATTCTGAGAGTGCGATTTTATTTCTTAACTACTTCTGAGGCAGGTAGGTTTGCGGGACTTTACACCCTGTTCCCCATACCTACATAAAATTAAAAGCTCATATTGCAAGAGCTAACGTTTCCTCGGTACGATACAGGTCGGCTCATCAAAGTGTTTCGCGACAAGCTGCCTCACACGGTGCCTTGGCAGATTGCAGGGGTGCAGTACGTCATCGAGGCATCAGGAATGTTCACTTGTCTTGAAAAGTCTTCGGTAGGTGCTAAATACTTCTTCACCCTAGTAACCATAAACAGACATATTTTGTGAATAGACATTGGATCCTTTTCATTCCGTCAAAAAGCATTCTTAATAATTGTCACAATGACTACAGGCGAGCCAGATACGTTTAGGGAAGGTTCATATCTGACGGAACATGCGTCGAAAAAACACTCGAGCGTTCACACTCGACGCACTAACGTATCATCGGTCGAGTGTGAACGCTCGAGTGTTTTTCTATACATTTGTCTGTTCTGGCGTTACGCGACCGATAATACGCGACGCATGTTCCGTCAGATATGAACCTTCCCTTATGTATATACAGACTGATATACATTTAAGAGAAAATAACGAGAAATACAGAAAGAGGAGCACAAAAACCTGCAATTTTTGTGTTTGCTTTCTTTTTTCCTTCCTGTCATCCAGCCGCATTCTGATGACTTGATGAAGGTTGTGGGGATCCGCTGGATGCGAGAAGTACAAGACCGGCCGTGTGGTGACGCTTTGGGGAGGCCAAGTTTAGCAGTGATGACGAAGATGATTCTGCATGCTAGTTGGGAGATAAGAAAAAGTCTCAAAAGCAACAACAGCCCTTGTTCCACTGCTGGTCAAAGGCCTTCCCAACTTCTTCAGAATTCTTGATCTGCTGTACTTTTTCCCAACCTCGTTTTGACGACTCTTCAAGCCTAACTTGATGCAGTTGAATACTAGTATTTCACAAAATTGCACCTGCAGTTATTAATACAGCGGGCGTACCATGAGGTGTTAAAACGTGAGTCTTCCGAGCGAGAAAGAGGGATAGAGTTATACACCCTATATAGCTCCATCCCTTTTTCTCGCTCGGAAGACTCACGTTTTAAGACGTCATGGTACGCCCGCAGATCTCTGAACTGTTTAGCAGATTCTTAATTCAAATTCAGCAGCTAATCAGTCGATATGAATAGCTCTAGACAAAATTATAGGTAGTAAAATAACAGAAGTACCTAATTTTTTTTCAACCCATCAGGGTCACCTGGCCAGTGACTGTGTGAAGCGCGTGATAGTGACAGCGCCCAGTGCGGATGTGCCCATGATCATTCTGGGCGTCAATGACAATAAACTGAATGCAGGTAACCTATTAGGGATGAAGACGAATGATTTTATTAACGCGTTTGCATACCATTGAGTGGGTCAAGAGAATATAATGCATGTAGGATTAGTTTGAACACTGAGAACAGTTTTGCTATTATGTTGTCACCGTGATAACTTAGAGGAAGTGCTCTAGGATCTTATTGGAATAACAACGCAGTTCATGTTCCCTTCACCTAACTTTTCGAGGTGCGTTTTTTCTAGAATCAACCGGTAGTGGTGGATAGCTATTTATTGGTAGCTAGTCCAGGTAGTTACCACTGTACATGTCTGCTGCTTAGCAGCGTTGCTGTCATCCGCTATAAAGAGTATATAGGTGCCAGTGTAATTACGGACAAGGTCGACATTTCTGCTTTGTCTCTGGTATGCTATTCTACATTTGTCTCTGGTGTAGCAGAAGTTCGATGGCAGTAGGTAACTACATACATACCATTAGGTAGTCCTCCACCTCCTGGCATCCAAGAAAATTATGACAGCAAAGTAAAATAGTTTCAAATGCTTAGGAGCCGTAGCCACATCATGTTCATGCCACAGAGCTTTACTACCTACCTTACCACAACCTACAAAAACAGGCTGCATGAGTCACTAAAATGCTGCTCCAACGCCATTTCAGAACAAAAGGTGCTATCATGTGCCTCCAGCACGCTGTACTGCCTAGCTCCTATAGTGAAGGTCTTAGAGGAAAACTACGGCGTCACGGAGGGCTTCATCACCAGCATACATGCCATGACACCCTCCCTCAAGCCGCTGGATGGACTGTGCTTAAGGGGCAAGGTAACTAACAACTCGTATACAGAGTGTTGTTAAATAAACGCAGAACTTCAAAAGGTCATTGCTCTTTTCATAAAAAAAAAACAAAGTACCCCAAAATATAACAGCTGATTGGTCCCATAGTAAATATTGTTCATAGTGATAAGTAAATTAAGTACCCCTTTTTTAATTTTGCGTTATTTCAGTTACACCTTGTAGTTAAATAGATGTTCGTTTAAAGCCTCGTATAGACTGGGCAACATTTGACGCGCAACACGTGACGCCCACCATGTTCAGCAAAGTGCATAGCAACGGGCGACGTCGCCAGCAGGCGCGCCACACTGACAATGTTACTAAAAAAAAGTTCCTCGTTTCCATTCAACATGATGTGCAACATGCTTTGCATCATGCCGTTTAGTGTCTAGTGGATACGAGGCTTTAGAAATAATAACTTACGAGCGCCATGCACAAAAATAATAATCATGATGAATGCCATGCACCAATTCTATCTTTGTAGTTAAAGTAGTGTGTAACTTGAATCGGTTTACTAATGTAGCAATAAATTGTAATGATGACAACTTTAGCAAACAAAGTTGACACCATCCATGTAGTATGGTCCATTGAGATGTTTGTGTACTATTTAAGGCTAATCGCAGTTTGTACTTGTTTAACAATATTAGGCTTTGATTTAGTGAGGTTTCCAATCACCGCAATGACTGTAATTTTAAACGTATTTGAAATATCGGGATGGTCACGCATGACATTTACTTATAAGTAACACATCAATAAATATGTCATAAATAAATAAAAATTATATCAGTTTTTGTAGTAGTCGAAGTCTCTGAAACATATAAAACTCAGTAAAGAAATGTGAACCTTATAAAAATGCAAGAAAGTTCTTCTCATCAGTATTTGGGAGCATGTTCCTATTATATATTCGTAGGGTTTTGTGTCGCCCTGCTTTACTTAAGAATCGTCTATAGAAGCAACCCAGGTAAGGTCAGTGAACGGGAACGCATTATTTTCGTTCACTGGATAAGGTACGTTGCTTACAATATGCATGAACATAATTATGATGATGAAATCATTAATACACATCACATACAATCATTCATGGTTCATACTTTTAAAGCCCAGGTCAATTTCAATATTTAAAAAACGTAGTTTAGTAATCACGGATATATAGAAAAAGAATTGTAATTAGCTTAATGAATAACAGCATTTTTTAAATTAAGAATTATCGGTCTTACTCTATGGTACTGACTTAAGAATCTTATATTGAGTATTTTTCAATATTTTTTAGCATGACAACCTGAAATGGTTTGGGCAGGTTTACGAATTAAATATTTGGAGCTAAGAACGTGTCAAACCGTACTTGGATGCCAAATTTTGACTTAATGCAGAAATCAGTGGTTAGCCGGATCTAAAATCTAGCCTGAACACCTGTCAAACTTTGACATTAAACTAGGAATCGCCTCATTTTTATCTTCCCTGCACAATAGGGTACTGAAAAAATCGAATTATGGTCCGTCTGATAGATTTCCAAAAAATGTTAGACACGTGTTTTTTTTCTTTTTACACGTGGAAAGAAATTAAGACGATACAGTGCGTTGAAAACTCGCGTGACGTCACTACGTGTTACAATTTTTACCAGCGACATGACGTCACCAGCCCCTACTCTTGAATGCGCTTTATCTTTATATTTTTTTACGATTAGAAATGACAAAAAATACATGACCAATTTTTTTTTTTAATCCAACGAACGGACTTAATAGTGTTATGACTTTTATATGTAGTAAAACAACCAATTTAGAAAGCATATGGTAACCAGTACAAGACAAGAGTTTCCCTTTCCCAGCACTGGCGCGACCACAGGAGTATCCATCAGAATATAATCCCGGCGACTACGGGCTCATGCAAAGCTCTAGCCAAAATTATTCCTCAAGTCAAAGATAAGATGGCGGGGCTGGCCTTTAGAGTCCCCATCGTCAACGTGTCGGTGCTCGATATGACTGTCAGGTATGGTAGTGATGATAAGTTTTTGTGTTCTACGGCAGGTATTTCGCTGGCTCGCTTATAAAGTTCAATGTTACAATTTTATTACTTACTGAGTGAAGAAAGCAGTAAACTCAGTAGGTGCTTAAACTGTAACATACAACCTTTTAAGTAAGCCAGCGATTTGTCCAAACAGTTAACATCTATCTAGCCTATTCATCCTACGGCTGGGCATAGACCTTGTTCTCCCGTCCACACAACTCTGTTTTTTTAAGAATTATTAACATTGTATTAATGATTTAGAACTTTTGATTTTGATGTATATAGGTATATTAGGACGTAATTGTAGAAAGATAAACAAGAAGTTAGAGAAACCGCAGACTGTAAACTTGATATGTTTTTGATTACTTTTCTCCACACAGACTGGATACGAACACAAACCTTGAAGACATAGTCAAAACAGTAGAAGAAGCAGGCAGAACATTTCTTCAAAATATCATAAAAATATCTAGAGATGAAGCAGTGTCCTCCGACTTTAGTCACGACAGTCACTCGTGCATTCTTGACGCAGATTCCAGTTTGGAACTAAAACCGAACTTTTACAAGATCATATGCTGGTACGAGAATGAGTACTCGTACGCCTGTAGGGTGTTAGACTCCATATTTTTCTCGGAAAGGCAATTTAACAAGCCTGTCAAACTTCCATGTAAGATGACATATGTTCGTGCAAAGCTTACAAAAAAGCAAGACGAGGTACAACAAACTGAGCGTGGCTCGAAAGACACATCATCGATAGAATGCAATACCGAGCTCCCGAAGTGCTGCACTTCAGCTCAAGAGGCTACTTGTAAACGAAAGCCGATCCTTCGTCCAGTGGTCTTAAGGAAACCGCTGTCTTCACAAAGCTCAGCGAACAGCGCCGCTACAGCATCTACGTTGTCGTCTATCGTCAATAGAGATACTAAAAAGAGAAATGAGCTATTCAAAATATGGAATGACAATAACGATGCTCAAAAAAATGCTGCACGACAAAATAGAAGCTCGTTCTTTCAGAGTTGCATGGCATTTGGTCCAAAACAAACAGAAAATACTGATGCCTTGAAACCCCAAGAAACTTTGGAGACGGTAAAGAGAGAATTCTCTAAGATGGTAAACATCACCGAAGATTTGCTCAAGAAGTCCAATGCTAACAAATTGCAACTCGCGACTGGGAAAAAAAGTTCTTTAGAAGGAGTTAAGTTGGGTGCTAGCGGAGGAACGATAGAGCCTAAAACTATGATTGGAAATTTAAACACCCGTCCAGCAAATAATTCACCATTCGGCATTTGTGGTGATTACAAGATTTTGTTATCCACTAGTCCTGTTGACCTTAGCAAAGAAGAATTACGATGCGGTAGCTTTAGTCATCGAAGCGAAACTAATTCAGACAATAATATAACAAGCGCATTAAAGAAAATTGCTAGTAGTAATAAACCGTTCTTAATACCGTCTCGTGAAACAGTAACGAGTTTTGCAAAACCGAGCTCAGTTATGAATTTGTGTCAGAAGGCCACAGCTTTAAACAACTTGGCACCTAAGGCGAATGACTCGCTGAAGAAAGTGAATAGTAAGTTTATACCTACGACCACAGCTTTTAAGGGGCAAATGACTAAGGTTGACAAATATTTTGTGCAGAGTATTTCTAACGAGCCACTAGTTCAATGTGTTGTGAAGGAGCAGAGGGGAATCACTCCAAAGATTTCTGACGACGTTGTTAAGGATAACGCGCAAGGACAGAAAGAGGAAGTTAAAATTACAGAAGGTAGTGGATCGCCACATGTTGTGCCCACTGAAAAAAAAGTATGCAGTGATCAAAAGCCCGAACCGCCAGAAAAGCAACCCTCCCAAAAAGAATTTCATAAATATTTACACAAAAAGGATTATAATATGCGCATTATTGACGAAGAGCTACAAAAGCGAAATATCGTATTAGTCGACAATGAAAAACAAAATGTTTCTGAAGTGAGCTTCGAATCTTGTAATGTAATCAGTGAGCAATCCATCGTGGAAGCTGACGTGGGTCGCAAAAATTTGAATAAACAGATTTCAGAGAGCTTGAGCAGAAATATTTCTGGGCCAGATAATATAATACCAGATGAAACCTCGCGCTGGAGCAGTCCGGGCACAACCACTACCATCGGCAATTGCTACGGCTCGAGAGTCAAACCCGACCTCTACGACAAATTGGATAGCACCAGCGCCACGGACTCGACCAATTCGTTCGAAATTAATGAGAAGAAATCTCAAATCCTTCAAATCTGTGATTTGACAAACTCTCTAGAGGATTTGTCACGTTTGGATAAGATTTGTCGAATCATTGAGATCTCCGACGAACTTTCTGATAAATTATTTTCGTCTCTGGACCAAGCAGAGCTCACGGGGCTTCAGCAGAAAAAATGGTCATTCAGAGATTTATGCGAAAGGATACAGTTAGACGATTTTTGTAACAAAGTCTTTGGTAAAACAAGAAGTTAGTAAAAATTGTGAACATGTGAAAATTAAACAATGTCCGTATTATATGAAATACAACTACTTTTATTTCAGGCACTTGTACAGTAAGTTTTATTTCTAATGGCGTAAAACATAAGGATCGTAAAATACTAATAATATCATACATAAAATACCATACTAAGAATAACTGAAAGTATATAAAAAATATGATTTCATTATCACAGAAAAATATTGTATTTCGTAAACGCGTAAAAAGCTTCAGGTACATTCGTAAATAAAATGACACGGTGGCCTCAATATGGGCAAAATGATAGAATAACAAGCTAAACTTAACATAAGAGCGTTTGGTCCTTACCCACTATTTGTTAGTTCTGTGTGCTTCAATAGCTTCATGTTAAGATCGATGATGGTCCTCGGGAAGATGGCGTCGTTCATGTCCACAAAGTCGGCGATGACGACGTTAACGGTGGACCGCGAAACGGGGTTGCGAGTGCGCGTGGGCCGGCCCGGGGAGAACTTGGCCAGCTCCGGTAACACGTCTCTTATCACCGGGAAGGCACACTTTTCGCGTAAACTTGATATCCACCTGGAATTTTATAAAACACATATTTTTTTCGTCCATCCGATGAATGTAAACTTTTTTTTTAAACGTTGCCCCACACTAGGATTTACTCCTGTATCGTGGGTGCGTTCACAAACATTTACAAAAAATTATTTATTTGTTCCGTGCGGGGATCGAACCCGCGACACATAGCGTAGCAGCCGAACGCTCAACCACTACGCCAACCGTGTCGTCAAATTGAAACTACCTTCTTTGTGTCTTTCTACAATATTAGCGTTACTACAAGGTATGACCAAAAGGCACAATGTGACGCACCTACAAATCCCTCTACATCCATAATACAATTTACACACACGCACGCTTTTCAAACAAAGGTGATGTTTGTGTATCCTTCACACGTATCGCGTGTTATCCGCACATAACAGCGGTTCACAACTAAGTTAGTATGTTGTGTATACATTACTAGCAGCGCACCGCGGTTTCACCCGCGTAGTTCCTGTTCCCGTGGGAATACGGGAATAAGATATAGCTTATGTTACTCAGGATGAATGTAGCTTTATAATGGTGAAAGAATTTTTGAAATCGGTCCAGTAGTTTTTGAGTTTATTCGTTACATACAAAAATACAAATTTTTCCTCATTATAATATTATTATAGATTGACTAGCTGACCCGCGCAACTTCGTCTGCGTCACATAAGAGAGAGATAATGAACCCCATTTTTGCAAAAATTTTCATTGACGCTCCGCTTCTGTTGGTCTAAACGTGATGATATATAGCCTATAGCCTTCCTCGATAATTTTTCAAATCGGGTCAATCGTTCTTGAGATTAGCGCGTTCAAGCAAGCAAACAAACTCTTCAGCTTTGTACATTAGTATATATTTATTTTCAGCATGTGTAGTCCCGCTGCACAAGTGTGGGCCAATTTGAATAATGCTCATCCTATCATCCCTTCTGGGGATCATCATCCTTCTTTTGCTTAGAACCTTCGATGTTGTGTTTCTCATATAAATATGAATAACAAAGTACAGGCTTTTGCCTAGTTCGTTCTATTGTATTGTAAAAATATAGCCTACAAATATGTTATAACAAAAAAAACCCTAGTAACTTAAACCATTTGCCAGAGTTGCGGAATTGTTTAAAAGAGTTACCGCAGTTCTGGAACGCAAATGGGATTTAGAAGGAACATAAGTGGGTTTTAGTCAGTACGAGTCTGACAAAGAGCAGGAGAAGTCCCTTGATGATCATTACTAATATTATAAATGTGAAAGCGTGGATGTTTGTTACGCTTTCACGCAAAAACCACTTGACGAATCATCATGAAACTTTGTACACATATTCTGGGAGGTACTAGAAGTAACATAGGATACTTTTTATCCCGGGATTATGTTCCCTTGGGATAATTTCCGACATTCACCCGGGCGAAGCTGCGGGCAGCAGCTAGTAACCTATAAAAATAACCTCCTTTTTTGAAGTCGGTTAAAAAGTGACTTGAAAAGTATTCCTCACCGCAGCACAATAAAGGTGGGTGTCGGTGTGAGCACGGCCTGGTGCACGAAGCCCGTGCTGGGGGGCCTCTCGACGTTGCGCAGGTAGTTGAGCAGCCCGGAGATGCTGTCCTGCTGCGGCCAGGGCGACGGCATCATCTGTGGCTGCCAGAACTCGCCCGTCGAGGACACCGTCTCGTTGCGGTATACTACTATTATCTGAAATGTTACGTTTTTTTATGTTGGAGGATTGTAAAATTAGTTTTTGTCTCGAGTTTTTGCTAAGACATTCGTAACAATACGACCTTACATAACAGGTAGAAGGGATTATATATTATATATGTATATCAAAAATATTTTAATAACATACTGCAACATGTAGGTAACAAAGGAAAGTACCAAAAAACGATTGATGGACTGTTTGAATGATGATAGATATAAGAGGGGGGTGAATAATGTTGCTCATTTGCTACAAGTTCGACATAGGTATCTCAAAATTGATTTTTTAGTTAATAATATAGTTGAGTTTACAAAATTGCGATTCTTTTACTGTAAAACCGTAATTTGTCTAAGTTCTATTGTAAGAGGGAGAGACTCTCTCCCTCTTACAATAGAACTTAGACAAATTACGGAGAGAGCATATATTCTCCGATAAATTACGTTTTTACATCAATTTTGAGATATGTCGAGCTTCGTCGAGGCATCGCTCATTATGCTACTATGAGCGATGCCTCGACGAATAATAAGATTTGCTGCGACGACCACCAATAAGTTGTGGTAAGTAGTACAAATAAGTACAAATTCGTATGTAGATAGTTCGTACATAACTGGAATAGAGTAACGGGTTTTTCCAAACATTGCTTTCTGAAATTAATTTAAAAAGACAACAGACGAAACAGTGCCCTTGTGCCCCAGTGACGAACGGAACCCTAAAAACTAAGCAATATCTAGCACAATGTACCGATTAAACTTTGCCAAGGAAAAAGGGAGTAACTAACATAATTCAATAACAATGGTGAGCCAGTTATTAAAGTTATAGAAATGCGGTTAACGAAGTTTAATGGGCTTCCATTTAATGTAATGGTCATTGAAATAGGTAAATGAAAGCATAAGAATTCACTAATGGTTTCAGTTAAAAACATATAACTCAGTCGAGGTAATAAAAACATTAATAAAATGGGTAGTTTACTCAAGAGAATTTTAGGCTTGGCATCTATTAATGGAGCACCTACTTGCGTCTAATTAACTGACTTAATTACGTTGAAATAATATTTCGGCACGCCTATCCATTCGTTTAATTTTTGGTTCAATGGTTGAGCTGTGTTGCGGAATTTGCTCGAAAGAGTCACCGCGGCCCTGGAACGTAAAGGGAACAAGAAGGATCACGGGTGGGTTTTAGTCTAAGAGTCTGACACTCCCTTCCGTGCCGCCCAGAGCGGGAGAAGTCATTTGATGATTTCCCATCCCGAAAAAAAAGGATGAGCTGTTAATTTCCCGACAGAAAGCTCTCCAAAGACTATGACGACTGATGACTTAGAGATATCTTGAATGTCATTGGCGGTTGGAATCATCGATGAATGGAAGGGTAGCGTTTGTCAAATCAGATATTAATCTATACTAATATTATAAAGCTGAAGAGTTTGTTTGTTTGTTTGTTTGTTTGAACGCGCTAATCTCAGGAACTACTGGTTCGAATTGAAAAATTCTTTTTGGTTTGAATAGACCATTTATCGAGGAAGGCTTTAGGCTATATAACATCACGCTTAAGCCAATAGGAGCGGAGCAGCGATAAAGAATGTTTTAAAATCGGGGATTCCACGGGGACGAAGTCGCGGGCAGCAGCTAGTTTGTAATATTCTTCGCATTTCTAGATGGCAAGCTTACTTCATTTTTTATTTTATTAAGGTTAATTATGATTGCAATGTGTTGGACAGTCCCATCTTATCCTAAACACATGTCCAATATTAATTGCAGATGTAATGCTATCCCAGAAACACAGCTACCTTTTTCACTATTGATACGACACACGTTTGACCACTATCTCACCTGATGGTAAGCGATGATGTGGTCTAAGATGAAGCACGACTGCCTAGAAGCCACCCATTCACTCTTAACTTAAAAACTCCCAGGTTGTAGTTATCAGGAAACAGACTCTGTCAGGGAATTCCACTCCTTAATGAATGTGTCCCAAAACGCTTTGTGCGTGTGGGTGGGATGTCCACCATGTAACGGTGGTGCATTGCTGTACGTCTTGTGGCCCGATGATGGAACGGGCTAGGCGGAATTAAACTATACAATTCCGTCGCACACTCCCCAAAATGCAACCGATACAAACCGACAGGCTAGCAATTCGGCATCGATGCTCAAGATCTTAATGTAGACTTGTGAATAGATCAGCACTTGTTTGGCGGCAGAGAAGGGTCTTCTTTTTTTCAAGTCAATGGTCGCCTCAGATTCTTTGGCATTAATTAAATCCCCAAATTACAGGGGTATAGGCTTTTGGGGCACTCCAACATATGACTCATATTCTGAACTGGGGCACCGCACCCACATTGGGTACCCTAGTTTCGGAGGTGATATGGTGGTAGTACCTCCCTAGATAAGCCTCATTAAAAATCATCGCATGCCTAGCCTTTTGCCAAATATATTGGGGCCAGCTTCCAGACAAACCGAATTCAGCCTAACTCCACAACCTATTAACTGGTAACATGGTAATGGTAGGTACTTCTTAGCAAGACTGGAGTCAGATTTTCTTCTTCTGCCAATAAATAAGGACTGCCAAAGATCTATAAATGACAGCCAGGACCAACGGCTTGACGTGCTTTCCAAGGTACAGAGAAGTCTCGGTATGTTAAGATACCTTGATAAACCCCTTTAAACATACCTGCATTTTCAGTCTATTGAGCGAATTGAGCGTGATAGCTTCCAGATCTATCTGTCGAGGCACCAGTCGTGGCCCGAACAGGTCCAGTAAGTACCCCCTCAGTCTGTGGTGGTCTTGACGAGAGAATTGGTAGAAATGCTGGCAGTCTAGGATGACCACCTGGAATGTATAGACGTTTGCATCAATTTATAGTCTGGACACTGTAGAAGATTGGGGGATAAGCTGGACAAAACTGTGGTCTGGAAAATCTAGAAATAATGAGGAGTATTTATTTTTATTTTGTTTTTTGACAACAAACAGCAGTATCTTTACTAATATTATAAAGCTGAAGAGTTTGTTTGTTTGTTTGAACGCGCTAGTCTCAGGAACTACTGGTTCGAATTGAAAAACTCTTTTTGGGTTGAATAGACCATTTATCGAGGAAGGCTTTAGGCTATATATTATCACGCTTAAGCCAATAGGAGCGGAGCAGCGATAAAGAATGTTTTAAAATCGGGGATTTCACGGGGACGAAGTCGCGGGCAGCAGCTAGTATTAAATATTACACATGATCGGAGTACTAAACTAATAGAATTAACAAATACACTACTCACGATGTTATCCACAGATTACCATATAAAATAATTAGTATAGGTACTGTTAATAATAATAATAAGGGCAAACTTAAAGGTACTCATTATAAAGTTAAAATTACATCACTGTTGTCAGAAAATTCAGTAACTAAGTATGGTATTGCATAGCAGGTTTCTAAACATAAATATCGCAGCTCTAAATTAAGCTGCTATTCTTTTCTAAGGATTTAAAAACAATTGGTGAGCTACCTTCATATGACTGGATATTTATAACTTTGTAAAGAAAATAAGATGACTTGCAATTTTCTTTAAGTTTCATGGCAGTACAAGCAAGCCAAGAATAGCCAATGACGTGGCAAAACGATTAGCTTCCCAGTGCAGGGATTTTATACAAAGTAACAATTGAATGTCATAAATACCTCTCCGGGATGTGTGTCAACGAACTTCTTGATTTGAGCGAGAGCTGTGGTTATTTCTTCACCATATAACCCATGAGTGAAATAAAAGCTATTTTCTTCATCAGCCTTAGTAGCCAGTCTTAGGTCAAAGTATCTAAAAAGTACATAACCTTTTACAAAGTTACATGTGGAGTACAACTAAAGAATATATATAGCAGATATAGGGCTGATTTTTCAACAGTCTGATAAATTTAAAATGAGGTTAAAAATGATGGCTTAACTATCAACAGCTTTTGTTAAGGAAGCATGTCAAAAATGCAGTATTTATTCATGAGAAAAAAGTTTTCTGGCAGTTGAAAAATCAGCTCTTACACTCACACTTAACTTTACTTTTGGTGAGAATATTTTTAAATGTGCTGTTAGAATATTCCATAAAGCTATTCTTGTGTTAAGGTGAAAGATAAATTAGTAGAAGTGCTAAATGTGCTAATTGTTACTTCAGAGATACCTAATGCCAATGAGAAGTTGGTGCCAAGTGTCACTGGCCTGCGTTATGGTCCATCGTAAAATCGTACCTCGGAATAACGGGTACAGTCGGTTGAGTATTGGTTCAGCATCTGGAGCTACGGTACTAGACCTAGTTATGCCATATGTCATGGAATCATGGCTACCTGGAAGATCATTTAAAATGAGTAAAGAGGTTCTTCACTTCTTCAGCTGGCTGCACAGAAGAGAAATAGTAGGTATGCACGAAAGTATGACTATTACCAAGAATACCAGCTGAAAGGTATTCTTCTATGGTTGAATATTTGAACTAGAAAATATAATATGCAAGATCCAAAGGAAAGAATGTGCAAGTTAAGTTTAAAGACCTTACTATTCTATCTTATAAAACCTTTGGTCAGACCTGACCACTTTGTAGCTAATAGCTCAACAAATAGATATGTATCTGGGTCAAGGCTCAAAGAGCTTTGTTTTTAAAATATGTATTCTGAGTAAAACAACAAGTTTACCTGGTATAGCAAGAAATATCAGAGGAATATCTTTGACTGGATCAGGCAGGTCATTCATCCAGTGTTCTAGACGAACCTTTTGTGCTTTCGTATCCTCTCCCATTGTTACAGCTAAAAAACACATACATTGAATTAATAATAATCAGTTAAACACTAATCTGTCGAAATTTATGTTTAATTTCTGGGCGTAATTTATTTGGTATACTGACCAGTAAACACAGTTTTCGACGAACAAAAGATTACCGTCCTACCTACCTCTACCTTGAACAGAATTTAGAACCGCAATTGATTTTAATTACAAAGGAATCACGTCATCGTTGCAAAGTACAACCTAATTATACTTACGGTTGAAGTAGGCCCTTGGACACTATTTCAGTAATTTCTGTTAATTATACTGTGGACATTTTCAGTCATGAAATTGTGAAACAAAACTGATGTGATATTCATGCAATTTTGTTGCTAACGATTAAACGTTGCATTATTAATGACGATCAATAGAACGGGATAACCGGGTGTCTTCCTGCCTATCAAATTTAGTCACATTATACGCCAAAATCAAATGACATTTGGAACAATGACATTGATTAGAGGACATTGACGTTTGTGCTACGTTTCGTTATTTCCTAAAAAATAACAAAAGCTCTCATTACTTATTTTAATAACACGTTTTGTTTCCTATTTACGTTATTTTCATCACAATATTTTTAAAATATAACTCGAAATAACTTATGGGTTTTACAACAGTTTATTACTAAACTTTTGGTTTGCACACTTGAGTTTTTTTTCCTACAATCTTCCTGTATAGATTGAGGCTTCAGCTGTACATGTTTTTGAAGGTTGCCTACCAATCCAAACTGATAATTTTGGTTGTTTTCAACTTATACATATACGACTTTCACGTCAATTACTTCCTTTCTTTTTAATGGGAAATCAACAAATGACTTCTCCCGTTCTGAGCGGAGTGGAAGAGAGTGTCAGACTCTTAGTGACTAAAGCCCACCCTTGTTCCTCCTAGTGCCGTTTGCGTTCCAGGGCCGCGGTGACTCTTTCGAATAAATTCCGCAACCCTAGCACTCAGCCTATGAGGAGTCGTCTTCTTTGTTGACATTTCTTTGAGACGCGCGTGCTATACGACGCGTCGTCGACGCGGGCCTGGTTGTTATCGGACAACGAGCCACTATGGGTGGCGGCGGTGACCAGGAATCGCCTTGCGAATCCCGACGCCCGCGGCGTCTTCATCTGTTGCGGCAGCTGGTGCGTGAGGTTTCCATCTTTCGCGCGTGTTCTGCCTCCTTCGTCGCTAGTATATTACTGCTTCGCAGAAGGAGGAGATCGCTTTCCATGCCTCCTCGCTCCGGACCATGGATTGAACCAGGGCTGGAAGTGAGAGGTCGCCGCCGCCTAGCGCTTCAACGAGGACACGGCGTTGCTCCGCTCAAGTAGGGCAGACCTCCATCGTGTCCTCCAGGCGATCCACACAATTTTGACTCCCGGACGTGTCCCCCCGATGAATCCAAAACAGGTACTTCCCGAAACAATCGTGTCCAGTGAGTACTTGCGTTAGGCGGAAGGAGAGGACGCCGTGGCGTCTCTCCAAGCACCCCTCAAAGAGGGGAGTGGCGTGTCCACGTCAATTACTCCCTAAAGTTCGAATTTAGGTAAAATAACAAAACAATTCTCCAAAACAGTGTAGGTGAGTCATGGACTGTGTGTGATGGATGAGTGAAAGTTTCGATATATGCACAAATTGGAATGAGGTCCTTGAGGATTGTAAAATTGATCGTATTTTTAAGGCTTTCGAGAGTAACTTGTACTCTATGAACCAGGAAATCAAACATGAGAAAACAGGAAGCTTGTAGACGTAATATTGTGTCGCTGCACTAGAAATAAACCGGTAACAGAATATAAATGGACTAAATCTAGAGAACATTAAGTTTGGGCTAGATGAGATCAGAGAGAACATAATACATATGCACCTGTATATTATGTATGTGTATAATATGTGGATAGAATAATCTTAATTGTTATAAAACTTTAATAGGTACATACCCATCAAGAACAAAATGAATCCAAACTTCATGTTATCACAAATTAAAAGTTTATCGCACGTGTGGGTGTCGTGTTCTTCAAATTGTTCAAAAAAAAAAACAAGGACTGAGTTGAAGAACCGTTATTCCGTTCACAAAGTTTTAGCACGTGTGTTACTTTGCACATGTAAATGTACTCTGGCGAGATTTAACTAAAATGAACTTATCTTGAACTTCAATGATACCTACTATAACAGATATGTTATTAAATGCAAAAAGTAGGGTTAGATACAGTTGTTATTAAAACCGGCGCACGAATCGGTTTGCCCCTTTGAGCCCGATATCCACTACTTAGATTAGGTGAAAGGAGGCTTTTTTTGGTGGTACAAGATTAGCATTGACCTTGGTTAAGCAGGTACATTGGGTGCGCCAGTGCTACAATGGCAGAATGCAGGGAAAAAGTTGGAAAATGAAGTGGCCTGTAGCTTCAAGGTGTTTACTATTATCTACTAAAGTACATGTGATCGCGATATAACATTGCTATTTTCGTTGAATTTCTACGTCATCTAAGTTGCTAAGTTTTACGAAGTTTATGGCGAGTATAAAGAACCTAATCGCCATTTGAACTCTCACTAAAACACATATCTATGGAGGAAAAACTGCCTTTGAATAGAAAACTAGTTCATACACATTGACTGTTTATAGATTGGAAATTCTATAACAAAACCTGTTTGTTATCATATCATTGGGTATAGGTACACGTGTCCTGGCTTCATCCTACTTCTATAATAATATTATAAAGAAGAAAGATTTTGTTGCTTGTTTGTGCCGAATAAGCTCCAAAACTACTGAACCGATTTTAACCATTTTTTCACCAATGGAAAGCTACATTATCAGTAACGTAGGCTATATTTTATCCCCGTATTCCCACGGGAACGGGAACTACGCGGGTGAAAACGTGGGGCGCTGCTGGTACGTAATAATGTCACAGACAACTTGTAACTAGGTGCCAACACCTGTGCCTAACAGGTGTTGCACAGAGCGGGTTCCGTAGTGATCTTTTAAGAGGTAGCGGGGGCCCTTCCATCTGCGGGGTAGTTTTAGTCAGATAAGCACCCCACTCAATGCTTTTTTGAAAGTTTACCCCGAAAACAAAACAAACAAGGTACCTGAGCCTATGATCTTCACAAGTCTTAACGAGTTTCTATCTAAATAGAAAACGGCTTCTTCTTTCAACGGAACTGAATTGCGCTGAAAGCTAAACAAAGTACTCAGAACTCGTATCTATTGCCCTTGAGGCTCTGATGCATGTATCTAACCTAGCCAGTAGCATTTGGGGTCACTGCATACACACACGCAGATCAATTAATCATTGATACACATTATACAAGGTTGTAATAAGAATAGTTTTGTTAGATTTATGAAATCACAAATATTAATTATTTAATTAAAATTTGGTGTGTCAAAATTCAAAGGAAACGGACGTTATGCAAGTTTTTACAAGATTGTATTAACTTGTTCAGTAATAGCCTTATGAATTTTAAGGTCGCCAGTTATTACCTACTCTTTTTTTTCGAAATGTTATCATATTTAGTTTCAGAAATTCATTACTTTTTTTCTGGATGGGAAATAGTCAATTGACTTTTCCCAATCTGGGCGGAGAGAGTGTATCAGACTCTTACTGACTAAAACCCACCCGTGTTCCTCCAAGTGCTCTTTACGTGCCAGGGCCGCGGTGACTCTTTCAAACAAATTCCGCAACCTTAGCAGGCACTGATCCTATAGGGCCCCGTCTTGTTTGCTAACATCTCTTTGAGGCTTGTCTATTGAGGTTGATATCGGACTGCAGCAGGCCCGCGCCTACGGTGGCCGGGAATCGTCCTGCGAGTCTGTGACTCCCGACGCCCGGGGCGTCTTCTTCTGTTGCGGCGGCTGGGGCATGAGGTTGCCCTCTCCCGCATGCGTTCTGCATCCTCCTTCGCCAGCATTACTGCTTCGCAGAAGGAGGTGACCCCTTCGCATGCCTCCTCGCTCCGGACCATGGATTGAACCAGGACCAGGAGCGAGAGATCGCCGCCGCTAATCACCTCGACGAGGACACGGCGTTGCTCCATCCAAGCAGGGCAGATCCCCACCGTATAGAAATTCAGTACCATTTGAACGTCGCTTCCGTGAACAACATCCTAAAGTCTGTGCTTGTCTGTGCGCGAAACTTTCTACATTCACAGGCTGTAGGCCTGTGAACGAAGGAAGTTTCTGACCTGGTAAACTGAACCAAAAAACCAAAAAAAAAATGGCTGTACAGAATTATTGAAATAAATAATACGAGTAATCGTCAATTACAGTGAAATGGTTTTGAGAGTGTTTTTATTCTACCATGGATTAAGGTGGGTTCATTATCATCTCAGCCGAAAGATGTCCACTGCTGGATAAATGTAGCCCATAGAAATATAAAATACAGGAGAAGTGGCAAGGGGGCGTGTCGGTGTCCACGCGACATGGTCTGGGCGAGCATGTCGTACGCAATGGTCGAATCCGCGAACTAGTGCGAGGGTATATATGTTCTGTGCTAGTGCGCTTCCGACCGTGAGCGTGATAAGATATAAGAATGCCGTGTTGTTCAGTGTTTTCTTGTAAAAACCGAAGCCTAAACCAAAACTTTGTTAATTACGGAATCACTTACCATATCAAAATACTGGTATTTCACTATATTTGTCTTTAAAATCATGAAAAACAACAAATCGTAAAATATTTCTTGCTTATACTATGTTATTTTTGTTTTCAAATGTCACAGCGACAATAACATATTACAATGAATACACTGCTCCTTAACCACTACCTAAGTTTGTCGCTAAGTGACTGGATGAGCAATGTAAAAATGACAAAACGATACTTTAGCAAGCCGATGTATCGCATAGTACGGCCGCTGCTTCTTGCCGCGAGTTAGTGATGTAATTGTGCAGATACACTGTCGACAACAATGTCGATTGTTGAATGAAATATTACAAAAGTGTACCAAACTTTCTTAGATTGCAATAAATTTTTGGTAAATAATCGTTCAAGTGTTTTTGGCTTTGAATTATCGTATGTATGCCTTATCCTCGTGCTACTTCCTTACTTTTTATGGTAATTGTATTTTACTTTCGATAAAGTTTCGAATGCATTATAGTAATCGGCATGTTTAAGATAATATATTAGTGACCTTTGCTTAAAATAAGTCAACATATTCATGCTATTTATTTGTTATACATGGGCAGCATGGCGTGTGTAATAAATGCCAGAATCGATAACTTTCCGATTAGGCAATCACTAGCGTATATGTAAAATAAATTGCTTTTGCACAGCACAACGATACCCAGCGTTGTTTTTGTGTGAGTAAGTTGCACGGTGTACTGTAAATATACGCTGTGTTTATTAGGATAAGGTTTACAATTGATTGTGTAGTACAGTCCGATTTCAAAAATGCGGGTGTGTGCGAGACTGCGTATCTATTGCTTTTACTGAACTGCATTCGTAGTAGTTGCCGGGTGGTAGGGCAAAACAGGAGACACAGGTTCCGATACATTTTCGGCTACAGGGCATATCTCCTTGTTTATTATATCTATGATGTAGCCACACAACAACCGGTCCAGTGCGTCTCGCATCCAGTGGAATTCCGTGGGCTTTCAGCAGGTCATCGCCCATCTTACGCACAGTAAATAATCTAAATATCTAGAGCAATCGCAGAAAAACTGAAAGCACTGCTGTTCATTTTTTTTATAACATTCTAAAAGACAATCTTTGTCCCCTTGCCTAGATGTCAAATTACTTATCTACAGATCTGTTACGTGAAATCCATGCAAATTTAAAAATATATTGCTGGAGGAATCCCTTCTATTAATCAAATAAAACTAAGTTTTTTGGGATCCGAAAGGGTAATTGGATTTTTCTTTTGATTTTATTTTTGAAAGTTGCTGGGGAGTTTGTTGCGCCACTTCTTCTTCCCAGCTAAAACACTAGGAAGTGGTGACGGGTGGGCGTTTTGGGGGACTGCCTTTATGTAAAATTTGACCTTCAAAAAGTGCTGTCTCTCAGCCTAGTTTGAATAAATGACTATTGATTTCTTTTTTTTTTGAGTCCTCAAACAGTGTGAAAGAAGTATGTGAAAAATTGGTGATAAACAAACCTTGTTAGTTAGTTTATTCTGAAAGAACAGAGTCATATGATCGTATGGATTACTTAGAACCTCCATGGGGTTAAGTCAGAAGTGAACCAAGATACTTCTAAGCAAGCAATGTGTTCTAGTGTTACATCGTCGCTTTTTCATCAGGAGAGAACATGGTCAAACGCGATACAGTTAATAAAATAAAACTTACCTCAGCCCTGTTTAGCCGACAGTCCAAAACAAAACAACAGATACCTAGTTGTTAACACCAACACTATGCCATACTACATCGATCGCTTTCGTGTTAAGGTCACTCCAGTGTAAAATGCAATCGGCAAATGCAAGGACATAGCTAGTGATTACTTTTGTCTGATGTACCTAATGCTGTAAATAAATTATCATATTGCGCTAAATCTATGTTGCTGAACTTGCTTCTTTTGTATAGGTATGTCCAAAAGCACGCAAGGCTGCGCTGGCAGCGTCTTAGCAACATCAATACTAATACCTATTATAAATGCTAAAGTAATTCTGCCTGTTACCTTTGTAATGCCTTAAAATATTTGCTACACACGGATAGAAACATAGACTGTTTGGGAATATGACATAAGATTCCTTCCCTCCCCCTCCTGTCCTTTCAGACACCTCAGGAGTAATCCCTTGGAATAATTTTCAAACATCACGCAGGCGAAGTTGCTGGTAGAAACTAGTGACGTTGTGAATGCGAAATTAACTGTTTGTTTGTTTGTTATCTACTCAGATTTGAATAAAACTTGACACAAGGGTAGATCATATCTCCCATACCTATACTTATTATAGGATATATAGCTTTTTCTCGCAACTTCGTACGCGCATATCCCATTTTTTCCAGTTTTCGTAGGAATTTTGGGAAATCCTCTCTAAGTGCTTCCACAACAAACACTTCCTTAGGACCTATGTAAGTACATGCCAAATTTCAACTTTCTACGATCAGCAGTTTCGGCTGTGCGTTGTCTAACAGACACTCACTCCGTAACGGAAGAGTTTTGTGTACTAACGTGTATATTGATTATTTTCATGCCAGGAGTATGTTCCCTAAGAATAATTCTCGACTTTCAGGCGGGCGAAGCAGCTTACTAGTTGTTAATAAATATTCGCGAACGTGCAATCACCAGCCACAGTCAGAATTGTCATGAGACGTCGATTTGTATGAGTAAACGGTGAATCTCACTGACAAGCTTGGATTGCATGGAAAGTTTTGACATTGCCGTGTCTAGCTGTAGCCACCAGATTTCTAATTCGATCAAATCGCAATCTCTCAAAAAAGCCTCAATTTCCATACATTTTTGACAGATCGCGACTGACATGCGAATGCGAACGTTGCTTATAAATTAATAGAATTGGCACTCAGGGCGTCTCAGAGGTCTGTGGTTCACATTATCTAATCCTTCTTGAGGTAATCATTACCTACTTGTTTTTGTTGGGTGATGTTATTTACATTATACAAGACGTCAATACTTCTTACAACTTCACTTCGCACAACTAAGACGGTCTCATCAACATTGATATATGGACTCGTGTTAAATTTTTATGGTCCCCGCAAAAGGCTTTGATCATAACATGACATGAATTGAACAATAATATCAACTTGTGTTCATTTTTTGTCTACCCGCAAAAGCTTTTGATCATAACATAACATGATATATCTATCATCTAGATTGAATGTTTTTTATAGTGCACACGAATCAGACAGAAGAAATGCGAGTCATCGTACCTAGTGGCCTACCAAAAAAGGTATGTCCAAATAAGATGATTACATTTGATTACTAACAAGCTACAATCTTTGTCCGGGACGAAAATAGTCACATTCGCATCCTCTCAGTTTGATTGACCTAACTGTATCTGGGTGCGAGTTTAGTAACAAAAAAACTGGTCAAGTGCGAGTCGGAACTCGCTTACAAAGGTTCCGGACGAATTTCGTTTAATCACATCACACTTTTTATATAAATAACACTATAGACTTCTAGTAATCTACAGTTCGGTAAACAAACTTAGTATTTATTTTTCGTCTTATGCATCTAATTTCTTAAAATACAAAAATTGAAACTCGCACAATTAGCCCTTCCATACATAGTTCGGAAAACTTTATTTTTTAATTTTCTAATTTGTACCCTAAAAGTGGCCGCCATACTCAAAATGTATCTATGTAAGTCATAGAAGTGCATAATTATGTGTGCCAAATTTCAACAGAATCGGTCCAGTAGATTCGGAGAAAATTGACTGTGCCAGTCGGACAGGCAGATAGACAGAAACCCACGCGATCTTAAAAGGGTTCCATTTCTTACGAAAAATTCGGAACCCTAAAAATAAATAAACCAGTATACAATTAAGATATTAAAGCGACACAAAATGATATTTCTGATATTTAATATCGAGGTACTTCCCGCACATCTTGTGTTGTCTTTATAAGACCGTTTGCCAAACGCGCATTTCGCATTCAGAAAGATTTAAAAAAAGATTTAGGATAAAATAAGTAACGTTTTAGTAAGTTTTTACAATCCTATTTCATTTTCGTGATGTTAAAAATGTTAATCTGTAAGTTTGGATGTTTGTTAGGTAATTTAAATCACGATTCACAGGATACCATAACAGGGATTAAGGCATGGGATAATTTTTTAAACCCTGAAGATTAGTCAGCTTCGTTACCTTGAGATAATTTCGACTTTGTGAGCGAACCGGGCAAAACTTAGCACCGGTATCTGTTATTTATTTCGTTACATTGGTATGTAGGGGTTATACTTGTTCAGCCAGGTCGTTGGAAGTGAAACTAAAAAAAACAATAGCTTGCTGGTACTTACATTAAACAAGCACTGCAGTTGCTGTTTCTCCTATAACAGCTGTTTTTTTTTGCTATCTTATATTTAATTGATATCAAAATCAAAATTCATTTATTCAATCTAGACTGAGAGCCAGTACTTTTTCAACGTCAGATTTTACGTAAAGAAAGTCCTCCAAAACGCCCACCCGTCACCACTTCATAATGTTTTAGCTGGGCAGAAATGGTGCAACAAACGCCCCAGCAACACACCTCTCTTGCATTTTAAGAACTTGAATTTTTGCAATAGTATAAATTCAAGTTCTTAAAACGCACATACATATATATACAATAGTACCTAAATCTTAAGAGAATTTCCTTCCATTATTTAGTTTTATTGTCTAGAAATCTTTAATTGATATTATGATAAGGGCTAAAGGCGGTAACGTCTGATGTCATTCATATACATCATTTCCATTCGGTTTTCTATAAATACCCTTTGTCTCAAAATTCCTTTGTTTTACTTGATGATATATCAGTATAGAATCTATTATTACCGCCAAAAGAAGCACAAACTATGAACCCTTTTATTATGGATGGGAAATCACCAAATTACTTCTTTCGCTTTGGGCGGAGCGGGAGTGTCAAACTCTTACTGCATAAAACCCATCCGTGTTCCTCCTAATGCCCTTTGCGTTCCAGGGCCGCGGTGACTCTTTCGAACAAATTCCACAATCCTGGCAGACAAACTCTGAAACAAGTCACAATGCTTCAAGTTCTTCTTCTTTTCGTGTCGATAGTTAAGAGTAGCAACGTTTATAAAAAGCATCGGTGACGATAGTTGTTAAATCTTATTCTTAAATGTCTTTTAATTCATCGGTATTTCTAAATTATTCATCAACCTGATGAATAATTTAGAATTACAAATATTTAGCTTAACAATTTTTTGTGCTATATCATCAACTAGCTGCTGCCCGCGGCTTCGTCCGCGTGAATGTCGGAAATTATCCCAAGTGAACATAATCTCGGAATAAAAAGAAGGTATCCTATTTGTTATTCCAGACTATGATCTATATCTGTGCCAAATTTCATCCAAATCCGTTCAGTAGTTTTTCCGTGAAAGAGTAACAAACATCCATACATACAAACATTCGCGTTTTTAATATTAGTAAGACTTTATTCGCACTCAGATGATCCGTCTTGCAGATAGGTGATAATGTGTTCTAATAAGACATTATAAGTGCTAATAACAACAACCTATAATGTGTCCTGGTTACATAAAACGAGACAATTCTAAGACTGTAAGACAGGAGCTTTGCACAAGGAGACCATTCCTCACAAGTTGGTGTCTTTGTACCAGTCTGCCTTACTGGCTAAAACGAATAAAGACACATCACGAAAAACTATAGGAGCGAAGAAGATTGAGAAGATGGTTGCTGCGGTGATATGGCCAGAAACAATAAGCCGTTGGGGCAGACAAAGGGGAACCTTAAAGTGGATTCTTGATTGATTTGTCACGGCAAAACCGACGATATAAATAGACATACTGATGATGACGGACAGATAGTTTTATGCGAGCACTAGCTTTTACCCGCGTTTAAGTCTTGTTCTCACAAAGAACCTATAACTATATCCAAGGTCTCACCTATTTCTGTATAAAAAATCGTCAAAATCTGATGACGACACAGTAGGCGCAGTGGTTGAGCGATTGGCTGCTGCGCTACCTGTCGTGGGTTCGATTCCCACACTGAACAAATATTTGTATGACCTACAGGTAGTTCTTCCGGGTCTGGCTGTTTGTGTACCTATGTGAGATTGTATGTTTGTAAACGCACCCACGACACAGGAGAAATTCCTAGTGTGGGGCAACGTTTTTTTAAGAAAAAAAATCGGTTCTACGGTTTAGGCGTGAAAACGTAACAAAGAAACAAACTCCATTTTGCATTTATAATATTTGTAATGATTTTTAGCATGCATTGTGTAGCAATCCTCATACAATGCAAAATAATTATTATGTACCTAACAATTGATATCGTTGGTTTGAAAATGTTTGGAACAAACGAGTCACAATACTTTATTCACTTTTAAGTACAATATTTATTTCACTTTAAATCTAACTATATATACACTTAACCTAAAAATAAACTAAAATCCTCCTAACTAAAAAATGGCATCAAAATACTCGTCCGCATCGCTATCGACTGGGAGTGAACCCAAAGACTGGTGGCATTACCACGTTGTATGGCTATACTTATCCTCTGTCAGAAGTAAAAGCCAGCCCTTGGGTCACGCGAAGTGTCAACTAAACGTTTAGCAAGTTCTTTAAATAACGCATGAGCACTCGGACCCCACGGTCTAAGAGTTTCAACCCCAAACGGCTCAAACATATAATTGCCGACTAGGTTTAGGTATATTTCCGCCGTTTGAGGTTTTCAGCAGCCGCAGCTGTAGTTGGTTTTGATAGCTTAATGTTTATCAAATGCTTTCAAGTGCTATCATTCGTAGAACCTTATAAATTTCTTCAAATTAAACGTTAATTCTATTAGCATTAATCAGCATTTTAATTACTGCAGCTGCTAAACACGGTTAACTGGAATTTAACAATTGGCGTGCCTTTAGTTCTTCAATGATTTGATTCCTTTGAAAGATATATATATTTATGTGGATTTTTAAACTTGCAATTAATTTCCTTAACTTAATCAAACTGCATTTTTCCAGTTGACCTATAGTTGATCTATAGGCGACTCAAGTACTCGAAATTAAACTTACAAAATAAAATTGGTCCTAGGATCAAACCTTGCAGGACGCCTAACTTGAGCGTTCTGCAGGGTTGCATCTTATGTAGCAGTGAGAAATCCACTGATTTACATTGTTACTCGGTTTATCTCGATATGCGTCCAACGTTATATTTCCATTATATTTAATTTACGAGGAAAAGCGAAGTGTGTATGCGTAGTTATTAATTATTATGCATGAATTGAATTGAATGTATGCCAATATTATATAGAGGAAAGATTTTTTGTTTGTTCCAAACCCGAAACTACTGGCCAATGGCAAGCTACATTATCAGCGAGTAACATATTAAGCTATATTTTATCCCCGTATTCCCACAGGAACAGGAAATACGCGGGTAACCGCGGGGCGCTCGTTCGTTTAAATTATAGATAGAAAGAATAGTTAATTATAGAAGAGAAATTGGTTAAAATCACATGCTTTGTAAAGATTTTACGTTTTTTGTGGAAACTGTTGGTGCAGGTAAGGTTTATACTGGTAAGTGTTGTTTTATTTAGTAATTTAGTGTTAGTTTATTTTTTGTAACTCTTTCTACAAAATTTAATGCACTGTTTGCTTTCCCCAAAAAAATATAAAAAGAATCGAGAATTGGGTCCAGTAATTTTTTAGATAACTTTGCTGTTTACTAAAAATGTGGAGCTCATTAAAATGTGGCGTAATGGATTAATAGAGGTCCAACGGCTGTGGTGATAATATTATCTTTCCCCAAGTAATGGTTGGTTAAAGCTGGCGGTAATTTCTAGAAAGGTTAATGACTGACACTTGAGGGATCATATAAGTGACCGGCTATTTCTACTGACCATTGTAGTGCATAACGAATCAGACGAATTAATGAATGAAGTGATCTGATCTGAATTGATAGTTCACTACACAATTCGTGCTCGAGCTATATTGTTTCAAGTCAAGATTTCCCTGAACATTACTCCTCTGTGTATACCAGTGTTTTATAGGGTGTTATTCCTGTATACCCAACTGTATATAACAATAACCAACATAAAATTGTGTACAACCAGAAAAGAACAGCATAACAAAACACTCCCACCACCCGTCGCGTCGCTCCGCCGAACCTGCCCGAACGAGAATCGATGTCACACGAAGTCAGTTCGCTTCCAGTATCGCTGACGGCTCCCTTCCATACATAATAATCTTGCCTCGCTTTCGCCACGCTGCGACCCGACGCCAGTCAACAGTCCACGTTATCGCACTGTGCGGCTACGTAAACACTTTATTGTGCATGAAATTGAGAAATCCAACCATATTTACCTGTTCAAAAACGCTTTTAAACGAGTTACAATGAGCAAATTAAGATCCGGAGTGAAATAGAGACGGACGAGGCAAAGATATCGACGTTTTATTTTAGAACGCTGGACTAAAGATACGAAACTGTATAACTACTGTGTTACATTTCCTGTGCGATGTTGGGGGAGAATTTTGGTTAAAAAGTTGACATTAGACGTTTACTGGGACTTATTGCGAATGTGTATTGAAACGTTCATCGCTATCCACGGGCGCACTGCTATGCGCCACGATTTGGTGCATTTTATAAGACACACATCGTCCGACCACTACTGCGAAGGAAGAATTTAGTCACCGAAGCAGGTAATAACAACAATTTGTTTATAGTTTTATTGAATATGCTAATAAGTGTTTCTAGAACTTGTCGGAGTGTGCAATGTTCTTGAATTAACATAACGCATTGACAAAACGTGTGAATGTCAGCTTTAATCGTATGCTCATAACGCAGGCAGGTGGCAATAGCGATACATAAATAAAACAAAAAAAAACCTCAATGTGCAGTCCAGTCGCATAAAAGCCACACTGTTTTCAGTAACTAAACAATTCCATTGAAGTGCAAAAATTGGCATAAGTGTTCCTAATTGTCTTGAAGCGGAATCCAATTAAATTATAATTAAGGACAATGGCTGCTTAACGAGTCTACTCAGACTGCGTTTGCCACATCGATTATGATGATATAAACAAACAAACAAGCGGTTATAATGCGAGCCACCGTCGTCCACCTTGTAAGTTCATGCTCTGCTTCATCTCTGAAGAAACGGTAACGTAAGGAGAAACATTAAATAAAGGACGACTGCAAAATAAATGCACGCACAGTAGATAGTAGCCTCCTGTTTCAGCAATGAGAAGGCTCGGCTTGTATTGGAAACGGCAGGAACGACAGTTGTGCAAGAAACCATCTTTATTTTGTAAACACTGCAGTGATAGGGATGAATACTACAGTTTACATTTATTATTGGATATGTATACGTATGTTTCTGTCAAAATCCAAAACGACACAGTGTTTTGTTGGATCGTAACAATAACAATAAACTGCAATATCGAAATTATAAATACGAACATTAAGAAACATCACTGAATAGAGAATTCGAAGGTCTAACCTTTGGCTTGAGAATGTTTCAAATTCTCAATACTGAAAGCGGGGTTAAGCAAATATAGAATAGACACAAAATGAAACACTAAAACCACTAGGTGTACAAAATTATGTTTTTATGAATTCTGCTGTTAAAGCGACCTATGCGCTGCCATCGACGCTGGTAAAGACATACCAGTTCCAAGTCGGTATTGTTATACCGACGACAAGAAGATGAAGAAAAGACTTAGCCACGAGAGACATTGCAAGCAATCTTAAACGATAATATAATTCTTCGAATTCATCATAATTTTGTGATAATGTTCAGAAAAGATATCTTATCTTACTTGTACTAAATCTATTTTGGTGTGTGCTTAGGTACAAAAATTGTGTGAGAATTTTACTGGTGTGAGGAACCAGAAATACTACGTAAATAAAACAGTCCTGACCCTCACCGGCAAGAAGGTACCAGAGTTAATCTAAAAAATTGACGTTTTATCTGGTACAAGGGCCCGTCTAAAATCAGGTCAGGATGGTTCGACACGGCTATAAAGTTGAGCAACAGACGAGAAATAGTTCTGAAGCTATATTTTACTATTGAGATGTTTTCGAGTATTACGCACGATATCCCCTACAGACGACCTAGTTCTGTTTAATATTAGTGAAAAACAAAAAAGAACGAGTGAATTAGAACATTCAGTTATCCACAGATGATATAGACAAGGCGTTTGTGACTATTACTCAGGATGTGACTGACACAGGACTGGTCAATGTTGCGATGCTTGACGGAGACGTGTGTCTAGCAGTGGATGTGGACATCTTCTGTCTATAAAATAATTATGAAATTGAGCGTGATTTTACTTAGTAATTCAGCAACTAAGCTATTACAAGAGCTAGCTAGAAGAGAACCTAAAAAAGACAATTGATATACAGACGGTCAATTGCTCAATGCAGAATGTGAATAGGAAAACCCGCGAAAACATGTATGATTGAACTTGGGTAATTTGGAGCATTGCGCCTTGAATCATTTCATAAATGACCCGAAGACAATAGTCTTCGGGTCAATAGGAAAAATAAATGAATCCTTACCTATTATATTTACGTAGACGTGACATTCATATAATATGACACAAACTATGAGTTTAAAGGATGGCATTTTACCTCAATAACCACCAAACGTAAAATTCAAAAATTCTCTCAACTACGTACTTACTAGGTATATCGTTTTGTAATGGCGTAGGGTGATAGGGTCTATTATTGAAGGCCTACCTCTACATATCAATACTTAGATAACCATACGGCATTGTTGTTATATTAAACAGCTCATATGACAGTCTTATGTTTCAGTAGTAATATTATCAATATCCGGTATCCAATATAGACAAGAATAATTTACTTCCGAAAGGATTCCTCAGAAGCGTTTGATAGAGTAAACATAAAAGTTTTGCTATAAACAAATAATTAGAACATTCTCAAGTAAAAAAGACGAGTTCTCAAGAAAACTGATATTGATGAATCTAGGCCGCTTCACCTTAACCTAAATAATTGAACGAATTAGGAGAAAGAGACAAACATTTAGACAACGTACACGATAAAACTTTTGACATTTTGTCAGTAAATTCTTTTCTTTAAAAATGTCTGCTTCTCTTTTAAATATTCTTGTTTGGTTTGGTGTTAAAAATTCAAGATCCTCACGAATTGACGTAAGCGGTGAAACGAGTTGTGTCGTACATGGGACATACATAATGGATCAACCTGCGTTTCGAACAAATAACATGTGGACAGCATATATTGAAAATCGCTTCTGCTACCGGATTCACCCGCGTAAACGTTGGACATTATGCCATGGGAATGTATACCGGGAAGAAAATGGATCATTTGTCCTTCTCCAAGTCCCTATCTCTATATCAAATTCATAACGTTTAAGGTTATCAAATAAACTATTATTATTATTATTATTATAAAATTTGCTTCAGCGGTTAAGGCGTCGAAACGGAACAAACACAGAGGCTACTTTCGGATTATGATTTTGATATCAGTGTGGATTGGGCTTGTCTGGAAAACATACCGATATCAGAATTCTTACACCCTTGTCATGACTTGTGGAGCTTCAGGAAGAGGACTATGAAGAGGGGTTGCGTTTATAAAGACCTAGAAGAAGATTAGGGAACACCAAACATGTATTCATTACTTGTCTATCCAAAGTTATGTGTTATTAGGAGCGTATACGCCGTACGGCATTTCATACAAATTTTCAAGACCGTATTTTCCGAAATGACTGAACCGATTTTAATAAAACTTTACACACATAAGCAGGATACAGAGGTCGATAAGTAGTGTTACAGTTAAATTAGACCCATTTTAAATTTTCCACACAAACATTTTCCAGTTATCTTTTTTGTAATATGAGTAGGTACAAGCTCTTAACGCTGACAAATTACTAATTAAACGATTTCTTGATCAATAAAGTAAAATATAAAGAGGCGTATAGAAGCTTTCAAAAAGCGGATATACAGAAATGGAAAATATTGCCAGAGAAAGCACTATGTAAACTGTAAACACGCATAACATGGAGATAACAATACTATATATTGCGGAAATTTTATTTATGAGTGAATGAAAAGGTTTCTGATATTTCATCATCACCCATTTCTTATCATATTCTGTCAAATGATTTGTTATTAAACTTGTTTGATAGAAAAATTCTAAAGAAGCGTGTTTGTTTCAAACTTGTTTTTGGTCTTTCGATATATTCAGCTTCTTTTTAAATTAAGAATGAATTAAGTTTTTTAAATGGTCCTTGGGAAACGTAAGGCACCTTTCCCAAGGACCATTTAAAAAACTTAATTCTTAGATTAAGCCAGCCTTTAACCACGCCTATTGAATGAAACAAATAATTGAACAACCATAAATTTAAACAAAATAATGCGCTCCCTCAATTGAAATAAGTAGTAGGCTATAAAAGATGATAGATTGGGTTCTAATTTCACTTTTCTGAATTCACATCATGAAAATCATCTCAAAAATATACATAGACTTCCTGAATCCTGTTATTGACCCCATTCCTTTTTGTTACAGATCGCTATTGATGGCGTTACTCAGCATCCAGGGCGACTGGTATTTGTATTTTTGGTTAATATACTGCAAAATCTATTCAGCTATTATATGGTTGTTCAGCAATCACTGCCGTGGAGCTGATAAGGTTCGCTCAGTGATAACGAGTGGAGTTAGCGGACAGTCGCCTACAGGCCTTCATAGAGTGCGCCCGCGTCGACGAAGAGCGCCCCAGCAGCACCGCGTCAAACACATCGTTGCTTTAGCAAGGAGACCGTCTCTCAGAAGAATCGTGATGGCACCTGGAGCTAGCACCGCCCACACCATGATGGAGGACAAAGAGAAGATCCTTCACGGAGCTTTGGCAACTGGTGAGTTTATTGTTTTAACGTTTTCGTAAACGTGTACAACCGCTTTGTAAAGGACTCTTTTGTTTTGTATTCACGATGTCTGGCGCTTTCATGCAGCAACAAGGTGGTCGGCCAACCGAGATATTGTTCAGTCACGACTTTGTTTACCAATGTTTTTTCAAACCCATGAACACGGCTCTGTACGGCCTGAGAGTTTCTGAAGTAGTTGTACTGTTATTGACATACATTTGAGTCCATTCTTGATTTTATCACCCAAACGTTATGCAATTGGTTGGCTAATATTATTAGGATTTAGTTTTGCTACTTAAATCAAGAAATATAAATATTACGCCATTAAAAACTGCTGATTCGTTAAACTAGTTTGTGCTTGGGTTGTTAATTTTCCATGTCCCCTGCAACAACGCAAGCATCTATTTATTAATCAGAATGATCAGAAATAAAATTATATGCATGTGCCTCTATGAAAATAGAAGTTTTATAAGTAACTTTATGCAGTGTGAATGAATTGTTCAGCAGTCTTATTGGCCATTCTCTAAGATTGCTTCCGACTTAGTTATCATCGGGGAGGTCAATAGCAGGAATGAATAGCAAAAAATCAATATCTTTTGAAAACTGATTTTATATCACAGTACAAAGAACCTGTTATACATTAGGTCCTTGAATAGGCTTTCAAGCGTATAAATAACATTCAAAAGTGCTAAAACAAGTAGTCTTCCGCCATCTTTATTCGCTAACCTTAAATAGCACAATCATTAATGAATCCATACAGTTACTTCTTAATTACTTCATGCGTGAAATTAATGTGGTTGTTTCGTTTTGGGTTTGTTTTGCTTTAGGCTCTAAAAGATCGAAAATAGTTTTTTTTTTTTCTCTAAACTTACATTTTATACACGATCTTTGAAAATAGGATTCAACGAAATTCGTGAAACACAAGTCTTTATTCAAGAAAACAATGGGTACTGTGCAATTGTGCATTATTCGCCAATCAAAGTCATTTTCCACATTCATATTCTAATATGTATTGTTTTGAATTTGGAACTCGTAACAAATCCCGCAAACAGCAGCATTGTCTGACATTTTACCTCATTACCTGCCAGTGTTGAATCTTATTCAAACCATTGTTAATATCTTGGCAGCAAGTCTTGAAGTTATCTTGCTCAGAAATGAGCCCTTCATGACTTCATGGCAATTGCCGGAGAACTGCAAATCTTGATGGCAAAGCGCCAGTAACATACGGTCAGGTCTGACAAATTTTCGGAGAAACCATTGGACGCTATATTTATCATTTCACGTTTAGTCTGCGTGATGATACTAAGTTAGATATATTAGATTTTTGGTATAGGTAAACACTATCTGATACGATTTATTGGACATTTGCAATCAATAGTTCTATCACACCTCTCAGCGATGGCGGACATTATCTGTGGGTACCTCTCTCATTATCTATTTTACTATCTCGAAACATCATCCATTTGGCAAATTACAGCTTTTCATTTGGAACATCACTAATTCGGTCAATTTCTCCTTTTTAAAAGTCTAGAATGTTTTTTATTGGGATCGGCAGTTGAACCGGAGAACTTATAATTTAAATAAACTTAATTCTAGATGTTATATTATGCTACAATAAGCCGTAGATTACTGCAATAAACAGTGATAAATCACTCATTCAAGAGCACGTTTATTGATTTCCCTATTGTAACGAAGGACCAATTGTTGAAGCTCACGGTGATGAATGATGAATTGATGATTCACCTCATTTACTGAGGTGATCTACTATTCTAGATTGTTCACTGATGTCAGTTAGAAGGCTGGATGACCCCGTTGGCGCAAGCACAAATCCATCAGCCAAATGTCTAAACTGTAATGACTGTCTTGAAAAACACATCATTCACAAACATTTAAAAAAATTAAGCTACAGGATTTTTTTTTCCTGAGTAAAGTTTCTAAGACCTGTTTCGAATATGTGTCAGTTATAAAAAGTCAATGATTTTTTTTATTCGTTGCGTTGGGTAGTGCAACGGTCAATCGCCTCTCGGTCGGCCATCGCTTCGTTGCCAGCGCCAGATTCAAGAAAGAAACGCATTGAACTTTGCCCTTTAAAAAATAACTTTTTACACTTACAATATTAGATGCAATCTGCATTGTGGACGTTTGAAGCGTGTCAAGAAGTCTGTTTGGCGATTATGGTGTCTCTCAATGCTTGTAACTTTTGTTTAACATTGTATATTTTAATTCTGTAATTGTTTTTAACTAACCTTTCGCGCCACATTTTAATGTCGTAACATCATTTCAGTGACAAATTGTTGACAAGATAGTACATAGAAAAACTTATTGAATAAGTTTTACCATAACACACTCACATCAGAACCGATTTCTGTTTAATCTAATGAGTTAGGGGCATTTCCTATAATTTAAGAACATGACTCGTGCTACTGTTGTGATCATATGTCGACACGTGTAGGTAAAATGATGTCTGTAATTAAAGGCCAATATTCATTAAGCTGGTCACATCGACGACGAGTGACGATAATATAAAACAATATTACGAATCGTGGGTCTCCGACCTTTAAAAATGGCCGGAGATGGCCAGTTATACTATCAAATAAAACATTGGAGATAAAAACTGAAATACAATATTTTGTTACGAATGTTATATTCTAAATCTATGATGGTAAGCATCAGAATGTTTTTTAAAACATTTTTTTTTCTATATTGACACTTGACATCTGGGTTAAAACAACATTGCCACATTGACTCGTTGGTTAAAAAAAAAACAGTAATGGCGCCATTTTGTGACGTCAGCGCCACGCCTCCGATTAGAACCGTTGCATTGGAAACAAACATCAAATGAGTTTGAGACTTGAGGCAATAAAATATTCATAATAATAATAATATTTTTGTTCTAATGACGTAAGCGGCAATATTTTCCGCACAAGCAATTTATCGATGTAGGTAGTAGGTACGACTTGAAAATTATATGCTGAAAATTTCCTTGATAAAGAATTGTACTTATACCTACGTACATAGATACAATTGAGTATAACTTGGCCACATCAGTGTACTAATGGATGAATAACAAGTAATTTTGTTTAAGTGCGATGCTGATGACATAAGGATTTTACTAAAGAAGATAAACGCAGTTTCATGTCTCTATCAAAGTTTATAACAAAATAAAGTTCATCAACAATTTTGATAACATTGCAAGTTAGATGTAATAGATTACGTGTGTTTTGTATGTTATCTGCCCCCTGCAAATTTATCAGTGTGGGTGTTGCTATGCTCATTATCAATCACTTCGACTATGTTTACAAACCATAGTACAAAGACTTTTACGAAATCATTATGTATAAGTTCTACTTTACCAAGATAAAGTTGTTTTTCCAAGACATTTTATCTACAACGTTTATGGTAACACAATGTGTCGCATAAATTAAATTTGTTATTTTATAATGCACCGGTATTAAATAAATACTGCTTCACAATTCACATACAAGAATCTTTTTATAAATGCTATTTATTATGCTTCTTAAAATATTTACCTTTGTTGTAGCATATTCATTTTCAAGTAAATCAAGTGATATACATAATTATTTATAATTATTAATTATTGAAATAATAATTAATGTTTTTAAAACCACATTATTGAGAAATCTTTGCCCAAGCATCAAGATAATATATAGTGTTTTGAGGGCATGTTGATTAACAAAGCATATAAAAATGGCTTCTTCATACGTATGTGTGTTACGAAACAGACAAATCCATTAAATGGTGGGCGTTGGCCAGACATGCTGGATAGCAACAAGAGTCAAGAGCTTCCATTCGTATCCTACAGCCGATGGCGACATTGTACAAAACGGTTACACTAAAATCTCATTCTTTTACATTACATCTACGATAGTTAGTGATTCAATTTTGATTTCAATTGAACCGGATTGACTTCCATATTAATGAAATTTAATTAAGTAATTAATGCAGGTGCTTTCATAACATTTTTACCATATATTGAGAACTAGCTTCTGTCCGCGACTTCGTCCCCGTGGAATCCCCGATTTTAAAACATTCTTTATCACTGCTCCGCTCCTATTGGCTTAAGCGTGATGATATATAGCCTAAAGCCTTCCTCGATAAATAATCTATTCAACCCAAAAAGAATTTTTCAATTCGAACCAGTAGTTCCTGAGATTAGCGCGTTCAAAAAACAAACAAACTCTTCAGCTTTATAATATTAGTATAGACTAGCTGCTGCCCGCGACTTCGTCCCCGTGGAATCCCCGATTTTAAAACATTCTTTATCGCTGCTCCGCTCCTATTGGCTTAAGCGTGATGATATATAGCCTAAAGCCTTCCTCGATAAATGGTCTATTCAAGCTAAAAAGAATTTTCCAATTCGAACCAGTGGTTCCTGAGATTAGCGCGTTCAAACAAACAAACAAACAAACAAACAAACAAACAAACAAACTCTTCAGCTTTATAATATTAGTATAGATTAAATTGAAATATCCACAACATTTTTATATTGTTCCATCGTTTTGCTTTACTTTTTAACCATTCGTGCAGAAGGATAATTTTAGGTTATTAAATGCCTGTTGTTTTCCATTCGCTCCCCCACTTGATCATAAAGATGACAATTAAAATAAATAACTTGTAAATCACCTACTGTTAATTGCTGCTCTTTATTTGTAAAATAGTCCCTGTAATATATCTTATTCAATTTATCAATAATAACAACTTCTTCAACTGTTTACAAAATCTCTCGTATAATTCCCTAATGTTTGGACATAGATCCATTATAAGTAGTGTAGTAAAGTTTATTATCTTCATCAGAATTGTTTTGTTTAGAATTAATGATAAATCTTTCATGTAAGTTGTTATTTTCATTCTAATCAGAGGGAAGCAAGAGGGGTCAGTACTTAGAAATGACGTCACATGATGACTTGACCTGATGCCTGCAAATCAATAAGAATTTAATAGCTTCACGCATATACTGCATGCTACACACGTCACCCATTCAACGTTTTGCATTATGACATTCACTTTATTGCGTACCAAATTAATGACTCCAACTATATACAATCTAGAGAGAATACAAACAAAGATATTTAAATAAATAAAGCATTGGAAATATGCACGTTTTAAATAAACTATACTTAACTATTATTGGAATGCAAAGTTATTTTCTCATGGACATGTACCTAATGATTTAACAAGAGAAACCGTTGGAAAGAAGCCATTACCTACAATTTCCAATGACAAATTATTGTCTGCCTGCCTGGTATAGTATATTTGTGTTTAAATATTACAAAACGAATTAAACGAGACAGCTTATAATTTGTAACTGATACAAAGAACTAAATTAGTGTTAGGTTAATGAGCTTAGATTTTGCCTAGGAAATATTGAATATTTAGATTATCAAGCTATACATTTTAAATCAATCGAAATTACTATGGCATCTGTTAGCACCAACACGGTTTAATTTAGCATTCTAGAAACTACTTCGCGACAAGGTTATATCAAACCGCTTTTGTATCGGTTTCGTTGAAACCGAATTAATGTACTGCAACTACGTCCTTTCCAATAGAAACTAAAAATCTATAAAACTCTTCTCAGAAAACCTTATAAATTCTGTCAGTAGTAGAACGAAAAATATAGGCCAAGTGCGAGTCGAACTCCCATGCGATGGCCATGGTTCCGAACTAATCTCATTTTTGTAACATTTTACTTTCAAACCATAGACTTCTTATAGGTTTTCCGGTAAACTATAGGCGTAGAACTATTTATTGCCTGCCTTTTTTTTCAACATTTTATACTACGTAGTTCCAATGATATGGCCGGGGATAATCATTTTTCATCTAATTTCTTGAATAACTTCAAAGCCGTTTAAATTTTAAAATTACAAAAAAACATTGGTATTCAAAACCCTCACAATATTACATTTGATATGTCACATGGCACAGATGGAAAAACGTTTTTTATCTAAGTTTTCTAATTTTCCCCCAAAAACTTACCTTTTCACCCCAGGTATTTATTTCTGTTATGCGTCCGTGTTTGACTGAATTCATTCATTTTCAACTGAATTGGTTCTGTAGATTAGGAGAAAATTGGCTGTGACAGCTGGACAGACTGGCAGGCGGCATCAATTGATTCTACAGGGGTTCCGTTTTTCTAAGAGGTTCTAAATCCGAAAAATCATCGAAGCTTTCGTTAGTTTTGATTTGCTTTAACCCAGACACTGCATCTACATAATAATACACAGAAAAAGGAAGCTTTCTGGAATTACCGTGAAGTCTGTTATTTACCATGTGATGTACTTACAATATAATGATATATTGAGCTTCAATAAATGTGTACATCATCACCTACTATCTGTCGTATGTAATTTATCTTTGGAGTACTCATTCCCGTTTTATAACACGCATGTGAGGGACAACGTGACTTGTCATATCTAGGAAAACTACGCTCAATAAACGTGTTACCTTTGATCTTTATAACTTCATTCCTTTTACTATTTATGGTACGTTCTTTTTGCTTTATATCTGTTCATCAACCATCATTTCGTGTTTTTTTTTTTGTAGATATTGAATATTTTTGGTTTTAAAATATTTTCCATTTATTGCCACAATGTATTTTTTTCGTATCTTGTTAAAAGCTTGTTTTTAATATCTAAACGATCATTATTATTCAATGTCACCATTTCTTGCACTCTATGACTTTTTCACAATTCTGATGTAACTTTGTAAAAAATATCGAATTTAATTTCCGAAGATGATATTTTCAAGTTTTAGTTGATTTTATTTTACATCTTGCCTGTGTTTCGTTTAGCTAATTGATTTGAGTCAACTAGGCTGATGAGGTCAAACCACGCTTTTTTATTAACTAAGACAGTTCTCACGCTGCCTCATGAGTCACATTGAAAACATCAATAAGTGTACACAGTATTGAAACCGCAATTCAATCATTCATGCCCACGTGACATCAATTTCATACATACAGGATTAACCACTATAAAATTCCAAAACGTATAGGTATAGTACAAAGCCTATTCACTTTGTAAAGCAATGTAAATAATAGGTGACAAATATAAACGTATTAACAGCTCTATAGTTTCCATCCATTTGTAGGCACATACATGTATCATGGAATGGAATTAAAATGTAGATAGAGATTTATTTGCCAAGACTTCTAAGCATATTAACACAAGACTAGTTGCTAGACATCACCTACTTTGTTCAAATAAAGCTAAATTATATAACTTAACTGCTATCGTTTGCAGCTAAACCAGTGCAAAGTAATTAACTTGTAAAACAAGAATCGTATGCTGTCGCATAAGCGTTTCTCTTTAGCTTAACAAACAACATTTAATTTAATCATCTTGAGTTTGAGCCAAATTAAGCTCACAAGGATCATCTGATGTTTGGAGTCAAAGAACTTTAAAGGTATGCAGTCGAGGTAAAAGACCACAAATATATGCCTACCATAAAAACTGTTTTGACTTAAAATTTTAAAAAGGGATAAAAACATATTGCGTCTATCTGTAGGCTGGCGAAAGGTGTTTTTCCTGTTTCTCCATTTTCAAGTTATCGTGTGACTAAATAGGAAAATGTCAAGCTTAATGGTAAAATTCGAATCGCCCCATTACGGTAGAATTCACGAACTTCCTTTGATGAACCATAAACAATGAAAGTCAAGTCATGATCGTGCACAGCCAGACAGTTTTTTTGAAAGGGTACATTGACTGCGCGACAACTTACGAGTAGGAAACCCTGGTGCTTATTTAAAAACTAATAGATATGAGACACACCTCCATCGTTAATCTAAATATATCATCGGTCCACGCGTCGTCGGAGCTCGGTCGTTTCCTTGGCGGTACAAAGTCCGAGCTCTCTGACAGTTGCGCGGGCGCCGATGAGTACCGCATGCCACGCCTGCATATGGGGCCTTAATGGCAGTTGTGAAACGAAAGTTTCTGTGATGACACTATTTCAATCTTAAATTAGCCTCTGTTAAAATAAAACAATACTAAAATGCAGTTTTAATTTAACTGGTTTTTTTTTATTTATTTATATCTCTCGCTCACCCGATCTGAGGAATTCAATTAAAACAAATGCAAAAATTTCATGCATTCCTATTGCAACTGCGTAACAAGTAGGCAAAACAATTTGCATTGGAAATGCGTGGAAAATCGATTGCTTATCTATAAATCATCTGGTTGGCGATAAAACAAGTTGGTAGAGGTAGGTAAATTTTACACTAAATGAAACTGTAGCTATTATTTTCCACTAGTATAAAATAAATGAATAATAGAAGAAACAACATTCATTGATAAATAAATTAAACATCTAAAGACCAAACGTGTCATTTGCATCGTCCAACCTTTACATGCCTTTACTGACATTAAATTAGGTAAAGATGGTAACGTAAAACAAGAACTTTGATATATGATCTATTATTAATTTATAGTAAACGCTTGTCTAAAGCGGTGTGATGTCATTGTTTGTTAAAGACAAAGGCAAGGTTGAAGGCGTGTCGGTCGTGCCGCAGTTTTATTGGACGGTTTCTGCGATGCCATACGAACAACCATAAATGCCACTTGTACAAACCGCTCAGGTGTAATGATGCTGCTATATAGTTCCTTCAAAGCCACTTACAATGGGTTTTTATGCTCGTAATCTTACAATATCTGTTTAGGAAGAATGTTTGGTATCTCTGCCGGGTTTACTCGTCGTTGGACCTTGATCTATTCAGCGGTTGATCCAGCACCTATCTTCTTCAGTTTTATCAATTTGTGTCAGCTGTTAATTTCGAGACTGAAGATCTGTTTAAATATTTGCTGTTCTAGTTGTTTTAATGGGCAAAATGCTAATGGAAGAATTCTTTCTAATATGCTAGAGTTTCTTACTAATGCAAGAAATGCAGCTTACCGATATTTTACAAACACTATTTAGATTATAATTGAGTAAATAAAGAATTATTTACTCAATTATAATTTCCATTCTAAGGGTTAAAATCATAGATTAAAAGAAAATGTAAATCCCCATGTCATGAGCAACTAAATATAAATAGTTGTTTACGTTTTATCTATTGCATGAGTAAATATTATCAGATTCTGACCCGGACTCGCAGCTAAGGTTAATGTTACCGATTAATATTTCGCTGACGAATGTCTGTCTGTGGCAATCTAATAAATATTCTAGAGAAGTGTCATTTGAGATTATACCATTCGAAATTAGAACAGTTGGAGAATTTAATTGGACACGCCCACGATATGCTGCTTGATAACAGTTTATTATTTCCACAATATTTGACTGTTCAATAAAGTCATTAAACATGCAATTTATAGATAAATACATGTACACTATTTGTATCTAAATTAGGATTAATAAAGTGTGGTCTATGTTTCAAACCAATTCTTTTAGCAACGTTCTCATTTATTTAACCATTTGAATGGAATATCAGCCAACTAGCTACATAATTCGCCCCCCTAGACGAATGATGATGTTGTGATTATATACTTAATTTGTTATTTAATATACTAATGAGTTCTTTTTCATTGTTTCAGCATCGATGCGCTCACATCGCATAAGCCAGTTTGCGCCTCTGCTCATCGCGCTGGTGGGTCTACCGGCTCGCGGCAAGAGTCAGCTCGCGCACAGGCTCGCCAGGCATCTCAACTGGAACGGGGAGAGCACTAAAGGTACCTACATATACAACTAGAGCGAGCGACCTTAAAAAGTACCTAATGACCACAAATTCATCAGAAGACGTAATCCCAGTGCCTAGAATTTGTTCTTGTTTTGTTTCTTGTGATTCTTTTGTTGCTAGATAGTGTTACAAATTAAAAAGAACCATTGCAATTTGATTATACTTTGCATCATTTGCATTAGAACTGTTGTCAAACAGCACTACTGAAATATCCGGAAGGCTGGTCCTGACAAATTGCTTGGTACGTATTATGATTTATGACCTCTGTTTACGAGCCATTAAAGAAGTGTTTTATGCTTTGACGTCATATCAATTGACTTATTTTATTCTTTGTTGGAACTGGAGATCACGAGATTAACAAAGCCTAAATGGAGACTAACATTATGGTTCTCAAATTGCTGTCATTGAAACTGTCTGTAAAAACTTTTTGTTTCGAATTTTGTCACCATGATTGATGATGACAATGAACATTATTATGTTTATCTTTGCGGGGGTTAAAGCAATCTTATCTTCGTCTTTAGCACACACTCACGTGAAATAAATATGTGCAGTTTGATTGATTATTTTTTTCAGTTTGATTAAGTTTTTCACGGTTTTTATAGGACAACTTTTGTTAATTAGTCACTTTAGATTTCATTTATGATATTCGGGACGAAGACATTTTTAATGAACTACAAAGAAAGTATTATCGAACATTATGATGATGAAAGTAAGGATAGGTATTAAACAACGATAGTCATACAACGTTATCCTTCCGAATGTGATTTAGATTTGGAACATTTATTCATAAACAATCTTTCTTCGCCATATTTTTGAGCTTGCTTGCCTTTTATTAAATTAATAATTTTATTTGATTTAGCTATTAGTATTACCAAATCCATTAATTGTTATATTCTTCATTACATAGTCTATCCGCGACCAAGTACAATTTCTAAAATATCAGACTTCTAGCTGATCCGCGCAAATTCGATTTTTCATGACTGTTCCGCTCCTATTGGTCTTAGCGTGATGATATATAACCTATAGCCTTCCTCGATAAATGGGATCTAACACTGAATTTTTCAAATCGGACCAGTCGTTCCTATAATTATTATATGTATACATATTAGTATAGATAAATACCGTTGTTTGATCAAATTACAGAAACGTGATATAAAAACTAGTGTCTACCGACAAATGTTTATATTATATTATCAGATAACTGGTATATAATAAATCACATAAGAGGAGGCCGTGCCTATAGATAGGTACACAATACCAACCCTGACCCAGATGGTAGCGTCGCTCTCGTCTAGCTCACAAGAATATCTTCATGATTAGATATTGTAGGTTTCATCTTGATAAAAACTGCCCTATTTGAAGAACATGAGAATACCAATCATGAAACAATATGGCATAGCTTGTTTGTTACTGCTTCTTGCTTGCTCTAGATTGTAATAATAAATAAATAAAGGAGTATTGCATAATATTTATGTTGTAGACGTAAACAGAATAATATGATATGTCTTATGCAATATTGTCACGGTCGAAATAATCGTATTAACGACGTTTAAGATTACCAGGTACCTACATAACGTTTTAGACTGTTAGGTACTAGTCAATTTTTCATGTAATTGTAATTTAATTAGGTTGATCTAGTAGACGGCTAGTATTATACAAATCTTGAAAAAAATTACCGCAATTCAGCGTGTTCCAGAAGTACGTGGTCATATTAAAGGTTGGCTCTGCATCTGCTTATTACAGAAAAAAAGTCAAAAAAATACTCATTAGTTGGTGGCGCTTATTTTAGCCCAATCACATGACAATCACACAATGCATGAGACTGCATGAAGTGTATTTTTTGCGGTCGGGATTAAAAAATAAAACAACATTTGATTTGGTTTTACACCCCCTTAAATATGACCACGCACTTCTGAAACACCTTCTATAAATTGGAAATATGCAAAGACGTGTTGTTTGCAGCCTTCGGAAATAATGGTTTTGTCGTATGTATGACTTATTTCTAAATATAGGCACCCAGCTACATAGAAAATGCATTATGCAAGCGTTTACTTACATAATGCACGCCTGGTAGTTTCCTGGGTTTGACAAACAACAGTGAATATAATATAAATTAACGCTTAGCACAAAGTAATGCGTAACACGTAATAATAACGGGGGAAGCACGAGTGACACGTGTAGTCCTAATTTTAAAGGACCAATGAATATCTTCGTACTGCGTACGTACCCTGTACGATAATTTAGTCATCAACCAAATTTTTTGGTCCTTCGAGCCGGATACCTTTGCCAGCTTCTCTCAAATTCCTTTGTTTCCAGTGTTCGACTGCAGCGAATACCGTCGCCGCCACATGTTGCTGTATGGCAGCCACGATATCTTCCGCGCAGACAATGCACAGGGCTCCGCGATCCGTCGCCAGAGCGCCCGCGAGGCCGTGCAGGATGCCGTGTTGTGGCTTAAGGATGGAAACAGTGTCGCTGTAAGTAAACGGTTTATAAGTGCTGTTTCGTAGTCATTTAAGTCCAATTAGTGCGTTACAGATAGCCAAATGTAGATTTGTAAATGGTGTAAGGAAATGAATGAATAATTGTTGTAAAAACTTAAATTCATAAATTTCAATTTCTTATTATTTAGTTTCGTGGTCTTTTGATACAAGTCATAACTTCCTGTGATTAGTACCTATATTGACTTAAGTTACGTTTTACGAACTTTGACTTAAGTTAATCTTGTATAACACGGAACCATAAAGACCATAAAGAAGTACCTACTTAACTAAACCCGGAACCCTGTTAACTGTTGCAAGGACGTTGATGCCTCTAACTCTCGATAATCATATGATTCGAATGTACAGAAACGTGATGCCGTTAATTGGTATATTGTACTTGGTTGTACCTTCTGTATGATTGTACGACTAATGGGTGATTGATCGTGTTCGCAAAGCAATTGTGTAGGAAAGTAGGCACGTGCTTACAGATTGAAAGTTACGTCAATAATTGGCTATGATTGAACGCAGACTCAATACAACTTCATTAATTAACTGCTGAAAACATTAATTTTGCGAACAGTAGTTTTATTATTCTTCGGTTTTGTTTATTATAGGCTTTCTGCATCTGAAACTGCATCAAAAATACATGACAGGCTCTTGAAATTTTTCGTATAGTGTTATTTTATAGTTTTAAGGATATTGTATGTTAGTAAGCTTTCAATTAACTTTCTCACATGACGTGTATTGGGTAGTCCTACACGTATAAGTTATTGACATAATAGTCTACGTACACGTGCTCAGATTTATGTCACCGCATTAAAACATATCAACACGTTCTAGTATCTTTCAGTGTAATAACTCTAAATAATGTTATATTACTTATTATGTACAATGAAACTTCAAATTTCATCCACTGGATAAACAAACGATTTATTCAGGATTATATTAGTCATTGTTTTTTTTTTGCTGAAAATAATACTATTTATATCGGTTCAGTTCAAAATAAACTGATTAGATACAGATAATGACCGAACTCTTAAGCTTACGTAAAACAGGTAATTCTTCACAGACCAAGAGATTTTTTTGTACATTATCTTTCCCGTTCTTTGTTTGCGGGCAATTTTAATTATTGACGCCTATTAAACACGTAATTGTTTAGTAATAATTAAATGGAAGTATAATTTCAACTATTTATTTACCATCGTAAACTATTTTGAGTTGTTTTTCGCCAAATGTACAAACTAAATATAATTTATTTATGTCACTTAATGGATAAAAACTTAAAATGCATGATCTATCAAGTAACATCCTTCTGATCTAAACTCCTGTCGTTCTCCCCTAACCAGGAAAATATTGCACACTTGCTTCTCCAACCTACTTTGGACATTGACAGAATAGTCGACATCGGCTTTGATTGCCATTTATAAAAAATAGAATAGAATAGATCTAAACTCCTTATTCCTCTCTTACAGATATTCGACGGCACAAACATCACCCGTGAGCAGCGTCGCGAGTTGAGCGAGTACTGTCTCTCCGACATGGGCTTTAGGATTCTCTTCATAGAGTGCGTCTGCGAGGACCAGGAACTGCTGGAGAGAAACATCATCGAGATCCTCCACTACTCCGCAGACTACAAGACGATGAGCGAGGAGGACGCGGTCGATGACCTGAGGAAGAAGATGGAGCATTACATGAGGCAGTATGAGCCTATTGATGCGGAGTTGGAGACTATCAGCTTCGTTCGTATTGAGAATGTGGGGGAAACTGTGACTGCGCATCGCGTTGCTGGCCAGAAAGAGTCGGGGATTCTCGGATACTTGTCTGGAATGAGGGGTCTGCCGCAGACCTTGTACTTTACTAGGGTAAGCGTCTTTTAGAACCATTTCCTATTCAGGCAGCTTTCTTCCCCTGGTTTTGATAGCTTTCGTAAAATGTTTGAATTTCGATGTAAGACTGATAAATCCCGAGGCTCACAGTCTTGTGATTTGTTTACGTGATATTAGATAAATAATATTTATTTCACGGTGTCTAATCTCACATCCGCGTAAATAAGTGCTAGATCATAAATTCTAATTAGGTTTCCATTCTACACAAACATGTTTTGCTAACTCCATATTTAATTTGAGTGGGAATGGTCGCCATTTTCTCGCCACGCGGTTCCAATAATTAATAAACAAGTTTTTAATTTGACTTTGGAACTTTGTTTACAATAAACAGCGTTGGCGGATGCATTTGCCTTATAAATATCGTAAAGATTTGTTGTGAAAGCATAAAATTGTTTCTCCAAAATCCTCGAGAGGATATTTTCATCAAACACTCGCTAGCTAACTTGAAAATTTGATTTTTGAGAGTAGTACAACGGTTCAACCATATTACCCTCGTCACTTTTTGTTGTCTTGTTCAAACTTAGGTGTTGGTATCAGTCATTTCTTTGTCATCACTTGTTCTGCTGCTGTGTACCTCTTCTGAATTGTAGATACTAAGTACCTGTGACATATTGTAATGTTTCTGGATTACATTCAAGGTATTATAACGCCGGGCTCACGTCACATGGCACTAGTGCAGCCATTTCCAATGTCGCAATGCATCGCATTACGGTGCCAACTACGTCAGCTGGCCTATTAAATTATAACTAGTTGATACGTATTTCCTGAGTTCATGTGCACAATACCTTGATGATAGGTATAAGTAGGGTTGCAACTCGTAACTCCATTGTTATCGAAATGTATTTTCAACGATATGTACTACTTTCAACGATAGGTAATTGAAAGTGTGCTTCTTGAAAAGGGTTTTACTATAGCTGATTTTCGAATCGATTTCCTGTATAACCCTGTATACAATCTGTAAATACGACGATGCATTGCCAAATTAGTTCAACATCAATATCCTCCTAGACTTACCAAGACCTTTATGGTACCACTCCTGAAGGCCATAAAACTCACATATTTCTAATTTCTTTCCATTTCTCCCAACAGCACGGCGAAAGTGAGTACAACGTGTTAGGCCGCATCGGCGGAGACGCCTCACTGTCACCACGAGGTCTTCTCTATGCCAGCGCCTTAGCTGAACATATGAACGCCCTGGCCAGCCGGGACCATATGACTGTCTGGACATCTGAGAGGTGGCGCACCAAGCAGACGGCTGCCGATATTAGAGCTCCGAAGAGAGTCGTCAGGGCTCTAAATGAATTGGATGCTGTAAGTAACATTTTTTTTAACTTTCAATTTGTACTTAACCTGAAGCACTGGCTGCTATAATCCCGGTAAACCCCTTTGTCGGGTGAGGAAATTTTTTGTTGGGTATTTCACCAATTCCAATTTTAAATATTTGTTTTTTTTTTTGTGAATCAAAACAAAAGCGATAACATGCCATTATCACTTACACAAAAATATTAAACTGCGTAATATAAATTTAATTATCTGACCCTAAGCAAGGAATGCTGACACGTCACAGATAATGACAGTAAAGTACCTTAGTAAACTAAGCTGTGACAGGATAAACGATTATTATCATTCACGTGTACTTAAGAGCTAAGTGTTTTTACGTTTATCAGCCTTGACAATCAATAATTAGTGAAAAACATTATGGATAAAAAATTCAAGATAATCAGGAAAAACAAAGCATTTATATTATAAGCAAATGGTTAGATCACTATCTAGTTTTGTTGTTCTTTCAAAAGCTTTCGAGTGTATCAACGTCACAATGAAGGAAATGTTTACAAAAGAACTGAAAAGAAATTTCTGTCTGGGAAATCCAATGATACAGTTTTAGGAATGTTCTATGGTTGTACATACGTATTCGTATCTAAATGATTCGCTAGAAATATCCGAGGTACAGGAATAGGCGTGCCGCCATGAAAGTAGTAAGAATATTATTGGGCAAAGTATATTGCCCCGTGGTATCCCATAAGAACAACTGTGGTTGACCAAGAACTTATGTCATCGTTAAATTTTCGGATGTCTGAGTTTCTAGTGTTTTTATTTCACTTAAAAGTTCCGTGGATTAAAGCTATGGTATAAAAATCCACTCCTTAACTTTTCTACGCATTTTGATCTGTTATCGTCCAGTTTTTCTGACATCACCTATTATAAGTCTTATCTATTAGTTATATATCACGTAAATACGATGTTATCAACTTATCATAGAGCCGATTGCCCGATATCGATTGGGTTCCGGACTGGCACGATCGTCATCAGTCTAAAATCAATATTTATGGTATAATCTGTTTACCGCCTTGTGTTTATAAAGAACTTTCAATATAAACTCTGCGATTATCTATAAATATCTTAGAAGTTCCGTTCCAAGTAGTTATTGCAATTAATTAGAACAGTTTCATCATGACTATCCTATCTGTTTCTTAATCAAAAACGTAGGTAAAAATATATGAAAAATACAATATTCAGTCAGTCATTTTGCGACCTTCGCAATTTAGAATTGAGCAACAGTTTAGATCCATAAAAAATCGATTAAACATTGTTATAAAAACAATCTTGATAATAACCTAATGTTACCTAATGGTCATATCGAAACAGTTGACAACACATAAATTACGTCTAATTATTGAATCCATAAAACAGATGATTGAACCAAAGACTTGGCTTACAGCTGTTGCTTCTGATTTAAGACGTATGTATGTCCGTTCGACCTACATCAAATGACGTCTGTAGATATTCGTAGGCACTTCATTATCATAGGAAAAGTACTATCGTTGTCTATTCGTATTCTGAAACCGCAAATTCTATTTATTGCCGCCATTGTTAGTCACAGAGAATAGAATTGCAACTTTGACATTGAACTGTTTATAAATAGACATAAAAAAACGTACTAAACAAATCAGGGAGCGCTTTACTCTCTTACTCTCTGAATTGTATAGTACGTTTTTATAGTTTAGAGAACTGGTTATCGTAGTGTAGTGTTGTGCAATTTCATTATTATTAGTATAATTAGAATCGGATTAAAGACAAGGGGCATTTCATGACAGTAGACGCTTTAGTTGATGTTTAATTTTAAAAATGAATACCTACAACGTTGTAAAGTTTTATACAAAACACTTCAAAATGCGAATGTATCGAAAACAAATTCAATTTAGTCACATCTAGTGCCAAATAAAATACGCAATGATTAATTACTGAATAATTCATTAAATAGCAACTCACGTGTATCGCAACGGGGTGATAAATTAAACTCACTGAACCTAAACATAACACGCATTGACATTTCATATGAAGCACGTTTTGTTGGTGACGTGATCTATAAATAGGTACAAGTATATAGCATTTAAGCTATTTATAATACTAAACCTATTAGTTTCTAGAAAAATAATTCAAAACCATAACTTTAAATCAAGGGCATAAAACAGATATACAATAATATAAACTATAGCAGACTCCGATAGCAGAGAATAGAAGTGTGAAGAATTTTTTAACCAGCAGCAGTAAGATTCACACTATAAAACAAAAGATTATAACAGGCAGAATTCTCCTTTTGGGCTGGATTATCCACATGTATTTCCCGTAAGTAAATGCTGGTGACGATAATGGCGAACATTGTAGTCACGCCGATATGACAGAAAAAAATCGAAAATCTTGTCATTTCTACATAATAATTTTCTTTTCTGTATCTTCTCCAGGGCATCTGCGAAGGTCTCACGTACGAGGAGATGCAGGAGCGCTTCCCCCAGGAGTTCGCATGGCGTGACCAAGACAAACTGCGCTATCGATACCCCTGGGGCGAGTCCTACATCGACATCATGACTCGTCTGCGACCAGCCCTGTCCGCCCTTGAAGATGAGCATAACGTCGTGGTGGTTGGCCATCAGGCCGTCCTTAGATGTATGCTTGGATACTTCTTGGATGCCAAGCTTGGTGAGAAATTTTTCTTTGATTTCATCTTAAAGTTTTTGCCCTTTTTTTGGGATGGGAAATCATCAAATGACCCCTCCAGCCCTGGGCGGAGCGGAAGGGAGTGTCAGACTTTTACTGACTAAAACCCACCCGTGATCTTTCTTGCGTCCTTTGCGTTCTAGGGCCGCGGTGACTCTTTCGAACAAATTCCGCAACCCTAGCAGCAGGTTTTTGCCCTGCATTGACAAATAAAGTCACAGGTCATAGAACATCATCTCGAAGCACGACAATATCTCCTCTACTGTCGATCAAGCATACGCTCTTTTCATTAGATGAATCGGACAAATTTTAATTATTCTTTCTTATATCTATTCAATCAATGATTTAGAGATTAATTTGCTTATTGATAGTGGAAGTCATTTATAAGATAATTAGTTGTTTCATCGGTGCTAAAGTCCCAGTTTTGCCCTTTACTTACAAGTCCGTAGTCTGTGAGACTATTTTCGTCATCGTTTTCATACCTAAGTCTATCTGAACATTCTTGTAAAACTCTGTTGTCTTGTGTGTCTTGTGTGTCTTCCACTGTTCCTAACCGTTCACTTGTTTTCTTTCAGATGAGCTGCCATACATGAACGTTCCTCTGCACACGATTGTGAAGCTGACGTCCTATGGCTACAAGTACAAGGTAGAGATGATCAAGCTGCCTGTGGAATGCGTTGACACACACCGCCAGCAGCCCAAGGTAGGCACACGGTGTATACAGATATTATGTATAATTATTGACTCTGTGTAGACAGTGTCGAGCAGTGGTGGCCGAGTGGTAACGGCTCCGACTTACGAATTGTAGGTCGCGGGTTCAAACCCAGCCAGGCGCATTACTTTGTGTAATTAATTTCTTCACCACTGCTCTCAAAACGGTGAAGGAAAACATCGTGAGGAAACCGGCATGTCCTAGAACCAAAAAATCGAAGACATGAGACACTCACCAACCCGCACTGGCCCCGCGTGGTGAATTACGGCCCATTCCCTCTCCTGGAGAGGAGGCCTGTGTCCCAGCAGCGGGAACGTTAAAAGGCTGATTATGTTGACTCTGTGGACTGACAGCTAACCGATGTTCAGCTATCACGGTTCAAAGCTCAGATGATACTATTTTCAAGAGATGCCTGATTGGGCAATTGACCTTAGGTGACCATAGTCATATAGCATTAACCCAATTTTCCTGTTGACAAACTGTAATACCTATTTGCACGTGTATATTAATGAAAATTGGAACAGCAACCCGCTTGTAGCTAGGAAAAACCCGGATATGTGTACCTGTCTACTAGTATTTTGACGTAATTTTTCGCTCTAAGCGCACAAGGAACATTGTTCTGTTCCGACAGATATTTTATTTGCATTGCCAAAAATTCTAACATGTGATTGACATAGAAGTCAGAATTGCATTTTTTCTGTCGTCATAATTATAGGAAGGCAATAGAACTGAGGGACAATTAAATCACAATCACTGTCAAGAACTCTTATATTTGGTAATTTTTGACATTGTTTGTCGCCGAGATGACATAACGACTTGAATTTGAACGCTTTTTAGGTATTTATGAATTGGCCTATTGGTGATACCGAAGTTACATAATTATTCTTCGAGTTGCTTTATATGGAAAATGTTTAGTTACTCATTGAGTTTTGTTAGATAGCCGTGAAGAGCAAAGATAAAATATTTATATGCGTAACAATTTGCATGTCACTGCGTAGGTATGTTGGTATGATTGTGGGAAAGCTTTTAATGTTGAGTGTGTTATTATAGCACTTATCAAAGGCAAAAATAACTCTAGATATGGCAATGGAATGTTCAGTGTTCAGGAAATAACTTGATTGGGAAATCATCAAATGACTTCTCCCGCTCTGGGCGGAGCGGAAGCGAGTGTCAGACTCTTACTGACTAAAACCCACCCGTGTTCCTCCTAGTGCCCCTTGCGTTCCAGGGCCGCGGTGACTCTTTCAAATAATAGGGATGTTGCCTGAGTAAAAAATATATTATTATGTTTAGTCCATCGGTTAGATTACAGAAAAATATTTGACACGTATTTTTTTCTTTATCAAATCTATAAAAACTGACGCAGATAAAAAGCATCAAAGATCAGGAGTGGGAGCGTGTGACGTCACGGCCCGGTAAAAATTGTAGCGAGTAGTAACGTCACACGAGTTCTCGACGCACTGTATCGCCTTCATTTTTTGTTTATGTGAAAAAATAAAAAATACGTCTCCAATATTTTTGGGAAATCTATCTGACGGACTAATCAGATTTTTTTAGTTAACTATCCTATTACCGCAACACTAATATTACTTACCATTTTTGTTTCGATGTCGAAATCTTGGACTATATTTTCATAGGTGTCTTATCAGGGTTGCGGAATTTGTTCGAAAGAGAAACACCAGCCCCAGAACGCAAAGGGCATTGGGAGGAACAGGGATGGGTTTTTAGCAGTTACAGTCTGACACTCCCTTCCGTTCCAGAGCGGAGGGCGTCATTTGATGATAATACATCCAAAAAAAAAAGAAATTACGGCATATGACTTATTTAGAATCGTCCTTATAAAATACAAGTGCATTTTATTTTTGTAAGTGTCCTACTTTTTTGTTTCCAACTCTTTTTTTGTTTTAGGGATATTTTAGAGCAGAAAAGTCACGAAAATAGTCGTTGGCAAGCTTTGAGAACACGTTTCTGCAATAGTAGTGTTTGTAATTTAAAAATATTTTTCCACGTAATATACGTTGTCGCAGCGAACTAGCGTAATTAGCCATTTAATTTAGTCGTCTAACCATTTCATTGAATAACGATGTTTAATCAGCGACCTTAGTGATATTCCGGCATTTAATTAAATAGCTAGGCAAATAACTTCGTCAGGTCGTTTAATGACTGGCCTTGCTAAGTTATTTGGAAACTTAAGACACCGCGAATTTGGGGCACCCCGGCTTGAAAAGGTGAGGTTCGAATGGGATAGCGTTAGGTTCTTTAAACCCTGCAGACAAAAATAGGAGCTCAACATAGATAAGTCTGTGAACGAACGTTTTAAATATTTCATACTAGGGGAGCCCCGAGGTTTCACCTGTTTAGTTCCCGTTCACGTGGGAATATTGGGATTCAATATAGCCCATGTCACCCGAGGATAGTGTAGCTTCTCAACACTGAAAGATTTTTTCAAATCTATTCAATACAAACAAATAATCAAATCTTTCCTCTTTATAATATTAGTATAGACAACTTTGTCACATGGTCACCTTCTTCTTTGAACGGCCTAAGCATCTGCCAGCCCGTTACTTAAATGTTGTATTAGTTGAAGAATAACAAACACTACTGTTCTATGAAAGGCTAGGCCATTAAACAAACGGCTGATTAAACTAGTTGACTGCGACATATACGTATATGTCACTATTATCACAGACTGTATAACAAGCCGATAGATGGTAAAATAGATTTGAACTTCGTATAAAGTCCAAAATTTATCTTTTAGTTTTATTCGCTAATTTGTATGATTTTTATTCGGACTACAAAAGTAGTAGTAAAATGTAGATATATAGATACTTAGTCATAATCAGTCTAGACGTCAGATAGCTAAATACAGGTTCATATTTTTTTTACAACGTTATAAATGTTTCTTGAAGGTCATCTTCAAAGAATAAAGTTCGATTCAAAACTTAACATACCTACACGCATGATTCGATCGAAGTTGTTGATAAAAAATATTATCAGCGCTTTTTTAATCAGTTATTTTAATACTGATGTGCTACATCGTGTAAGCATTTAATATTATGTCATCATGAAAACGAATTGTTACAAAATACTGATAGGTGTAGGTAGAGTTAGTCCGGTTAGACTGGAATTCGGAGTCTCTAACATAGTTGAGAAAATGCTAAGCAGATGAACTAAGTCCGGCAAACTAGGTATACTATAAAAGGGCTAAAAAGAGTCATAGTCGTCTTGTCGGCATGGTTGACTGCTGCGATACATGTAGCGAGTTCGATTCCCGCACGGAACAAATATTTGTCTGGCCTACAGATAGTTGTTCCTGTTCCGGCTGTCTGTGTGAGTTTGTATGTTTGTAAATGCACCCACGATACAGGAGAAACTCTTAGAGAGAGGCAACGTTTAAAAGAAAAACATAAATATGATAAGAGGCTAGGCAGACAAGAAAAGAGAAGAGAAGCGGGTGAAGAGGCAGATAACGAGACTAATATATGTTTTCATTGTTACAGAACTGCTCAATAAGCAGGACGACAGCCGACGCGCTGGTCACCGTCCCATCTCACTACGACACGCTCCCATCCAACCTGTGGCAGAGTCCCACCGAGGCGCAGCTTTAGGCGCCACGTCTGGGCTAGCGAGTCTCGCCGCCCATCATACCGTAGCAGCATTACCAGGGCAATAACCCCGAGGACCCAAGGTCTACAGTCCACGGACTTGAAAAACCATGGACTAGGAGAGCACGCCACGCCAAGGTGTTTCAGGAGTCATCTAGCGATCTCTATACAGAAAGACTGGTGTGAGTGACCCTTCACCGAATGAATTTAAAAAAAAGTATGCACGCCGTACAATAGCCAATTATAATTTTAAGCAAAGACTTATTTAAGCATCTCTTTTTTTATTTTTAAGCCAGTGTTGCCACACACGTTATCGATCTGTTAAGCTCAATTTTAATTCGTACAAAATAAATTTATTAAAGAAAATGATGAAGCACGTTGTGTGAATCTTCCAACATTTTTATAATAAGACTGAACGAGTGAAATTCTTCAAAATCAATTTCATCTTTAGGTACATAATAATTTTGTGTTCTTATTTAAAAGTAGGTATGAAGTAGCTCCTTATTTTTTTTAAATTATACTTCTTTATTGATAAGCACTTGACGCTCATAGGTTGCCTTGATACATATTATCTCACCTCTCACTCATTTCCTTATTATGAGAATGAGAGAACAATACTTAGGTACAGAGCGTTAGTTACACTGCTTATGAATAAAGAAGCTGCAGCTAAAATAAGTAGAACGTAAAAGTATCCAAGTTATTTTAGACTTTATTTACTTTTAGTCGAATAGTTGCATTAACACTACCGACATTCAGTTAACTCTATATTCCTTATTCTAGCTGTAATTACTATTAAAAATTACATTTAAATGAAATAACATCCATATTAATTTAGTTGTTTATTGTAATTTCACTTATGATTGTGTCTAATTTCACTTTAGCTACTGGTAAGCCGGGATTTGTTTCGCAATCTTACGTTTTATGAAGGTTTTGTGTTATCTTGCTTACTTAGATCCTACTTTAAAATGGTGAAAGTAATTAGTACCTACTTTTAGTTTAATGTTAGACTCGAAAGTACTTAGACGGATAGATTTGTTGTAATTTACTTGTAATGCCACGTAAGCCCGCCGGGCGTGTCCTTAGAATATTATTTTAATATAATGGTGTGTCAATTAGGATAGACTGACCCATTACGGATTGTAACAGTCGCTTAGTAAAATTGTGACACGGGATATGTAGGAACTTCAACTGTCTTTGCATGTATTTTTATAATAAAATAAATACACTTAATGATAAATGCGAGAGTGTTTTATTTACCAAGGAGATTGGGACATTCATTGTCCAATGTCGACCACTGTGCGCCGGATTACCTATGTAGCAAGAGTAGCAAATGCTACGGGGCTGTAAACCATTTTTTTTTATTTAATGAATCATGGCTACCCCTTTTTATTTTTTAAAATGTACCCTTGCCTATGTTACCCGGGATAACTCAACGCTGCTAACGATACCAACACACACGACGACACATACAACGATACATATCTAATGATATATGTTAAGCCGTTAAGAATTTACGTTGGAATAAAGAAACTGACAAACATACATACGTACCTACATTTGCCCTGAAAACATAACACTCCTTTTTTGGGCAGCTGTGTAAAAACCAGCACCATCGCTATTTCTCACACATGAGTCATAACTTCTAACATTTTTTTAGTAATTATCTGAGTTGTTCATATTGATTTGGTCTCCGCAGCAGCTCAGCTTGATGGCAGGTGCGACTTGCTGGTCGAGATTTTGATACCCTTCCACGTTTACAAGGTTGTTCAAAAGCCGTGCGAGCTCTCCTCTTATAAATAAAAAAGTTATCTATATATTTTTGTTTTTATTTTTTTCGTAAAAAAATCCGCAGCAATCTGGCCCCAGAGTTTCAATACCAAACGGCTTAAACATAAAATTCTGCAGCCTCCCCATATAGTACAGCCCGCCATTCTAAGAGATGATCTCTTAACAACCAAAAGCAATAATTTAGTAAGATAAACTCAGTAGTGTACCTATTATAAATTAGCATTTCAAATAAGGTAGGTCACTTTACGAGTTACGGCCAACGCTCGTCCTAACATCTAATAGAAGAATAAATAGACAGATTTAAAGTGTTTACTTTGATTTGCTCTTCACGGTTTGGTGATCTTCAATGATCCTTCTTATTTTTTATTCATGTTGTATTTTATTACTGCCTAAATAACAACCGCCGCACGGGTCGAGCTTCAAGGTTAAGTAAACAGTAACGCTTGCCGAGGTTGGTCCGTAGATGGTTAACTATTTTAATATATCAAGATTCTTCCGAAAGCACGTTAAGCTGTTGGTCCCAGCTGTCATTTGCAGTGGGTATTTTATTTTTTTGGACGGGGCCACTCGCTGGTCAGCACACTAAGACTGGTTACTGCTTAACTGGACTGTGTCATTTGCAGATCTTTGACAGTCATTATGGGTAGTCAGACACTAGTTTTGCCAAAGGGTTTCGTGTTACCCAGCTACAGTACTGAGGAGGGCTGGTACTCTGGTAGGTAGTCACTCCATGTAAACTATTTTCACTCAGCTGCGTTCATTTAAGACTGGAAATCGTCCGCAACTTGATTGGGTAAAGGCATGCAGATTGATTTATTGTTAGTTTTAATAATTATGGTCTAGAGGTACAATCTACAGACTACAATGCAATGTATGCAATTACCGTATTGAGTGGATACCTTGTTACAATAGTATATTTTCATGCGGCTTAACACTTTCGGTGCCCAGAACTCGGATAAGGGTTCGTACAATAATTTGTTTGTGTGCTCACATCTCGTCCTTATATGTAGCGACGACTCGGATGGCGAGGTGTGAGCACATCCACAGAACAGATAAAAGAGGTCCTCTTTTAATCTGTTCTGTGAGCACACTAACAAAATTATTGTGCGACCCATATGCTAAGTTATGGGCATCAAAACGGTTAACGGTTTTCGGCTGCAATAGCTTAAAAGCTATTGCAGCCGAAACGGAATAGACGGCCGGGTCGGAGGCGGACCATAATGAAGCCTAAACGAAGTTTTTCAACACATTTCCTGGAAAAAATAAATAAAGTTTAGAACTCGAACTTCTTAATGTCGATATTTCAGTACCTTGCGATTGTATCATCCTTAAATTTCAGTATATTTCAATAGTCTTAAATTTATATATGAAAGATATTTAATTAATGCAAGAAGAAGCATTGCACAAGTTATCTTTTTTTCAAATGAATTCCCCAATATGTCACGAACCAATGTCTGTACTTTTTTGAGAGAAATAAATCATTATTATATTATATTATTATATATTAAAAGTATTTGTTTTTTTTTTCGTCATCAGAATCGATAAAGGAAAATTGATATGACACCAAAACGACCTTGAAACTTGTTGAGGCCAAAAAATTAAGATCATAAATAATAAAGATGAGCCCAGCTATTAGTAGATTTTAAGGCGCTAGGTATACATAAGATGCAACTTTAGTTGCCGCAACCTTCAACTTATTTCATAAAAAGGTTTCCGTTAAGATCGCGAGTTGCAGCAGGTAAACAAGTTTTTTATGGACAAAAGTTGAGGCTCAAATTATATTCTGTTTAGGTAATTATTTAGAACAAAATAGAATACTATCTTATGATGCTAGGATACCGCTAGACCGTGCATAGACCGTGCACAAAACCAATAACATTCTGCAATCAAAGTCCAGATACTTAGCTTCTCATCTATCCGTAACTTAATAAAGAGTGTCTATAGTACCGGTGGTGTATATATAACAAAGAGTCTTCTATTCTATTCATTCGGAAACAAAACACTTTTGACTGCTCCATTTAAAACGTTCCTTTTAATTCGCAAAACTTAAATTCGAAAGTGTAATAATGATGAAATGCGAACCAGTCTGGGCTGGGTCATTACTGGTGCTCGCACGAAGGTTACTGTCGTGTATGTAGATCAAAATCTATTGGGCAATCTAAGCCAACAATTACTGCTTACCCTCTGTGTCTTAGAAGTGGGTTTAAGTATAGAGATTATTCTCATAACCGTTTAGATGACAATTACCTAAGTGCTATTATTAACATTGGAAGCTTTACAGTTAACCATAAACCTGCTGTTAATTTTTCCTAAGAGGAAGGTCTTTGATGTCGTTAAGGTCCATAATGGTGCAATATATGTACATACGTACGTTCCAAATAAAATTACCATATTATATTATGCAAGTTTGCTGTACTTTGTGGAATATGCTCCTGAACGGTGCCTATTCCTAGTATGTACAAGCAAGACTCGTTTTGCGGAAGGTATTATAAACCACTTCTAACTGCAATAGTTTATAACAACTATTAGATAAGTAAACATCGGTATAAACCACTGTATTCAATATTATCGTTATACGTTTTACCATTATATACCTCAACTCAAAGCTCATATGTAAAGCTCGTAAGTATTACAACTCCGGTCCCTAATGATGGGTTGGTGGGTATCCACTAAGTTCGCGACCCTCTTGTCCATATGGGATATTTGTTGCACAAAAAAAGTGTATTAGTGCAATATATGGGCTTCAACCCTTGATGAATCTTGCAGGCCAATATTGAAAGAACTGTGTTTTTTACCGCTACCCTCTCTCTATATCTATGAAGTATGCATGTTTGTTAAGAAGCATAAATACTTATTTAAAAGGGCAGAAGATGTATATCCTTGGCACCGGCGAGATCCTCACAGGCTTATATTAAATGAATTACTAAGACTAGCTGAAATTATAATAAAATTCCAAGTGACTTTAAAACTTTAGACCTTAGATTGTTTAAAAAAAACTTGCATTCATGCTTAAAAACCTATAATTTTTATAGTATAGGGTAGTTCTTCAGAGACAACATTTTCGATTTCTATGGGTACATTTCTGTAACCAACTAACAAAACGGCATGAAATATTTTTTTTGTATGGTTTAGCTATATCCGTTACTGGGACAAATTATATTTTTTAAATAATTGCTGTCTAGGTACAAAATAAAAATATTTTAAGCTTGTTCTTCTGATTCATATAACGCGCCCGTTTGCCATTTTCCGGAACAAAATGGTCGATGTCGTATTTTCCCTTTGATATTTCAATATAAATTATAATTACATCGAAAGGAAATGAACTATACTCTTTAAAAAAAATGTGTATTAGTTATAACTACGTTAGTATATTTATAAATAAATAAATAAGGAGTGTCAGGCGTATAATACTGATTAATGTGGCGAAAGCTTCGCTTGACAGTACTTGGTCGGGTATTTATAATGGGAGTCTGGCTTCCCCTGTGGGGGGAGCCAGTCCAGCAACGGACAAGCTAGAAGGCGGACGTGCGGCTGGTTGGCTTAGATCCCGGTGTTACTAAGGTTAATACCTGATTCATCTGTGTTTGGTTCAGGTGGCATTCTGATTGCAATACCTACTTCAAATTTATTTTATAGTTTTAAAACTTCAATCTGTGTTTCGTGTGATGCTTTTGGGTTATAGATTTGTATAGAAAAATGACAAGAATGTAGTCTGTATGTATGATGAGTTATGCATGATTGTAGGCAAAATCCTGATACATCTGTGCCTGATTCTTATGGTCAAAACCTCATATGAATCATAAAATAAAGAGAGAGAGGTGGCGGGTTCGAAACTGGGCAAGTATCAATGTTAATTTTCAATTCATATGTACTTTCTAAGTTTATCTTAGACATCACTGACATTGGTGAAGGAAAAACATCGTGAGGAAACCAGGACTTGTAATCAATATAAATATTTAAGTCTGATCAATGCTCGTGCCTTCTCTGTACGAGAATAGGCCTTTGCCCTGCAGTGGGACAATAATAAATGATATTTATTTTTGTAAGTAGGTTGCAAAATAACACTTTTACACGTCAAAATAATAGTAATAATAGGTTGGTATTATTATTATTTATATTTAACAATCATTAAAACCTATTTATTCATAAGTCAAAGTCTTTATCTAATTTCTGTTATTTCCACTTAGTTGGGATCACAAGAAGGAGAAAAAGAGACTTTTAACGATAGAAAATATAGGAATAGATCCAGACAAGTATGCTCTGTGGAAATTAAAAATGAAAGAAATGTATTTGAAAAGAAAGAGAGAAGGTAAAATCGCGTCAGTTCAGAATTTCACACAAACAACACCAACACCAAAGTTATTAAGGAAGATAATTGTTAAAAACGCCATTTAATTAAAGTTGATCTCGTTTTTTTTTTATTTATTGTAAGTAACAAATACACTAATGTGATTGGTAATTCCATTAATAATTAAGACTTCTTAACTAAGACTGATGTCAAAAGTGTCATTATTAGAATAAGTTTGTACTTCTGTGATTTTTATAATTACGAAAGGTTATAGCTAAGTCAATAAGTATAATAAACAGGACTAGTGAGTTGTACACGAAAAAAAAACAAAGAGAATAATATAATGTAGTACCTACTTAACAGAATTTATTGTGTTACAAAAATTAGCAATAGTTAAAATTTCTGTTGTATAACATTATTTTCGTTTTCGCTTAAAATACAATTATATACTGTATTTAAAAAAGGTTTTAAAAGAATTATTCTTAAATTCACCAGATTTTTTCCGTGATATGATCACTGCTAATTGTTTCCATTATTGTTGTTGTTAAAATATGATTATTTTATTAATACAGAGCTCATTTACATAAAGTTTTTCATTTTTATTTCGGTTTCTGATTCATCTGTTACAAATTCTGATTCTTCTGGGCACAAAATATTCGAAGGCCGATATCTTGAAAACTACTTTTTAAAAACGAGTCCCTCATTCAAATATACGTTATTTAGTATACCTATTTTCATATGGGCATGTGTTACAGAGCTGAAAATGAAATGAATTTTGGACATATGAATCAGTCGAAGAATCAAATTTCGAAGAACTACCCTATAAAAGAATTTACTGACGGGAAACATTTTTAATCATATTTGAATGCTATGATATAAGCAAAGCATGTATGTTCTATAATATATTTTTTTAACAACTTAGTACACCATTTTTTATGTAAACAAATAATAATTATGTATTTTTATTTCTATTTTTATGTCCAGTAAGCCGAAGCTGCGGTGGTGAGCGTGAAAACCATTTGCGACGATAAGCTCGCGTGGGAGGTCTCACGCGAGCTTATCGTCGCAAATGGTTTTGAGAGAGCACCGCAGCGCCGGAGCCGTGACAAAAACCATGCCTGCTGCATGTTGAACGTTGCACGTTGCATACTTGCTAGAATGCTGCATGCTTGCTTGCATCAATTTTATTATTATGGTAAGAAATACAAAATAAACCAAGTACAAACTAAGTTCTCAAACGTAATCCACTATGTGGAGCAGTTGCAAGAGCGCGGAACACAAGAGATTCGCGAAAATTTGGAATATGGATACTCAGCATAAAAAACAGGCGCCCGCCGCCGTCATCTAGTTTGAGAATTACTGCACTGCACTGACTTTATTTAAATTGTTAACAGTTTTAGACCGACACTAAGTTTAGCTTATTTATTATATACTTTATTGTAGGTGTCTCCTTTTTGTGTTACATTTGGTGAAAAGTAACACAAAAAGTAGACTTAAAACTAAAGCACATACTATGGGTGGTCTTATCGCATTCCGTGATCTCTTCCAGATAACCTGGCATGGACAGTATACATTTGTCTGGACATGAAATGGGGGTGTCATTGGTGTAACAAAAACCTATTCAAAAATAATATAATAAAATTAATAATAAGATACCTACATAGAAACGTCATATAATAGATACATAAATACATACAAATAGGAACAAAGCTTATTTGAATGTATTACTTGTAACAAAGGTTCAATCAATTTTAATATAATTATTATCTGTTGTCAACACAGTTATTGCAAGGACCTTTTTCGACAATTCATCGAAATACAGAACAACACAACACGTGATCAAGTTAATCAACTCTGTGGGGATTCCCAGATTTTTATGAAATATAATTTTTCAGATGCTAATGCCAAATGTAACAAAAAATCCATAATAATGGCGTCGAAAAAAAAAACGGAAAACAATAATTTTAGAATGAACCTTGAAACTTCTGAAAATAACAGATGACAATTGATTTTTTGTCAACTATAAAATGTTACAATGAGTAATTTTACAGATTTGGCAATATAATTATCGTATGGGTAATCTAATCAGCAAATTCAAAATAATAACATTTAGCTGGAGTAAAAAACATATTATATTGTAGGTACCTACTAATAATTAAGTGATTAGGTATGATTAAAAATAAACGTAGATTTTGTCGCAACGTGGTGAAAAAATTAAATATGAGCCTTATATGTAGATATAGATTTTTAATTAAGCATGATGTTTAGTATTTCTCAAACTCTACTTTCGTTTAATATGTTCTTATCCCAAAATACTCGATTCAGAACATTAGAACGTACATAAAGCGATGGATTTAAGTAAATAACTTGTATAGAACTTGGCAATAAGCCGGAAACTTAATATTCAATTCACAAAGTGCACAAGACAAGGACCTAAAAGACACAAGTTAGACTGATGTTTGTTATAGAATTAATAATCTATACTAATATTATAAAGCTGAAGAGTTTGTTTGTTTGTTTGAACGCGCTAATCTCACGAACTACTGGTTCGAATTGAAAAATTCTTGAATAGACCATGTATCGAGGGGATGCTAATGCGTTAGGCTATATATCATCACGCTTAAGCCAATAGGAGCGGAGCAGCGATAAAGAATGTTTTAAAATCGGGGATTCCACGGGGACGAAGTCGCGGGCAGCAGCTAGTTTGTTATAAATCCGAATATAAATTACTAGCAGCGCCCCGCAGTTTCACCTGGGTTTTTCCCGTTTCCGTGAGAATACGGGAATAGAATACAGCCTACGACACTCAAATAATATAGCTTACCATTGGTAAAAAGAATTTTCAAAATCGGTTCAGTAGATCCAGAGATTACCACTACAATCTCATAAACTTTACCTCTCCATAATATTAAAATAGTATAGAAAAGTATACAATTTTAATTAATAGGTACAATATGGAAGATAAATTGTCCGCTAAACATTGAGCGGACAATTTATCGGCAGATATTTTACAATATTACGGATTACGGAGTTTTTAGAATTATCCGATAACACATAGAAGCCGAACGTTAAATCATAATGAATGGAAGTATCATTAAACCCTCAATTCAGGTCAATCTACATTACATTGTCATTGAAAATATCTTTCATATTAATCTTCAACATCGTTAATACCTGTAACGAAAATGATAAATGCAAAACAGATTACCGGCGTCTTATATGATTGATAGTTTTCCATCCATTCATCGTTAGGACCGATAGTGCATATCGTGACTCGTGCCCATTGATCGTTGCACTCGGAAACAAGTGAGAGGCTTTACAATACGACCGTGACTTACTTCATTGACAGATGGTGCTCTCAGATCGCAGCCCACGACCGACGCCGACGACCCCACAGCGAAAAATACACACCGCATTGTCATACAAATGTTTTAAACGCGCACACGCATGCCAAAGACTGCGAGTTTTTATTTTTAATTTTCGTGATTCGATTTTCAAATAGTGTTTGTGTAAATGTGAATTCAAACAGTGATAAAAACAAACAAACAAAGTAAGTAGTAGTGTTGTATTTAGAGGTTTAAGTCGTTTTTTTGTGGATGGTAGGTAGAACAATATTGATTTCGTATAGATTGTGAGTGATAAGACTGGATTATTATGAAAGGGGCTTGTGATAATAGACTGTGAAATAAACTGTTATAAATAAGTATATTATTTTTCTTAAACGCAATATATTATGTATGATACATAGCACAATATCATTTGCATATAAGAACATATAAAATTTAATGGACTATTATTTACCATAAAAGACATAACTAATTATGAAGCGAGAGATAATAGGTTATCTAGCTCCATTATTATTGAAATTTAATTATAATTTAAGGTCGTTTGTCTAGACACACGACTCGTAGGTAACTCGTGAGAATAGTTGATTCCTCATATGTGTTAAGAAAAGGGGATTGAGTTTTCCGGTTATTATTCTGAGAATCTTCATCATGTCGGGCTGAAACGAAAAGATAAAAAAAATAAAGTAGATATTGTTACACCAATGGCAGCCCGATTTCATATCCAAGATCAGATATACAGGCTCCCTCGAAGAAAAATCGGAATGCGATAAGGCTTCCCACTGTATGTGTTTTAGTTGGAGACAAACACACAATTATACTATTCATAGAAAAAAACCAAAAGCTTGGAGGATTCCAAGCTTTTATTGAGAAAATCTTGAGAAGACAGTTAAAGAGATGACATAAACAGTCTCTTTATAATGTTAATCTATTAATACATTATATACCAGTTTCCTTGGTTTCATAACTTGTGATATTATGTTCTGAACAGCGACATATTTGTTGTGCATATGTACATACCTACGTGTTGATCGGTAGCTAAGCGTCAAAGTGATTACACCTGCCCTTTTTCTTTATTACTTTGTTTGTAGGACATACCTTACATAGTTATGTGTTAAACTAAACGAACAACAAACTAAAACATAGCATCAAATATTCGTCCTTAACGCTGTTAGCTGGAAAGATAAATTTGCAAATTATCGCTTGAACTCAGTCATTTTATATTTTTTGCGAAAATGACTAGGACTTACATGCAATCGTATCAAACAAATCACAAATGTGATTCATGAAATACCTAACTCGTAACTATACTTTTTAACTGACTTCCAAAAAAGGAGGAGGTTCTCATGTCGACTGTATTTTTTTTGTCTGTGTTACCTCATAAAGAACTGGGTGTCCCGATTTTGATGATTCTGTGTTCCGCGATTAAAGTTATTTTATACTTTTTCTGTTTAGAAGTTGGTAGATCTTTTTTTGTTTCGAAATCGGTTGCTTTTTTTTTTGTTTCGAAATCGGTTGTTTTTTTTTTGTTCCGAAATCGGTTGTTTTTTTTTGTTCCGAAATCGGTGTTTTTTGTTTCGAAATCGGTTGTTTTTTTTTTTGTTTCGAAATCGTTTTTTTTTTCTGGGTAACCAACTTCAAAAGGAAGTGGTTCTGTATTCGGAAGGCTTTTTACGTATTTGTCGATATCGTTCGGAGACGCAAAAAACCTCCCGTAGCAGTAACTGCGTTGAAACCGTGAGGCACCCACGTAGCAGCCGCGTAGCAGCCGCGTAGCAGCCGCGTAGCAGCAGTGTAGCAGCCGCGTAGCAGCCACGTAGCAGCCGCCTAGCAGCCGTGTAGCAGACGCGTAGCAGCCGCGTAGCAGCAGTGTAGCAGCCGCGTAGCAGCCACGTAGCACTGCTTACAGTCGCATAGTGCCCAATGTTGCGTAATAAATACGTTTACAAATAATTAAATAACCCTCCTTTTGGGTTTCTCCGCAGTCTTATATAGAAAGACATACAGTATGATTTCCCGGATCCCTGTAGGTGGGTGCACAGTAACATATCTCACTGTTAATGAATTAACTAAATTTTCTTATTCAAGTTAAATATTAATATTTCTTGTATACATATCATCCTTAATCGAATTTATTTGTGGTCGGCGCATTAAGGTTTCCCCTTCTATTCTTCTATATTTGTAATACTATTGTATAATAAATAGTACCTAATACATAAAAGTACCTACACAAAGGGCAACTAGGTAATTACTGGTAATGGTAAACCAAATATGTCCAAACTAATGCTGATGGATTGACACAGTCAATAACTGCGACCTACACAATCATTAAAATCGCGTAGGTAATGTATGATGATTGTATATGTATGGGGCAATACAACTGGTTTCATATAGCGACAACTTTTGTATGACTAACTTAAACACGTGCTCGGGACTATTAATAATCATTTAACAAAAGAGTCTCCATTAGTGATTTGTTTGACAAAAGGGGCCCAAAATATCTACGAGTAAACATTGATTTATTAGTCTAACATTAAATCAGCGTTAGTCAACACTAACGAGAAAAACATATTCACGAATAGCTTTTCTGTATTAGAAGCAGGATTTACTCTGCTTTATCAAAAAAAAAAAAAAACGTACAAATACGTGAAAATTCGCACTTGTAAGATAAACGCACAAAATAACAAATTCAAAAGTCGAATAAGGAAGGACATTTCACAATCCAAAACGTCGTCTGATGTAAATTTCGCAACAATGACAGCAAGCAAAAATTCAAACTACTTAATAGCACCACTATTACAAACTTCTAAGCGCTAAAGACCAAAACGATTATCGATTACCTGACACGTATTCGATAATTATGAGTACGAGAACAGCTATGATATGGCCAGATCACACGATCACTCGTAATTCGTAATTACAAAGACACGAACCCGACATGTTCGCCTTGGCCAAAGAACAGGATCCCAATATATTTCACTAGTTCTCGCTTGCGACTTTGTCTCGAGATTTGGCCGATAAAAGACGTCAGCGCATTCAAGGTAATGGAAGGAAACTGGAGCATCAAAAAGTAAAGGCCTTGACATAAGTCTCTGTTTCATCCAGATCTAGATAAGCTGGGTTCTAGCAAAAGTTAAAGCAGCTAGCAACACAGTAAACAGTTGACGTTCTAATTCAGTTGTAGTGTACGTGTAGTCAGAAGCTGAAAGGTCTGACAGCCAGTTTTACCGAGAGCTATCGTGCTACCCAGTGGCTGGATTATGGAGGTCAGATATTGCTATCGCTCCATGTAAAATACTGGTACTCAACTGCATCCTCTCAGACTGGAAAGCGATTCTAACATTGCTGCAAAAAGGAAGAAAGATGATGTCTCCTAGTTGAAACTGGATTACTAAGAGTAGCTTCTGGTTCTCCTTCTTTATTTAAGAAGCTTGAAAACAAAATGCGTGGTTGGATTTACACGGCAAAGAGCTCCTCAATTGGTTTTACGGTTATGTTTCTGAACATTCACCATCCCAAGTTCCAAAAGAAATATTTTAGGGGAGGACAAAACAAAACCACGTTTGTTGTAATAATAATAATAATAAACATTTATTTCAGACTAAGGTCCATATTTTTGTTAGTATTTTGGTGTTAGTAACAATGGTGCTTAAATAAGTGGGTTAGTAATAAAATTGATTGAGTCAGGCGTTACTTTGCGGAAATCCATTTTAAATTTGAAAATGAAAACAATATATCTAGTTTTAATTTCCGCGAATATTAGTGGGTTGCAGGTATGCACCTCCCTCCCGCCCGCTATATTATGCACATGCAAGATTACTGGGCAAATGCAAGGATTTTAAGCACATGCAGGAAGGCAATGCAAAACCCAACACCATTACCGACACGTGTTTCGCCTCTCCACGAGGCATCCTCAGGGGACAACCTCGTCCCCTGAGGACCACGTGTTCCGCCTCGTGGAGAGGCGAAACACGTGTCGGTAATGGTGTTGGGTTTTGCATTGCCTTCCTGCATGTGCTTAAAATCCTTGCATTTGCCCAGTAATCTTGCATGTGCATAATATAGCGGGCGGGAGGGAGGTGCATACCTGCAACCCACTAATATTCGCGGAAATTAAAACTAGATATATTGTTTTCATTTTCAAATTTTTTTTGGGTTAGTAATGTTAAATTTGGTAAGTTATTATTTTAGTTGACCTAGGACTATCCCCACCCAGTGTCGCTGAAACGGACAGTCCGGTCTGGCAGCTATCATTTTTAGGATGCTGTTGCCACTACCATGCAAGCGTTGTAGTAAGGAGGCCGCTTTCTTTCGCATGATGGCATGGAAACCATCTGTGCGAGCCTCCGCGAACATTCCTGAAGCGCTACAACGCCACGGCAGTCCCAACAACATCCTAAAAGCATTATTAAATTGAACACGCAGGACGTTGTATGCTCGGCGCGTGTATGATACCCACAGGCCACTCGTGTAAAAGGATTGACAGAACGCCTTAAAAAGGGTTATTTTGACGTCCGTAGTACAACGAACGAACCTGCGGGCAAGCATATTACTCCTCACAGACAACGCCCTACGTTCCCTCTCTATATCTATGTCATCTCTTAGGTCAGTCGTGACAATATGGCCCAGGTACCTAAAACTCTCTACAACTTTTAGCGCTACGCCGTTGAGACAAATGGGAGGAACACTGCGCGGCTGCTGTTTAGGTGCCTTAAATACCAGGATCTCACTCTTCTTCGAGTTGTATATTAATCCATGCTCCTCCGCATAGGCCTCGCAGATCGATAGCAACCTCTTCAACCCACCCATAGAGGGACTGAGCAGCACCATATCGTCTGCATAGCTTATATTGTTGACACTCGTCCCGTCAATGTGGCAGCCGACATGTGTACTGCTCAGTCGCTCGATGAGCCGGTTGATATACAGATTAAATAGCAGAGGCGAGCTTAACCCCCCCTGTCTGACTCCGCATTCCAGCCTGTACTCGTCCGACAGAGTACCCACCCATCTCACCCGGTTTATCTGGTTGGAGTACCAATATTTGAGAAGGGAGGTGTACTCCCCCTTCACACCCGCGTCCCTCAACTTGTCCCACAGTATGTCATATGCGACCAAATCAAACGCTTTCGACAAGTCGAGGAAACACGCAAGTACCGGCGTCCTCCTCCCTGTGTAGTACATGACAGTTCGCTTCAGACACAGAATAGCGCTCTCAGTTGAGACACCTGCTTTGAACCCGAACTGGGCATCATGCAACTCAACTTGTGTTGTGAGGCGACTATTCAGCAGACTGTCAAGTACCTTGGCTGCTGTGGTAGCGAGTGAGATGGGTCGGTAGTTACTAATGTCAGACGTATCACCCGTCTTATTTTTAACTATAGGAACGACAATGGTTCGCATTAGCGGTTCCGGCAAATAAGAGTGACCTATACACAGACTGAAAAACAAAGACAGCACTCGTGGCAAGTGAACCCCCGCAAATTTATAATGCTCGATACTGAGGCCATCATGACCAGGCGATTTCCCTCGCTGCATTTTTTTGATAATGTTCTCCACAGTCTTTGCAGGTATCTTTACATTCCGCCCCGTCATGACGGGCTCACCGCCGCTCACATCTCCGGACGAGGAACCTAGGGGTGACCGCACAGTAAAATGCTTTTTAAACGCCTCGGCAATGTCATTGTGGTCAGTTGAGCCATTAACACTCAACGGGAGACTAGGCCCAACGTTCAATTTGTTTGTATGCTTCCAAAAACTTTTAAAATCCTTAGAAGAGTGGTCGGATGCAAGGACGTCCATTTTAAATTGCTCTTGACGATCCTGACACCATTTCAATTTAGCTTTAAAATGTTTCCTCGCCTCCGACATCTCATAAAAAATTCGACTATTAGTTGGTCGCCCAGCTAAATTCCACAGTTGAAACCTAAGCCGCGCCTCCCGATGAAGGCCCGCTACGTGCTTATTCCATCCAGTGACATAACCTCCTTTCCTGCGACACTTATTTCTATATGTTTCAATGGCTGCTCGAGATAACGTATCAGTAATTTGCACATATAATTTATCAAGAACTGAGTGATGTTCCTCGTTAGTACAAAAACTATCACAACATTCATTTAACTCCTGCGGAAAATCCATCAACCGTAGTCTAGAATGACAAATGTCATGATATTGTTTAACTTGCAGCACCTGTCTGTCACCCCATACGACACGGTTTATAGGTTTTACCGCCAGCAAATCATTAACTTTAGGGTTAAGCTTATTTAAGTTACACTCCACTACCAGTGGATAATGGTCCGACCAATACACGTCGTAGCACACAGTCACACTAACGATTGAATCTCGTGCTGATTCTGTGACGATGCAGTGATCCAACAAAATCCAACAAAATAATGTCACCTTTAATTATTTCGTTATAGTTTCTGTAGCGGTATAAGAAATAAATATTAATGAATATTTCAACTGTCTACCTATTACGTTTCATGAGTTTCAGACCACTGACAGATAGAGGAACGAATTGCGAAGGCTTAGGTAGTAATCAGGTTCCGTTCCCTTCACGAATAGCTAAAAGCAGTACCAGGTTAGAACTTACGTAAACCATTTTAACAAAAACTGCCAACAAGCTGTCCTGAAAACAAGTCCTTATCTTGGCGATGTCATAAATAAAGCTAATAATATTGTGTCAGTAATATTCTCGTCATCCTAATACTGTGTCTATTTATATACTTTACGAGAGTACTCTCAACTCAATAGCATTGTTCAAGAGATGACGTAGCTCCGAACAGAGAAAGCTGATGTCATAGATAACGCTCAGAAAATCAGTTTGTCTGTGTTACTATTTGGTGCTGGCTGGTTCGGAATCGCGGTAAAGAAATTCGCATTTACCTATTGTGAAACTGTAGCATTCAGTCTAAGTGACCTATTGCCCATAATAAGTAGAATTTTATCTGATTGAGTTTTATCTTTAATTTTCTTGTTAGCTGTATAGATTTCCTAATTAAAATAAAAAAGGAAGAAGGGATGGTGAGCTGAGCTCAGTTTATCGTTGCCTGCAACCATTGAGATTACTCTCGTAAACATTGCGGAGTACCAAAGCTGGTAAGTTTGATGCTAAGGCACTATGTTATAAGGTCCTACTGCTGCTGAAAAAGGTAATCTAAGAGCCAATGTGTCAATGACCGGCAGGTTGGAAAGGCGGGAAACGGGAACTTCCATAAATCCATAGACACTAACGGCCGAACCCAATAACCGATCTATCACATACTGGAGATAGAAAAACAAATGAAACAACAGAAAACCTATATCATTTTTCTGTTGTTTCATTTGTTTTTCTATCTCCAGTATGTGATAGATCGGTTATTGGGTTCGGCCGTAAGCAAGGATTCGGTATTCCTTCTCATTCACTCATTATTATGATAATCCCGGTTGACAATTAGGTACTGTCAAAATGTTGTAGCCTGGTTGCAGCTGCTCTAAATCATCGGACTTGCACGTGAATTTTTCTCGACGTTAAGCTTGACGTCACTATTCGATACGTAGGGCAATGAACACCACCCAATGAATGAACAAAACGCGGTTTTGTCTAAATAATAAGAAATTGGTTTGTTTCTACCAATGTAGTTTTTTTTTTATAAATACGACTATTTATATCCTACCTTATTGACAAAATTCGTCCCTTATGATACAGTTAATTACATAATTGCAAGCTAAAGTGCTTGGTTATGATAAAAATGTAAGTTGTTCGAGCTAGAATTTACGACTAGGTGTGAGGAATGTTTTTATACATCATGGTAGGTAATTTAGACAAGAGTATTTTGGTTTAGTTTTTTGGTATATTAATAATCGTTCAGTAATGTGTTTCAAGTCAATTTACTTGAGATGTCAATCAGTAACATTAAATTGTTGACTGTTTAAGTATTGGAAGTAAAATTTGTTAAAATCCCAGTGAATGAATGCACATGTTTAAATGAGTCTCAATAATATGAAGGTTTCGAGCTAGATGTCATACATTAAGGTTTTCGTCAGGTAGAAAATTTATCTGGACTTCGTCCGTGACTCTTCAACTTCCCAAAGTCTACAGCCACAACTCCTCGATCAGGGGGTGTAGACCAACATTCCTTCCGCGTTCCTTCTCCTGCAGTGCTCGGAGGGTATGCCATCTAAGGAGAGGGAAAATTCACGTCTCAGTTGCCGCAACTGAATAAGACGCCCCCGGCTTTGGGAAACGCAGGGCGATTCCCGGCCACCGTGGGCCCGGGCCTGCGGATGGCGAGCTATGGGTAGCTCGCCGTCCAGTAACAACCAGGCCCGCGTTGATGGCGCGTCGTCGTATTCCACGCGCGCCTCTATTTGACCAAAGAAGACGATGCCCCATAGGGTCAGTACCTGCTAGGGTTGCAGTATTTGTTCGAAAGAGTCACCGCGGCCCTGGAACGCAAAGGGCACTGGGAGGATCACGGGTGGGTTTTAGTCAGTAAACTCTGACACTCTCTTCCACTCCGCCCAGGGTGGGAGAAATAATTTGATGATTGCCCATCCAGAAAAAAAAAGTGATTTTGTGGCCACAGACCAAAAAAACGGCATGTGGAGCCGGTCGGCATACCAGACCCTGTATTGGTCCTGGCAATGCGGGCACTTTGTAGGCCTCTCCACCCCTTTAGTTTATGTCTCTGCTAAACCCTACAATTGTTGAATTAATGCTTACGACTTAAACCTAACTGAGGGCTACAGAAATATTTTTTTAAACATTCGCAAATTCTTTAAGTGTTCATATACTGGGCCTTTACTTTATTCTGCATTTTATGGCCTGTAGAAGACCAATATATTTTATGAGGTGTTAAAAATGACAGTGAATAAGTAGATACTTAGTTTACAATACACGTGTGATTCACAGCAAGGATTCAAATATAATAAGACATGTATGTGTCTATTTAACATAAATAAATATCTATTATTGTAGACTAGTGTGACATGACGCAAACTGAGCAAATAAATTATATGAAGTGGATTTACTTCCTTGTATATTATGTACTTAAAATTTTGTTTTCAGAATGAACGAGCAAGATCTGATGGTGGCGCGAGCATTGGCGGCAGAGTCTAAGGAGAGCTCGCCAGGCGGGTCCCCTGGACCTCTCCGGAAGACTGTTCTCACCAACCTGGTTGATAAACTGAATACATTTAGGTATAAATTTTGTTTCTGTTCACCATTATGTACCGTCTGCGAAATTAAAACGTACCTACCAATTAAATGTATTTATGCGAAAGCGGAAATCGTCTAATCTTTTACGGTTTCCTACTATGCTTTTTAGAAGTTCTGCGTGTCTTGCCGTGGCTTCAAACCCAAAACTTTATGTGAACGAAATTGTGGCTGAATTTGCATTAGCATTGTACTCTCGGCACTCTCGCTGCTTAGCACTGTATCACCCAACTTGCCCAACGATTTAGTATTAACGTGCACACCTAGATGGCGCTACATGTATGAAAGTGAGAAACATTAATAGAGCAACTTTAAGAGCCATTTCACAAAATTTCGAGTATAGGTAAAAATGCTAGCATATTGTATGTGTGCGTAAGTTACCCACACAAAAACCGAGCCGACAGTGTAGCGCGAGTGTCGAGACGGACTAAACAATCTTGAGCTGCTAACATCGTAATGCACATTTGTTCGCGAGTTATTAAAAAGTGATTTCATTTATGCAGTAGAATTAAGGATTTCAAGGCCCCAAGTGCTATTACAATAGTGTCAGAATGGTCTATCATTGGTCTCATAATGGTCCATTTTGACAAGTTTCGTAATCTACTAATATAAAAGCGTCATTATGACTTTCCAATGGTCAACCACTGAACACTCATTGAAAGAATGGTAATCTCGTACATAATGACAAATGAATTACAGACGTATGCGGTAATCTGCTAAAATTTTGAGAGTTCCTTTGATCAGTGACCTACCATTAGAACGTCGTTTTGCAGTCATTTCTTTTAATAGCTCGGTTATCAAAAAGTATTACGAGACCATTGACCGACCAATGATCGACCATTATGAATTTAGCAGATTACGAACTTTTAACAAAATGACAATGGAATCGTGTTGGAATGACACAAAAAATACAAAAAAAACATATAGGTAGTTTAAAAAACTGTACCTACACAAGTTATTATTATTTTGTAACTTGGGTAAAATATCACTATTACATGTAGAAATTTTATTTAACTTTAACTCAAAGCATTTCATTCAAGTAAATCTTTTACGGGCATTTTTGCATAATTAAGGGGTCGGTAAGTCAGAGAACTAGTGACATTGTAGTTTTCAAAACGAAAATTTACATAAGGAGAAAAACCTGCAAGAAGCTCTTAGTTACTTTATTCAATCATGTTAAATATTTCAAATATGTTAGTTTCAACCATAGAAATATAAAATACAGGAGAAGTGGCAAGGGGGCGTGTCGGTGTCCACGCGACATGGTCTGGGCGAGCATGTCTTACGCAATGGTCGAATCCGCGAACTAGTGCGCTTCCGACCGTGTGCGTGATAAGATATAAGAATTCCGTGTTGTTCAGTGTTTTCTTGTAAAAACCGAAGCCTAAACCAAAACTTTGTTAATTATGGAATCACTTACCATATCAAAATACAAGTATTTTACTATATTTGTCTTTAAAATCATGAAAAACAACAAATCTTAAAATATTTCTTGCTTATACTATGTTATTTTTGTTTTTAAATATCATAGCGACAATAACATATTACTATGAATACACTGCTCCTTAACCACTACCTAAGTTTGTCGCTAAGTGACTGGATGAGCAATGTAAAAATCACAAAACGATACTTTAGCAAGCCGATGTATCGCATAGTACGGCCGCTGCTTCTTGCCGCGAGTTAGTGATGTAATTGTGCAGATACACTGTCGACAACAATGTCGATTGTTGAATGAAATATTACAAAAGTGTACCAAACTTTCTTAAATTTCATTAAATTTTTGGTAAATAATCGTTCAAGTGTTTTTGGCTTTGAATTATCGTATTTATGCCTTATCCTCTTGCCACTTCCTTACTTTTTATGGTAATTGTATTTTACTTTCGATAAAGTTTCGAATGCATTATAGTAATCGGCATGTTTAAGATAATATATTAGTGACCTTTGCTTAAAATTATTTGTTATACATGGGCAGCATAGTGTGTGTAATAAATGCCAGAATCGATAACTTTCCGATTAGTCAATCACTAGCGTATATGTAAAATAAATTGCTTTTGCACAGCACAACGATACCCACCGTTGTTTTTGTGTGAGTAAGTTGCACGGTGTACTGTAAATATACGCTGTGCTTATTAGGATAAGGTTTATAATTGATTGTGTAGTACAGTCCGATTTTAGAAATGCGGGTGTGTGCGCGACTGCGTATCTATTGCTTTTACTGAACTGCATGCGTAGTAGTTGCCGGGTGGTAGGGCAAAACAGGAGACACAGGTTCCGATACATTTTCGGCTACAGGGCATATCTCCTTGTTTATTATATCTATGGTTTCAACATTCGGCTTTGTTTTGTAAAACTGGATAAAGCGAGTCAGACTCGTGTTATTTCGATCGAGTTTTGATTTTTTCCGGGTTCTACGGAAGTTTATAAACAATGAACGCACTCTCATTACTCTGGCAAAAATAAGCAAATTAAATTGAAGGGCAAACTGTTGTTGAAATAAATTGTAATTGCAAAAAATATTTTATATCATTTAATAAGAGAAAACTACAAGTTCCCAATTTTCTAACTTTTTTTCTGTAAGTACAGAAAAAGTCAGAAAATTGTAGTACTACAGTACTGTAAAATCTATCTTTATGCCAAATTTCATGACTCTAGGTCACCGGAATGTGATGATCTCTAGATTGCATTGTCTTAGAACTTGATTTTTTTCACAGCTCCAAGTTAGTCTCAACATATTTGAGGAATTCATATTAATTTTAGCTTTATTCCTCCATAAGTTCCTCAGAAAAAGGGTCGTGACAGACGGACAGACTGGCGGACAATAAAATGATCCTATAAGGGTTCCGTTATCTGGGTGTCAACACTGTATGGATCGCCCGGAGGACACGGTGGAGCATACGGTGGATGTCTGCCCTGCGTGGGCGGAGCAACGCTATGTCCTCATCGAGGCGATCGGCGGCGGCTACCTCTTGCGACTTGCCCTGGTACAATCCATGGTCCGGAGCGGGGAGACATGGGAAGCGATGAACTCCTTCTGCGAAGCAGTAATGCTAGCGAAGGAGGAGGTAGACCGCGTGATCCCGAGAGCGAAACCTCACGCTCCAGCCGCAACAGAATAAGGGTATCGGGAAACGCTCCGTAATAAAATAAAATATTTACGATTGATTTCGAATGGTTCACTGAATCGTCCAGTCTGTAGTCTAATGCAACAGTCAACATTCTTTCTCCTACAATATTAAAATAATAATGTTATTTGCTGCTCAATAACCGTATGCTTTAAATTAAGAGTTGTTTCTTAAAGATACAATTTCTATTACCGGATCTAACTTTATATATGTACCCGGCACAGCGTCTTTTCTAATGATAAAACCAAAATTTCTAATTAAAAAATAAAACATGGCTATTAAATTTCGATACCTACAAATAAATTGAAATAGTAAACCGTGGCTTTCAAACTCAAACCTAAACCATTTATTTTAATTAACCTTGTACAGGCAATTTTGAATTGCACGTTCCAAAGCGTAGATCTCTATAAAGAAGAACGTGCAAGACACTCCAGTGACACTCTCTTAAATCAATAAATTATTACAAAGTTTGTTATAAATTGTTACTCTGTAAGGCAGCTAAATAATTACGTTTCCATTTATGATACAATGGTGTACAGAACTTTTAAACTAATAAACCAAATAACATCATTATTCTACAGAATACGAGAGTCGTATTTTACTTTAAAAAGCATTTTACTAAAAATAATAGCGAGTATCAAAACGTAGTAGTCGTAACATAATAATGGGTTTACAACACGCGCGCTTGAAGATCGGGACGCGGAAAAAAGTGACACAGGTCCTACCTCGACGGGCGTTTACGCCGTACTGATCGGTGACCGCTTGCGCATCGTAATTTATTGCAATTTAGAGTAGTTTTAAAAACGATGTTATTTCTAATTGAATAAAGCAATTGTTATGAAAACATAGAAACATATTCTTCAAAGAACATAGTGTTAAACTGAGAAAATCGATCGACATGGGACATCACTGTGTTGCCCGCCAAATGGGGCACAGCACTAACTTTTGCACTTTGACAGTTGCTTCGCGCGCGAGTCGTTGGTATTTAAGTTGTGAATGTGAAACTTGATTATACTGTGGTGAATAAAGTCAATTCGTTTTAATAAATTTCAGAAGTGGCATTCATTTCATGCTTACATAGTGGAGTACGCTCGTAAAAAGTTATAAAAACTGATTTTGTATATAGAACAAAGTGCCAATTGAAAGTGACAATTTTCTAGTTTTTTTCCCAATAATAACTTAACAATTGGATGTGTGATTAGTGTAAATAGCTAAAATATTTACTATTAGTACAATTTCTAGTTCAGGATTTACGTGTTTCATAAGTTTGAAAACATTACTTTGTGGGAAACACGTCCCGACATGTTGACACAGGAATCATCGACGCCGCACCGTTCCTCGTTGGTGCCTGCCAGTTGGTGAGCTGTATCCTGTATCCTGAATCTCATGTCTATTTAATAGTGCTTACATTGGCCTTATTGTGTCTTGTTAGTGGAACATTTGAAATTAAGTTCAAAGGAGTTACATATGTGTCAATTGATGAGTGAACATAGACTGATATTTTTATTCTGAACTATTTTATAATCTGGTTGAGTGCTAATTTAGATAGACTTTAACCTTACATTTTACTGTGCATGGTACCAATTACCAAGAACAACAAATATCCTGACATAAACTTTTATAATAATTGTCAGGATTTACAACTTAATTCTATTTTTAATTTTCAATTTGGACTCTTCTCACTGAAACATTTGATTGTATTTTATTGAACTGTGAATTGTTGTACCTTGTGTATATTTTGTTACTTTAATTCCATTTTGTGTGTTTAATATGGGTCGACATAAGTATAAGAGACGCTCTAGGAGTATTTCAAGTTCTTCCTCCTCTGATAGTGACAAGAAGAAAATTAGAAAAGATTTAAAACATAAGAAGAGGCGAATAGAAGCTCTTGAGGGCTTGATCAGGGAGCTGCGGAAATCAAAGAATTATGGTAGATCTCAATCTCCATCAGCCCGATTGCCAAGGTCAGTTGTTGAAGTGGTATCAAAGGAAGCTTCAAGTAATAATGTTACTGTGCAGCCTATAGTTCGCTATGTTGGTCGTAGTGATTTTATATCTGAGTTCAACCCACAAACTACATCAGTACCAGTAGAACATTGGATACGTAATTTAGAAAGTACGGCAAAAATGCATGGATGGGATGAACGGACATTAATTTGTAACTGTACTTCTAAGCTGGCTGGATATGCAAAGGGGTGGTATGAACAACAAGCATCCTACGAAATAAGCTGGAGTGAGTGGAAGGATAAGTTGATAAAGGCATTTCCATTCACTAAAAATAAATTGTCTCAAATTAGAGACCTTGTGAATCGAGTCAGACTCCCAAGTGAAGACCCAATATCATTTTATTATAGTAAATTAGGGTTAGGAATGTCATGCCAGCTAAGCGACGACGTTATCACCGAAGCTGTAATTGGTACACTGGGTGACAAACTAATGGAAGTTGGTGCGAAGTCTGCTGGATGTCATGACACAAATTCGCTACTGCGTTATTTGGCTAGCATTAATACTTCAAATAATGAAGAACTAGAAAAATCAGGATCCACACAAAAAAAGGAAGGACACAGCCAGAACTTGAAATGCTATTCTTGTGGGAAACAAGGCCACAAGGCAAATAGATGCCGCATGAATAAAGAAAATAGAAAAATAAACAAAAATAAGGAATTAAAGAAATGCTCATTTTGTGATCGTTCTGGCCACATAGAATCAGAGTGTTATAGGAAAATGAACTCAAATAAGCATTGTTCTTTTTGTAAAATGAATGGACATACTCTCGAAGAATGTAGAAAGCAATCTAAGACTGGATCACAAAACAGGGTAGTCCGAAAAGTTCAAACTGTTGGTTGTGATTCTTCAGACAGGAAATACTTTAAAGATGTACTGGTTAACGGGACTACTGCAAAAGCATATTTAGATTTTGGAAGCTTGTGTAACACTATGAGACAGAGCTTCTGTAAGAGACTTAATCTGCAAATGACACCTAATGACACAATTGTTATTAAAGGCTATGGAGATGCAATGATCACACCAATGGGGTCAGTATTAGCATCCCTCATTATTGATGGTGTAGAAAAACAAAACCAATTTTATGTTGTACCTGATCATGTTCAAGAAGTTGATGTGCTCATTGGACAGACATTCACAGAATCGCCGGACTTGGTTATTATTAAAACTCCAACTGAATTAAATATTTATGAAAATGACATAGCGTTTCAGGTGACCGAATTATGCGAGTCGCTTAAAAAGGTTTGCTTGTATCCAGAAACCAGTGTTCAACTTACTCCTGGAATAAATAAAGTTCTAGTACGACTAGATCCTGTTGTTACTGGTACATTGAATATAAAACACAATGAACAGAGAAAACCATTGAATGAGATTGATGTGTTGAGTGACAATATATCTGCAACTGATGGTCATTTAGTAATTAAAGTAATTAACAAGACAAGCACATTTATAGCATTACAGGAAAAAGAATGCCTTGCAAGAGCTGAAGTGACTGAACGAAATCTGGAAGTAATTGATGAACTCAAGATTGGAAAACAATTGACTGAAAAGGAAAGGGCTAGTCTAAACGACTTATTGAACAGATATAACCACTGTTTCTCTGGAAACGGAATGGAATTGGGAAACTGCAGTGTGGAAATGAGTATCAAATTAACGGAAGAAAAGATAATAAATTACAAACCCTACAGGATGTCATTTCATGAGAGGGATATTGTCAGAGATATTATAGGAGAACTTTTAAGAGCCAGAATCATTGAAATCTCCAAATCTCCTTATGCTAGTCCAGTCATACTAGTAAAAAAAAGGGATGGTGGTCACCGTTTATGCGTTGACTACAGAGCACTTAATAAAATCACCGAGAAGGAACGGTATCCTTTGCCAGTCATACAGGATTTGCTGGACAGACTTGTAGATCAGTCTGTATTCTGCTGTTTAGATTTGGCGAATGGGTATCACCAGATTAGAATTGCGGAAAAGTCTAGACCACTGACAGGATTTGTTACGACTGATGGGCACTATCAGTATAGAATGATGAGTTTTGGCCTATGTAACGCTCCAGCAGTATTTCAGAGGGCAATGAATGAAATACTAGAGCCAGTCATTCATTCTTGTGCAGAAGTATACATTGACGATGTCATAGTTTGGGGTAAGGATAATGAAGAATGTTTGACTAATTTGGAGAAGGTGCTTGAGTTGATCGAACAGTCAGGTGTAAAATTGAAAAAGAATAAATGTACCTTTCTTACTGAGTGTGTGGAGTATTTAGGGCATGAAATATCAAGCGGTGAGATTCGACCATCATCTCACAAAATAACTGCTGTGACCAACTTCAAGATTCCCACCAATATTCACGAGTTGCGTCAGTTTCTTGGTCTTGCGAGTTATTTTCGCAAGTTCATTCAAGGATTCGCAACCATTGCACGACCACTTACGATGCTCACCAAGAAGACTGCTGACTGGCATTGGGGGCCAGATCAGGAACATGCTGCACAAAAGTTGAAGGATATACTTACCTCAGACCCAGTTCTCGCCATTTATCACCCTGGAAGAGAAACCCAAGTTCACACCGATGCATCAAAAGTGGGCCTTGGTGCTATATTGCTTCAACGTCAAACTAAAGGAGAAATGAAGGTTGTGGCATATGCAAGCAGGCAGACCACAGCTACTGAAGAAAAATATCACAGCTTCGAGCTAGAGGCTTTGGCTGTTGTGTTTGCTATTCAACGCTATAGAGTATATCTTTCAGGCATTAAGTTTCGTATTGTAACGGACTGTTCTGCTTTACGCCAGGCTTGGCTGAAAAGAGATATATCTCCGCGCATTGCTCGCTGGTGGCTCGACCTACAGGAGTACGACTTCGAAGTCGATCATAGACCGGGTTGTACTATGGCGCACGTAGACGCCCTTAGCCGTAATCCTCTTTTAGTACAACACATAGAAGAGAAGGATTTGATAGATGCGCTGCAAGAAGGAGATGAAGAAATTCAAAAATTAATTTTAAACTTGAAACTAGAACAAGATGCTAATAAGAAGAAGAAAAATGGACTGGCTAAGGATTATAAGATTGTGAATGGGAAGTTGTGTCGATTAGTGAACAGTGATTATAAGCCAGTGTTACCCAGAAGCGCGAGGTTTCATATTCTAAAAATATATCATGATGAACATGGACATCTAGGTTCAGAAAAATGCTTGGAAGCTATTCAAGCAAAGTATTGGTTCCCTAAGATGAGAAAATGTGTTGACAAATACGTGGCTAGTTGCATTGGGTGCCAGTTCACAAAGAAACCGACAGGGAAGCAACCGGGATTACTACATCCAATTCCAAGAGTAGCAGTTCCATTCCACACCCTGCATGTGGATCACTTGGGTCCATTCTGCAAGAGCAATGGTAAATCTTATGTCTTCGCAATTATAGATGGTTTCACCAAATTTGTGTGGCTGGAAGCAGTGGCTAGTGCTAATGCCAAGGGTGCGGTAGCGACATTAAATAAATTTAGTAGCGTTTTTGGTTACCCTGTGAGAATAATAAGTGATAGGGGAACCGCATTTACATGCCGAGAATTTGAGGACTATTGCAACAATAAAGGTATAAAGCACATACTGAATGCTGTGGCCTCACCAAAAGCAAATGGCCAAGTTGAAAGGCTGAACCGCACTATCTTAAATTCGCTTACTGCACATATGGGTGAGGAGCAGAAAGGTTGGGATGCATACTTGTCCAAAGTTCAGCTAGGAATTAACTCAACGGTTAGTCAAGGGACGGATAAATCTCCTCTGGAGTTACTCTGCTCTTTGAGACCCCGATTAGCAAAGGATATAGTAGGGGGAGTCCTAGTGAACAATGTAGATGCACTTAGAAAAGAAGCTGCTCAAGTAATAGACAAGAAAGCTCATAAAATGAAGACTCGATATGATCGCACCCGACGTCTGGGAGCGCCTGTTGGAGTTGGCCAGTTAGTAATGGTAGAGCGAAAAATCTTGCGTCCTGGTCTTTCAAGTGGGAAGTTAGTTCCCAAGTATGCGGGACCCTACAAAGTAACCGCTATTTTACCCAACGATCGCTATGAAGTGACCTCAGTGGTAAAGGGGAAGCGGGTTTATAAAAATATTATTGCCCGAGACAAAATTAAAATATGGCGCTCTAGATTCGAAAGCTCCTCATCAGCTGAGGAATAGAAGTTTGATGTTCTTTCTTACGTAGTAATTTGAAAAAAATAAAAAAAAATAAAAATAAACACAAATATTAAACACTTGCCTTCGGGGCCTACATAGTGGTTATTCAGCACTTGCTTACGGAGCCTATTAAACACTTGCCTTCGGGGCCTACATAGTGGTTATTCAGCGCTTGCTTACGGAGCCTATCAAACACTTGCCTTCGGGGCCTACATAGTGGTTATTCAGCGCTTGCTTACGGAGCCTATTAAACACTTGCCTTCGGGGCCTACATAGTGGTTATTCAGCGCTTGCTTACGGAGCCTATCAAACACTTGCCTTCGGGGCCTACATAGTGGTTATTCAGCGCTTGCTTACGGAGCCTATTAAACACTTGCCTTCGGGGCCTACATAGTGGTTATTCAGCGCTTGCTTACGGAGCCTATCAAACACTTGCCTTCGGGGCCTACATAGTGGTTATTCAGCGCTTGCTTAGGAGCCTATTAAACACTTGCCTCTGGGGCCTGTATAGTGTGTGACAGCGCTTGCTTATAGTCTTATAACACTTGCCTTCGGGGCCTTCATAGTGTTTGTTAAGTGTCTGCTTTCAGTCTCTCCGGACTTAAACCCTTATCCACACTTGCCTACGGGGCCTAAAACAGTGTGTATCCATTTCCAAGTGGTATCTAATTACCAGTGTTGACGACACTTGCCTACGGGGCCTACGCAGTGTCTCGTGTAGTACCTGCTTTCGGAGCCTTGTACTACTATTTTCTCCTCAATACTCACACTTGCTTCCGGAGCCTTAATGTGTGATAATATCTCCAACCGATGAGGGTGTTTGGCGATTTTCAAGAACACCAGCGTACGGGCCTGAATGCAGGAGGTCTTCCACATCGTGTCGTTCATTATCTCCTTCGGGGGACCGAAGGATTTCAGGAAGGCCGAACTGTTAAACTGAGAAAATCGATCGACATGGGACATCACTGTGTTGCCCGCCAAATGGGGCACAGCACTAACTTTTGCACTTTGACAGTTGCTTCGCGCGCGAGTCGTTGGTATTTAAGTTGTGAATGTGAAACTTGATTATACTGTGGTGAATAAAGTCAATTCGTTTTAATAATAGTTTACGGTGATATGTATATTTTTTTTTAAATTACATTTATTATGTTAAAAAAATAGGGATAAAGTTTAGATTAAAGTCGTGAAAATTGGACTCGGTTTTAATTTTTTTACTAATTAATGTAATCAAGAATCGAGAAAATAGTACGCAAAGTAACGACAAAAAGATATGTCTGATGCTTATCATATTTTTTTTACCCAAATTTATAAATGTTCTTGATAGATTTTGGAATCCAAAATTGTATCTGCGACGATTTTTCAGTAATCGAGTTGTGGAAAATTGATCACTACATAGAAACGAAGTTGGTTTTTGAAAATATGGTACTTTAAACAACAATACTAAGGACTGATCTATCTTATACTTGTATTTTAGATTTTCAGGCTATTACCTAAGATCGTAAAAAAGACGACTAAAATCTTAAAAAACTGCGCGAAAATGTGAAATGGCTCTTAAAAGAAAGATAACTTTATGAGAGGGGCAACTCTCAGCTCTAGCATTTACTAGTTACAATCACACAAATGTTTTTTAACCGACTTCTAAAAAAGGAGGAGGTTCTCAATTTGGATGTTTGTATGTTTTTTTTTTATGTTTGTTCGCGCATAACTCCGTCGCTTGTGAACCGATTTGAAAAATTCTTTTTTTGTTGGAAAGGGTATACTTCCCAAATGGTCCCATGAAAATCTGCAAAGGAGCAGTCCTTTTTTTTACACCTATGTTATTGGTTCGTTTACGTGGGGGAGGGGAGGGGGTGAAAGTACCACTAAAAAGTGAAAAATAAAAAACTTTTTAACAAAAAAATACAACCGACTTTTACACAAAAAATCAAAAAAGTGCAAAATAACTTTAATTTCGGAAGTCGGTGTTCAAAAAACGAAAAAGCAACCACAAACACCGAGTTCCGAAATTAAAGTTATTTTGCACTTTTTTGATTTTTTATGTAAAAGTCGGTTGTATTTTTTTGTTAAAAAGTTTTGTATGATGTGAATGTAATAACAATTCTTGAAGATTGACAATCAAAAAGTAATAAACATTGTTCCTCAAAAGACTCGTTTCTAAAACCGGGATATATTTTGGATTGACAGTTGGGGTGAGTGAACTGTCAGCTGTGTCAAAACAAATGTCAACTTAATGTAATTTTCACGGGCGTATTATAACCTAAAATTACGTTATAATCTAATACAAATACGTATTTAAACAGTTTGTTTTTGTAATGACACGTAGTCTACACAATGGCGATATCACTATCGAATATGCCTATAAGAAATGAGTAATAATTATGACATTTTTGTGGAAAATATTGCAAACATTGTGTTTTGAAGATGGATAGTACTAAATTCTTAGCTAAACCGTCGAAGACTCGTCCAACAACCAGCCTGGAAGCCGCTGATGAAGATGAGAGGTCTGTAATATCGTACGTAAGGTCTTCCTTGTTATAAAACATTAATTTAGATAGCATTTTATGTAGAAGTCTGCTTGATGATTTGAGTCATGGATCATAGGTACTGGACGAGGGTGTTCCGTTACCTTCCTCTTTATTTATAACTTACTCGTCACTAAGCTACGTTTTAAAACACTCTCGGTGTTAATTTTATCACACATTTAATTTTACAATAAAAATCTTCCAACTGTTTGTTTGTTTTATGTTATCGTTAATACAATATTGTGTGTGCCGACTGCAATGTATCGTATCGTTATTAATTTCACATTGCTCTTTATGCTGCGTTCAGATCTACTTAATTAAATCGTAAATCGTATGAACAGATGAAAAAGCAAAAAAAAAAACGATTATCAATATAATTATGTAGGTTTATAATCTCAACTTTCTCAGTAGTGCACAAAAAAAAACAGAATTTATTAAGTCAATTTAAATCTACAGCAGTACCCTATGTCGCGTGTTGTTTACAAAACTAGCCATGCAAACAAGTTTCAAAGACCTTTCGGGTAGCTTGCGGCGTCGTCTAGACCCAGGGGACGCTACTTTTGTGAAAACCAAAGCGACGCGAAAATCGGTACATTTCGTTTCAATGTAGATCTATATTTCGCCACCTGCTTAGATTTCAGGGGCGCACTGTACTTTTTTACTTTTAAATATCACGAATTGCGATCTCGCGCAGAGTAGCGCCATCTATCGCGTTTGTCGCGAAAGTTTTAACAGTCACCTTAATTCACTTTACTACTATTAAAATTGTGTGAAAATCGTAGTGCCTGTCGTCCAAAGCTGGTAGTCCTTAGTTGCTAAGGGCGATTCTTCATTTCTCGGATCAGACAGCCGATCATAATTGGTCCGTTGTCCATTGTGTTAGAGTTTACTTGTCCACTACTATTACCGTAATGTTGGACAACAGAAGCAAATTGCTTATAACTAACCGTTTTTATCATCGTTAACGGGGTTGCTAGACCGAAATCGATAGTACTTCTTAATAGAGATCACTTGGATCATAGAGTCCTGGTGGAACTTTAAAGCTTGATGGCCATCAGACTATGCAAGCATCCGCCTGATGTAGCAAAACGACTAGACCACATTTCTAACTTATCATTAATAATATAATCAGCACGAATCAATAATTCCTTGCATGCTTAGATCACAGACTTGATGCCTTAAATAAAAAAAAAAGCAGAGGTTCGTATCGCCGAAGTCCAATTTCCCCTTGTAAAGCCCACGCGCGTCCTATGACACGGTTTCGGCGAACCGTCTGCGGCAAACGGCTACTGGTGTTTCAACTTTTGGAGACTGACTCACTGACGGTTGACCCGCCAGGAATGTACCACTTTTGGGACAATGACTCTTGACCTACACTCGAATTAGATTCATGCTGAGCACGGCATGGCGGGAATATGTCGGTTTATCGTGTTAAATACCCCATACGTGTAAGGTTTACGAGAACTTCGTCAGCTATGATACGGTTCATTTTTGTTTGAATGTAGCTTGTAATTTAAGCCCAAACTCCTCGGCGTTATTGTTCTTTTTCTGAGAAAATGATTGTTTGCGAATTATAGTGAAGTGTGTTTTTTACATAACTTGACGTTCGAAAAGAATCTTAATTTCAAACGGAATAATTAAAAAATAACAAAGGATGCATTGCATGTCTAACGTATAACGTAAAATATTTTTCTTAAGCCTTTTGCGGCACAAACCAATATACATAAACATCATTCATAATGATATGCAATTTCAACATCTGACTTAAACACTACAATTCAACAAGTATCGTTACTATGTCTGCCAAACTGCAGCCAGCCTTTACTCCTGAATTATAATTCCATTCCACTTTTGCCTGCGATTTCGTCATGTTATAACCTTGATTTGCAATCTTTTTTTCGGGCCAGAAGCTCCTTATCGGATCGATCCATACATTCCGCTTCTGCATCAATTTTTTATCCACGTGAATTATTTTCTTAATCCATCTATATTTATCAGCATTAATTTTTTGTATTATAGTCATCCTATAGTTTACTTTGGCAAAGTCACGTAAGCTAGTGTGATGTTATGTTTACATGGTTTACCATATCTTTTGGCAACACAAGATAACAGTAACTCAATATTATAAACCAATTAAGAAATATAGAATTATGTCCACATCTCAATTTCTGGATTCGTTTAAGATATGGATGATTATATTAATTCCTGTCTTCCCATGCAGCTATTCGGGTAAATAATGAATACGAATTGAGGAAAACACCGGTTCTTGGCTTCGCACCAACTCTATTCACCCTCCTCATTTATGAAACGTAGGAACAGCACATATTTTATAGTGTAGCCGTTTTCTTTTGAGAAAGAATTTGGTCCTTTGAGTGGTCCTTTTTAAAAATGTATGTGTTTATTTTCCAAGGCCTTCTGAGGCCCCATTTCGTCAGTGATAAACACAGAATATTAAATATCTTTACACTTAATTATGATACCTAAATAAATCCCGACTTCCCGAAAACAAAAACGACGGAAGATTCTCCAAAAGTTTCCTGTGTTGTGATAAAATATGCAGAGGATCCGTCAACGTCGTCAATGTATATTAAACATTAGCATCTGCATAACACAAGTTTGGAACACAAACAGTTTTTGCGTACATTATTTTTTTGCTAACCTAGCTAGTAATATTGAGAATAGGTTTCCATGTAGGCCTACTACATGACACAAAATTATAGGTATAGGTACCTACGATATAATCAATTCACATAATGTAACTATTTTGTTAAACCAACCAAGTTTTATAGTTAACCGCAAGTGTTGTGAAAATATCACATGTTGACGCACTTAACACATTCCACTATCATTGTAAAAGTACGGACTTTTCCTCTTTGTACAATGAAGATATCGATAATTCATGTGATTTCAGCCTGCTGCGTGGGTAGCAACTGTTAATTATAACCAAACACTTTCATTATTTAGCAGATCGCTAGGAATGGACTGCTATCTTCTTTTATTGTTGTAATCAAAATGGAAATTGTACACGAACGGCTAATTAATTAATTCAAAGCAGCAGACTTTACTCGGCATAATTAGCCATATTTTGTGGAATCAACAGCTTATTACAAGAAAAATATGACAATTAATTATTTTTGCATAATGTTGTATCGCAATGAAATGTTAAATAAGGTGCTGATCGGGTTATCGAGTGGCAATAAAAACATGTTTGGGTGGCATGCGACCGTCAACAAGATGAGGTAACAGAAGACCTACTCGGAACGAGTTTAAGGGCCAAACTAATACTAACACAGGAGAAAAGCAATATAAAACAAAACAGTCATTATATGGAGAACTTAACTATCACTAGACAAAGATGGTACGTGTTGATAAAGAAAAAACTAATCTTTAACTTTAACACCTAGCAACAAGGCAAGTATAATTCAAGATTTGAGAGTTCAGTTGCTCAAAGCTACAGCCTATTGAAAACACATAGGATGGCTTGACAGTTGACAGCTCGAAGTGAACAGGGATAGCAGCAGATCTACTTAGCGATTACTATCATGGACCATGAAGGCATAGACACGTATCAGCGGGATGCAGTCTCTTGTGTCATTTCTGCTTCATTTGGCTTGACATACCAGGTAGTCCTTCTAAAGCTATCCATAATGTGATCAAAAACACGCGACGAATGCGCCATAGTCCCGGCCACTGTGACGGACAAATGGACGACATTTCCGCAAGTTAAACGAGGGCTTGTACCTTACAGAAAGTACTTTTGTTACTCATGGACACAGCTCTCCTTTCAACTTTGAAAAGAAAGCAAAGAAAAATTTGTATTGAAGAAGTGTGCATGATAGATAATACTCACTGCCCGTCGAGACTAATCGGGACCCTAATTCTAAAACGAAAATTCAAAACACTTTTATAGTAAACTTAGGAAATTAGTTGTAGTATAAGCATTACAAATAATATCCTAAAAAAAGGATGAAAGTTTTCAGTGGCCTAATTTGCGTTTGATCCCCCTCCCCGTTACTTCTTAGTTCTAATATTTGAAATCCGTTCTTCTTATCCTGCTGACGTAAATTGATAATTGCATTTTCCAATATCCATTGTAGCGTTTCGACGGCTAATTATTTAAATGATCCATCAATTTCTGGTCCTCGTCTTCCTTCTGGCTAACTATTTTGAAAAGCCATGAATTGTTATGTTTCGAAATTATCAGACATGCCTCACTTGCCGCAATAATAATAAGAGCGTGTGCTACAAGGCATGTAGATTAGCATAATTTCTTTAAGTCAAAACAAACTCGGCGTGATCAAGCATGATGCCCTCCTTGTGGTCGCCACAATCTCGCCGATAACAGCGTCCAGACACCCTTTGCAATTTTTGACCGTTCGGCGGTATCGTGGTCGTGGCGGGAGGTTCGCCGCGCTCTTGCCCGTCAGTCGGCCGCATCACGCCGCCACGGCTCCCGCGCTCTCACGACTCGGTCGCTCGCGGTCCTTCGATCCGCTCCGCGCGTTACTTTTCCGCCGCAAACCATTTCCGTTTACTTCCTACAATAAGTCACGACTGCAGTAAGCCTTGCAATATTCCAACAGTCAGTTTGTAGCTCGCCACACGTGTACAAATTTTGCAACGCGATTTCGCGCGCCGATTCCCCAGAAAAAGGTTGCTGTACCAAAACATCGTCGGTTGCAACACTTTACACACAAGTTTTGGAAACAAATCTCCTAAAAATCGCAAGAATTGAAGAGCTCTTGAAGAACTTCAGTCACTTGTCGAGTTTGTTGGATCGGTCGTCTCAAATTGCTGTTGCAACAGTGCAGATTCCAAGGTTGCTCGTGAGAAAACTTTTGAACAGAATTTATGTTTAGTAATGTGTTAAAACTAGCGTGAAACAATGTTGTCGATGGATTCCTTGTGGTGTGGTTCGGAGAGTGAGCTGTCGACGTTGAGACTGTGCAAGAGTTCGGCAGACAGGCCGGAGTACCGGCTGACGAGGCGTAAGCCGACCAAGAGCCTGATCCCTCAGGCCCTGCTGCACGCGCCGGAGCCGCAGCCCAGGGCACATCGGCGACGAAGGTCTGGTACTTGGCCGTAAGTGTATCCCAAACACTGGCATACTCCACGTGCTATTTATTATATGATTAGTTCGGCCACTCGGTCCTTATCAGCTTTACTAATATGTAATTTATCGTCGTTCTTAATATGAGCGTATTATAAAATACCAGAAGCATCTATGAAGACGTAAACAATTGGCTCAATAGCATTTTTATCATTGTTATGTCATAGTCGGCGAGAATTCCGAGTGACTGCAGTATGCAGCGAGTAAATGACCTAATTAGCTCAGGTGTCGTGTCCGACGCATTAGAGTGTGTGATTGAAACTGCAATGCCACACAAATGTATGCCTCAACATAATGGTGTACACGGTCAGTTTAATGTTTTCATATTTACTGCCAGTTTCAGGCGTTAACTAAAATTCACGTTGCTTATAATGATCGAAACGCATTTTTTTCTCAATTTCCGCAATATCTCCACGAGCTAGAAATCACCATTATGGAGGTTTTCTAAACCAGCTGTAACTTTTCACACAAAAAATGCATAGACACAAAACATGAATCACGCACGACCTAAACATAGTTTTTGTGCCCTGTCGTTCTCATAATTTCTAAATAATTATGATATTACATACTGAATACCGTTACATTCTAGACTCTGGGCCAGCGCGATTGGAGCAACGTTCCAGATATACCTGTTTAACGTGTCTTTCAAATAGCATGTGCAAGTGTATGTCACACAAACTAATATTACACTTATATTGACCAATATTTGTTTTGATTTAGCGACCTTTCTCTTTTATGAAAATAATATGAAGTCAATGCAAGTTTCCGTAGACCAGCGGACGGGTCTGTAGGCAGTAGTTCTATGGTTTCACTCGGTACCTTATGTCTTTACATCCGTTCCGACCCAGATAGCAGTTGATGCGTTGCGGCTTCAACCTTCGGTAACTTGGTCAATATATTCCAAGTTGTGTTTTATTTGCAAATGTTATGGTAAATGACTGCTACGTCAATTAAAATTGTTGTGATGATTTGTGATTACACAGCGACCTAGTTTTCTTTATTCAAAAAATGAGGTAAAAGATATAATTGATTTGATTATTCTAAAAGCAAACCTATTGCGAGTATTACACCCTTTCCAAGGTGCTTAGTGAACCCAAATGGTCTGCCAAGTTGCTTGAACTGTTTGCTACTCGAACACTAAAAGGGGAAGCTGCAAACAATAGTCATGACTCATAAGTAGTCGAAGCACTAAAGAAAGGAGGCACACATTAACATATGCGATGTTTATCTTATTTTTTTACACGATGACCTACACTGCATTTGTGCATACTGACGTCATAATGCTCCAAGAAGGATACGAATAGATGCTTATTGTAGGTTTAACCATTCAGTTCACTCCAGTCGAGGTTGTCGTTTGTAGAAAGTCGATCGTGTTTGAAACAGGCTTTCCCGTTCAAATATACCCATGCAATTGTGGAAACACAACTTCATTAAGAAGAACATTAGCATTAGCAACGACCGATGCCTTTTCAATAACGTTTGCAACTGTTATGTCATTAACCAGTCAAAGAATGTTAATGATTTCGCAAATTATGTCGCTGGTCTCAAGTTGTTGAATCAAGTGTTCATTTACATAATTAAGATATACTGTCCGCTCCATTGCTTTTGTGTTTTCTTTGAATCCAATTGATGTTAGCACTTTCGCTGCATATTTCCTTGGAAACTGATAGCCGTTAATAATCAAAACGTCAATATTACTTTTCTCTTTGTTTGAACAGTATTATACAGTATGCTAACTAACAGAAGGCGTTCCCGTTAACCCGCAATAGTATAGCATCCATATTATGATAAAAAAAAATATTACCATACGAAAACAAAATGTTTTTATTTTTTTAATATTAAAATATTGACTAAAAATGTTAAATTAATACGTTAAAGAAACACTGTACACGCGTACTTGCCGGTTTGGGCATTGCTACTATGAGTAGGTACTATTCCGCGCTACTATTTTGATTTTAAACAGGATTTTTCGGATTTTTTGTCATTTTTTTTTAATTCGGATTATTTTATGCTTATTTTTCTATTCTGATATTTTTATTTGAATCTATTAATGATATAGATTAGCGAATTTAAGGGAACGCCCTCTGTTATTTAACATACTGTAGGTCATTGCTATCTTTTGAGACGTTTCTGTTATGTCTTAATGGTCCTGCTTATTAATGATCATGTGTAGGTATTGATGTATAATATCAGCAAGGAAATCCTCTTCGTTCACATATCAGTTTATCGTCCGGCAATTGAACAATGTTTGCTTTCCTGCAGTAAGCAAAGTTTCATATCCGTGGCTGTGCAACAACGTGCATAATCGCACAAAATCTGCTTCACTTTGATATTGTTACACTTTGCGCAAGTTTTCCTTTGTAAAATTCATACTTATTGGAATGTACATGATTATCTAATAATTGAGGAGTGTCACCGGCAAGATCCATGGGTGAAACTAGTGGTAGGCCGGTTTTGCATCAAAATTTATCATGTTTTAAATAAATTGCGATTGTTAAGTCCGAATATGAAAAATTGTGGGTTAGACCACTTTTGCGCTGACGACCTCAATTAGTCTCATAAGCGTGGTATTAAAAAGATTGAATACACTTCAGTCACCAATGGTGGTAATGGGCTGTTCAAAATCGATAGTGCAACACAGTTTACATTATCGTTATCGCAAACTGTTCATTCTCGTAAACACGCTTCACGTCCGTTATGAAGGGCGAAATTCATTTACTATTTTAAATGCACCAGGCGACCTATTATGACGTCTTAAATCCATCATGATTTCTGTGTCAGAGAGAGACGGAGTTACACAAGACGAATAGCACTATCTCTTTCCCTCACACGAATCATGATGGCATTGGCACTTCGTAATATGGCCACAGGACGTTACCACCTCTGCCACCAGCAGTACCTTTTTTTTTTTTGTTTCCGGGGTGGAAAATCCTCATGGATGTCCTTCGCCTGGGGCGGGCGAAGGGGTCTGTCAGACTCTTACTGACTAAAAACCACCCCAGTGTTCCTTCCCACACTTGCACCGGGGATCGTGGGAACTAGTGCGACTTCCACGATCTCCGGCTAGTGCCGGCCCGCCTCTGCGGGCCACCTCAGGCTGGCGAGGAGAGTGAGGTGTCCTCCCCCCGCCACGTCAAAAAGGGGGCGCACGTGGAACACGACGCGCTGCCGCCTCCAGTCCTGCTGGATGGGGGGATGGCGAACGACCCCGAGTTCGCCGTCCCTCCGGACCGCTTATGGGGGCTGGAAGAGGGCGTTGTCCGCTCTCCGCCGACGCCCGGTTCGCCTGCTGCGGATCGGGAGAGAGGTCACTTCCTCCCTCTCCCTCTCCGCAGCCTCCTTCTGCGAAATGACATCTTCACAGAAGGAGATCACCGCCACCAGTAATACCTACACCAGCGTAAGGTTTCACTTATCATAATTATGCACCAACTGTTATGTCAGGATGTTGCTTATCTTGTCTTCGCTTATCTTACTTGGTTAGACTCTTGATATCATTTAAAACTAGAATCAACTAAGCAAGGGACACAGCATGTCAAGAAATCTAGTCGCTTCCTCGTTTATCTTCCCAAGGACAGTCGAAGGAACGAAAATGGTGATGCTGTTTTTAAATCTGCAGATGTAAAATCGGATGTTCAGTTCGTTTATTCATAAAAACAATTTATATTGTGTTGAATATGCACACTAAACAAAAAACTTGAATATAAAAACTACGATGATAAAGGTTTGTTTTCCCTATCATCAAAATACGGGCAATTTTCAAACAAGTCTTCGAAACGATCATTACATTGCCTCTGACCATTTCAATATGGATGACACATAATGTCAAATAACTTGTAGGTACTTTACCGTATCTCATAATATTGCACGTCTAAATGCCCATTTGCTATCCAATAATTAAAATGGCTTGCTATTGTAAAAAATGACTATATAATTTTGTTGCTAATTGGCATTTCGACAGTCCTCGTTACATATCAATCCTCGAATGGAAATATATGAAAGCAAGTATCCGCAAGACAAATGTCTTTGAAATTGTACGGCTAAAGTATAATTTATTCTTTGTTAGTATAGCCGCAATTGCCTCCATAAGATATTAATGTACATTACATGAGCCAGCTTATATATCTTTAGTACTTAAAGCCGTGTATGCAGAGTATATAACGATTTCGTAATGTGCCCATTTGTTGCGCAACTTGCTTAGGCACCATTAGGGTGTGTTGAATTACAAGCAGGCGAGACTTGAGGTGCCTAGCTACCGTTTAGAGACTTAGGTACTGCTCTAGCCACTTCTAATAATAACCTAGGTACCTACTAAACATATGTACGGTACAGTACTTTTATAACAATAAATAAAAAGAGACCCTAAGAAATAAAAAGAATAAAAATATTTTTGGGCATCTACATCAATCATGCACGATACATCGAAGTAAGTAAATGGTATACCAAAAACGCGGACAGTCATAGGAAGGTTCATATCTGACGGAACATGCGTCGCGTATTATCGGTCGCGTAACGCCAGAACAGACAAATGTATAGAAAAACACTTGACCGTTCACACTCAACTGATGATAGGTACGTTAGTGCGTCGAGTGTGAACGGTCAAGTGTTCAAGTTAGAGCTCCCATAGTTATATGAACCCAACTTAATCACTCTTATACCCAATATCAGGTCTTCAAACAACAAATACTTAGGCAATCTCCGATGAATTTAAAAATCTTCGAATCCAAACTCCAAAGAGCGACGCATGTCCTATGTTTAGCCGAACACCGCAGAAGCGTTTTGATGACATATCATAAACCAGTACGTAATTACTCGAATCATTTATAAGTGCTACAGCAAGCATATTATTTGCATCTCATGATGTACTCGCGTGGGTGATAAGGATCTAAATCAGTGTACCTTTAATTACACCTAGCACCGGTCGTACGATAAATTGTGCAATTAGTTGGATAATTTCCGGTAAGTTATAGAGCTAAGTATGTAGTATTTTCAATTCATATTTTCCTCAGTTTTTTAGTTGCACTGCGTTATGTCAAAAATACCAAATATTTCTGTATGAAAAAAACCTGCACTGCGCTATTCAGCTTTCAGCGTAGCCGAGATCAAATATGTAGTTTCCCTACTTTTAAGAACTTCACTGAAGTAGTCGCTTGAGAGAGAGGGAACGTTTTGTAAAGTAGCATCGGCCTTAATTTTGAAAGCAAAATTCAGCGTCATACGGTAAATTTGCTTCGTTTCACTGTTACGCCACTTTTTACATCATTTGTAATAACCATCACGGGAAACTGAGCACAGAATAGTTAGGGTAGCCGAATGTTTCCCATCAGGAATTTTCCTAAGTTGAAAATTGTTTACTTGTAAACTATAATAACCATAGTTTATACTTTGAGCTCGTGGCTATATAATAACAACCGCACGTGTCGATCTCGAAGGTTCATCATCTGCCTAGCCTTTTCCCAACTATATAGGGTCCGCTCCCAGTCAAGCCGGATTCAACTGAATACCAGTATTTTACGTGGAGCGGCTGTCTACCAGACCTCCACAACCCATTAACTGGGGAACACGGTACTTCTTGGCAATACTGGTGTCAGATTTTCTGGCTTCTGACAATCCGTAACGACTGCCAAAGATCTCCAAATGACAGCCGGGACCAACGGCTTAACGTGCTTTCCGAGGCACGGAGAAGTCTCGTTATGTTAAGATGGTCACCCATCCACAGACCAGCCTTGACAAGCGTTGCTTAACCTAGAAGATCGACCCGTGCGGCTGTTATAATTTGTTTGTTAAGGTTAAGCAACGCTTTTTAAATTCGGTCTGTGACTATGTAACCATCTTAACATACCGAGAGTCCTTCGTCCCTCGGAAAGCCGTTGGTCCCGGCTGTCATTTGTAGATCTTTGGCAGTCGTTACAGATCGTCAGAAGTCAGTAAATCTGACTCCAGTCTTGCCAACAAGTACTGTGTTACCCAGTTAATGGATTGAAGAGATCTGATAGGCATCCGCTTCACGTAAAATACTGGTATTCAGTTGAATCTGATTTGACTGGAAGCCGATCCTAATATATTTGGAAAAAAGTTATGCAGATGATGAAACTTTAAACCCATAGTCCCATATTATAGAATTACTTCAAGACATTGATCTTGGTCCATATTTAATACTACAACGACGATTTACGTGACATTAATTGTGACATTTTCAACACCATGCCACAAATAATCCGTGAACCTTAAGATTATCCTGTACCTAAGCTGAAGTTAGTCGTCAACTTGAATCACTCTCGTCGCCGCAAAGTCTGTTAAGCTATCAAAGTTCTAATTCCTCGCATCTAATCGATCCAATTAGGCTGTCCAATTGATATCGATTATTCAATTTTCTTGTCGTACCGTTCCAATTTCGATACCGTTGATACGTAATCTGATTGCCTCTCCTTAATTTTCTAGTAATTTCTTCAGCACGTTTGATAACATATTTTGTATTTAAGATAATGGCAGTGCAGTTTTGTTTTTTTAGAACAGTATATTTACCAAATTGATTCTAAGTTTCTGATAAAATAGTTATATAACGATAATGAATGTTTCCGTTCGAACCTGTAAAATGTTAACATTAGATTATTAACTATGTCTGTATTTAATTTATGAAACTCAAAGTTAATAAAGTAAAACAATAATATTGATTTTTAAAACTCATTTCAGGTTTGAAGAAATAACTATTGTAGAATCTATTATTTCAATCTACACCAAGTTCCCTAGACCATGACCACCTAAATAGCTATTTGTGTATATTAGCAAACTCTTTGTTTCAGTCTACAAGTTTTTCAACTTTCACAAAAAATACAATTAACTTGCACATTTTTTGTATGACTAGGCTTTCTCATCCATTCACTTGCATTGTTACCTGAGTAAATTACCTCTAGATATCCTGCTTTCAAACACCTATGATCTTACAAATGTAATTAACTTTGTTAATTGATCTCAAAATGATTGATGGCTAAAATATTTTTTTCTTGATTCGTCGCTGAGCGTTTCATAATTTGAAAGTGAACTCTATCTACTCTATATTATGAAATTTGTAGTTTTTAACGAATGTGGCAACTACTTCTCTCTCTCTCTCTCTTACGTTTTATGGTATATATATACATACATATAAATATGTTTTATCTACGTATTTTAATAAAATTCAGTACTCAAACATCAATATTTAGTTCAAGTATATATTTTATTTATCCTCGTCCGTGCGTCACGGCGGGGTGCCTACTGAAAACCAGCGCTGGGTGTCTGACGCCCAGCAAATGTTGAGGTGTTAACCCTTTCGGTTCGGACACGCTCGGCGCATTCTGTACTTTTCTTCTCCTTTAATTTGTGTTTGTAACCGTTGTGCTGTGTCTGTCCTGATCTGTTCTATCATCATCATCATTCTCTTTCCTTTATCCCTCAATACTTTAAAAACAGAATTTCTTAAATAAATATTCTATAAAAGTTCTTGTGTTTAGTTGCCTCTGAAAATTATTTACCCATCTCGAAGGTCAAATATACTTATTCCCGACAAAAATAGCTAATCTGATTCTTATTTATCGTTTTGATCCCTAACACGGAAACCATGTACCAGTAGAGGAGCATCATATTTCTATTTGCACAATATAGCAATCTTCCTCATGTACAGAAGGTATTGTACTCTGCAATTTATACACGTCCGGTCCATTTATGGAAGGTATCAATTTTCTGACGTGTATAGACGCTAGTAGATCATTTTATTGTTGTCGCACAAAGACACCTGTCAGAATCGTGGCCTGTATGCCGTAATCGTGAGCATGGATTTACCGATGCAACAAGCGACATCAATGATTGACATACTGTGAATTACATTAAATTGTCTTATGTAACTTTAATAGCTTCTGCCTCGGTCCACGACTGGATGTCAATCAATCATTGCAGTCCACTGCTGGACAAAGCTCTTTCCCAGGCTGTACCGCAACACCCAGTTATACGCCTTCCGTATCTAATTCTTCTCAGCTTCCATTTGGAGATGTTCGTTAGTGCATTTAGTGTGGGGGTGATTCGAAACCTAATTTTAAACCCATGATCGTCATTTTGTTCTGGCCAATGTGCTCTAATGGACTCAAGTATCAGTGGAAACACTGATAAACACTGCGCTACTGTTGTTAATGATCGGTGGTAGCCACCGGTCATTAACAACAGTAGTGTTCGTGCGCGGAGTTCGATAAAACTATAGTTTTGTCTTTAAGTAGTCGTTGTGCCATTGACACGAAAAAGTTCAGCCCATTGTTTGTGTGTTCATTAGGTACGGTTGCGTTTTGAGTCATATAATCTTATGATTCCTCCTTGATCGGTCAGTAGTTCAGCAGCATCTAGCCTTCTTTTGCGTATTTAAGTGTATTCATAGGAACTAATTAATGCGAACGTATAAATTCTTTAGTTATATTTTTAAATGACATTGCTGCTTAAACCTGTTTAACATTGTATACGTAAAAATATCGTTGAAGGCTGGCTTCAATTTATTCTTTTTTTTTTTTGCCAGAAATTCAATGTTATACATATATATTTTGCATTCTAAAACGATTCAGATTCCATTCTAGCAGTACTAGGCGTTATTCAGCAGGTCAGAAAAAAAAAATTGATTTCACTATGAAAATTAGCAACAGAACTATTTAGGTGTAAGTGTAACCTTGCATGACTCCTTTATTGCTTTCGTCCACCTCGTTCATGTTTACTTGTCGGTTGCCATAGCAAATTTAATAGTTTTAATTTGTAGGGTTACAAACTTCTGTGTGGGAAAACAGATCTTTAAAGGATCACTCGGTTATCCGTTTGTCTTTCTGTCACAGCCGATTTTCTCCGAATGCACTAGACCGATTCAATTGTTTCGTACACACAAACTTCTGTGGCCCAAACACGAACACGTCATGAAAATAAATTAATCTAGATGGGATCAATTTTTCAAATAATGACCGAGTATTGCTTTCAAGTTTTTATGGTCTCAAACATAAAAATAAATCATATTTTATTGTTTATAAATTAAATGATAAGGCATAATTAGTATCGCTACCTTATCGTTGTTTATGTGTATGGAAGGTTGTTGAAAAAAAAAAACATTGATAATGAGACTGTCTCGGATGTTTTATGTTTTATTTATGGTTAGTTTATTTATTTGTTTCTGTTCATAGAACACTGTACTTTTCAACCGACTTCCAAAAAAGGAGGAGGTACTCAATTTTACTGCATTTTTTTTGTGTGTCGGTGTTCAAAAAACGAAAAAGTAACCACAAACACCGAGTTCCGAAATTAAAGTTATTTTGTACTTTTTGTTTTTTTTTTTTTTTTTGTGTAGAAGTCGGTTGAATTTTTTTGGAAAAAGTTTTTTTTTATTTTTCACTTTTTTTTACTTTGTTGTATACTTGTTAGTTTATTTCGTGAAGACGTTAGAAATTGGATGTGAATGTTTTTGGGGTAGAGGAAGATTCAAGAAGCGATGGATGGTTGTATGAAATGATATGGCTAGTAAGAAGGTACCTACTGAGATCAAGTTAAATCTCTAGATTTATGGAACTGTTCCAGACGCCAAAGAACATAACACGCTGCACCGACTTCTGATGACATTTACAGATTGCTATGCATGTAGATATAACAGCTAACTGTTGTCTATATAAATATTTCCTGTGACATGGTAGTCTGCATCTGTGATCATCATTTTTCACCTTCCTGTCCTTATCTATGCTACTAGGAGTCGGAACAAAAATATTTCTTCCATTCACGCTAACGTTGAGTCTGTAGCGTGTGTGGAAAAACGTAAGGATGAACTTTGTCTAGGCCTGCTGACCTGTCAACCGTCACGCTATTACTCTATTTTCTTTCATCTCGCTATCCGCATCTGTGGTATTAACCTACAATTATTTTAACCCCTTGGGAATAGACCAACCTACACGCGGTCTTATTCATACATATTCATAATTATTCCTCGTTGTAATGACTTCCTAGTGAATCAATCATTGTTTTATAAGACGTACCGATCCGATGACGTGGTCACGTCACCGCAGTTGGAAAGTGAAAGTCGGTACTTCGCCCAACACCGTATCATAGGACCGAATTCCGGTCTTTTTAAACTTGTCTGAACTGTTAAGTGTCAATTTACAACATTGTGCTGATACAGTTTATTAATTCGTGTTGAAAGATTCGTCTCTGTGTGAACCAATGAAAGGCAAATTAATATGTTGGCGTAAGAAGTGATCTGGATAATTCTTTCGCGCATAGAAGCACTGTACTTTTATCAAATAAATGCAAGGTTGAATACGCAAAATAAAGGTATTTTCTTCCAAGGAGAGAATATAAAATTCCCATACGTATTCTGGCAGCTGGAAACACAATCACTCAGCCGAGCCTTTTCCCAACATTAGGATCGGTCTGTGGACTGCGCGGCTGATTACCAGTTTTACATGACTCGACAGCCTATCTGAGTTTTCACAACCCAGTAAATGTGTTACTCCCCCTTGGCTAGACTGTGGCCAGACTTTAGGGCATCTGACCATTTTACGTATATCGAGCAGTGGCGTAACTATACCATCGGGGCCCCTTGGCCAATTCTTTTGATGGGGACTTCCCAGATTTATTTTAAAGAGCATAAGTTTATACTTGTCACCGGAAAATCGGTAAACCACCACGGTAAGATTATAAAATATCTTAAGAGATTTTAACCTGTCGATAATTTGTCAGCTGAACATTTGGAACACTTTTTTACACATCAAAATTTTAGTCTAATCTCTCGAAGTCATTCTGAGAAATTCCGCCGGATCTTGGAGAGCTCATTTTCGGCCGGGGCCTTCTTGGGTCGGGGGCCCGTGGCCGCCATTTACGCCACTGATATCGAGCGCTGGGTTACAAGTGTTCTCAAAATTATAATTAATATCAACATCCAAAGCTTGGTAGTTAGTATTTTATTGAACCTTATCGCACCAGACACTAGTAGTATGACTGTAAGTAGGTAAAATACAAGTACCTTGTGATAAGATAGTACAGTTTTGATTTTATCACTTGCCAGTTATGTCATGAGAGATATTTCATCAATTTTAGGAGTCATGCTTCTGTGTAATAAGTCCTTCCCAGTTTATGAATTAGATCCTCTTTGTTATTCTGATGTGGTAGATACAAGCGATAAAGTTGCATGAAACTTTGTTTAGAAGTTTTTACGTGAATTAGTAACCAACATCCAACCATCAATCCTCAAAAATGGGACCATGTCCCATGTCTGTGACCAATATCTTGGGACCATGGATATCTTTTAATATATATATATATATATATATATATATATATATATATATATATATATATATATATATATATATTATAATATAATATGATTCATTCCTCGTGTTAGATATCTTCCATGTTAACTAACTACACTGTAAATCTAAACAAAAGCAACATATTGGAGCCGTTATCTTCATAGCACCCATATGATGACCTCGTGGTCTTGCGTCCAAGTCATCAAGACGAGAGATAAGGACACGTGGGTTGCGCTTCACGAACTTTTCTAGACTGATCCGGTATTTCCTTTAGAATTGGTCATATTAAATTAGTCAGCAAAACTTCGCATATATATCTACATATCAACTAATTTAATAGATCTATAGTCATTCGGTATACATATAATGACTATAAAAAACTGTCGCAAGTGCTAGGCGGACTTGATCACGTAAAGTTCCTTTATGTTCTAGCATTCTTTATGTCATATATATCTGGATTCTAATGATCTGAATAGTCAGATCACTATTTTATCAACAATTTGACCGGATACACACAGAAACATTCTTCGAATTATTTTGTTAGCTGTATAGCAACAGTATAGCCGATGTTTTCAGTGAAACGCACAAAAAACGCGTGAACATACTTGCAGAGATTCACTGAGTTCCTGTGGCCGTATTACGAAGTGCCAATGCGATCATGATTCAGTGTGAGGGACAGGGATGATGCTATTCGTCCTGTGTAACTCCGTCTCTCTCTGACACAGAAATCATGATGGATTTAAGACGTCATGATAGGGCTGCTCTGCGTCTCGCATCCAGCGTATTCCCGCGCAGGTTATCAGTCCATCTTATGGAAGGGCTTCCTAAGCAGCGTCTTATGGTACGCGATCGCAACTCCAGTAACACTCGACCCCATCGACCATATATTACGTGTGCGCAACCCACAAGGCCAAGTTCTAAATCCTATTGTTAAAGTATTGTTTTGAAAACTTTCAAAAATATTGAAGTTGTGTTTAGATCCACGCTTATCAGCTCGTTAATTTCCTTCAGCTATGCTTTGTGAATTCTTAAGATTCTTTTCTTAATTGAGTTTAAGATTAGTTTCGTTTAAGGACCGTATTAATTTAAAGAATTCTTTATAATAATAAGGTCCTAAAATTCTCCTTTTCCATCTAGACATCGCCCAGTTAAGATGTCACTTACAAATTCTAAATCTAAAAACGTTCCGATGCTACTGTGAATTGGCGCATGCGTCGTTCAAAATTATGATTTCTCGAAATGCTTACAATTTACGAAAAATATTATCGCCTGCCTTGCTTGTTTTCTCTTATGACGTAACTTGGGGCACCCCTCTCTCGCTAAATCATTAAGGTGAGTTATTTCGATGATGAAACTAGTAACGTCGTGCGATGGTCTATGTCGGTCAATGTTGACATGTTGACACCTAAAGCGAGTGTACCTCATGACAGCCTTGGCCGTAGTGTTATTGGTCAGGAAAATTATTTCCATAACCCACATACATGGGCCTTCACGTTTACTGCTATTTAAAGTTCGAAGGACCGCGGTGACGTCAGAAATCCAAGTACTTTTGTTTTTTTTTGCGTTTAGCCTTGGCCGTTGCGTTATTGGTCAGGAAAATTATTTCCATAACCCACATACATGGGCCTTCACGTTTACTGCTATTTAAAGTTCGAAGGACCGCGGTGACGTCAGAATTCCATGTTCTTTTGTTTTTTTTTTGCGTTTTATGTGTGTTACTAGTATGGAAAGGATTACCCATGACGTCAGTCTGTTTATAATACCATGCACGGAACACATTCGATTGTATATCTACAATGCAAATAAGTAAAACTGTTTTTTTTTTATATCTTTTTATGTTTTCATTTTTTTATCCACATTATGTCTTATTTGTTTTTCAAGTATGTTTTGTTAAGTACTTAATCGTTTCTTTTTTAATGTTTACTTAATATCCTGCTGAGAGGCACGTTTTTTATAATAATTTGCGTGGGTATATCATTGTAATGATGTCATGTATTCGCTTTTAATATCTTACCTAAAATACGTTTTTGAATCCTAGATACTAATTTGATATCCCAATTGATGTGTTTGACGGATTGGGATTAAAAATGAATTTTAATAAAACACGAATCAAAATTATTCTCTTTTGAATAACGAACAAATAAGTACACCAAAAGAACCGCAACAATTTCGTGTACAGAAACGAATTTGATGACTTTTTTTTTAACTGCGGTAAGGCCGGTACGGGTCAACTGACGAACTCGGTCAGCCAATGGTCAGCCGTGCAGGTATATCGGTCAATGTCGACCCGGCACAGATTAACAATGCTGATTCATTCGGTCTCCGCCGAACAATATGCTAATAAGAAATAAATTTTGAGCAATTTCTCGATTCGAACTTGGACAGTTTGATTTAAGTTTATTTTAAAGTTATCGCCTTCCAGCCTCTTATACTAAATTATTTGAACAAGGCGCAGCTTGTTTTCTTCAAATATAGTTGTAAGGGTATCGATTGCTCTTCAGTCAATGTTTATCATCTAACACACCACTACCCGTTGCCAACCAAATAGTCAGTAGTTAGATCTCTTCTTTCGCAAAATCCATCCTTTTTTGGCGTTTTCTTCCCGTTTAGTTTAGGTATCTTCACCTTTAACTACTCATATTAATCGTCATACCAAAATGTGCTTCATTTCTCCACGGCTCATAATGTTAGAGTGTTCAATTTATAAATAGACGATTCAAAACTTAGTTAAAAAGTTTTAGTAATCCATCTCATCAGAAAAGTGCATCCCACATTATTGATATTCTCTTTGAGATCTAACTAGTCAACACCATTATTTAATACTAGCAGTGGCCCGCGGTTTTACCCGCATAGTTCCCGTTCCCGTGGGAATATGGGGATAAAATATAGTCTATGTCACCCGGGGAAAGTTTAGCTTCCAAACAATGAAATAATTTTTCAAATCGGTTCAGTAGTTTCGGAGCCTATTCAATACAAACAAACAAATATTTCCTCTTTATAATAGTAGTATAGATTTACATCATAAAAGTACAGATAATAGCATCGAAATCCGCGCCATCATGCATTTGATAATTCATTAGACACAGAAAACAGTGGCAACACAGTAGCTATCTAGAAATAGTGATCAATGGCTTCAGCAACGCGAACTCGGAAAAACGGTCGCTTCCGATTGATAAGATCAGGTTTAGTTTACAAGTCTACAAGAAACGGTTCGTGAACCGCCGTTCACGATAATCGCGCGAACACGCCAAGGTCAGAACTGTCACTTGGGACGAGCAGAGGCTTGCGTGGACTCTTGCGCAGCGCAGTCGACACCAGCGCGCGCGCCTCTCCGCGCCCCACCGCGACCGTGCCAATAACGAACACAACATACCAAGGTACTGCAACTATGTCTTAACATAAAATGGAATAGTTTATTCAAAATCCGAATGAACCGGTATTGCCATATTTACAAATAAGTTTTAGTAAATATGGACAGTGTGAAAAATACTAAGTAGTGAAGTGTTTTGTGTCAAAAATGTTGCGGCGCCAGTTCTCACATGAGTCCGGAAAAACAGAACTCGTTAGGGCAAGAGAGGAATATTTTGATCGCAGGTATGATACAAAGTAATTACACAACAATGCAATTTAATTTAATTGTTAGTTTAATTCACATCCTGAGAGCCATTAGAAGTATGCAACCGCGCAATTATCGTAGTTGTTATTAACACGAGCTCTCATTAAGGATCGGAAACTAATGATAAGCTTGTAAAAAGTAGGTATTTAATGTATAAAAAACTATGTCGCTGAAAGTAAATAGGTACACATAAACAAAAATTGTAACCATGTTTTTAGTTCAGACAGTATGACGGTAGGTAAACTCAAGTGCTTGTAATCTTGATTAAATGTCCTATCTAACGGATAACATGAAGTATTTTTGGATCGTCAGTGTTTCCCATACTCATTGCACTTATTTTGGTTCACAATAGTGACTTCGCATTCCTTGCTGTGTAGGTTATTCTGTGGTCATCATTTTAATTTAGCTAATGTTTTATTTGTATAATGCAGTGCTTGCAATGTTATCGCTATCTGATCGGCAGCATACTAGTTACGTTTCCCTAGATTTTATAAATAAAGACTTGTAATGTATGTGATGTCCGGTCCATCTAATTCTTTCTCTCTTTCTTGATCTCTTTGTTTTAACTGTAAGGCCCATTTGCCATAAAGTAAACTCCAACTCAACTGGAACTCCAACTTCAACATGAGCACGTAAACGTCAATGAAAACTTGTCTAATTGACGTTATAAATTGAATTTTTCGTGCTCGAGACATGAGGTTTAGCTGAGCATGCGCGTTTAGCTTTCTCATCAAATTTTCAAGTTATGACAATCTTTGTTGACAGTTTGATGCTCGGATGGAGTTGAAGTTCGAGTTGAGTTGGAGTTTACGTTTTGGAATATAGGCCTGAGCCTATTAAAGTATTTATAAACATAAATTATTCATTAAACAACATCATCAAAATGAAAATCTATACCTCAACGCTCAGGTCCAAAATCCAATTAGTTTGACCTTCGAGTAATACTGATGCTTCATTCTCAATAGTCTCATTCGATGGATAAATGTCACAACAATGTTTTTGGCATTTGACTGGTTACAGCATCATTTATTGTTATTCAACATAAAGAAAAACCTAAGCTAAATGATATTTACCAATATGATCATCATCTCATCGCCTTTATCTTTTTGGGTTTTCGTGATAGATCCTGAAGATGGCGGAGATATCAGTACCACCATCGGAGGCGTTCCTTAGATCCTCAAAGATGCAGGTATGGGCACTTGAGGCCCAGTGTCAAAGGTGCTGGTAAATATGTACATATCAATCATGTTCTGTTTAGGAACAAGGCACTCACTAATGACTCACAATATGAGTTTCTAAAATTTTTGCTGTAATTCACAAACTTCCAAAATTATACAAAGTTCATCCTAGAAAAGAATAGTCAAAACTTATTCAAGTTAAGCGATTGGCATTTATCATTGTATCGGAATTAAAGAAATACGGAAAACACACACCGACTGACATATTTTGACAGCCGTATTGACGCACATGATTTGACACTAGGATCCCAAAAATTTCGATTCCCCAGAATTGCGTATTATGTATTTAACTTCAAAATTATTCTTCTACGTAATTCGAAATTCAAAGCACGTTTCACAATTTGTTTTGCTATCAATTTTTTTTTTAGGATGAGAAATTGTCAAATGACTCCTTCTAGTTGTCTACCCAGGCCTGGTTGTTATTGGAAGGCGACCCACCCATCACTCGACATCCGCAGGCCAGCGCCTACAGTGGCCGGGAATCGCGCTGCGACTCCCAACGCCCAGTGTGTTTCTTCTGTTGCGGCGGCTGGAGTGTTACGTTTGCTCCCTCACGCCACCCGCCCCCTCCTTCGCTAGCATTATTGCTTGGCAGAAGCCCGTAAACGCTTCTCATGCCTGGGCCATGGATTGAACCACGGCCAGACGCGAGCGGTCGCTGCCAGCGATCGCCTCGATGAGGACACGGGGCGTCGACGATGCTGCGCCCAAGTGGGGCAACCCTCCATCGTGTCCTTGGGGCGAATCCCAAACAACCTTCTGCTTTGATTAACTTCGTATAGGAGTGGAGTAACAGCAATGTATGCTTAAAGTTAAAAATAAAAATTGGTTATTCTTTACGTCAATGTCAGAGACCTATAATTGTAAATGTTAATCCGTGGTGCTTGGCAACTGGGCTTAGCATATTCTAAACGTTCCCTTTCTACGTATTGGCCAAATTTTTGCTTTAGCTGAGCAGCTGTTCTATTCTGGTTAATTCCGCGTGACCCAAAAAACAGTTAAATAATTTGATTGGTTATCGCCAAGCTTCATTACCTCCGCGCTTTTCTGGTTATCACCCCTTTTGATGTTGGCTTTCACGAGTTATTGTTAGAAGTGTAGAGAGCTTGCACAATTAAAAAAAAAAACAATGACAAATCACAACAACTAAGACAGTTAAAATCGTTTACACTATCATTAAGATAATTTTATGGGTACTTATTCATCACGAATGATAGAAACACGTGTAAGTGTCTGATTGTATATTTTTATTGGACACATAAATGTGATAATAAAAACTAGTAAAGAACAAGTCGGTTCGCTACAAAACAGGGATCATCGATGTGGGCAAACAAATGTGCCATGCTGAAGTGGGTTTGGGCGGGTCACATATGTGGGATGCATCAGGACAGGTTGGTCAGAGTCGTCACGCAATGGGATCCAAAGGTCGGACGTCGTCACCGAGGAAGGCTTAGGAAACACGCGCTAAATCAATTTTTTGCCGCACCCCCTCTTTTATCCTCACCGTGTTATCAGAGGAGGTGATACATGGTAAGGTTTATACTAAAGCCAACCCTCCCTTCATTTTTTATAAGTACTTATTTTTAAAATCAGAATAAATTCTTCAAATACAAGATAGTTCAATTCTGGAAAATTTGTGTTCAACGAAAAAATTAACACACGTGGTATCGCATTAAATTGTGATATTTCGTGATATTTTCTCAATCCCCCTACGAGCATCACGTGATTAATGGACGACCCCTACGAACTACGACTCACGAAAAGTTGGTATAATTCCTCAAAAAAAAATGCAGATGCCACAAGACAATATCACCTGTCTGACCTTTTCACAAAGGAACATTCCGACCATTCGTCTCGGTTTGTCTACCTTCGAAGAAAGTTTCATGAAATCATCTGCCATACATGCTCTTTTCTGGATATGATGAAATCTTTTTGTTCTGTTGTTTCATGAATCATGTTATGCTTTTTTCCTCCTAATTAAAGTATAATTATGTAATAATGATGTGAAGACACGCTATAAATAGCAATCATGTAATAGGTACATTCGTTTTTATATTTTTTACTTTGTTCCTTGAAGTAGTTTTCGTGCTGACTGTCGTGTTTTGCTCATTAACAGAGTCAAAAAGGTTAACTTTAGTTCTTGTGCATAATGTTTTGTATTTAACGTCATTTGAATTTCCTACAGCGTGTTGTAAAATATACGATTTAACCAACGCAATAAAAATAAATAAAACGACCGCAGACATTTGCTATCTTTAAAAAATCATGAAAATCCTCAAAATAGCTCATTAAAATTAAAGTAAATTTAAATTAAGTATTTTTATAAAAATTTGCAAAAATACGAATGTAGTTTATTTTTGTTATCTTTGAATGCGGAAATACACCTCAAGGATAACAATATTATTAACTACTTGTTAACTTTAATATCTACTTGAAAAATTAAAAACCTTTTTTTCTGGATGGGAAATCATCAAATGACTTCTCCCATTCTGGGCGGAGCGGAAGGGAGTGTCAGACTCTTGCTGACTAAAACCCACCCGTGCTCCTTCTAGTGCCCTTTGCGTTCCAGGGCCGCGGTTACTCTTTCGAACAAATTCCGCAACCCTAGCAGGCACCGACCCTATGGAGCTCCGTCTTCTTTGCTAACAGCTCTTGGAGGCGCGCATGGTAAGTACACGATGCGCCGTCGATCCGGGCCTGGTTGCTATCAGACGGCGAGCCACCCATGCTCGCTGTCCGTAGGCCCTAAAATTGAAGAAACTTAGATACATTCAAGTGTTTTAGGATATTATTATAACACTAGCTTCTGTCCGCGACTTCGTCCCCGTGGAATCCCCGATTTTAAAACATTCTTTATCGCTGCTCCGCTCCTATTGGCTTAAGCGTGATGATATATAGCCTAAAGCCTTCCTCGATAAATGGTCTATTCAACCCAAAAATAATTTTTCAATTCGAACCGTAGTTCCTGAGATTAGCGCGTTCAAACAAACAAACTCTTCAGCTTTATAATATTAGTATAGATAAGTGCGTTCGTTCACGCATATTCACGATATTTGTTTTCTGCGCTAAAAAGGCAATGAAGCATTTACGTTAAAATCATTGACGATACATTAGTTGCAAGGTTACAAACATTTTATTATTAATGTTAATTTAACCAAGAAAACCTGTAGATATAATAGTATTGACAATATTTTTATAAAACTAGTTTTGAGTCTATCAGGATTAGCATGCAGGTGACTAAGGTTTTGTTATGCTTTATTTTACAGAAACAACAGCAACGTGTAATTTTAATGTCTTAAATATTGAATTAATGATATGGAATTTATGCTTTAATTTAATTAAAAGAACTAGAAAAAACAAACAGGTTTAAACGTTAAATACGAAATTAAAAGCATAACAAAAAGAACTGCCTGTATGTGTATAAAATAAATTAACATACATAGCTGTAACACTGCCGCGGTGCGTGTCTGTGTATTTAGTTCGTTATTTTGACTCTATTGGGACAAACGTACTCACTCTTCAATGGAGGCCTTATAGTACCTACAAAAGTTCAGGTAGGTGCTTGTTTATTTATTTACTTGTGTTCTGTTTAAGGTTGAAATAATATAAAAAATAAACTATTCTAGTTAGCCCGTTATGTTACACTGCTGCGCAAAAACGTCCCTGTGCCATTTCGAGCCGTTTTTTTTGGATGGGAAATCATCAAATGACTCCCCCGCTCTGGGCGGAGCGGAAGGGAGTGGCAGACTCTTACTGACTAAAATCCACCCGTGTTCCCCCTACCCGTTCCAGAGCCGCGGTGACTATTTCGAACAATTTCCGCAACCGCTATTTAGAGCCTACCTTTCGGCAAGCGTAAAAATCAATTTCGACTCGAATTTTCGTCTAGGTTAAAAAATATACATTTGTAATAATTTTCTAAAATTTACATCTATTATATACCTTGAAATAACGTATGTAATAATGAAAATTAAAAACTGTAGGCAAAATTAAAAATCAATTTCTCGCTTTAATGATTTTCTTACATATTTTGTTGCACATAAACTACACAACAAAATTATGATTTCCATTTATGAAAGCAATGATGCAACAATATAACCAGTCACATTCCTATATCATGTGCAGAAGTCAAAGCTACCTTAAAATCGGAATGCAACTTTGTGGATGAAAAGACCATTTAAATAATATGCAGTTTAATTTTATTAGTATAAACTCATTCCAGCGGATGACATTTAAATTCTTAACAATTGCAACCAGTATTATTTTTAATGAGTAAAACGACCATAGAGGCAACACTATTGCTTTTAAGGAAATTTGACACATATGTACATCGCAGTCTCAAACTGACACAAACACCTATAATTTCCCTACGTTCTGACAAGTTTTTAACCACCTTTCAAAAACGAAGGAGGTTCTCAAGTCGATGTGTGCTACCTCATAACTTTGTGCTGGGTTTGTAATGTGTGTAAATTCGGTGTTTTTGGTTGTTTCTTCGTTTTCTGGACACCGACTTAGAAATTAAAGTTATATCTTATGCTTTTTGTGTTTTTTGTTTACAAGTCTGTTTTTTTTTTTTTTTTTTTTCTTCTTAAAAGTTTTTTGATATTTATTTTTGTCACTGAGTTCAGTGGCGGAATAAGCCCGTCAGTGATCCTTGGGCGGCAAGGCTGAATGAGGCCACTAGTTTAAGAAGTTGATGTAGTTTTATAAGCTTTTTATTCGGTTCACAATTGTATGTGTAAATGATTTTGTTTATTTTGTTAAAATCTCTTTTTTTGTAATGCGTGTTAAATAAACATAAAAACTCAACAATAAAAATAAATTCATTTTATACTTTTAAACTGTATGATATTTGTATGAAACCTCCAAATCTCTTGGTATCTATCTCTTAGATAGGTACCAAGTATATATTGCCACTTGAATTAAAACGCTTTTTAAGTATATAATAACTCTCGTACTTAAACTTTGGTAAAGTTTGAAGAAATGAAGAACTTAGTTTTTTTTTAATATTCGCGTAAAAAACTTTGGGTAGCGGTCTACCCCAACACCTCTCTGGTCAGAGGATCATCATTATTTATGCAGCATGACGAACATTACAATCTATATCCCATACCTCTGAAGAACTTTATTTTTAGTGCTAAAAGATTCCTTATTAAAAATCACGTGATTTCCTGTGAATTAGAAATAAATTATACATAACGAAAACGTTTCCAGCAAACGCTACGCGCGTAATATTACAAGTTCATGTTGAATATTCAAAGTTTTCACATTGTCTGCAATGTTGAATTCAAATTTGAGGTCGATTTATTTACTAGATTGTTTTAATCAAAATATTTTATCATGTTCATTTCACGTGCTATTTTATAATAGGTATACGTCAATAGGGATGTTTCCTGAGTAAAAATTATATGATTATGTTTAGTCCGTCAGTTAGATTATAGAAAAATATTGGACACGTATTTTTTCCTTTATCAAATCTAGAAAAACTGACGAAGATAAAAAGCATCAAAGATCAGGAGTGGGAGCGTGTGACGTCACGGCTCGCTAAAAATTGTAGCGAGTAGTGACGTCACACGAGTTTTCAACGCACTGTATCGTCTTCATTTTTTGTTTATGTGAAAAAAGAAAAAATACGTGTCCAATATTTTTGGAAATCTATCTGACGGACTAATTAGATTTTTTTAGTCAACTACCCTATTATAATATCTCAATGATGATGACTCTATGAAGTTTCTTATAAACTTAGAAATTCAATATCTTTTGATTTTGTGAGTCGATTTTTATTAAATAAAGGCTAGATAAAACTCCGAATAACACTCAATATAGTATCTAGATTTAGAATCCAATTAGAGGTTCTTGAGTGATGCTACCACAAACATACAAACAAACGGAAAAACATTTCAAAAATTGCAATTTTGTGGTCCTATGTCTTTTTTCTAACATTTCTCAGCTATTTTTATGCAAAAATACCCAATGTACAGAAACGGCAAGTCTACGATTTTATTACTTATATGTATAGATTTATTTTCATTTCAAAAATCACTATCCATGTTTACCTCCTTAGACGTCATAAAGTCGCCAGACACGTATAACAATTCCAGAGTTTTCCAATGAAATGCAAATTAAGTTACAATTATATGCATTTTAAACAGTATGTAGTTTAAATTAACGGCCTGTTTCACTGTGTTACAGAAGGACCAGGTCCCTGAACGCCCCCTCGCCGATACAACAGTTTGGACCATGCGGAAGGATAATGAAAAACTCGGCTATGGTTATGTGAGTATTATCCATTTTATCTTTTACTAGCTTCTGCCCGCGACTTCGTCCGCGTGGAATAATTACTTTACCCCCGATTTTGAAACTCTCAGCCCGATCGCTTTGAAATTGACAAAGTTTCATACAAACATTCATCCCCTATTTTATCCCCTTGGGGGTAGAATTAATCAAAATCCTTTCTTAGCGGATGCCTACGCCATTACATCTACCTGCATGCCAATTTTTTTTTGTTCAGCGGTTTGGGCTATGCGTTGATAGATCACTATGTCAGTCAGTCAGTCACTTTTGAGTTATATATATTTTTATCTTTTATTATAAGAACAGGTTTTTTTACGCCACAAATTGGCTCTCCAGTGGCCGGTCTAGACCGAAACGCGTCGCCGCACTTTCGTCAATCTTCAGGAGCGGTCGTGTGCATGAGGCATTGGTAAATGTTCGGACGCCCTATCTACCGTGATACTATTTAAATCTCCTACCTACTATGTCAAATTTTAACGATAAAGGGAAACATTGAGGAAACCCTGAACATCTGAAATCGCATCCCCGCACGAAATTACTGGCAACAAAACCTTGTTTAGACCCGTGGTGGCCTTTTTGGTTCCTACATTCCTTCCGATCCTCCCGGAATGCTGCTTCATCACACCAGAATTGGCAAGGAAGACATCTAAGGCCAACTGCCAACTTCTACTGTAACTGCTACAAGGTCTAGTCATACACAGTCATGCACGACAGTTTTTTTTTTATACAGGGTGAAATTGAATAGATGCGACATATTTAAATATACAATAATACGTGTTGTCAAGAAAATTTAGAACATACCAAATGTAAAATTAATGAACTTTTATCACCGCTATGAATGGCAACGTTTAATAACGCGAGTACTCCACAACGATCATTGAGCACTGCGATTAGTTGGACGAGATTTTTTGATACTTTAATTTTTCTTATTTATTTTGCATATTAATTATTTTTCTGGAATACCGATAATTCGTACTTAAATAAAGATATTAACATCGATGGATCATTTTAAAACGCCAACCACGTAACTTTTTTTTAACGATTTAGATTGTAGAAAAAACAGTTTATAATTACTATGTTACTGTAACTGAAGCTCCCATTTCATTTTGTCGCATCTATTCAAAGTCATCCTGTATAGTAAATTGTACGAGTATATACAGACGTTGGTTGGCCAAAAAAAAAACATCACTCATTTGCTACAAGTTCTACATTTCCCAAAATTGGTGATATTTTAGTTATTAATACAGATGTATGTTGAAAACATTGCGATCCGTTCACTGTAAAAACCTGCTTTTCTAGCTTGCTAAGCTTAGATAAATTACGGTTTTACAGTAAACGGAGCGCATTTTTTCAACTCTACTATATTACTAACTAAAAATCAATTTTGAGATATGTCGAACTTGTAGCAAATGAGCGACATATTTATTTCAACCCAATTAAAAAGATCATCACTCAAGTACGTAGGCTCTTACTAGGTCTTAATTTATATCAATACAATACGTTGTTTGTCAGCGATAGTGTAATAACAGAAGATTTAGAGTGCTAAATCTTATTTTTTTACCTTCGCAATAAAAAAAATAATGAGTGGTACTATTATTTTATTCACTACGATTCCAGTTAATACTTCAAGGTCGATGAATTATTACAATAAGATATGCCACAGAATATAAATTCATTTTACATATTTTGTTGTGTAGATTTATGAATATTACGCTAGTAATTACCAAAATATTTGTAGTATAATTATGAAACTTAATGAATGATCAGAACTAGGAAATAAAGAGTTTCCTTTCTTGTGTCGTTATAGATAATATCCAAAAATATGGAACTTTAATTCCAAATTGTTTAATGGTGAATATACATAATATTTAAATACGGCAGCTACATGCACAGGAACAAGTTTTTTTCAATTTTAGAAAAAACTGATCTGTGTTGTAAACGGAAAGGGAAGGCTTTGCACTACCGTGGGTCAATAATACAAGATAGTCACTTCTATCGCAGTTCTGACTAACCCTTCTCTGGGACAAAAGCCGTGATATTATGTGTCGTATAATTACATCATACTGCACCAATATTAGACCTTCCCAACCTGACGAACTCCTTTTAAAATTACAGGCAAATCCAAGACCCAGCGTCGCAGCGGCTGACGTGGTACAAGCCGCCGCTGACAGTGCTGGTCATCAAGAAGGTGCACGACGCTGGCATCCTGGCACCCTTCGTGCAACTGGTACACTGGCTGGTTCATGTAAGTTCAACTTATTACTTATTGTCCCATTTTATTATTTCCCTATCAAAAACCAAAAGATTCTTAAGGAGAAGTAACTTGATGCTGGACATTAAGGTCAGTCCCAGTTGTGGTCCTGGGAAACGTGTAAAGCATAAAAACCAGTGTTGGCTCATTTTCTTTTTATTAGCATGTTTAGTTTAAAGAAGTAAACGGTATCGTCAGGAAGGTACAAATGATTAAAAATAATCCTTCGAGCCTGATACTAACATGTATCCGGCTCGAAGTACTTGAATCATCCTCCGAGTGGAAAAATTCCCATTAATACACACCATTCTTGGTTATAACTGATTAAAATTGATTCAAAAACATAAAGTACCCATGTATCAGCAAACTATTGTGACATCTATAGGCCAGGCACTCTCCTACATAATAGTACATTTGTGACTTTGGAAGCTAAAGGGGTACAAACCGATGTTTGTAAAGACATCATTAGATAAATCGCAATACTAAAAAATCCTGCATGACACTAAGGCCCATATTCCGAAACGTAAACTTCATCCAACTTGAATTCCAACTCCAACATTAGCACGAAAACGTCAATGAAAGCTTGTCTAATGAGCGTTATCAGGAAAACTTACGCAACCAGTTGGCGCCACATAGGCGAGAGGTCCTCTACCTTGGAAAAGCCGACTTTGAGTTAAACATGAAGTTGATATCAATTTAACAAATGTCAGAAAACATTACCGTTTTGACAGGTGTCTGGACCTGATGCCTCAGTGCTGCCACTTGGTGGTCGTCATTTCAGAAAACCCTCATTGACGCTATAAATTGAAGTTATCGTGCTCGAGAGTTTTAGCTGAAGAAGCGCGTTTACGCATTTGCTTGCTCCGCTCTCGATTACGAAAACTTTAATTTATGACTGTCTTTATTGACAGTTTGATGCTGCGATAGAATTGAGTCTACGTTTTGGAATATGGGCCTTAATTGGTCTTCGTCTTAGTAACTTTTTAATCGTTGAACTCCACATGAATCTGTCGTGATTATATGAAGACTGTTTGACGTTTGTGTTTTTAATTAAAATTGATAAACTGATGTAAGAGATAAATGAAAACTCTAGTTCATTGATTAATTCAAGACGTGTGTGTGTACCTAAATTACAAAGTACACTGCAACTCGGGTAACTTCAATAGATATATCAACTAAAGTAGGTACTTATGCCATTAAAACGGAAACTGTTCTGAAAACAATCGACTGATGGTTTGTTGACAATTTTGAAGAATTAATGGTTCCTACAGTTTAAAAATTGGTTTTTTATTTTATCTCAGCGCTTCTGACTTACATTCACATTTTTTCTTTTATTTTTGTTTTAAAATTGTCTTAATTGGTCGACGAAACCTGTAATTTTATGGCCACTTTAAATTGCTGAACACAAAATCATATAGACTTTAGACAGTCATAACTACATACATATATGCGATAATACTTTGTAAAAATCTAAAAACGCATAAGAAATAGTTACCTACAAGTTCGTATGACAAGACAAGGGTAAGGATGATTTGCAAAATCTATTTTATACTAAGTTTATATCATGACGTTAATTTTTCAAAATTGAGTGTTGTTATTGGTATAGTGTTTCATATATCAAAGTAACGAAAAAAAAAACATATTATAGATGCAATTAATTAGGAGTACAAAAAACATACTTCGACACTGTCCCGGCCAGAGAACCATCAAAACAACGGTTCCAGGATTCATGATCGAAGCATCCAGGCTATCATTTCACCTGTAAAAAAATTCACAGGCGTCACAATATTACCTTGAATTCGACACACAAGTGCCTCATCCAGACAAAATAATATACAATGAAAGGTGATTCACCCCTGTCCTAATTATAGTTTACGCGCCAAAAGATGTTCGCGGTACGTTGACTCAGATTGGCCATGTGCAAGCATATCGATCTGAATACGTAGCTCATTTACTTTGTTTATGGCGTAGGTACGATAGATTAATGATAATGCGGGGAAATTCACTCGAGAATATTCAAGGAAAGCTTCCGTGTTCAGGATTTCTTGAGTGCAGGTTCTATGCTTGTTGATAATCCTTTCATTTTTGCCTCCAATCGCAGAAAATCTCAGGAAAGCAAAATAAAATGCAAGTAAAATTAAAATTCCATGCATAGATCTGGAGAAAAACTTCTGTGGCAGACGGAAAAAAGTAAGCGCATGAAGGTTTTCTTTTAAGGTTCGAATCCTAAAAATTTTGGGCCGCGTTGACCCTTACTTCACATTCTGTACATCGTCAGACGAAATGTTATTATTTTGGGTACAGTTAGAACATTCCTAACACAGTCTAGACTTTCTTCTTTATATTTTATTCTATTACCTACTTTGTTTTGTCTCGGTATGCGTCTTCCGTCACGCCATTTTCCCTAACCCAAAGAGCGGAACTGCTAGCTATCGACACGACAATGACAATGATTGAATCGGTGCATTTTTTTTATCATTATCTTACACTACTACATAACTTTCCTTTCGGATTGGAGGAAACAGTAAACACCTGTCCATTATTTATTTTTTTAATTTTTCCAACTTTATGGGATAGTTCTACCGACTACCATATAGGGTTTTTTCAACTATAAATAACAAAGATATAACATAATATATCTAGCAAAATATTTCGAAACAACATTTAATAAATCAACTTTCTTGTGCGTAGACAAACCAATCGATAGTTTATTGATTGAAATGAACTTGAAACCGCACATCAAATATTCATTCCAATCCGCGGTGGCTATAATTGATCAAAATTGAGTCATAAAATTAAATGATAGACCGTCCACATGTCATGCGGAGCGGTGCCATTATTGATTGGGCTTCATACAATGATAATGAGTGACGGCCATTGTTGAGCAAAGGGAAACGATGGCAATGTTTCATAAAACTGGCAAGTTTGTTTGAGAATGTCGCATATGGTACAGAGGTAACTTGAACGTTGACATGATTGCGTGACGTTTGTACTTTTCCCTTCCCCCTTCCACCCTTATTTACTAAATAAAAGTCCAAACGTCACGCCCGAAAATTCGCCAACGGAACCCTGATACTAAGCCTCCGCTGTTCATCTGTCTTTCAGCGGGATGCAGCATATGAATCGTGAAATTTTAACACCGAGTGCATTTCTATTGCCGCTTATAACAAACTATCAGCGCCCCGCGATTTAATTTTTTCATTCATCCCCGCGTTGTTTCCGTTCCCATGGCAATACGGGATAAAGAACAATAACGTAGCTTTCTATTGGTGAAATAATTTTGAAAATCGGTTCAGTAGATCCAGAGATTACCACTTACAAACTCACAAACGTACATACCTCTTTATAATATTAGAATAGATGAAAAACATGTTTTTTTTTCGGTTTTATCATGATATCCTTCGTGTGAGAACGACTTGCACTTGACCGGTTTTATATATAGTTTTAATAGTCTCGAGTTTTTCTAATACCTCACTGTAATGCAGGATGCCTGCTTAGTAGAACTCCAGATTTTTAGCTAGATAATAAGTAGGTAATTGTGAAATCAGAAGGTCTTTATTTTTTTTTATATTAACGACTGGCCTGAACAAACTCGTATTGGACGTAATTAGCTAGTTAGTTATCAAGCTACCAAGGTATTTTTAGTGTGTATTTAGAATCTAGTTACTTTAGTGAAGTTCGTTTTTGATGACTGGACACGTCTTTATTTTGTCTACTTGACCGTAGACGAAGCTAAAGTAGCTTAGTAACATGTACACCGCTCTATAGTTTCTGTCTACCCCCATGAGAAGTTTGTATGTGTACCTATGTAACACTAGTATCTCTAAATAGTATAAAAGAAAGTCGTTGACTGTTTGTCCGCTCCGTACTTCTTCTAAACCACGCAACGGATTTTGAAATGGTTTTAACAAATAGAAATAGCGAAATCCAAGTAAGTATATTTATTTGCACTTGTGCAGGGCAGTGTAATAAGGTAGTTGACTAAAAAAATCTAATTAGTACGCCAGATAGATTACCAAAAACAACATTGGACATGTATTTTTTCTCGTAAATAAAAATCGAGGATGTTACAGTGCGTTGAATACTCGTGTAACGTCACTAAGTGATTCGATTTTTACCTCTACCTGACGTCACAAGCCCCCACTCCTGATCTTTGATGATTTTTATCTTCGTCAACTTTTATAGATTTAATAAAATACGTGTCCAATATTTTTCGATAATCTAACTGACGGTTGAAATAGAATCATATCTTTTTATTTAGGGAATATCCCTATTGTAAAATAATTTGAAACGTGAATATTTCACTTTGTCCAAATAAATCTGAAATGTCTACCTCTTTGCTATGGACACGTGGACGTGCTGAAATGAATTATGCATCGGGATAGGGCAGAATTTGGACATTTGCTAATATTGATTTATACCTATGTATGAACGACGTCCAACAATTTTATTAATATAAACAACAGAGACATATGTATGTACATTGGTAAAATGGTAATGTAACAAACACATTTAAATGTTTATGACTTTGGTTCGTGTATAAATAAAAAAGATTATGCATTATTCCACGTGCAGCAAACATCTACGTTCAAATGCTACGGTTGTAATTTCTTTTGTAATTTTTATCTTAAGTGTTCTGAGACGTAAAGTAAACCCATATGTCATAAGATTTTCCATTGTAACGGTGGGGCAAACAACCTGTCCATCATTAGTAGATTTAACACTAAGAAACTGACCGCAATATAATTGAGTAGTAAAAGTCTCGGTTTGGTAGCGGGGTATCAGCTTATTTCATTAACCGACCACAAACCTAATTTCGAGCTGCTTTGCTACCCAGAAGTTTCTAGCTGCGGTGACTCTTTCGAACAAATTCCGCAACCCTAGCAGGCCTGCCGGCGTACCATGAGGTGTTAAAACGTGAGTCTTCCGAGCGAGAAAGAGGGATAGAGTTATACACCCTATATAGCTCCATCCCTTTTTCTCGCTCGGAAGACTCACGTTTTAAGACGTCATGGTACGCCCGCCTGGTATTGAGTCTCATCTGGTTAGACAGTAAGCCGACCGACGCCAATATAGTTAGGAAAAGGTTACGCAAATTTATTGTTACTTCTTACGTCTAGCACGCTGCACTCAAAATACGCGCTTAGTCGTGGAGTTGCAGAAACCAGCCCGATTTATATACGTCCAGCATAATAGGGCTGACCAAAAAAAAGTTGACTAAAAAAATCTTATTAGTCCGTTAGATAAATTTCCAAAAAGTATTGGACACGTATTTTTTCTTTTTTCACATAAACAAAGAACGAAGATAATACAGTGCAGTCCATAGAAAAGCAGTTTCTTCTAGAAAATCCCATTAGCACTCCTCGATCAAAGCCCATTACAGTATAGTATATTCTAGTACTCGCTCTTATCAGCCGCGCTGATCATCTCAAGACCTCCAAACAAGCTGGAAATAACAATTTTTTTTTCTTTAATTCCAGGACAAAAGCATGGTAGTGTTCGTGGAAGCAGCAGTCTTAGACGACAGGTTACTGGCCGAGTACGGAGACTTCTCCTCCATCAAGGAGAGGCTGATGACCTTCCGGGCGGGCACTGACGACCTGACGGACAAAATCGACTTCATCATCTGCTTGGGTGGCGATGGCACGCTGCTGCACGCTAGCTCGCTGTTCCAGGTAAGATAAATACTTCATGGCTATGCAAAGACCATAGTGAAAAAGGTCCTCGGCTCTGTCTTAACTGGTGGAGTCGACGAGTGACGACATTACGTTACTGGTTGTGGGAGTCAGATAAGCGGTCCCTCCATATAAAGCACTAGTATTGAGCCTTCTGGATGGGAAATCATCAAATGACTTCTCCCGCTCTGGGCGGAACGGAGTGTCAGACTGTTACTGACTAAAACCCACCGGTGTTCCTACTAGTGTCCGTTGCGTTCCAGGGCTGCGGTGACTCTTTCGAACAAATTCCGCAACCCTACCAGGCCTGGTATTGAGCCTCATCAGGTTAGACAGTAAGCCGACGCCAAGATAGTTAGGAAAAGGCTACGCATATTTATTGTTACTTCTTACGTCCAGCACACTGCACGCAACATACGCTCATCATAGTCGTGGAGTTGCGGCAACCAGCCCGATTTACATACGTCCAGCAGAATCAGAGCACCATTCCACCCCATTGATAATCTTGCTGAAGATCAGTTGTCTCATCATATCAAAATAAGCCCAACTAGTTAAATTTTGTTTATTGTACCAGGGGCCCAAGTCTGCTATTTTTATAAATTTGTCATTACAACACGATACCATTGTCATTTTGCTTAAAGTTCGTAATCAGCTAAATTCATAATGGTCGATCATTGGTCGGTCAATGGTCTCGTAACACTTTTTGAAAACCGAGCTATTTAAAAGCAATGACTGCACAATGACGTTCTAATATAGGTCACTGATCAAAGGAAGTGTCAAAATTGTAGCAGATTCCGCATAAGTCTGTCAACCATTCTATGCCATTTCTTTCAATGGAGTGTCAGTGTTTGACCATTGGAAAGTCATAATGACGCTTTTATATTAGTAGATTACCAAACTTGTCAAAATCAACCATTATGCAATCAATGAGAGACCATTCTGACACTATTGTAATAGCAGACTTGAGGCCCTGCTAACACAAAAACTTAAAGTTGTGTACCTACTACCATGAAAAATTTGAGATTTGGCTAGAAAATTCTGATGTATTTTTGTTGTTTCCAGCAATCAGTTCCACCTGTGATGGCATTCCACTTGGGCTCGCTGGGTTTCCTCACTCCTTTCGAGTTCAACAACTTCCAGGATCAAGTTATGAATGTTTTAGAAGGTAAGCATTGCACTTCCCTTAGTTGAAAACCAGCGTCAGGCGGCTCCTAGTTATCTGGCATTTTGCTGAACTGGACCTATTTGAACTGGACCTATTTGGTGCAGCCGTGGAGCACACAATATTATTGTTTTATAATTAAGTTTCCTTTTATTTGCATTTACATTGTGTGTATCTGTATGTGCCAAACAAACATATTTAGTATATTTTCTCAACAATTCTGATCTACAGGGAATGTAGTACGCGAGTAACATAGGCTATTTTATCCCAGTATTCAAACGGGAACTGGAACTACGCGCGTAAAACCGCGGGGTGCTGCTAGTCTTAAATAAACATATCAATGGTTTCCCTCAAAGAATTTTCTGGCATCCTTCTTTAAGTACAACATCCTTCTAACTTTGTGAGAGTTTTATCTCTAAGCAATTCAACCATAACAGAACTTCTCGTGTGATTCCACTAGGCCGCTTTTCCCTCCGCAAGCAACTCGCAAGCAACTTGAATAAAATTACATTGCTGGTCACGATAGAACGATTCATCACATTATAAATGGGGAGCCCGCACTGTAATGCAACTTGCTTGCGAGTGGAAACGCGTCCCAATCTTTATAACCTCTAACAAGTTTCTTCTCCAAAATGTCCAGGCCACGCAGCCCTAACGTTACGATCGCGTCTCCAATGTGTGGTACTGCGCAAGAGTCGCGACGACAAAGACGGCAAGGAGAAGAAGAAGCCCACCACCATCCTCGTGCTCAACGAGGTGGTGGTGGACAGAGGACCCTCGCCCTACCTGTCCAACATCGACCTGTTCCTCGATGGGAAGCATATCACCTCCGTGCAAGGAGATGGTGAGTCTTTCTTAGTTGTTCTATTGTTTAAAGAAACAGAAGGAAAACTAAGTTGTATGTCCTTCTGCAGATTTAGAAAAGGTTGGAATTATTTCCGCTGCCAAGCTAATTGCAACATTCTGTCAATCGAAATAAAGTTTCAAATGTGTTGAATGAATTGCGTTCTTCTGCCCGCTACCACAGTGGCGTGCAGTGGTTCGAGTTAGGGTAGGCCAGAGAAAATGTCCAAAAAAAAAACACACCACATTATTCAGGGTTGAAATGTGGTGTTACTATTTTTTTTTAATAGGCTAATTAAAAAAAAACTCATTTCATTAAAAATCAACCCTGAATAATGTGGTGTTTTTTTTTGGACATTTTCTCTGGCTTACCCTAACTCGAACCACTGCACGCCACTGCTACCATGTTGATTTTGACCTTATCATACCCATTCCAGGCCTAATAGTATCAACCCCGACGGGCAGCACAGCGTACGCGGTAGCGGCGGGCGCGAGCATGATCCACCCCTCAGTGCCGGCCATCATGGTGACGCCCATCTGTCCGCACTCGCTGTCCTTCAGGCCCATCGTGGTGCCCGCGGGCGTCGAGCTCAAGGTACATATTATGATTTATTTGGACTTGTTCTTGGTTTTACGTATGTTTCGGGTTGGTCTGACTGGTTTGGAACTCGAGAAAAGACCCATTAACTATCTTGTTTATGTAATATCAGTTATAGGTTGATATCATTTTTCTATTGAAATGTCAACAATTATGAAACTATCTAGCCTTCACATAGTCAAGGAGGCTTTTGTCATTGTATGACGTGCGAGTGACATTCAACCATTGTAAACAATAGGGTATTTTACTGAAAAAAAAAACTAATAAGTCCATTTGCTATAGATATCCAAACATGGACACGTATATTTTATTTTTTCACGTAAACAAAAAATGAAGACGATACAATGCGTTGAAAACTAGCGTAACGTCACTACGTGCTACAATTTTACCAGCGACGTGACGTCACCCCCCTCTTGAACTTCGATGCGATTTATTTTTCTACGATTTGAAATAACAAAAAAAAACAGCTAACAATATTTTTTTAAAATCCAACGGACGGACAAGAAGAATTATTTTTATAAATACTAAAATGCCCAATTAATGTCTCGAACTGCTCAGAATAATGTTAGAAAGAGTAGGAGAAAGATTTAGAACAGTACTTTTATATGTTCATCATGCGATAAAGATCGATATTTAAAATTATTCGGCCAACCCGAAATATACGCCAGATAAATCGTAGGTAAACTACGTAGCGACAGCAAACACGAATTAAAAAAATGCACAGTTTTGAAAGTGATGATTTCTACGGCAGTAAACAACACACTAGTTTTAAGAATCTAAACCACTTTCTTTCACAGGTCCCACATAAATTACCGCCGTAGGTAGCGCGTGTAAACTTCCCACAGTTAATCGAAAGCTATATTCTAGATCGCACTGTCCCCGGAAGCGCGGAACGCCATGTGGGTTTCGTTCGACGGCCGCAACCGGCAAGCGTTGCAGCACGGCGATAGGTACCTACCTCCGCCGCCCTCCACGCATGCACGCTGTACGCTTAGCGCCTGCACCTGTACACCTGTACACTCGCATGTTATACTCGTCTGCATAGTCCCCTAGTCTACTTAACAACTTTGATATTGTAGTGTCTCTAAGTGCGTAGTTAAGTGTTTGAACGTATTCAAAGTAGTAGTTGGTGGATCAGCGGGCATACCATGAGGTGTTAAAACGTGAGTCTTCCGAGCGAGAAAGAGGGATAGAGTTATACAACCTATATAGCTCCATCCCTTTTTCTCGCTCGGAAGACTCACGTTTTAAGACGTCATGGTGCGCCCGCAGGTAAATGTACCTTCAGTTAATTAGAGTTAGAGATAGAATGTTCTGGTACATTAAATTGTAATTTATCCTTGAATAGTTAAATACAAAATTTCTTCATTATTCTGTAAAATAGACTGAATATAATTATGAAGAACTAGGGACATTATCAACTTTCCCCGACATTGCGTTCTTAAGAAATATCGATCTTTTATGTGATAAGCACCGTTGAAGTGACCTTTTTTCTGTAGGAATACTACATAATCAGATGCAGAAAAATGCCATTACGGTACAACATCCCCAAGACTGTGATACAGTTCCAGTAAGACCCCAAATCCCATTCACTTTCGAGTCCATGATAGGCCTAAGTATGTGATAGCATTGAGCTGAGCTATGAGGGCTTGTTTCAGATAATGCCCACGCTAGAGGCGCGTAGTGCCGCCAGTGTGTCGTTCGACGGGCGCTCGCAGGTCACGCTCAGGCCCGGCGATAGGTAACACGATATTACCACTCCCATCACTACACTACACATGGAGACGGCATGCCTAGACGCTAATAGGGAATGGAGGGCAAAAGAAATCATTAGGAAATTTGGGTAGAGGGAAATATGTTATTGAATAATGTGTAACCCTGTTCTTATGTTTCGACACAATACGCAGTTCTAGCCCCTAGCCCAATTTTTTTAAGGTTAAAAGAAAGTAAAAATTTGGCACCAACTATACTCCATTCACAATAAGATTAGACACTGGAACAAAATTGTTTGCAGTCCGTTCAACCGATTTTTACTTCTATTCCGTAGGCATAAGGATGGCATTAAAAGCAAAAACGTGATTATAATACCAACTGTTTACTGCAGCTACCATGCGTCATGCCACCAACACAATAAAACTCAAAATCGGTTGAATGGACTGTAAAAAAGATGTATTTCAATGTCTAATCTTATCGTGAATGGGGTATAGACCCTAACTATTTCATACAACCGTTATTTACGTTATAAATGAATTATAAAGAATAACAAATAATGTTTCAGTAAGTAAATGTTTGAATTGCCGTCTCCTATCTATGCTTCAAATCTTTCATAGAATTGAGGTCCATTGGTCATAGACTACTTCTCTTACCATAAACATCGAAGTTGTTGTTGAAGCGGGAATAGTAAACAAACACAAACAGTTGTTTCGATTTTATTTGCTTTTTTATCTGGTGAAGGATAGTTCCTTATTTCTTGAATAAACATTGGTTTTGGTCAAAGTATTATTTGCATAGAAAATGTAGAAAAATATTTATTTTAGGTTAATATGCTTATCGCTTCTGCTTCGCATGTAAACGTTATTATGGTGTGACATTAACTTCATTTAGTGTTTAGTATCATATTATAACCACACATGTCATAGTTTATTTATGGCTTGTACACCTGCGGTCGTACCATGATGTCTTAAAACGTGAGTCTTCCGAGTGAGAAAAAGGGATGGAGCTATATAGGGTGTATAACTCTATCCCTCTTTCTCGCTCGGAAGACTCACGTTTTAACACCTCATGGTACGCCCGCTGTACCTAACCCTTCGACAACAAGCATGCTGTATATCATGTCTGTGTGCTCTAATAACTTTTTCACCAACGGTTCTTGTACAAAATGGCTGTAAAAATATATCTGAACCAAGTATGTACCTACTATGTTAATATTATTTGATAAATATACAATTTTCTAATTAACGAAGTAGTCAATACTAGTAAAATTGATCGCATGGCAAACTCCAGCCTATCCCATAACACTAAATTTGATTTACCACCAAACTATCCACCATGGTTTGCCATGACCATGGTGGATGGTTTGTGGCTTTATGGGAATTTCTACTACTAGTGTGAATAAACACATAAATCTTGCATGGGCGTCTTAATCACATGTATTATGTCCCTTTAATTGAATTAAGAGCACTCATTAATAATTTCAAGTTTGCGAACTATTTCAAGACAAGATGCGCATAACACTTTAAACGGTTACAATATACTAAAACATCACACTCTCATTCGCAGCCTATACGTGACAACATCGGTGTACCCTGTGCCATCGATATGCGCACAGGATCAAATCTCCGACTGGTTCGACTCTCTAGCCGAATGCCTCCATTGGAACGTTCGGAAAAAACAAAAGCAGATCGACGAACTCAGCGACATGACGCATTCGTCCAGCGACAACCTCGAAGAGTTAGACCAGAACCATCACGACGAAAGACCTGCCGATACATGACCAGGGAAGACTCAATGACTCCCAAGTGTTCTTGTATAAAAGTGAAAGAACTTTTTATCTCTTTGTCTGTAAGCGAAATGCCCATGTTTGTATTTCTATGTGTATGAAAATGACGTTCGAAATGTGGAGTTTAAAAATGTTTATTTGGTGTCGAAACCGCCTAGAGCTCAATAAAAAAGTGCAATCTGACAAAATCTTGAAAATTAAATCATGTAGGTATGACAAAAAACTGTAGTCCTGTTTCCTAATAATTAATTTTAAAATTAGCAATATAAGTGAACAACGAATATTTTTATGCGACAAGTTTCGGTTTACGTGTAGGTATGAATAACGGTTTTTCGATACGATTGAGTTGTTTATAATTTTTCGGTTAATGATGTGATACTGATTTCGTTTGTTGTTTTTGACATTCCCTTGGACAATAAAAATAAATGTGTTATGTCTTTCTCGGGTATGTTCGGTTATTTTATATTTTACGTGTCCAATATTAAAATCTGGAGTTTTCGTTTCATCATTTTTAATGGACTGCTCAATAAACAATAGAATTCAATCATTAAAACAATTAAACTTAGGTCCGCATTTTAATTACGAATATGTACTAATCTCATCCATAGATATATATAACATGCGTTATGTGAACTACTTTGAAGGTGCTAACTGAAATAAAACAGTGCCAATGTAAAATATAGGGTGAAACAACCATTTTTCTTATATATGGGATCTAATCTGTTACTTAGATATAATAGAGAAGAGGTGGCTAAGTCGGTTCGTTCCACCCTTAAACGACTGTACTCCACCTTTTGCTTCACCTTATAAAATACGTTTTAACATTGTATGTTTTACTTATAAGCGGTTTTGGCGAAAAACATCAATTGAAAATGAAATTCTTTAGAAAATGTATTGATATTACTCTGTGATTTTCCAAGAGGAAAAGGTTGAGTATGTCTATCTATTGATGATATACCGCTAGTGTTCAATGGCGAGCACAAAATTAAGATAGTTGATAGATTTTTTTTTACTTTCAGCTGTTCTTTAATGTAAGTACGTATAGGGATTGATTTGTAAAGTGTACAAAAGAAATCGCGATATTATTTTTATTTTAATGTGACATCACAGTAATGAAGTTCCTTGGCTGTTTGTATTGGCTAACCATCAGAATATAATTTGCCACTGCTAAAAAAATATAGTAACAGTTTTGAGACCGTTCTTTCTGGTCAAAACGACCAGAAAGAACTGTCCCAAAACTGTTACCAAAGCTTTGCTATCTATTTATTTGACAATATCAATTGTTATTCACATTGCGCTATTACAAACATTTTTCCTTATTTGTTTCCTGGATGAATGTACTTGGATTGGTGTTTCATGAGTATAATAGAAGGATAAATAAATGTATATAGGTTTACTATAAATTATATGAATGCGAATTTATATATTTTTTTATTTGTTCTCAAAATTCCCTCACAAATTTTCTTTAGCTGAGTTTGAAAACAGACCAGCCTTACTACTTATATTTAAAAGTATACGTCTACCGCATAAAAACTGTTGGTGATGAGGATAAATCATTTTAACAGCAATGGAAACCAGTCGCTCGTTCGTGTCTCTCATAAAAAAAATGTATTTTTAGTGCGTACTGGGGTTCAAGAGATAAAGTCCTAGCTAAATATATCACAAAAATTATTATTTTATATATTTTACATGTTTCTAAAGAATATTATATTTCAATACCTACTAATCTAATCTAACTATATACTTACACAGTTACACTTAAAAATAAACTACAATATGGCATCAAAAACTTCATCCGCATCGCTATCGACTGGTACTGACACAAGAGACGGGCGGCATTGCCACGTTGAATGGCAATGCTTATCCTCCGTGCGAAATAAAATTCCAAAGAATTTGGAAGAGCCACGGGACATAATAGAAAAAAGCCAACTACTCAAATTCATTGAATCACCAACTGTTCATTTGTCTTCGAAAATTACCGGTTTTCAATCCCTATTCACGTCAAGCACAAAATGTCAAACAAATAAAAATACGTCATACTGACATTAGCATAACCTTACTTAGAATAGGAATTTGACGAAAAGAAAGCAATATTTACTGAAAGAAAATGTCTAAAATAGCTAATTTAATTAACTTCGTATCGAAAAGGAGCATTTCTGTATCAGCTCCGAGAGAAGGCAAGAGGAATTTCAGAAAATTTGTGATCGCCAACAAGAGAGGCTCCCGCATTCATCGGCAACAGCAAATGACTGACAATAGACAGTTAGAGGTTGATAAGCGAGGAGTTCGTGATGTAGGACACTACATGAACGGCCGCTTCGTTACTGTGCCAGAAATGATACCGGAGCTCATTGTCCCAGACTTAAAAAACTTTGATTTGAAGCCATACGTTTCCTACAAAGCTGCTGATGTTATTCAGAGCGAGTTCACGTCGGAGCAACTGTTTGATGCTGTGTACAGTAAGAAAATCGTAACTGACTTCAAGGAAGGCAAGTTAGATGAAGAGGGATACCCTAAAGAGCCATCAGAAGAGGAGAAGCTACAGCCTGATGAAGCTGTCAGGAGGGCAAAGAGAACAGGATCCGATATATTTTGATTTGTATAGTACTTGTGTAGTTTAGCTTTAAATAGATAAGATTATTGAATAAATACTATTAATTTGTTGTTGAGTATTATCTTGTATTGTTTCTCAGTAAATATTGAGCTTTAAATGTAGACAATACATTAGTATTTAGATAGTCATCATTTTCTGTTCTAGTGTAAAAATTCTGGAGGTTGGCATGGCCACCGAGAGAGAGTGCACTTGCACCTCCCTTTTTTTGCAGGATGGCTGATGAAGATGGATGATGAATCATCTAATTACTTCTTCCGCACTGGGCGGTATGGAAGGGAACGTCAGACTCTTACTGACAAAACCTCACCTGTGTTCCTCCTAATGCCCTTTGTGTTCCAGGGCTATGGTGACTCTTTCACAAATTCTGCAACACTTTCACCTCCCTGGCTTTCAATAAAACATGAAGAAATAAAAAAACAGTCAAGCTGAATGCAATAAGAGAAAATAGGATAGCGAGTAACACAGAACATAATAACTTATATCCCTGTATTCCCATGGGAACGGGAACTACGCGGGTGAAACTGCCGGGCGCTGCTAATGATTAATATTTAGATTCTGCAAAGGCCAACTGCCTGCAGAACAGCTTCATATATAGGCTTCCTTTCCTTCTGCCACTCCAGCTCAGTGCTTTCCTTGTCCAGATGAGTACTGTAACTTTGACCAGAGAGTGTTTGGACATCCCAAATACCTACTTTTATTTAGCTGCACTAAATCAAACTCTAAGCCCAATTTCAGTGATGCCTTGATCAACTTCACTTAAGCTCTCCGTTTTCTTCTTTCGAAACAATATCTGGCTAAAGATTGGCTTCGGCTTTCGATCTCAGGTTAACGCGCTACACTGCGTAATATCTCGACTTCATTCCGTTTTATTGCAAATCATAGTTGTCTCTTTCACAACATGTCGCGTCTTGTCGTCTGGCCTGAATACACTAATACTTCCGTCTGAATCTCGATCACGGAGGCCAATCACAAGTAGATTAATCAAGTAAGACCGTATGCAGAATATATAATGGCGCACAAATGTGTCTGTAAATACAGGCGCACTCTATTCCTTTACCTGCTATCGTAGGCTGATGGGACCGTAAACCAACACGAACAGTGGGAAAGGCAGCCTAGAACCATTGACTTAACATGCTTTCTAAGGCACGGGGTGTCACATAACCAACTTCTAAAGAAAAATTTTTTGTCCGACCTGGCAATCAAACCCAGGACAAGACCAATGTGGCAGTTAATGAACCAGAATGTTCTATACAAAACTACAAAAATAATTGAATAACTAAGCTTTATTCGTCTGATTCATGGTGCTTCCGTCTAGTGCACTGATTCGGAAATGGCATTACATAGGTACCTGTCCTAGAAACTGATGCCTGTCTAAATAAGAAAGTTACATGTCAGAAACCTTCCGTACAAATGGTATACAGTAGAATTCATCTAACTGATGTGATAGGAATTCAAAAAGTGTAAGAGAATTTTAAGGAGGCGTACCTAGGTCATGTTATTGGGCCTCCTCTTATCCAAAAAATCCTGACTAATAAAAAAGAAAAATCGGTAGAGGAACTCTTATACATTTCTGTTAAGTATAAAGTAGCAATATAGTAAACATAAATATTTTATTTTCTATTCTTAGCTAGCGATTATTATCGTGTAGGTACCGTGAAGATTCCTTCACGTAGATACCTACAATGGACGATAACATATGTATGTAGGTACCTATCGTCAATATTGCACGTGTATTATGAGCTTAGATATGAGTGCTTAGGTATGTATTTAGTAGTATTGACGGCCCCGTATCGCTGCTTATCCCGTCTCGTATTTAAGATAGTCGCCACGATATTGTACATTTACTCACTAAAACAAATATTTGTGGGTAGACTATTAAAGTGTTTAAGCTAATTTACAAGTCAGTTTTTATTATGGTAATTTTCCGTACGGAACAGGTAGGTAGACCGAAGAAGCAATACATATCGACGGTTAAAAGGAAGTAGGGCATAAGCGACATTTTGGTCAAAAATGAGTTATATATGCCATCCTACGTAAAATTTTCCGCTCTTTCGAATGCGCTTACTCTCATGGCTCTACGATGACTTTTTTGGCGTTTATTCCCTAGCAAAAAAAATCGTTTTCATAGTATTAGTTTTCGTAACCGACGAAAATTCAAGTCAGTTTTGCTACAAAGGTGCTTGTGCCCCTACAAAAATGATTTATTTTGTGTTTGTTGTCGGTAATGCTTTTTTACTTCATAAGGGTGTCGAGCTTTCGGTTGTTTATGCCTTTTAAGCTTTTCCCTCACAAAGTAGAAACGTTGTTTATAGCCTACTTCCATTTCGTAATTTAACATAGCTATGGCGCTTGTACCCTTTTTACGAAATTCATTTTCATATTACTCTGTCAGTTATACCCTATTACCATTCAGTACTTTATGGAAGCTATGCAGGTTATGCTCTATTACCTAAATTTATTTTAATATCACACTGTTGGTTATACCTTACTTCCGCGTACAATATAAATACAGTTTTGTCGATAATATCTTATTACCTAAATTAAATTAGATATCATGGTGTCGATTATAACCACATTATAACCTACTTCCACGTTTTACAATTATACTTATACGTCACTTATACTACAATACCCAATAAGCTTTTTATTATTTACCTTTTTAAATGTTAATATTACGGATATATACCAAGTGTTCGTAATTAATTCTTAAGTTCCCTACCTGCTAGCTGCAGTATTAGCTACCTACCCATCATCATCATCATCATCAACAGCCTGTTGCAGTCCACTGCTGGACATAGGCCTCTCCAATTGCACGCCACTTAGATCTATTTTCGGCTTCTCGCATCCAGTTTCTGCCAGCCGTCCTGCGCAAATCGTCACTCCACCGTGCGTTTGCCGAGACGCGGTCTCCACTCTAGAACTCGTTTACCCCAACGGTTGTCGGTTAATATGGCCAGCCCACTGCCACTTCAGCTTACTAATCCGGTAGGCTATATCGATGACCTTGCTTCTCTGACGGATCGCCTCATTTCTGATGCGATCCCTCAGAGATACATCGAGCATAGCCCTTTCCATAGCCCACTGAGCGATTTTAAGCTTGTAGACCATACGAGCCGTCAGTCTCCACGTTTCTGCTCCGTATGCCATGACGGGTAGGACGCACTGATTGAAGACTTTCGTCTTTAGGCACTGTGGAATCGACGATGTAAAGACTCGACGTAGCTTCGCAAACGCTGCCCAGCCTAACTGAATTCTTCTATTCACCTCGCCCTCAAAGTTGTTTCTACCTAACTGCAATGTCTGCCCGAGGTACACATATTTTTGAACAACTTCAAGAATTGCACCGTGAATCGCAATCGGTTCCGGTAGAACATTTTCGTTGAACATGACCTTGGTTTTATCCAAAGTCAAAGTCAAAACGTTTACTGCGAACTAAGTGTACAATGTTGATGTTACAGAAAAGTCAGCCAGATCATTCAGCATCTGTTGTAGGTCCTGCAGCGTTTCTGCCATGATGACGATATCATCTACAAATCGCAAGTAAGAGATGTATTCGCCATTGATGTTAATGCTACGTTTGTTCCAGTTCAGTGTCTTGAACATATCCTCCATTGCATTAGTGAACAATTTCGGGGAAATAACATCTCCTTGTCTCACTCCTCGATGCAACGGTATGGGACTTGTTTGCTGATTCTGTACTTGAACGGACATGGTAGCGGCCTCGTAGAGACATCTCATCACTTGGATGTATCGCCAGTCTACTTGGCAGCGCTGCAGGGACTTCAGAACAGACCAGATCTCAACCGAGTCAAAGGCCTTTTCATGATTCACAAATGCTAGACACAGGGGCTGATTATACTCTTCGGTCTTCTGTATAATCTGCCGCACTGTGTGGATGTGGTCTATGCGGCCGTATCCGCTCCGAAACCCAGCCTGTTCTGGTAGTTGGAATTCGTTGAGCATAGTCATAATCATTCTTGAAAACAGCTTATAGACGTGGCTTTGAAGGGATATGGGTCGATAGTTCTTCAATAGGGTCTTGTCTCCCTTTTTGAAGAACGGAGTAGAAGTGTGGTTATCTTAACCACACTTCTACTCCACGCCTCTGAAATTCTCCCTTCAAACAGGACAGCGTTAAACAGCTTCTGGAACTCCCTCAGTACGGGTTTACCTCCAGCTTACAGCAGCTCTGTGGTAACGCCGTCTTCTCCAGGAGCTTTTCCATTTTTAAGCTGCCCAAGAGCGATCTCGATTTCGCCAATACTGACTTATTTATTTATTTATTTACTAAAACTTTACGCACTAGTAAAAAAAAAACTGTATAAAGCGGACTTAATGCCATAGGACTTCTGGCAGGTCTTCGGTTAAATGGCGTGTCAACAGAACCCCCATTTTTGGGATCAGGACGAGATGCATGCGATGCGTATAACCGGCTATAGAAGTCCTCCACTTCCGAAAAGACTACTGCCTTCAAAGAAACAACTTCTCCACTTGCTGTGGTCAACTTCATCAGGTGGCTTCTTCCAAGAGACTGTACGAACACCTTCGACCCCCGATTCTGCTCGATTGCTCTTTCAACCGAAAGAGCATTGAAGCCCCGGAGGTCCTGTCGTACGTGCTTGTTGATCTCTCAGTTTAGAAATCGCTTTGCCGACGAAATCACGGGTGGGCTTTCACGTCATTCCTTCATTAACCCTAAAGTCCCTTCTGAAAGCTTGGACTTCTTGTCCTTACGCTGCATATCACAGAATCTCGTACCCTTTTCCCTGAGGATCCGAGTCAAATTTTAGAGGTTCTGGTTTACGTCTGTTGTGGTTTCCACGGCAGCGAATCGGTTTTACAGGTTTGCCTGGAACGTTTCAGATCATGCCATGGTTTGGAGCAGAGTTAGTCGGAGTCTGGACTTCATCAGACGGACACGTTCGGCCTTGAAGTTAATATTCAGAGAGCCTAGTACAAGTCGGTGATCGCTACAGGTATTGAACCTATTGATCACGTCTCTGAATATATGCCTCTTGTCATTCATGATGAACAAACATGAGATCGACTTCTCATGTTTGGTCATAGTGTCGGGGTTTTGCCACGTCCACTTCCTTTGGGTCTGTTTCTTGAAGGAGTTCATCAAGAACAACCCCTCCCGTTCGAGGAAGTTGACGAGGATTTGCCCCCTATGATTTCTGCTTCCAAATCCACGGTATCCTATTACCTATTCGCAGCAATACTGTACTCACACTTTGGCATTAAAGTCAACATGACAACGATGTACTATGTCTTTGTAGTGAAGTGGAGGGCTCTCTATATGTCATCGAACATATTTTCCACTTCGCCGTCCGAGTGTGTCGAGGTCGGTGCGTACACTACCTTGAGGCTATACCTCTCGGTGAGCTTCACAATAAGGTACGCTACCCTGTTCGACACACTTGACATTTCCAAAAAGTTGTTAGATAGGGACTTGTTTACCAGAAACCCAACGCCGCCTTGGGATTGTTGGTCTCCCTCTCGGAAGTACATCTGATGTACTGGATGTGCTTGGGGGAGGACACCATAAGGTGTCCTCCCCCCTTCTTCGGACTTCACTCAACCCTAGTGTTTGCCACCTAATTTTCCCAAGTTTCACCTCGAGTTGCGTCAGATGCGAGTCAAGCCGTAGCGTGCGTCGCCAGGGTTAGTTTCAGTTTATGGTGATGGTGGCCTCCTGTAGCCCGGAGATTCTTGGCACCCCCCGCCACCATGACCAGGAATATCGGGACCGCCGGGAACTGGAGGCCGTGACTTTTTGTTGTTCTGCATTGGAGGTATTTGCCCATAATCGCCACGCTGGGCAGGCGGGTTGGCTACCTAACCACTCCATTTTAAGTAGCTTTGATTTTTCCTTATTGAAAACATAAAAAATGTCTTTTTTTATTTAAAAAATTCTACTATCCGCTTGTTAGTAAATAGGTAAGTAGGTGACATGAAAATGACTATAATGACGAACTATCATCTTTGAAATCTACTATTTAGTGTAAATTAGAATCACTTGAACGGGTAGGGTATACTGAAACAGGCCCCTAAGACTAAGGATCCTTAGTCTTTTTGCATGAAAATCGACTCCCTAATACTTTTAAAATACTTCACCCTATTTTACGAGTTAGGGACAAAATTACAGTGTAGTGTAATACCCGTTTTAGCTCTTATCCTGATGAAGGATCGTGTTGGTTGCGCTACTTCATTATTTTTGGGGTGTCTTTTCATCCATATTTCCATAGACTCACGCAATACCAAATGTTGATTATCCTTCTTTTCCTTTGCTTTCAAGCGACATTGTGCGTCACTAATGGCTTATATCCTGGTATTGTTTTGAAAGCCGACTGTTTCTTGTGCTCTATTAGCTTCCATACAACCACTGTGAAAAGTAACTTATCCTTCTTTTCCTATAACACTTATTGAACTGTCTAGTCTCTTATAACCCTTTACCTTGCAGTGTGAGAAATCAGTATGTCGCTTAGGCTTCTTATCCTTTAATATTTTACTTTGTCTTTTGTATCTTATGCCATATTTCCTCATTGGAAAATTAAAAGCTATTGTTATAAGCGACAAAAACCACTTTAAATAGCGTCAAATCATTAAAACTAAAAATACCGGTAAATGCTCCATTTTTTTCTGATTTTATAACTGTTTTAGTTTTCACGATATCTTAATAAATGACAAAATTACGTCAGTTTTTCTAAAATTTAAAACTTTGAACGGCTCTCCTGAACATTTCATTTTTTGTCGCTTATACCCTATTTCCTTTTAACCGTCGATATATTTAGAGTTCGCGTAAAATATTACACACATGCATACCTACTAATCTCTAAAAATAAATATTCGAACCTAAAGAGTATACCTATTGTTACCAGGTTAATCATAATTTTACACAATATACTGCGAATAAAAATTACCAGTACCTAAACGATAACATAATCACGAGATCAAAGAATGTTTTACAACAGAGATAAATACTAGTTTTTTTTAAACCAATGACTAGCCCGTGGACATTTAACTTTAAACACATAAGTGAAACAAGTCTGTCATGGCACAGATGACCCGAAGTTTATCTAAATTGTATTAAACTTGTCTACAGTTCATAATAATATCGAACAACGCTTTATCATTTAAACGAGTGAAACCATTTCGCGCGGTTGTGAAGCGCCTGCGCAGTTCGTACCGGTTTGACAAACGAGCAGCTATACAGACATAATGGGTGGTAACTATTCAGCTATGGACCCGATGGAAGTACCCGTGCCCGACATACAGAAATTATTCGACCGCGATGGTTATTTGAAGCCATACGAACGGGAAATACGACGCAGGTAAGCCATTAGTCTTCCTATAACCATTTTTAATGAAGTTTGAGTGAAATTGTGGCAGAAAACCGCGTTTTAGGTGATATTTTGCTTCAATTTAAGGTTAACCCACAGTGTTTACTAAGTTTTGACAATCAAGCGTTGCAGCGCTTTGTATTTGGAATCGTACCGAGGCGTTAGAGAATATTATTTTGAATATTTACAGTCACTTATCTGGAAAGCAGTAGATAGTGAAGCACTGCACGACTATTTTCCGCCTTTGTAGCATATACATATTGCTGTATCGATATTTGTTGCTTTATAAAATATCGCGTTAGCTGATTCAGCGCTGGGGGCGCTTGATATGCGTTCCCAATGTCAAATCTAAGGTCAATTTGATATCAGAAATACAGAACTTTATACACACTTTGAAACTTCGATATTCAGTTATTACGTTCTTTTTCTGTCCATGGTAATAGCTGTAATCCTTGGAGATAAACTTAGTGGCTAGCCAAGATATGCTAAATTATTTATCAGTCATAGTTGTAGGTAGATAGATATTTACAGAAACTTAAATTATCTAGTTACATGGACAAACTTACTAAAACAATCAAGATGCAAATAAGGAGCGCTTAGGTATAGTCGAAAGCATAGAATACAAAGCATGTGGGCACCTAGATTGACTAACAAATGCGTACCAACACATAACGTAAACATTCAATCTAAATCTGCTGATATTTTGAGAATTAAGAAAATACCCTCTTTTAACTTTTCTCAGTTCATGCTAGGTCTGTATACTTAATATAAATTGAACAGATTTGTTTTGGCTTGTGCAATTTTATTGCGAAGTATATTCTGTCAGTTGATCAAAACCTTTATTTGAATCAATGGACAACATCACAGAACATTGTAGATGTTCTACAATTCTACATCATACAATCGGAAGTGGTATTTTTGGTTGTTCTTCGTTTTTTGACATCGACTTCGGAAGTTAAAGTGGTTTTAATACTTTGTAGACACACACTTTTTTATTTTTCACTTTATAATGGTTAGTGGTTATGCTATATTTACCTTCACGGTTACCATTTGTGCCTTCGTAGTTCAAGCTCAGACCAGCTCATCTATACTTCTATACTAATATTATAAAGCTGAAGAGTTTGTTTGTTTGTTTGTTTGTTTGAACGCGCTAATCTCAGGAACTACTGGTTCGAATTGAAAAATTCTTTTTGGGTTGAATAGACCATTTATCGAGGAAGGCTTTAGGCTATACAACATCACGCTTAAGCCAATAGGAGCGGAGCAGCTATAAAGAATGTTTTAAAATCGGGGATTCCACGGGGACGAAGTCGCGGGCAGCAGCTAGTATTTAATATATTTAACCAAACCCAACGCAAAAAGAATCATCAAGCCGGGTTCATAAACAATAAGTTATGCTCGAATAGATAGATAACATCAAAAACATGGGTGACTTATACACCTCTGATCAGCTGGTATCAAAAATACACAGACATGCGATTTCAGCAATCCCGGAAGATTTGCTATCATTTATTGAAGACTTCCGTTGCCTATCTCCGAAGTTCTCCATCGAATTTAAATGGCAAAACCATTCCGGAAAAATACTCCATCAAACTAAAAGTAATTACCCCCCTAGGTTTACAATCGGCGAAAATATCGTTGAACAAACATATAAAAAAACACTCGAATTGAGAACCTCTCTTCTTTTTTGAAGTCAGTATAAAACTGGGTTGAATGGAACCAATTCTCGTCTCGCTTCTTTTGGACAACACGAACTTTGCTGCAGCAGCCTTGTAATGTTTTTAAATTTCAATTTCAGATATGGATGCTACAAAGACCTGTGGGACAGGATCGAATCGTGGGAGGGTGGTTTCGACGGTTTCACAAAGGGTTACAAATACTTCGGGCCGCAGTACAACGGCGATGGTTCGGTGACATGGCGGGAATGGGCCCCGGGGGCACACAGCTTACACTTGCAAGGAGAATTCAGTACGTTATTAGATTTTTTTTTTATTATACTTCGTTCAGGAAGAATTTACGATGGACAAGACAGATGTTTCGCAGTTTTTGCTGGCTGTTTGGAATAGGTACAGTCTATTTCTTGACCCCAGCAAAGGCTCCTTGTCATCACGATCCGTTTTCAATCTCTAAACTGATACCAAACCCTACTTTATAATTTTGGATAACTTTTGCTTAACTCCTGATGTATTAATTCCTTGCTTTCGAATCGTTTCTTTTTCTCAAATTGTAGACGGACGATAATTCGGTCCTTTCAAATAAGAAAAGCCCAACCCATATGTGCATGTTCTCCCAGAATAGACTAAGGGCATTAATCGTCTTGAAGTAAATTCCGATGAATCAAGACTGTATCACATCATTTCCAACTCTGTTGCGTTCTGTCTAGAGCCCAAAACGCCAATTCCAGCAATTCTTATAAAACGTGTATTGTTCGCCGCACGCGCAATACGGGTGCATTTCAGATTCGTGTTGATCTTGTATTATTTTAAAACTTATCAATACACTCTAAATAATTGTAACACTTTACAGATGGCTGGAACTCAAAGAGTCATGCATTCAGAAAACTGGAATTCGGTAAATGGGAGCTAACAATAGCAGCAAACCCGGACGGGTCCTGTGCACTGAAACACGGCAGCCGTGTGCAGCTTATAGTCAACGAAAATCTTTACAGGCTGTCCCCTTGGGCCAGTTATGTCAAACCTTTCGAGGGATTCACGTACCAACAGTTTATATACAGGCCAGAAAACGTAAGTACCTACCTAAATTCTACCTCTTGGTACCTAATCAAATACAGAACATATTCTATGCGCTAAGTCCAAAAAACAGAAGCCAGTCTTGCCAAGGAGTACCATATTATCCAGTACCTGGGTTGTAGACGTCAGATAGCACTCGCTTCATGTACCTACAATATTGCCAACAAGAAGCATCCGGCTGACCCCAATGGTTGACAAAAGGCCTGTCAGATTTGAGAATACTACCCACATATTTATTTGTTCTAGTAAGGAATTTTAATCGATAGTGGTACTAATCTTTTTTTTGTAGCTATGTATGCTAAGCACTTGTACAATACTAGGAGTATGAGGCATTAACTGGGCAAAAATAGTCTTTATCAAATCAATTGTATTTTTTCATAGCAGCATATCTTTCAGAAATAAAATTGTAACATACTCTTCTTACCGAGGTACCTATACCCGTGTTTAGATGCGTGAAAACCATGTTTTTTTATGAAATAGAAATCATCATCATCTGCCTAGCCTTTTCCCAACTACAGGAGTCAATTTACAATCCATCCAACCCAACACTAGCAGTTTGCAAATCAATTTATTAAAACCTGCACTCTTTTTTCCAGCCATATCAATTTAAGCACCAAAAAGTAGCAAAGCCGAAGTCGCCCAGGATATACGAGTGCCATGTTGGTATAGCTACGTCGGAGGGCAAAGTCGGCACATACAACGAATTTAGAGATAATGTACTGCCTAGGATTAAGAATCAAGGTGATTTTACCTTTTTGTATGGATATTAAGACAGTCAGAGGTGTCACCAAAGAGCTGATTACCAGAAAGAGATTGGTGGAAAATTCTGCACCAACAAACAAAAGCTTATTATTAAGTGCTGACGATAATTTTCAACTTATATTTTCCAGGTTATAACTGCATACAACTAATGGCCATAATGGAGCACGCATACTACGCGTCCTTCGGCTACCAAGTCACAAGTTTCTTCGCCACGAGCAGGTAATAATTTTCTCACGCTATAAGTACTAACAATTCAAAGATATTATGTGACATGCTGCAAACCGCATCAGGCATCAGGCCCGCTCTCTCTCGGAGTACGGACCTGACTACCATAAAGTATGATTTCAAAAAGACCGGTAATACCTTGCCATACTTTTTCTCAACTCAAATACCACGAAACTTAAAAAGTGGAAACTTTTTGTAGCTCTTCTGCAGGATACATCAATTCCCGTTCAATTTAAATACAATATGATCCAATATATGTATGTTTGTATATATCTTATCGTGTTTTATTTAGACTAAAAATGTACCGTGTTCTCCCCAGTCGCTATGGAACCCCCTGCGAGCTCAAACAGCTGATCGACCGCGCACACGAGCTGGGTCTCTACGTACTCCTGGACGTGGTACATTCCCACGCTTCCAAGAACACCCTGGACGGCCTCAACGAGTTCGACGGCACCAACTCCTGCTACTTCCACGACGGAGTCCGAGGCACCCACCAGCTGTGGGACAGCAGACTGTTCAACTACTCCGAGTGAGTAGACCATATGATAGAACACGCTGGCCACAATGAGTTCGACGGCATCAACTCCTGCTACTTCCACGACGGAGTCAGAGGCACCCACCAGCTGTGGGACAGCAGACCGTTCAACTACTCCAAGTAAGTATTCCATATGATAGCGCACGTTGGACGGCCTCAACGAGTTCGACGGCACAAACTAAGCTACTTCCACGACGCAGTCAGAGGCACCCACCAGCTGTGGGACAGCAGACCGTTCAACTACTCCGAGTAAGTAGACTATATGACAGAACAGTCCGGCAGCCACAACGAGTTCGACCACACAAACTAAGCTACTTCCACGACGGAGTCAGATGCACCCACCAGCTGTGGGACAGCAGACCGTTCAACTACTCCGAGTAAGTAGACCATATGATAGAACAGGCTGGACGGCCACAACGAGTTCGACGGCACCAACTCCTGCTGCTTCCACGACCGAGTCCGAGGCACCCACCAGCTATGGGACAGCAGACTGTTTAACTACTCCGAGTAAGTAGACCATATGATAGAACAGGCTGGACGGCCACAACGAATTCAACCGAACAAACTAAGCTACTTCCACGACGGAGTCAGAGGCACCCACCAGCTTTATGTGCTGGGTTTTGATATCCTATACTAGGGTATAGGATATCAAAACCCAGCACATTTAACGAAAAATGTTTTTGAAAAATGTGAAATACGTTTTACAACATGAAATACTTTCAGATTTTCTAAAATTATAGATAACTGATTTGTATAAGTAGTAATATCCATATTTTAAAATATATTTTTACATAAAAAGACATACCAAGATTGTTTACCTTTCAGACCCCATTTCTATAGATGGAGATATTTGACTGAGTGACTCTTACTTACTAAAACACATCCATGTTCCTTCAAATGCCCTTTGCGTTCCAAGGAAGCGATACCTCTTTTAAACAGTTTCGCAACCCTGGAAGAATACTATATTCCTTTATGTGTACAGAAACCACTAAGTATATAAATTATATCCTTTTTTCATTAACGAGCAGGAAACTAAGTTACCAGATAAAATAAATATGCCTACGAATGTTTGTTTTCAGAACCGAAGTGCTAAGGTTCCTGCTATCAAATCTGAGGTGGTACCAAGAAGAATATCAATTTGATGGATTCAGGTATGTAGCGGCATCCTATCCTATATCTAATCCTACCGCCAAGAGCTTTTATATTGTTGTTTATATCAATCAATCATAATGATTATAAAAATACGATCGGTCACTCTTCAACGTCAAGTTTAGAAACACAACACTTTAAACTTGCGACACCACAACAGGGACGTTTTCTGAATAAAAAACATATGATTATATTTAGTCCGTCAGTTAGATTATTGAAAAATATTTTAAACGTATTTTTTGCTTTATGAAATCTATAAAAAATGACGAAGATAAAAAGCTTCAAAGATCAGCGGGGGCTTGTGCCGTCACGTCGTGGTAGAAATTGTAGCGAGTAGTGACGTCACACGAGTATTCATGAAACTGTATCTTTGTTTTTTTTATTTAAGCGAAAAAATAAAAAATACGTTTCTAATATTTTTGGAAACCTATCTGACGGACTAATTGTATTTTTACTGTTCAATGGTTTACCACAAGATCTATTTAAAATTCTTTATCTTAAAACCTTCCACAAGGTATTTTACCGCCTGCAACAATAGGTACCCATTAGACACCAACAGTGAGAGATTCAATTTTGATCATTCACTCAGCCTGCTACAACTGTACCCTGTTACAACCGACCCCTGTATGACCACAGATTCGACGGCGTAACCTCAATGCTGTACCACTCGCGCGGCATCGGCGAAGGTTTCTCCGGCCACTACGACGAGTACTACGGCCTGGGGGTCGACACAGAAGCTCTGGTCTACCTGATGCTGGCCAATGAGATGGTGCACAAGATCGACGCCAGGGCTATCACTATTGCTGAGGTGAGGATAAATATGCAACTGAGAAGTAAGTAAGTGGACGATGCCGGGCTATTTTTATAATGAAATTAATGTATTTATTGCAGTCGGGAAAAACAAGAGCCTATTTAGCAAGTTCAAAATGATAAAAAAGCAAAAACTGTCAGTGGATAGTTCTTTGCACACCATTGTCACATATTTATGACAAACTAGCAGCGCCCCGCGGTTTCATCCGCGTAGTTCCCGTTCCCGTGGGATTACGGGGATAAAATATAGCCTATGTTACTCAGGGTGAATTTAGCTATATATTGGTGAAATAATTTTTGAAATCGGTCTCGTAGTTGTTGAGTTTATTCGTTACAAATACAAATCTTTCCTCTTTATAATATTAGTATAGATAAAAGCTGACCCCGTATGACAAGGTCACAAATATGTGACAAAAAATACGGTGAATTTTTGACTAACCGTTACCTACCTATTAGCAAACGCATCAGCGGACTAGGGGGTACGTCGATGTGTTTATGCTCTGGCGTTCAAAAGCCTAATAGGATTAACAACAACACTATTCTTTGCTAAGATGCTTAGTTTTGATCAACCATCTTTATATCATTTATTTATTGTGAAATGGATTAGCTCTTGGCTCTAGTCTAGGTCACAGGTGACAGAGACAAAGTCTACGATGGAATGAGCTTACCCAGAAGAAACCTGTTCACTCAAACTTTGAAAAGATTAGGGTTGAATGCATTCGGAAACACAGACGCAAGCAGAGAGTTGCCTGTGATTCAAATCAGGGTGAAAATATCGAAGTTGGTTTTTCTTGAGATGGTCTGTGGAAGTGTTTTTTTTTTTCATTTTTTTAAAAAACAAAACCAACTTCCATCTTATGAACACAAACCTCTTTTAACGCTCTACCATTTCCAGGACGTATCGGGCATGCCCGCCTCGTGCCGGCCAGTGGCCGAGGGCGGCACGGGCTTCGACTACCGCCTCGGCATGGCCATCCCCGACATGTGGATCAAGCTGCTGAAGGAGGAGAAGGACGAAGACTGGAAGATGGGCCACATCGTGCACACTCTCACCAACAGGCGGTGGATGGAGGGCACCGTGGCCTACGCTGAGAGTCATGACCAGGTTGGAGGGACTTTATCGTAGACTAGTTTTTGCCTCCGACTTCGTATGCTTATATCCTGTTTTTTCCCGTTCCCGTAGAAATTTCGAAAATCCTCTCTTAGAGCTCCCTCCATTCCCCAAGGAAGCTATGTACATACCAAATTTCACCTTTCTACGACCAGTGGCCGTATCAATGCTATCATGATTCGTGTGAGGGAAAGAGATAGTGCTATTCGTCTCGTGTAACTCCGTCTCTCTCTGACACAGAAATCATGATGGATTTAAGACGTCATAATAGGTCGCCAGTAGTTTCGGCTGTGCACTGTCTGTCAGTCACTCACTAACAGAAAACTTATAAATATTAGGTCCTTAACGCGAATTTCAAATGTAAGGACCTAATATATTGATTTCGTTATCATAAATTCAGTCGAAAGACTTTCACTGCTTAGTAGTTCTCCCCCAAACGTCGCCATATAAACTCGTGCTGTGATTCTTGTACTCAGCGGTTTCCTGCAGCTTTATTGATTGATGACTAGCTACTGCCCGCGGCTTCGCCCGCGTGAATGTCAGATATTATCCCAAGGGAACATAATCCCAGGATAAAAATCCTATGTGTTATTCAGACTATGATCTATATTTGTGCCAAATTTCATGAAGATCCATTCAGTAGTTTTTGCGTGAAAGAGTAAAAAACATCCATCAATATTTACAAACTGTCGCGTTTATAATATTAGTAGGATTCAGAGTTTTTGCTAAAGCTGATGTCAAGATACATGGCGAGGCAACAGAATGCAGCTAACATGGTAACTGGTCTGGTCAGTTTTGCAGCTCATACCGTGTGTCCCATTATGTATATGTGTCGTAGATGAATGTCGGACATTTGGAGGTCTATACCAGAACTCTATGAGTGTGCATATATCACCGGATACTTGTAAAATGTGTAATATTGTAAAGTATCTTGAAAGATTATAAACTCAACTGAACATTTGAAATACTTTTTTACGCATCAAAATGAATTTGATAGTAAATAATCACTCGGAAGTAATTCCGAGAAATTGCGTTTATGTGAAAAGAGGTATTCCAAATGTTCATTTGGCAATTTATCGAGAGTTTACAATCTCTCAAGTTATTTTATAATCTTACGGAGATTTCCATTTTCCGGTGACACATATCAACATCTCAAACCGTATGGTCATCTCAAATCATTAATCATTTTCTCCACCTTGCAGGCTCTCGTAGGCGATAAAACAATAGCATTCTGGCTGATGGACGCGGCTATGTACACGCACATGTCCACACTGAGCGAGCCCAGTGCAGTGGTCGAGCGGGGACTGGCGCTACACTGCATGATACGACTCATCACACACGCGCTCGCAGGCGAGGCGTATCTCAACTTTATAGGTACGTATCATCTACTAAACACGCGTCCACTCTGTGTGTGTGCAGCACCGCGCAAAAAATAGTCAAGTTACCGCACCAAGCTGTTTGTCTGCTATGATGTTGATGTTGCTGACGGCTCTGAGTCTGACACATTTGAACAACAGACAAAAAGGTCGGTTCCCTGAAGAGGGATTATTCATATAATATTATTTATATAAGATTATAGATAATATTTTCCATTGCTAACCTGCAGATTTAAATAAATAGAATTTTATTTAATTGACGTCGTTGTCAATTAAATAAAATTCTATTTATTTAAATCTGAACTTGTCAGCGATTGCTAATCACGTTAAGCCGTTGGTCCCGGCTGTCATTTGTACATATTTGGCAGTCGTTACGGATTAAAACCCATCCATGTTCCTCCTAGTGCCCTTTGCGTTCCAGGGCTGCGGTAACTCTTTCGAACAATTCCCACAACAGAGATTACCCCCTACAAGCTCACGAACTCGCAAACTTTGCTTCTTTATGAAATTACTACAGAGAACGCCGCGATCACCCTTTCGAACAATTTCCACAACAGAGATTACCCCCTACAAGCTCACGAACTCGCAAACTTTGCTTCTTTATGAAATTACTGCAGAGAACGCCGCGATCACCCTTTCGAACAATTTCCACAACAGAGATTACCCCCTACAAGCTCACGAACTCGCAAACTTTGCTTCTTTATGAAATTACTACAGAGAACGCCGCGATCACCCTTTCGAACAATTTCCACAACAGAGATTACCCCCTACAAGCTCACGAACTCGCAAACTTTGCTTCTTTATGAAATTACTACAGAGAACGCCGCGATCACCCTTTCGAACAATTTCCACAACAGAGATTACCCCCTACAAGCTCACGAACTCGCAAACTTTGCTTCTTTATGAAATTACTACAGAGAACGCCGCGATCACCCTTTCGAACAATTTCCACAACAGAGATTACCCCCTACAAGCTCACGAACTCGCTAACTTTGCTTCTTTATGAAATTACTACAGAGAACGCCGCGATCACCCTTTCGAACAATTTCCACAACAGAGATTACCCCCTACAAGCTCACGAACTCGCTAACTTTGCTTCTTTATGAAATTACTACAGAGAACGCCGCGATCACCCTTTCGAACAATTTCCACAACAGAGATTACCCCCTACAAGCTCACGAACTCGCTAACTTTGCTTCTTTATGAAATTACTATAGATAGAGAATCTCTTGTTCCCCAGGCAACGAGTTCGGTCACCCCGAGTGGCTGGACTTCCCGCGCGCCGGCAACAACTCGTCGTACCACTACGCGCGCCGCCAGTGGAACCTCGTGGACGACCCGCTGCTCAAGTACAAGTTCCTCAACCAGTTCGATAAGGATATGAACGATCTGGAGGAGAAATACGGCTGGCTGAGTTCTGCACCGGTTAGTATTTACGTACAGGTTTTATTAAAAAAAAAATCCTGCGGCATTTCCCTCAGAAATCGTACATTTTCTGAGGTAAAAAATTTGCCTATGATAAATGATATTTATTTTGTAAGTAGGTTAAACATAACACTTACACGTCAAATATTTCTGGTCATTTTAAGCTAGATGAAGCCGGTGTTTCCTAGCCGACTACCCTGAGAAGAAACACCGAAACAAACTCAGAGGTCAAAGTCTTACAATACGTACTGGTCAAGTCATATGAGAACCATGTAGGTTAATGTCTGAGGTAGCCTTTTGAGGAAAGTGCCACACAGATTTGAGACTATGACATTCAATGATAGCATTCAATCTGTCCGTGAATGAATTTTAGAATATAATAGAAATACTCTTTATTGTACATCATTACATTAGGAGCTTGGTATTTCCATAATCGGATCACAACTTCCAGAGTTTACTTAAAACACATTAACAATAGAATCTCTTAATATAGGTACCTATGTCACCAGAAAAATGCAAATGCCGTAAGATTGTAAAGTATCGCGTGATATAATGAAACATGAAAGAACACAGAACATAATCTGAAGTAACCGCCTGCTTCGTTTCTTCTTTAACTACTAGAACAATCACCATGTCACATCTATGTAGGTGCCTAGATATTATCTTCAAAAGAATGAAGGAACATAGACTCAATATTTGAAATACAGGCCTGGCGGTCTAGTTTAGGCACCAGTCTCCCACAGTATAAATTTCGACGTTATGTATTTTTATGCCATATTTTTTGTGCCTTTCTTTATATTGTGGTGAGAAAATAAATGATTATTATTATTATTATTTACAAGCCCTGATGGCTAAAAATAAATAACTCAATAACAGAATTTTGTGTTTCTTCAATCAGCTTCACGTTTTCTTTCTTTTTCGTTTCTTTGATTTAAAATGGTGACGTCATACGTTTGTCCCCAGGCATATGTGTCGTGTAAGCACGAAGGCGACAAGGTAGTGTCGTTCGAGCGCGCCGGCCTGCTGTTCGTGTTCAACTTCCACCCCTACCAGAGCTTCACGGACTACAGGGTGGGCGTCGACGTGCCTGGCGACTACAAGGTAAATTATAACTGTGAGAGAGTTTCTTAGGGTTTGACTAGCGGCCGAACCCAATAACCGATCTATCACATACTGGAGATAGAAAAACAAATGAAGCAAAAGAAAACCTATATCATTTTTCTGTTGTTTCATTTGTTTTTCTATCTCCAGTATGTGATAGAACGGTTATTGGGTTCGGTCGTAAATGGGCTATGGAACGAGTTCGGCACGTTATCAGGTGGTAAAAATAAAATATCACTACAAAGTGTGTGTGTGTGTGTGTGTTGTGTGTGTACAAGTATCAAAACAAAGTCGCTATCCGCCGTCTGTCCCTATGTATGCTTAGATCTTTAAAACTACGCAACGGATTTTGATGCGAATTTTTTTAATAGATAGACTGATTCTTAAGGAAGGTTTATATTTATAATACATGCATATTATAGTAGAGGAAACATTAGTATCTACATTGCACCCGTGCGAAGCCGGGGCAGGTCGCTAGTAATGTATAAGTAAAAAAACGGTAAAAAGGCACAAACAGTAAAACAATGGATAAATTTAACGGAGCGTCTCGCGGAAAATCGTTCGCTTTTCGCGGTCCACTTAAGTTTTTGGCGGGAATCGCTGGCGGGTGTATATTCTCGCCATCGCCGCGCATAAGACACGCTCGAGAGAAGAGAAGATCTATCGTTATAAAAATCTGGTCAATTATGTTTTCTTTTTATGAATGGGAAATAATTACTTCTTCCGCTCTGGCCAGAGCGGAAGGGAATAGGTATCAGACTTTCTGACTAAAACCCATCCGAGTTCCTCCTAATGCCGTTTGCACGTCAAAGCCGCGGTGACACTTTCGATCAAATAACGCAACTCTGGCATAGTTATACTACAGTCAAAGTCGACCACAGCAGCCGAGGCCAACACTCTGAACCTGACCTGGCCTAGTGTTGTACGGGTTTTCGTGAAAATATTACACCAGCTTAGGTATACCTACTGGTTTGTTACCTACCACTGACTTGTGGCCTACTGTTCGCTGGAGCGGATCCAGGATTGTGTTTTGGGGAGGAGGGCTTGATCCCAAATGATTGTTAGCATACCTTGGCGTAACCCTAGATGAACAACCAGCATCATGTTACTACTTATAAAGACTATGAAACGTTATCATTAGGTACAACCGAAAGACGTTTCAAACACCACCGTCAAAGATTCCCACAAGAGCTTCACGCCAGAACAGCGGCCTAACCGTTATCAAGTAGAAGCTTGATCATAGATGGAACACTGCTGTCACTGCTTGGTGCGCTTGAAAAACGAGCCAGCTGATGCAAGAGGCTCATCGACCATATTGCATTCAAATTATCCTCCCAGAGCCTTGAACACCGACGCCGAGCTGGCAGCCATTTTCGATTAGTCATATTTTGGGAAATGGGTGTTATGCCTGCTGCAGCCATTTTGGTTTATAGTCCACCATAGTACGCCACTATCTGATTAATTTAATTATTTTTATACCTACATGTTGCTGTTAATGGCTGTCTATTAATTTTATTCCCTTTTTCAGGCGGTCCTGTGTTCAGATAGCAAGAAATACGGCGGTTTTGGTCGCGTAGAACCGGACGGAGAGTTCCACTCCACACAGGGCCAGCCTTGGGGTAACAGAAGCGATTCCGTACAGGTATTATAATTATACAAAAGTATTATAAATGCGAACGTGTGTCTATTTGTCATGTGAAAACGTACGTCGGTCGTCAAAGAATTTTGATTAAAATTTCAGATCCATTGCTTCATATTTTAATATTCTTATTTTCACTAACGTAGAAACACCATGGAATACCTACTGTTGAAATGACAAAATGAAAGCTTATTAGATCGATACCACCAAGACCAAATTTCTAGACCTAGAAAGGGCTCATAGATCTCTTATCAAAGTTATGTATTTTAAACCCTTTCGATATTCTACTGACAACCTTTACAAGATCAGTACTTACCTAATCTGCTCACTGTTAGAAAATTATACATAGTTAATGAATAGGTATAACCATACATCTGAAGAAGACCCTCTCACTTGACCCATCTAACCTCAATAAAAGACAAAGATATTGTAGCCATTCTCATCGGGTCCAGACAGTTTTCGCCAGGCGTCAGTATAATACCCAATCAACTTATATTTATTATAAACTGAACCTCAAATTGAATATCTACCCTATGTTGCGGTGAGAATGTAAAACCACTCCTAACGGAATTGTTAAAATCGCAAACGTAGGTACGATAAAATCGAACTTTCAATGGACCTAGGTAACTCATCGCAGTAGTAACTTCCCATGGAATACTAAACAACGTTAACGCAGGCACAAGCTACTAATAAAAAATAATCTTTATTTTTAATAATTTATTTTATCATCATATTTTAAAAACATCAACATTTCTTGTGGCACCATCAAGATCGTATACAAACATAATATTCATTATATGAATAAACTTTCTCAACCCTGTAGTTACCAGCCTTCCGATCTTCCTCTTCTGCCAACCCCCCAAAAATCAGCTACATTATTTTAATTATACATCAAGTATACATATTCAGACATCCAGATTTTTATTATGCAATGCACATTGACATACCTACATTACTGTTAATAATTTAATAGACACATAATAAAATACAACACCTAAAACTTTTTTTTTTCTCGAATCGGCAAACGTTATGACGTTATTTTAATAATTGATACATCCAGATATAATTTAACGATTCAAATAGACATCAACTTATTTAAGAAAACATTTATTTGAAATATGGAGTTTCTTGTCCGTTCTTCTCCATAAAAAATCTACCTTTGCGAATGGATGCTAGTCACTTTATTATGCTAATTTTTAATGATGACGTTCTTAAGTGCCTTTTAATGGCCTAATTGAAATAAACTTTAAGTTTAATATGGAATAGAAACATAAAATACAACATCAATAAAAAAAAGTATTGAAACAGCAAACATGACATTTTTTAACTATCAATACATCCAGATAATAAAAAGTATATTTTTAGTTCAAATAGACATCAACTTATTATTTAATTTATTATTGAATACACTTAAAAATATTAACATCAAACAACACATGCAAATGTTAAATTCTAATTTTAACTTATACATTCAGAACTACTAATTGATATCGTGCAATAGACATCAACTTTATAATTAAATAGACACTTAGAACTTTAAACATCACTGGGGTGTTTTCTAATTAAAACAGTATATACTTAGTCCATATTTTCTTTCATTGACACATCCAGAACTACTTATTGATATTGTGCACAGTGCAATAGACATCAGATTATTATTTAAGTTTATGATTCGATAATACTCCTTAAACTTATAACAAAAACACGAACATCTATTTTTTTATTGAGACAGCAAGGAATCATAAGGAGGAATTTGCCTGAAGAAGTTAATTGGCATTGTCCCGTTTCATGTGACTAGAATATTTAAAAAAAATATATATATTTTAATTTATTTTCCAGGTATACATCCCGTGCCGCACTGCCATTGTCTACGCAAAATTGAATTAGTTTTATGTATAATAGTGGAAAATTTGGTACTTTTAGTATTTAAAAGTATTATAATTTGATGCCAATGAATATGCTTTAAAAATCAGTTGAACTTTGGTTTACTTGTAAGAACAGTGTTATGGAAATTGCTTATTTTTGGAAAGTTTTCATTGGGAAAGGTTGAGAATAACCTATTTTTATAGTAGGTAAGAATTCTACATTTTTAAAATCTGTTAGTAAAATAAATGATCTGTTAAAAATCTTGTTATTTTTTATTTTTCTGTTGGTATCCCTATTAATAAATTGTTCTTAGGTGTACATGTGACAGGCTTTAGTGTCATGAGTGTCACTTTGTAACCAAACTCTTCAGCCCAGTGAGCCCGGTCTGAATCAATGACTGTCATGCACCTGGCTCCTCTGGTAGCTAAAGGATGATCCTTGTGAGTCTGATCAGCACCATGTGCGATACACAAGTAATCATCATAGTCAACATTGGCAAACTTTGCACTTCTTGGAAAATGCATTCTACAGGAACCATGTAAAGCTCCATAGCAGCATGGACTTATGACAAATCTAGCATTCTGCTTTATGCATTTATCCATAATCAAATCAGTGGCAGCCCCACAAGCATGTAATCCAATACCAATATCAAACTCTCCAGTGAAGAAGTCCAGGTTGCACTGGTAGTAGTACACATTTGTCAACCTCATCTTTTTAACCCTGTCTTTAGCCCTGCACAGAGACTCTACTTTGTTTTCCAACAGTATTACAGTGCACCTTGGCAACAGGTAAGCAAGGAGAATGCCCAAATGTCCAGTGCCACAGCAAAAGTCCACAATCACATCTCCATCTGTAGCCATTTTTAGTACGGGTAATGCCAAATTTTGTAACTGCTCTGATTTCCGTTGGACTCTTGTGTCAGGAAGATAGCCTGCAAATGGATTTGCCGGCTCTGGTATATCATTCCATTTAAAAGTAGGTTGATACTCATTTTCACACATTGGGAGTTCCAACCCTTCGGTTATGGTACTTAGGGCCTTTTCAATATCGTCACTGTTGGTATAAATTCTTTTTTTAGGATTGTGCCTCTTTGGGTCATACTTGTACAAGCTTACATCATCAGCTTTTGGTTTATTTATTTCAGCAATTGGTAACTCTTTTATATCGAAGTGGCTCATGAGAGACATAAAAGTTTCCTGTATTTGGTTAATGGATGTCAGATTTTTATACCACTTGTAAGTATATGGGAACTCAGATGCAAACCGAGCCTCCCCGATAGATTGTATTATAACATGAAATGATGGCAGCAGAACGAGATCAGCTAATGTCAAGTACGGGCCTTCAGCAAATTCATGGCTGACTTCAAGGTCTTCAATTTTTGTGGAACAATCAACTGTGTTAGTTTTCTTATTATGAGATTTCCATTTTCTTGTTTTTGGGGTCCTTTTGATGCTGGAACTTTCCCCGCTTTCTTTTAGATCCTGCTTATCAGCACTTTTTTCATGGTCAGACTGTGGTTTTTTCTCAGCATTTTCCAGTTGAATTTCATGCTCATGCTTAGACTTTATGTTTTGTTCATTTTCCCCACCATTTTCCTGTTGCTCAGCATTTGTTTGACATTCAGCTTCCTCAACATTAGCATTTGTTTCATGTTTAGACATTACTTTTTGCTCAGTTCTTGGAGCATTTTCCTGTTGCTCAGCATTTGTTTGATGCACAGCTTGCTCAGCATTTACCTTTTGTTCAACATTTGTTTCATGCTTAAACTTAGACTTTTCTTTCTGCTCAGCTCGCTCAGAATTTCCCTGTTCTTCCATATTAGTTTGTTTCTGAGCATTAATTTTCTGCTCAGTATTTGTTTGCTGCTCAGTTTTGGGTTGTGGCTCAATATTTGTTTTTTGCTCGACATTGTCAACTGGCTGCACAATTTTCTTAAGCAAGCTTTCTTTCTTCAAATCCTGTGCAACTTTATACACATTGTGAATCCTCGCAGGCAGCCTCATGTGATCTTCAAATCTCACCAAAGTGTCTAAATGCACTGGCGCTTTTTTATCGTCATTGGCGTTAAGTAATTGTTTGACTGTTCTTATGATTTCTATTTCACAGAATTTTGTCCATACTGAAACCTCATTTGGTGCTTGGAGGCAAGTGTGCCGAAAACCAAGTAGACCGTCGTCATGTTCTTGACGCAGTATGTAACTATTCCTGAATATACAAATCTGCCTGGTTACTGCACATAGGCCAGTTACTATAACATCTTCAGCCATAATGACTGGGTATTCACATAATGCCACTGTCCACGGAATTTCATATTCATTTATAAGAAAGGTAAATTCTTCACCTTCTTCCGCCACCAATGTCACAGACGGCTTTTGATTCTCGGGTTCTGTTCTTATTGGAATAAATCTTATAACAACGAAGTTGCTTTTACAAAACTTTTGCATGGCATAACAAATAAACGAATCAATGGGAACTTTTATTTTATGGGTCTCCTTATATTCCTTATAGCTTGTATAACTTTCCAAATGAACAACGTGGGATGTCTTCTTTTTGAAATACATGCCCACCATGATTGATACTTAAACAGTCGTCTTTTCACTATATAATTCCAATCAATTCGTGCAATTTTCATTCAACTTGATTTGATTCAGGTTCAGAGAGTATTATTGGAGTATATAATCACTGCGTTTTATTCAGGTCGATCGATTTAACGCGCCGCGCCACACAACGCGCGCCGGCGTGTTTTTATTGTAAATGTAAATGTGTCAAGTTGTCAACTTGAATCTGACTACTTTTTTTTTTTTAATCTTTATTCATGACCATGGATACATGTCCTTCAGCCGTAATCATATAAACATACTACAAGTTCATAATGGGTTCTACCGCTCAAACATATGAGCTAGGTACATCTGAGTGATAATGTAATTGTCTAAACATAACAAAAAAACAATAATTATTTAAGTAAATGAAAATTAAGTAGGTAATAAACAAAGAGAAAACAAAAAAATTACAATTCAATTACGGCTTAGCACGCACTGCGATTAAACGCCTGCGTTTAACCGCAGGTCTAAAACCGCAAAAAAATGTAACACATAGCTTTCTATACAAGCGCACGCTTTAGTGACTTTTTTCAGTGACTGATTTTAAAAAGGCAACTTGTTACGTTTTTACCGCGGTTTGAAAACGCGCGGTTTTTTTGTGTCCCATAGTAACAGTACTGTGGCGCACGCACTGCGGTTAATCGCATACGGTTTTTATTCAGTCTCGACTGTGCGAGTGCGGAGGATAGACGTTTTTGCAGAGATTAAGTCATGTCGTCCGACTCAGAAACATCGAATGTAGACTACGACAATTTTTTTTACGAAAATTTATCAAAAGTGGCAATCGACAATCTGTAGTAATTAAAAAACTTATCGGGATGTTGACGCACGTTGTTGTACATTTTGCAAAAGTATCCTTTCAAATGTCTTTGATGAGTTAGTGGATGTACCCAGTACCTATGGCGGCGGCGTTGTTTACGTTTTCTATTTTTTAATTTCAATATCAAAGCTACATCACATGCTGCTCGCCAGAAATCCATGGTGTAATGAAATAAATTTAAGCAAAACGCTAGCCGCAATGCGTGTTGATGCGCTATTCCTAAACCGCGCGAGTTTAATCGCAGTGCGTGCTAAGCCTACGACTAAATTTTTTCTACAGTGTTCAATATATATCGAAATAGTGGATTAAAATAAACCGTTTTGGAAAGTAATTCCTGAACGTGGCGGGGAACACTTTGAGAGTTTTGTTCTGCAATGTCACTGATTTCACTGACGAGTATTAGTCTTTGCATGGCAAACGATCCACAGTCAAATATAACGTGTTTTATATCCGCATTTTCTTCAGAGCAAAAAGTACACTTGCTGTCACCAATGATTCTCATCCTGTTGAGATGTGCTGGGACTAAACAATGACCAAAACGCAAGCGATTAATGACAGTTATGAATTTTCTGCTGGAATATTTGAATTTGCTGTACCACGGCGTTGTTGGTAAGTCTTTCTGTAATTCTGCATACCATTTTCCTTTTGTTTCCAGCGTTGCGTTCCAATAATCTGTCCATATCTTCTTAAATAAACTTTTAAGTAGTTGATAATAATCCGTGAAAGGGACCTTGAAAGATTCCGTAAGATCCTCGTCGTGATCCTGACGAGTCGCCAGATCTACAACCTCATTACCATCTATGCCACTGTGAGATGGAACCCACAAAAATTCTACGTGTTTTCCCAACTTTTGTACAGTGTACTTAATTCAGTGGCGTAGCTTGCCTTAGACGGGCCCTATATCAAAATGTGTTGGGGGGCCCCCCAACAGTATAAAGTTTTTTTTACAAGAGAAACGAAAGAAGTTCCAATTGAATTTAAAAAAACACAATATTGATTTGAAAACAAATTTTGAAAATTAAATTGGTTAAAAATTAAAGATTAGCTTTCGTATTTCTTTTTTTTAACAAATCTGCGTTATATTGTGTACTGTGATTTTTACACTAAACTTTTAGCACATCAGTCATATACAAAAAATGTTAATAATCTATACCTGAAATAAAATATCATGGATAATATTTTAGAAATTTTTGCATACACACATTCGGGGCCCCTGTAGTCTGGGGGCCCCGTATAATTGATACGGCTGATACGGTGGTAGCTACGCCCCTGACTTAATTCTATGTACTATGTAATTTTGTTTATAACTCAAGTTACAATTACTTAAACTAGATAACACACTCTTGGAATCACTTACTATTAATATATTATTTACACTATTTACATATCTGCTTACACTATGTTCATTGGTATTTACAATACTATTTACATATGTATGTTAAAGCAGCTAGTATAGCCCAACCTTCTGCAGTGAAAATGCTACAATTGTTTGGCATTTTAAAACATTTCGTTACTTTCTTTTGTGGATCATAATATGCTGCTTTAACATAATCATTGGTTTTAGACCCATCTGTGTAGATGATATAGAAATTTGATTTGTCACTCAAAACTTCAAAGAAATCATATTTATTTTTAACAGTATCTAACAAGCACTTGATATCAAAATAAGCTAATAAATTACTATATGGGAATTCATACACTGGCCATTGATTTTTTATATACATGTCTCTTGTCAAGTTTTTTACTTTAACTAAAATGGTTGAAATTTCAGGCAGTGAACCTGACATAACAGTATTTGCTGATATGGAGGATGTTACAGCTGACTGTGTGACCTCTAGAGGATAGTGAATATTATCAAGAACCGTACCATTACTGCAGGATAACTCTTTGAGACAAAATCTCTCAGCCAGCTGTAAACGTCTCAGGGATAAAGGAGGTATAACATTTTCAATTTCCATAGAATTTATAGGGGTGGTGCGCATTGCTCCACTAATTATTCTTAGAGCCATATTTTGTATAACATCAAGTTTTCGTAACAAAGTGGTACTTGCATTCATATAAGCTATGCAACTATAATCAAAATGACTCCTGACTATGCTTTTATATAACATATTAAGAGTTTTTGGGTCAGAACCCCAAAAAGTTCCTGCTAAACTCCTAAGGACATTAATACTTTTCATGGCATTTTGGCAGATGTAGTCAATGTGTTTATCAAATTTCAGTTTATCATCTATAATAACACCTAAAAATTTATGCTGATTAACAATAGGAATCAAATTGTTATTATATACAATATTTACATTGGACTGTGCCAATAATTCTTTACTAAATAATAACACTGAACTTTTTTCTGGACTTATATCTAATTTTAAAATATTACTATAATAATGTTGTAATTGAGCCAAGGCTCTATTCATATTGTTAACAGCCATATTTAAATTTTGATTTGTTGTGTATAAAAGCAAGTCATCAGCAAATTGTAATATTTTGACTTGGGAACTATTCACATATCTAAGAATCTGAGATGTATACAAGTTATACAACAGGGGAGAAAGTGTTGCACCCTGCATTGTGCCTTTACTAACCAACCTAGGGCCATGTAGCTTATTATTAAATTTAACATACAATGTTCTTTGGTACAAAAATTTAAAAATCCAATTTAAGATCTTACTTGGTAAACCCAATTCATGTAAAACACGAATTAGGCATTCAATATTAACATTATCAAAAGCACCTTTGACATCTAAAAAAGCACATATGACGTTAGAGTGACTGAGTTTAGCCTTCTTAAGGTCTGATATGAATGATACAAAGCTTTCAGAACAACTTCTGCCCTTTCTGAATCCATACTGTATATTCGGTAACTTATCTTGAGTTTCAGCAAAATAATCCAAGCGTAACTTAAGAATGTTTTCAAAGAGCTTACCTAAGCAAGATGATAAAGATATAGGTCTATAGGATGAAGGACGATATACAGATTTATTGGGCTTTAAAATTGGAATGACGCATTGAGTTTTCCATGATTCTGGTATAAGAAGACTGTTCCAAAGTTTATTATAAACATTTAATAAAATTTGTAAGGCATTAGGATGTAACTTTTTTATTAATATGTATGGTATGTTATCTAGACCTGGGGTTGTATCTTTTCTACTCTTAAGTGCTATATGCAATTCATTTATTGTTAATTGATTATTAAGGAAGCAGTTAGACTCGGATTCAACAGACTCTGTTAAAATGTCATTTATACTATTTTCATTTAATACTGATATGTCTGATAAGTTTTCTAAGAACTGAGGTACCCAATCATCATTTAAATATTTGTTAGAAGAGGAGCCTATCCTTTTAAACTTTTTAATATAACCCCATATTCTTGTAACAGGTGTCATTCTATTGAAACTACTGCATAAGTCATGCCATGAATTGATATTCTCCTCTTTTAATGTTCTTTTCTTTTGAGCATCAAGCTTTTTGTATTTTATGAAGTTTGGTATACTTGGTGAAGTTCTATATTCTAACAGAGCTTTCTTAGATTTTTGAACGGCCTCATTACAGGTTTGGTTCCACCAAGGAGCTGGTTTTCTTAAAATTTGCATAGTATGGTTAGATTTCTGTTTAGGGACTGTTTTTATTCGTATATCATTTAAAATATTTACGAAATTATCATACAGATCAAGAGGTTCTATGTTTTCTATGTTCAAATGAGAGAAACAAGTTTCTGATAATTCATAATATTTAGACCAATCTGCTTTACTATAAATAAATTTTTCTTCCACAGGTCTGACTTCATATGTTGATGGCTTTACATTTAAAACTACCTGGGTTGGGTAGTGATAACTGCCCATAGGATCGTCATGAACCTGCCATTCACAAAGAGGAGCTAATGCTGAACTAACCAGGGCTAGATCAATAGCTGATGGATTCCTGTTTGGATATTGAACAGTAGTGGCCTTGCCATCATTTAAAACACACATGTCAAATTCATCAATAAGATTATATAAACTGTTACCCCTATTATTGTTTGTATGACATCCAAACAATATATGGTGTGCATTAAAATCGCCCATGATAAGACATGGCTTGGGAATTTCAAGAAGCACCTTTCTCATTTTATTACTATCAAATCTGTTGCTATTGGGAGGACAATAAACACATAAGATATGCAATCTACCTATGGAAGTCTCTATTGAAATACATATATTTTGGACTGACTCATAAAAAGTTGTATCTATAACATTATAAGCTAAATTTTGATTTATCAAGATACCTACTCCATTGTGTGCATTAACAGAATTTTTATATATAAAGTTGTATGACGTAAAACGAGGAATTACAGAATTATTTGTAAGCCAAGTCTCATTCAACAGACATATATCTATTTTTTGTTCTGAGAGAAATGTTTTTAGTAAGGCCTTCTTACTCTGTAAGCTTTGTATATTAAATTGTGCTATATTTAAAAATGTATCCATCATTTAATAATTAAATTAGCTAATAACATTTCTTTTATTCTTTTATTTGTGATTGGAACATTATCTTTATTATTACCAAGACCAATTAATGATTTAACAATGGCATTTATAATTATATCATTATTTACAATTTCTTCAGCAAATGACTTTGAGTTCTCACCCAAAGTCCTTTCATTTGACTTTTTCAGAGCTGGGAAAACATTGTTGGACATAGTTGGGGGAGGTGTACTCACCACACTGGCATATGAACGGTTTTGGTTGAGGAATTTCTTCTTTTTTTCCTCCATCTTTTGTTTCTTTATTGGGCAATCCCTGGAAATTGCGAGATGGTTGCCACTACAGTTTATGCAAATAATTTCATCAATTTCACATTCTTTGTATGAGTGCTGACCAGCGCAGGAAGAACACATTTGTTCCCCACGGCAAGCTCTCGCCGAGTGATTGAATTTCAGACACTTATAACACTGTAGCAGAGGTGGTATATAAATATGTACAGGGTATCTAAACATTTCAATGTATGCATGTTGGGGCAGTGATGTTGCGGCAAACGTTACCGCTATAGTGCCCAATGGCGTGAGTTTGCCATCTACTTTTCGCATAAATCTTTTAATTGAGATTACTTCAACATCACTTTGAATGTTTTTGTATATTTCTTCATTTGACATAGTTTTTGGCACATAGCGGATAACGCCTGTTGTTAACGTCATGTACGCAGGAACGAACGCTTTTAATTTATTCTTTCCCAAGAAATGGTCCATTTTTAAGAAACTGTTCGCGGGTGCAGGACTGCAGGTTTTTTAAACGTTATCCCGACTTTGTAGGCATTGACGCGGTGCACACCTACAATGCCTTTAACATTTTCTGTAAATAATTTGGTTAGTCCAATTGGGTTTTTATTCCCCAGTTTTTCATTGTCAATCGATTCAACGAAAACTACACAATCACCACTGTGGCATTCAGGAAATTGTCTTTTATAATTTGGTTTCACAAACATTTTGTAAAATGAAGAAGACTGTCCAGAGTCCGTGGGAGCCAATTTCCGCTTTTTCGGCTCTTTATCGATGGGGGCATCGCCCCCATCGCTTTCCGTCCCCATTTTACTCTATCACTAGTATTTAAAAGAATTATTTAACAAATATATACAAAAAAAATACAATTTTATATCTAGGAAAAAAATTTAAACACCCGCGCAATTTGATTTCCCGCCAGAGAATCGAATCTGACTACCTGAGTGTTGTGTTGCCTATTTCTTAATTCTGATTTCCCCTAGCTCCTGTAGGGAACGTGCAGAAACTATCATTGACCTTTAAAAGTATGGACGGGAAATACCTACGAAAAAAGGGTGCATACCTACAAAACATAAAATGGCTGCCATTGCTAGGGTTGAGTCAATCAAGGTGTTACTACAACGAGTATCGATACTAGTTACGAGTTCCACTAATTTATCACGTTTGGATCATACCTCATATTATGAAGTTAATTAAAATCCGTTGTAATAGTAACAGAAAAAGATGAGTAGGTTATCTTACCTTCTGCTATCTATACAAATAAATGAAATTGAAGTGTTTGTCCCGACTAATCTCTGAAATAGCTATACAAATATTGACGGGATTTTTACAGGCAGATATGTTACAAGGAGTAACTAAGGTTACTTTTATTTTAGAGAAATAATTAGGGTACGCGCGAAAAAAAGCATTAAAATTATTTTTGCTTTTGGTAGCCAGTATGGCTATAGGCTATTTAACATCACCCCACGACCCTTAGCCTCTAACCATTTTTTCTGTAAGCCTTCATTTTTAGGAAACCTATAAAAATTAAAGTATTTTTAAATCATTTTGGTTAGAGATGCTAATATGTAACTAAAACAAACAAAACATTATAAGCTAGGTGCACGGTTCCAATTAGCTGTTTCCTATGGAGAAGTGCCGGCAAGAAACTCCATGATTACTCTTTTAGAGATAATTAGCTTTTTCAATGTTTTCTTCAGATTTACGTAAAATATTTTGATTTTGGTGTGAAGTGTGAATCACAGGCCGGACCTAGCTAGGTCACACGGACCGAATAAGACGCAGGATTATTTATGTTAACATCACAGAATATACCGATATCGTTCCAGCGGAGGAACTAGTTTCGTATTACCGCAAGTCGGCAACGGTACAACACTATTTCATTATGTAAACAAACGAATGAATAAACAAATATAATAAAAAGGCCTGTTATGTGGAAATGAATCCAAATATCAATACTTTAGCCATAAATTCATGATTGCGTTACAATAGTATCACCGAATGTGTATTATTGTGTGTAATAATGCATGAAAACCGACTACTAACCTGTGCAAACACAATTGAGGTTGATTTTGACTGTTTCTTGCACCACACTTCACAACACAACACACAGGCATGTTGGATTTATGTTTTCCAACATTTACATTCAGTTTTAAAAGTAAAATTACTCGTAGTTTTCTCGCAAATCACAATAATAAAAAAAGTAAACAACCATTTGACAGCGTAACTACCATGAATTTGGAATATAATATGGCTGCAACGGCACTTACCTACAACTGTCTCTACATCACGACAAAATGTTGCCATAATTAGCAACAACTTAAATATAGTTGTCTCTTTTATCAAATAGGATTATCTCACAAGAAAGAATGAGACATAACGATATTTCAAGTTCTGAATCATATTTCACTCATATTTGTATAAGCAAATGTATGTATAGAATAACGCAGCGTCTCCTTATTATTCCTACCTCAATGAGAAACTATAGGTGGCAGCACGGAGCATCAATGTCAAGTTTTTACTTATAATTTTATAAGTTTCAAAGTTACGCTAGATGGAACAGTCTACTTCGTGCACGTTCCCCTAAACGGAAGGTGCAGGAAGTATAGGTGACAGCACAGGTCAAATATTTACAACGTAAAAGTTTCAGATTTTCAACACTAAGTGGCACAGTCTACGCCGTGCACGTTCCCTATATTATGCAAAGTCCCCTCCCTACTATTACATAAGCATTACCAATAGCATCTAATTTATTTGCGATGGTCCATGACCCATCGCGTAAGAGCAGTAAAACCAACTAATTTTTTTGAATAAAAAAAGGCTGAAAATCTAGAAATAATAATGAGATCAAATCAACATTTACTGAGATTTGCAAAAATAATTAAATTGCTGACACCATTCAAACACTGCATGATAAAGACCCCCCCACCCCATCCATGGGTACTTAAGTAATACTTGACCGGCTCCACAGCTGGTTTCTTCTTTGTATCTCAATCGCCTCTTTCTTTGATTCATAATGCCCTCCTACCTAATGGACGAAAATCGAATGCTGAATAGAGTCTTTTACGGAACAATCTAATTAGTCCGTCAGATAGATTTCAAAGAATATTGGACATCTATCAAACAAATTGACCATCGACCCTATTGGTGGCATAAAAAATCAGGCGGCGGCACTATGAATTTCAACTGAATAACGAGATATACATACGACCTATCCTCAAATAAAATTAACAAGTTTGTAGCAATCCGTCGTTCATAAATTTCCCCGGTTTTCGAGGAATTTTCCGGATATCCATATGTTAGCAATTGGTAGCTCCGTATTTTGCCGGTCAATAGTGGTGTGGTTGAATAATGGTATCTATAAACTAGCGGATATTTGACCTTTAATGTGCCCTTGATTGATACTGGATCAATAAAAGCTCTCCATACTCTATGAACTGAAACATAGACATCAAATCCTAGCTGAGATCTGTAGGTTGACTCTTTCTTGACCTTTACCCATTATTGCTCATTAGGTACTCGGAACGTTTGATTAAAACAAGGATTTAAAAAGTAGTACCAAATTGAAATTATATAAAAAGTGTTATAGAATAGCGTATCATTATGAACATTATCACACACTCGAACAACAATAAATGTGCGGTACGCTGTTGTACGCATGTTTTGTTTACCTACAATGAAAACTTTGTATTAGAACTATATTTTATGCAACGGATGCAGTGAACGCAAATAAAACATGGAAGCATTCCTATCTCCTCCTTCCTCTTCCTTCCTTTTTTGGCCTCGCACACTTTTATTTTATTTTATTTTTCTTTGTTTAATGTGCGATTCCTAAATAAACATTTTTCTTTCTTTAACTCTAAAAAAATACCCGACGCAAATTGTGCCGCAGTAGGCGATAGTGGCTGTCGATTATTATTTACCGGATTTAGCGTGATAGGTATATGTTTAAAAATGCCTTCTTGTGCTGTGGAGTGGAGGTGTATCGTATCATCGGTAAGTACTAAACTTTGTTATTTGTTTAATATAGTTGATTTTAATAACAATACTACTGTCGGGACGACCGGATGTAATCATACTGTTTTATACCTGTCTTGTATCACAGATTTTACTGATTCATTGGGATGTATCTCTGATTATCCCGATGGTCCCGTGGATAAGTAAATCAATATAATTCATACCTGGATTCTTCCTAGGGTATAAGTATCTTCTCACTGGTTATGAAGAGTTCTGCTTTGGTTGTGTTGTCTATCTTATTTATCTCCTCCCACCACCTGTGGGTTAAAGCCACAGTGAGTATTTTCAGCATCCCGGCCACCGCAGAGAGCCAACCGACATATGCTCCCTGCGCACCCTTTTCCGTTTTAACTGTAAATGACAAACACATTTGTTATACTTGTTTATACCATCACATTTATTATTATTATTATACCATCACATTCCTACTGCTCTCTCCAGAGCGATCCAGGGAACAAACTATCAAGTCTCTATAAGTTCATCGAACCCAGCACTGCTTGCCAGGACATTATACGATCGAACAAATCATGCGTCTCGATGAGTTCACCGAACCCAGCGCTACTTGCCAGGACATTATACGATCGAACACATCAAGCGTCTAACTCGGCCACTCCAGTTCCTACCACTCTCTCTCTCTCTAGAGCGGATCCAGGGAACAAACTATCAAGTCTCAATAAGTTCATCGAACCCAGCACTGCTTGCCAGGACATTATACGATCGAACAAATCATGCGTCTCGATGAGTTCACCGAACCCAGCGCTACTTGCCAGGACATTATACGATCGAACACATCAAGCGTTTAACTCGGCCACTCCAGTTCCTACCACTCTCTCTCTAGAGCGGGTCCAGGGAACACACTATTCAATCTCGATGAGTTCACCGAACCCAGCGCTACTTGCCAGGACATTATACGATCGAACACATCAAGCGTCTCGCTCGGCCACTCCAGTTCCTACCACTCTCTCTCTAGAGCGGATCCAGGGAACAAACTATTCAATCTCAATGTGTTCACCGAACCCAGCGCTACTTGCCAGGACATTATACGATCGAACACATCAAGCGTCTAACTCGGCCACTCCAGTTAGACGACTACTAGGTGATCACCCTTCGTACCCACACCTTGCCCTATGGCGAGGATCATTACGTGGGATTTATTCCTTTAACTCGGATCAGAGATCTGTACGAACCTCAAGTCTCCGCCAAGAGTACGTCCCAAATCATTGCACGGTCGATGCCAGAGCAACAATGGCGAAAGCCTCTCTCTCGGTGAACCTAAGATACACAAAAATACTCATCTTATATGAAGTGTCGACAACAGACTCTGGACACCTGCTCGATGCCGCACTGGAAATCTCACTTTGTACAACTCTGTTGTAGGTATTCATCTTTTCAAGTCGCGACACGTTCTCCGCTGACTTTCGCGCGGTTTTCGGAACTATAGACTAAAAACTAGAGAGACAATCTATGACATCTTTCTTAAGTGTTGCCACATAAAAGTGAGACATAACTTTACTCATGTAATTAATTCGTGTGTGACACGACACTCCCCGGCGGCGAAGCTTTGGAGTGATGTAGCAATGTAATCAAGTTACGTGTCCATTCCTTGATCTTTTCTGTCGCCTTCGCTGCTGCGGCGCGCTTAGATCTCGGGGTTATTTCAATTTCGTTGTTGTTTGTCTCAGTTGCGCTAGGTAGCAGTTCTCCATTTTCTGTCAATGAATATTCTTTGTCTCTTTCCGGTGTATCAATCTCATGTTCATCAATATTAATTTCGTGATTCTCAATCACTTCTTTAAGTGGTGTGTCATGTGGTTGGCTTGTATGATTTGACTTCTGATCTAGTATAACTGGTGTATTAATTTGATCGAGGTTCCCCGTATCTCGATAACTATTATCGTTAACCTCTGATGGATGAGTTCGTTCTACTTGCTTGTAGATAGGTTCTACCGTATCCTCTACTTCTAACGGGTAGAGATGAGCAATAGAACGTATATACTCCTTTTCCCCTACTTGAACCTTTGCGGCTCTGTATAGTCCGTCAAAACTAGGAATTAGGGATATAATTTTTCCCACTTTCCAATCATTCCTGTTTTTTGTATCTCCCTTGATCTGCACAACTTGTCCAAGGCTAGGTAACAATTTTGAGGTCACTCGTGGTTCTCGAGGTAGGTGAGCATATCTCTCACGAAGGCTAAGTAAATATCGGTTCGAGAACATATCCTTAAATTCTCCCAGTATAGTCAGTGCTCTCTTCCATCCTTTTACTAGGTCAGTTTTCGTTCCGGATGTGCTTGGAAATTCACGACTATCATCTCCGCTCTCTTCTAACAAGATCACTCTTCCTACTGTTAGAAAATCCGACGGTTTTAAGATATAGTCTGTTTCCGAATCTACGCTAGTAAGCGGTCGAGAGTTAACTACGGCTTCTATTTCCTTGATAACTGTTGAAAGTTGTATGTCGTTTAACATATGTTTTTGTAGGGTCTTTTTCAGACAATTTTTTACTATGCCAACCAGTCGTTCATAGAATCCACCTGCCCAAGGTGATAAAGGGTTAATAAATTTCCATTGTATTTTCTTCTGTACGCAATATTGATTTGATACTATTTCTGCTATCAACTTGAAATTTTGGGCATTGTCTGATATTACTACAGACGGTACACCTCTTGTGGAGATCATCCGTCGTATTGCTAATAGACCTTCCTCGGCCGTAAGATCTTGTACAACTTCAAGATGTATAGCTCTGACCACGAGACAGGTGAAAAGACAAATCCATCTCTTCTTGTTGCCGTCTCCATTGTTTACTAGAAGTGGTCCCATGTAATCAACGCCTGTATATGTGAATGGTGCTGTATAATTTATTCTCTCAGCGGGTAATGCTGGTGCTGGAGGTAACTTGAATGGACCTCCGCTGTGCTTAGTGCATTCTGGACATTTCTTCAGTAATCTTTGAACATAACCTTTTCCTTTTGGGATCCAAAATGACTCCCTTACTTTACTCAGAGTGTGGTTTGCTCCTACGTGATAATTTTCTTTATGTGTTCTTAGAATAAGATTGATGGTAAACTCACACTCTCTAGGTATCAGTATTGGATGCCGTTTGTCGAACGGCCATTCAGCATTTTTCATACGACCACCGCATCTCAATATACCATCAATATCTTTAAATAAATCTAGATTAATTGCTAGACTTGTTTTCTTACCGTCACTTTCTTGTGGGAAATGTTCCTTTTGTAAATTATTTATTTTTTCCATAGTTTTGTGTAGAACTGTATTTTCTTCTCTAAATGTCTTATTCGGGATTCTTTCTTCCGTTTTCATAAAGTTTACTATATCCGAAGAACCTTGTCCCAACGACGGACAAGAAAAGTCAAGCAAAGAGTGGTCTGGCCAATACTGCTCTCCTTTGTGAAGAAACTCAGGGCCATTAAGCCACATACTCTTTTTCTTTTCCCAAAGGTCAGGTCGAGTCGCCAGATCCGCCGGATTTATTTCCGTGTTCACATAGCGTACTTTCAATTGTTTATTTCCTTTTATAGTGTTCATTCTTCTACTTATAAAAGGAGGTAACAATTTATTAGAGTGTATCCAGCTTAAAACAATTTGACTGTCTGTCCATAGATATTCTTCCTCTATTGGTATGCCAATAACGCTCTTGACATATGCCATCAGTTTACTACATAAGTAACACCCTAATAGTTCTAATCTGGGTATTCGTAAATTATCTCTCTCTCCCTTTGGAATAACTTTTGACTTTGCTATAATGAAAGATATGTTTCTGGCATCCTTATTTTCTGCTGTTATGTAAATCACAGCAGCATATGCATATTTAGATGCGTCACTAAAGCCATGTAAACTGTATTTTACTGTATTTGTTGGTTTTGCGAGTCCTATGTAGCGCGGTATTTCTATACTCTTTATCGCTTCTAAGTGATGGATTATTTCTTCCCACTGTCTTTGGAGTTCGACAGGTAAGACAGTGTCCCATTTAGCTTTCGACTCCCACAACTGTTGAAGTAGTAGTTTTATAGGTAGTATTAATGGGGAACCTAGTCCACATGGGTCATACATAGAAGCTATAGTGCTTAGTATCTTTCTTTTACTCTGTGGTTCTTTTATGTTTTCTTCTTTGAAAAGTTCACTCTTAATATTCAAACGTAGCGTATCGTTTTTAACATTCCAAGTTAAACCTAAAATCTTTGTCTGTTCGTTTTCTTTAGCTCTGCATTCTGGAGGTATAGTTCGTAGAAAATCTTCATCATTAGATATCCAGTCTCTAATATTCATGGCAATTTCTCTGAAAGTTTTTCGGGTTGTATCATATAGCTTTATTGCTTCCTCAGTAGAGTCTGTTCCTGTCACGAAGTTATCAACATAACATCTATCCACTATCTTGGGAATCAGTTCTGGTGCATTATGTGAAATGTGATACTTTACAATAGCTGTCAGTAAAAATGGACTTGATATAATGCCAAATGGCACTCGGCAAAAACGCATATGTAAAATATTATCCATATCTAGGGGTTTATTTTCGTCTTTTATCCAAATGAATCTGGTAACATCTCTGTCCTCGACTTGTAATCCAAGTTGTAGAAAAGCTTTCTCTACATCCGCTGTAATTGCCACTCTATTTGTCCTGAACTGGATGAGTAGTGCTACTAAGTCTCCAATCATTGATGGACCTCTATATAAGCACTCATTTAAGCTCTTGTTATCTTTTAGTTTTCCCGATGCATCATAGACAATGCGGCCTTTCTTTCCTTCTTGACGTACCATGTGATGTGGAAGATAATGTATTGGAGGGATTCTTTGATTGTATACGTTTCCCTCGGGGTTAATAATTTCTATGGTACCGTTCTTCAGTTGTTCTTTCAGTATATCTTGATATTCTTTCATTGAGTCTTTGTTCATTCGTTGTAGTAGGCCTTTTAATCTTCCATATGCTAGTCCAAAATTAGTAGGCATTTCTGGCGGGAAATGAATCCATGGCCATTTAACCCAATATCTCCCATCTTTGTATTCTACAGTATCATTAAGATGTTTAATGGCTTCTTCTTCTCTAGTTGTTTTCGGGTTATCTGTTATCCCTATACTTTCTAGAGTCCATAAGAAAGATATGTCCATGTTTTTGAGAGGTAAATCCGGTTCTGTAAAATAAATACAGTTGGGATCATGACTTTGGCAATATGTTATGACTGATAAAGAATTTTCCTTTTCTTCAGTATTCACTTTACCACTGAGTATCCATCCAAATTCAGAATTCACCAGGTATAGGTCTCTTCCTATATGTATTTTTCCTGTAGAGATCAAACTAAAATAGTAGTCATTTCCAATAAGGATATCTACTCTTTCTCCAAGAGAACCATCGTCAGCTAGGATTGTATCCTTTTTTCTTTCGACACTAATGTCAGGTAATGCTATACCTCTTGTAATCGTTGGTACCTCATTAGCGTAGAGTGTTATTAATTTGTTCGTTCTTGTCATCATTTTCAGTTTGACTCGTGGGGTACTATACTCTTGAGGTGTTTCGCTGGCAAATGTGAAGATAGATATCTTATTTTCTTCTCTAGCTGTTAGATTAAGTTCTTTGGAAATTTTCTTTGTAACATATGATCTTTGAGATCCTGAGTCTAACAATACTCTGCATTTGATGGATTGGTCAGGCTTGTTTTCATTTTTCACTGTTACTACAGCGGTTTGCAATACTGTGTAGCCACTGTTATCTGTTGTGGTTATGGCTAATTCCCCTTTTACCTTAAATTTTTTCGGACATAAGGCTTGATGGTGTTTTCCCACCTCTTTGCAATAGTAACACTTTCTTTTAATTGGGCATGATCTGATCCTGTGTGCTTCTGAAAAGCAGTTATAACAACGGTTTTTCAGGCGTGTTTTTCTTTCTACTATGTTCTTATATTCTTGACACTGGTTAGAATAGTGACCTTGTTCACAAAATAAACAGGTTCGTTTCCTTTTGTTAGTTATTACATGGTCCTTTATTTTCCTCCTTTTCTCCCGGCCTCTATCCTTTATTTGGTCATATTGACGCTTTCTTGATTGATCATTTCTTTCAGTCTTAGAGCAATGCGGTTCTTGGAACCAACTCCTTTTATTAGACTCCTCTCTCTTGTCTCTTTTTTGTATATTCTTCTTGTTCAAGAACATTGTATTTTTGAAGTTGCTATTAAAATTTCCTGCGGGTTTATTTGACTTCCAAGATTTTTTCTCTTCGTGTGTTGTATGCAGCATTTTTACTGTATGGTTTTCTGTTACAGTCGAGTTGTTTCCCTGCAGTGCTTTATTAGCTTCTTCTCTTGCAGACACTATCTCCTCCAGGTATGTCCTTAACTCTTCCACAGTATTCTCTTTCATCTTCATCTTTACCTCATAGATAATATCTCCTGGAAACTTCTCCATTATAAGATGTCTCAAATGGTTATGGTTAGTGTCTTCTCCAAGTGACTGTAAGACTCTGAGATGACGTTCCACCTCATTCAAAGTGCTACGACATTCTCCAACAGATGTACTTGCAATCTTGACTTTGTTTAGTGCGCTGTAATGTGCGTCTACAATATGTGATTGCTTTCCGTACCTATTTGTTAATATTTGAATAGCTATAGTATAATTCTTGTTTGTGGTTTCTAGGCCATCTATAATCCTACGTGGTTCACCTTTCAATGTTGATTTAAGGTAAAGTAGCTTATCTACCTCTGGCAGTGGTCTATCATGGATATTAGACTTATAAATATCCCAATATTCACACCAAGTTAGTACATCCCCACTGAATTCTGGTAAAGTAAGTGTTGGCAATTTAGCAGAAAAGTTACGAATTTGATCACCTCCATTATGACTATATGGTTGAATTTCATTTGATCTGTTCGTTAATATACATCTTAATTCCGTCAGGACGTCTTCACCATCTAACTGGATATTACTCATATTTGAGATCTCATCAAGTGACGGGTCATTCGATATTCTGAAATATTCATTGAGCTCACTCGTGAATCGTTTGATCATGTTTTCCAACTTAGATGCACATATCTGTACCTTCTGTATGGATTCTCTATCACTTCTACCTAATCTACAATAAATCTCAGCTTGGTGTTTTTGTTCATTTACCCTATCTATCATCTGAGATAGTCTTTACTTAATAACGTCTTCTAAGGAGGTATCTTCCTCTTCTTGCTCCATCTTATTTTGTTACTCCTGGAATCATTTTATTGACTCATAAATCTACAAATACTTCCAGAGAATAACACTTAAACATCAAAGATGAGCACCACCTCACTCACTATGCTTTGTGATAGTATTTATTTCTTTTATATACCCATTATTCAATTAAATGAAAGTTTTTCATTAACATTGTATATAGCGGGTTATTTGTAAAACACTAACAACCTTGCAGGTCTGTATTACCAACATCATAAACAACAACCCTTTTTATAATGCTAATTTTAGTAATGATAATCTTTAATCCAATAACTAAGCTCCATACACAAATAATCATGGCCACATAACATATACAGAGACTTAATCTTTGCTTTACCATGCATTTAGAATTTGATATTACTTCTCTTAAGTTCCAAGTTTATTGAAACTTGGCTTATGCATTGTCATGCATCTTGATACTTTTCTTGCATTTACACATTAATCATATTAGAACTTGGTCTATACACTAACATGTACCCAAATTCTAATCTTACAATTAATTTATACTTGACTCAACCCTTTGATTGTAACCCTAGAATATTATTCAACACTATAAGGTAAGTCCACTATATTATGAGTTGAATACTAAAAGGTTTCAGATAAGTAATCAGTTGCCTTGCACAACTGTAACTATATAACACTATCTCCACGAGAGGAGAGTTGTTTTTTTGTAATAACAGTGTAATTAAGTATCTTTTAATAATAAGGTAAGTTCCCTTATGTCTCATTTACAGAGAAACAGGGTTTCTTCATTCATAAAGGTGAGAACAATACTTGTTCTCATATTCTTATCTTTATTCTGATTCTAATTGTACTTCCCATAAGATCAGGTTTTAACCATAGTTATTTCAATAAATACGTAGCTCATTTGGTAACAACTCACTCATATACTTTAAGTTGTTATGATAATAAACAATGTTTAGTGACAATATTCCTCACATAATTACATAAATTTATATCATCCAACAGTCTATAACTATTTTGGAGAAACCTAAGTACCTAGTCTATTTAATTCCATGAAGGATTTGTCCACAGTCACCTTTAAAGTAATTGTGTAAATTGTATTAGTATTCCACAATCTGTGAATTCATTTATGAAATGATCTTTGTTTGTTAAGACTTAGGTTTCAAACATTGCTTCAATTGAATCCTATACTTTACTAAGTCTGAATAAATTACACCATGATTTATGGTGTGGCAGTTACCTTTTGATTTATCTTTCAATTGTTTGAAGAAACTTGAAGGAACCTTTCCATATTTTCCCTCTCTTTTGTTTTATTTTATTACATTTAAATTAACTATTAGAACATACCTACTGATGTTCTTGTTTCGAATGTTGCTTGGCGGGAAGGCCCGTTTGATTATGACCACGTACCTAGGGCGTGGCCATCTTGATATTTTGTCTTTTATGAAAATGCAATTTTTCCTTAATGATGACTAGCTGATGTTAGTAAATAATAACGTAAAATACTAGATATCTTAGATAACACAACTTAAATGTGGCATCTGAATAAAGTGTCAAGTACCAAAGATCCGTAGGTAGGTACCTACTCGTACTTTCATAACTATTTGCATCAGCCTTAAGTATTAACCATTCCGATTTTCAACGTATTTCGTATTTATAAAAGTGTTTCACGAGACAGTTATGTTTATTATAACCCATCTAGAATTTTTCTACTATTGACTTTATTTCATCATGATCTTTAAACACTTACCACGTTTTTCTGGAACTCACTCTTTGATAATGTTATGGCCTAAGAAATATACTGCACTATGATTCTTGTGTGTAAACCACAAGTTTCCTATTGTTTTTACAGGTTTATCTTAATTTTACAATTTTATAATCACTGACTTCGTACTTTGTAGCTATGTCCGCGTCTTTGAAGAAAAATAAAAATGGCGCTCCAGAGGTTGCAATCGTATACTTCCGTTCGGCGATCGTCCAACCCATTCAAGTTGCCGCTTCCGGAATGTAAACTTTTGAAATCCTTATTATATGTTATCGTTAGTTTCGTATGCTATATTTCCAATATTCGATTACATTTAATCACCTCTTAATTATGTAACACTTATACTAATTAAAGTACCTTACAGCTAAATTACGTGTTAAACTTTTCAAACAAAACTTTGTTCTGATCGATACTCCAAACGCCATCTATTGCCGAATGGCGGAAGTTAAAACAAAACTTTCTGGAAGGACTTTCTTCGCGGGAGATTTAAACTTGACGCACTGCCAACGTGTTCCTTTTCCAATTTTAAACTGTGTGGCACCGGTTTACATCTTTCATTACATATAAAAATTATGGAACAGAATAAGAACAATATTGTCGTCCATTGTATCATTTATCCGCATTTCCACCAGTTTCATTCAGAATTTAGTTAATCTCTTATGTCATAGATGTCTCTAGTAGTCTAGCTGATCTCAACAGCTTGCATTCATTTTATTAATCAAACTCCAATTACTTTGATATGTAACACAACAATCAGTCATATAATTATATTGATTACATGAATATATGTGACATGATGCTTGTATACAGTTTCATATCCTTACAGGACCCTCCGGAACAAGCAAAAACTGCATTCAACATAAATTGACATACTATGAATGCATTATCACATCATTGTATACTCACACCTGTGTATACTTAAATTTTTAATCAACAGGTAATTGATGCCAATTGTTGATTTGGTACATCTTCATATTTAAACCAGTATTTATACCCTTAGCCTTTCCATAGTGTCACTGTTATATTGACCAGCTTTCATGGACAGCTGGATCTTTTAGTTTACAGCATCCATGCCATATTGGGTGGCTAGTCTTTCTTATTTACCAGCATCTCCACCATGTCGGGACGACCGGATGTAATCATACTGTTTTATACCTGTCTTGTATCACAGATTTTACTGATTCATTGGGATGTATCTCTGATTATCCCGATGGTCCCGTGGATAAGTAAATCAATATAATTCATACCTGGATTCTTCCTAGGGTATAAGTATCTTCTCACTGGTTATGAAGAGTTCTGCTTTGGTTGTGTTGTCTATCTTATTTATCTCCTCCCACCACCTGTGGGTTAAAGCCACAGTGAGTATTTTCAGCATCCCGGCCACCGCAGAGAGCCAACCGACATATGCTCCCTGCGCACCCTTTTCCGTTTTAACTGTAAATGACAAACACATTTGTTATACTTGTTTATACCATCACATTTATTATTATTATTATACCATCACATTCCTACTGCTCTCTCCAGAGCGATCCAGGGAACAAACTATCAAGTCTCTATAAGTTCATCGAACCCAGCACTGCTTGCCAGGACATTATACGATCGAACAAATCATGCGTCTCGATGAGTTCACCGAACCCAGCGCTACTTGCCAGGACATTATACGATCGAACACATCAAGCGTCTAACTCGGCCACTCCAGTTCCTACCACTCTCTCTCTCTAGAGCGGATCCAGGGAACAAACTATCAAGTCTCAATAAGTTCATCGAACCCAGCACTGCTTGCCAGGACATTATACGATCGAACAAATCATGCGTCTCGATGAGTTCACCGAACCCAGCGCTACTTGCCAGGACATTATACGATCGAACACATCAAGCGTTTAACTCGGCCACTCCAGTTCCTACCACTCTCTCTCTAGAGCGGGTCCAGGGAACACACTATTCAATCTCGATGAGTTCACCGAACCCAGCGCTACTTGCCAGGACATTATACGATCGAACACATCAAGCGTCTCGCTCGGCCACTCCAGTTCCTACCACTCTCTCTCTAGAGCGGATCCAGGGAACAAACTATTCAATCTCAATGTGTTCACCGAACCCAGCGCTACTTGCCAGGACATTATACGATCGAACACATCAAGCGTCTAACTCGGCCACTCCAGTTAGACGACTACTAGGTGATCACCCTTCGTACCCACACTTTGCCCTATGGCGAGGATCATTACGTGGGATTTATTCCTTTAACTCGGATCAGAGATCTGTACGAACCTCAAGTCTCCGCCAAGAGTACGTCCCAAATCATTGCACGGTCGATGCCAGAGCAACAATGGCGAAAGCCTCTCTCTCGGTGAACCTAAGATACACAAAAATACTCATCTTATATGAAGTGTCGACAACAGACTCTGGACACCTGCTCGATGCCGCACTGGAAATCTCACTTTGTACAACTCTGTTGTAGGTATTCATCTTTTCAAGTCGCGACACGTTCTCCGCTGACTTTCGCGCGGTTTTCGGAACTATAGACTAAAAACTAGAGACAATCTATGACATCTTTCTTAAGTGTTGCCACATAAAAGTGAGACATAACTTTACTCATGTAATTAATTCGTGTGTGACACGACAACTACATTTTATGACTTCAATGCAAACAAAAAACAAACTTTATAATTATTAACTCAAAGTCTAAATGCACTCGGTCGTCATCTGGATAATCATATCATAAATTCCAGTAACTTCGACGCTACTCAATTAGGGATGGGAAACATGCGTAAAGTAGGTCGGCATCGATAATATTTATTTATTTATTTCTCTTCATTTCATGGCTGGCATCATCATCCCGATAATTTGGGTCGGATGGGGACGGTACATGATAAATGATAAATGATTTATTTTTTGTAAGTAGGTTGTAAAAAACACTTTTACACGTCAATCTTTTTTTTTTTAGCCGTTATAAAACTAGATGAGGCCGGTGTTTCCTAGCTGACTACCCTGAGAAGAAACACCGAAACAAACTCAGAGGTCAAGGTCTCTTTTGAAGTCCATACAATTGTACTGGTCAAATCATATGAGAACCATGTAGGTTGGTGTCTGAAGTGGTCTTTTGAGGAAAGTACCACACAGATTTGAGTGGACCTGTCCAAACAGTGCAAGCATTTGTCAGTTATCGTGTAGCTCAAACTTAGAACTTTAAGGAGCTCAACGATTTGACGAACAATACCAAAGTAAGGACATTTGGGTAGGCCACCTAAAGAACTCAAACCGCCAGACTAACATGAATGAACCCCTGACGTAGCGATCTAAATGATCCCCATATTCACAATACGTTATATGAGGACCATGCAGATCAGTGTCTGAAGTGGTCTTTTTAAGAAGGAACCACACAGTTTTGAGTGGACCTGTCCAGTCAGTGCAAGCCTTGGTCAGAGTCGATTAGCTCAACTTAGAATCAATAAGGAGCTCAACAACTCGACGAACAATGCCAATGAAAGGACATTTGGGTAGGCCACAAAAATACTCAAACAGCCAGACAACGTTAAAAAAAATACTTGAAGAGGAAAAAGCTAATAATAACCCACATAGTCCTCACATTCACAATAGGGAATAAAATTAAAATTTAAAAATATAATACTTTACAAAGTAAGTATTCATGTCAAAATGAGATATTGATATAAAATAATAAAAAAAATATGATACTTTACAAAGTAAGTATTCATGTCAAAATAAGAAATTGTATTAAAATAAAAAGAATACTTTAAAAAGTAAACATTCATGTCAAAAGTAAATGAAAATGTCAAACTGTATAAATATAAACAAAAAGCGAACAAAAGAGAACAAAACAAAAACATTAAAACATTGGGCCGTGTACAAAACTGAAGCAGCTCAATCCCAAGCCTTCTTGTCCTCAAGATAATCTTTAACTGTATAAAAAGCTTTCTGGCATAGCTTACGTTTTATAAATGATTTGAATTTATTTCTGCTTAGTTCTTGAATAGGGCTAGGAAGTTTATTATAAAAATGTATACATTGACATCGAAACGAACCACCTATTTTTTTGAGCCTGGTTTTAGGAACGACATAATTGTGTTTGTTCCTAGTATTTATGCTATGGATATCACTGTATTTTTTAAACAGATTAATATTTTTATGTGCGTACAAGAGATTCTCATAGATATACTGAGAGGGCACAGTCATAATATTAATCTCTTTAAATTTGTCTCTGAGGGACTGTCTGGGACTTAATTTATAAATTGCACGAATAGCCCTTTTTTGTAAGACAAATATTGTCTGAATATCGGCGGCATTTCCCCACAGCAGAATACCATATGACACCACACTATGAAAGTAGCTAAAGTAAACTAAACGGGCTGTCTCTAAATCAGTTAAGCCACGAATTTTCCTAACAGCATATGCTGCAGAACTGAGCTTTTTTGACAGTTTGTCTATATGGTCATGTATTTATAAATATTTAAAACTAAGATTGCATAGACATTTCGAGGTTTCCTGCATCCATCCGAAATAGGTGCGGGTTATTAATCACTTTGTTTTACTTCTTCACGCTCGAAAGGCTGAACGGATTTCAATAAAAGTTGGTACATGGATAGACCATAAATCACGGGTAAAGTCGCTGGCTTCAGTTAATAGTTAATGAAGATAATATTACATAATATTTACCGAATACATTAAACAAGATATTTTTCATAAGATATTCGTCTTTTAAAGACGTAAGAATTTAACCTCAGCTAAAACAATGTATGGGCGGCTGCCATTATCTTTTCGGCATCTGGCAACCCTGTGATTGACTGACAGTGACATTGAATAATGAGTACCTAATGACTCAAAAAAAAAAAAAGATTGTCTAGATTATCGTTTGTTGTTACCAGTTGTTACAAACAAGCAAACAAAACCAAAAATAAGAGTTGAATAGACATAATAAATTAACGTTACTCAATAGCGATTTATTTAAAACAATTGTGTATTTCAGTTTCTGCGTACGTTTGATAGTCAATATCTCAGAGATCAAAATGTTAGAGGTTATAAATGGATTCCTTTTGGTTTATTTTCTCATTTTATGTACGCTTAGTGCTTTAGTGCCTCAGTTGGTAAAACCGGTAAGTACTTAAGAGTCTGTAAACGCTTCTTTGTACAGAAGTTTAGTGTATGTAATAAAAAAAAAACTAAAATTCGTTCGTAGATAGCTGCATGTTTTGCCAGACCATCCAATGAAGAGCGGACTGTATGGTCTGAAATTTTGAAACTCAAAGCAGAACAAAAGGGCATATCTATGAAAGACGAGTTTGCCGCGTATTCCAAATTACAAAGGAAAATAAACAGACTCGAAAATCAGCTGAAAGATGATTCTCAGACACGCATAGGAAAGAATATGGCTGTAAAAAGTACCGTAAGAATGGGTCTTCAAATAGGATTAGGCCTCATGATGGTATTCTCTGTGATTTGGTTCAGGAAGGAACCCATTGTTGCCCTGAAAGGTGACCTTTTCCCTCTAGCTGGGATATTGAGGTTCCCGAGTGACATGCCAAACTCAATTTCTTCTCATGTTTGGGTTGGAATATCGAATGTTGCCATCAGAACCCTTTTAAAACCTATTTTGTCATAATGTTATTGATTTATTTATGATGTATTTATTTGTATTGATGTTGGAATAAATTATTTGTAACCTGGAATTCTTTGCCTTTTTTATCATTTTTATGTACTTCCACCAGTAAAAGACTATTAGATCTTTCTCAAACAAGGTGTTGGATGTGTACTAATAAACCCAACCTAAACTATATACAGCATGGAAAGGATTAAATAATTTGACCTTGTAAAATTTCTTGTCCTTGTATCACAAAAGTAGTTTGTAATGTAGTATCAATGAAATGAAATAAATAACTAAACAATATTGTATTTATTTAAATATTTTATTTATTAAACAAATAATAGTACTTTATACTCAGTCCGACAAATGTCCAAATGTGTCCTCTAAATTAACATAACTGTCAAAGTTCTACCTGCCTATGTCTGGAAACCTTATTATGCTTAATTTATAGAATCACTTTTAACTTTCGATATAATTAGAATATTTTTAACAATATATCAGACAGCAAATGACTGATATTTTCCAACACAATTAGTGTTCCCAGACAGAATAAAGTCTATATAAAAATTAATACAATTCTCAAATAGTGGTTCATTCATACTTAGTCATTGTCTATTACCAAAAGTTGATAGTGAATCATCATGAATATGAAAATGTTGTCACTAGATTTACGTATAAACATTTCACCCTGAGGTCAATGAGTGCGCCATTCAGAGCCAGCGGCATAGTTCAGGATAATAAGAAGCATAAATAAACCACTATGTCACATTTCAATAGTATGTAAGATGGAACTATATGCAACAGTTATATTTTAATCTTTCCGTAACTAATATTTACAAGCTCTATATCACAGCTTACGTTTTACTATTTTGTGTGCTGAGACTGGAATATAAGGATTTATTAATAAAATTTAACACTTGTGCTTAGTACTTTGTGAATTAATTTATAAACTCAACTTTAAATGGACATAATCTTTAGGAAACTAATCTTGGACAGTAACTGACTAGTCCATATTTAACAGTGGGATTCATAAAACCTATATTTCTATTGTAAAAAGCCTGTATTAACACAGTTTAAACTTACACAGATACAACATAAAAACATCAATAAAGCATTAATTCTAACCAAAGTTCCCAAGATAACATATTTCTTATATTGGCACAAGTAACCTCATATATAGTACTTATGTGCATTTAAATCAGCAAAACTTTTCATACTATTTTAATTTAATCATCTGATGACTGATTCTAATTAAATGATTAAGGCATTTACATGGTTCAAGCACTTAATGAGACTAGAAACTAATGACTACATTAATTCAGATTGCTGGTACATAGATTATATTGTCTAATCAATTCTTGACAAAATAATCATCAATGGACTAAATTAATGTCTTCCCAATTATTCGGATTTCAAATATCTTTCATAAAATGTTAAATTTTTTATCATAATAATATTTATATAGAAGCGCAATTTTAATTGAATTATAAACTGGCAAAATTACTTTATTTATCTTATTCTAGCTCAAGAATGAGAATTTTCAGTCATACCAACTCTAAAATACTAAATAATAAGAAAATTGCACCGATGTTACATATACGAGTAGCTTTTGATAGTATGAATTAGCTTGTTGACATACACATTTTAAAAAAGGTTCATTTTTAAAATAATTTTTAAAACTAAGTAAAGATAAGAAATTACTTGAAAATTGGAAACTTGCAGTTAGGTCCAGATTAAAAAAGCGGAAGGAACGGTATCTTATCTGCGTAAGTAGTATCACCTTGTAAGTAGGTACATTTTGAACCATTTACACACTTACAATGATTAATATATTGATTTATATAAAACTAACCAATCAATGGCTTTGAGGTTTACCTCTTATATAATGACTTTTAGAAATGATCAACAGTTCGATTCCAAAGTTTTCCAAACAACCAACGTTACGTTTACTTCCTACCGTTCGAAGAAGGGATTGGGCAGGTTTCGTAATTTCTCATCCACAAGCATGCACGATGTCACCCTACGTGGACATTCGCGAACGTTCTCATCTACTGTTGGCTACGAAGCTACTGTTTGGGCGCTCAACGCGACTCTGACACGACACGACTCCTTATGCAGTTTGCTAGGTGTTCTCATAAAAGGAACTATTAAAATGTGTAGTTAGAAGATACACGACGGCTTCGTATGTTGACATCATGATTGCCGTGTTTGGTATCTGACGTACTAGTTGTGTGCCTAAGCCCCTGAAACGACAAAGAAGTTATTAATAAAAGTTGGCAGTTACCGAACATGTTGACTTCTGATAAGAATGCTGCAGTGCTTACCTATAGACTCCTCGGTATCCCTCCTCCTTCAGTACTGTGTGCAGAGTTTGCCAGAACTTGCGGTACTTGTCACCTTCCTCTCTGAGCCGTGTTCTTGCTACCTCTGGAAATGGAAACATACTTCATTTTAAACCGTAACACCAATAGATGATAAAAAAATCGAATTAGTTCGTCAGACAGATTTTCAAACACATATATTGGACACGTATTATTTCTTTTTTCAGGTAAACAAAAAATTAAGACGATACAGTGCGTTGGAAATTCGTGTGACGTCACTACGTGCTATAATTTTTACCACAACGACGTTATGTCACAAGCCCCCACTCCTAATCTTTGATGCTTTGTATCTTCGTCACTTTTTATAGATTTGATAAAGCGAAAATACGTGTCCAATGTTTTTCGATAATGTAACTGACGGACTAAATAGAATCATTTTTTTTTACTCAGAAAACATCGCTGTTTTAAAGTTTGCTAGTGGCATGTTTTGTGATAAAAATAATCTTATTTGCTTTCGATTCTTAATTACCGGAAAATAACTCACTTGTAAGTGGTCTAGACAACATTTGGTGCAACATAAAAACGACACGTCACTTTTCGAAATTCTACTAAGCAACACGATCCATAACGATGCCATTAAGATGCCTGCTATCAGGCATACGGAAAATATACTAGATAAGGTGACACATCGGTTTACTTGAACATTCATAATATGTTAATGACCTACTGTTTCTAATCACTAGCTGATCTCTTTATCCCTGGTAAAGAGCCAATGATCCCTGAAAGGAGTCGTCCTTTATAGAAATCACTAATTTAGAACATTAGCAACTGATGATTATTAAATGCATTTGTATTTGATTGTTATCGTATCAGTCAGTGTTATATTTGCTACGGATGAACCCTGTAAGCAAATATTTAAATCTGTTTTTGCAAGCAAATTAATCGTCGCACTCAAATGGAATCGACATAAATAGAATACTTGAGGGGAATTTATACTTCAGTAATATGTTATTGCTTACCATGTGGATATGCAATGCAAGAAGCGACCGTCTTCGAGAAGGCGCCAGCTCCCATGAACTCGAGGAAGTCCCGAGGAGAACGATGGTCGCTGGGCACACCATCTACACTCCTCGCTGCCATCAGTCTCGCCTTCACACCCTCGTACAGAACGAAGTGGACCACAGTCTCACTGATGCCCATGTACGAAGCTGTTATGCCTTTGTAGAAACCTCTGATGCCCTGAAATCGATCACCCTTGTTTACCTTGTTGCTTCTCTATCTATATATTAGCCAAACGCAGATGAGCTACTTTTTTAAAGATAGCTGATGGACGTGTTTAGTCTCATCGTCGTAATAAATTGGTTCAGATACCGTTTTGGCGTATATCCTCTTAATGCACTGCAGTGCTGTCACGTTCTGGCCATCCAACTGCAGCCGCGTCTTCACAAACCAAATCGGATTGGTCATTGTGCAAGACACAAAGCCTGAAACAGATTGTTCTTGAAACCAGTGTGTAATAAACGTAGCAATTACTAAAGTCGACGTGAATAAATTGGCAGGGGAACGAGAGAAAGACAATGCGATAACACAGAGTTTATTATAATTTGCATTTCCATGTCTCATAATACAAAAGAGCAGTGCTGACAGAAACTTGAGTAAATAGTATAAATATTTCACGAACAGTGTTAAACGTTTTACCTGCAGCACTAGCTGCGGACAGGTGCACGATCGGAGTGTCTGGTGATATGTTTTGATTCAGTATCGCCTTAGCTTGAGAGTATGTGCAGAAGTATATGGCCCTGGAAGGAGCTACCCCAACTATGTTGGGTCCTAGACCTTTAAACAATGCTTTAGGGCCCTCAGTCTGAACTATGTGTCTGGAAACAAATAAACTCTTGTCAGTAAATCACCTTTGCACCTACGTCGGTGATAATTATCGAGTTAGTTTGTGACGTAAACGGATACGAGTATCTCGTCCATTGAGATAAAGTTTTAATGTCAACATACAAACTATAAATACTGAGTTCGGTTGAGGTCGAGTCACAACCTCGAGAAAGCTGAAGTTTAAATTAATGTGGGTTTTCTGTGTAGGAGGTATTCGTTCCTACTTTCAAGATAATGGTGTAATAAAATTTGCAAACTGATAAGCGATCAGTCGGTATTGGCAGCAGCCTGCTAATCTGCAAACACTGAGCGCACCAAAGGGGTCGCGATCGCGAATCCGGCCCACGTTCAGCTGTCGTGACACTTGGGCATCATACTTCTTATCTATTAACATACACTTGATAACAGCGCTAGTTGGAAGCGGTTTTAACTTCTTCTGTTTGTCGGTGCTTGATTATTTAAATACACAGAAAATGAATTGTTGTATCTTCATTTCGATGAGCATGGAATTGTGTTTTTTCCATTTCATGGACTCAACTGTCATCGTGTTCGTGACATCAACTCAAATAAGTAAACAGCTAAATTAAAGGTCAACAAGACAGTTATGTCTAGCGTACACTTTGCAGCGCAGAAGCCCCAATCACAGTCACTGAGTGGCTGCAAGCCAAAACGACAATTCACACAAAATAACAGATAAGCAGCAAACACATCACACACCTATATTGTACTTGTATCGAAAATTCAATTTATAAGTCCAAGAATAGGCGAGTAAAATATTGCGTGGCGTTTGATGGACGGATGATAATTCAAGTGGATGACACACAAACGGCGCGGCGGCGGCGTATAAAGTAACGACTTACCTGATGCACTGTATAAGGCTCATCCTGGACGGCGTCCTAGCGTGTCCCGCCCGCGCACACTGCTGAACCTGACAATTGTACGACATCAGCATACGATCAGCTTGCTTGCTGTATGCGAACATCGCGCCCATCGTACGTCTGTAGCCCCATTTGGCCTCCTGCATTATATGGCCAATTTATTATAACCATCGCTTGTGTGGAGCACGCATGCGGTCAGGGATAGCTAGGTAATGTTAGCCGATACGGAGGTAAAGCAGATGGATAATGAACGAACAGTTCTGTTAAAACATATTGATTTATACATCTCTTGTGTAGGATTTTTAATTAAAATAAAAGCTGACATTGAATGTGTATGACCTTCTATTAGCGCAAATATTGTCATTCTATTAAATAAAAACATAAAATGTTGTTATAACATAGTTCTCTATTCTAAAAACATACAGTGAAAAGCAAATAACTGGGTGCGCTTTACACAAGTGATGGAAACAATGGGACCTACGCAAGTGCTAGGGCCAAATGTTTCCATACTGCCAGCTCCACTGTTAAAATATTTACGTTTCCGCAGATGAAACGTCTTTAATCTCTAAGAACAACACCATACTCGGCGTTAGTAGTTAATAGGTAAATTGACTGATGGAAATAGGGTACTCCATAATTTATCAACTCTCATTCATACCTATGTACACACAGTCTAATCTGTAAAGTATCACTTATTTCGATACAATCTATTTTCCTATAAAAATATGCCTACCATAGCATATACGGTAATATTAAAATTAAACCGAAAACATTAAAATATCACAGGAAACTTCCTTCATCAATTTTAATCATACTATAACATAGGTGTTTGTGCAAATGTTAAGCATACGGCGACAACATAATTTTTAGGATAGGTACATAAAATATTTGAGAAAGAGCAGAGAACCAATAAATATGTTTATCAGGAAATGGCCGGAGGAGTTAAACATTTCTTCAAGGCTATATTAGTAGCATAATGTCACTAAAAGAAACCTCTTAAATGTTATGACAAGACGAAGATAAACTACGGTACGATAGTGATTAAAGTGAATACTAAAAATATCTCAGTGCAAAAATATATCTGCCTAGCTACCTACATCAATCAAACTATGGAAAACAACAGGGTAATCATCTTGGAAGCCTTGGAAGTTGATTCGATCCAGATGAGATGATACTGTATCGTTTAGTGATTTTATCAATTCAAAATGCATGATCCCATTACGGGCGCTATTTCTCGGTTGAGAGTTGGACTTATAGTTTGTTATGTTAACCTGCCTGACAAAACCAAAAATATATTCGAAAATGTCCCAATGTAATTTCGAGTAATACATCTACCATTGTCAGCGAAAGTGCATCGGCAGGTATGCACGGCGCAGCCAATGCATGTTTATTACAATCCCAACTTGGTATGCATAATTCTACTTTTAGAACAGCCTTGAGCGCCGTTAGCTTCACTATGTATAATGACATTGTACAAGGTCATTATTAATCTGATAGAACTACGCCGTAAAGCGCCGTAAACTTAAATATGTCACGCAAAATTAATTTTGCTCTGTTAAATGAAGTTTGAGCACTATTTTCAATTAAAAACGATTAAAACGCTCCGTCTTTAAACCGTTCCCATCGCATTGCCTTGTAAACAAGTCGGGAAGAAATACATAAATATCTCGACAAGAAAATGTCTGGCCTATTTATCGCTGGTTATTTTAGAATTCTTCTAGAACCTGGGAAGCTATTGGAAACGAGAGAAACAATTTTTACGACATTGGCGTTCTAACATCGGCATTGTTTTCAGCAATCTATCATCCGACAGGGAACGCGAATAACAGTCACTGCACTTGGACATATATTTATAAACATCCTTGGTGTATTTTGCGTAAATAAATTGATCTGGCGAATCGTGGCAAGCTGATTTAAACATTTCTGAAGGCGTGCTATCTGTATCGATTTGGACGCAGAATGAAATCGAGCTACGTTAAACTTTTCATGATCCAATAGAGATAATTTAATGGCTTCAGTGACCTATGTGATAGGCACGGAAGTTAAGGTGGGGTCTCTAAATGAAGACTGCTTTCCTACCGCCGAATCTGGCATAATGTCGAAGGAGACCTTATACCTACATAATATTGTATTGTTAGTTGGACTACTGCCAATGTTGGTTCACTCACTAGCTCAATAATTTCTTCTTGACTTGCGCTGTTATTGATAAAGCAAGCTTGTTTGTACCAAGTCTGATACGTCTTTCAGTTTCGTATTTTCGCCACTATGGGCGTCATGGTACATTGTTTAGATATATGTGTTTGACGAAATACAAATCTGCAGAAAGCGTTTAATTTTATTAATTTATTATTCGGAAATGAGTGAGTTGATTTTCTAAGACGTTATCTCATGTCAGCTGGCGATGCGAATATCAAAACCGATTAAATAACACGACTAGGTATCATGAACTGGTTTATACATAGAAATATAAAATACAGGAGAAGTGGCAAGGGGGCGTGTCGGTGTCCTCGCGACATGCTCGGGGCGAGCATGTTTTACGCAATGGTCGAATCCGCGAACTAGTGCGCTTACGACCGTGAGCGTGATAAGATATAAGAATGCCGCGTTGTTCAGTGTTTTCTTGTAAAAACCGAAGCATAAACCAAAACTTTGTTAATTATGGAATCACTTACCATATCAAAATACAAGTATTTTACTATATTTGTCTTTAAAATCATGAAAAACAACAAATCGTAAAATATTTCTTGCTTATACTATGTTATTTTTGTTTTCAAATGTCACAGCGACAATAACATATTACAATGAATACACTGCTCCTTAACCACTACCTAAGTTTGTCGCTAAGTGACTGGATGAGCAATGTAAAAATCACAAAACGATACTTTAGCAAGCCGATGTATCGCATAGTACGGCCGCTGCTTCTTGCCGCGAGTTAGTGATGTAATTGTGCAGATACACTGTCGACAACAATGTCGATTGTTGAATGAAATATTACAAAAGTGTACCAAACTTTCTTAGATTGCAATAAATTTTTGGTAAATAATCGTTCAAGTGTTTTTGGCTTTGAATTATCGTATGTATGCCTTATCCTCGTGCTACTTCCTTACTTTTTATGGTAATTGTATTTTACTTTCGATAAAGTTTCGAATGCATTATAGTAATCGGCATGTTTAAGATAATATATTAGTGACCTTTGCTTAAAATAGTCAACATATTCATGCTATTTATTTGTTATACATGGGCAGCATGGCGTGTGTAATAAATGCCAGAATCGATAAGTCAATCACTAGCGTATATGTAAAATAAATTGCTTTTGCACAGCACAACGATACCCAGCGTTGTTTTTGTGTGAGTAAGTTGCACGGTGTACTGTAAATATACGCTGTGTTTATTAGGATAAGGTTTATAATTGATTGTGTAGTACAGTCCGATTTCAAAAATGCGGGTGTGTGCGCGACTGCGTATCTATTGCTTTTACTGAACTGCATTCGTAGTAGTTGCCGGGTGGTAGGGCAAAACAGGAGACACAGGTTCCGATACATTTTCGGCTACAGGGCATATCTCCTTGTTTATTATATCTATGGGTTTATACAATAGTTTTACGGCAAAAAATTCGACACACTGATAGTAAAGTGCGCAGTTTGTGTACATTAGCAACAAAATATGCATAACTTTGTGTGGCGCGTAAAATAACTTGAATTCTTTACGAGTACGCAGTACCTACGTGAATAGTCATTCAGAAAAATATAAAATGTAAAGAAAAATATAAGTTGTAAACAATTTTCAAACAATACGTTAGTTTATGAACATGTTTGTTCAAGGAGGTAGGTACCTATAATTACATAGTGTACTAATTTTGCAATTCGCGAATTCCTACATTTTTCATAGTTTGCATATTTATGTTAATTAGTTCAAACAATCAGCAACATTTTTTTTTTAAATGCTTCTGACAACAATTCGTCTTTTGCAATAATAATTGTGTAGGTATATGTAGCAAACACGTTAATCACTAGGCGACTGGTATTTGTATGAATTTGATTAATTCGGTGTGAAGAACTAGCTAATGTTTTGTTTACATTCGTTGGCCAAAGTTAGCGTGTTTGTATTCGTAATTTCCTGCAATTATACCGCGATAGCACATTATCTGTGCCGGCGTAATGATTATAACACTGTGTGCAATAATATTTTCTTCTGATTATGTTCTATTTTTAGAACCTGCATGTAATTTCTCTTATTAACTAAACATATCAACGTGCATAATTCGTCAAAGAAATATAATTTATAATGCGCAGTTACTTAATTTACCGATCACATTATCGTTCTAAAACGATAGCAGATTTGTATCTCGAAATGTGAGCGTTTATCCGTTGTTTAGACTGATTAAAATTAATGATGTGTAGGTACATATGTATATGAAATGTTGTTATTTCAAGATTTCGCTGTCCTAATCCTGAATTTGAATTTAATTCCCAATTTATTTTGAAAACTATTTGACATATTGGCAGATACCTACATAAGTTTCCTGGAATTTATCCATGATATTAATAAATACTACATTTAGCGGCAGAACGTTGTTTTTTTTTATTATCCGTGGAATAAAATGATTGTCAGTCCGACAGCATGTTTATGAAAAATATAGCCCTGGTTGGAGCAAGGAACTTTTAATCAAGAATCTTTCCTGATTACTTTTAACATTATGGTGTCGTGTCATATAGAAAGACTTTGCATAAAATTACTGAATAAAAAAGCATCAAATGAGTTTTAAGAACTCAGCCGAAAGTAAACACGTTTCGATTCATATTCTTGTAATTACAATTAAAATTTCTGGGTAATATATGTATACATATGCACATACTAATAAAGAATTTTGTACTTTTAAATACAGAAGGCCACTTTTAGGAACATGAGCAATCCTAATATAGTATCTAATAACACATGTTTAATATCTTATCACTTTAACTGTGGCGTGTGACTGATTTTATTACTTATCTAAGACGATATGGTGCTTGATAACATGCACCATAAAAAATAGAGGGGCATAATACAGACATTCCACGATCTGAAACTAAGGCACTGATAGAATCACCATTAAAATGGAGAAAAAATTAGAATTGCAACAAGCAATGGCACACATTGGCTTTGGACTGAAATAACTGGTACTCATTTTTTAAAATATTCTGGAGAAAATGCTTTATAATACAGGTTCTTTGATCAACAGTGGAATTATGTATCGTTCGTATTTTAACAACAGAGGCTTTAGACAAAGTGCCATTCTAATATTAAATTAGCGATGGCTATTGTCAAAATATCAAAATCTAAGGGTTTGATCACGGGACAGCGTTTGTCAATCTTATTTTTGACGTTTTACCGTCGCCTTCGCCACGCTACTGCTGACAGAATGTCACCTGTCTAGAGCCTATTAGGTAACAATAGCATGATCGATTGGAGATTCTAGTGAGGTCCTATGGAGGAAGTGCTTCTTCATACACATAATTATCGAAAATTCGACATTCTTTTATTTTTTCCATTTAACCTTGGACATTGGGCTCTAGAAAAAGTGACATTCTATCAGCGATAATATTGTCAAATGTCCCAAATGGGTTATTATCATTTATTATCGCTAAGTAAACAATAATTTACCACGGGACATTTTGGTAGCATAAATCAATCACATACACATACATATTGGATTTTTTGACAATCGCTGTCGCTGACTGATGTCAGTTCGTCTAGGAACTTTTCGACAAAAGGTCCAATCAAACATCAAACTGATATAGATATTTTATTACATAATTTGTCGATAGCTTTGATGATAAGGCTGGTTAATATTGCTATAATAGCAGTGATAAGTTAAAACAATATCCTAAGTGCTTATTGGAATGCGTGTGTGGTCGATGAATTTTTTTCTGCAAAAAAAAACTTTTAACAAAAAAATACAACTTAGTGTTTGTGGTTGCTTTTTCGTTTTTTGAACACCGACTTCCGAAATTAAAGTCATTTTGTACTTTTGTTTTTTTTTTGTGTGTAGTAGTCGGTTGTATGTTTTCTCTCCCCACCTAAACGTACCAATCACATTGATGTAAACAATAAACAAACATGCGATTTCAGCAATCCCAAAGGATTTGCTATCATTTACTGAAGAGTTCCGTTTCCTATCAGATCTTTCCTTTCTCTTAAACAGATCAGAGATGTTCTTCATCAGATCTTCACCAAACTAGAAAGGGACCACGTTGAAATACTAAGATGCTCTTCCAAACCATCGTACACAATTTCATTTTACATCGACAAGAGGAAATGAGAATGTCATCAATGTAAAGTAAGCCACGCATTATTAGGGATAACTCAAATACTAGTCGTCAGATCTCAATCAAATTTAAATGGAATCACACGACAAGCACCAGCTTTCGAATATAAAAAGAATAATCAACCTCATCGAATATCGTACCTCATAACTTCGTACACCCAGTACAAAGTTATGAGGTACACACACACAAAAAATACAGTCGGATTGAGAACCTCCTCTTTTTTGGGAAGTCGGCTGAAAAAGGGGTTATAGGTGCATTGCAAAGGGATTAAGGTTATTTGCTGCTAAAAGGTATTTGTTGAAGTACATAATCAGTAGCATAATCTGCCTTTATTTAACGTTCCCACTGATTGGCATTGATGAAGGACCCCAAGTAACATGGGATAAGGGCAGGAAGATGATGATGATCCGACAACCCCACTGCTGGGACAGAGGCCTCTTAGGGCCTCATCTTTGAGCAAGGATCACGCAGACCTGGTGGGGGTCATTTGACTGTTTAAAGCCTATTTTCCAATGGCGTAGTGTTTTGCTGGACGTACCTGATAGATAACTAGAATATGTTGAATCATTCAAATTCTTTAGATTAACGACGACAAAGCGAGACGAATAATTTGCATTGATGGGATCTTATCTTGTTACCTATACTTTTTCAAACAACATTTTAGTAGACTACAAAAGAACGAATCGATGTTTTCTAGTACACAATGATGTCATATTTGTATAACAGAATTTGCATCAAGTCTTTTCAGTTATTTAAAAGGTACCTTCCTACATAAGTTACCTTAACACAATGGGATCTGATTCTTTTTTTCTTCAGCAAAGTTAAACTTAGACGAACTAACAATCGCTACAAATTCTTTTTCTAAATGTACGGCCGATGGGAAAGTTATCTTGCCAGACAGAAGACTTAGAAAGGTAAATTAATTAATTTTGTGATATTTTTCAAATCGTTTTGCTCGGAAGCTTGGAATAGACGAAAGAGATGGCAAGTAGTAAAGCCAAAGCAATGCTTCATTAATATGCTCAAGATAGGAAAGGTTAAGGGCCGCCATGCCATAGATTTATTTCCAACTAATTTGTGTTTTACTTTGGCCGCATCATGCTATGACCCAAACGATAGTTTGGTTGGTCTGACCCAGTCTGGGCAGAGAAATGAAACGGGAGAAAAGACTAAGGCGTCGGCGATGAAAACGGTGGAAAACCCGATACCCCAATCCCTAGAACTTTATTTTCAGATAGCGACAAGAACAACCCTGATCTTTAACCAGAAAACTAGAGACCAGAGAAAAAGGAGAGAAGATGGGTCAAGAATTCAAAATCCTCAGCTCTGAGAGTCTGTAAGGATCTGTGTGTATCTGTATATCTGTCTCAGGGCGAAAGCCATCTTGTTAGGGCTATGTTGGTTTTCGACCACGTTACCTTCATATAAAGGTGTTATCTTAGTCCCGATTTGGGTTTGCACAGATTTAGGTGCGTGTCACATCGGCCACAAATTATCGAAGGTAGATAAGTACGCCAAATTATAAATAGGGGCCTTAAATTCATTTGAGACCACCACAGGATTGCCCAGTTAAGCAGTAACCAGCCTTAGTGTGCTGAACTGCGAGTGGTCACGTCAAAAAAAAAGGCGTAGTAAAACAATAAATAAGGCAAATTTCCACATGGCATGATGAGGAAAATTTCCATGATATCAATCATAATTTAGTGCTCAAGATATAAAAGCTATGTTTTGTTTCTGTGAATAAACATTGAGTATGGAAGGTAAGGCATAAACCCTTAGTTTGATCGAAGGTACTACGGTGCACGGTAGAAGTAATTTACGAGCCAAAAGCAAACAAAGCTGTTATCGATCCAAGTGCAGTTGACTTTGGTAAACACAAATTATGCATTGTGTCATCATCGATCGACATCAAAGCCTTTTCTATTTTCGTCTACTTTATATGGCAACTGTTATTGGTCTAAAGATCCGCTGTGGAATAATTCTATTGCAAACATATGACGGCAACAAAACGCAATTCTCTTTTTTTTTTGTGTGGCGCCGTTTTGGACCTCTTTTTTGTTGTTATTTATAATATGTAACCGGTTAGTTATTACAAAACCGACTATATCAAGGGAGGGCTTTTTTATGGATGGGAAATTATCAAATTAATTCTTCCGCTCGTGGAGGAGCGGAAGGGAGTGTCCGACTATTACTGACCAAAACCCACCCGTGTTAGGGAAGGTTCATATCTGACGGAACATGCGTCGCGTATCGCCAGAACAGACAAATGTATAGAAAAACACTTGACCGATAATACGCGACGCATGTTCCGTCAGATATGAACCTTCCCTTACTCCTATGCGCTTTGCTTTCTAGTGCCGCGATGACACTTTCAAACAAGTTCCGCAACCCTAGCAGTCACTACCCGACTACAATGCTGACATCTCTTTGAGGGGCATGGAACAATACGCGCCATCGACCCGGGTCTGGTTGTTATCGGACAGCGAGCCACCAAACGCTCGCAGTCCGCACCTTTAAAAGGATGGCTACGATATCAATTGGAAGCTGCCCAACAGTGTTGTTTCCAGGCGTGTGAAAATATGGCCTTGGATGGGCCATGTTGATAGCATTGAGACAATAATCGTCGTTCTTTGTTTATATTTTCTCCCTGGTCGTCTACACTACTATTATAAAATGGAAAGATTTGCATTTTTGTATGTATGTAATAACTCAAAACTTCTGGGGCCGTATTACGACCTCTTAAAACCATCATGTTTTCGGTGTGAAAAAGAGACGGAGCTATACAGGACGAATAGCACTATCCTTTTCTCACACAGAAAACATGATGGTTTTAAGATGTCATAATACGGCCCCTGGACCGATTTAAAAAATTCTTTCACCATTAGAATGCTACATTATCACTAAGTAGCATAGCCTACATTAAAATAACAAAATGTCTCCTCGGGCGAAGCCAGGACGGGCCTCTATTAATAAATATTAAATATGCATACATATATTAGTAAAGATGTGGGTAGTTGTAGTGTAAAATTGTCATTATGTATTTCAAAAATGTGATTAGATAAATTGTTTACATTTTAATCTGGCTTTCCTAAATCCGACTACCTAGTATAGTAGAAGAAACTAATTGGCTTCTTACTTCTTAAAATCAAATATTTTTTATTTCGGTCAGATTGTAATGTTAATTTTAAAACTTTCGAAATACTTATCACTACTTGACCAGCCCTGATTAGAACTCAAATCACATTTCAATTGATTACAGCTGCCTCGTAATCAGTTCTGTTTACTTAATAAAATACTTTAAGATATTTTCAATATTTCTCAAAAAAAAATACAGCCGGTTTCATACATAGCAAAAAAATATTAAAATTAAAATTAAATGAAGTTTAGCCAATACATACCTGATGTTTAGGGATCTTCGAGCATATTTTCCTGGCATTGTTAATGTTATCGGAAGGTGGAGGCGGAGAAGGCGGCGATATTCCGACTCCCTTCGAGGACTGGAGACGAGTCTTAACTACTTCTAATGGACATGTCACCACAGCTCCAGCTGTGCCGGCCACTCTGAAAAGAGAATTGTTATGTTTAGTGGCTTCTGAATACTGGCCACTTTTGTCTCGGATTATTAACTTCATAGAACATTGGTCTACACGAGGACTTTTTTGTACTTTATAATTCCATGGGTTCATCAATGGATCTTTCAACCTGTTCTGTTGTTAAAGGATGTGGGTTGTTGGTAAGGGCCATTTTTGTCTCATCAGCTACTTGAAATGATCTATATTTTTATTTAATAGTGTATCTACCTCTTTAAAAAGATGTAAAACAATAATCATAATAAATAATAATATATCTAAACTATACTTATGTAAGCGCATAACTTCAGAACGACAGCATAAAGTGGATAAATCTTTTTAGTTGTGTCTTTTTTTATCGTCAGAACAAGGTCTGTATGAACGAAAAATTACGCTGCGACCTTTGGAAGACGACTATAAAGAAAAAATCGAAACCGCGGGGCTCTGTTCAATCGCGCGCTGCTCAAAGCAATTTTTACAATTTATTTGCAATGAACTATGGATTGCAGAATAATTAATTATAATTTGAAAGGTCAGTTTTACCATATATCATGGAACGTAAAACAAAAGCCATCAATTTTTAAAACATAACACATTATTGTTCGTTAGTCCTGAAACCCTAAAAAAATGGGCGTTCATGAAAATAGGTCAGCAATGAAACTACTGTAACGATGTCGTTGCGTTTTCAGGCTCGTGGACTTTAAACCTCCACGATGACTGAAAACTCCTTAATTTCGTTGTACTGAAAAGAAAATGTATCTATTTTCAAAAATATTTTGAATTTCGTTTTTTCATTGACTGCGCAGATTTTTAAATCAGTTCTACCAAATCGCTCAAGCAGAGCAATACAAGTTGTAAATTTTCAATGGTTACCAGTGTGATCATATTTTATAATATTATGTAACAGCAGGGGCGTGCGCTCCATATAGGCAATTAGGCTAAGCCTACCCTACCATAGCAACGGATAAATAAAACAAATGTATTTATTGTAACTATGCAATAAAATAAAACAAAAATATTTAATAACTCATAACGCCTAGTATAATGCTTATAGCAACTTCTCGCCCGTGCGTGTGACGTATTTCAAACTACGCTGTTCCTACGAAACGGTTCAAATAGGCCACAATACGGAGAGCCTTATTTCAATTGATAAATTTATGCATGTGTGCAAATGTTCTTGTGTATGTACGCCCATAATTTACACACACATGTATAAATTATGGGCGTTTCTAGGCGCGCTGGAGCCCACTACACGGGTCCTGATTGGTTCACCACACAATTCAAGGACAAGTAGTAAAATTTTATGAATGGAAATCGTTTAACAGGGTTGCCAATTTGAGAATAATAATTTCCTTAATAACTTATAGATATAGTTTAAAAAAACTGGTTAGTATTATCAAAAGTATAAAATGTACAAAACAAATGTTAAATTGTAATTAATAACCCTCTAAATATAATTAAAAACCGCAAGAATTTAACTTTTCTCCCCAAATTTTCCAAACTTAATTTGAGAATTTGGTTTAAAGGGAATTAGAAAAATAAAATTGGCAACTCTGTTGACATAGAATTGTCAATTTTGGCGGGTTATGATGTATAACCCGGCAAAATGTCATTACATGTCATTCTTAAAGATTACGATAGGACCATGTAGCATTTTTTTTTGGAAGTGTATTGATTGTCTTTTTAAATGATATTTTTGCAAGAAAAAGAGAAGCCATATTGTTGATATTGTTTCATGTGACAAGCAATAGTCGTTCGAATATTTTGTTGTTGAGTGTTATAAATCATAGTGCATTGGTTTATAAGTAATTCGTTTTGAGTCATAAAGTAGTGTAAATATTAAAGTTTAGTTATTTGTTTACATACTTAAAAATGGTTCTAAATTGTGAAGTTTGTGCTGACAATGTGTTTGTTAGAGATTAAAAACAGTAAGTTTTCACAGCTATCGTATAATGATAAGATTCAAGTTGTTTCTAAAGGTAGATGTATACCCGAGTTACGAGAATTAACTCAAAAATAATTCATCTCGTACTCGTCATTTCAATCCTCAGAGTTATGAAACATATAACTGGCTATGTGTGTACACACAAATTATTTTGTTTTCTGTGCATTTTGTTCAATACTTCTAGAAAGAGTAGTTTGTATCGTCAGAATATCGTGATTTGAATTTGGTGAGTTTTTAAAATTATATGTTTCTCATCGTTCCGTATCGTGATTTTAACCCAGTAGAATGTGGTGAGCTTTTTTTTTTGGACATTATGTCTGGCCTACCCTTACTCTAGAACCACTGCACGCCCCTGTGTAACAGTATTAGAAACCCGGGGTAAGTTTTGTAATAAACATTGTACTTTTATAACCATCTACCTACCTTCCGTTTGTAACTCTTTAGGACTCCTTTTGTAACCTTTTATTTTGTTTTGTTACAGTTTATTTTATCCTAACTATGAAATAATAAACAATCAAGTCACCAATCCAAGTTTTATTATTCACCTACTACCATCCTACACACTGTAGAGTTGGGAGGTTGGACAACCTCTTATCTTGTGACCCAGCGTCACACTACTACATGTACACCTCAATTTGTCCACCATGTGACACTGCTGTCAGTTACCGAAACGACCTCATCGCATCGGCCGCCCGATACAAGCAATCTCCATGTTAGCCGACCGCGGCACACCCTCGTCACTCCGAATGATTCCATCACGTATCGACACCGGAGTTGGTCTTTCTGGAGGATAACTTCCTTGAACCTGCCTTTTCAGCTCCTCCCACATATCTTAAATGGGATTCAATTCATCCTCCAAAGAGAGTCGTACAGAAACCAGTGCTGTGCGCAAACCACGACCGCCGTTAAGCCCCGACGCGACTTCCTCGTGAATGTCTGCCTCGACCCTTACTCGAGCCAGGCCGCGCCGCTGAGCCTGTAGTCTTACATTCGCCCCTAAATAATAATCTTTTTTCGATCCAGGTCGTCCCTAGCTATTCTCCCCAGCGACGCCCTAAGTTGAAGTCGACACCCCACAGACACAGTAGTTGCCCTTAGCGTGTAGTCGCTCAGTTCGTAAGTTGCCCTGGCTGGAGGCAAGTCCGGTTAAGCAGTCGACGAAAAATAAAAATGTCATCAGTCCAATGTTTCACGTCACTGGGAACACTGAAGCTAAAAGAAAATGGAAACCACATCTATAGAAGCCGCTCAAGTCGTCATCCTAATACAACAAGCGTTGTGTCTGCGTACTATCGCTCGACAGCTTCATCTGAGCCAGTCCTGTGCCTCGAAGGTATACAAGAGGTTCAGGGACAATAGAAACTTAGTCCGGACCCCAGGATCTGGACGGGAGCGATACATTTCGGTGAAAGATGACTGGATTTATTGTCACCTCTTCTCTCCAAAATCACACCTGTCTGGCGTGAATTTCCAAAAACAGCTCAGAGAAGTTCGAAGGAGGGCTGGCAGCGAGTGGACAAAGAGGCGAAGACTCAAAATAGCGAACTTGACTCAAAGGCCGGCCACGAGATCTAAATTGTCTCTAGTCAACCGACAAGCTTCAGTTTGCTCGCGATCTGCGGTTCAGTTTTCGGTGGAAACAAGGATGTGCATGCATGGTAGCGAGTAGTAGTAGGTAGTAGTAGTAGTAGGTAGTCTATATCAGACTAGGGGAGAGATTCGCACTATGTTGTTTTGCGGAAACAGTGGGATACGGGGGTGGATCCTGATCTTATGATGTGGGCGGGGACCTGGTGGAGGTCGGTGAGGGGAGCTAACCGCAGAAAGATACATCAACAACATTCTGCTAGGCCATGTACTACGCCTACCCGGCCGGCCGGTTTTGTGTAGCACGATAATGCCTCCAGCCACATTGCTGCAGTGACTAGACTATCTGTAAAAAGTCGGAATTTTCACACTAGACTGGCCAGCCTTCAGTCTTGACCTGAATCCCATTGAACATATGTGGGAGGAGCTGAAAAGGCGGGTATGAGTAAGATATCCTCCAGAAAGATCAACTCCGGTGCCGATAGATCTGAAAACTGCTGTAGTCGAAGTCTGGCAGGAAATCCCAAAGGATTCCATCAGGAAACCCATTTGGCCAATGAAAAAAAGTTTACAGGCGGTCATTAGGGCACAGGCATATCACCAATTATTGAGGGGTAAATAACATAAAATGCAAATATATTTTTTTATATTTTCATATTACTTCCTATCCTAGACATTCACAACCTCAACCGCTTGCAATAATTCCCTAAATATAGGTAGAAAATTAAATTAATTTAACATCTTTTTACATAATTTGTGTACAAATGATATACCACAGTCCATTGTTAATAGCAAAGAAATTGTAAAAAATTGTTTTGAGCAATGTGCAATAAATTTAATCTAGTTTATTGCTTCCTAGTAAAAATCTCTGACTTTACAAATTCATTTAAAAATTATCGGAAATCGTAACTTTTGCTTTAATGGCCCTTCCAAGTCACCTCCTTTCATGTCAAGCTTTATAATTGATTATGTACAATCAAAAAAATATACAAATATTTTGGTAAAATGCAGAGAACATGCAAAGCCAAAGAAAAAAATTAAAACAGTTTACTAACTAATTAGAGGCATGATTTGGTTCTTAGCAACTGAGAACAGGTAATTAAAAATAGATAAGTAAATGAGTCTAGCACACATAGACTTATGGAACAAACTTGGATGAAATTTGGTTGGTTGGATGTACCTTTGTATTTTAAAATAATTGGGAAAAAATGTTGGATTGTTATTCTGAACTACTTTTTTTTTATCAGTACCTAGATGACTAAAAAATGTGTGCTCTGTATAGTCAACAATGTAATATTTTGTAAATAGCACCTATGGTTTAATTCTATTTGTTTGCCAATAATTTGCCAACTAATTCTAATTAGTGGTTTTGTTTATATTTTACCAGGAAGCTTAAGTTTCATGTCCATGGTGCACCACCTAACAGCAAGTCTGATGAAAGATTGGGCAAAACTGAATACATAGAGGTTAATGTAACAGGCCATTAGCATTATGAAATACATTCTAGTTTCTTTAATAACAATAAACATATCATTATTTTTTTTCTTTGGATCACCATAACATGTTTTTTTGTTTACAATACAGTATTCTAAATTAAAATTTGTGCTAACGGTACCTAAGCATTTGCAATAACAATATTATAATATAGTATTACGGTGTGTTATCTACATTTTCAAGGTGGTTTGTCATCTGCATTTATGTAACAAATAGAGATTGAATAACTGAAAAGTAATGTTACAATGTTTGTGATGATAATTCTAAAGTCAACATGAAACTTGGCTTGCAACTATGCACATTCAAAGTTCACGAGTAATTTGATCGCAAATTGTTAAATTATAGATGTTTAGGAAGATGTGTGCCACGCGTAGGCACAGAGAAAACGCTGGCGTAAACAACGACTCGCCACATGTGCCAATACTTCTGACTTCTGTAGCCATCGAGATTATGATAAAGATATAAGTCATGATAACGCATCACAAATAATGGAGTTTATCATATCACGGACCTCCCGCGGTTTAATACTCACCCTCCGGCTAACAAATGTATCGCAGTATCCTTCTGAGACATTTTAGCGCCACAGGAATAATTACATGACTGCAAATTGCGACTGTCTATAAATAAACAAATGCACCGCTTATTATAGCAATGTCCACACTACGCATGAAACACTTGGACTACGTCTAATTATTTAACTGTTCACCTAAATATATATGAAAAGTTTAAAATTGTAAGGGAAATAGAGTAGCAATTTGTGTGATCACAATAATATCGGCAAAAACTTCACAGCACAGCACACAGCACTGTCGTACGTTCGTAGTCTCGTAACAATATGCACACGAACACAGGGTCGGCTCACGTGCACACGGCTCATGTACGCACACTAGTAAAAACATCGAAGACTACGTGACGTCTCGTCTGTCGGCACAGCAACCCAAGCAACTTTGGCATTCGGCGGGTACTCTGCCGGTATTGTTTGATGATAAAAGCGGGAAGTGCCCATCACTTCACGGAATCTTGATAGGATTTCTGCCTAGCTGAGGAGATTTAAATTAAGATATTGAAATCAAATGGATGAAATAGTGAGTTCATACAGGGCAGATCCGTAGATAGTGAAAGATTCTAAATTGAAAATTCCATGGTAATCTACGATAGCGAGAATGTTCATCAGCACTTCGAGAAATATAGCAAACATTTCACTTTATGGTTTCTGCCGGTTATGTTATTGGAACGTAACCGGCAGAAACCATAGTAAAATGTTTGCTATAAAAATAGCTATATATATGTCAAACATGAGTAGTAAATAATAATAATAATTTAACTAATAAATATAATATCAAGTAATCAAGAAACTTGTGTTGATTATTTGCGTGTGTGTGAGAGAGAAGACGCAATTTCTAATGCCGAAAGTTTCGTTATCACTAATTTTCTCATGACAATGTCATAAGTTGTCATGTGTCAGTGTGTCTGACAGAAAATAATTTCACTCACGCAGCTGTTGGTATTATTTGGATTTGGCACTGTTGCATAATTGTGCATTTTAAATATATATCGGCATCGGACAATCGTTTGCCGGCTTTTAAAGTAAACTTTGCATTTTCTTCACTAATTTTCATAATGTTTAACATCCGCCGGCTTGCGCTGTAAGTATCGAATAAAAATGCAGAACTACCTACAAAAATTAAACATATATTTTCACGTGATTGTGAACCACGATTCAGATTGTAAATTCAATTTTCTAGTACACTAGTTATTTGTTTTACGTAGTAAGTGCTTGTTTTCACTATTACCCGCATTATTTCGAGACTGGATGGTCTAATTATGTAAAAGGACATTGCCCCGGTCGCTCGTCCGGCTGCACTGCAGTTAGTTGTCATTGCGTATTATTGATTTGACTTCTTGAATTTTCACAGCAGGACTGTGGGCGCCGCTCGCATGAAGCACACTCTCCCAGAGCTGCCGTATGAGTACAGCGCCTTGGAGCCGGTCATCAGCAGGGAGATCATGAGCCTGCATCACAGCAAGCACCATGCCACATACATAAACAATCTCAATGCTGCTGAAGAGAAGTTGGCTCAGGCACAGGCTAAAGGTTTAACCTCTCACTTTTTCCTATATGAAACCTCAAACGATTTGTATTTTATTGTTGAAATTATAAAAACATTACTACCAGTAATACATTTGTACTCATACACATTCTCATTTGAAACTTTGACAGCAGCAGACACCAACATGGTTATTGCGCTTCTTGGTGTTGTAAAGTTTAATGTAGTAGGTCAAGTGAACCATTCTATTCTATGGCCAACCCTTACACATGCAACTACTTAATCCTTCTGAAACATTTAAGGGGAGATTTTTATTAAATTAAAATAGAAGTTTATTTTTTGGTGGTTTTTAGCATTGTGCTCGGTAATTATTATGATATCGCCTAGAAGTAAATTTTAAGTTTTGGACGTACTATGTTGAGTACATTATTCTGTTGTATCTTTATTAACTGTTTGTCTTGCATAGTGTATTATGTACAATAATTTTTGTATTATATTGTTAGCTTATTATTCTCCATTTTCCAGCCATGTTGTAAAGCCATTTATTTAATATTTTCTCACAATATCAAAAAGGTTTGACAGCAGATTGAGTTTTGTTTGACTATGGACATAAAATTCTAAATTGTTATGACGGTATCTTCAGGTGACATCAGCACAGTCATCAGCCTGGCACCAGGGTTGAAGTTCAATGGTGGTGGTCACATCAACCACACCATTTTCTGGCAGAATCTCTCCCCTAATGGTGGGAAGCCTTCTGCTGCGCTCACACAAGCTGTTGAGAAGTAATTGAAACTGAAAATATCTTTTTGCATTTTTCCATACTTGGCTTTTGCATGTGCTTTCCTGAATTCAGTTTTATTTAAATCAGATTGAAAAAATATCAAATTACCTATTCTGCAAATTTTAAGCAATTCGCATCTGGGTTGCAATCTGTCAAAAGTATGGAAAATTAGGTTTTTATGATAAATTGTGACCAAGTTGTTAATGCAAATATTGCTTTAAATTTTGTAGAATTAGCCTTCAGATATCCTTATCTATGACTGATAACTTTGGTAAAACCAGCCCTCAGTTGTTTTTTATTTGCATGGAATCCATATCATAACTTGTATTGCAATATTTCATTCATTGATAGATGTACAAGCTTTTATGTTGTGTCTCAGAACTGAACAAATCAAATAATTTATTCATATAGAATGTAAGACTTCTATGTACCTAAAGCTTTAAATATGTAATAGTGATTACTATAACATTTATCAGTGTGACTTGAGTTAGTTTGTATTGATAAATGTATTGTTTTGCTTTTTAATATGTGGAAATAACCGCTATACGTCAATGCTTAAGATAACCTGTGTAGTTGTTTGGCAAGTGAACCTATTAATGAGATAAAATCGGGATGTGATACACACCTGATATTAATTACCAATAGTTAATAATATTCCCATAATTGTGTTTTGAATGCAACTAAGCTGAAGCTGAAGCTTTTAAACACCACAGCATAAATGCATCGACATACCCCCCACACCAAGCCACAACTTCAATGTCTTTTTTGTCACATATTTGTGATGTTGGTGTCTATTTGTGAAGTAGATATACATATGTGACAAAGGTGTTCAAAACGTTAATCAAGACCATTCCTTTTTTTTTAATTGATAGATTTGCATATTATGACCTGCTTCTCTACTGCAGTTTGGCAAAAGATTTGTGTATTACCCAGTTATGTAACAAATTTTAACTAAGAAAACAAAAACCAGGATTAGTCTCATTTCAGCAGTTAGTCTATTAGATAGCTGAGATTCCTTCTGCTTGTGCCCTTTGGAGAATAGACAAAAGATAGTCGTCTCTATTCTTTACCAATTGTGGTATGGTACTTAGCATAAATTCTCTTGTTTAACACCATCTCTAAATGACGTCAGTCATCACGTTACAAAACTTCTGGTGTATTGTACTTTGCTTCGCAGTCAACAAGTGTTAATTGAGTAGGCACAGTTTGTAACTTTAGATACTAATTGGAGAAATTGGCAATATCACATGTTTTATGGTTAACTATTTTCCAAGAGTTATTTTATATATTATCGGGTACACTAACAGCAGTAATTACGTAAATACATTGTCTACATGTATGAAACAAAATTAAATATGTGTGCTGGTATGTATAAGTATACCCATATAGGTAGGTACGCAGCTTACACCATATGTACAACTGAGTCTAAAGTAAAAGTAGCGCCTATCTAAAGTGAAAATAATAAGCATAAAACATGCGAAACGAAAAACCGACTTCATTAGAAGAAATAAAAATATATAGGGAACGTGCACGGCGTAGACTATGCCATCTGGTGTTGCAAATCTGAAACTTTTACTTTGCAAATATTTGACCGATACTGCCACCTATAGTATAGGAGGTAGCAACGTTTTCGAGAAAGAATTTTAGGTCAGCTGATTTTGTGATATGTCGTCCTTCTTGCACTTCCGGTTAGAGTCTGGGCTATCTGGCTGGCGGTAGCGGTTGCGTTCATTAGTGCGCATCCTATCTGTCCAGGTAATAATCCTGGATTTTAAAAACATTTTAGAAGTCGTAATTTTTATTTTTTTGTTTTTAAATAAGTCTACCTGACATACTTTTTTTATTGCCAGACATTTTTGACAATGCTAACTATGTGCCATACGCGATAATTTTTTATTTTTTTATAAAAATTTCAAAGTATTTTATAATGTCTGTAATTTTAATATTATGTTATTTAAAGATAAGAAAAACTTAAAATAAATTTGCCAGACATTAATTCGATTGTTAAACCTTGAATTAAAATGAAAAAGTCATGAAAAGTATTGCAGTATTATGCTAGTAGTCCGAGAGAGACAGTTGCAGAATAAGTCGAGAATGAGACAGGGAATCATTACAAAAGTAAATTACATGTCACTGTACATATAATAATAATAATAAGTATTTGGGTATGTCGGAAGCGCTGGGCATCAATGCTACTGACGTGATACAATCGTTGAAGGAGCGCTTCTTTGGCCGCCTGAACAAAGTACTAAATAGTCTTTTATCGGGCGGGTATTGATGTACTTTTTCGGCATACTCAAATGGACTCAGACAGAACTAGACGCCCTCGATAGAAGGGTCCGTTCACTGTTGACTGCAAATCGGATGCGTCACCGACAATCATCGGTAGTGACGCTATATATTCCGCGGAAGTGTGGGGGTCGAGGCTTCTTAAATGCTAACCGCGAGGTATGCAGTCTTAGGGAATACTTCCTAGAAGCCGACGTGGGTATGCGCCGGGATGTCGTCGCAGTGGACAAGGGCTTCACCCTACTCTCCTTGGCTAACAAGAACTGGCGCAAACCTGTAGTACTTACAACAGATGATCGCAGGGAGGTATGGCAGAGCAAGGAGCTTCACGGGTGCATTTATCGGGTCCTACATGGGCCCGAAGTAGACTTTTTAGCGTCTGTAGCCTGGCTACATTTTGGTGACCTCTTCGGGGAAACCGAAGGTTTTATCTGTGCGATTATGGACGAAATTATGAGGACGAACAACTACTGGAAATATATTGTAAAGGACGGTACCGCTGACATGTGTCGGGCATGTCACCGGCCGAGGAATCCATCCACCACATTATTTCCGGTTGTTCTAGTTTGGCTAACGGAGACTATTTGCAAAGGCACAACCTTGTAGCCAGGATTATTCATCAGCAACTTGCTCTTAAATACAATCTTGTCGAATCGGAAGTACCGTACTATGGGTATGTGGCCGACGAAAATGGCAATTGCACATTGTATTGGGATCGGTCTATCATCACTGACAGGACTTTTGTTGCCAATAAGCCTGACATAGTAGTGATAGACTGACTAGAGCGTCGCGCAATGATTGTTGATATAACAAACGAAGTATCTTGACTTAGCTCGCGAGGTTGTCGACTTGTGTGATTTGAACACAGCAGTCATTGTGCCAATAGTCGTGACGACCAGGGCATAATTGCCAAGCGCCTCGACCAAGATCTTAAGATGCTCTCGTTGGGCAGCTGGATCAAGGGCTTAATCCAGCTGCTGTTACCCAGGCGAGAACAATTAGAGATAATATGTCTGATGGACTCACCCGGACGGTGGCATGCCCAACACACGTCCCATTCTTCATAATATGCCTCTGACAGTTGTTCGTTAAGATAACTTCGTCCATAATTGCACACAAAAAAAACCTTCAGTTTCTCCGAAAAGATCACCGAAACGTAGCCAGGCCACGGACGCTGAGGAATCTACATCGGACCCATTAAAGAGCCCGACAGAAGTGTCCGTGAAGCTCGTTGCCTCTCCATATCTCCTTACGATCATCTGTAGTAGGTATCACAGGTTTGTGCCAGTTCTCTTTAGCCATGGATAACGGGGTGAGTCCCTTGTCCACTGTGACCACATCTCGGTGCATACCCACACCGGCTTTGAGAAAATATTCTCTGAGACTGCACATCTCGCGGTTGTAGAGAGTCTTAGCATTTAAAAAGCCTCGACCTCCACACTTCCGCGGGATCACCACCACCGCGATCGTGGGTGATGCATCCGGTTTGCAGTCAGCAGTATGCCGTATGCGGGCTCTCCTATCCAGGGCGTCGAGTTCGGTTTGAGTCCATTTATTATTATTATATGTACAGTGACATGTAATTTACTTTTGTAATGATTCCCTGTCTCATTCTCGACTTATTCTGCAACTGTCTCTCTCGGACTACTAGCATAATACTGCAATACTTTTCATGACTTTTTCATTTTAATTCAAGGTTTAACAATCGAATTAATGTCTGGCAAATTTATTTTAAGTTTTTCTTATCTTTAAATAACATAATATTAAAATTACAGACATTATAAAATACTTTGAAATTTTTATTAAAAAATAAAAAATTATCGCGTATGGCACATAGTTAGCATTGTCAAAAATGTCTGGCAATAAAAAAAGTATGTCAGGTAGACTTATTTAAAAACAAAAAAATAAAAATTACGACTTCTAAAATGTTTTTAAAATCCAGGATTATTACCTGGACAGATAGGATGCGCACTAATGAACGCAACCGCTACCGCCAGCCAGATAGCCCAGACTCTAACCGAAAGTGCAAGAAGGACGACATATCACAAAATCAGCTGACCTAAAATTCTTACTTTTGAAACGTTGCTAGCTCCCGTACCACTATACTTCCTGCACCCTCCGTTTAGGGGAACGTGCACGAAGTAAACTGTGCTATCTAGCGTTGCAAATTTGAAACTTATAACTAAAATATACTTGACATTGACGCGACTGTGCTGCCAGTGTTTCTGCACGTTCCCTATATGAAATAAAGTGTTCGAGTAAATAACTATAGTACAATTTGGGAGCTTTGTACACTCCCGTACCTGCGAAACCGTATTTGTTAACTTATTGAGTGAGACACTGCGTAAATCGGTGTCTGGTTAAAACTGTTGTGAGTTCTGAACATTCGGGAGCAGGGGTGCGTTGAGGTTACGTTATTTGTTCGAAAGTTTCACCGCGGCCTTGCCTTGTCCCGGCTTTAGGAGAAACACGGGTGGGTTTTGTTACTACAAAGCCGTGTGACAATGTCGTGCGTGGCGTGTGCCCGTCCGCATTATCATAGCAAGCTCCGTGACAATGCCACGCAGTGCGATCCGGCAAAATGTCACAAATGTGGACCCACCTTTAGAATAGCAATTTTTAAATTCTTAACTCCTTCCATTTATTTAAGGGACTTCGGATCATGGGATAACATGAAGAATCAGCTTGCAACAGCATCCGTTGGCGTACAGGGCTCCGGATGGGGCTGGTTGGGCTACAACAAACAAGCAAAGAAGCTGCAAATTGCTACATGCTCAAACCAGGATCCTCTTCAAGCAACTACTGGTAATATTATTGTTATTAATTGAAGTTGACTGGTTTCAAAACAATGTAGAGATATCCCATGAAAGTTACGCGTTTCGGGAATCCTCGTCTATCTTCGGAAATACGAACGCATTTTGATAAGATCTAAAACAAAGTGCACCAGTAGAAAACTTAGAAGCTTTATACCTACTGAAGAAACAAAAAATACTGGAACCCATACTTTTTCTGGTTTAACTGTATCTTGGTACCACAATTACATTAATAAGAAAAAAATAATTTGATTGAATCATTGACAAAAGTTGAAGCGTTACTCGATTCCTAATTAATCGCCCTATCCTTTTTATGGTTCTCTACCCAAAGGTCAGGGTGACCGTATTACTAAGGCTCAGCTGGCCGTCCGTCTGTCAAAGGTATCTCATGAACCGTAATACGTAGGCAGTTGCAGTGTGTATTTCTGTTGCCTGCTATAACAACAAATAGGTAATAAAAATATGATGGTACGGAACCCTTCATGCGGGAGTATGACTCGCACTTGCCGGTTTTAACCTGTTCTGTTCCTCTGGGCTTGGCATTTTCCTTAACTTGCGTTTTTCTCGTTCCAGGTCTCGTGCCCCTGTTCGGTATCGACGTCTGGGAGCACGCCTACTACCTGCAGTACAAAAACGTGAGGGCGGACTACGTAAAGGCAATATTCGACGTCGCCAACTGGGGAGATGTCTCGAAGAGATACGAATCTGCACAGTAAAAAATAAAACTTCAATCATCATAATAAAATTTTACTTGGTTGGAACCATCTAGAAAGCTTTAAGTTATGTTACTCATATGTGAAAGTATAAAGCCCTGAATTAGATTCATGTGATGCACTAAAATAAGTTTTAGATATTTTATTTCTTAACTATTGTGTTTTATTTGTCTTCTGACCTTAAATCAATCTATAGATGGAAATAATATGTGACACTGGGATGAATCAGTGGCGTAGGTACTCTCAAGGGGCTGTTGCAAACATTTTTGGGGCCCCTCTTTTTATGCGACTGCAGAAAACCGCCAAAGAGGTATCAAGATCAAGGCAGTACTAGCACGTAATTGTCCCAGCGAGCCACCAAGGGCAGGGCTAAATGAATCGGTTACCTCCACACTGGCAGGAAGGTCCGCACACTTGCTAAAGGTACGTCCAGGCGAATGCCCCGGTTGCGAACTGCACTTGTGCATTTCATGTTCGTACGCAGCCCCTGCGCCGCGCGCCGCTCGCGCACACAAGTTATGCGCCGTACCCGAGCGGCACAGGAGGTGCGCGCGTTCCGCATGCGATGCACCTCAATCGCCCCGCTCGCGTCTCGTCACCAACATACCCGCGTCGAACATCAGAGACCAAATACGTGTTGACATCTTGATATGGAGTGGACGAACGAAAATTGTTTAAGGTTAATTGTAACCACAACATAGTTCACGTGTATGTGCGCATGTGACGCGGCCCACTCGTGCCTTGCTAGGCTTGCACTAGAACGGTGCAAATATAGGCTGTAACCGCACGCGAGCATCACGCGTGCAGTTCACAAGAGGCTCACGAGCGGCGCATCCACCAGGTCTGGACGCACCTTAAGAATGAGAAGAAAGAAGTGTCAACTCATCTATACTAATATTATAAAGCTGAAGAGTTTGTTTGTTTGAACGCGCTAATCTCAGGAACTACTGGTCCGATTTGAAAAAATCTTTCAGTGTTAGATAGCCCGTTTATCGAGGAAGGCTATAGGCTATATATCATCACGCTAAGACCAATAGGAGCGGAGCCGTCATGAAAAATGTGACACAAACGAAGTTGTGCGGACAGCTAGTCATGGATAAGCGAACTCGAAATCAACAGTAATAGGGAATGTATTCGTTATTTATGAGTGCTTCCGTCTACTGCAGCGTTCTGGACTACGATGAGGATTTTCAGCTAGAAAATTAAAGAATAGGTTATTTCTAGGCAAGCGTGCTTCATCGTTGACCACATCGGGTGAAATTGTGGTAAACCGCAAACCTGTCGAAATCTACACTAATATTATAAAGCTGAAGAGTTTGTTTGTTTGTTTGTTTGAACGCGCTAATCTCAGGAACTACTGGTTCGAATTGAAAAATTCTTTTTGGGTTGAATAGACCATTTATCGAGGAAGGCTTTAGGCTATATATCATCACGCTTAAGCCAATAGGAGCGGAGCAGCGATAAAGAATGTTTTAAAATCGGAGATTCCACGGGGACGAAGTCGCGGGCAGCAGCTACTAAAAAATAAGTAATGTGTGATCAAAATTCTAGTAATTGTTTTATGGACTACTATTGCTTCTCAATGAAGGTAGAAATCGAAGTACCTATTCTATACTCCATTCAAAATAAGTTAGACATTGGAACAAAATTGTTTAAAGTCCGTTCAACCGATTTATACTTCTATTCCGTAGGCATAAGGATGGCATTAAACGCAAAAACGTGATTTCAATACCAACTGTATACTGCAGCTACCATGTGTCATGCCACCAACGCTATAGAAGTCAAAATCGGTTGAACGGACTGTAAAAAAGATGTATTTCAATGTCTAATCTTATCGTGAATGGGGTATACGATGACGAGACATCTATGGCGGAATAAACGAGTTTTCTTTCTTTAGACACTTGAATCAAATTCGGGTCATATTCGAGTAATGCTAACAGCTAGTAGCCACTATTTGTTTCAGGATTGGGTATAATAAAAAATAGGCATTAGTTATTTGTTGGTTTATTCTTGGTTCGTAAAAAGAAGAAATTAATAGATACATCAAAAAAGGTCAGAACGAGGCTATAGCGAAAGCCTTCGACAAGGTCTGGCAGTTCTGGCACAACGGACTGATACACAAGTTATAGGTATCAACTGGGTGTGCCAGATCGTCTCGTGCTCATCTTCGAGACTGCCTATTTTTCGAACCGCACCTTTCAGTATCGTATCGAGGGTGCACTTTCGTCTTCCCATCCCATACATGCCGTAGTACTGCAAGGCGGTGTGCTCTCCCCTCTAGTCTTCTCGGTATATACCAGCGATATACCCAAAAGCGCCAAGACGCAACTTGCTCTGTTTGCCAACGACCCGGCCATCTACCGCAGCGGTAGATGGCCTTAGCGTGCTGAACTGCGAGTGGTCATGTACAAATAAAAAATCTGGACGTGGTTTAGTACATAACTGAATTCAAGCACTTGTAACGGAACGTGGTTAAGGCAACTGAACTTTCATTTCGTGTAACGGGTCGCAAATGTCAAACATCTGTCAAATCAGATGATTGTCAGTCTGCTTTGTTGTAATTTGTGGTGAAAAATAAATAAATAAAAATAGTTTTCTGAATCATTGAGAGCAATTAACTTTAATCGCGAGTACCCAAAGTTCTTCCCCTCATATCTGTGGAGAGGTAAGTTCGCATAATCTTTATATTAGCTGTAACTTTAATATAAAAAGAACGGGCGAATAAGCGCGGGGCAGTGTTATTGATTTTTCAGGCTGTAGACGTTACCTACTTAGTTCATGTCTTGAAGTAGTGCGAGTATCGAGAAAGCAGTTTAATAAATAGTTTATCTCTGCGTGTGGTCAGCAACCACGAGAAAGGTACGTGTTCGGCTGATATCTAGTTATTATTGCGAAAATTCTCTCGAAGGTCGATATTTCAGCGTTTTGAAATCGACCAGCAGTTATGCTCAATGCATATCTAGGTTTTACATTATTTGCAGCATCTAACACAGTTTGATGAAGTCTAGTTCATGTTTTGTTATGCTTTTGTTCATGTTATTGCACTTAATTGGTGCACATTTACATTAATTATTTTATCTTGTATATTATCTATAAAACTTACTTTGTTTATAAAACTTCTATATACCTATAATATGGTCCTTTCCATTATTTATCAGGGCATTGTAAATTATCTAGTAGTAACTTATTATATCGGTATGTTGTAATAAAGCATTCACAATTTTAATTTAATTATATTTCAAGCAAAACACAAACGCAGCAGTTTAAACATTGATAGTTGTTCAAATCAAGCATAATATTAGTTGCCATAAATCTATACTAATATTATAAAGAAGAAATATTTTATGTTTCTAATAAATACACTCCGAAACGACTGGACCAATTTTAACCATTTTTTCACCAATGGAAAGCTACATTATCAGTGAACAACATAAGCTATATTTTATCCCCTATTCCCATGGGCACAGGAACTATGCGGGTGAAAGTGCGGGGTGCTGCTAGTATTTTTTTAATGTAAATCTGCAAAATGGGGTGGATTATACAGGGTTTTTTTTATTCAAAAACAAAACAGGATCCTTTTGGAAAGTTGTTATTAAAACAGCCAATACATGTATAATTGGTCAGTGAATATATTTCAAATTATTATGAAATATTGCACACTTGGTGTACAACAGCATCCTTATAAAATAATATAAAACAACTGTGACAAACAACAAATTAATTTTAATAAACAACATACTCACATCTGGGAAACAAGCTTCCTCTTTGTGAGTGGGAGTGGGCCTTAATTTACTAAATGGACACAGTGCAGGTTGGTGGAAGTAACATACCAGTTAATTATTTGTTTCTAGGAAATAACAATTACCTAACAATATTTACTTTCTGTTTTGAATGCAATAGTGAATTAAAACCCAGTAAACAGTACTTAACCCATTACTATTAAAGTAATAAATTAATTATACAATTAAATATTTATTAAGAAAGAAAGAAAGAAAGAAAGAAAACGAGTTTATTTGGCACAATCGAGACACACAAAATACACACCATAAAAACTTAATTCTAAAACAAGAAAAGAAAAACACATACACACACACACACATATATTACATAAATCTATGGAACAACTAAATCCAAATATACATAATCATTCAATTATTTATGCTATTCTCGGTCTGTAGTAGTTTAGATGACTCATAACTACTACCATGAGCAGGTTATAGTATGTCCAATGATGCATTCTTTAACCAGATGTTTAGAATGATTCATGTTAATTAACTCGGCTTACAAGGAATGTTCCCATTCCTGTTTTATAGTAGTTTCATTCAAGCTCAGATATGGTTATTTATCATATTGTAAGTGTGCCTGTTGTAAAGCAACAATGCTTCTTTTTTATATTTTCTGATTAAAAATATAATTAAGGAGTATATAGGTCTGTATAGGTTTAGTATGGCGGTAAAAAGGTTTCATAAACACAACACAAAACATACATAATTGTTAATGTTTCACAAAGGAGTGAAAACACTGACTCCTGTAACACAGGTACCACCTAGCTCAGGAGTCAGGGCTTCAATGGAATATGTATCAACCCATAGTATCAACCTCTTTATGTCAATAAAAACATTATTTTATTTATAAAAATTAAAAGCAGCCAAATATACACACGATGTGACATGACAAACAATAATCATATTATCATACTGTTACTACATGTATTGTATTATATTGTAAATCTATCTGGTTGTTACTACTTAGAAGTTAGGACCGACACTAGTTCAACGCAAAAAATACGACTAATTTCGCCAGAAAACCTGTTTGTCACATGGAAACAAGTAGTTGAGGGCTCGTAGCCAAGTATAACTACTAAGTTATACTTGGCTTATATTTGATAACTGCACAGGTTGGTCTTCAAGATTAAGCGATTGGTCTATGGATGGGTGACCATCCATTAGATACGAAGACTCATCAGCGTTTCGTTAAGCACGTTAATTCTTTAATCCCGTCTGTAATTTTTAGATCTTTGACAGTCTATATGTTATGGGTCAAAGCCAAAACTTTGACACCAGCTACACAGTGACCGGGTTTTGAAAACAAGTAAACTTCAACACCCGAGAAATTGTAGGTGCATTACCATACCACAGACTAAGCTTTTTGTTTTAAAAACCATAACTCAACACAGGGTATAAATAGGAACAGTGTAATAAAATGCTGGGTTACTTGCAGTGTGATAATAACACTGATGAAGAACTACCTAAATACCAAACCAGGGGCCGTATTATGACCTCTTAAAACCATCATGTTTTCGGTGTGAAAAAGAGACGGAGCTATACAGGACGAATAGCACTATCCTTTTCTCACACAGAAAACATGATGGTTTTAAGATGTCATAATACGGCCCCTGGACCTGCCTCAATATGGAAATTACACAATGCATGAATTTAATTATGTGGCAGGTAGGGAGAGGGTTAATATTGCAAGAAATATGCCAGGTACATAGATAGGTCGTACATTAGAATAGGGTGACCATGTTGGAGTGCAATATGGAGTCTCAATTTTTGGAATCGATCGCTAAATTTTTCTGAATAGAAAGACGAAGAGCATAATTTATTTTTGGTCGAGATTATGAGTAGTGTATGACGTTGTTTTATTTTCCTCGGTGGCGAGAGAAGGGTCAAGAAAACCGTGGAATCTACAAAGAAACAGTACCGTCAACGTCGAGGTCAGCAGGACAGTCTAATCATACTTTTGGGGCTGAGCCAGATCTACCAATTAGTTGATAGGTCGACTTGTAAGAAACCTTTCTTGCTCTAGTAAATAATGTTTCTGATTGGCAGAAAGAGATAGCACTAATGTTACAGGATATTGCGTTTCCAGACGAATAGATTTACTGGCAATAGTTCTCGCTCTATAGGATAGCCTATAGGAATGATATTTCCGAAATGAACAGAGAGGTTCGTCATCATCATCATCTACTCTAAATCACGAACATGGCTGAAATGTTTTATGACTCCGTAGTAACTCAATAATTTATAAGGCAATCATATTTTTTGCATACACAACTGCACTGTCTTTAAAAAGTATGGTCTATGGGGCGCCTACCGCTGCGATGGTTTATCGGGATCGGCGCCACACGCGATCCGGCGACGATGGTCGGTGAATGCACTCCAGTAACGGGGAGAGGGGGGCTAATTGAACCCCAAGGCTTTTTGTCTTATGTACTTTGTAGGCGTTAGGAAAAGGATATTGTAATAGGGAAGTTTATTGGGTAAAAAAGGTCCTATTTAATGCGTAAGTTATATTTTCTATGTCAAATCAATAACAAATTACAAAGATAAAAACGAATCAAAGTGGGCGTCTGTTAAGTACGTCACCGGCTTAACTCTTTGTTTATGTGGTAAGAGAAAAAATACGCGTTCGAGATTTTCCAATTGAAGGAATAAAAGTACTGTTTATGAAATCTAAAAATATTTGAATCTTTTTATATCGTAGCGAAATAAGTGAAAAAGCTCAGACGAAAATCAAATAATTTATTTCAATATTAAACCATTTACAAGCAAAGGAAGTTCACAAGGATGAAAGCCGGGCTGACTAGTCTATTTGTAGGTATGCACATTTATATGCGTAAATTATATATATGCATACATTGACATGTACATAGTGTTTGTTGCACGCTTAGGTTGATAGTGTGCCAGTAAAATGACATTGATAGAAACTTTTCCTTTTGTCCGTTTGTAAACCGTGCGAGTAGTACTGTAGGACAGTGCTTTGTTATGTAAAAGCTCACCGCTGAAAGTCTTATCTTGATTTAAATAAAAATAAGCGTTGTAACGAATGAGCAAATTTGTTTTTTTTTTTGGTATAGTATAGATAGGTTAATAGTCCGAGTAATGTTCTTTGGGAAAGAGACGGCTGGAGCGATTTTAATGGGATGTTATAAGGAGAAACACAAGCTACTTTTGAGAAATAAACGTTCTGCTTAAAAAAAACCCATTAAATTGTGAATATAAAGGACGAAGTCGCGGACAACAATAAAAAAACACTTAACTTTTTAGTTTTATTCCTTTAATTGATTGACCATGTTTGACTGCTTCAATAAATGACTAAAGTTAATGTGGTTGCCATAATAAGTATTTTAATTTATTAGGAAGAGTAGGTAAGTAATTAAAATCTGTTGTTATGGAAATAATATTTTCCTTCCTTTCACAAATATTGCAGTACTGTACGGTCAGTACAGTACTGCAATATTTACCTATTGACTTCCTTCAATTTAAAATATGTAAATAGGTAAATCATTAATGAGTTTTAATAACGTTCCTGAAGCCTGGATTTTATATTTGTTTTGACGGATTGATATAAATACTCACTACTCAAATACTTTATCCTCAAGGAATTTCTTTTCAAACATTACACTTCGAGCAAAGATGCCTATGAAAATAATGTTCTTTCTAAACCCTGCCCTGCCCTGGAACGCAAAGGGCACTAGAAGAAACGCGGATGGGAATTAGACTCCTTTCCGCCCCGCCCAGAGCGGAAGAAGTCATTTGATGATTTCCCAAACCCTGACTGCCGGTTTGTGCCTTAAAAGTTTGAACTAAGTTGAACATTTGTCAAACTACTTTAGTCTGAAAATGTAACAAACCTTTTCACTAAAGCACGGTTTGGTCCGTTTCTAGATTATCTATCAATTGGGAAACCTGTCATAACAGTCTGAAAAAGCCCTATTCATACAAAAGAAGAATAAACCATTTAGCCCCAGGCTATGTCATTGGATCATTGATCCTGGCAGACATGATGGCTAGCAATTTTCTAAAGGTTTAACAGACAGGGTCGCCGGTGAATGAACTAAGAATTTACTTCGGAAATTATTATCCTGCCGAGCCTTGCCCCTTCTCTTGGAGAGATTGACATTTCGATCAGTGAAGCTTCATCTGTGGTGGGGGTGTTTTGCTTGTGTTTATTCATTAGTGAAACTATGGAATGGTTGGATGTTGTAGGGACTAAAAATATACAAAAACTTCTTGTATTTTTTGGCTAATATTATTAGTTAGATAATTATAAGTATAATCAATTAAAATTACTCTGGAAATAATCTACCGTAAAAATATATAATTTCGATTTAAATTATAATCGAACCAATCAATCAATGATCATAATTTGAATTGGGCATTGGCGTATCCTGCCAGGGTTGCGAAATTTGTTCGGATGAGTCACCGCGTCCCTGGGACACAAAGGGCATTAGGAGGAGTTTTAGTCATTAATAGTCTGACACTTCCCTCCGCTCCACCCAGAGCGGAAGAAGTCATTTGATGATTTACCATCCCTAAAAAAAGGGAAGTAGAATAAAAGAAGCTAAGGGACTCAAGCCCCATAACAGATTTTTTGGGTAGTCTACAACCTAACGAAGTTATTGAGGAATTATCAAAAAGTAATCCAAGGACGTTTGGTTTGTGTTACTTTAATTTGCTAAAACCTAGCTTCAGCGTGGTCAAGGCTCCTCCAAATAACTACTCTGGAACCGCTAAAAAAATAGGGTATTTCATTGGATTTTTTTTATTATTTTCTCGAAACCTAGATAAAAGACAAGACACAAAAAATACTTGTGATATGATAAACAGAGACAGCACTAGATAACGGTGTGCGTCTCGCTGGTCATCCAGTAGGGTCTCTCTGGTCGAAGCATACCTTCAAAAGCGTGTAATTTTTCTATATTTACGCCGACTTTTTTTTTTTCACAAAACGTACTGTTTAGTAACCATTTTCAAATAATTCCTATGTGTAATAATAGCAATAAAATATTTGACTACCGTTTGAAATCTACATGATTATTTTATTTATTATATATATTTTTTCTTTTTATTAATTCTTGTTGATTTCTGATGGTAATCAAATATCCTATTCCTATTAAATGAAATTATATAAGTATTGTGTGCTTTTACTGTTAGTAGGTTTCTTTATAATATCAATACCTACTCGGACGCGTTCTCCATAATATTCAGCACACAAATGCCCAAAGTTTATACATTATGAGTTTGATGATGACTTCACGGCCGATAAAACAGGCTTTTAACCGTTTAGTCGGTTTATGGCAATCAAAACTTTGACTTACAATAGTTTAATTTGTTTGTTTTGCGTTGGCGGTACAGCCACCCCAGTACTACGCAAATGCTAAAATAGAGTTGTTTTTCAAACAAAAGGTTTCACCTCTGGAGGTATGCGGAACAGAGAGTAAAGTCCCGCAAACCTCCGTTGAAAAGGGAGGATCCTCCGGTCAGACGGGTTGTTATGTCTGGTAGGCAGCTGCCCGATAGATGATTTCGGGCTGTCGTATATGTTCTAATCGCGCGGAGAACTTTGATTGCGCGATGCAGGATTAGTTCTTATGTGACGCCATAGATGTCGCTACACACCTACTGGGACAAATTTATCTCGAAAAGAACTTCCAAGCGAAGTGGTTGACGTTTCGAGAGGCTGGATTATGTAATTTTGAGGTTCAATAAGTGCTGGTTCTCACATGAGTACACATAGTACATTCTAATGAATACTAATCAGTTAATTTAAACACGTTCCCAATGGTTTTAAACTATTTACAGGCAGGAGTAACAACAAATCTCTATTAAACTAACTAAAAAACAAATACGAAATGTGCTCATGTTTTAATTAAATGTACAAGTTAATTAACACAAGTTACAACCGTTAATTAAAGTTCAACTTGACGAGTGCGGGTCCTGGGGAATATGAGTTGTGAAAATAAAAGTTAGAATTCGAGCGAAATTTTATATCCTTTGCAATGCATTTCTGCGTTTTAATATTTATGGGTGAGTGTGACTGTGTACTTTTATGTCCTCTTAACACCGCGTCTTTATTCTCCTTAAGGGTCGTTTCGCCAAATTAATCAAGTCCTTTGTATTAGGGGCTAGGCCATTACCATCAATTGGTCGCATATCTAGACTCTGGGTAGCTACTATGAAATTCCAGAGGGCCATTGACTTCATAATTAAGAGATTTCTTATTTTTATTTAAGTACCCTGCTGGACCTTGTACCGCCATGTAGCGGCATCAATGATGCCACAAGAAAAACGAACGGATCAGAATTGTACTGCAACAAAAAGAACCGCTAGGTACCTACTCCATCTATCCCGTCAGTGGCAAACTAATAGGGATGTTTCCTGAGTAAAAATTATATCATTATGTTTAGTCCGTCAGTTAGATTATAGAAAAATATTGAACACGTATTTTTTCCTTTATCAAATCTATAAAAACTGACGAAGATAAATAGCATCATAGATCAGGAGTGGGAGCGTGTGACCTCACGGCTAGTTAAAAATTGTAGCGAGTGGTGACGTCACACGAGTTTTCAACGCACTGTATCGTCTTCATTTTTTGTTTACGTGAAAAAAGAAAAAATACGTGTCCAATATTTATCTGACGGACTAATCAGATTTTTTTAGTCAACTACCCTATTTAATGGAATTTTGCATCGTGGTGTTAGAGTTTTCTATGTGATTGTACATGTACAACAAGCCCGGTTATCAACTATCGGGCAGTTGCCCACCAGACACGAAAATCGTCCGATCGGAGGATCCTTTGTTTTCAATGGAAGTTAGCGGAACTTTACACCCTGTTGCGCATTCCTCTATAGCCATATCGACCGGTCTTGTACTTCTTGCATCTAACGGACTCCTGCGGTACTCAAGTCATTAAACAAATCAAAAGTCAGTTATATAAATTAGCCTGAGATTCAGCACTTTTCCAAAGTCAAATATTACATGAAGACAGTTCCCCAAAAAGCTCGTCACAGCAACACTTCGTCTTTTCAGTTGGAAGAACTAAAGATATTCTTTGAAGTCCTCTTAATTAATAGTTTTATATTTTTGATAGCTGTTCTTATCTATCTATGTGCCCTACATGGACCGTTGCCATAAAATCTCAACTCGTTATACGAGAGATATGTTTTCGCCATCACAATAACGCCATTGTAGGACAGGACGCTTTGTCGCGGGTCTTCAGTGGGAAATAAATGAGTTTTCTCTCATATTTCATTATGTAGGTACCACTACGTCGCAGTCATATCGCGTGACAATACAAAGTGAGTGTCGGGAGGAATATTTTCACTAATATTGGTCTATGATTTTCACGACGCCTGTAGTGAAGGAGATAGGCAGAGAAGTCCGGCTCCGAACAAAGTGTGTATATGATCGAAAAGTAACATGCAAAATAAAAGATGTTCTGCTTTAAAAAATCCATAACATTGGTCAAAAAGCTGCCTTGACAAACAAAACGTATATAAAGCTTTTTAAACTACTAGCACCGCCCCGCGGTTTTACCCGCGTGGTTCCCGTTCCCGTGGGAATACGGAGATAAAATATAGGCTATGTTACTCAGGGTGAATGTAGCTTTCTAATGGTGAAATAATTTTTGAAATCGGTCCTGAAGTTTTTGAGTTTATTCGAATACATACAAAAATACGAATTTTTCCTCTTTATAATGTTAGTATAGAAGTATAGATATGCGTTCATATTGCCTATTTCTTACTTATCTTTTCAATATTGCTGAAAGTGGCATTTGCACTGATAGTTCGATAGTTTTGATAACATACATATGTAGCTAGAAGCTCAAAGACACAAATAGTCTTTAGGTACCCCTTAACTTTTTCATAAATAGGTATTCTGATGAGAGGAGCTCGTGGCTAAATAATAGGAACGGTACGGATCGATCTTCAAGGTTAAGCAACACTTTTCGAGGTTGGGTGACCATCTTAACATACCGAGATTCCACCGTGGCTCGGAAAGCACTTTAAGCCGTTGGTCCCGGCGGCCATTTGTAGATCATTAGGAGTCGTTACGGATTGTCAGAAGCCAGAAAAATCTGCCACCAGTCTTGTCGTGTTACCCAGTTAATGGGTTATGGAGGTCTGGTAGGCAGCCGCTCCATGTAAAATACTGGTATTCAGTTGAATCCTAATATTCAATTTGACTGGGAGCCGACCCCAATATAATTGGGAAAATGCAAGATAGATGATTTTGGTACAACAAAAATGATGTCTAGAACGTGACCAAACGTTTAGAACAAAAGCTAAAATATATTTCCATTTAGTTTTAGGTATACCTGTCGTAATATTTTAGATTCTTCTATTTTTCTTGGTTGTTGCTACAAACCAACAGTATTAATTATATTTTACCAACGAATGCAGTAATGTCTGTGAAATACCGTAGTGAGTTATGACACTCGTTTTTCGTGATTATCTTTTGCGTGTATGTCTGGGTTTCATAGTTACTTCTATGTAATAGTTGTAGATACTTTAGGTCGTTAAAAAGAGGCAGACAAAGCACTTACGGGCAGGATCGTGCTGCTTGCGTGGTTTCCCACGGTGGTTAAATATAGACTGACTACAGACACGTAGTTATTTGGCTAGGTGGATAGACATATAATAAGGTTGCCATCATCGAAATCACCGACGCCGGGCAAAATCTTTAAAACCCCGGACATTTGAGTGAAATTGATTTTTTTCCCCGGACAGACCCGAAAAAAAGCCTTATAAACAAAGAAAAAGGATAAACGTTTATTTTTTTAATAATCTGTTAGAGCGTGTTTGCAATATAAACTAGAGTGCCAGCTACGAGTATTTTGCTGATTTACGAGTAGATCGTATTCCGCTTACGATTACGAATGAATTATTGCATACCTAACTAAGTATTGTTTTAATTTGTTGCTTATCTTCCGAATTTTCAATCAATGGAGGATTCCTAGACACAAAAAATGTCCGGGTAATACCAGGACACCTTTGAAAACCCCGCCCGGACGCTCCCCGGACGCCCTCCAAACTAGGACAAATCCGGGGAAACCCGGACGGATGGCAACCCTAGATAGACATAGTTGTTAATGGCTTTACAGAATGTGAGGTATTTAACGATGATGTGGATAATAGCGAAGGGGATAGCGAGCTCAAAAGAGTTAAATAAAGTTGCACTTAGAGAGAGCTAATATGGAGTAGGTATGTGAAGTTTGTTTGTAGTCGTTTTTTCCTATCCATATGTGGAAAAGGCGTTAGTTGATGTTTGTATGTATAGATAGATACACTAGTGGAGAATCAAGAAAAGTAAAGCAGACCTTTATATTAAAACTAGCGCTTTGCCCGCGACTTCGTCTGTGCAGATTTAGTACAAAGAATTTCCACCCCCGTTTTACCTCCTTAGGGGTGGAGTTTCGTGAAATCCGTTCTTAGCAGATGTCTACACCCTATAAGGAACCTACCTGCCTAATTTTAAGTTTGTAGGTGTTATAGTTTCTGAGATTTCGTGATTAATCAGTGAGTGGTATTTCGATTTTATATATATACACTAGCAGCGCCTCGCGGTTTCACCCGCGTAGTTCCCGTTCCCGTGGGAATATTGAGATAAAATATAGCCTATGTCTCCCGGGGATAGTTTGATTATCCCGGGGATTAGATAGCTTCCCAACAGTGAACGATTTTTTCAAATCGGCCCAGTAGTTTTTGAGTTTATTCGTTACATACAAAAATACAAATCTTTCCTCTTTATAATATTAGTATAGGTATGTAAATTAGAAAGAGAGCGAGGGAGACGATGTCGTGGTCATAGGTGAGTTGCACTTACACAAAGTGTTCTCAAAGTATTAGGCTTGCTTTGTGTTAGTATAATTGGTTTCAGGAAAAGTTTACCTATTTCTGAATTATGTTACGCTACAGTATTTTGTGGAACTTTCATTGTTCTTGAGTACAATAGGCTTTGGTCCTTGTATCTCTTAATACCGATACCAAAACTGAACATTAACAGAGGTCAATCCTGAGATTGTAAAGATTAATTATTACATGTTACTACATCGATCATAAAAAGTAACAGAAACCAAAATGTCGTTCGACATTAAATTGAAATCTTTGTACAAACGGAAATCCATTTCTTACGCCAGTGTTGCCGACTGAGGAAATATTAATTGAATCCCGTTAAGCGGGTTGCAATAAAACATAACGTACAGACGTGTGCCGTCCGTGGGAGCTCCTTGTGGGGTGGTGCACCTCGTAAAACGGGGTTTTAAAAGAGTGCACCCGGTTTTAAACGAGCCTCCCGCCTACTCCATCCTGCTTGAAATATTCCGGTGTACGAACTTTGAACTGAAAGTCTGAAGTATTTCAGACTATTTGTTACGCCAAAAAAAGGGGAACTTTCAAATATGTTTTCGTTTCCGAGAGTTCTTTGTACGAAATTCGTAGTGCATTTCATTTCGCTAAATCGGTTTCCGTGAAAGCTGGAAAATTCGAGGCTCGCAGCTTCATTCAGAAGCACAGCGCTGGATGATAGGTTTTGACTGGATATTCGTTCATTTATGAATTTAAATACGTGTAGGCAGATATTTTTAGGGTTCCGACCTCTGTATAAAAAAACCTTTATAGGATCACTCAGTTGTCTGTCTGTGTGTCTGTCTCTCACAGCTGGTTTTCTCCGAATCTACTCGAATGATTCAGTCGAAAGTTGTTGTTTGCTGTTGAATTTGTTCTGTGATCCAAAAACGATAACGAGAAAAATTTCTTTTGAAAATGGGGCACATTTAGGGGGGGGGGGAATTAGGAAGTAAAAAAATACTATTTCCAACTGTACCGTGTGACACGTCATACGAAAGAGCTCATTATATGTATATGTAGATCTAAAAAGTTTTTTTTTATAATTTTAAAACATTCCATTCAGAAGTAATTAAAGAAAATAATTGAACATTGACCATTCCGATCCTTACGATCGGCGAGACATAGATGGGTTGGTATCTTGACATATACGTTACAGGAAAATCTATGAGTAATCTTTGATTATAAAGCAATATGTTATAAATATATTATTCGTTCGGAACCCTTTGGGCCCGAGTCCGATTCGTCTTTGGCCGGTTTTTTCTTTTTCACCAGTTAACTAACTGCACGAGTAAAACTGTCGTTCGTTATATATTTTAGGATCTTTTTCATTTAGAAACCAGCGTTTAGCTTTGATTGTAAGTTGCAGAAAACATAATAATTATGTACCTTAACATGTATTTAAAATTAAATGTAAAATTTCATTATCTTCCTTGTATTTTAGATGCCGTTATTCCGAATAAATAAATGCAAATACATTTATTGCTTCTGATTGAGCCTTTCGTTCGAGCCAGTGAAATTAAAAACAAAAAAAACATTTAGCTGGTTCGCTTCCCGGTACGGACTGGCGATTATTTAAAATTCTTTGAATGCAGTACGTATTGTTTTTAAAATAAAAAATGAAGTCTCCATTCAGTATTTTTTCCATCTACAGTATTTGAGGTACCTACTTTCCCTCCATATGGCAAAGTCGAGGGGCGCCTTTTAAAAAAGCGTAAGCACTTTTGCGACTCAAATTCACTTTTTATATAAAATATTCTGAGACATTTAAATGCAGACTCCAGTCTGTGAATTTAAAAATAGATTCATTTGAAATAGTTTGCATTTTAGCATATTTTGGTTTTGACTATTCTTCATTTTCAAATATAACTTTTTAAGTGGCGTTTCAGATTCGTCGACTCCAAAGACAAACAATCCATAATCTTTGCTAATTTTACAATCAGATTGCTTAGACAATATTATACAAAGTTAACTCGTCTGAAGTCAGACTTTGTTTCTCATCGTAATCCTCTTGTTTCGCTTCGTGGTTTTCCGAATTTTCTATAACAATAACATAATGTTTGTCGAAGAAAAGAAATGTTTATATTCGAGCTTTATTTAATTTATCTGTTTGAGAGCTTTTACTAGCTTATGTTCTGCAGAACGTTTGTTTACTTAACAACGAAAGGATCGCCGTCGGGTATGTGTTGTATTACTTTGAATTACAGAAAACCATAGAATACGGAACGTTTTGCCTGCTACTAGATATGTCATCTATACATATAATAAAATCGTAGACTTACCGTGTCTGTACATTGAATATTTATTCATAAAATAAAAGAGAATCGTTAAGAAAAAGATATAGAATACAAATGTCTGTTTATTTGTATGTTTGTGAAAGCATCACGCAAAACCACTGATTGGATTTGAAAACTAGGTACTTTAAAATAAAAACTGCTATCCTGAATTTTATTCAACATTTATTTCATCAAAAGATATTCAATTTCTAAGTTTAGTAAGAAACCTTTAGAGTACTAAGCGTCGCGTTGAGTGTGTCCTGCACGTATCATGTAAAAAGTACAAAACTATATTACCTATAGATTTTTTTATATACAAGACAGTTGCGTTACTATAAAAACATACGAGAACACTTTCAAGAAGAAATTAGTTCTCATAACGGAATGCAGAACCTATTGAAAAAAAAATGCATAAAAATTCTATACTAATATTATATTTTATGTTTGGTTGTACTCGTTAATCTCAGGAACGCCTGCTTCGAATTGTTTCGAAATCGTTGCGACCAACAGGAGCGGAGCATTAATGAAAAATGTTGCAAAAAGTTCTTTTTTTCACTCTTATGTGACGCAGTTGAATTAGTTGTGTGGGTCGTCTAGTTCCTAATAATAATCATGACCGCGTAGCTATGCTGAGAACAAGTTTCTACTGCCATAGTCAGAATAAGGATGATTCAGGTATAAAAAAAATCTATCTCTTCCGTCAGTTAGATTAGGTTTCGAAAACATGTTGGGCAGGTTTTATTGGTTCATAATGTGATTAAAATTGACAAAGATAAAGCGCACCAAGTTCAGGAATGGGTGCTTGTTACGTCACTTGTGTTTTACACAAAGTAGTTTTACAAAATCGTTACGTCATGCAAAATTTTCAGCGCCATCAATTGTCTTCATTTTTAACTGACTTCCAAAAAAGGAAGAGGTTCTCAAGTCAACTGTATTTTTGTTTTGTGTATGTTACTTCATAACTTTTTATTGGGTGTTCCGATTTTGATTATTCTTTTTATATTCAAAAGCTTGTCCCGTGATCCCATTTAAAGACAGATCTAACGACGAGTATTTGAGTTATCTCTAATAACGTTGTGTGTGTTTTTGTTTACGTGTCCAATATTTTTTGCTTATCTAACTGATACACTAAATAGATGTTTTAAGGAATCTATCTACCCTATCTCTAAGAATAAATGGTAAGCTAAATGGTGACACTCACTGCATGCTTGGTTTGTATTTCAAGTTTTGATAATGCCGGTTCTAGCAATGGCCGCCGAGGCATCTCGGAGCTCTGTGGTGCTCAGAATTACAGAATACCCTTCTCGAAAATGGGATCTGCCGTAATAATATTCAGCCTTTTCACGGTAACCTGAATATACAAACTGCGAGGAAACTTGGTTTCATCACTCAATAGTGATCTGTATTTTATATGTAGGTACATTGGGCATTGTTCATTTTACTTGGTCGGTTGGGAAAGGCTTCTAAAATAGTTATTTTATTTTAATATTCAAAGTAAAATCCTCTAATGATAGTTATTCTTACGTATGCGTCTTATTGATTTACAATATAAACAGTTCAGTCTATTTTGATACAACATAAATGAAAGGTGTTTTGGAACCAATGCTGTTCAGTTTGATTCCATAAAATAAGAAGTTAAAAAACTAAATAAGTGTTGATGTAATTTAACACTGTCCGTTCCATTTACTTTGATACAAAAATACATGACGTCAAAGTAATAAGCAGCTATTGTATCTACATATCGAGTTAATGCCAAAACAGTAGCTATTCACAAAATTTAGAGAAACAGTCATTCGCAATATTGTACAGACATAGGTACATTAGTAAGCTTGTCACAAACACTAACTAGGTCACCCGCTGTACAATTTAGGGTTCTCTACTTAAATATCGTCCATCTGAATTGTTAGTGAGGCTGTAAGATTTTCTTGTATGTTTGTTTGTGTAGTATAAGTTTTCAATTTTAATTTTTGGGGTGCTAACGCATGAAATATCCCATTATTATTATAATTCAGCATTTGAGGTGTTACACAAAATTGTTTCCTCCGAAGTTCGAAGGGTGTTGTAGCTGTTTGAACTAGATGTCAAGTTATTTCATTATGTATGTGAATTTTAAACATGGGTGCGAAGGACATACAACATTATAAAGCTCATGTCTGCGAATTCGACCGACTGTTATAACCTGACCGAGAGTATATGTTTCTGGCACTCGAAATATTAGTTGTAATAGTATGAGTACTTATACAGGTTTTCTTTTACAAACGAAAACATCATATATTTATAATATTCTTTTATATTAGATACATATGTAAATACTGTAATATGCGTACTTTAAGCCCCGTGAGTACTAAATCAAACCTTGCCTTAGATTATTTTTTAAATTCAACTCACTGCAGTTCTATTCTTACATCTTTCACAACATTCTCTTGTACTTACGTCGCCTCAAACATCTTAATTAAAAATATATAGTTGGCTGTAAGTAAACGAGCCCACTTCATTATCTCAGTCATTAGACGCTCGTGACAAGTGCGCGAGGGTCGTCGGTGGCCGGCGGACACTTGATGCAAATTTAACTACCCCACCGACGACGTTAGGCCTTAATTGAACGAGCTTGTCTTGCAACAAATATATTGTCGCTTAAGCATTATGATGTTACCGACAAAATGGCTTAAATATTATCATACTGGAAATTCACAGCAGCATTTTGACGTAAAATTGCTGAATTTTGCACCTAGGTTGCATCCGTCAGTTAGATTTATCGAAAAACATTGGATACGTATTATTTGATTTATCAAATCTAAAAAAAAATGGCGTAGATAAAAAGCATAAAGATCAGGAGTGGGGGCTTGTGACGTCACGTCGTGGTATAAATTGTAGCGAGTTCTAACGACACACGAGTATTCAACGCACTGTGTTGTCTTCTTAGTCAACTACCCTATTTTCAAGACATGCTTAAAAAAATGCACACTCCGCCCACGAGAGAGGTGTCTTCCTACATCTTTGCAGACTTAATAAAGGTTCTCTTCATTAAAGCTGAAGTCGACGCTACCAAAAAGTCTCCATTGAACAAAGCTCATTTTAATTTAGCTTTGACCCCTCAAAATAATTTATGACGGAAAAAATCTCGCTCGAAACTCTACCCAGAGATATTATAATTTCTTCCTTCAGCATCGTTAGTGTAAAATATTGCAGCTAGTTATATTAAAGCTAAGCGGATTTCTGAGGGATTACGAGATTATTTAATTAATTAGTTCTCGCTCCTTTTAAGTCAAGGTCTGTACGGTGCGTCATATTGTTTCATGTGAGAAGTAGGTCACACAGAACCGATGTTCAATGTTTAGTTTCTTAGATTATAGTGTTCTTTGAATAGCAGAAGCTATTGTTGAGTCGAAATATGAATAGACATACTCGGATTTAGTTGTATCCTATTCGCTTGTCATTTCCATTTCACCTTGAGTCTTGAAAACATTATTGTGGCAGGTTAGCGAATGCCAAAAATGTTATATAATGCAGATAATCGATACCTTATAAAGTAGTAAGTACTTACCTACTTAGAATATTTTATCATGCGTGGTTTACTAAACGTAACGCGAAGTAAAGCGGTTTTCGTCGGGTAGTAAAGGTAGTACTTTTCTCCGAGGTAGCTGTCGGCAGTGCTAAGTACTAACCGTGTTATTCATATTCACGGCGCATTACTCTGGGCGCCTGGTAGGCGTGTAATTCTTCTCGACGCGTGTTATCAAATTTCCATTACTTGTACTCACCTAATATTCTACCTACGTCGTCTTCTCTTAAAAACTTCACCGGACGTGCGGTTCTGTTTTCGTATTTATTACTGAGTGGCCTTTCGTTCGATGTAATTTCGACTTTATGACTATGAGATAGGGCCGCTTTTAAACTAATTCGTTGTTTGAAAGTCTGAGGTGTCGTTTTGGGAGCTTACTCGGGTCGCGTTATTAGAGTCTTGTCCTTCTTTATTGGAATATACGAGGGGCTCGATGCCTCCCTCCCTCCCGCGCCTCTTACCCCGCGCACCTATCCTGCCATTGAGGAGCGGTGGTCTGGCAAGGCCAATGCCTGACTGGCAGCACAGGGGATGCGTTCTACATCCTTGGATTAAGTAATTGCGTCATTTTGGTTTCCACCTTCATTATAAATGTCTGGATGATCCGGATTGTCGGCGCCATTATAATCAGTGACTTTGGCTGGATATAATTTGGTTAACAAATTCGATTTGACTATGTTGATAACGTGATTACGCCCTAGTAGTTTTGCGGCCCTAAGATATTCAGTATTTGGTTTTAGTATACACAAAATGTTAGATCAGTTAGCGACTGTTTATTCTTAGCCTATTTTCGATACTCTTTTGTCTTAGTTTATGGGAATATTTTTTATTAGTCACATTCTTCTGAAGAGACTATAAAGTTTTATATCTTTGTGGGTACAATAAACAGTTTTATCTAAATCACTTTGTTATCTTCAGGATACAAAATAATAATTTTATATTTTGATATACGAGTGAGACAGATATTTTAAAATGGCGGACTGACTTATCTTATTCGTTTCGCGTAGCGGTTCGTAGCCGGTTGTATGAAAGCTGCCGTAGCGGTGTAGCAGCTTCGTAGCGGTGCTACGGGGCGCCTACGAGCGATACTCTGCTTTGTTCCACTGGACTTTTATTGAGATGACATTATATTTTAGATGGAGATAAAACTACGGCTTGTAGTAAAGCCTGAGTACCCATTGTACTCATTTTTAAGCGATCCGTCAAAAAAGCCTCAATTTCCATACATTTTGAACAGATTGCGACTGACATGCGAATGCGAATGTTGCTTAAAAATTGGGAATTATGAACCGGGCGAATAATATATAATATATGAATGACTGTTAATTAGATACTGTAATATTAAACCGAGCGGCGTTCAATTATGTTTGCGAAAAATTAACTAGCGATAATGATTGATGATTAAAATTCGTAAAATTAGCTTCTAGCTATTAACAACAGTTGAATCTAAGCTAGCAACTAAAATTCCAAGTGTAATAATACTATATTGGGCAACATAGGGCACAGGAAGCTTAGGGCACCCCGACACGGACACTTTAGATTCCTTTAAACCCTGCAGACATAATAAATAGGAGCCCAGCACATCGGTGTGTTACAGTTTTTCTCTTCTTATTATAAAAATAAACAAGCAAGTCACCAAATCAAGTTTTATTATTACAATAATACCATCCTACACACTGTAGACGAGTTGGGAGGTAGGAAAACCTCACATCTTGTGACCCAGCGTCACATTGGCTCTCCGACGGCCAATCTCGTCACATCGTCGCGTGTCGTCGCGTCTTCGAGGTTAGAGTGTTGAAATTGATTGTTTTTTGAATTTAGAATTCCGTGTATAATAATACTGATCGATTTTGTGCTACAAATTATTCAAAAATAAGTTGTACCACAAAATCGTATTTTAAGTCGCCGTTTTTATTTTTTTTTGCCCTCAGTATTTTTGACATCCTTAGTGTGATTTTAATTGAAATCGGTCCTCTGTGCCGCGAGCCATCGACTATTCCGTCATGGACTATACTCTTATAATAAGTCGTCAACAAGCATCATACCTGCTAATCTACTATGTACTTGCAATAATAACCCGTAGGTAATACTTTAAAGTCACGTTCCTACATAGCAACGTACATAGTAAGTCCGGTCAGCAAACTTCGCCTTTTCCAGGCGCCAACATTTTCATTGCATAGTACGTACTTAGTTCAAACACTCCTGCCTCCCTCCTATATTTTATTTACCGCTAATCCGGGTCACGTACGCAGCGTGTTGCAGCAACGTGCTCGCTAACAACTGTAAAACGTTGCAGTAACACTGTTGCACTTTAGCAAAATCGCGATTTTCTCATTACTTTTTATGGGAGTTTTCTTTGGTGTGGAGAATTCTTTATGGTGTTAGCGTCTTTTCATGCGGTGGTCGGGTAAATTGTTGTGGTACGTGTAAATGTGGATGCTTTCATACTTGCTTACCCTCATACACTTCGCTTCCGGGAGGGTGCAAACCTGCAACGCGTGAATGGAAATTATGTGCAAAAATTGGCTAGGTTAAGGCTGGTAGATGTTTATGCCCGGTTTCTGAGGTACTTTATATGACGTTTATCTGTTCGTTAACCACTAACCAACCAATGGCGTTATGACAGTTAATAGACAGTCAAAGGACCGATAGATTACTTCAGACACAAGGAATTATTGTTCAAAATTAACAAACTGCGACCGAATTAATACGAGCATTTTAGGATTTGGCATTCTGTAGTTTATGTCTACCCTCTTGAACTCCAGTCATGAGTTTATGTATGAGTTTCGAATGATGGTAGAACACAGCAATAGGGAGATCTAGTATATCTATTTGTAAGCTGGTTATTCATGGCTCTGGAAAAGCTTATATGTACTTCCAATATTAAATTCTCTTTACCGAAGCCAGTACTTGAATAAGGAAGGTTAAGTACCTTTAGTAAGTAGGTCTGGCCTTACCGTTGTGTTTCTGTTGTTTTGTTTCAAAAGCATATTATATTCTAGGTACTCTTATTCATTCGATTAGCATTAGACTATCATTTATGGATTTTCCCAACATTTCTGCAAATCCTTTGTGCTGTTTTGACACAAAAGTGATCATAGGATCTAATTTGAAATTAATATAATATAGGAATACAGAACCCGTCGATATGGCAATGCAGCAGTGGCATAATCAGCCTTTTAACGTTCCCACTCCTGGGACACAGGCCTCCTCTCTAGGAGAGGCAGATGCAGCAGTGCATTTTAGACGATTCGTCTAAAAAGATGACGAAGTACAAGTACAATTGCGTATTGACATATACATTTCTTGTTTCAGATGTCACCAGCCTAATAAGGCAAGTTCTTCACTAAGGTAAGTACAATAAACAAAAATAGATTACCTTAAAAAGGTTTAAATCTACCAGTGACGTGTGGGCCTAATTTGAAAAGAGCTCTAAATCCTCTTTAGAACATCACCGAGGGCTTTTATTCTTTTTAGGTCTATTAAGTTGATTAATGTTTCATTATTTTGAGTGAAGCCTAAGGCTTGTATGGTAATTTTTATGGAAGTTTTTATTAGCTCGTCCGTTTGATAGGTACTTCTTTTATGAGATATCGTTGGTTTTCTGATTGATTGGGCTTCTTCATCCGGAGTACTTTGAATATTTCTGTAGGCAATGTATGTAGATAGATAAATGGAATACGATTTATTGTATGTACCATCATTTTAATTCAGCTCATTAACAAAACCATGAATAAGTCAAGGACAAACGCGGTCTTATTTGTGATAGCGATAAGTTTTTGATGAACGATGAAAGAAATTATAATTTGACAACAATAAATTGAAGAGCGGCAGTCTTGTAGGGAGTTTTGAAATATGTATGCATATGTGAATAAATGAATTTATAGCAATATAGATGCCGCTGCAAATGATTACTTTTTTGCTTGAATGTAGGTCACACGGCCGAGATAATTTGTTCCACGTCACACTGTAAAACGTCAGTTCGTTGAGTTCCTTAAAGTTTTAAGTTTGAGCTACACGATAACTGACAAATGCTTGCACTGTTTGGACAGGTCCACTCAAATTTGTGTGGTACTTCCCTCAAAAGACCAGACACCAACCTACATGGTTCTCATATAATTTGACCAGTACAATTGTATGGACTTCAAAAGAGCCTTTGACCTCTGAGTTGGTTTCGGTGTTCCTTCTCAAGGTAGTCAGCTAGGAAATACCGACCTCATCTAGTTTATAACGGCCAAAAATGATTGGTAAAAGTTTTTTTTAAAACCTACTTACAAAATAAATATAATTATCATTATATGCGATGAGAGATAACCATAATCCTTATCATAATATCACCGTCAATCGTTGATGGTTTACTTTTAACCAACCTCCATACAAGACGTCTTTGGTCGGATTTCTGAATAGACTAATTTGAGTTAAGAAAGTGTCACACGGTTTTCAGACAAATATTCGCCTTCCAATGCTTAAATCTTAGATTTCTTCTGTCTTGTATCCCACCATCATTAATTAAAGATTTTGACACAACTTCTATCTTCTCTTCTAACCCACTTTAGTACAACTAGCAATATGATATCCTAAATTCATATTACAACAGACAAGCATATTATTAGCTCATAACTTAGTTCTTAGACAGTGACAGTTCCCAACTTGTCGCTATGTTAAGGTAATTCATGCCTGTCACATAATTGCACGTCTGTCTTGTTTCTAACCCAGATTATGTTAACACAACGTAATGGATTAGTTTATATTACTGTCATGTGACGTTATATGTATATAGTATGTTCTTCAATGACGTTATAGTTATGACGGTATGATTATGTTAGTTAGTGGGTCTACTAAACTTGGTACTAAATTGGCGTATAATCCTGAGAGTCCTTTAGAAGGTTTAAAGAAAGAAGGAAAGAAAGAAACATTTTTTTATTTGGGACTCGCACAGAAAAAACAACAAAGTCAAGTGATTAAAATTAAGATTAACACTAATAAACATAAAAACGGAAGTGGTCTAAACTTTTGTTGGCAATTCATCTGAAGCGGTTTAAACCAAATTGTTGGTGTTTATTTATTGTTACCGAGTGAACAAGATTTCATCTTCTAGAGTGGACAATTACAGAAATGGAATAAGTTTATTACTCAGATAATACTGTAAGCAATTAGCAGATGTATAGGGTTGCCACGAGTTGGGACGTCACGTAAAATAGTGACTTTCGACTAGGATACATAGTACCTACTAGTAGTTAGTGGGTTAGGACCTACTCTTTTCTGTTCTTTTTTCTTTTTTTAAAAAAACGTTGCCCCACACTAGGAATTTCTCCTGTATCGTGGGTGCGTTTACAAACATATAAATTCACATACACAAACAGCCAGACCCGAACAACTATCTGCAGGCCATACAAATATTTGTTCCGTGCGGGAATCGAACCCGCGGCACGCAGCGCAGCAGCCAATCGCTCAACCACTGCGCCAACCGTGTCGTACTGACATCAAACTACTTCTTCCGCTCTGGGTGGAGCGGAAGGGAGTGTCAGTCTCTTACTTATTAAAACCCATCCCCGTTCTTCTTAATGCCTTTTGCGTTCCAGGGCCGCGGTGACCATTCGAAAAATTTCCTCAACAACAAATTGCGCAATAAGACCCTAGAACTAGACATCTGCATATTGGAGGACTACACCTCGGTATACATTCATAAACGAATGCTTATTTCCATGGACCCTCTGCCTACCATGGTAGAAACTGCAGAAAGTCACCTGATACGATTTTTAATACTTCTTTGCTTTGTCTACGTTCATATAAAAGAATGCCAATTCTCGTACTTAAATAGGGTTGAAATTCAAGTAGCAATATTATTTCAGCGACAATCAATATTTAGAAATTAGAGGCGATTGTCGAAATTGCGATGCAGACGCGAACGCTCTTAAACTGTCTAAAAATACTAGGACTGCCATAATAAAGAGTATTCTACTATATTCTATTATATTCTGATCAGACACGATCCGTACCTATGTACATATTATATATGTACCTACTGAAATGATGACCACAAACATATCAATCTCAGAGGTAGAGAGCCGTCTTATCATCGATATTTCTAGAATTTCACAACCCTTATAAAAGCCTCAAAGCATCTACAACACTGTGTACAAAGTACTTAGAAGCGAGACAAGTACTTAAGTAACATCTTAATCAAATCCCGTCTCAGCAAGGGGTGTCATTGTTCAGTACGCCGCCATTGTTCTAGTACATCGTTACGCTGATCACTGAGCCATTATTTGATTACCGCGATTGTTGTTGATTGTTTCAATCACAATGAGAGACAACCCTATTAATTTGGTTATGTGTGCCTTGGGCTTATTGGTTTTCTAGGTATGTCTATAAACTCTTACAGTAGGTTTATATTGAATGTTTATTGACAGCGTTTTAATGCAATACATAGGAACTGGAGAAATTTAAGTGTACTACAGGTACATACAATTTTCATTGGCACCTCATTTTAATTAATGATGCAGCTAAAATATCACGACGATCACCCCTCGTTCGTCAGCGGCACCTAAAAACGAAAAGAGAATATTCAATTTGGACTTAATTATGAAACTGGCAAAATAATTAATGTAGCTATATAACTTATTCTTTTTGCAAGCCCAAATATGTATCTATAGGCCGTGAATGATGATCGTTTTTAAAGCACCACAATTGTGTCAGCGGCACTGAAAGCGTTTCTCCTTCGATAAACGTAAGTGATGTTTAAATAAATCTCATTTCATTTTGCTTTATTTGTTAAGAAAATATTACGCAACGAAAAATATAAGTAACTGGAATATATTCTTGAAGTCCAGTACAAATATGTACAAAGCAAAGAAAATATTATGTTTGTTCGTGTAGACTAATCTGGGCTTATGCTATAACTTTAACTATAAGGAGATCAGCTTAACTATAAGATAAGATCAGCTTTTACGATTCTACATATTCATAATTTCAACTCTTCAAAAGCTTATCTGAAGACTTGAAAAGCTTTGATTGAATAATCATATTATGTTATCGCATTGCTTGATCGTACTTTCTAACAACTTTTAGTCAGCTTATTGATCAGGCGTAATTACGGTCTCCTGATTCAAAGGACTATAGCTTATAGGCAAAGATTAAAATTAAATGTGGCTTGTTGACATTTATTAGTCACATTTTCCCTACTTGCAAATGCTGATGATCTATCATCATATCTGTATGTATGAATTTATAATTCGGACCTGTTGCCTTCTCCAAAAGATGGCAATGTTTCAACATCGACCGACCCTATACTTTATACCTACCGACCGACCCTATATTTTACCTGTGTACACAAATAAATGTATTTGATTTGATTTATTGCCTTATCCTACATTTAACTTGTACAAAACATTTATAACTGCCACCCGTTTCTGTATCTTAAGTTTTATGTTCAAAATACTGTATTCCTATTGGTTCTCCTCGCCTATCGACTCGGCATCTGCAAGGGACCTCGTCGCTTACAACTGGGTCAAGGAATTCCTGATACTCGATGTAGTCCTGTGTGGTTCTGTGCTCGCGTCTATGTAAGCTATCTAGGTGCACTACGTGATGATATTGTGTTTGCTATATAGAATAAATAAGCTAGTGTGTTCTATTTACCTCAGGTGGTATAGGATGACTCTGTGTTGGAAGTTATCTTCGGTATGTATCTATTGGTGTTGCTCGTGTCTTGTTGTTGTCGGCCCGTGCTTCAGCTTTTGTGTTTCTTTAAAGCACTTACATTTAGCCCGGATTTCTGCTGTGAGATTATTCAATAGTTATAGCTTGAATGCCTACCTTGGTATCTTACTCACACTTATAAAACATAATATTAAATACTGCCGTAATCGTAAAAAAGCGCCACAATGTAATAAACGATACGTAGTCGTATCGTTTGGAATCATATTATATCATCAATCATCGTAGGAATAGTCTTACTGATTAGAAAAATTCATACAAATCGTAATTGCATTGCCACATTCACCTGTCTGCGGCAGCCTAAGTCTCATTTGACAGAAAACAAATTGGTAACATTAAACACGTATATAAACGGAAGAATTCTCTTGAAGAGACTTGACCCAAATTCTGTAAAGATAAATTAATGAATACTATGACATATTAATTGGCGGTTACCGAAAGCCTATCTGTCGCCTGTCGGGACTAATTGGGTTTGTATTTCGTTATATAAGACGCTACTTGAACACCTGCGTTCTCTGAAATATCTACGTTTTTGCCCTGGATTGCGTAAGAGAGGGTCTCCGGTGTGGTTAGAAAAAACTTAGTTGATAGAGGGTTTGTTTGTGGTTTGTTTATTAGCAGCGATTTAGTTGTTATTGCGGAATTTGCTCGAAAGAGTCACCGCGGCACTGGACCGCAAAGGGCATTAGGAGGAACACGAATGGGTTTTAGCCAGTAAGAACGAGAACGTAGTAGGAACAAGTCATTTGATGATTTCCCATCCTTTGATAGTTAGTCTGTCCCGTCGTTTTTTATTACGTGACCGTTGAAGATATCGAGAACAGCATTCACATATCGAGATGGCGCTAGCGGTAACGAATGCCGCTATCTCCCTTGCCTTAATAGTGGCGCGCAACAATATCAATCACCAGCCAGGAGCCTGATATCTTGAAAACTACCTTACCTACTTTTTAGGTGTAGTTCTGGTTTGCTTCTAAAGATTAGAGATTTTGCCATGGTCTCTAGAACTTTCTATTCCTTTCCTTCATACATTTCAAAGTTCTTTTATCATTTTGAAAACACTATAAACTTTGTTGAGAACTGGCAGATCATTTTAACCTTTTCACAAAGTACCAACAACACAACTACTTCCTTCTTCTACTCAATATTATTGGCATCAGAAACTAAACCAGTCGAGTTCCGCCTTATTAATAGTTTTACCGGTGGCGTCCGGCCCGTATGGCTGCTTTACGACAGAACCGGCATCCTCAGGGGATGTAACTTATCGGACCGGTACTTGGCCGGTTGAGTAACGGCGCGCCTTTCCGAACATACTACATAAAACTCGTGACACGACGATTGGTTGTGTTTAAGGAGAATTTACATAAGCTAAAAAATATGTAAGTGTATGTGCCTGTGTTTTCTAAATTGTTTGATCTAATATCAACCATTCCAACTGGTTTTATTTAGAAAACGTTCTTAAAAAAATAAAGGACTACACTACACTACACTAGGATTTACTCCTGTATCGTGGGTGCGTTCACATACACAAGACACCCAGACCCGGAACAATTATCTGTAGGTCATACAAACATGGTTGTTGTGATGGTTGCACCACCAGTTTTTATTTTGTACCTACATACCTCTGAATCAATATTATGCTAGCTTCAATATTAGGTACTCCACTACAGTCGAATTTGACATCGATGACAATATGGGTTAATTTCTTGTATCAAAATAACTTGAATATCGATACCAATGTCTGGTGCCAAATAGACGGATAACTTACAGTTGGTGACCTAAATTATATATATCAAGCTAACTTTGTTTACGACCTAGGAGATGAACTGGATACTGTAAACACTATCAGGATACCTAACTTAATTTATTATTGGTGGTACGATACGTATGTCAATGTAAGAAATTGAAAGGATAGAATACTTTAACCTAATAGCATAGCTTAACATAGCGCTGCAAACACAGAACAAAATAAATCAGAACACAAATATTGGTGGGGTTCGTTTTTTGTTTGTTTGTGGTTGACTAGAATAATGTTACGAGCTTTGGGTTCGTGACAATTAAAACAGCCGATTAAATAACCAAAAAATGACACTTTAATTACGCAACACTAATTACAACTTAAACTTACTAATTACAAATTACAATCGCACTATTAATCACATAAGTTCGCAGTTGAAGATCGCTCTTGAAGTTATCACTTGTATCGATTATCCAATACTGACTCGATCGGTATAAGCCTTATATAGGGCGCCATATAATTCCAGAACCTTCCATTGTAGAAAGATCTAGAAAGTTCGCGTATATATCTGTCGCGACTGACTAGGGTTCGAGAATTCTAGAATGTTCTAGCATAGAAAAGTCTCGAAGGTTCTTAACTTTACTAGTTCTGCTTTTCGATACTTGATGGCGGTAGTGGTAACGAATGCAGCTATCTTGCTTGCTTAATTGTGGCGCGTAACAATAATAATTATAACATTCTGAGATGGCGATTGATGTTTTATATTTTGGAGAAGAAGACATGATGTACCAACCTCATATTGATTCCAGGATTTTTTGGATCTAAGCCATTGTAATAGCACGATACTACTGGCTGATCATTAAGCGACTCGGAAGGGAACAATTGGTTTGACCTGTTTGTAACTGGGCGACCCGATAAAAGCTCGGCTTGGCCCGACGTCCCCTATCTTTGTCACGATACTGTTAAAGTTTTGTTTAATTGTTTAAGTTTTTATAGATATTTTCTGATTGATGAACTTTTAGATGGTTCATAAAATTCAAATTTTTTCCCATGGCTATTAATGTAGAATTTAAGGCTCTATTTAACTGTTTTTTCAACGTTAGGTTTAGAACCGAGAAAATCTTACTATGCAATAATATTTTTATTTACTTTAATGAATATTAAGGGGTAATTATAGTCAAAACGGGCAAAAGAATACAGTTCTAAAGTGTGATTGTAAACAAACACATACATACTTTGAGAAAATGATGCACAGGTAAACCCAATTGTGAAGCTTCAACGCACTGCGGATATTACAAATTTTAGACTTGTAAAACTGAATTTCCTCTGCAGACAATTCGATTGAACTGGGGCAGGAAGCTGCATGAATGCTGTTGGTTCGAAATAGAATACATCGCCATAGTATTTGGTGTCCTTGCAACCTTTCCAACTTGGTAGCTAGTTATAAAGTCAATATTACATTCTAATTGATAAATCTACTCAGAATAATTTTACATAGCCGGAACAAATCTTCGCAGCATTCTAACAAGACCTTAAAAGTTATTTCAAAGAATTAAAGTTACATTTTCTCTTACTACAAAAGTTTTCGTCCATCCGTTTACGAGATTCGGTGGCACAGACAGAGAACGGTTTCAAAGGCGTGACTATGAATAGATCACAATTTGATTTTAAATCCACTACGTCTCGATGGCAATATTAATCTGCTGATCTGAGCAAAGGATAAAGAAGTGGGTAGTCTAGATCATAAAACAACAAACTAAACTAAGAAGGTCAAACGTATGCATACTCATCATGTAAGCTGTAAGCTCCACGTACATACATATGTACCTATTTAGACCACTACCGCCACGACAACGCCCGTTTTCAACTTCATTTCAGTTTCACGGAATTCATATTGCATTTCGCTGCAAGTTTAGTATGTATGCAAACTACGAGGAATTCTATTAATAGCATAACTTTTCAAGCGTAGTCTATTAAAAATGTTTCATGTCATATTTACCTGCAGTTTTGAGGATATCCCACAAAACTGTGCCTAAACCTTGTTGGATTTTAATTATGCAATGTTTCCAATTGGGATTATGTTATGAGTTAATAGTTCTTATTCTGGCTGCACTTCAACCCTCTCCTCCTCTTGTTCAACCCTCCTCCTTTGTGTTGAAAGTAGGCATTATTTTTAATGATGTGAAACTTTACATAAGTATTAATAACCTTAGTTTTCTAGCTGCTTCTATGTCTTACTGAGGCAAAATCGCACTTCTCCAGCTGTGGATTTCTGACGTTTGAAATGATAACAATATTACTAAAAATGTATGTTGCGAAAAGGGTTTCAGAAATCAGATTGATTTCATCATGAACTGATACTACCAGCGATTTATCTATATCTTCCTCAATCAAGGAAGATTTTTCCGGATGTAACTTATGATCCCTATAAACGATTCACAGTGTGTGGTATATTACATCTTCAGTAAGTACATTTCGGGAATTTTATCGCGTTATATCTTCCCGGTATCTTTTATCTGTAAAGCTTCAGAGCACAGAGTTTTTTCTGTAATTTATCTTCGCAAAACAATAGCAAAGTAACTTGGAAAGTTTTGTAAAATTGTGTCTGAATTTTCAAGAGAAAATTTTCTTGCATGATTCATAGGGTGGTCCCGAATCTTGATTCAACTTGAGAATAAAACTCGTGGTTTTATCTATAGTGGCAAATTGCGTCACTTTCGGGCTTTATGCTTATTGCTGCGTCATGAATGACGTTATATACATGGCTGACGGTAAAGTTTTCATGTCGCACTTTCAAAAGACTTGAACCAGACGTCTTTTACAAAGTGAAGGTGACTTTCGAGAGAAGACGTCTAATCCCAAGTATTGTAAATAAACAATGGTAGTTCCCAGACGCTGGTTCATCTTTTTAATCGGATGGTGCGTCAGAGACGCGACGACCGGGCGCCATATTGCTCGGAGCAAGTTCTGTGAGTGGGCTGCATGTGATCCACTTATTATTATAATTAGTCGTGACCTCTTTATGACTTTAGTTTACGCATTTATTGTAATTATTTTAGTTTTAATGATACTTTACGTCATACATAGCATAAATAAAGGTTGAAAATGGTGTCCTGTTGCGAGTGGTAGCTTGGTGTAATTTATAAGTAGGTACAGTAACGTCCGTAAATCATTTTTCTTCTAGAAGCTTTGAAGAAAAATTTAATGCCAGTTCTTTTTTATTTTGAATAATCTACTAATTAAAATGCGGAGCATATTCCGCCCATAAACCTGCCCAACATTGCGTTTCCTTATAGGCTTACGGGACACTTATTTAGTATACCCTAATTATTTTAAATTGTTGATCATTTTGCTGATTTTCTTAACACTTTTGATAATTACTCTTAACACAGTTTGCTTAATTGGTCTTTGGTCGTTTGAATTGACCAGTTAACCGTTACATGAAGACCAGGGGCCGTATTATGACATCTTAAAACCATCATGTTTTCTGTGTGAGAAAAGGATAGTGCTATTCGTCCTGTATAGCTCCGTCTCTTTTTCACACCGAAAACATGATGGTTTTAAGAGGTCATAATACGGCCCCTGGTGGTCAATTAAAGTCGTGTTTATATGTGTTTGTATGTAAAATGTAAATTGCGTGAACAGTGTGCATGTTGTTTATGAATAATGTCACAGTTAAAAGCTGCTGTACCGTTTTACTTATTGATTCCGTTGAAGACATAGTTCATGGTTCGACGAGATTTTTTATTGAATTTACAACGATCCCGTCCTTGGTTAGACGTTTACATTTAGTTGCATTTAATTCCCTCAGAGTATTGATTCAGCGACTTCATGGTGGCATTTATTCGAAACAAAACTTCGTCATTGGAAAGTAATACAAAACTGAATAACGGTTTTGTTTTGTCAATGGTTAACCCAAGATTAAATATAGAAGGGCACTCATTATCTGCCTAGCCTTTTCCCAATTATATTGGGGTCAGCTTCTAGTCAAACTGGATTCAGCTGAATACGAGAATTTTACGTGGAGCGGATGTCTACCAGACCTCCACAACGATTTGACTGGGTAACAGGGTACTTCTGAAAACTGGTGTCAGATTTTCTGGCTTCTGACAAACGGCTTAATGTGCTTTCCAAGGTACGATCCGGTATCCACAGACCAACATCGGCAAGCGTTGCTTAACCTTGAAGATCGACCCGTGTGGCTGTTATAATTTAGCCACGAGCTCCTCAAATATAGAAGGGCACTACACCCTGACATACAGTGGCGTTCAGTGGTTCGAGTTAGGGTAGGCCAGAAAATAATGTCCAAAAAAAACACACCACATTATACAGGGTTTTTTAAAATTGATTGAGTCAGGCGTTACTTTGCGGAAATCCATTTTAACTTTGAAAATGAAAACAAAATATCTAGTTTTAATTTCCGCGAATATTAGTGGGTTGCAGGTATGCACCTCCCTCCCGCCCGCTATATTATGCACATCAACACAACAACAACAAACGCAACAAACGCAACTCAACGGTCAGCGAGTCAACACGTCCCCTGAGGATGCCTCGTGGAGAGGCGAAACACGTGTCGGTAATGGTGTTGGGTTTTGCATTGCCTTCCTGCATGTGCTTAAAATCCTTGCATTTGCCTAGTAATCTTGCATGTGCATAATATAGCGGGCGGGAGGGAGGTGCATACCTGCAACCCACTAATATTCGCGGAAATTAAAACTAGATATTTTGTTTTCATTTTCAAAGTTACAGGGTTTTTTTTTAACAGGCAATTAAAAAAAAATTAAAAAAACTCATTTCATTAAAAATCAACCCTGTATAATGTGGTTATTTTTTAAAATTTATTTGGACATTTTCTCTGGCCTACCCTAACTCGAACCGCTAGTAGTGTAAACGGTATAGTTATGTCAGTGACATAACTAAACCGTTTACACTACTAGCACAGTTTAATTTCCCAGCGTTGCTATATTACAAAGCAAGAACCTATGTAAGCGATGATCGATTACATATTGTAACACCAGAGAACCTCGCCCCTAGTGTTAATGAGTAAAATACAGACATTTAACTTGGTAATTATTTACGGTATCTGCCTGATAAGAGCGCTACTACATGACTTTTCATATAAAACAAAGCGTATTTTCCGTATTCTTAATTCAAAATACTCTTTATTCTTTTGCCAGACACTTCCAAAGTTCTATCAACTAACTTGTCTGCCAGTGGCCCGCAGCCAAGGAGGCTACCATCGACACAATATGTACGGGCTTATTATAATCACCTCTTTACCGAATGACAAAATTTCTTGTAACCGGGATTGACTATGTTTATCTGTCTCCTTTTGGACCCCCGCCACGTATTAATATTAACCTGGTTGATGTTTTAATCTAACTAAATTAATACAGTTATAATTTTAAAGTAAGCCTAGAATAGCACAAGAAAGCTTCACCGTTTTTATTGAACTTTATCACGATTTTTCTAAGCCTACGTCATAGACTTTAGTAAAGTTATATGAACCTACGCAGCAATTAGAGCTTGTAAATCTTGTAAAATTAACAACGCGAAGTACTTTCAACTTATACTGCGATAGGTAATACCTGGCTTTTGCAGGAATTCTAACTGAAATTATTTGTTCACTTCAGCAATACCTAGAAGTAATATTTCAGGTGCAATGAAAAATGTTTATTTTGTATTTTTTCTTGAGTCCTGTGAGTTTTTCATACATTTTTCTTCAGTACCTACGTGATGATAATGGGCAAATTCTGTATCGTTCCGACCGTATACTGGTTCATCATTTAACGGCCCTTGCTTGCTTGTTACATGGTCCGCGAAACTATTGCTCTTACCCTTTTTTAAGGATGCTGCTTCTGCTCTGGGCGGAGAAGATGGGAATGTTAGACTCTTACTGACTATAACCCATCGTGTTCCTCCAAATGCCTTTTGCGTCCTGGGGCCGCGGTGACTCTTTGGAACACATTCTGTGCCGTCGGGCTTGGTTCCTTTCAGACGGCGACTCCACCATACACTCGCTCGGGAATCGTCCTGCGACTACCGACGCCCAGGGCGTGAGGTTTGCCTTTCCCTCTCGCGGCCCGCCTCCTCCTTCGCTAGCATTACTGCTTCTGAGTTTCATTACCTCTGATAAACATCACATTATCATTCTCTCCCATTTCTTTCATTTTGGACCTTTGACTGTTAAAAAGTGAAAATAACTAATGTCAATAATAGGTTCAACGATTAATATGAAAATTATTCATACTTTCTATAGCGCCACATGAAGCATTTATAGTGCTTCATGTTGCGCTTTATACAGTATTTCCTATAAAAACATCAAGGTTGAATCTATAATATAATTAAGTTGTACCAAGCATAGTCCTTTTTTGGACCCTAAGGAATACAACAGTGTAATTCATCAGCATGTGATTGAGTAGATAATCCACTAAACGTTAAGCTTATACATATAATATGTAATTACATTTTGTATAAAATTTCCCCCTAGTTTTACTCTTGTGTTAGGCTACAGAAACCGCAACTAAAAATCCATTTTCGGATCAGGAATCAAACAATGGATTTTTCTGCCTATACAGTCGGCAATAGATTAGGTTTCTATAGGTGGAAGGAAGTTTAGTTATAATCGGACCAGTAATTCCAGAGATTACCTACAAACAAACCACTTCATCTGTCAACAATATTTTTCAAAACATTTGTCATCACATAGTTAAATCAGACGCTTTATTTCAAGATGCACGTTTTAACACAGAGCTTTCATGAATACAAAATTTGGAATGGGTTGTAAACTTACATTTATGAACTGTGTCTCTACGTCAAAAGCTTTGTACCAACTCTTACTTACACTAAAAAAGGTCCTTCGAGCCGGATTCCCATAGACCGATTAGTAACATAAACTGCATTGATGGAATGCTTTCTTTGAAATAGCGTCGCGTGTTTTTAAACTCTGGGGGTTGAGTCAACTGTTAGCGTTGATAGTCAGTCGTTTCCGACTCTGTGGCGCCATCGCACTCTCCAAAAAACTTACCATTGAACTACATTTCTGCCTCGTTTAGCACTTAGTTTTCCTCGTTTACCTACTTTTATTTGGGACAGCTGTTTTGTTTAGCTTGGGCCATGAAAAGGGTATTTGGCCGAATTTGAGTGACCGTTTTCCAAAACGTAAATGTCTTAAAAAGTTATTACTGTTGCTAAATTACTTCTACGTACCAGTTAAGCAGACAGCTTGCTCAAGCCTCGAGCATCGAAAATATCTGTCCTATGTTCTTGATGGCATTTTGGCATTAACGCTCTTCGTAATAAAAACAACTTTTCCATAAAATAAGCAAACATGACCTTTCATAATCCAATTCGAGAAGCATAATTAATCAATGCATTTCAATAAAAACTTGATAGCAACCCGACGCTGACGTTGGTAGATGAAAGGAAAACAATTACATTTGTGATTTTGCTATATAAAAATGAAACATTTCATATGAACTTGTTGTCCCATTTATCTATGAATTTATAGAGCTATAAATGTCTCAACTTATGGTATCTATTAGGTATTCCGTGCTCAGTTGCGTCCAAGGTGACTTCAGTACAAACGTTGCTTCATGAAATATATTTTCGTCTGTCGGCTACTTTTATATAATCGTGCAAATATCAAAATTTTGCAGTCTCCAATGCCAATCATGTTTCTATTCTTATTCGATTCGTTTAAGCGGAGTCACACTTTAGGGCTTAAAATGAATCTGTTTAGTAAATTAAGCTTCGATTTTACGTGTTCGAGTCTCTTTGACCTCTGGTATGTTATATTTTTTACGGGATTTCTCTTTATCATCTTTTGCTTCATTAGTCCTGTAAGTACACCAGTCTCTTTAGGCTTTCTTCAAATTGAATTTGCTCATCTGAAATTCATAACTTGTAATACTGAATGCAACATTGTATAAAATATTAGAGTTTCCAGTCCAAAAGTTATCCGTATTCTGAAGCTGTTCGACCTATTTCTGGGACCTCAAAAGCAACCGTAGTTGGAAATGAAGCAAATACAAAAGTTTTCGAGTTTCTTTAAGTAACTTGTCGTTTTGGAACTTTAGTTGACGCTACGTTTTATCTAGAGACGTGTGATGTGAAGGTTTTACAAATAATTGATGTTTGCTATACGAATGTATTTTAATTTTACCAGCACGTGCCCAGAAAGATGTAGGAAGAATGTGTGCAGTCTTATTTGATTGTTGCCCTGCCGCGGCAAATAAAGTCTTTTGAATATACATATAAATAAATAAATATAAACATTTCGATGTCGGCACTACGACATAAATATTGTGGCCATTTTACAAAATTAAACTTGAGAACAGAGATATAATATAATACCCACAAAAATATAAATATGCAAGAATCATGTTCAATCCGGTGAAAAGTGCAAATAGTTTTTTGTATGCATTACTCTCTGAAATGAACTCTGCGTCATCAAAGGACTCAGAAATTATCTCGAAATTGTAAAAAATGTTCCATTCTTTTAAATGCGAGAGGGCCGCGATCCTGTTAGAATAATTGTACCATAATTCTTTGCATTTTACGGTTTGTTTTCATGGGGATGACGCAGCCCTAAGCCGTTAGGCAGACCCAGAGATTTTAACTGATATTTTCTTGTACTTCAGAAAGCAACCTGTGTATGAAATTGCAGTTATAAAAATTAATAACTTCGATATTGTAATATTTTACTTGTTGTAAGTGTACTTTAGGTATCACTGCACATTGAATCAATTTTATATTAAAGTTCAATAATCCTGGTTACAATATATCAAAATGTATGAGAAAACGTATAAATATTCAATGAAGCACAATAAAGGAAACAGCTCGATCTTTGCTGTGATGCCAATTCTGGAAACTTCCTTTGTCCGCGTTGTTATTGTCTAGTTTTCTAGAAAGAGTGCAAGGAAATTTAATTTTAGATAAGAACAATGTTTCTATTTGTGCGGAAATAAAAATAAGGACGAATTACATGTCGAAGCTGCATGCTTATATATGTACCTTACAAATAAACCGAAATACAAATTTTCTGGTTATGTCAAATTCGTAAATATCAAGGAGTTAATTAGTTACTAGTTTATTTGAAACCATTTAAATGGACCAACTTCCTGAAAGCTGACAAACTCATATGTGTTATAATCATCTTCTCAAAATCCCTCTTCAATGAATTCTGCAGAATGTTACTAAGCAATAAGAAATGCAACAGCGAAGAGTGCCTCACTTGATTGCTTTGAGACCTTCTGCGTTATTTATTGCATTGCTGAGGCAACAAGCGTACCTCTCATAACGATCTAATATAACTGTGTTGTTGTATGGTTTTTAGATTGTACCTTTGGATTATGAGTTTCGCCGTCGTGAGGGTTTTTGTTGTGGTTAGTTTATCTTGTGGCATTGTTTTGTGATGTCATCAGCCTTTTTCTTGCTGTTATATCAGTGCTGTTTTTGTATCAGCTTCATCTTCATCAGCTGACATCAGCGTTTGAACGGTATACGGACTGCACTCAAACGCTGATGGCAGCGTTTTTCCATAATTGTCTATTAGTCGCTATCTCAGTAGTCACCCTTTTTCTCGCCATATCATCTTCTACACATTTCATCTGTCGTTCCCCTTTGGTTCCTTTCCTCTGTTGTTATATCAAACTGAAAATATCAACTATCTTCGTGTTAAGTTTAATGCTGCGTCTGGTGTTTCCCCAAAAGCGAGCAAAAGCCCACAGAAGCCACGCCTAATGAACAGCTTGGGTTTTGCAGGTTTTCAAACAGATCGATTGTTACAACATTGGTAATTTAATTTGATTTGAAGTAAAACAGTATCATAAAGTTACACAATATTCTGTTGTAATTCGTTGATCAAGTTTGAAAAGTTTCGTAATTGGTTCTTGGGCAGCTCTTCGAAGTATGAAGAAATTTTGAGTTTGTACTTGCGTCGGTACGGGAATTCGGAATTTTTTGTGTAACGGTTTCTTGATAATTTACTTGTAATTCAAATTTAAGTTAATCTGTCAGGTTTTGAAACTGCCTTTTTCATCTGGTGATGTCCCGTACTTGAGTCGACGCTTCTCAAATCAAACATTTTTGTCTCTGACAGTTCACTTTACTGGACAAATTCGCTCAAAAAGAATACGTAGACAGACAATGTAGACGGATATCATTTTTTCATGTGAACAGTTCACGAAGGTAGTACTCTAATGCTGCAAATATTTCTTGTCGACTTTATTCCAAATGAATAACAATTCTGAATACAAAAGAATTGCTACTCAAAGAGAATCTTATGTTTTGTCTTTTTGTATTTGACTAAGATGCTTATATTTCAAAGGCTTCAGAGTTAACAGTAAAAGCTGTTTAGAATGTACCGAATGGAACAAAAGACATAAAACACATTTTTGCGTATCTCGATGATGTACTGGTAACATCCATTCAGTGATTGATATCCCAATACATCAATACTGAATTTGCATGTGACCCATAAATAAAACCCAAAAGGTTAAATAATGCTCTTCACACAGAAAAATACCGTCTGAATTCTGAAATTTGAAGTAATTCAAGATGCGTGAGCAGAATACGTGTGGGATGAGAACATTTGGCTCGATTTATGGCCGTTACCCACGAATTTGTGCCCTTCCCGACCCCTGGCTTGTTTATACCGACCACCTTCGGGGTGGCTGGGAAAATGTATACAATGCCAGTCAACAGAGAGGTTACAAGTGATAGATTAATATTTAGTGGTGGTGGATTAGTTTTATTTGTTTAGGTGTCATTTTCCTAAGGCCGCATGGTTTGTCGATTTCGAAGTACCTGCTATAGCTTTCACACAATTTCTTTCGTTAAAATACTGAAATCTGTTTCAGTAAATTTCTCAGTAGAGTAAACTTTTATAAAAACTGTTTTCAAAACAACGTTTTCAGTGCAGTAAATCAATAACTGAACTATGTGCATTTAGTAGAAAGCGCTTTCATGGAAAGCAAAGTCGGCTAGGCCATCAAATTGAGCTTATAGACGAGAAGTCGGAACTATAGGCGGCTTTCGGTGACATGTAACAATTTTACTAAAACTATTTCTTGTATGAAATTCTTGAAAATCGCCAGGAGAACATTTAGCGACCTATAAAGGACAAGATTCTTTAAAAGAAATGCCTATGAATATTTTCTTAGCAAGGTTAATGTCTAAGGAGAAATCCAACATTTCGTTTTACAACTTTAAACGAGCTATAAAGATTAACTTGAATCTAATTACGCTAGTTCGTAAAACTAAAGCAAGGGAATGCAATTTATTATTCTATTACAATAACGATGGCAGAGAGTTATATACCTATGTAGCTGTAATGAAAAGGCTCATCTATCATCCCTAACATGTGTTGCCAAGATAATTCAACTGATGCGATTTTTTTCTGAGCCTACACCGCCTTGAGCCTCTATTATTTTAATATTTTCCACAGATGTTGTTTTGATAAAGAATGGGGTATATTTCATTGAGTATTATTATTATTATATTATATTAATATTTGAAAAGTAGGTATTCCGACAAGCCTCGCCGATAAGAACCAGGCCGGGGTCGACGGCGCGTTATGTTCCACGCGCGCCTCAAAGAGATATCAACATTGAAGATGGGGCTCGCTAGGGCCAGTGTCTGGCAGGGTTGCCAGCTATGAAAAAAAGGGGATTCCGTTAAAAACAGATCTGCTAATCATGTTATCCAAATTAAGATGAAAGATTGTCACTAAGAGATTGGCCTTTGCAATACTACCCATTGTACACTCGTTTTTTAACATGTTTGTCTTGTTTTGATAACAAGGTGTATAAGTATAATAAAAAAATACATGGCAGAAATATAAATGTCATTTTTATTTACCTCATAATTATTTCATCTTTTCTGTAAAGTCCCTTGTGAACTTATTATTTTCTCTCAAAACTATCAACTGAACTATTGAGTCTATGCGATTTCCATATGATTCTAAAACGGAAACATCACACTACAACAAGGATGAAAGGATGAACCTTGAAATTACCTCAACTTCACGGCGTGTAAAGCCATCAAGAGAAACTTCAGGAAAATTCCCTCAATCATTAATAGATTTCCATCGGCCGTCAATCGAACTCAAAATAATTCAGTAATTAAAATTCCAGGACATCAGCTATCGAGCTGGGGATTAATGCGGGCGTCGAATTTACATTCAAGGGCAATCAGGTTAATCTCTTGAATACGAGGATTGTCAGTACCCATTGTGGATCCTTTATACACCGCGATATGCAACCGTTTGTTCTGCATGGACTTGGATTATAGAACAGGCTTTGCTGATTATGCGGCCCGGATAAAACCCCAGGATTAGGGTTAAACTGTTCTCTTTGTTACGGCAGACACATCCAACAATTTTACTGTTGCGGTATACCCGAAATGTCAACAGTTGTGGTGTTAGTACTAGCTTTGTCAATGTCTGTACGCGGTTTGAAAATGTTTTCTATTTTCGTAAAGTTAACGTCTATTTCCTTAAATTTGTTATTTTTAAAAATACTTTACGCGTGCAGCTTTAGACAAAGGTGCTTATTGCTATTGGTGTCCTTATGTAGTAAAGCGGATCAAAGATAATCAAGAGCCCATAATTATTGCACTTGTTTCCTTTCGTATTCTTCAAGTCATGAAAATAAATTCTTTAGAGCAAAGTACCCAGATTGTCTTGCGATATCTATCGACATCTATTCTTATTCGTATGCAAAATAAAAAGGCCGTTAACACATGTCACGTTTCAGTTATCTCAGTAGGTGTCGTGTGTCCAGTCTGTCTGTCTGACACCCCGTCTGCGACTAGGCCTTGCCCTTGGGCTTAGAGGCGAATCGATCACCAGTGTCGTTTGTATGGGAATTAGCTCTATTTATGTTGGAGATGATATAATATTGGTGGTGTTCCTATATTATTTTAAATGTATTGGAAGAATGAGGGATGGGTTGTCTTTAAAGTGACAACCTTAACTTCTGTAGATATATCAAGGTGTTATTTCTTAGTGAAAATGGTTCACATAAAAACTAGCACAACACAAAACCTCCCTATGGTTTAAAATAACTCTCACGTCTGTCGTTCAGCTAAAAAACCTAGGTAATCAAATCGCAGAACGCCGCCGCGCCATCATTTAAAAATGTTATGCGCGTTCTAAAATTCATTTCAATTGAATTCTTTTAATTCATTACGTACGTCAATCCGGGGACAGATCCGTCGACCAATCGCGTTCGAGCGCTTGGTTTAACGCATGCGCGCCCGTGGGCGGCGGGTCGATACCGCGCGTGACGTCACGAGCTCTGACCAATGGCGCCGACTCGTCGCACGTCAATCGATGCGAACGATTCTGATATTTCCTCGGTTCCTTTTTGTTCATACTTACGGTATTGTGTATATTGAAATGCGTCTTTGTTTTGAATTTTCACGGCCAATGGAATCCATTCATTATCAACAATTTTGATTAGTGCTTGGGTTGTTTTCATACATATTTTATGTAGAATATTTGCTGGCCCGAGATATTTTTTTCAGGGATATAACTATAACTTGCCTGATAAAGAAACTCTAATGAAGTAAACAGTCTTTATATAAATAAAATATAATTTTATGTTAAACGTTTTGTTTTTGATGACTTTTAAATGCTTTCCATTGAACGTTTATATACTAAAAAAGTATTGCAATTAGATTAAATTATAACAAGCCCATATAACATTGATTAAATTACATTACATTTTATCTTTGATTATATAATGTCTAGATAGAGCATCAATAGCCCGGAAACGTGTCAAAAAATATCAGCCAACTGTTGGCCTATAAGTACTTACCCGCCGATTAGTGCCGATCGTGCCGCTTTGGTATCACTACGTATTATGCGCGCCGAGTAATAAACAAAAAACAGCGATAAAATGACGGTATGTGTTATTTAAACTGCGACGGAATTATAAATTAAGGGTAAAAAGTACCAAATACATCACCTATCATCGCTAAGTAACTAGAAAACTACGTATTTATTTATTGTTTTTATGATTACCAAATTACGCCATTTTTTGTCAGTGTTGCCAGTTTCTTTTTTTATTCTCCCAACTTAACATATTTTTTTGTGGGTATATTCGTTGGTTTATGGTAACGTTTATATAATTTATTTGACGTAGTTTATTTATCGATTTATAAAAAGGTGGAGTTTTTTTAATTCGTCTATACTTTTACTTTTTTATAATAATATAATTTTGGCGAATAACTTTTTTGTTTATGAGCCAATTTTAATGATTATTTTTGCATTGGGTTCAATAAACCGATTTAAAAAATGCTAAGAGTAATTTTAATAAGATTAATTTATTAAGTCTTTCTTTATAATTCCGAGCCGCCATAAAGTTTTAATGCTGTACCGTCTTTTTGTCTTCATTTTGGTAATGATTAATATCTGGTACTGATTAATAGTATTAAATCATAGATTCAATCTATATAAACTGCCTAAAAAGTTTATTATTATAATTTGATTAACTTAGCTGATTTAATAAAACATTCACACACACAACTCTAATTAAATTGTATATTTTATTTTTTTTAAAAGAGAAAAACAGACACTACTAAAACTGAATAATACTACATACACACAACTAAACTTATCTTATTTTTTTAAATATGTGATCTATGGGAGAATTCTAGTAGCTGGTATCATTATTCACGCACACAGAGACAAAGACGCATAGTGTAAAACACCGTCCGCACGCACTCATGTTTGAAATTGTTGCCTCGTTTTCTTTGCTTTGACAGTAGGGCGACGCTCCATCTAGACATTATATAATCAAAGCATTTTATATTCATTGCTTTTCTTACATTGCTTATTATTTCGTTAACAGACAATGTGCCTCTGAATTCTATTTTGAACTGAATATATGTAGTTCTAATTTCATATTCAGTTCAAAAATGAAATTAGGCATAGCGAAATTTATTATCTTTTAAAACGAAACTATGTTAACAGTGAAAGGGCACTCGGGAATATTATGAAATGTTCACAAACAGTGCAGATGGATGTTTTTATCTCATGAATTGTAATGTCTCGTATAATAAAGGCCTGGCTCGAGGGTGCTTGGGTTCTTTGAGCCTTGAGGGCAGATATTGTCCTGAAAAACCCTTTTGCCGACGGAAACATTAAATAAAATCACTATAGAAACAGATAACGCTGTACTTATTGGGTAAAAATGTTTAGGGTAACGAGGGTAATCGTTGTCTGCGGCTATCTGATCGCCTGTTACTCGTACTTTAGAGTGTGAGAAATTTTTCATTTAAAAATACCCTGTTTGCGGGTATTAAAGCTCCCCGAAGTTATTTAAACCCTTCCCCAACATTATGTATTCTTTCTTTGTTTACAAGGTATTCTGAACTTTTTTGGAATGCAACAACGGCTCCGGAGATTTTTAAATTAATGTTGATACAAGTCGAGTGTCTCGGCAGTTTCATTATCTATAGTATCTTTGTATTGCTGAAGTTCTAGATCAATTGCGTGTGATTTCTTTTTTTTTAAAAAAAAAAAAAACGCCGCCCCACACTAGGAACTTCTCCTGTGTCGTGGGTGCGTTTACACACATACAATCTCATATACCCGGAACAACTATCTGTAGGCCATACAAATATTTGTTCCGTGCGGGAATCGAACCCACGACACGTAGCGCAGCAGCCAATCGCTCAACCACTGTGCCAACCGTGTCGTCGGGTTGTTTATATCTATTGGAGATTATATGGACTAATTCAAACTGTTCGTAACAAGGGTCTAAGCTGGAACTTACTTATAAGCATTTTCATTTTAACAAAGACTAAAATTTCAGTATCGTTTTGAATATTAGTATATGAAAGCCCTATGTTGCTCCAAATAATTGAATTGAGCCAAAAGTTCCCACCTGTATAAACATGGATATTGTTGGAAGTTACAATATTTCAGTTCGGAGCTTTCATGCTTCGTATAAATACAGTTTAAACAAGTTGGGAAGCGAACGCGGAATTACTAACTTTTACGAACTGGTATTGATTTCCGAAGCGAGTGCAGGCTTTTGATAGATGTGTGCTTAAAGTGTTTACACTTACAGGCTCAGCTTCGATGTAACCTCTTTCGGTAAACTGACTGCTTTTGTCTCTAAAAAATATATATAAAAAGTCTTGCAATCTTTATGCTTATTTTTCTTGGCACCAACGCAGGACTCGACTATGCCATTTACGAAACGAAGGAGTTATTCGGAATTTCAAGTAAGTATAGTAGTAGTAGTATCTTTTCTGTAAATGCTGATAGAAAATCTAAAAGCATATTTGAAGTCCGACAAACTTGCTCCTATCATCGAGATAACTTGCGTCAACTGAAGTTCGAAGGAGGCGTATCACTAATTAAACTTTATCGAATTTGGTCGATCCATAATGGAGAATGTAATTAATGCTAGACTAGCTGCTGAGCTGTCGATATCGGGATGGATTGGTTATTGTTTGCCTTAATACAGTGATTCTCAAAGTTGAGTGGACCGCGACTTATGTACCTAATAAACATGAACAAATTCGGTATCCTCTTCTTGGCTAACATGAAGAAAACAGAGACATAACTACATATACAACTATATGGATAAAGGATTTGCTTAAATAAATAAAAAAACAATTGATTCGTTGCCGGGCAGTTCTTGTCATAATTACGATTTAAAAAAATACTATTTTCGATAACAAACAAGCCAATGTTACTCGAACGGTGCATCTAGCAACCATATAAAACTGTTAACTTATAATAAAAATTAAAAAAAACAGAATTGAATGAATTAGTGTTCTATAATAAGCAATTTACAAATTAAAGAAAATTGTTTCATTTTGGGCTACTGGATCGTATTGTTGAGTGATTTGAATTACGAAATTAAGAATCAACTTGATTCATCATTTGCTTTGTATCGTAGTTTAAATATTCATTCTGTTTTATGTCTAAGTTTCAATAGGTACAATTCTTTCGATATAGTCTGTTTTTGTTGAATTTGACTCGAGGTAGCAGGATGTAATTGGGCTGGTCGCCATTTGTGACAGAAGACATGATACAGTCAGTGGCAGTGCTATTTTCTTAATTCTGAGAGGGTCAGGTTATGTAAGGAGTTAACTGTACGTACATTTTTACCGACATCCACGCGAACTATGTCGCTGGCACAGCAGCAACACTAATTTAATTAAATACAAGTGCTAATTTAATTGAATAATGTAATGTGGAATTTTAATGACAATAAAAATGGTGGGAAATGGCCTTAATATATTTATCTGTATGGGTAACATTGTCTGGAGTTTTTCAATAAGTCCATCTTTATTTATGCTAGTGATAAAAAATATGAGAAATCTTAGTGCCCATTTCCTGTAAGTGTTATGGTATCCAATTTTCATAAAGTAACTGGTGATCATAGAGAAAATTGTTTTACATAACATAATATTTTTTCCAATATATGTTTTTATGTCAGTTTAGTCTTCTTGTTAAGTTTTCAGCATATTCTCGAAAAGCTTTTTTCTGTTATGAATTCTTCGCTGTAAAGACTTTGGTGCTACATGTTAGGTTCCTACGTAGTTACGGTATTTATCAAAGTCAGATTCTTACAGATTGACAAAGAAAGATGATTCGATAAGGTCCCGCAACCCCTATGCTACCTACTATGGATGTAATTTGTCACTGTGTATTCGTAAAAACCAGATTCGTATCACTATTTAGCTTCGCCTTGAACCACTTTCCTGTCAGATATGGCATGCATACAAACAAATTTTCAGCCAAAATGGCTTCGACTTTTGTGCCAAAGTTCGTGCTGGCTCCAAATTCCTGTTGGATTTTTTAACATATTTAAAAGCAATTTACTAAACGAAACATTAAAGACAAAGGCATTATAAATGGTTATCTTCTATCTATTGGAGAAATTGACACAAATGAAATTGAGTCTTAAGTTATTCCATAACGGAACTGTTACATTACAATCTTGCTTAAATAATTTGATTAATTGGCTCAATTATAATTAATGGCGGGATTGTGTAAACTGCCAGGATTTATTTAATGTCGTTCATCATTTTTAATGTGGGTACGAAAACCCAAGAAACACTTCGAAGGAAATTGAATATATTACCTACCAAGTAACATGGTTATAAACAACCCTGAATTAAGGACCTGTCATAGGAGCAACATCATCTAATTACGTAACATATGTACAAGTTTGTACGTACAAACTATATAAATGTGACTCTGTCTGTCAGTTGCTTTTTCACGTCTAGGCCACTTAAACAATCCTAGTGAAAGAAGAATAGGTAGTCTGGGACCTGGAGTAGAACAAAGTCTATTTTTTGTTCTGGATGATTCTATTCAAAGTGAAGATATAAAATAAACGCAGACGAAGTCACACGCAATAACTAGTTAAAACAAGGACAATCATCGCCCTTGAAACTCCATTGGTTTCGCCCGTATTGTCCACACACAATTATGAATGTCACTGGCTTAGAGTGATCCACTCAGAAACAAGGAGGTTTATCCGTTGATGGCGGTACAGTCGTCTTGATAAATTAATACTCATCAGCTGTCAGGGTAGTACTTAGCTTGTCAAGAGGTATTAGCCCTCCCGTTATTGTAGTCTCCTCTGAACGGCGTTGAGAGCCCTCTTCTCTGACTTTTGTTGCTAACCATACTTGAGGCTCAATGAGGTTGTGGTGTTGGTCCAAAAAAGTATTAAAGATAGGAGCGCCTCGCGGTTTCACCCGCGTAGTTCCCGTTCCCGTGGGAATATGGGGATAAAATATAGCTTATGTAACCCGGGAATAGTATAGCTTCCCAACAGTGACAGAATTTTTCAAATCCGTCAAGTAGTTTCGGAGCCTGTTCAATGGAAACAAAAAACAATTAAATATTTCCTCTTTATAATATTACTGTAGATTAATTTAGAAAAAAGTTGTGATGACGTCAAATTCATTTTACTTATCAGCGTCTTGTGCAATATCGTCGTGACGTTGTTGTGGGTATATTTAATTCCTACGTGTTTATTAATTACATTGGCTAAGCTCCTTGGATCTAAAAATAGACGGCCCCATCGTTTCCCGAGGGTGTCGTAAAATCCGATTGAAGGTAAAGATAGCTGCATCATCTTGAGCTATCGATATTTCTAGTCTCACTAGCCTTAAGAACGCACCATTACGTTTATTTCTATCGGTGTTAAATTTTCTTGTTTATCAAAATGTACATTAAAAAGGTTTTACATTAAATCCTCGTTTTCTTCATGTTCTTTTCCTAAACATTTTCATCTTGAAGGGTTCATACAAGGTTCATCGAATCATGTGTCCGTCAGTCCAGTTTGATGGATCGGCGCACGACCGTACGACAGAAGATGGATTGGTCTCTTAAGCTTGTTACATTAGCTTCCTCTATGCGTAGCTTGCTTTGTATATTGGTTTTGATGTTGAATTTTTATAAAGACTACGTGGTTCAGTCGTCGAATCTTGAAGTTGTCTTAATTTTTGTGTTTCCGTTCAACGGTTTATTGAAATCTGCCAAGTTGATACACTAACTTTCGTTGTATGCTTAATCGTAATATTCTTTTGTCGTTGGCAAGCATGGATGAAGTATCAAATAACCCATTTGAAATTAAAAGAAAAACCCTACTCGTTTCATGAATATAAATCCTAAAATTTATAGTCGTGTAAAAGTTTAATTACTGGACTCATTTGAGTTAACCTTGATTGGTCCTTCGGTACCTATTATAGAAGACGATCGATCTAACAGATTGAAAGCGAAGTATGTAGGTAATAGGAATTCTTTTCTCAGCTTTTGGAGATTTTAATATTCAGTATGGGAGGATTTCTTCTCTAGAAGTCGCATTAAGATTCAGGGCCTGCTTTAGGTCAAACATGAACGATTTTCTTGGATTTTTTATTGGATCTGGATTATACGTCTGTCATGATTATGAGTTTTCTAATGTGGAAGTCAGTTATTATATTTATTTATAGACTTGAATGTAGGTTTTCCGTTGACAGGACGATTAAGTCGAGTCGAGTAACTTTAAAAGGACTTGAAATATACAGCCTTGGCCAAAAGTCTTAGGCATCTTTTATTAAAGTAATATAGGTATAAGTTGGCTTGAAGAAATGCTGACCTACATGTTTCATATCAATATGGCACAAACTACAGTGGGATACGCTACTGATGTGGTTATGTGGCAATATTGCCGCCGGCAACGTGACAGCATACTCCGGGGTTTTATAGCGCCCCAAATTCAAGTCCCGTAATGTGACAAATGCATTACTCTTAATCTTTACACACTTGGCCCCTTTCTTTTCGCCCCTTAAAGAGTTTGGCCCCATTATTAGGTGTTTGACTTACTGAATAAGGTAAGAAGGGGCTTTATCGCTTTTGATTATTACTATTCGTTTTGATAATACATTGGTTTTATCAGTTCGTCCATATGTTTACTGTAGATCGCTTCTGCGATGAGACTTCCCATTGGGCACTAATTTTTATATTACGTATTTTTTAACTCCTAAATATTTGCCATGTCATATTTTTCGCTGTAAAGATGACTGACTCTGACGAAACTGTTTATAAATTTGAAAATGAAAACAAAATATCTAGTTTTAATTTCCGCGGAAATTAAAACTAGATATTTTGTTTTCATTTTCAAATTTAAAATGGATTTCCGCAAAGTAACGCCTGACTCAATCAATTTGAAACTGTTTATTCTAGCAAAATAATAACTAATCTAATAAAAAACTAGCTCATCCAGGCAGACGGAGTAACTCATATCAGCTCCGTGCTCATACCATGGACATAAACGTGCAATGGTTCAGCCCATAAATATTCGAGTTCAGACATTTTAAAGCAGTGCAAACGATCAACATTGGTTTTTACTTTATACAGTTCAATAACGCTAGTGAAACTGTAGCCCATTTTCCAATAGATATCTATAAACTAAAAGTTTAACAGATATCCTCCCACGCACTTGTTTGACTAAGAGAAATAGGTTGGCATAGGCTTCGAGCGAACAATACGTCATACTGCAGCGCTTTACTGCACTTAAGAGCGCTTTAAAGCGCTTCAATATACCTCTACAATTTAAATTCTATTACTTACGTTATTGGGCAACGTGCCTCTAAAGGTGCACTACAGAAACGCTGTACAGAGAAAGATCTAACGACTGATATAAAAGGAATAATGTCTGTAAAAGGAAAGAATGTTCGAACTATCAAGATTTTATTGGTTCTCTTTATTGAGGAAAATAAGATTCAATGTATGATCTTGTTTTTCTGCTGGAAAAATATTATAAGTAGATTTTCATGGAATATGATTTATTTGCTAACAGGATTTATTCCACCTTTTTCTTTAGAGGTTGCTATCTAAGAGCTGAATAATTTAATAAAGATTTATTCGGATTCTCAGAATCAGTAACTAAGTTGATTCTTTCAAAATTATGTTATACTAGCAGCGCCTCGCAGTTTCACCCGCGTAGATCACGTTTCCGTCAGAATACGGGGATGAAATATTAAAAAATACTTGCTGATAATTTAGCTTTCCATTGGAGCTTATTCGGTACAATTAAACAAATCTTTCATCTTTATAATATTAGTGTAGATGAATTTATTTGATACTAGCTTCTGCCAGCGACTTCGTCCGCGTGGAATAGTTACTTTACCCCCGATTTTGAAACTTTGAGCCCGATCGGTTTAAAATTGACAAAAGATAGACATATGCTGTTTCGGGATATTTTTTAGATAATTTTATGTAGAACATTTCCGTAATACATGATTTCTATGTAACTTTAACCATTAAGGCTACACACGTGACGGAAGCTTAAAAAATGGAGTAACTTCTCCCGTTTTCCCAACATTTTCCTTCACTGCTCTGCTCCTATTGATTGTAGCGTGATGAAAAGTATACTATAACCTGCCCAGGAGTATGAAGAATAATTGCACCAAGTTTCGTTAAAATCGGTCGAGTAGTTTTTGTTTCTATAAAGAACATACAGACAGACAGACAGACAGACAAAAATTTTACTGATTGCGTTTTTGGCACCAGTATGGATCACTAATCACCCCCTGATAGTTATTTTGAAAATATATTCCTTGTACAGAATTGACCTCTCTACAGATTTATTATAAGTATAGAAGATAGATTTATGTACACACACAAAATCAGTAAAAGATATCATTATTATCATGAGTACAAAGGAACTACTTATTTCTAACGAAATTTCTTCTAGCAGACCTGCGAAAGATTAATGTTTATTTTACCCGAAGAAAATACATATTCAGTAACACCCACACAAGATTTGAGTGACGCCCACTACTCGGAAAGTAACTAATCCAAAGTTTTACTAATATTGACTCGGCTCAATATTCTTCTTAAATAAACACAGAAAAGCCTTCTAGTAGTTATTTATAGTTGAGATATTCATACTGAATATAACCTAGTGAAACCTTTTTGCTTCACCGGTATAATGATCATCATTTTCTTGCCCTTATCTTAATTAATTCGGGATCTGCGTAATAACGTCTGTTAGATGAATAAAAAACTGTATTTTTCTTTTTCGCGTAAATAAAAATTAAGAGTTCGTCAATAATGTGCGTGACAAAAAAAAAAGTACTAACGAGAAAAAAGTCAACTCTGTCAAATTAGAACGTAAGAATTGCGGTCTGTTGGTGTACCTTAATCTAAAAAGAGTTGTGTTTAACGGCAGATCGATAAATTCGTTTTGATCATTGCATGTGTTCGTGTATTTTATGAGTCTGGGTCTGGTCTGGTCTGTCTGTCTGGGTCTGGTCTGGTCTGGGTCGGTTAACTACATTACCAAAGGTATAGTCTCAGGTATTCGGTGATCGCGGGCCTGCGGATGGCGAGCCATGGGTGGCTGGCCGTCCGATAGCAAACAGGCCCGAGTCGACGGCGCGTCGTGTTCCACACGCGCCTAAAAGAGCCGTCAGCAAAGAAGACGCAAACCTAGCTGGCACTGACCCTATGGGGCCCCCCATAGGGTCAGTGCCTGCTAGAATTGCGGAATTTGTTCGAAAGGGTCACCGCGGCCCTGGAACGCAAAGGGCACAAGAAGAATCACGGGTGGGTTTTAGTCAGTAAGAGTCTGACACTCCCTTCCGCTCTGCCCAGAGCGGGAGAAATCATTTGATGATTTCCCATCCAAAAAAAAAAGTTCTCCGGTGATTTCCTAAGTCAGGCAGTGTTATTGAGTTTTTCCATTAGGAATTTCTCAGTGGCAGACTGGAGTTGGTACTGCCATGTCTCAAAAAGTACGATAAGCTGTTGCTCCTGCTCCTGTACCCCTCCGCTCGTGTCGGAAGGCTGTTCCATCGGATTATGGAATTGAGGGAAGATCGAGTGGACTGGTGTTTATGCACGCATTTGTGCACTATAATATTTTCCGCGTCGATGGCTGGTCATCGCTACGGTTACCCGCACATGCACGACTATGCTGAAAATTCATAGATTTATAAATAAATCAATAATAAACACGTATGTACATATAGGGTGGTAGTTCTATGTTTTAGTGGCACATATATGTACGTCTAACACGTGGACTCCCACATGACGTCGAAAATAGATTAACTTTTAAATGGATTTCGTTTTCCCCTGACGTAATGAAATATGTGTCTTTGTTTCGATTGATTAGTCGGTGGCAAGGATTAATAGTTGGATTGTTAAGAACGCCAATTCATTGTACAGACAGCATGTTAAATTAGTGGTTTTGTTTTGAATAGGAATTGGTTTGTTTCTTTTTGAGAGGCTGAATAAATTAGAGCTTTGTAGGTACTGCTGACCATTTACATTAGCATTTCTCTTTCAGTTGTCCTCTTGGTGGCTGAGCACGATTTGGGTTGTCTTCTCTTTCAAAAAGGTCATAAGGTTAAGTAGGTACATATCTTTGATGGAGGGTTGCAGAATAAACTTTTTAAAGCAGTTTTTGCATAGCTTCCATGTAGCAGTCGTCTATTTATTCGTATTTCCATTCGGAACATGTGCCGTTTGCAAATGGCGGATTGCTGTATCGTGTTCTACAAAACGTGTCGAAAATAGACAAAATAAAAATCCTTTCGATGGGTCAAAGTAAAAGTTCTCCTATTTTTATTTTACCTTTACTCGTAATCAAATGAAATGGGATTTCTAGGCTTTTAAATGTAATAGCTTGGAAAACAACCCATAACTTGTGGTTACACTGTATTTATTGCTTTCATTTGTACCCGCAGAAGTGGGTAAAGGAATTCGAGGAACTCTGTGAGATTAGGGATGTCGCCGGTGAATGTCGGGGCACCGGATTAGTGTCGCGTGTTTATAAACTTCCAGCCGTCGCCATGTTGTCCATTCAACGTTAATGTGTTTTCAATAATTTAGTACAATTTTATTTGCCATCACTTGCGCAGAAAATATCACTTTTCCAAAACGTCTTCCTCTTCGGAAAATACAGGCGTAATTTTAGGCTACTTCCCGTTATGTCACATTCCCGATTGGACAACATGTCAAAAGTTTTAAAAACAACTGAACGCTAGTGGCGTTTGGTCAAGATTTTGATTTTCATACATTCATTCCCGATTCGTCACCCTTTTTTTAAACTAGTTCTTTGTGCGGTACAGTCAACTACAAAAGTTACCAAGTCCTTTTTAACGCTCATCACCCGACTTTCCCAGAGGTGGGTATATTGTTTTCTTAGCATAATTATGTAAAATCCTAAATTACATACGTTACATGCATAGGTACATATGTACTTTGAAAACCGATAGTCCTAATCTTACTGAGATTGAATCAGACTGCGGAAGTGCAAAAAATCCAAGTGGTCAAGATTTACAATACAACTACCAGGAGACTAGAAAAATGTCGGAAGTATTTTCGGGGCTGGAATTGTAAGCGGCAAAGACTCACAAACTACCAGGATACCAGAATCATGAAGATATATTTCCAGGGGTAGAAGTACTCCGCTGTGGTCAGCCCGGTCATCGGGCCGGCTCGTACGAGGCCACGCCGCACTGCAGTGCATGTGCGGCTGTTGGAAAGCCGGCCGAGCACTGGACTGGGGGAAGGGCCTGCGCGCCATCCGCCCCGACCAGGGGCAAGAGGTCCGCCGCCGCCGCCGCCTTTGCCGCCGCCGCGGCTTCCGTCGTCGCTTCTGCCGCTTCTGCTGTGGGTGCTGCGACTCCCGGTACTCGGGAGGGGGCTGAAATGGAGTGCCAGTAATGGTCCCATTGCGGCCTCCTCCAGAGACAAGTCGGCCGCTGTGCTATCGCGCAGTGACTGATGCCTGTGGACGGTGAGCGTGGGTGGCTCGCCGTCCGATACCAGGCTGAGTCGACGATGCGTTGTGCTTCACGCGCGCCTCAAGGAGCCGTCAGCACCGAGGACGGGGCCCCATAGGGTTGGTGCCTGCTAGGGTTGCGGAATTTGTTCGAAAGAGTTACCGCGGCCCTGGAACGCAAAGGGCACATGGAGGAGCACGGGTGGGTTTTAGTCAGTAAAAGTCTGACACTCCCTACCGCTCCACCCAGGGCGGGAGGAGTCATTTGATGATTTCCACGAGTACGGGTACGAGTGTTAAAAACTCAAAAACTACCGGGTTACTTTACTTGTTTTTTCTGGGGGCTGGGATAAATTTTTAACAACAATCTATGACCTTAGGAGTCGAGGAAAAAGCAAGATAGCCAGAAGGAATAAGCCAAAAAGAAGAAAAATGACGCGCCAGCCTCGAAAACCCGAAATGGCTGAATTGCGAAACCACGGGATTAGGTAACTTTCATAATGTTATGCCTTCCTGAAGCCAGTTCTAAAGTTCACGCAGACGAAGTCGCAGATAGAAGCTAATTTATTAACAAAATACTAAGAGCTCACCGGGATAATAATATGCTAGTATCACGAATTCAATACTGATCCAGAGGAAACTGAAAATGATAATCAAAACACTTTTGACGCGAGCGAAGCCGCGGGCGGAAGCTATTAAGTAGATAGAACATGAACGGAGGCATTTCTTTTGCTCCTGATTGTACTTTCCAAACAAAAGGTTGACCAAACGGGAAAGAATATAGGCATTTTCAAATGTTGACGAATCGGGAATGAATGTATGAAAATCAAAATCTTGACCAATCGCCACTTGTGTTCAGTTGTTTTTAAAACTTTTGACATGTTGTCCAATCGGGAATGTGACATAACGGGAAGTAGCCTAATTTTATATTACACTAGGTTTTTTTTTACCGTGACTCCACTCACACACATTTATCGTGCATCTTTCCGTTATAAAAATTTGTCAACGATTGCTTTCTTTAAGTGTTCATAATCGAACCTTCACTTTCAGAAACTAACTTTTACAAACAAAGAATGTTACCTCGATTCAATATTAGTTCAGATTATGAAACGGATTCAAAAAACACAAAAAAAAACATAGTTTAAGGTGGTCCTTTCATCCTCTATACAGAACACATCTGTTACAACATCACAACTCAATATTCAAAACGTTCCTTCTACCTGAGGCCCTTATAAGAGTATAACGTGTCACGTTGTGTGAGCCGCGCTGTCCCTTGTCGGCTCCCCTTTGTAACCCCCACCGGATCCCGGCTGAAATCTGTGATATGTCAGATTTCACTAATGGCCTTTGTCAATGGACTCGCATATCATGTAACCGAGCTATTTTAGGCCTGATGTTACGTAGACACCTGAAAGAATTATTTACGTACATTATTTATTTGACGGCTCCATTTAAAACTTTTTTGCGTGAGTCAACAGTTAACCAAGAACGGTGTAGCGAAAATTATACATACGAAAGGGTTATTGTAAGTTTTATATGTATTACGTAACAAGATTTTCTAAAGGCTTCGAAGAGTAATTATTTCTAGGAATAAAGCCTTGTTTACGAGCGGTGCTATGTAAGATTGTCTAATTAATGTTAGCTGTTTGTTCAACGAAACTTTAAGACTTATAAATGATAGTAACATTTCGCCCGCGACTCCGTCCGCGCGGATTTAGTAGATACGTACTTCAGAAACTTCAACGCCGCATTAATTTATAATGATGTATATAGTCAGACATTTTTACAGCAGATCCTGTGGTCTCAGGATCAGCACAGCAGTTGTGCCCTCATGTGAAAAAATAGTTATGTCCTCTTCAAGATTACCATTTTTAGATTGATCATACCAATTTCCAAGTAAGGTGAAGCAAGGAATGATGTCATCCCTTAAAAACTTCATCACCCTTTTTCACCACTTTGGGAGTTTATTTTCGAAAAATTCAAATACGTGTTATTTTAACAATTAGTTTTTCAAAAAGGAGTAAAACAAATTGTCATTATTTTTTATTCATATAGCTTAGTATTTGTACCAAGTTTCAAGTTAAAAATCTAAAAATAAGTTTCTTCTGTACTTAATTTAAATTAAGTTTTGAGGGTAGTTCTGAAAAATGAATAAGTAATGGCGACCTTTTTAATTCACTTAGGCCAGTATTTCTACTAAGTTTCAAGAATATTCGCCCGATAAGTATTTTCATTAAAAAAAACTTCCACCCCTATTTCACCCCTTTATGGGGAGAGTTTTCTAAAATCCTTTCTTAGCTCACGTCTCATATCCATAGTCTACCTCCGTGTCAAATTTCATCTACATAGATGGAGGAGTTTCTGAGATTTCATGATTAATCAGTGAGTGACCTTTCGCTTCTATGTATGTAAATGTCACCGGGAAATGGCAAACTTCGTAAAATATCTTGAGAGATTGTAAACTTTAGACAAATTGTCAAATGAACATTTCGAACACTTATTTTTTGCATCAACATCTGATAGTCTATAATCTCTCTCATAGACTATCAAATTCCGATGCGTTAGAAATTTATTCCAAATGTTCGATTGACAATTTATCGAGAGATAACTATTTTTTCAAGATATTTTATAATCTTACGCTTTTTACAATTATCTGGTGACATAAATAACTAACTTTTATCCGAACGGTCCCATTTGAATAATTTAAATTGCAATTTACCTATACAACCTTAATTTTATCAAACCATTTCAAAGGATGAAGATTAATATCATGACAAAAAAATATTATTATTCCATTCCACCCAGGTTTTGATTGAATAATTTGAATAAAACGCGGTCATTGTGACTTAACCATAACTGTTAGACATTACCCTCGTAGACTTTTTATAGGCTAATGGAATAAATAAATAAAGTGTACTTTAAATTATTTTATGTATCATCAATCGTTTTCTCAGCGCACGCCAAATAATCAATTTATTTGGCACAATATTGCTACTTTGGGCTATATCGTTGCAATTTTCTTAGGGATATCTATACTAATATTATAAAGCTGAAGAGTTTGTTTGTTTGTTTGAACGCGCTAATCTCAGGAACTACTGGTTCGAAAAAAAAATATTTTTGGGTTGAATAGACCATTTATCGATGAAGGCTTTAGGCTATATATCATCACGCTTAAGCCAATAGGAGCGGAGCAGTGATAAAGAATGTTTTAAAATCGGGGATTCCACGGGGACGAAGTCGCGGGCAGAAGCTAGTATAAATATATATATAGCCATGTTTTAGTTAATAATGCAGCTTTGTAATGGCGAAAGAATTTTTAATAATTTAAAATATATTGAACAAAATAGGGTCTATTTTAATACTGAACCCTTCAAAACTTTCGCAGTATGTTATGCCAAACATCTTAATTAAATGATGTAACATAATTACTTTCTTAATTTAATAATGAACAGCTTCAAGTACCATTACACATTATTTTAGTGCCCGAATGTTCCAAATATTCCGATACAACAAAACTTCATCTTATATTCTGTGAACGTGCCAATTACAAAGTTTTAACAGTCTTGAAAATGGCCTAGGCAGTAGGTAGGAGGCTTAATAGCGCTCCTCAGACTTTTCGAGAAAGATCTATAGTTCGCTAGAGACGTCTTGTACTCACGCCGCATTCACTAAGTTTCATATTAGAAGTTTAATTCTTCTACTTTAAAAAAGTTCAAATTCTCGGCAAATATCAATATCAAAACTTGTTAAAAAAAATAGGGAAATTAAAGGTGGCTTTGACAGACAATTAATGATATTTGAATGCGAATGTTTCTTAAAGGTACTTCTCCGAGCTTAATATCGCGAATATACTGTAAATACTGATGACGCAACAAACCGCGCCTACGGCGTAGCATGTGCCTACGAGATGCGCTACGAATTTGCGTCGACGACATTTTACGGCGTAGATGTTTGGGTTTTGATTTTTCGTTTAATTACTCAATGGTATTTTTTCCAGTGATTTATTCCACAGAAACCGTGCATTTTTCAACACAAAAGTAGCATATATATTCTTTTATTAATAAATTGATACTTTATCATTAGATAAAGTATCAATTTATTAATAAAAGAATTCCATCTGATTCTTAAGAATAACTCAAGAACAGAAATCAATACGCCTACATGAAAATAAAATACAAAAATCATGTTCAATTCAAAGAAGGAAAATACCTAATCTGGGTTTCCTTTTATCACAAAGAAAGGTTAAATCCGGCAAAGATTACTAGTGCAACAATTTCTAAGGTCCTGTTTGAACGGATCTGTGATATCGGAAAGTCCTTCGGGCCATCTTGTGGGGAAATGATTTCATCCTGAGTACCCGTTATACCCGTCCCATAGTGAGGTATCTATGTACCTCTATATCGTGTCGTATCGATTGTGCGATGCTGTGACCTTTGTCCCCCTCCGCCACACAGCAGTCGGTTCTATAACCCAATTACCTACTGTTTACTTATCCCTATCTATGCTAAACAAATTCTAGTCTAAACGAAATTAAAGTAAACATTTGCAGGCTTCAGCTTTTAGCGTGACTATATTGAAACAGATATTCCCAAAGTGTTTCGTTTTATCTTTTCGCTGTGCAATTGTTTTGTCTGAGAACATTCGTTTTGTAAATATTATTCTCATGTGAGGTGTAATAATAATAATGTGTTGGATAATGTTGTCTTTAATAACGAGTGAATGTTATCTTTTCATTACGTTTTATTTTCTTTTTCTTACGTCAGAATTTTTATGTTTCTATTAGAGTAAAGATATTGTGACCCTCATTCACCCTTGTTTTTTTTGCTGGATGGGAAATCACCAAATGACTTCTCCCGCTCTGGGCGGAGCGGAAGGGAGTGTCATACTCTTACTGAGTAATACCACCTGTGATTCTTCTAGTGCCCTTTCCGTTCCAGGGCTGCGGTCACTCTTTCGAACAAATTCCGCAACAACCTTCATTCAGCATTAATGAATCACTTTGTGTTTTCAGTTTTCGACATGGCAAATTTTCTACGCAATTTAAAACTATAATTTACCTAAATGAGTTTTGTTAGCCTCAATCCAGCTTCCATTAATGGGTCTAATATAAACTCATTGCTCGCGAATCACCCCAACACTTCGAGAGAGATCGTTAACGTCTGTGGGACACTTGGCCATTGCCCCCTGGTACAACGATCCCCGCCCGCTGGTACAACGATCCCCAAAAGAAGGGGGACTGACACCTTCAAGTCTTGGGAACTGGATACTCCAAGTATCGTTTTATTACGAAGAGTACAATTGTCAGTGGACGTACTCATATTGCTGCACGAATTTTATTGGTCTTTTTATTCGAATTCGTACGAAAGGACTAGACGTTTTGGTATAAAATATGTGCTTTAATGGCAGTTTCGTTGCTGAGTGCTCAAAATAACTGAATGGAATGGGGTTAACGCGGAACTAAAATTGTTTGGATTTGAAATAAGTAAAAGTTTAGAAAAGTAAATAACTCTTCGTTTTCATAAACGGCATACGAGTACATGCTAATAAGCTAAATACAATATTGATGTATTCAATACTAACAAAATCTTTTGACGATTTTCTTACTTTCTTTTACAAGCCGAATAAAATCGAAAAGAGCTTGGCTTATCCAAAAGGAAAAATCTGACCGTCTTTGAACTTTTGACACCAGTCAAGTCCATATTTATTTATAAAGGCTATTGTCGCTCTAAGAGGCCTTTTCCCCCAAACATCTTTTAATAAAATATAACAGTAAATAAAGTAAACGAAATCATCTTGTCGGGTTTCATCAGTTTGTTATATATTTTCTCGGTAAATTATCCTGTTTGGGTGGGAGAACTCGGGTAATCCGTTCCGATTATCTCCCTGTTAAATTAAATGCCCGAAAATTTCTTTGAGACGTCATGTTGTGAACTTGTTTGACACGAGACGGGTCGTTGAACTTCTATACGAGTTCCGGGATGAGAATCGGATGAAATGAAAACTTGCAGAAAAGGTTGCGAGTTTATTTCGGAAAGGAAAATTCTAGGAACTTCACCATGCTGGTAGAAATGCTTTATTTTTTGTACCAACTTAGCTTGATCTATCGTTTTATTTCGTGTTTGTAAGCTTAAAAGTAACGGGATTATATCCTAGTATTTACATAAAATTGTCCGCAATACTATTGTCAAGAATCTATTGATCAAGTCTATGTTATGGTTCAAAAAAACATTCTTAAGCACAAAAACTGTGTACTTGTCTCTTTTTGATCGCTCACGCAGATACTTCGATTTGTTAGTTTTTTTGCACAGAGCACTGATTGGCCGAGTCGGCAGCGACAGAGAGATACTAATCTAATCTAGTCCGTTATATTCCTCTGATGGGAAGAAGCTTCTCCCTCCCTTTTTCATACACGTCTGTCTATGCCATTACGGGATAATCCTTTCGGTGAGAGTCCAGTTTGTCTCTCTACCTTCACTCTGGTCTACCGCGACGTCGCCCAGCATTTAAACTAACCTAGTTAGTGGTACTTTTAGCCTACAGCTTATCTGACACTAGCTGCTGCCCGCGACTTCGTCCCCGTGGAATCCCCGATTTTAAAACATTCTTTATCGCTGCTCCGCTCCTATTGGCTTAAGCGTGATGATATATAGCCTAAAGCCTTCCTCGATAAATGGTCTATTCAACCCAAAAATATTTTTTCTATTCGAACCAGTAGTTCCTGAGATTAGCGCGTTCAAACAAACAAACAAACAAACTCTTCAGCTTTATAATATTAGTCTGACATACGATAAACATGTCCGGCGCAATTCCGCTTACGACAAGCCTCTTTCCGGGTAACATCTGTGATTTTAGTTTTGGCGGTCCGAAATTTGAATTCCCGAGATACTGCGCTTCATGGCTCGCTGGCAAAACTCGAGTCTGGCCCTCTGAAGTGTCAAAGACCAGGATTGTGCACCGTACGTGAGTATGGGGATGTACATCTCCGTAATTCTCCGTTTATAGATACTATTTGCGTGTACAACATAATATTTGTGCCCGCGCCATCAGTCGTAGCCATATTCATAATAGGGTGTTTTACTGATTTTTTTATTAATGATTTTAAATTACAGAAAAGAAAATATGCCGTTAAAAATGTTTGAAAAAAGAACATGTGAGCTGTTTTTTAAACCTATGATATGCATATGGTGTTACATAGCAACACGGTGAATATGCGCCATCCAGTACATATTACATTTTCCAATGGTTTTATTTTATTTTTCTCAAATCGCACTGATTTAGTAACATATTTTAAATGAGAAGATCCCAATTAATGTACATGTTTGATAGTAGTAAATGAATGTATCTGTCGCGAGCCGTCAATTCGTATTGGAATATGTTCGGTTTGTACGGAAAGCTTTGAATATGCCATTTCTAACAGTGCCCGTTGTGGCGGTTCGTTGCTCTGTGGTGTTTTTTGTATCATTAAAATAAATCGGAACATGATTCAGCGTATTCTTGCAAACGCGGATCTAATACTGCTCGTTTAGATCCGAACGATAACTTGTACTACTTTAGTTAAAACGTAGTTATATCATAAATCGTGATATTAAAGGCAAAAGGGTTAACAGTTATTTGCATTTCTAACTTGTTTTGGTAATTCGTTATGTTCGTGTTTTGTTCAGGAGTTTGTTGTGACAGGATCTATTTAGATGTTTTATTGTTAATTTGTTACGGAGTATTGAATTAAGTTTCTTAAAAACTTAGGATTAATTTTCTGTATGTTTTGAATGGTCATTCATTTTCATTTAGTAGGTGCAACAGCTGTAGATATAAAAATGTTATTTTTCCAGATAATCGCAAAAAAAATCTCGTTTGGCTTTAAATATTCCCCAAGTGTCATCACAAAATCTGTGTGCATTAAAACAAGATCAATCAGTCGGGATGCTGACGTCATCGACATCTTTGATGTGTCGCGACTAGCATGTGCACAAACAACACCCGACATCCTTTGACAAGACCATCGGCACTGTTAAATATTAAAATATTCATGAAGCGGGCTGGAGACGTCTGCCCGCTCAAGACATCTCAGTAAAGAACTTAAAATTGTACTCCCTTATTATATAGAAACGTATAAAATACTTAGGCCTTAATAAATTCAGAACGCTAGCTTAAGACATAACATGTATAAATACTCTTGGGACTAAAGGGACCATACAATTACCTAAGTATAAAGTGCTGTATTTTACGGCGAAGAAACTTACAGTACTCAGAACACGAGCAAAGGCATATAAATTGTTTATGAGACAGTAATTAAATAAAGTAGGGTAATGCGTTTCACGTATAACACTTTGTCTTGTGTTTTAATAAAGCCCCCGAACCTAACGTAGCCCACAATTTAATTTCGCGCATAATTTCCTTTGTTAGCTTGCATGTCAGCACTCTAGGAGATGAAATTATTACTGTAGTAACGAGATACAAGGCTATGAATACAGTGACGTCTAACTTATACAGGTTCCACGACTTTAAGCCTGGTTCTTCTAACGTCAGCGTTATGAATAAGCCCTCAACAGCTGTTAAGATCCTTAGATACGTGAATGTAGCCACACAGGCGAAGGAACAACTATATACGTCCCTTATTGAAGTGGTAAACTCGTTTGTATCTAATCACAGCCTTATTTGCAAATTGAGCAGACTCTGCTACCGTTTGCTATAGGTATGGAAGTATATTCAAGTAACAATCGTGAACTTGGGCCCCTACAGACCCCGTAAGGTCGCACCTCCATTTGTCTTTGTCAATCTTGCGGAAATGTTACGGTAAAATGTATTGATCCTTCAAAATATTCTCTTGAAGATGTTATTTCTGTATTTTTTTGCTGAATATGGAAGTGTAGGAATACATTTTGATGCAGTTTTGGGTCGGAATCTGCTTTCGAGGATTTTAACTAGAAACAAGGATGACTTCTAGACGATAAACATAAAATTCAACTACGTTCGCTTCAACAAAATAAAGCAGCTTTAACGATCTGTTTTCGTCTTATGGGAATTGTGTTCGGGAGCAAACTGTAAACTAGCTAGGACCACACTTAGGGTGAAGTTTTGAGCAACAAACTGAACTGCTGCTGAAGAACACCTCAATTCTCCGTAGACGGAAAGTTTTCAAGTAGCTGCAGCCATGGTTCGATTAGGTTTACTATTTGTGCACTTAGCTCAAAACAACAGTCTCGAAGGATCAAAGTTTGAATTGTTCTCATTTCATGTAAGCGACCGACGGATTAATCGAGTTCAGAAATGAAATCGATATCTACGTGTTCAGTGATTCTAGTCAGGCACGACACTTGAAACCGAATATTTTAAACACTGAACTTTTAAAAATTGAAGTTTGCTACGGCGGAAAGACGAAGAAAAATATCTTGAAGAATGCCGCGTTAATAATATATAGTGAACGTGGGCGATGCCCGAGGCAGTGGGTTATGTCACAACAACGTCACTTGGATGGAACAGCCGCCAGCTAGATATGTACATATGTATGTACATACAGCTCCCAGCTAGAAAACTGACATTTAATTAAGCTTCTTGTATTCAAAAGTACGTGAACCTATTCGAATAGGAAAGCTAGGGAGGACTAAGTAAATATAGGTATTTTGCATATGTTTACTGATTTGCATATAAAATGACTTTACTCTTTTGCATGTTTTTGTTCGCATGTTGATCGTTCTCCAAATGAATATGCGTTATTTTTTCCATGTTAATAGACTCTATCAATTTTAATAATTCTACTCACTGACATTACAGGGTAGCAGAAGAAATACCGTATTTAAATTGCTAGTTGGAGAATCTTGTGCGTTATCCATATCTTTCTCTTCTGCCTAGTAAACTTAAACTTTAAAACGCCTTATTCTAAGTTCTGAAAATCCTAGGTCGGCAACAAAAAGGTTAAAGTTTTAGATGAATTTACACGACTATTACGTTGGACGTTGTTTTAATTGCTTTGTTACATAATGGACTCTCAACATGCGAAGGCGTGACTCCACAATTTTAATTGCATTTTTGTTTTATTGTTTCTAGATTAAATTTTCGTACACAAGGCCTGAAAATGTTAATAATAGCAGATAGATCTACTTATTCGCGTTATTATTTCTACTGAAGTTACCTTTGGCCTTTTCTTTTGTGGAAGTTTTCCTGAACTGTTTTGCATCATCAAACATTTGGATTATTTATCAAATGTCCCGATCGGATGGCAACGTTTTACGTTTCTATTTCCCCAAAACTTGAAGGTATTTCGCTTTCATGGGTTTGAATCCCATTGAGGATTGTGGGAGCAGGCGGCACTTCAATTTCAAACCAATATTTGTTAGACAACCCCTCAGGGCGGTGCAACGACGCAATCAGACAACGGAAATCAGATGTGGAAGTGTATTGATTTAGTATATGCAAAGATCACAGATCAATAATGTTCTGAATTGGTTTTATAGGCAGGTAGGACCATGTAGGACACGTGTATATATTCTTTTGAACGACTGTAATTTTGAAAAAAAAAAAAAGAACTCTTAATAGTATTTACTTTCATTCATTTCTTAAATTCAGGTAGTAGAAAGATTTTTACATTACAATATTTTAAGTAACTTTTGTTAAAGGGAAACTGCGCAGTTCCCGCCTACGCCAAAAACAATGAGTGGTATTAATGTCAGAATTTTGCGTTTATATTAAAAAACTACATGTTTTTCAGTTTTCAAGTTTCAGGTCAGATAATCATGGATGAACTTTATACGCATAGGACTGACTTATTCTAGTTTATTTATGTCGTGGGCGCGGAAGACAGTTTATCATTGTTTGAAACTAGACATTTTAATTAATGTCTTTAAAAGTCATTGCTGATTTATGTGATCGAAGAACTTAGATTATTATTTACTAAAGCATTTATTGTTAACTAGCTGCCGCCCGCCGCAGCGCCCGCGTAATTTTAGAAACGAATGCCAAGGGAACGTACTCCCGGTATAAAAATCCTATGTGTTATTCCAGACTATAATCTACCTCTGTGCCAAATTTCATCAAGATCCATTCAGTAGTCTTTGCGTGAAACAGTAACAAACATCCATCCATCCATGCTTACAAACTTTCACGTTTATAATATTATATAGGACAGTTTTCAAGGTAGGTATTTTTCTTTTCTGTGTATATAATTTTCTTTTAAAAGTGTATAGTGTTTATACATACATAAATAAATACGCTATTGATCAATTAAAATTACAAAAATAAAAAATTATATACATAAATAAATACCTATATTCACTGCAAAAAACAAGGTCAAGTAAAATAAAATCTGAGAGCTTAGCGAAGCCTGAGAGGATTATGCTAGGTTTAAAATATTATCTTATTAAAGTGTAAACATAATATTTATCAGATTGTTTACAAATACCTCAAAGACAAATTATGTTACGAAAGAGTAACATTCTGCATAAAAATAACGTTTACTTACCGTTATGTCACATTCCCGATTCGTCAACATGTCAAAAGTTTTAAAAACAACTAAACACAAGTGGCCTTTGGTCAAGATTTTGATCTTCATACATCCATTCCCATTTGGTCACCTTTTGTTAAACTAGTTTTATGTACGGTACAGTCAACTATAAAAGTTACCAAGTCCTGTTTGCCGCTCTTTTTATCCCCCAACTTCCCAGAGATGAGTGTAATGTTTCCTTAGTGCATGTAAATTCCTAAATTTTATGCGTTACATGCATAGGTATGTAGCCTGGGCTGCGCTGCATCTAAATATTATTCTTAACATCTTACGGATTGGACTTATTCTTATCATCTTACGGAGTTTGCCATTTTCCGGTGATATGAATAAACTTATGCTCTTTAAAATAAAACTGGGAGGGCCCAAATATGCATTTACCACGGGTGTTATTACGCCACTGCTTGAATCATAGTTTCATTAATTTCTATGCCCTGGTCGTATATCACATTTTGATAGGTTGTTATTTATCTGCTATTTAACCGAAAAAGGAGCGACATTTTCTCTAATTGTTAACCGATTTGGGTGATTCTTTTTTTGTGGGGTATCTATTCGGGCATAACGTTATTGTATATGTATCGGTTTTGATGATTATTTTGAATCAACCAAGGACCAGCCAAAGTATAAAAGTTATTTTTTACTTTGTAGTGTCTTTATGTACAAGTCCGTTGTATTTTTTTGTAAATAGTTTTAATTTAGAGCTGTGTATTCTTCAGAAAGTGGGTCTCGCCGGTATTGCGTGATTCAACAGCTTAGCCTGTGTCAGATTAAGATTGAAAGCTCCCGTTAACCCCATTCATGGCCCCCACATCTGAGGCTAGTTGTGGCGCATTGTTTTCGTATTTTACGTCTAATCTAGTTTTATTTTCTTTATTACCTTCATTAAGAAGATTAACTGTTTCTAAGGCTTTAATTGTGGAACCATGCTGGGGTCCATAGCAATTCTTGACTGGAGAGGCACATAATCGAGGTTTAGGTATTTGAACCAAAAATGAAATCTACACCTAGTATCTTCAAAAGAAAAATCATGTATTCAAACGTGAAAAGATTTAATAAAGATAAACACAGGTTCTTAAAGACACAAAGCAAATAAATTGGGAAAGCCGTTTAAATGTCATGATTATAATGAAAAGAGCCTTGATGTTCCTGAACAGACGCGTAACTAACCCTTTGGTCCATTAAGCCGACATAAAGCGGCATACTTTTCCTTTTGTTGACATTGAAAATCCGTGGGTAGGCCAGGCATCCGAAGGTTTCGTTTGATGTACTCGTAAAATACTCTCACGCGTTGTTGAGTCCACGCATTCAGATTTAACCACCGTTTTGGAGAGGTTAACCGTAAAGTGTTGGAAGGTTTGTTTCATATTTGAAATGTCATATCGTTTTGTTGCGAGTTCGTCTCGGTCTGGAACCAAATGACGTAACCCGAGAATAAAAGGACGATTGCCAGAGACCAAGATTGGTAATTTATTTTACAAGCACAAAAAAAGTTATACATAAATTTTCTTATTCACTATGATTTGTTAACACAATTCTGTCGCGACAGTCCAGATTGGTCTGGACATCTGTCGTCTAGAACCCAAGAGCTAAGTCCCCCAAATGAAGAAATCTACAGAAATGATATTACATAAAACCAATAACATACAAATATAAAAAAGGGTTCTCGAAGGGAACCCGTGGCAAGGGTCCCTTCATAAACATCTTTAATGGCTGCGTTATACTGTAATGCGTGGCCAAAAGGCATTCCGCGTAATGTGGCTGCAATAATGTCAATCGATGCTATTGCTATTCATTAATTGTATTGGTTAGCAGTTCTTTAACGTCATTTAGCCCTATTAATAAAATACTATTAGAAGATTTTTTATTCAAATGTTCTATAGAGAATTTGAATTTAAAATCAGCTAGTCAAATGGTTATTTCTTTAATAATTACGTCTATTTGTCCAAAATTAATATTGATTTAAAGTTAATAGTGCCACTTATTTCACCCCGTTTGAGTAATAAAAATAACATTCTAAGCCACAGTTTTCGAGAACGTACGATGCATTCACTGTCGGGGCCTGAAGCGGCGATGCGTCATTTTTCTAGAATGCATACGTGCATAGAGCGACTGAAAACCGTTACATTTCTTAATTACAGCTAGCTGTTTCTAAGTCTTGATTAGATGTAGTTCTCGTTCGTAAACGATGTATTTCAGCATAGGTCCAGATATCGATGTGAGTGGAATCGATCCGTTCAATTGCGTCACTGTTCGTTCAGCTCCACGGTGTAAGTGCGTAATTTGTCTGGTCCTTTGACCCAAGATTCGCCAACGCAATGATTTATGGTGTCTGCTAGCGTCAGCGGACTTCGAGGGGGCTCAGGGGGTACTGAATAATTTAGTTTTGGGAGTCCTGTTTCTGTATTTGGAGATTGATCATTTCCTTTGTTTTTTCTTTCGTGTGTGTTAGAATTTCAGCTATTTCTATCAATAGTTGTTCTGTAGTTATTTATTTCATTACATATGTACACATGTATAATTTGAAGTTATGCGTAAGGGTTAGTTCGAAGACGTTATTTTGCTAGCTCACTAAACTGCTTCATTTTAATTACTTGCATCAACATTCAAGACAGGTCACCGATCAAGTTGATCAAGAGTACTGGAATCAAAGCGTACGTGCCTCGAATGATCTAAGCGACTTCCATTCCAGATTTGGTCGGCCCTTTCCTCTTGTTTGCATTTTCAATTAGATACCTGCTCACCATTAATGTATTATGTCAATATGAAATGTTTATTTAAGACGACATCGCCATAATTCATCACGCCCTAAGCTTTTGAGCAAATAGCTTCATATGTGGGAGTGTAGGGGAGGCGGAGACTGCGACGAACCTTAAATAATACGATTGCGTCGCAAAAGGGTTCTTTTCAGAGCCGATGTTTGCTACGAAGGATGGAGTAATTTCATATGATGTGTAGGGGTATTTTAAATCGCAATTAGCGTCAAATGGAACACGCTTGGTCAGCTATCGGGCAGTTGAAATAGTCAGGTTAGTGAGGATTGTGTTATTTGCGGTGTAGGGTGCGCGTAGCAGTCGCGCACGGCGGCGTTAGATCGAAGGCTGGGGCGCCAGCGCGCATGCGCCGCCGCGGCCTGTCCGGCGACTCGGCGGCGGCGGCGCGCGGCGGCCGCAGTTGCTCCGCGGAACCGCACGCGACGCGCCATGTCGGCCGGCGCTGCTACCTGACCGAGCTACCAGCTCTTGGAAAACAAACCTTGTGAAATCGCGTTTCAAATCGTCGCCATCGGTCGCAACCGCACGGGGATTCGGGTAAGTCCGTAGCGGATCCGTTCACGCCTCATGTAACCGCGCCGAGTGCAGTGCCCAAGGTTAAAGGCTTCCGATGTGCTTTTCCCGGATACCGATCTGCGATCGCGGAGGGTTGTAGGTGGCGCTAGTGCGCGCGGTGAGTCATCTCTGCGACACGTTTTTTCATGGCCGCCCCTTCGATCTCGCGTACGCTGTAGCTTTGCTGAGGGTTTTTGAAGATGTCGGTTGCAGTGGGTGTTACGTAAGTGCGTTGGTAGTGCAGTGGCCGTGGTGGCCGACGCTTTCGATACGCTCGGTGGGCACTCGACCGCGGCCAATTACAGCACGCGAGGATCGTTTTCAGGAAAACATTCACCATTTTGTACGCGGCGCTCGCGGGAGCAACTGTGAATTAAGTGATCTACGTCATGAGTCCGTACGTTACCAGTACTCCGCCGGGACATTCAAGTGAAATCGTACTGTTGTGCAAGTGAATATAATCGGCTATTTATTAGAATTGTTTTGTTTGTGTTGCGTTGCATAATTACATAATCGGAGACCCCAAAAGAGTAGGTAACGGTTTTATTTATTTACTAAATTGGATGGAGATTTTACTGTAATTTATTGCTTTATATTTGATTGAAATATAAATAAAAAGAAAACCTGTTATGATTTGATACAAACGCTATTTTAAATAAATTAAACATGAATGATTAAAACAAAACACAAACAAATGATTTAATCTAAGAATTTTGCAGTCGTGAACTGCAAAATTAAGATGATTCCTTGACTCTGATTTAATAGGAGGTTGCTGATAGATTCTTACAATAAATAATAACTAGTTGAACGCACAATGCTATGCTATAACAATGCGTATTGAACATTACGCACAAATTACGCACAGACATAACTTACATAAAAAAAAAACAGATTTCTATAGTTTTCCGTCCAAACATATTGCTTACCGAATCATCAACAAATGTAAATAATCTAACATTAGTCATACTAACACAATACTCCACTTATGGTACGGGAGCTAGCAACGTTTCAAAAGTAAGAATTTTAGGTCAGCTGATTTTGTGATATGTCGTCCTTCTTGCACTTTCGGTTAGAGTCTGGGCTGTCTGGCTGGCGGTAGCGGTTGCGTTCATTAGTGCGCATCCTATCTGTCCAGGTAATAATCCTGGATTTTAAAAACATTTTAGAAGTCGTAATTTTTATTTTTTTGTTTTTAAATAAGTCTACCTGACATACTTTTTTTATTGCCAGACATTTGTGACAATGCTAACTATGTGCCATACGCGATAATTTTTTATTTTTTTATAAAAATTTCAAAGTATTTTATAATGTCTGTAATTTTAATATTATGTTATTTAAAGATGGAAAAACTTAAAATAAATTTGCCTGACATTAATTCGATTGTTAAACCTTGAATTAAAATGAAAAAGTCATGAAAATTATTGTAGTATTATGCTAGTAGTCCGAGAGAGACAGTTGCAGAATAAGTCGAGAATGAGACAGGGAATCATTACAAAAGTAAATTACATGTCACTGTACATATAATAATAATAAATGAACTCAAACCGAACTCGACGCCCTGGATAGGAGAGTCCGCATACGGCATACTGCTGACTGCAAACCGGATGCATCACCCACGATCGCGGTGGTGGTGATCCCGCGGAAGTGTGGAGGTCGAGGCTTTTTAAATGCTAAGACTCTCTACAACCGCGAGATGTGCAGTCTCAGAGAATATTTTCTCAAAGCCGGTGTGGGTATGCACCGAGATGTGGTCACAGTGGACAAGGGACTCACCCCGTTATCCATGGCTAAAGAGAACTGGCACAAACCTGTGATACCTACTACAGATGATCGTAAGGAGATATGGAGAGGCAACGAGCTTCACGGACACTTCTGTCGGGCTCTTTAATGGGTCCGATGTAGATTCCTCAGCGTCCGTGGCCTGGCTACGTTTCGGTGATCTTTTCGGAGAAACTGAAGGTTTTGTTTGTGCAATTATGGACGAAGTTATCTTAACGAACAACTGTCAGAGGCATATTATGAAGAATGGGACGTGTGTTGGGCATGCCACCGTCCGGGTGAGTCCATCAGACATATTATCTCTAGTTGTTCTCGCCTGGGTAACAGCAGCTGGATTAAGCCCTTGATCCAGCTGCCTAACAAGAGCATCTTAAGATCTTGGTCGAGGCGCTTGGCAATTATGCCATGGTCGTCACGACTATTGGCACAATGACTGCTGTGTTCAAATCACACAAGTCGACAACCTCGCGAGCTAAGTCAAGATACTTCGTTTGTTATATCAACAATCATAGCGCGACGCTCTTGTCAGTCTATCACCACTATGTCAGGCTTATTGGCAACAAAAGTCCTGTCAGTGATGATAGACCGATCCCAATACAATGTGCAATTGCCATTTTCGTCGGCCACATACCCATAGTACGGTACTTCCGATTCGACAAGATTGTATTTAAGAGCAAGTTGCTGATGAATAATCCTGGCTACAAGGTTGTGCCTTTGCAAATAGTCTCCGTTAGCCAAACTAGAACAACCGGAAATAATGTGGTGGATGGATTCCTCGGCCGGTGACATGCCCGACACATGTCAGCGGTACCGTCCTTTACGATATATATTTCCAGTAGTTGTTCGTCCTCATAATTTCGTCCATAATCGCACAGATAAAACCTTCGGTTTCCCCGAAGAGGTCACCAAAATGTAGCCAGACTACAGACGCTAAAAAGTCTACTTCGGGCCCATGTAGGACCCGATAAAAGCACCCGTGAAGCTCCTTGCTCTGCCATACCTCCCTGCGATCATCTGTTGTAAGTACTACAGGTTTGCGCCAGTTCTTGTTAGCCAAGGAGAGTAGGGTGAAGCCCTTGTCCACTGCGACGACATCCCGGTGCATACCCACGTCGGCTTCTAGGAAGTATTCCCTAAGACTGCATACCTCGCGGTTAGCATTTAAGAAGCCTCGACCCCCACACTTCCGCGGAATATATAGCGTCACTACCGATGATTGTCGGTGACGCATCCGATTTGCAGTCAACAGTGAACGGACCCTTCTATCGAGGGCGTCTAGTTCTGTCTGAGTCCATTTGAGTATGCCGAAAAAGTACATCAATACCCGCCCGATAAAAGACTATTTAATACCTACTTTGTTCAGGCGGCCAAAGAAGCGCTCCTTCAACGATTGTATCACGTCAGTAGCATTGCTGACCAGCGCTTCCGACATACCCAAATACTTATTATTATTATTATATGTACAGTGACATGTAATTTACTTTTGTAATGATTCCCTGTCTCATTCTCGACTTATTCTGCAACTGTCTCTCTCGGACTACTAGCATAATACTGCAATAATTTTCATGACTTTTTCATTTTAATTCAAGGTTTAACAATCGAATTAATGTCTGGCAAATTTATTTTAAGTTTTTCTATCTTTAAATAACATAATATTAAAATTACAGACATTATAAAATACTTTGAAATTTTTATAAAAAAATAAAAAAATATCGCGTATGGCACATAGTTAGCATTGTCAAAAATGTCTGGCAATAAAAAAAGTATGTCAGGTAGACTTATTTAAAAACAAAAAATTAAAAATTACGACTTCTAAAATGTTTTTAAAATCCAGGATTATTACCTGGACAGATAGGATGCGCACTAATGAACGCAACCGCTACCGCCAGCCAGATAGCCCAGACTCTAACCGAAAGTGCAAGAAGGACGACATATCACAAAATCAGCTGACCTAAAATTCTTTCTCGAAAACGTTGCTACCTCCTATACTATTATTGCCATAATAGGGCAAAAAAGGAACAGCTGAGACGCCCGCGCAACGGTCACAGCGCATGCGCGAGCCGTGACGTTCGGTAATGAACGGCAGTTAGATTTGAACGTGGAACACGCAAAAAATAAACCGTAATGGAAGACATGGAAGTATTCTTGGCAGTAACATTATCAAAAACTTAAAGATGTTTTTGAAGACTTTTAAATCGATTAAATTATCATTAATTGACAATTAATGTAGGAATGAAAGGCTGAAACTGTTAACATTGGAAATAGTTTTTTAAGATGTACGTACATTTGAAATGAAAATAAAAAACGCAAATGACAGCGATTTAGCTATTCAAACCTTTCAAGCAGTCTTAATTAAAGTTTTCATCTTCTTTGCTTTTATAAGTATAAAAAGGAATCTGATGTAGAAGTCACTTTATAACAGCATCATCAGTAATAAATGCTAATTTATTCATTTTTTGGGATTCTTACGAACAAATAGACTTGGGAGGACTACCAAACCTGAATAAATAGCTTAATTGTAAGAACTTGAGTCCACTGAAAGAAAAAAACTGGACAAGTGCAAGTCACACTCACGCACGATCGAGTCTTGATTTTTTCGGAGTATACATTACTATGGAAGATAATAAACTATAAAACACAAAATAAAGCTGGTTAAATTTAAGGACAACTTATCTTTGTTGTTGAACAAATGTTCTTCTCGCGTACATCAATGTACGTCACGGTCAATTCTTCAACCCGAAATTCTTCAACCCAAAATAATTTATATATGCTAAAACTACAAATTCTTTATTGCCAGATTTTTCCTGTACTCGTACTGTAAGATCTATCTTCTTGCCAAATTTCAGTTCTAGATAAACGGGAAGCACACTATAAATTTTGATTTCCTTGAGAGCGTCGAAATATACCTTCATTGCAGCATAACGTCAGTGTGTGTTTTTTTTAAATGTAAACTTAGATGTTTGAATTCACAGCCTCAAGGGACTGTAGACGTGATTCTATGGTTTTAATTTCAACTCGATACTGCCACGCATTCCCGAGATAAAGGGTCTTGACATACAGACGGACAGACAGTAGGACAACAAAGGGATCCTATAAGGCTTCCGTTTTTTCCTTTTGAGGTACGGAATCCTAAAAATAACCCAAAGGTCCAGATAGAAACATATAAATCTGCATTGTAAAAATGTTATAAGAACAAGATGCGTATATTGAGTCTCGAATTATTGAGACATTTAATGGTAATAAGGTAAATGGTATTAGGTACATTAAATATCGGTCAACAGGACTTTAGCAAATACACATAAGTAAGTGGCTTGAAATACCACGATCATTACCCCCGTCGGGTCTTGCTTCTACTACACATAGTTTAACACAATAGGCTTATTAATACACAATATTTAGAGGCGGTATAGAACAGCCCTGCCCTAGACCACTGTCTTACTGTGTAGACACGGACTCCCAAAACATTGGAAACATTGGACACAGGATATTGAACAATATCCTATTCAGACTTTGCACCCCTAATGCAAACAATTTTGAATCCCGAACGCCGTCAACGGCAACGTCTCAATGACGTCACGGAAACATTTCCAGTAATTCCAGAACGTTGGATAATTGTTATAGCTTGTGAAATTGCCTGGAGAAGTTAGCATTTGCCTCCCAACGACCCTCCCACGCGACAACCTCATTATGCCACAAAGACTTTTATTCCTCCTTTAAGCGAATATTTCTTGTCATTGCTGTCGTTTATTATTTTATTTTCAACGTCTCTGAACCGGATCTGAGGACCATTTAATGCGTAGTTCTCGGTTTCTTGAGTAATTGTATTCAAAGCTTGCTCGTCTTGGTCTTTTTGATAACCGTCTTTAGCTTTTACTTGACTTTGTGTGAAATGAACAATGACATAAACGTTCTTTAGAAGTTTCGGTTGCACATCATAAAGTTTGAAGGATAAGAAGCAATACCGGAAATCTTCAACCATCGTATAGTGTAAATCTAAGCACTGATTTAAAACAAGATGCTCCTAATAAGTCAAAAATTTGCTGTACGCTCTGTTCAAGATTGTTATAAAAGATTACATCTACATCTCTACTGAGCACTTAACAGCTATGTCATTGTTTTACTTTATGATTTCAATTACATTTCTGGACCGAAGTTTTCTAGCCAACACGGCAACGCCATTACCGTTCGCGTGTTTCTATTGACCCTTTATATTAAAAATGTGATTTTTTAAGTAACATGGCTTTTGATAGCAATACAAGAGCTGAAATTAAAATTTCCATATTGCTTTGTATTGTAGTCGATCAGAAAATCTGGGTAATGCAGACACAGGTGATACTCGGGTCGATGACAGTAGGGCGTTAACGAAAGGGGCACGTTAGATTAAATCAAACAATAAACTGCTATAAAAAGAAGGCCCTTATTTAGATTGCAAGCTAAATGTTAATTGATAATGTAGTATCCGATTAGATAAGGTCAATTATGAAAACAAATGTGGACAAAATTCGTATCATGATAATTATAAGGCTATTAGCCATTTTTGAATGCATAAGTTCTATCTAGCATCTGATGATAAAACTTTGTTGCTACAACTACGGGCTTAAAAAGTTTTGCCTAATTTATTAAAATACTTTTGCAAATCTTTAAACCTACCTTTGTTGACCTCAGTGTAACCTGAGGTCAATAGTCGTATGACCTACACTACTATTCAGATTGATACAAGAAAATATTTCAATTATATTAAGCCAACGTTCGGGTTATAATAAAATAAAATAGGTATGATCTTTGGTCTAAAATCTCGTAAAGTTTAATTTCGTGATTAGTTTTATTTTGAATATTTTTGGCAATTCTTTTGAAAACGAGTAATCTCTCAGTTCAAACAAGAACATTGGAATTATTTCATTACATTACGAAAAATATATTGTATATCTGAGCATAATTTTACTGTTCTAAGATCGCGTTCTTTCTGCAACATCTGATGATGGTGACATCAACGTTGGGGAACGTTGATGTCTCCATCATCAGATGTTGAAAAATTATGCTAAAGAGATATACTATAAAAGGATCTAACGGAGAATGATCCTGAGTCGTGCAACACTGCAACAATTTTTTCATTAATAAACCATCACAATATTAACTTTTTAATCTCTCTTTCATGCAAAATGAATGCCATCACCGACGCTGCAATCAACATAGCCACCTACAGGGCGCAAACAATCTAAAGAATTAACCATCGACTCAAAAATAAAAATATTCTTTTCTCTGCATCCTAACGTGAGTCGTTTGTTTCAGTTGTAAATCCGGCCCCGTACCGATGCACTAGTGGTTGTGACGAGCGAGCAAGAAGCCACAGCCGCCATGTCTTCGGTAAAGGTGGCCGTCAGGGTTCGTCCCTTCAACTCCCGGGAAATCGCCCGGGACTGTAAATGCATCATCGAGATGTCCGGGAATACTACAGGTAAGAATTCTGATATAATTTTGAAAATGACTTTCATAGAGGAGTTTTATTAGAAGTATGAGCAAAAAGCAATATAATATCATGGGTAATAAAGAATTAAACGTATTTGCGGTTAACAAAAACAAATATAAGCAAATCATAAGATATGTTTTTCCTGTATCATATCCGAACTATTTAAAGGTCGGATATGATAAACACGAACGAAAAACATTTAAAAGACAAAACATTGAGTATTTGCTTTTTACCATATTTCATAGGCGTTCGTCAAGGCTCGATCCTCGGTCCACTCATAATCTAATGAAGCAAAATGTTATGTATCGATCTTTCAGGTACCATATTATCTGATTTATGTATCCAATAAAACTATACATCATACAAAGCTTGGATAATGCCATTAATGAGCTTTTTGTGATACAATACGTAATCTCGATATCATAACTATCGGGATTGTTAATAACATGTTGTTAATGTTAGGTTTGTAAAGATTGTGTAGATAAACTCTTTACTTGACACGATTCATAATTATCTAACAATATCGTATACATTATACATTATACATACACATATAGCCCACAGAATATAATATTGATTTGCGGCTTCCGGTATACTTATACAGCATATGCTATTTGACGACACCACAGAGATTATTTAAAAAATAGTCTTCATCTCCGTCGATACCTTTTTAGATAGCTACAAAAGTTACTAGAAAGCTTTATAATTATAATAAATCAAACAGAGTGCCCTCAACAAAGACAATTAGTATCCAGCAATCAACATCTTAAATCTTCAGTGGTTTTATTATCCAAGTCACCTTGAAAGGCTTTTAAATTAGCCACCGTCCACGCAGCTCTAGATAACGAAAATTGACTTTTACATTGCAGTAAAACCCCGCCCTTTGCCTTTTGTTGCCGATAAAGTGGTAAAAATAAAGGCTGACGAAACTTGCCCTTAGATGAAAATAAAAATCGATTTACGAGTTGGAGAGGAAAACTAAAAGTGTCTTGAAATAGATACTCGAGTATGCGAAGTAAACAATGCAGGAATAGAAAAAAAGCGTTGCTGAAAGGAGTTTTAAGATAAAGAATCGTCACACTTACTGTCAAAATAAATCTTTATTACTCCTTCGTTTCGGATACATTTAATTTTCAAATTATTCTCCAAACCTATTAAAGAGTTGGATGGCTGGCTATTATAACTTTATTCAATTTAGTTATACTACATTAAACTGTTAGAAATATGCATCTTAAATTTTAAGTTTAATGTGCCTTTAAATTAAATATCGACGCTCCGTCTACGTCTACAAAGAAAGTAAAGGTCTCATAAATCCAATGCAAGCTGAATTACAAAAAGTTCTTTGGAGAAATGTTTTTCTTTTCTGAAGTGATGATAAAATTATTGGAGAGATTTTCGTGTTTTATATACTCAGTACAGAGTGTGCGCGAAGTAATGTACTGTTCGAAGGTCGCGAACGAAACCATACAAGGCGGCAATGTCAGCAGAAATCAATCTGCTGTTTACTAATAGGGACGTGAAGTGTACTTACAAGTTAATATCATATTACTTACCTCAAAACTCTTGCTTTATAATATAATCACTATGATTCCAGTGGACCACTGTACCGTGGTTCCTTTGTGTTCATGTCTGAATTTTTTCCCATATTGAGGTCCGTCGAAAACTTGAACAAAATTTCGTCAGGCCGTCCCAAATTCTCAACGTAATAGGTTTTAACGTGAACATTCTGCGGGTTTTCTAGAATTTTCATGAGTAAAGAACATACTCTCCTTATTAGCAGGATTTCGTTCTTTGTTATAAAAAATAACATGTAATTTTCTAGGGCTCTCTGGAAACATCTCGAGGGAAAGCCTCACTCATGTAGTCATGTGGAGTGCCGTACTTGAACTGTAGCAAGTTTAAAATTTATTACCCTGGCTTCACACAATTTAATATGTTCTGTTCATTGGATAATAAACTTTGGAATTTATCTAGTAAAGGTCATTTTACTTTGACCTAGCCGAAGTTGAGAATTTTGCGTTGCTTGTGAATTATTCACATTGTATAGTAATTTCGTTAGACTGAGAGAAAACTTAGTTTATTTTAACATTTGTTACTTGAACTTGGGCTTTTATGTAAACAGCGCTGTTGTTATATTAAACAATGAGAACAAATATGGGTAATTGCTAGAATTTGTTAATGAATGCCTTGTTTCAATCTTCCTACTGCGCCCTTAAAATATGGCCTCTCTAATAACTTTCGTTAAAAGAAAAATATTCTTCTGCTTTTTGAAGTATTTTCAACTAAAAGTTGATGTTTAAAGTATCGTAAAATTAAATAGTTTTTCAATCAGTTTCAGCCCTCAGCTCTAAAGTTACAGAACAGTATCGAATTTCGGGCGATGAACGTTAAAAAGCAATTTCTAGAGCACTGCACTATTTAATATAAACTTTCCAAACTCTTAAACCTTACTTGTCAAATGCAATAAGACGCTGGCATAAGTTACGAAATTTTAGACTCTGGGTTTCTGATTAACACAGAAAGATGATGTGTAAGACAAATTATTTTTAGGTGGTAAGATTAGATTTGATGTCAGTTCAATATCTCAAAAATTGCTCCTATCTATATAATTGGCATTTGCACTGACGCCAACAACATCATTTCGTCCTTAAAGGTCCTAATTACTATCCGTATCAACTTTGGGTCCAAAAAAAATAAAACAACAAAATCTTATCGTTATATCCTTAAACTATACCGTGATATTTCTCCCAGCACGGTGTTGTGGACGTCGGTAAACCAATTACTGCTATTAACAGCTCAGCAACTGGCCTGAATATGTCGTCACAGTTGAGGGAACTCCCATTTCTGTGCAGTACGCCACGTAACGAGCTCGAACCTCGTTAGTGCTAAACTACGGTACATGTTTATGTACGTTTCCCTTGCGGTAATGTTTTGCCAAGCGTTCAGATGTACTTTGATGGGTGTCATCGTTTTGATTCGATGTATTCCACAATATTTTTGGTTTTGTCATCATCATTTTCGTGCCTTTATTCCGATTTATTTTTGGTCGGAACAGCATGTCTTACTTATTCATTCACATTATTTGCCGGCATTTTAATAGGCACCGTCTCGGTTTTGTTATTGAAACTTCTTCGCTACCCTAAACTAAATCATCGAATTCATTTCTAGTCATTCTTTTATTTTGACTGATTACATTACCTACACTCACTGCGTCATCATAAAATTCCACTTGTAATCAAAATACATAGAATAATCCCGCATGATCAGCTACTTTCAAGTTCATTGTCACGTTTCCACAACATTGTGTTAAAGCGACGGCTCGTAAAGGGCAAAGCGTGACGTCATAACATGCGTCATACCAAGTATTAAGCTCGGATACCATTAATATGCATTAGCATGGACACTGTAAAAGCTTTCACACCCATCTACTGGCGATGTTCATTGTTGTTCCAGAGCCAGGGTTTTAATCGCGGTATTTACTTGTGAATATCCAATAACTATATTATATACTTCTTCTAGGTTCCATGTTACATGGGGTTGACGCATTAACGACAGGACATTGTCTGAGTACGATTTAATGAAGTGCAAATTCTAAGTAAAGAAACCACGCAAATTTAAATTCAAACGAAAGACATGACTCACTCTTTTCTACAAAAGACTATCCTCACTAGCTTTTTTAGTCATTTTCAAACCCTTCCCAGCCTTGAATTTCGTGGGCAGGTGTTCAAAATCTGACAATCATTCCGCTCCTACGCCCCATCGTATCCCTATGCGTTTCAATGGCCCCATAAACTCCATAATGGTCCATAAACCTTGTCCATGGGCTGCTCCATGGCTCTCGTAAATTCACCGCAGTTTAGCTTCCTGCCTCTAAATGGTTCGCGTTGTTTCATTTCATTTACTTCTGAATGGATTTCATTTTTCATTGGATGAATATTTGAAATTCGTTTCTTGTTTTGTTTTGTTTTGTTTTGTAAAAGAACGGTTTCCTTGCTCAACTCTTTCTGTAATATTTTCTTTATATGTTTTGCAAACTCATTGATGATTATTTTCGAACCTTTTATATTTCTCTTTTGTCGTCACGAAATTAAGACATTCCCCAAATTCCCGCTCTCCAACGAAATAAACAACCAACCCCATAGATTTTGTGACTCATTATTTTATAGAGTACGTGTTTGGCTTTTTGATTATATGTACGCAAATAAAACCATAACGTCACATAAAGTTTTATTAAGTTGCCGTTTTCTACGAGTTACGTCCGAAACGTGTCGAGCCGCGTTGCGGTTGCGCTCGTTAAAATTGTTAACTATACTTGTATATTGCTGTTCCCTCATCTCGAGGCTATGTGGTCTAAGTTGGTAATGCATTGTGGAACTTTGACGTACTGTGAAGAATTGAGAGAGTTTTCAGCAGCTAATCCGTAGCCTTCTCTTAGTTTTTCAATATAAATGCATAGTTGTTTTCGCTGATACTGGCATTTTTTGCTACAATTGATAATGTTTCTTTTCACATACTGTGAGAGATATTTCTGATTTCGTTTCATGTTCTTCAACTCTTTCAGTAATAATCACAAGACAATTTTGAACAGTTGTTCTTTAACTGTGTTTCTTTCTTCAGCTTTTCACTGGCAGTTCTTATTCTGCTTCGGCTTCTCTTCAAAAGCAAATGAAGACTTATAAATAGACCCACGTGATGATAAATGATAAATGATAAATGATATTTATTTTGTAAGTAGGTTAAACATAACACTTTTACACGTCCAATATTTCTTGTCATTTTAAGCTAGATGAAGCCGGTGTTTCCTAGCTGACTACCCTGAGAAGAAACACCGAAACAAACTCAGAGGTCAAAGTCTCTTTTAAAGTCCATACAATCCGCACTGGTCAAATCATATGAGAACCATGTAGGTTAATGTCTGAGGTAGCCTTTTGAGGAAAGTGCCACACAGATTTGAGTGGACCTGTCCAGACAGTGCAAGCATTTGTCAGATACCGTGAAGCTCAAACTTAAAACTTTAAGGAGCTCAACGATTTGACGAACAATACCAAAGTAAGGACATTTGGGTAGGCCGAAAGAATTACTCAAACTGCCAGACAAACTGAAACAAGACCCTAATACGGCGATCTACATAGTCCTCACACTCACAATATGTTATATGAGAACCATGCAGATCAGTGTCTGAAATGGTCTTTTGAGGAAAGAACCACACAGATTTAAGTGGGCCTGTCCATTCAGTGCAAGCCTTTGTCAGTAGTCGTCTAGCTCAACTTAGAAACAATAAGGAGCTCAACGAACCGACGAACAATACCAAAGAAGGGACATTTGGGTAGGCCGCAAAAGTACTTAAACTGCCAGACATCGTCTTTATATATACTTAAAAGAAGGAAAGAAAAGAGAAAATACCCATATAGTCCTCATATTCACAAAATAATAAAATAGTAAAAAAAAAAAAAAAAAATTAGGTAAAAATATAATACTTACAAAGTAAGTATACATGTCAAACATAAAAAAATATTACTTTAACAAGTAAATATTCATGTCACAATAATAAAATAATACTTTATAAAGAAAACAATCATGTCAAAATTGCACAAATAGGATAATATAAAATGTCAAATCTAAAATTGAGAAAAATATCAATAGATAAAAGTAATATTAGGCCATGTACATAGTTGAAGCAGCTCAATCCCAAGCCTTTTGGTCTTCAATATAGTCTTTAACTGTGTAAAAAGCTTTCGGGCATAGCTTACGTTTTACTATCAATTTGAATTTATTAATACTTAGGTCTTGGATGTAGGAAGGGAGTTTATTATAAAAACGTATACATTGACATCTAAATGAACCACCTATTTTCTTGAGCCTAGTTTTAGGAATGACAAAATTATGTTTGTTCCTAGTATTCACGTTATGAATATCACTGTATCTTTTAAATAGATTAATATTTTTATGTGCATACAAAAGATTCTCATAAATATACTGAGAAGGCACAGTCATTATATTAATCTCTTTAAATTTTTCTCTCAGGGACTGTCTAGGACTTAATTTGTAAATTGCACGGATAGCTCTTTTTTGTAACACAAATACTGTCTGAATATCAGCGGCATTTCCCCACAACAAAATGCCGTATGACATCACACTATGAAAATAACCAAAGTATACTAAACGTGCTGTCTCTAAATCTGTTAAACCACGAATTTTTCTAACGGCAAATGCTGCAGAGCTAAGTTTTTTGGATAATTTATCTATATGGGGGCCCCACTGTAGCTTCGCATCCAAAGTTATGCCTAAGAACAGTGTGCTATGTTCGGGTTTTAACTCTTCCCCCTTTATTAACACACTAGTGTTCACCTGTCTAACATGAGGTAACGTGAACTTTATACATTTCGTTTTTTTCTCATTAAGTAGTAGATTATTAATATTGAACCAGTTAACTACAGTCGTAAGGGCACTATTTACAGCGTCTATATTATGCTGCTGACGTTTGAGTTTGAATAGAAGCGACGTGTCGTCTGCAAACAACACTATATCATGTTTATCCTTTACGAGGTACGGCAAGTCATTAATATAAATGAGAAACAAAAAGGGACCTAAAATCGAGCCCTGAGGGACCCCCATCCTCACTACAGATCCAGGAGACCTTTTACCGTTGACGTCAACTCTCTGAATCCTATCATTCAGGTAAGAAATAAGAAGATCCAGAGAGGTGTCCCGCACTCCATAATAGTGCAGCTTCCTGATTAATGTCTCATGGAGAACACAATCGAATGCCTTGGACAAATCGCAAAAAATGCCCAAAGCATCGCATTTGTCCTCCCATGCATCATAAATATGTCCTAACAGTTCAATGCCGGCATCAGCTGTTGAACGACCCCGTGTAAAACCAAACTGTTTATTATGTAACAGTTTGTGTTTGTTAAAATATCTTAGCATTTGATTTAGGATAACTTTCTCAAAAATTTTACTAAAAGTAGGTAGCACTGATATAGGTCTATAATTACTGGGGTCTGACGTACTTCCTGATTTAAATAAAGGTATTATTTTACTATATTTCATTAAATCAGGAAACTCACCACGGTCGATACATTTATTAAAAATAACAGCTAAGGTAGGTGCCACAATATGTATAATGGATTTTGCCAGATCAACAGAATTACCCCATAGATCTGCCGTTTTTTTTAAATTTAAAGAATTAAATGTTTTTATTATATCACTATAAGTGACATGTTGGAATTTAAACTCAGCATCACATAGTGGAACGTTTTCTTTAAGTAAAAATTCTGCAGCGGTGGGCGATGAATTTAGGAACTTAGTTGTTGATACGGGAATCTCAGCAAAAAAATTTTCAAAAGCCGCGGCGACTTCGGAATCTAAATTAATTACACTGTCATTAATAGCAAGACTGTAATCATTGGTTCGATTACAAGACCTTCCTGTTTCGCTATTAATAATACTCCATGTCATTTTAATTACATTACTGCTATTTTTAATTTTTGAACTCAAGTACTGAGACTTGGCCATATAACAAACTTTTTTATATAATTTGGAATAGTTTTTAACGTATACATTAAACTCTGCTGTATTAATATAAGCCCTTTCTTCATACAACTCATAAAGCCGTTCTCTGCTCTTATAAATACCAATGGTGGCCCAGTCATTGAAAGAAGTATTATTACTAACAGAAATAGTTTTAGGAATAAATGTAGTGTCAAATAGTGTGCAATACATTTTGAAAAAATCATTGTAATGTTGATTAGGGTCATCATTGGTTGACAAACATGGCATTTTATTTAATAGTTTATTTTTAAATGTTTCTAGGCGATATTTAGATTTTGGGTTTACAGTGATATCTTTTTTTGGCTTTATTTTGTTTACATTTGAGATAATAATTAATTGTCCACAATGATCAGAATCCATTAAATTGATAATTTGTTTGTGGGTAGGTACAATATCTGTATAAATATTATCTAGACATGTGGCACTAGTGGGCGTTATTCGAGTCGGCTCCATAAATAAGTTTGCAAGATTGTATGATTGAAACAAACTAACAATTTTTGTACTTAAGCCAGAATTTTCTAACAGATTAACATTAAAGTCACCACAGATAATGATAGACTTGCTTGAATTACAGATTTTGTGCAAAACTTCATCCATTACTGTTTCAAAACTATCATACAATCCTGAAGGTGGTCTGTACACACTTAATATAACATACTGCTCCAACTCAATACAGGCTATTTCAATAATCCGCTCAACAGAGAGGCTCACTATATCCTTACGGTCTTTAAACTTAAGATGATTATTTATTAAAATTAATGAGCCCCCATGTATAGCATTTTCTCTGCTGAACGAGCTACCAACCTGGTGATTGCTATAATTAAACTGAAACTGATGGCTTTTAAGCCAGTGTTCCGTTAAACAGAGAATATCAATATTGTTAAAATTAAGGAATAATTCGACTTCTAAATCTTTGTTCATAAATCCTTGAATATTTTGATGCACCAGGTTAATAGTATTTGTTGATTTTGGAGGGTTATTTGAATTATTGTTACTAATTTGTGTATTGGTGCCAGAGATAATCTCTGTTGTCTTACTTTCTAATTTAAATTATGATTCATGTCAGTATTTGCTGCCAAGGTACTGGCAGAATTATTTAAAATGTCATGGCATTGCTCAATAGGAGCAAATTGTTTAGCCAAGTTCTTGGCTGTAATATTAAAAAAATATGATAGCGACATAGCTATCTGTCTTCGATAATAGTTAGTCAGATAGTATCTGTTTACAAGATACCTATCTTTTGTCAAATAAAAATTATCACCAACATAATTGTTGGTGTCAATTAAATGAAATAAGTGTTTATTAAATGTCATATTGTGCAAATTCATATTGAAATTAAATCTAGTGATATTTTCTTCCTGTGGCAAACTTTGGCTATATGGCAACGTGAACATCACAATTTTTCTTAATACAAGGTTACTTAGGGTTCTATAATATTGGAGCAATTCTCCTTTGGTCACATTGCCTCTATTACCAATAAAAATTACAAGTATGGTTTCTTTGTTAAATTTACATTTTATAATTTTTTTCATTATGTCAAGTAATGAACAGCCAGGCATACAGTTGTTTATTATTGAGTGTCCTGGGTATTCATTTGACAAAAAGTGGCCTAAATCCTTTCCTATTTCATCACTATAAATTACAACTTCTTTATTTGAAATTTCTACTGGCAAACTGACACAAGACTGCAGTAAGTTTGTATCGTGCAATGACAGTGAATGGTCTGGTGCTGAAGCAATAGATGGTAATTGACACCGCTCACAGTTGTTTTGTTGTGAGCTTACCAGCTCATTCATTGCCAACACATATTCTCTCATTTGATTTTCAGAGGCAGTATATTTGATGGTCATTGAACTTAATTTCTGCTGTAGGCGGTCAAGTTCACACTGCAAGTCTTCAGTATCAATTTGGTATTTTTTAGTGCTTTTTTCTAGGTTTGATGAGTATATATCTAATTGTTTTAATAAATTTAGCCTTTCCCTATTCAGTTTTACATTTTTTATGAAGAACTTTTGTTTTTTAACCATTTTCCTTGTCTTTAGTATATATTTGTTGATTTTTATGTACTTTTTAAGTTTATTTTTGCTAGTGACTAATCTCATGGCTTTACTTGATTTAGATTCATTGTCACTAGTCAAATCTATAATATTGCAAGGGCTAAATTGAGAAACCATTGATGGGGCAATAGGCACCAACTCGCTGAAGAGACTTTGATTTAGCGAGGCAGTGATGTTATGATTTACAGTCTCTAGTTGTGAAATTTGACTTTGAGCCTCTTGCAGCTGTTGTTGCAATAAATATTTGTGGTCCAGAGCTTGTTCATACTCTGTGCTACACTGGCTAAATCCGTCCACAACAAGCTGGAGCCTATCCCGGTCTTCTATGGCATCAGTGTATTGAATGTATAACTGAGCCATTTCATTTTTTAACTTCCTATTCTTTTCATGGGCTTCAAAGAGAACCTTCTCATTGTCATCCATTTCCTTAATTAGTCTGTCACAGTACTCCTTGGACACCTTTAGTTCGCTCAAAGCCAGATTGAGTTTAGACTCTTCTTGGCGAGCATAGGCGCTACGAGTCATAGGCATGATTGAAAAGGAAAAGAAAATAAATTGGAAAAGACTAGGTAGTTATGGCAAAAGTTTAAGAGATAATAATCAGTCAAGGGAAATTAAAAGATACAAAGTGAAGTTCTGTTACCAAACTAACTAAGGTTATGTTACGATTTCGAGGTCAATGGCATCAATAAGTAGCCGTATTAAAATGTACAATGTAAATAAAATAAGTAAATATACCGTAATCTATATAAAAGCTATTAAATCATAAAGTAATATACCTGATATCAAGATGACAATGCAAAAATTCACTTGAGCCGGTAACCTCTCATCTGTCAAAGATTCACACTAATATTTTAACACTTTTTCGCTCAAAATTATGCAAATCTAACACAATAAGCACATTAACATTCTATTTACTTGAAGAGTAATTGGAAATAGGCCATACAAATAAAGGAATTCAATATTTAAAATAAAAATTACAAAGGACTACAAATTAAACAGCTGTTAGCTGTAGTGTTGCCACAGAAAAAAAAACGTTTTAAAATTCCAAATTGGAGTATATTATAATAGCTACATATAGTTTACGGCACACAGCATGTTATGTTAAGCATGCGGCCGCACGCAACCCTGTTCTTGGCTAGAATTTATGCTGAAATGAGCATTTAGGTTGAATATTGATCAAGGTCTCAAGTTGTGTATCATGTTCATGAAACGATTCGTCTTGTGATTATTAGAAATACAGTAAAAACACGTACTATAGATGTTATTAAAGTATTTTGGCTAGAGTGCCGAAATAAACCTGATTTGTTGCTTAAAAGTTTTAATCAAATTACGTTTTCTAAAAATTAAGATGGTTTTGCTTCGTAAATAATTTAATTTAATTTAATTAGTAAAAAATCTAATAAACCTTTAACGAAATTCAACTTGGTTTTTGCAGTAAAAATATTTAAAGCAGCATTTTTATCTTTGGATATTACTGAAATATTCTCTGTGAAGGCTCTTGAAGGCTCGGAAGCAATTAGTCACCGTTAATTATTTTTCATCTCAAATTCTCTGGAATGAGCGATCATTGTGAAGTAAATCTTTTTTGATGGAAAGAACAAAAAACTTTGCATTATTTTGTTTTCAGTTAAAAATATTGTTATTGTTTAAGGTGTGTGTCAAAATAGAGTAATCTATGCCCATTTATTTTGGGTCATTGCAATACATCCTTTATCATCCAACTACATATATACTGTTCGGCAAAGATCTCGCCCTTAGTATATCCACTCTTCCCGGTGTGTTTTCCTTTCCGACCAATCAATCATGTCAACTACCAACTTGACAGCAGATAGATTTATCGTCATTTTGGTTATCCATTTTTAATGAACTTTTACACAGTCTGTCTCCACTCGCATAAGTTTTATTTGAACTGCCTCCTTGCTACAGTCAGATTCCTATTCATCAGTTTTATTGTCACAAGACTTTCATTCTCTCGCTCCTTATGGCCAATAGCGTCCAAACCAAATTTTCCACATCATGCTTCCAGAATCACAACCCTCACTGGTAAATCACTTGGTACTTTGACCCTTCGGTTTTTGATGCCTCATTCGCTTTTACAACCATTTTTCATCGGAACGCAATGAAACGTTGCGATTGTTTGGTAGAACAGTAGCAGACCTCGTAAAATAAAATGGAACAACCGACCGACCAATTATTGGCCGTTATGCGAAGTTCATGACACTCATGTTTTTTGTACAGTTCAGTGACTTACGCCTTACTTTTTAGTGTACTAGGAACATAATGTTCTTTCGTGAGTCAACTATTCTTTGTTTTGCACCTAAACTGCGTAGTTTTTTCGATAGATTGTAGTGTTCATGTACTTTCCTAAGGTTTCTTTCTAAGGTTAAGTTGCGACCATATACCTTGTAATAAGTACTCATATGATTTTCATCTCATGATCTTAAATCTTCTTAAAAGTTACCTTTTAAGAAGATTTAGCTTAGACGTAAAATAACAATTTCATTATTTTGTGATAAGTAGTCTCATCGTTTTCGCTAAAATAATGTTCTGAGAGTGAAAAAAGAATATTCATTCGCTCGTTTGATTTCTACACCGATCTTACTTTAGATTCACTAGTATAGCCTTAGCACCAGCCACTTTCATAGGAAGAATTCGCAAAGACAACAGTTATCTTAAAATGTTCATCTTTGATATTGCAATCATCCGAACATTTCATTCTCTCTACTGCAAACAGTTACGATAGATAACTACAAACATCTTTGTCCTCAACTCACAACATCTATCCATCTATACCACACAATACTTCGACTTCAGCTGTGACAATCGAATGCTTTGTCTGCACGACCTTGGAACGTTCGATGCGGGCTGACTTCCGATGGCGGAAGCCTCTCGCCTTTTCCGACAACATAGCTGCTTTACCCTTGTTGCGTTTTAATACCTACATAGGTATTATATTAGTTGAAGTGTTTGAGTTGATGTTTGCATGGGTTTTAGACGTGTATTGTTATGAATTACTAGCTTTTTTACGCGGGTTCACTCTTGTTATCGTAGCATCATCTCATAATACATCAATGTCGGCTCAGTGATTTAGGCGTGAAAGCGTAGCAAACAAACTCACATTCGCATTCAGGTATAATATTAAATAGAATTTCATGGTGGAAAAAACAGACATACTTAATACGAGGTCTAAGCTGTCTCAGTGTTAAAACATATCGAAAGAAAACCAGTTTACGAACAACAAGAATTGGCACTGCAACTGAAAAAACTGCTTTGATATTTCTTAGCCAGGATAATGTGACCATGCATGTTAACTGGTTGTTGATTCGTTGAAGAAAAGGGGGAAGTAAAACAACAAATTACCATAGCATTTCATCGATGTAACGACACATTAATGACCGATGAGTCACTCTGTAGTTCCTTTACACAGTACTGCAGTTCGATTTGTCCAATATAAAACCGGGAACAGACCAGCGCGTTTGACTCACACAAACAAAATAAATGAACTATTTCCTTTCCATAAAACAGTGTCATAAAGCAAAGAATAAATAAGAACGACATTGCTCTCAATGTGATTACTCACCACGGGCCCCGGGGAGCTAGGGACTCTAAAACAACTGAACTGTGTGTCCGGACTACCTATAGCTCAGTGCAAAAATGCAGTAGTGACTCATAAAGTAAAGCTAGGTTTACACCGGCGAGTCCGATGCGCGTTTATAACATTCGTTATTTGAGTTTGGAATTAAAAATGATGTGAGTTTAGCGATTTTGCAGGTTTGAGATGAGGGAGTGGCGCTAGGGACACTAAAACAAATGTATGAGTCTGTGTATTCGGGCACATAGAGACCAGTGCAACAATGCAGATGTGACTCATAAAGTAAAGCTAGGTTTATACAGGCGAGTTTGAGGCGCGTTTTGTTCGTTCGCTGTTTGACTTTGTAATGTAAAAATTATGTGAGTCTGCCCATTTAGTAGGGTTGAGATGAGAGACTGCAAACTTTGCTCAGGATTTGTAAACAATTCCTAAAATTTTGTAAATTGTCACTGAGCACAATATTTACTACTACACGATTTCCAAAATAATGTTTTTGACAATAATTCCATACAATTCAGTTACCTACCTAACTTACCTTGCTGTACAAAATAAAATGAAATGACAATATTTTCTTCGGCTTCTCTGATACTATTTAAATTATTGTTCAACCAAAACGCAGTACTCCATTTTGAATTATCCTAAACTATTGATAGTTTAGGATTAGTAAAAATGGAGTACTTCTCAAGAGAGCAACGTTTTGGTGCCTAAATATAACACTTTACCGCAAAAATATCGTAAAATTCTAACCTCCCGTTAATTTCGGGAAGCGAAATTTCACTTCATATTTATAAAGGATAAATATGAAGTGAACAATAAAGAAAACAACACTGTTCTCTATTAGATTGCTTTCTCCGCGCCAGCTTTAAGTCGGAAACTTCTGTCTGGGAACTGCTTGCAACGATGCAGCTGCATGACTCATAGCTGTTAAAATTTAAGCAGAATCTGCAGTCTGCAATAAGGGTCTGTCTGCACAGACTCTTATTCTTTATTGTACACACAAAAACTGTTCAGATAGCGTGTCAGTCTGTTCTGAACTTTGAGCGAGAAGTTTTATAACTACATAACTTTTTACCGAAAGCTATATTTTTGTAATCAAATCATGCAAAGTTTGCAAGATTATTTTTTGCGGCTGATTTAATAAATTAATGATTATAATAAAATTACTATAGTTAAAAAATATAAGTATAAACACAATGGCAAGATTATTATATTCTAAGCCTAAATTAGGTATGCCACAGCCAACTACGAAGGTCTTTTCTAGACCCTTGGGCTCCGTAGATTGTAATTACCTCTGTGGTCTGTATGTTTTGGCACACAGGGCTACATCTGTGACTCATATAAAACCCAGGCGCACAAAATAAGCTGAAGCATATTAAACAACAAGTTCATTCAAATGAAAGAAGGACAAGAGGTTATAGACAAAGTCACATTCTATCAACAATAAAGATTGCTTAAAAGTCAAAATGAAAGAGATTGATCACGCGACATTTCTGTAGCGTACCTAAGTCAAGTCTGCTGAAGTGGCAGTGGACAGCGCACAACTGCACATTGCTCGCAGAATAGATGATCGATGGAGCCGAAAAATTCTTGAGTGGCAATCGCATATCAGATGACGCGGCGTTGGAAGGCCTCCCAACAAGGTGGACCAGTGATCTAGTGAGGGTTACGGATTGTCAATGGATGCGAGACGCACAGGAACGGTTGTTGTGGCGATACTTGGGGGAGGTCTATGTCCGGCAGTGGACATCTTTTGGCTGATATGATGATGATGATGATGATGATGTCAAGTCCATTTTTTTTAGATGACCATGATATCACAGTCCAGAGGGTTTGAAATTCTCATGAATTTAAGGAGTGTTCTCATTCGCAGTGCAGTCGAAAACACCTCTATTTTGTCTAAATTTGCAGAAGTTTTTGAGTTTAATGAGATAATATTGCGACTTTAATTTGAATGCTTTTTAAGTACGAGAATTGGCCTTCTTATTTCAAAACCATATTGTGGTTTATTAAACATTTTGTTCTTATATACAGAACTAGAATTACATAAAGGACTTTCCACTTGCATAATTTCAGCCTGATAACACCGAGCCAAGACCTCGACAGTTGCTCTCATACTCTCCGTACATTGTTAATATTTTGGCACACAATACATATTGCAGAGCTGCATCTGTGACTAATACATATGTACATACATATAAGCGGGTGCACAAGAGAGGCGGTGAAGCGCGCTTGACTCATACACCATTTTACGATCCAAGTTTATGATACTAGGGGAGGTTTATTAAATTAGGTATTGTGGAGGATGAGTTTGATGTCTTGTGGGTTACTCTTGTTTGGGATTAATGTTATTGGATGCATTTATCAAAGCTCATGTTGGTTGGTTTTACGATTTGAAGTAGCTATGCGGTAGCGATTCTCCGGGACTCATCGAAATTCGCTGACTCGTCTTTCTGGTACTGTGGCTTCTGGCTCTCAGGAGTTTTACTGATCGGAAGTGGTATGGCGGGTTTTGTCATAGCTTTGCAACATTTAATGGACAATGGGTGTGTCCACCAAAAAAAATAATATGACATTGTGTTTAGAACTGTATGAGACCATGTTTCTTGATAGTAATAACGTAAGGGTCTTAAAGGAATTTTTGAATAAATTTAAATTCTGGAGATCATGGTCAAATGTAGGCTTAAAAAATAAAAAGTAAGGGATGATTTCTCAATCCTTTTTCACGGAACTCAATTTAGATTTCTACTGTCTAGACTAATTGTCTTTCAAGTTATATGCCTGATCCAATAGCCTTTAACTTGGAACTTGATTCAACTCGTCCCAACTCTTAAGTGATCTTAAGTCGGGCGTAAGTGAATAGATAGGCGATATAGGTAACTTTAAGTAGCGCTTTAGAATTAACCCGTTCACCCGTTCTCTATTCTGAGAACTAGACAGCTTAGGACTTGATAGGCTAAGTTATCTATGTTTTGGCTTTGAAGGAGATTGTTGTCTACAAGTTTGTCTGAAGTTATTTAGAATCTCATCTATATTTAGAGTAGAATATTTTATGAGAACTGGCTAGTCTGATACATTAGTTCATCATAAAAAATTTAACCCAAAGACATCAACATCTGGCTGGCACATATACCGCTGGTCTAAAATATTCGATTTCAGTAAATTAAATGTTTCGATATTATATTTCTTACTAGCTGCTGCCCGCGACTTCGTCCCCGTGGAATCCCCGATTTTAAAACATTCTTTATCGCTGCTCCGCTCCTATTGGCTTAAGCGTGATGATATATAGCCTAAAGCCTTCCTCGATAAATGGTCTATTCAACCCAAAAATAATTTTTCAATTAGAACCAGTAGTTCCTGAGATTAGCGCGTTCAAACAAACAAACTCTTCAGCTTTATAATATTAGTATACTATATCAAAAGTACAAATCAAAACATAACTAAATTAAAAATAGACTTTTAAATTCTGACATAACCGAAAGCAACACAAAAGCAAGCAAACAAGGTATTCATAGCAGTCCTAGCCTAGCATTGACGCTTTTCAAAGCGCTCTCTGGCTCGTGTGCACCAGTCCTTATGGAATGCGAGCCAATGGCGCCGCGACGACGTCGGTCGATACGTCGCGACGCCTCGGCAATTCGCTTGAAACGTCAAATGTACTGGCAGCGCGTCGTTGGCAACTTTTTCACCACATTTGACTTTAAAAGTGCCTATATTTCAAAGCTGTAGAGGTTGTTTTCGTGTACCTATTTATAAGTAGTATTAGTCTTTACTATTGCACGTCCATGGTAACTATTCGACTTTGGAATCGGCTTTATCTCGAAGTAATAAGGTCTGGTTTCGTAATTTAAGTACCTAATTTGTCTACTACACGGCCGTGGTAACTATATGACTTTGGAAATGCCTTAATTTCAAAGTAGTAAAGGCGGTTTTCGTAATTCAAGTACCTATTGCCTTTGTACCAACTACTGCACGTCCATAGTAACTTCGGCCATGTCTTAATTTTAAAGCATTAAGGCTGGTTTTCCTAGTCCATTTCTGTGGTGCTGATTTACTAGTCAGAGTGTCTCGTCTAGTATAAGACGGAGTTGGTTAATGATGGACTTGAATAGGATTATGAGGCTTGGCGCTACCTTCAGTATTAATGACCCTGCCTTATATGTCTAGAATGAACGTAGACTAAGGCCTACTTGTAACAGTGAATTATCCCTGAGGCTCTGTGAAAATATAGCGTTACGATTGAAGCAAGTAATGAAGTATCAAAGAACAAGAATTACATGGAGATTCAAAGGAAATTAACCATTTTCCTTTTTATATCAAGTCAGGTTATTGAACGCCACAATAAATGTAAAAAAACCTGGCAAAATTAAGGGACATTAAAGATGTTATTGATATTTCGCAGTTGCGATAATTCGTATCGTAAATGGGAAAGCTCCTTAAAAATACGAGAATTGCACTCTAGGATGTGTAGATTTTTTAATTACAGTACACTTACAGCTGAGGTATCTAATAGGGTATTTTACTGTAAAAATCTAATTAGTCCGTCTGATAGATTTACAAAAAATATTGGACACGTATTTTTTCTTTTTTCACGTAAACAAAATATGAAGACGATACAGTGCGTTGAAAACTCACGTGACGTCACGTCGCTGGTAAAAATTGTAGCAACGTAGTGACGTCACGTGAGTTTTCAACGCACTGTATCGTCTTCATTTTTTGTTTACGTGAAAAAAGAAAAAATACGTGTCCAATATTTTTTGTAAATCTATCAGACGGACTAATTAGATTTTTACAGTAAAATACCCTATTGTAAGATATACCTACAATATATCCAACAATCAAGCATAATTTTAAAGTTATATTGTATGGTATGCCAAATGATAAATAAGAGATATATAATATGATAGAATATAAACAAGAGAAGGTAATGTAGTTTTTATTACACAAAATACTTTTAGACGATTTTAAGCTGGATGAGGCCGGTGTTTCATAGCCGACTAACCTAACCTGAAAAGAAACACCAAAATAAACTCACAGATCAAAGTTTATTTTTAAGTCCATACAATCCGTACTGGTTAAATTATATGAGAACCATGTAGGTTAATATCTGAGGTGGCCTTTTGAGGTAAGTGCCACACAGATTTTAGTGGACCAGACAGTGAAAGCATTACGTACGTGTTTGTCAATCGACAACAATGCACGATTACATACCTTTACAAAAATGCCCACCGTTATACCTCATACTAAAATGTTGCTTTTTTTGTTACAGTGATAACAAACCCGAAGGCACCCCCTGGCAGCAAGGATGGCGCCAAAAGCTTCAACTTTGATTTCTCATACTGGTCCCACAACGTAAGTGCATCTTGTATATACTAATACAAAGCTCGATATTCTATATGGGATTGGGCGCGGGCGGGTCACGTAAGCCGAATGTACTGTGACCGTTGCCGTGTTGGGCAAATATCTCCACGCAATGGGTTTTCGAAACGGCCGACGCGGCGCCGCTGAAGCCGGCCCAAAAAGAGGTAACGAGACGACCTGGATGCGTATCGTGAGGCCTGGTACGAGGTGGCGCGAGAAAAGAGTTCCTGGAAGGACTTGGGGAGGTCTTTGCCCAACTGTAGGACAGAGTAGCTTAATTATAACATAGCTCGAGTGTAGGCTTTCCTTCGAGTGTTGCGGAATTTGTTCGAAAGAGTCACCGCGGCCCTGGAACGCATAGGGCACAAGAAGGATCACGGGTGGGTTTTAGTCAGTAAAAGTCTGACACTCCCTACCGCTCCACCCAGGGCGGGAGGGGTCATTTGATGATTTCCCATCCAAAAAAAAAAAAAAAAAGGCTTTCCTTCGAGTAGGGTTGCTTCCTTAGTTGCAAATAATTATGTTTTATTTTAGTATGGTAAATCATCAAAATTAAATGACGTCGTCCGCTCGGAGCGGAAGCGAGTGTCAGACTCTTACCCACTAAAACCCATCGTTTTTCCTCCAATTGCACTTTGCGTTCCAGGGCTGTGGTGATTTTTTCGAACACAATCGGCAACCCTAGAAATAATTTTCAAGTCGCAAGAACCAAACATTAAATTATTGAAATTATACTCGAAAAGAAATGACGAATTACCAATAACCATAGGTTTCATTAGGTACCAGTGTAGTTAGTGCTTTTTTTAGTTAGCGCCATTGTATTTCAGGAAACAAACAACATTTCGGAAAAAACAATAATAAATACACATACACACACACATTGTTTTCCTTCCATTCTTTTAAATAAATAAATAATGAATCAGTTGTTTGAAAACATAACATTTTAATGCATTTAAAGTTAGGCGAACACGCAAAGATATTACGAAGATATAGGTACATATGCAAAACAATTTAATACAACACAGTTAAACTTTTTGAAGGTCAGATAGTCATTTATTTGCATTAAATGCGGAACAAACAATGTAGTACCAGAACAGTAACATTTTCAACAATAAAATAAATTAATTCTTTAAAAATCACATTCCCACCAGGCACCATAAATATAGCTTAAACGCGCTGCAGAACGATATTTTAATCCCTTTGCGTTAAATATGATATTAACAAAACAACATCAGGAAACTTCTCCATTGGGAGCATCGCATCTGTGATTGAACTAAAATATACCACACACTGTATTAGACTACCTGAAAAGTGAAACTGCATGTAAAGTTGAGCCAATCAGCAAAAGCTTGAAAAAACGGGTGACTTCTTAAAAAATCTTGCTCTTTCGAGCAAGATTTTTTAAGAAGTCACCCGTTTTTACCAGCTAAATATAACCTTAAAATCGATAGAACATTAAACATTTAAACAGAGAACGTGGCTCAAACGCGCTGTAGAAGTGTTGAGCCAATCACGTTGCCGTTGGATCAATAGTAAGTAGATTGGCTCCCCGTGGCTCCGGTTTCCTTGCACCGGAAATGCTATACCACAGTTAATCAAAGTCCGAGATTCAGATAGCTATTGGTTTTGCACTACCTACAAACATTATTTACATATTGGGAACTACTCGCAGAGCTGAGCATTGTCCAGAGACTAGTATAGTGTGTTTTTATTGTTTTTTTCTTTTTTGGTAAATAAAATATGGCGCAGAATTTGAATGTAGCGCTGATCACTGGCCAGAGACAGTGTGTTTTTATTATTTTTTCTTGGTAAACAAACATGGCGATCTGAGAATTCGTGTTTCAGGAAATTCTTTATCTTTATATCATTTGCACTCGTGTGATTATAGGGCGTGTCGCTAATTACTCATATTTTCAAATGTATAGTAATAAATACTTACTTGCGTGTAAATTGTAGTGTAATGCGTATAATTTCTACATGTCGAGGATTTCTGTATTTGTAATTGTTAATCGATAAAAGCCTTGTCCGTAATGGCCTTGATTTACATTTAATAACGTTCAGCTTCTAAATCGAAAAACGTCAAAATGTCTTCAGTTTTAACATTTTTAAAGCACTATTGCTAGAGCAGTAGTCACTCTTATTAAATCAATGTATCATATTAGCTTGAATACTTTCTTACTGGACATTGATCTCTACATAAGTGTCTTGGCAGTAATCACAAATCAACGGAATGTAGTTTTTAGGAAATTGGCGTGTTGTGCTTTGATCTGTGGTTATCTGATTACTCCAGTTTTATTCCCTACAAGGACCAATACGGCAGTCACATTACAGGCAGCAGAAGGCTGCAACTCCGAAACCCATTATCACTGTACAGGTCCATCATCAATATAATCGATCAATGCAGACCATACCGGCTGCACGCCTGCTAACGCGACTGTCCGCCATGTTACTGCTTGTTCGGTTTGGACGGGAGCCATATTGGGCGCAGGCTATAATATTGTTATCGGATTAATAGTTCACATGCTGTGGGTATGGGAATTCGGTGGTAAAATTTTAGGGTTTGCCAAATGGTATATTCTACAGACAGTAATTTTCTATCGACGAAAGGATTGTCTATAAGTTAAAATAAAAGGTATGGGATTGGCAATATGCGCTACTGTAATATCACGAAAAGTTACTGTCATAGAAGTAGCATGCATAACTACATTTATGATCATAAACTCGAAATTCTTAACTGTAGTATTAGTAGTTAGTTCTTAAATTATGTTAGTAAACACATATCAACATGCCCATTGAACTAAACCCAAAAGGCAGAACAAATAAGGAACTCAACATGATGTAGTGAAACATAAGCAAAAAATACCGGTTACAGTTATTATTATTACCGATTGGAAGCTTTAAATTGGTGCTCAAAACTAATTTGAAACAATTTAACACCTATCGATAATTTATGTTACAATAATGTGTCTGTTTCCCAAATAATTATACATAAAAGCATCAGAATTGCTGGCAAATGACGCGTAACCGCAAAAACCGCGTCCATTTGATATCACGAAGATTGCGCCGTTGTAGTTAATTTGTGTTCCACACACACACACAATACTTGTTACAGGAAAATCTTTCGTACTGCAACGAAATAAAGGCCCTGCCATGGTATGATTGTTGAATCGTGGTGCTTCGGTTTGTGGCCTCTCACAACGACACATGGTTTCATATTGGCAATCATAATGATTGGATTGGGGTTTATAGGTACATGGCGTAATATGTGATAAAGGCAAAAAGATGATGAATTTGGTAATCCATACCTGTTCGATTTGAGATCAAACGACTTTTTGCGCTCTATGCGGAGCGGAAGGGAATGTCAGACTCTAACTGACAAAAACCCATCCGTGTTCCTCCTAATGCTCTTTGCGTTCCAGGGCTACGATGACTCTTTCGAACAAATTTCCGCAACCCTGGCAAGCAATAACATTCAAGTACTTAATAACAGATATTTGCAGATGCCTACTTAAATATATTTTTTCATTTCAAAATCCCAGTTAGTATGGTTTAGTGAGTGAAGTTAGTTCAATTGCTAACTCGCCTCGGTTTCGCATGGCTAGCAGAGCATGTAATAAGCTCCCAGACGGCATGATTTTTTGGGACATCTTCAAGAATCATATGCCAATTTATACAAAATTTAATTAATTATACACAAACCTTTCCCATGAATCACTCAGTCCATTGGTGAAAACCGCATAAAAACCATTCGGTAGTTTTACTAGTTTTTGAGTTTATCGTGTACAAACATACAAACAGATGTGACAGAGGGACTTTTTTTTATAATATACAAGCAGCGCCCCGCAGTGTCCGTCGCGTAGATCCCGTGCCCGTGGGAATACGAGGATAAAATAATGTTACTTGCTGATAATGTAACTAACCATTGGTGAAAAATGGTTAAAACCGGTCCAGTAGCTTGTTCAGTATAGACAAACAAGCAAACAATACAATTTTTCCACTTTAAATATAAGTTAAGGTAGTATAGATAGACTAGGGTTGCGGAATTTGTCTAGGGTTGCGGAATTTGCCTAGGGTTGCGGAATTTGCCTAGGGTTGCGGAATTTGCCTAGGGTTGCGGAATTTGTCTAGGGTTGCGGAATTTGTTTGAAAGAGTTACCGCGGCCCTGGAACGCAAAGGGCACAAGAAGGATCACGGGTGGGTTTTAGTCAGAAAAAGTCTGACATTCCGTACCGCTCCACACAGGGCGGGAGGGGTCATTTGATGATTTCCCATCCAAAAAAAAAAAAGGTAGTATAGATAGTGATATTGTAGAGGTCCCCTAAACATAATAGTGAGTATTTTATAAGCATAGCGAACCATGTAATACTCTCGTTACTGGGATACAGGCTTCCTTTCTGTGAGTCCTAGAATGGGTCAGAGACTGGAGTGTAATCTTAAGATCGAACTTGGACTCCTAGTTCAATGTGCATAGAGGATTAAGTAAAATTAAACATGTACTACTTCAATCCCAATGTACATAGAGCATTTAGTAACATTTGACATGTACTGCTCCAATCCTCCCGGAGCCATATTCTGACTGACGATTAATATGTCAATTTTTGTTGCAGCCAAGCGACCCGGAGTTCTCATCACAAATCATGGTGTACAAAGACATCGGCGAGGAGATGTTGCAACACGCTTTCGACGGTAACGACCATTCGTACTTACTTTCCTTCCGACTTTCACCGACTGCACAGTGTAGTATACGCTAATAATTACGCTTTCTTTTCGCGAATCACCATATCTGTGCATCTTAGATCGGCGTATCTCTGTGATCAACTTCTGGTGGTATGTTTTCTGTTAAAAGAGGTTTGAATACAGCAGTTTGTTCCTACGTGAGGGAAATAGTCAGTTGACATGATATTATTTTTTGAATAGGGCATAAGCGCCAGCCATGTAATTTGGTAAAACCCATGCCATGTAATTTGGTTACTTGGTGCAAGGAAAACAAAGAGGAATGAAATTGGTAGTTATTTTGAATCAGGCCTTTTATGTAAGAGGTTTCCGGTAATCAATCGATATAACAGGTCAATGGCTTACCCGACATTTAAAAGTGTATTAAACTTTTACAGGAATGGCCTTACACGCGGTCATTTCAATTAAATTGTCGTTTCGCCCATAGGTTATATCTACCTATGTAAGTGCTGCGCCATTAAACACTCACGTCGTTCCGACAGTCGATAGTTTTACTAAAGTTAAATGAAAAACTGCAATAAGAATTAAATTCTTACATCAGTATGGTATTTATTGATTGACATTATATAATCTATATATATAAAACAAAGTCGGGTTTGTTACAACACTTATAACTCGAGATCTGCTGGACCAATTTTCTTGGTTTTTGTTTCGTTGGATTTGTCTCCGCCCCGAATAGCAGAATACATCTTAAAAACAATGAAAATTCGACGAATAAATAATTATGTTAGATGAATCATTTTCCCTAAATGTTCCTTTGTTTCGTACCTGTCAAACATTTGTAAGTAAGGATTTACCTGTACCAGCAGACCATAAACATGTCGAAGCATTTCCAGAAATGCTTCGACATGTTTATGGCTGGAATTGTGAGTGAAGACTTACAAAGTACCAGGATACCAGAACCATAATTATTTAACATCAAGCTATGATCCTTTCTTAGGAGACGAAAGAAAGAACACTGAGCCAGAAAGAATAAATGGCGCAGGCATAGGATATATTTATATAGGACATTTTATCCTGTTTCCGTGGGACGTGATCAGTCTAGCCGTTTATTTGTTAAAAATTGTAGTTTTTCGGGGCTAAAATTGCATGCGCTAAAGATTGACCAGAATGAAGAACGTCGAAGAATTTCAGGAGCTGAAAATTTGAGAAGTAAGGATTCACGTGTACCAGCAGACCATAAACAAGTCGAAGCATTTCTGGGGCTAGAATTGTGAGTGAAGACTTACAAAGTACCAGGATACCAGAACCATAATTATTTAACATCAAGCCTTTGTAGACGAAAGAAAGAACACTGAGCCAGAAATAATAAATGGCGCAGTCATAGGATATATTTATATACGACATTTTTATCCCGTTTCCGTGGGACGTGATCAGTCTAGCCGTTCATTTTTTTTTAAATAGTTTAGTTTCCGGGGCTAAAATTTCATGCGCTAAAGATTTACAAGTACTAGAAGACCAGAAAGAAGAATGTCGAAGTATTAAACAGGGTTGAAAAATTGAGAGGTAAGGTAAGTTAATCCACGTGTACCAGCAGACCATAAACATGTCGAAGCATTTCTGGGGCTGGAATTGTGAGTGAAGACTTACAAAGTTGGTACTTTGTAAGTCTTCACTCACAATAGTATCCTGGTGGATACTAGAACCATAATTATTTAACATCAAGCTATGATCCATAGGAGACGAAAGAAAGAACACTGAGCCAGAAAGAATAAATGGCGCAGGCAGGTGAAACCGCGGGATACAGCTAAGAAGTATTTTAGCTTTAGTTTTTCTATTTTCAAAATTATTTCACCAGTAGAAACCTAAATTTCACCTGCTACTTTCTTTTATATATACATATATAGAACATCATTCATACCCCTACATATTGTTTTTATTTTATATGGCAAAACAACGTTTGCTGGGTCAGCTAGTAACGAATGTGTATAGAAGTGTTTTAGAAACCTAAATATAATGCCTATATTACAAACTAACAGCGGTTTCACCCGCGTAGTTCCCGTTCCCGTGGAAATATGGGGATAAAATATAGCCTATGTTCGTGTAGCTTCCCAAGAGTGACAGATTTTTTAAAATCGGTCCAGAAGTGGAGTTTATTCGTTACATACAAAAATACAAATCTTTCCTCTTTATAATATTAGTATACATCATTTAAATCTGTCATAAAACTTCCCATCAAAACTAAAGCGTGACACTCCAAAACGTGGCCTATCGTTCAAAATTCTACCATATAGCTAACGAAATAAGTACTAATATCTATTCTTCCGCAGGCTACAACATATGCATATTCGCGTACGGGCAGACCGGTGCGGGAAAGTCGTATACCATGATGGGCACAGGCAAAGATGGCCAGGAGGGCATCATCCCGCAGATCTGCAAGGATCTCTTCAGACGTATCAGACAGACCTCCTCCGACGATCTCAAGTATTCGGTTAGTATATTAGAACTAATCAAAAGACGATACCATCGCCGATTATGAGACATTTTCAGTAGCACTACAAAAAAGCCAAATGAACGCCCGAATATTATTGCCATGTTGATTTATATAACTTTCAGCGGTGATTCGAATGTAGATAATATAATCCAACAGTGCTAGAGAAAAGGCTGTGTTAAAATATGACTAATGGCCAGCCTGAACGCAATGTCGAGTCCAATATACTTCCTGGTTCTGAGTATCCTCTAATGACAGAAAGACATTTGAACACGTTCGAAAGCTAAGTGTGAGTTCGTTACGCAGCCAGCTAGATCGCTTACAGTTACTCTGTTAAACTGGAAAACGTTTTAGCATAGGTATACGATTTCTACTGAAACCATTTCCAGATACACCCTAGTAGTAACGTGTTCTTTCTGAACTGTAGTTCCTCCGATATCTGAAACAATAGTGTAACAATAGGGTAGTTGACTAAAGAAATCTAATTAGTCCGTCAGATAGATTTCTATAAAACATTGGACACGTATTTTTCTTTTTTCAAACATGACGTAAGCAAACGTGCGTTGAAAACTCGTGTGACGTCACTACGTGTTACAATATTAACCACAGAGTTGTCACAAGCCCTCACTCCTGATCTTTGATGCCTTTTAACTTCGTCAATTTTTATTGATTTGATAAAGCAAATAATACGTGTTCAATATTTTTCGATAATTTAGCTGACGGACTAAATCGAATTATATTTATTACTCAGGAAATATCCGTATTATGTAGGTATACTTGTAGAACGGTTTTAAAATTGATCGTGATGTAAGAGTCCTAGATATAACCGCGTCACCCCGCCGATCTCGCCTTGCAGCCCCCACGTCAGACCTCTGTATGACGTAGTTAGACTGTCTTATTTTTTTACTGAGTGTTGCTAAGGAATTATGCATAACTTTGCACGCCAGTTCCCTGAAAGAAAAGGTACGTGGGGTAGGTTGAATTGACTCTGTACTCACTCAGTACACTAGCATTTCGTCAGTGATATTTAGTTTCCTATATAATACCTCTCGCGTAGGTCTAGTGGCTTCAAGCTCAAATTAACAGGAGGTTCTGCGTTCGGATCCGAAGACGGCCAAATTGTTTATCCATCTAGGATTTTTAGTAGCAGCTGCACTTATGTTCGGTTGATGTCAATAGACTCATTGCCTGTTACATGGAACTTAAACATATCTTGCGGAATTTGTGGGTCTGCCATATGCCAGGTACAGCACTACCCATCCCTTTGGGAATATAAGCGTGAAGTAATAGTAGGCCAGCTTTAGCCATTAACCGGTCATTAAGTCCAGAGTCTGGACTGTTACTAGGCCATAAACGGAGCGTGCAGGAACTATTTTGTGGCAGAATAGAAGTGTCAATTTCAAGATTTTTTAAATGTTTCGAATTTGGAACACTGGATGGCATAGACAACGATACTATGCCGTGCACGTTCCTTTTGGGGAGTTTCCCCCAAACAGCAAAGCCTACTCGATTGTAATGAAAGTTGTTGTCCAAATGACAGATGTTTCAAACCACAGTTTCAAACCGTCCGAAATGTATACGGTTCTTCTTCGCAAAGCAAGTAGGATTCAGCTTTCATGAATATTCATAATAATTTTAATTATATCGTTAGCAATTCAAATTGAGTTTAAGTAAGGTTAATAACACTTCCGAAATACGAGAAGGAAATATCCTTTTAGGTAGTTAGAGAAACTGTTGTTCCTGAATATTCTAGACCTTCCTTAATTGGACGACACGGTCGGCATAGTGGTTGAGCGTTCGGCTGCTGCGCTACGTACGAGTCGCGGGTTCGATCCTCGCACGGAACAAATATTTGTATGGCCTACAGATAATTGTTCCGGATCGGGATGTCTTGTGTATATGAGTTTACATGTTTGTGAACGCATCCATGATGCAAGAGTAAATCCTAGTGAAGGGCATTTTTTTTTGTTAAAACAAAAAAAAAATGCCATGGGCTTACGATAGTGTCCAAAACCATTTTCAGGAAAACCTTCTTTTTCTTCGTACACTTCTGGATGGGCTCACATTTCAGTAAACATTATAATAATTCATAATTTATTTCTATCTCAAAGGTTTTGAGCCACTATTGGTCACAACTGGTGTCTCATTTAGGTAAATTAAATTAAAATTCATTTATTTCGGAAACCAGTCCATATATTTATGTGCCTACTTAAATATAACATTTGTACTTATAATATTAAATTAAATCGCATTATAAAAACACAAACTTACAATACTGTCATTAATAAATGGTGTTAATGGTAACCAGTAGAAGAGACAAGGCATAAACTATTAACATGATCAGTACATCGAAAAGAAACCTCCAAAAGCCAGTTGCACACCAAAATAAAAGATAGACAGTCGGTTTCAGACCGGGAACCATCTTGGTCTTCATCCGGCGTTAATCTAGAATTTAAATTCATAATATAATATTACCCTTTTACCCAAAAAAAACAGGTGGAAGTATCCTACATGGAAATATACTGCGAGCGAGTCCGCGACCTCCTCAACCCGAAGAACAAAGGGAACCTTCGGGTGCGCGAGCATCCAGCCCTGGGACCCTACGTGGAGGACCTCAGCAAGCTCGCTGTGACGTCGTACCAGGACATATACGATCTCATCGATGAGGGTAACAAGGCTAGGTGAGGAATATTGTCTTTTTGTTACTATTATGGTGCAGCTAGCGTACTGCAGTTCTATCACATGTTATCATTATCGGTTGCAGATTTCTAAAGATGTAACAAGTCGCGGATTTTTTTATGTGTAACATCTTGCCTCTCGCTTTCCTGCAATCTGTGGGAGTAATTTTGTGAAATGGGACGAAAGTGTGTAACAGGAAGCTGGGGAAGTTTGGGATATTTGATTTGACCAATGAGTACGCGCGGTGGTACAATTGGCTGGTACCAACCACTTTGGTCTGAAGCATTACTCCAAGTGTAATTTAAATCAAATACATTTTTCATTTCGAATTATACTTTGTTACGAAAAATCGAAAAGTTCAAGTAATATCTCAACATATTTTATTCAGGATATACTTTAGTATTAATGTTGTTTATTTCCAAGGTGAGATGTAAGATTTTACACATCATATGCGACTACTGTAAGGCTCGCTTTTTTATTTATAATATTTGACACAATGTGTCGTCGTCGTCTCAGTGTCGAAACTAGTATCAGATACTTTGTGTGGTCCCTACGTCTATATGCTATATGATTTGGGTCCACACATAAACTAAAACAATATTTTAAAGATGTATCGCAACGGTCGCACAACTTCCCCAGCAGAATGTAGAAGATTTTAGATAAAGATTCAACAACTCTCTCAAAGAAACATCGAATGTTGTTAACAAATATAAGTTGGTAGTTGTTAGATGTGGATAGAGAAAATGAAACAACCAATCCTATGAATTTACATTATGAGACTCCTGTTTCGGAAACCTGCAGTAAAAATATCAATGACTATCATTTGACCAATGTTTTGCCAGGACTGTGGCGGCCACGAACATGAACGAGACCTCGTCCCGTTCGCACGCTGTCTTCACCATATTCTTCACGCAACAGAGGCATGACCAGACCACCAACCTTATGTCGGAGAAGGTAGGAGTATAACCTTTTACCATAGAGAAACATAATTAATTGAGCATAGAGTCTTTTCCTTTGAAAATACTCTATGCTCTATTCTCTATGTTCTTTGAACAGGAGACTAAAACCAGAATATCCTCTAATATCTTTTTTTTTTTAATTAATATTAGGGTAAGTGCTCCAGTGAATGAACACACCCCAGTGAATGAACAAAATGAAGTTATTTAAAAAAAATAAGAAACTGAGATATTTCTACCCAACGCGGTATTTTTTTTCGCACTTTCAACTCTATATTCTATTAGAATTACAACATTCGTTTCTTATGTCACTGTTTATTTAAAAATGGCAAGCATTTAAAGTTTGCAGTATCAGTGTAGCGTGATTTTGTTCGAGCAAGAATTAAGGCCCAGGGTAAGACACGAAATGTTTGCTATCACAATGTAGACGTAATTTAAATATACTCTGCAAGTTATTTATTTATTCAAATAGTGCATAGTTTTAATATATGTCTGAAATTAATTTTATTGACATTCTAGCCGGTTTAACGTAAATTATTAGATGTCCCAGCATTGGAAGCGAAAAACGTTTAAAATCCAGTAAATGAACGGCCGTTCATTCACTGGACAAAAGCAAATTTTACATTTTTATTGAAATATGTACCTTATTTTTATGCTATAATATTCATGATTTGGAAGTCGTTTGAACAATAGATTTATAATCTTTAGGCCAGTATTGGGACAGGTGTGTTCATTTACTGGTTCACAAAATCCAATGAATGAACTAATATTTTTAGTCATGTTCAAATATTAGTTTTCGTCACGAAAATGTAACCAGTAAATGAACACACCATAATTCAGTTAGAAATCACATTAAGATTTAAAATTTTCTTTTTATGTAGTATTACCATTTAGATCACAATGGATTCCCACAAAAAGAAATACAAAAGATTTCGATATTCTCAAGAAACTTTGCAAAAAGCCGTTTAAAGAGTAACGACGTCCATTCTTAATGGAGAACTTACTATTAATAAAGCAAGTAATGTTTTTAAGATACCAAAATTCACTCTACATAATAAAGTAACTAATAAGGTTGGTAAGAAAAATGGGCCCTTCATCCGAACTTACAGTGGCTGAGGAAGCTGTTTAACGCTGTCCTGTTTGAAGGGAGAACTCCAGATGCATGGAATAGAAGTGTGGTCGTCTTGTTCTTCAAAAAGGGAGACAAGACCCTCTTGAAGAACTATCGACCCATATCCCTTCTAAGCCACGTCTATAAGCTGTTTTCAAGAGTGATCACGAACCATCTTGCGCGAAGACTCGACGAATTCCAACCACCGGAACAGGCTGGGTTTCGGAGCGGATACGGCACTATAGACCACATCCACACAGTGCGGCAGATTATACAGAAGACCGAAGAGTATAATCAGCCCCTGAATCTAACATTTGTGGACTATGAAAAGGCCTTTCACTCGGTTGAAATCTCTCTCTCTGTAGTCTGTTCTGGAGTCTCTGCAGCGCTGCCAAGTAGACTGGCGATACATCCAAGTGATGAGATGTCTCTACGAGGCCGCAACCATGTCCGTTCAAGTACAGAATCTGCAAACAAGTCCCATACCGTTGCATCGAGGAGTGAAACAAGGGGATGTTATTTACCAAAACCTATTCACTAAAGTGGAGGATACGTTCAAGACGCTGAACTGGAAAGAACGTGGCATTAACATCAATGGCGAATAAGCTCTCACTTGCGATTTGCAGACGATATCGTCATCATAGCAGAAACGCTGCAAGACCTACAACATACATGCTGAATGACCTGGCTGACTCTTCTGTACGCATCGGCCTACGGATAAACTTGGATAAAACCAAGGTCATGTTCAACGAACATGTTCTACCGGAACCGATTTCGATTAACGGTGCCGTTCTCGAAGTTGTTCAGAGAAGCAAGGTCATCGATGTAGCCCACCGGATTAGTAAGCTGAAGTGGCAATGGTCGTAGAACCGACAATCGTTGGGGTAAACGAGTTCTATAGTGGAGACCGCGTCTCAGCAAACGTAGTTTAAGACCTCCTCAGGCACGGTGGAGTGACGATTTGCGCAGGACGGCTGGCAGAAACTGGATGCGAGAAGCCGAAAATAGATCTAAGTGGCGTGCAATAGGAGAGGCCTATGTCCGGCAGTGGACTGCAACAGGCTGTTGATGATGATATAATGCTACATTTAGAGACGTAGAATAAAAAATAACAACGCTAAATAATTAAAAAAAAAAACTGTTATTTTTTATTTTGTGATTCTACTACGTTAATTGCTTAATATAATAATAAGGTTGGTTAAAGTTTGTTGAAATATTCAGCAAACTTTAACCAACCTTGTTGTAATGTTATCTAAATAATTAGATACGCATAGTTGTTATATTTATATAATATATATACTTAAAGTATATATATTAGATTTCGATACATATGAGGTATATATATGAGACATTTGATATTGAATATATTTTATATTTTCTTTCAACCAAAAGATGTGTCTGTTAGACCTATAAAGTTATAAAATTATTGAGTAAGGATGTAAATACACTATTTTTTTATTTTTATAACAGATTCAGAGGCAGAGAATTTATGTTTATTTATTTAGTTGATTTTTTGACTATACATCTTATTATAACAAAAATTCTTTAAATTACCAAAATAAAAATCTATTATGTTCATTCACTGGTTTTATTTCGTTCATTTACTAGAAAATTTCGTTCATTCACTGGTGTTTTAGGGTATTTTTCAGTTTATTGCTCAATATCTAAGAATGTATCCAGGTAATATTATAACTCTAACTTTAAAAATATAGTTTATTATATTTACATTACTAAAATATAGATTTGGACCGTAAACATTAGAGATAACATAGTGTAATAATTTTTTGAAGTTCAAAGATTGCTTAAGTGTTCATTCACTGGAGCACTTACCCTATATTACCTATGTAAAAATATAGTAGTGGTGTACTAAATCGAGTTAATGACTGGTTGCAAAAGGAGATATCGATTGACTATAAAAATACATGTTGCTTCTTTTAAATTCAAATAATAAGATAAGATTGAACACGAAATGTTCTATCTTAATAGTTTACTGTATTTAATTTCCGTGTGACGTCCAATCAGAGCAGATTATTTATGTTTCGAACAGTGTCTGGCCTCCATATTGATGAATACCGCGAAAAAACTGTGGTGAATGTATTGACATTTGTTGTTGGAATGTTGATTTTATGGTGGATCGAGTTGTATGTTGTTGCCAAAGTTAGATTGGTGACGCGAACCCGCTGGTCGGTTACTAAGATAACTGGACTATCGTTTTACTGTCTAGTAATTCCCCATATTTCCCAGTAAATAGGAAATACGTCAGCATTGTTGTGAAACCTACAGAAAATTCTTAGAGACGTTCTATAAGTAGATTCTTTGTTTTGTATTCCTTACTACTATTCATTTTTTAGCCAGTAAACTAAGTACCCGTTTCACAAGATCTGAATAGTCTCTCCTTACTGAATAAATTACGAGATTATCTGCAAAGTTGGTTAATGAGAACTTCATCTTGTTGACATTTAGCCTTACTATGATTATAATTTTTATTTCAGGTGTCCAAAATCTCGCTAGTGGACTTAGCAGGGTCCGAGCGAGCGGACTCGACGGGCGCTAAAGGCACTCGTCTGAAGGAGGGCGCGAACATCAACAAGTCCCTCACGACCCTCGGGAAAGTCATCTCTGCGCTCGCCGAGATCGTGAGTTCATTTGTTTTGTTTTACTTGGAGGTAGTAGAGTAGTTTTGTGTTAGAGGACAGTTCTTCAAAAAATATAAAGTGTATATGAGGTTTTCGGTTACATAATGAGTAACGAGTTCTAAGCAACTTTTTTGCTGACTGTGACTAGATAATATTTTGTCAATTTTCGACAGTAAATAATAAAATAATAAAAACATTTGTCAGACACACATTTGTGGTTATAAATCTGATGTGTGGAGTAGCGAGGATTTTGAAGAACTGTCCTGCATGTTAAAAACTCAATAATGGACTAAATTTTCAGTGATGACACTCTTAACTACATAATTATCTGGAGCTGTCGAGTCAGTGGTATGTTTGCAATGTCACAGATAGAGATAACAATAGACTGCTCTGGAAAGCGGTCAACTTGAGTACCATCACTGATACCTGGAAGGGTCGGGTTTGTTGCTACTCTGTGTAGAGTTACCAAATGGTGTTAGATAACCTAAATGGTTGACGAATGTTCAGTATAGTCGGCGCTAGCTCTTCTAGAATGATAGAATAGCTAATACCGCGATAAAATATCAGTCAGTCTGAATAATGATATATTATTATTATTAATAATTGGTGGTGGAACTGACTAGCTGATCACCAGTGATCGGAATAGGTTGAGCTAAAATACCTAAAATTCGAAACAGAACAGGATAAAGTGGAGACGCCTAACGATATAATATTTTATCGGGACTAATGTCCCGGAATTTGGATCATACATAAGTACAACTAAAATTAATAAAGTAAAACAACTACATAATAATGAAAAATAAAGAATAATAAATTCATTTCCTATTTCTGTTTTTAAAGAAAGAGTATGCATGATTTTCAGTAATGGTAAAAAAACAGTCAACCCTTTTGTCATTGTTTACCAGTGAGTAAACATAATATAGAAAGAGCAAGTTTTGGCTATTCTGGGAAACGGAAAATATAGACGGACCCAGGTTTTTACATAAATTAATAACGATAGAAAACGTATCTACCGGTTTTTTGAGAACGTTTTCCTTGTATGAAGTCGGTTAAAAAGGAAAATGAATTCAATTAGTTACCTGTATTAATAAAATTAATATTAAATGTCCTTAAGTGATGTCCCAAAAAAAATTAGTCTTAAGGAAGTCTCTTATTTTGACTCTGTTCTTTTAACTTAAGGTATATTAGCTCTACCTATTCCGATCACTGCTGATAACAGATAGAAAAAGTCACGAAAAAAAAAAATGTTAATCCCAAGTTACGGACGTGGCTATCTTGAATTCGGTGTTGTGTTTAGATACCTGTATATAAGTACCTACATAGTTTTAAGACAATAATTTCCAACGGACCGCAAGAACTGATGCTAATTAAAAATAAGTTTTATTGATTGATGCTATTTTCTAAATACCCAACTAAAGCACTGTGTACACTAGTAAGTTTGAGCAATATGACTTTCGCAACTTTCTCGCATCGCGTCGATAGATAGACCCTCGACTAACACCCAAGGTCTGACGGGAACACTGACTTTGAAAATTCGCAACTAATAAAGAAAGGTCAAAGTCCGTTTTCCAATTTACAAAAGATATGCCGCTGAAATAGACGTATAGCGCTATCTCTTTCTAAATACGGCAACTTGGCTCGTAAATGTGTGGAAAGAATTTTGCTTTGCGAGTCGGTAGTGCAAGTATACTTGCGCCATTAAACATGCTAGTGGAACTCGCTGTAAAAGTAGACGTATGCTAAACTAACGAAATATTCACGTTTGTTTTAATGCCCCGTATCTCCGTGGAAATTATAATATAGTCGGTGAGTTTGGTTTCTATAATAGAATGCTAGGAGTGTGTGTGCACATTACTAATATTTTGTCAACCCCCCTTTAGCGAGTGCTCCTACTGTATTGTTAGTATTACCATAGAGTATTCACTCTAATCACGCAACACAATGCATTGATGACAATTTCATTTTGACAGTTCATTAATATCCATTGCGTCATTTCTCCTGTTAAGCAGACAATTTGTTCTAACATAAAGTTTTACAAGAATCATTCAACGACTGGCCAAAAAACGACCGCATTAAATTTGTAAAATTGATTTACAAATGTTTACCAGTAACCATACCAGATAATTCGTTTGAAGTCCGTAAGATCCTTGTAGAACTCTACGAAGCAATGGATTAAATTGTGATGTTAAAATGATATTGTAGTCATTATTCATTTTTTCTTGTTGGCGCAACTGACAGGGAACACTCGTTGAAAAGCTAAGCTAAATATGCCTGTGCTAAGACTGAGTGCACTGCACTGTGGGCTTGGAACTCATGGCCTAAAAATTGCCTAATCAACGCCTTAGCCAATCGGCTATTGTTGCTTTTATTCAATTCACAATTGGAAAATTAGAATTTCGAGAGCAAATTGTACTTTCAAGCATTGGTTCACTTGCAATATTTGGCTTTTCGCCTTAGTTCAGATGATCGTGCGATGTTAAGTTCTATGCTTAATATGCATACAATAGAAGCTTAGCCAAGACTCTCAAATTATTACAAAAAAAATGTGCGTCGTCGCACGACTATCTGTACGTGGCCTTATGCTTAAGACTGCTTGATCTAAGTCAAGACACATAACTTAGATCATGCTTTATCCGTAATAAAAGTTATCGGAAAATATCTGCATCATCCTCTAGAACAGTGTCAAGCTTATCTTTCTTTAAGTAGAACTATTTATAAGTTTCTTTAAGGAACTAAATAAAGTTTTCGAAATCTAAGTAGAATTTTAAGGAATTAGAAATCGCACTTTAGCTGCGTATTCGTAATAAATTTAGTAGATAGAGCAAAACGCACCAGAACGCATGCAATATCGCGACAGTGCAAGTCCTAATGGACAAATCCGACATATTACGCTGATTCGTACGTACCTATACGCGCGTTTAGTTCCGACATCCTTTGCGTTAGTGCTTACAGAAAATAAAGAATGGACATCCATATTCGGCAGACCTACCGCGAATATATTCCGATAGCTTTCCTCAGCCTCGCTTCTACGTGTGCTTCATAACGACTTTCGTTCTCCACCAGGCATCAAAGAGCAAGAAATCAAAGAAGGCCGACTTCATTCCGTACCGCGACTCCGTATTGACGTGGCTGCTTCGAGAGAACCTCGGAGGTAACTCTAAGACGGCCATGATTGCCGCCATTTCACCGGCTGATATCAACTTTGATGAGACTCTCAGTACACTCAGGTAAGCATAGTAATATAGTTTTATATCGGCATGTCGTTAAATAGGAGAGATACTGGATGGTTTCAAGTAGGGAAATATATTTACGGACGAAAATGTTGCTGTTGATTTAAATTAATTCTATGTGCATACAATACAAAAAGACTATCAAAATCTCTGCTGTATTCAATTTTTCATAGAAAGTATGTAACATACATTTTTATTGATTCAAACTTCAAAATAACAGAACACAGAACAGTGAAAGCAGAATCGAAATTGATCGTAAAACAAATGAGATAAAACAAATGCATCCGACCCTCTGGCGAAAATATGGGCGTCATAGTCTTTGAAGCCAGAGTTCGTAACAGACTTCTCCTTCTAAAGCGCTTATTACACAAACCAATTTTTAGGAAACCTAAATCGGATACAATTTAGGAATTCAAACTGAATCGGCCTCTAACTTCAATTACACTATCCAGTTTCCTAAATTGGCTTCCTAAAAATTGGATAGTGTAATAAGCGCTTAACTGTCAACTTACTACCTATTCAAATTGAGTTTCGAAATTCGATTTATAAACTTAGTTACGTAATAATACATTAGGTATTCTTCACCCAACTTCTTACCCTCAGATACGCCGACCGCGCCAAACAGATCGTGTGCAAGGCCGTGGTCAACGAGGACGCCAACGCCAAGCTCATCAGGGAGCTCAAGGAGGAGATCCTCAAGCTGCGGGAACTGCTCAAGGCTGAGGGCATCGAGGTGGAAGAAGGTAGGTCCTAGTGCGTACTGGGGTGTGGCCATGAGTCTTGTTGAGGCTCGGTAGGTAAACTGACTATTTTTGTGAATAGAAACAAGAAGTTTACGATTGAATTTGGAAATATCTCACAGGCAGACAGGTAATCAAGCAATGCCAGAACTGTCTGTGCGCCGAATGTGCATTTAAATATGGGCTGAGTATCCTTGTAAGCGATTGCTGTTAAGAAGGCCAATGTTAAGCTCAGCTGGGAGTTAAGAATATTTAAGAAGGCCTAACCACAGGTAATATAGTATCTGCTATCGTCAGGGTTATTGCTGTAAGTTTAGCTTTGATGGTCATATTGTCTGTTTTTGCGAAAAAAAAAATCTTCTCTTAAAAAGTGGATTAGATGTCAGTTTATCTACCGATCTCCATGACAGCTTATTCTTGGCTTTCTGAGTGAGTTAGGTTGTTTAGACGTCTTGTGATGATAGACCTTCGTGTGTTATCGTCTCGTAGCGAACAAGCCACGCCACTTACGATTAACGCCACAAATATAACCATTGAACTAAGTCTCATATTCCTGATACTAAAACTTCATTCTGTTTCCAAAATCCACGTCACGAACTAGGACCAGATGGTAAAGTCCTTTATGAAAAGAAACAAGAGCCTACCAGTAAGTAACAACAATAAAGAGGCTTGCGCATTTTTGCATCTGTACACCCCACCTGTACGCTTGGCCTCCATTTTGAATCGGGGTTGCCAGACAGGAAAAAATATGCAAACTTTTTTGATACAATTTTCGGTCAATGATCTGGCAGCCTGACACTTAAATGAAAAAAAGCAATTTATTTTGCACCTTGTCCAGCGCTTGTGGCGTTTGTAGGCATAAAATATATAGTATATCACTTCACGAATACATACGAATATTATATAAACTATGGTGTGGGTCATACCATAAATATATATGATATAATTGCGCTTATCTATTACTATATTCTTTTGGTGTTGGTCTGGAACACTAATGAACATGGTTATATACAGATAGTGTATGTATGTAGCAAATAATATTTGGTGTGCTGATATGTATTTTACTGAGCATTTTATTTATCCTATATAAAATGTATTTATCAATAAAATATTATTATTCTAAAATGTTCAGTCCCGCATTATGAGAACAATCGATTTTGATTGGCAAGATATAATACATGTTGCACCTTAAATAAAACATTGCAACAACTGAACTTAATTTCAACTATAACATTCATAATATCATTCATTTGAATTCGTTCAACACAATCAATGTTATAACCGTTCTACTACATCATTCTACCATCTTGAATGAATTTCAAAATTAATGCATTTTCAAAATCGATTGTGTAATCGGGTTGGTATCAAACCGATCGTTGGCGGCCACTATCACAAACATTGGCGTTAAAAGACAGGAACCAAATTTAAATTATGTTTGCCCAAATTTTTCTTTGGTCAACATTTTCCGGTCCAAAATTTTTTGGTCGCCAAACGGCTATTTATATTGTGAATATATTGCATTGCTACAATATAAGCTTCCTAGCTTCAGAAGCCTTGCATGTTTTCTCATTATATTTGTGTCAGAATAGAGTAATTTTGGTGTCAAATATTTATTTTGTGTAGTACCTATAATCACTTAAAAAATAATTTGGATGTGGACTTTTGTCTACCCGTGCAATAGTTTGCACAAAGAACAAATGATAATTGCACATTAATTTGCACTATTACTCACTTAGTGCAATATTAACGTGTTTTATAGATAAATACAAAATATAATCCAGTATGAAATTAGAATAGAATATCGTAGATATCGACTTAAAAGTCGACAATATTTAACCAATTAAATATAATATACAAAAGCATGCTTCAAATTACAAGATTATGTATTCAATACAAAACATGGGCTTTCCGTGGTAGGTTATGTGTACAGCATAACTAATAGTGTCTGACACGACAGTTATTAATAACATTGTAAGAGACAGTGACAACACAATGCAACTTAAAAAAAGCAATACTTGTCTCTGACAGTCTAAATCCAGAGCCTCTTAATAAAATAAAGTTTAATCGGATTAGTAATATTTAAAAATATGTCGACCCTACAACTTTCTATGTCTCTAAAATGCTAACATTTCTTTTATTATGACGCAAACAGGAGAAGAGAACAACTCGTCGCCTCAACGCAAGAAGAGCGAGGCCGAGGTGCTTTCCCCGAAGTTGTCCCGAGCGGCCACGACTATCGCCGAAGAGGCCGTCGACCAGCTACAGGCTTCCGAGAAACTTATTGCCGGTAAGTTTATATACCTGCCTTTTTTTTTTAAAGAGCCGTAGAAGGTAAAGTACTAAAGTTAAGCCCCTTATTGGAAAAATGCACGTGTTTATCTTTTTAAAATGAGAGATTATTGCATACTCACCGTCACTGATGTTCAAATGACCTACTACAGCTACCAATTAAATTAAAAAAATAAAGGGAGTTTGTTGCTCCACTTCTTCTTCCCAGCTAAAACACCAGGAAATGGTGTGTCAATGTAAAAATTGACGTTCAAAAAGTGCTGGCTCTCAGCCTAATTTGAATAAATGACTTTTGATTTTGAATGGGCCGACACGAGTTTTATTTAGACCGCTCAATTAATAATTTCATCAACCTGCGAGTTGTGAAAATGAGCACTTACAAAAACAAACTGGAACAATTAACCGTACGACCACATAAAGCCAAACATTTTAGTGTTTGGACCTTTTGTGGCTCACATTGCCACTAAGTGATCATTTAGTCAACGCCTCTCTATTATGTAGGTTACAAAAAGGAGGCGAAGGAATCGAGTTTTGTAGCGATTTTTCGAAATTAACCGTTGCATTTTTTTACCGATTTCATAAACTTTTACTTTTATCGGCAATTGTTACATCCTATTTAATTTGTTATTTGGTTTATGAAGATACAAGATGTACCTGTATAATCTTTCGTGAACAGAACTAAACGAGACGTGGGAGGAGAAGCTGAAGCGTACGGAACAGATCCGCGTGCAGCGCGAGGCGGTGTTCGCGGAGATGGGGCTGGCGGTGAAGGAGGGCGGCATCACGGTGGGCATCTACTCGCCCAAGAAGACGCCGCATCTCGTCAACCTCAACGAGGACCCCAACCTGTCCGAGTGCCTCATCTACTATATTAAAAACGGTGAGTTTATTACTACTACTAGCTTATGCCCGCGACTTCGTTCGCGTGGAGTTCCATACAAAATGTTAACCCCTTTTTCACCCCCTTAGGGGACGAATTTTCAAAAATCCTTTCTTAGCGTATGCCTACGTCATAATATCTAACTGCATGCCAAATTTCAGCCCGAACCGTTCAGTGGTTTGGGCTGTGCGTTGTCAGTCAGTCAGTCCCTTTTGAGTTATATATATGTATTTAGATTTTTGTCTTATCTGCCATATGCCACAAGAAAACGGGGCGACAGTAGCTACATTGCGTCCCAAACATCGAGAGCTGGCAACGCATTAGACGCAGTGGACAAGGACTCTTCTGGCAATAATTATGAAAAGATTAACCATCATTTCATGGTGGCCAATCTCAACGGAGTCTAGCCAATTATTTGCTCAAACATAAATGCGCCGTCTTTTATCACTCACCACAGAGCTTATTAAGGCATGGCATTGCCAAAGCAGTTGAGAAGATTTTTCTATCGGAATATATTCTAAAAGTGTGTCTACTTTTCTTGTCCCCCTCTTCTGTCGCAGGTCTGCTGGAAGAAATTTCTATTGAAATAAGCAATAACTTTGTGCTATTGGTTTCTATACAAAAAATTCTATTTCAATTATATTGTGTGTACACAAATAAATAAATACGATCGTTATAATTATAAAAACTTTCTGGAACGAATTAAATAACCAAAAATCTCCTGAACAACATTGTTAGTGGTTTTGGGGTAAAAATTGTAAGATTGAACCGTCAGGCGTAACCCGCGTGGGCACGTCGGAGGCGAACGTGCCGCAAGACATCCAGCTGTCGGGCTCGCACATCCTGAGCGAGCACTGCATCTTCGAGAACACGGACGGCGTCATCCTGCTCATCCCGCACCGAGACGCGCTCGTCTATGTCAACGGTAGGGAGGTAAGCCGAAACAACCCAACTACACCCTATCTGTTTAGGTACTTAACTAACGGCCGAAACCAATAACCGATCTATCACCTACTGGAGACAGAAAAACAAATGAAACAACAGAAAAATTATATAGGTTTTCTGTTGCTTCATTTGTTTTTCTATCTCCAGTATGTGATAGATCGGTTATTGGGTTCGGCCGTAAAGGTAAACAATCTTGGTATGTCTTTTTATGTAAAAATATATTTTAAAATATGGATATTACTACTTATACAAATCAATTTATCTATAATTTTAGAAAATCTGAAAGTATTTCATGTTGTAAAACGTATTTCACATTTATCAAAAACATTTTTCGTTAAAAGACATACCAAGATTGTTTACCTTTAGTTAACTACCTAAACAGATAGGTTATACATACATGTAGCGGTACCTTACCTTTTTTTGTATGGGAAATCGTCAAATGAATCAGAATCAGAATTAATGACTTCTCCCGCTCTGTGCGAAGCGTAAGAGAGTGTCAGACTCTTACTGACTAAAACCCACCCGTTATCCTTCTTGTGCCCGCCGCGTTCCAGGGCCGCGGTGACTCTTTCGAACAAATCCCGCAGCCAGCGGTACCTATCCTACGTTCATCATCAAGGTTTTGATGTGTTGATTTGACTAAATATAGTCGGTGTTTCGTCTCAGGGCAGCTAGGAAACACCGGCCACATATAGTTTAAAATTAATAAGAAAATAAACATACATATAACATAATTGGTCTTTTTTATGTATTTACAGTATAAATGATGTCGAGATTAATTTACTTTGTCACGTTTTTGTTTATTTTGAATTTAATTTGACTTCCGTGTTGAATTGAAATAATATTAGTTCTTAGATTTTTTTGCGAGTGTAAGAATTTAAATACACAACTTCCTTTTTTATTGCAATATCCTGTTAAATTTATATGAAGGTTTGTTTTGCCAAACTCCCTTCAAATCTTTGAAAAATATTCCGTTTACTCTATATAAGAATTTAATTTAATAGCTTCTTTTTATTTCTTAGCCGATATATGCCAACAAATATCGACCAATAGTCCATCAAGTTAAATTTTTTTGAGAGTTTTGGAGCCCTTTGTGTTCCAGGGCCGCGGTAAAGCTCTTTTAAACTATTCCGCAAGCCTGCAGCCCTATTATGACGTCTTAAATCCATCATGATTTCTGTGTCAGAGAGAGACAGAGTTACACAAGACGAATAGCACTCTCTTTCCCTCACACGAATCATGATAGCATTGGCACTTCGTAAAACGGCCACTGATAAGTGCAGTTGTCAGCTACCCAGTAATCATATTCACAATCCCATTGCTTCCAGCTCACGGAACCAGTGATCTTGAAGTCAGGGTCCCGCGTGATCCTGGGCAAGAACCACGTGTTCCGCTTCACGCACCCCGGGCAGCCGCGCGAGGAACCTGTCAATAAGGAGAACAAGGAGCTGACCGACACTGCCAGCAATGCTGAGAACGATTGTAAGTTTTAATGATTTCATTTAGGTTACTTGTATGCTTTGATAATAGGGAAGATGCAATTACAGAATTCATGAACATTTTGTTATTGAAATGATAAAATAGCATAAAAGAAGGGCCACTGCAATGTGTTTATTGTAGTTCATATTGATTTTTAACAAATATTACTAATTAATATAACGTGAAACGGAACGTAAGCAATCAGCGTCTAGTGACGTCACTGGTGTTATGACAACGAAAAGACGAACTTAAATTTTAATACATGACAGTTCATGATCTCTGGCAGACAGGAGTGACGTCATCATTCGTTTTCGCGGGAAAAGAAAAACAGACAGTTTATAATCGCAATTTTGGCAATATATTAAAGCGTATTTAAATTTTAAATTTTTGTATGGTCTATTTTACATGGAATTATTTTAAATGAAAGCAAGATGAAAATATTGCATGTTCCCTATTGCGGGAGTTTTCTTTGTAAATTAATGATTTTTTAATAGTTCAAAACACATTTGGCAGTATATTTACTAGAAGTTATTTTTCTCTCACCATAATCAATCGAAACAAAATTTGAATTCAAAATCTTAAAAGGAAAAAGTAACTATATTTACCTTATTGTTTTAGTATCTACCGTTGCCAAAATCTATCTACAAAATACCCGACATCCTTTCATATGATTTAGCAAACTGGCGGTCAAAAAATGAACCTCAAAATATCGTTTCATCAATAAAGTATTTGTTTCCTCAGCCGGAAGCACCGATGCTGACGGCAAGAACGTGGACTGGGACTACGCCCAGTGCGAGCTGTTAGAGAAGCAGGGCATCGACCTCAAGGCCGAGATGCAGAAGAGGCTCCTCGCTCTGGAGGAGCAGTTCCGCAGGGAGAAGGAACACGCTGACCAGCAGTTTGAGGAGCAGCGCAAGGTGAGGCACAACCTTTTGACGAAACGAGCTTTAACTAAAGTTGAGTTGATAAGTGGTAAATTTTCAATTCATTAAAAAAAGAACAGACGGACACACAAGTCGCACTCTCAGAATGAAAGAGGCTTAACTTAAATTTCATTATAATTTAGCCATAAAATGAACGTAAAAAACACTCTAAATGCCAGTGATGAAATAGATCCCGGAAAATAATTGGGAAAAGAACAGCTTATACATATGTCTCGTGAGATATTTTTTTTTACCTGACAATTTATAAAGATTTTAATTTTTGCCCATTTGCCAAAAATTTCAATTTTTGAGTTAGGTCCCTTTCATTCTAAGGGTGCGAAGTGATCTTGTAAGTCTTCCGTCTTTCTATATTCATCTCCACATTAGAAACTATAAAAAAACACCATTTGGGCTTTACAACAATCGAGTAAAAAATAGTTAATTTGCTTCGACTTTGGTAATAATATATAAAAAACGTACATATATAATAAAATACGTACTAAAACTGCCTTTTTTATTAAACAACAGAATCCATTTTGGCAAAGAAAAAAACAGGCACCAAAATTATACTACGTCATTAAAATCATATCTGTGAATCACGGTCTTGTTTGCATAGGGCCCAACAAAATGTTTGGAAATGTTGATTTTAAGAGCTGGTTCTTTATCAAGCTTTTTAAATATTATGATTAATCTAGAAGCCTGTCATCATACATTGGGTATCCACTGTTGAAATTTGGACTGGACACCTTTTCCGAAAGCACGGTATTGTAAGGCTTGTTACATCGAAACACTAGATCGAAATTTCCGAACTGTACTTGGTTAGTTGTCTGTATATTAGGACTTTCGTTTTATTACTCGTCCTACATTTTGATATGCGTGTTGTAGAACTACGAGGCCCGTATCGACGCGCTGCAGCGCCAGGTGGAGGAGCAGAGCGTCACCATGTCCATGTACAGCTCGTACACGCCCGAAGACTTCCACAATGATGAGGACATATTTGGTAAGTCCTATCAGCCTAACGCTGTTTATTACTAGCCAAAATCCTTTTTAATGACTCCCTTTTTTATGGATGGCAAATCACGAAATGACTTCTCCCGCTCTGGGCGGAGCAGAAGGGAATGTCAGACTCTTACTGACTAAAACCAACCCGTGGTTCTCCTAGTGCCGTTTGCGTTCCAGGGCCGCGGTGACTCTTTTGAACAAATTCCGCAAACCTATTTCATGACTCCCTGCAACTAGAGCTACGAAAGAAAAGAAAGAAAAAGTTTACTTGAGACTCGCTTAAGACTAATAAAAGAGTAAAAAAAATAACACTACTAGTTAAATAAATTAACAAAAGCTATATCAGACGCTAAAACGTTAAGAGCCCCTCAGGTGCTTAGAAAAACTGGCGAGTTGTTTAATTACTGCAATTTTAAATTACACTTTACTGGTAACTTTAACTGTAAGCCACGAAAGTACGAAAGGCCCAAGAAGCGCTTTCCAGATTTGCAATAACACTGATTTGGACGATACCGATATGATGATCATACATAGCAGTATATTGAATCCAGTTGTAATTGATTATGTTTTGCGTACTCATGCTTAAATTGGCTTTTCGATTCCTTCACTGAAAAAACGACTTTGTTTCTAGTTACCGAATTTTCATTAGATAATTACTAAAGTGTGCAGTAACAAAACAAATTTAGTTACTTAATTTAGGTCTCATTATAAAACTGTTTGTTAAGATATAACATAACAGCTATCAATTACTAAACGGAATAAGTGACGAGCTAATAATAGCTAAGCGGTTTAGTAAACAACTACATTTTAGTATTTAGTTACCAAATGATTTAGTTGTTGGCATCTTAACAGGTTTTAACAAAATAATGAGTGTATCCACAGCTAAATTAATTTAGAAAACAGACCTAAACTTTAGTTACAACGTTAGTTGTAATATATGTATTACTCGTATATAGTAAATAGACAAGTAGCACACAGATCAGAGACAGATAGAGACAGCTCACTGATAGGTAGAATGCGATTAGTCACACACAATACATTTTTTAAATACACATACCCTTTGTTTAGTGAACCCGCTATTCGAGACGGAATGCTGGTCGGCTCGCGAGGTGGGGCTGGCGGCCTGGGCCTTCCGCAAGTGGAAGTACCATCAGTTCACCTCCCTGAGGGACGACCTCTGGGGCAACGCTATCTTCCTCAAGGTACGTTTGACATGTCGCTACCCTTTCCATGTCATGCTATGTAATGTCACATCTGGTGGAAATAACGTGGAGAGTCGACTCCCAAAACTTGGGATTCGACTCGCCACTAGGCAGAAATGTTATATCAATGTACACAAATGTTATATCAATGTACACAAGAATGCCAGCAGCGGCGGGGTTGTCATAGCTAGTTAAATTTATAATTGAGAACTATTTGAAGCCACCGATTTGTAGGCCCAGAGTAGCTCAGACAAAAGTTGCATGGCATTGTTACTGCAACATGATTTTGTGTTGCTAGTAACACGTTTCACACTCATACTGCAGCTTCTGAGATCTTGAAATCTTTCCAGTAAAATGTTTTAGGTGCATCCAAACAATATTGCTGCTACAACTTCCAATTAATATTCATCTTTTTAAATAATTTCTTTTATTACATATGCAGTGAATTGTTATAAAAAAAAATTTGATTGAAGTGAATAATATAATATTGTGGCTGTTAATTGGCTCTATAATAAAATCTATCGACAAAATACTATATAATAAGACAAAAAAGTCTATAAACTAGGCAAGGTTGTTAGTAAGAATTTTGCTTAGTTAATGTTAGTAATTAAAAGTATGAAGAAGAGACTAGACCTACTCGTATATGTATACCTAAATAACATAAAAATAAATCTTACTGCTATTGAATTGTCTGCAAACTGCAATATAGCTAAGTACGAACACGGGATTGTTAGCCAACATTTAGCAGTAAATAACCAAGTCGTGTTGCTGTAACGTGACAGGAAGCGAACGCCATCTCGGTGGAGCTGCGCAAGAAGGTGCAGTTCCAGTTCACGCTGCTGACGGACACGCCGTACTCGCCGCTGCCGGGCGAGCTGGCGCCGCGCGACGACGCGGACGACGAGTACCGGCCCTGCGCGCCCACCGTCGTCGCCGTCGAGGTCACCGACACCAAGAACGGCGCCACGCACTACTGGACGCTCGAGAAGCTACGGTCAGTGCTCCACACCTCTAGCCACACAGTGGCGTGCAGTGGTTTGACTTAGGGTAGGCCAGGGAAAATGTAAAAAAAACACACCACATTATTCAGGGTTGAAAAGTGGTGTTTTTTTTTTCAAATAGGCTAAAGAAAAAAAGTCTCATTTAATTAAAAATCAGCCCTGAATAATGTGGTTATTTTTTAGAATTTATTGGGACATTTTCTTTGGCCTACCCTAACTCGAACAACTGCACGCCACTGAGCTACACCATACACCTAGTTGTGACGCTCTGGCTAGACCATTATAGGTAACCTACTCTTTAAGATGGTCGTTCACTGGGAGCAAGATTCGATTTTGAGCATTACTCTGAGGGAGCACCTTTAAGGTCTTTACTCACCGGGAGTATTCGCCTGTAATGTACATTACAGAGTGTAGTAATACATCAGTGAGTGCGGAGTACCGAGTTTTACAGTATAGAACTTGTAATGATTCAATCTACAGTAATATTATAAAGAGGAAAGATTTGTATTTTTACGTGTGTGTATGTTTGTAATAAATAAACTCAAAAACTACTGTGCCGATTTAGAAAAATCTTTCACCATTAGAAAGCTACATTCATCCTGAGTAACATAGGCTATACATATATATATATTTTATCCCCGTATTGCCACGGCAACGGAAACAACGCGGGTGAAACCGCGGGGCGCTGCTAGTCTGTAATATTTTGATCAATTCAATAAAAAATAAAACAAGTCGTGACTCCAATATGGTTCCTTGTTTTTTTTTATATACGCAAATTACTAATACGAATAATTGTTGGCATGCTCAGCACAACGAACGCTTCGTATGACATTGTTAAAACAACTATATCAGCGGAATTAGTTCTTTCGAATCAAATTTGGTTGGGTCAGTCAGGGAGTCAGTATTGTAATGTAATGCTAAAACTCGAATTCGAGACGATAAGGTACATGCTCCCGGTGAGGGACCATCTTTAGGTTCAAAATATAAGAGATAAGAATAGAATTCCATCTACATATTAATTTTATTTCAAATGTCCTAAAAACTTGACTTCATCTAATGATGTGGGAAAATAACCCATATTGATCAACTTTTATTTTCACAAGGAAAGTTACCATAACAATTAGGTTTGTCTAAGAAATATTTTGGTGTATAACTATTATTATTATTATTTTGATTATATTAAATTTTGTTTCATTAATTTCCCATTATGAAAAATTTATATATTTTGACTTCACATTCATTATTATTATTATTATTTTAATTTCGTTGCATTTTGTTTTTTGATTTTTATGTCCGAATATTTTATTCCTCGAGAGTTAAGAATGAAACCTTTTTGCTGGTGCCGTGTTGAGAATTTTCTTTATATACGTAATTGTATATAAGGTTGGTTATTTATCTGTACTATAGACATTGTATATAGACTGGGTGGGTATTTGGGTAAGTACACTTTCTTATAATAGGACTAAATGTATAGTTGCAATGTCTATCTCATTTCTATTAGAGCTTGTTTTATTTGCTGCTTCATTATTTTAATTTCTCATTTTATCTTGCTATTTATAAATAATATTTCGAGAGAATTCCCTCATTTTTCGAAACCATTACGTAAGCAAATGGAAAGAATTCATTACATGTTTTTGTCATACATTTTTGCTTAGTACCTAAAAGCGAACAAATATCTTCTATTTAAACCCTTATTTTGTTATCCTTTTACCTTATACAATCCAGAAGAAGTTCGTGTGATGATATTCTGATCATTTGCTCGACCAAAATGAGAGGGCATGCCTACTACTAACCCATATTTTTTTAATTTTTGACATAGAAAAATGTGTTAGATTTTTCTAGTTTTAATGTTTAGATTTGAATGATCTGGGAAGCGCTCCATGAGGATTTATTTCTCACACACCAGAGAGGCATATCCTCTCAAGTCTCCAGATAGGTCAGACATAGGTCGGGTAGGGCAGCGGCGGGCTACATGGCTGTATTGTCCGTAGCCATCGGCTGGAGCTCATGCGCCAGATATACAACATGAACGAGAGCGCTTGCGCCGAGGACGAGGCGGCGCCGCCGCTGGTGCTGGCGCCGCCGCCGCTGCCGGCCGCGCCCGGCCACGCGCTGGGCCAGCCGCCCGGCGACATACTGCACTGTATATCCGCGTGTGCACAGCAGACGCGACTCTCGCTAGCCAACCTGCTGCCCTCCAGGTTTGTGGACGCCGACCTGCGCCTCGCTTAGCCCTTATTTACGTCCAGATTAATTGTAGCGATTAAGCTGTGTCCCGCATAACTGTTTACAATCAAAAATTCACATAAAAGTTTGCAATAATGACTGAATGCTGAGGTTTTTTTACTTCGTCATAAGTTTTGTTGTCGAGTTAAATCGCTAGGTTCAATCAAGACGTATCGGGCTTCAAAGACAGACAGACCAGGGATGCAGAGCTTAGGGCTGACTAGGCTGTGCACGAAAGACGCCTGTGCCGTGGCAATGTTGTTGCACTGAGGACTTACGTGTGCCATGCGCACTGACAGCTTGCAACGTGTAAATACACAAATGGACTGTGGCAGTAGTATTGAGAAATATGTGTATATTTTTTAAACTGTACAATGTCTACTAGGCTTACAAAGCTTCCCATTTATAAATGTATTTTATAAAATAGTTGCTGCAGTGAGTTGACAGAAGGTTTAAGAATTATAGTTTTATATGTGAACTGCGGCAACTATATTTCTTAATGTTTATCATCACTATAGTAGTTAATTTCATTTGGAGTCTCACGCTTCTCATGTAGTTTGGATTTGTGCAAAGTGAAATACTGTATTTCCTACGTAGTATCGGATGACTGGCGTTATTCAGATTCTGTGCAAATACTTACTACTCCAAAATATTCAGAGTTTCAGTGCATAAAAGACCTATTTTGCGCAAATAACACTAGTCTGACCTCGCACTAAGTAAAGAGTATTAAGTAGTGTTGTAGTACCTAAAATTCTAAATCTTCCCTAATATGTAAAACTAAATTGTTGTAATATAATGCTGCCTTTGTATGTAATAAACAATAATTGGTTAAAATGTCGATAGACATCATCTACGAGTATTTTACATAAATATTGTCATTTTGACCGATTGTTCGTCATCCACCACGTAGAACATTACTGTATTATTTACTATACGATTAAAATAAAACCTTATTGTGACGGTTCATCTTTAAAAATCAACTCAATTAAATACCTATTGGTAAAATTATTTAGTATGTAAACTTCATACTATTAAGAATGTAAGTTCTTAAAACAAAAATATAAAGTTCTTATTCTAATCGTATACGTAGTATAAACCTATAAACATCTTCTAGCTTGTAAAATACCTTCACACTGTCTTAGATAAATCCACATGAATATTGCACTAGATGTTATTATTACTGTTATTGTCTGTATACTATTGTTTTGCTAAACTGTTACTTTTTATTTCAGAGTTGTATGTGTTTTCCAGAGTTAATGTATTTTGTAGCTTGCAATGTGCTAACGCCTATACATGTACCTCGTATAATTTGTATTGCATGAATATGAACATTAAGAAACGTTAAATAAAAGGTATCTTCTTTTCGACTTTATTCGAGACTAGGATATTTTTGTCACAGTACGTGAGCCCTCTACACTTCGAAACACACACTCCACACTATTAGCTCGACTTTTAGAGTTCAATATTGCGTGACACACCATTATGTACTACAGAGCAATTATTTATTAGCTTTAGAAGGCAACACCCTCAAATAATTGTAGTAAAATATAGTACGCATTGACTACATATAATATCCGTTTTATGAAACCTAATTCAGTTAAAATAAACTTTTAAGTTACTTCTCTAAAGCTTAAAATCAAATGCAAAAAACATATATAATTCATAATGACCATTTACTTATATTGTCTTTTGAATCATGAAGGTCGGTCAGTCGAAAATATGAAGTTAGTTCTTCCGCACTACCGACAAGAACAGCAAGCATGTTCCGCAGCAAAATATACTCACCGATCCCATCACCAGCGCGGCAGTTACTATCAGAAATTAAATTCAACAACCAAACACATAAAGTAACACATCTTTCTACCTAATTCCTTCACCCATAAAGTCTAAAATCCCGTGTTTATCCACCAGACAAAGGCTGGAGCTCATGCGAGAGATGTACCACAATGAGGCCGAGTTGTCTCCGACATCGCCCGACCACAACATCGAGTCTGTCACGGGTGGAGATCCCTTCTACGACAGATTCCCGTGGTTCCGTCTAGTTGGACGGTAAGTCGTGTTTAAAACATACCTTCTCTGCTGTATGTAGTGTCGGTGTCTACTCAGCGAGATGTACCAACAATATCTACTCTGCTAGACGTATTGTTACGAGCTTCGGGTTCGTTACAATAAAATCAGCCGATTAAATAACCAAAAAAATGTCACTTTAATTACACAACACTAATTACACTATAACCTCACTAATTACAAAACACAATCGCACTATTAATCACTTGAGTTCGCAGTCGAAGATCGCTCTCGAAGTTATCACTTGTGACCACTCGCAGTTCAGCACACTAAGGCTGGTTACTGCTTAACCGAACAATGTGCCAGCCTTATATAGGGCGCCGGGTAGTTCCAGAACCTTCCATTGTAGAACATTCCAGAAAGTTCGCGTACACATCGGTCGCGACTGACTAGGGTTCGAGAATTCTGGAATGTTCTTTCATAGAAAAGTCTCGAAGGTTCCTGGTTCTACTAGTTCTGCTACTCGATTCTAGATGGCGCTAGTGGTAACGAATTGTGGCGCGCAACAGTATTATCGTCTAAGCGGCCAAGAAAGTGGTTTTAAAGTTTAGTTGTTTGGTTAACTTATTATATTCCTTTTTCTTAAAACTCGAAAAACTAAATGCTGGGTTTGTATCCACAGGAGCTTCGTATACTTATCGAACCTGCTGTACCCAGTTCCGCTCATTCACAAGGTGGCCATTGTGAACGAGAAAGGAGACGTTAAGGGTTACTTGCGGGTGGCCGTGCAGGCTGTTATCGACGCTGAAAAGAGTGAGTCCAGTTTTTTATTCATATACAGTGTATAAATGTACCGTGACTTAACACGTCTCATAAATATTTTCTATCAGTCTATTGCCATAAAAAACTAAACATCTTTGTTGATAATAATAAAAGAAACGTTTTGGTCCCTTTGCCTTAAAATAATATGCTAATTGCTTATACAGCTGAAGCCTGGGATATACATAATATGTATAAACCATCGAGCCTTTTTTGAAATGTTGAACTTTATTGCGAAGTTGTGAATACAACAACTCATTTTACTCGAATGTTAAAATATACCTCAGTTGGAAAAAAGTTTGAAATTTAAAACCACTCCCGGAAGGTTCAGCTTACTAGCCATCTAAATTAGTTGTAATATTTTATAAAAATGCTTGTAAAAAAAAATACGCGTCTCCTTATCTGTCTTGCTTACTCTTGCTTCCATATTGCCCAAACGCCTCATTGACTCTTGCCCAAGCCCCCTTCTATAATTCTCCTGTCCTATTCTTACAATTGAAACGATTTTGTAGACAACGCAGAATTCGCAGCGGGCGTGAAGCAGTCGGCCAAGATATCGTTCGACGACGACGTGGCGCCGGCGCGCCGCACCAAGCTGTCTGCCGTGGACAAGAACAACGCCATCAACCTCGACGAGCGCATCACCGATGTGCCCGACTCCAATATCAAGATTGAAGGTGACTTCATTGACAGTAATCTTCTTCTTAGTCTGTCAAAAGTCCTCATATGTAGACGCGACAAAGCTTTCGACGCAAGACGAAAGGTTGCTGGAAAGATGCCATATAAACTGTGAAGACGGGAGCCATCCTTTAATAATAAACATTTATTTCAGACCAAGGTCCATATTTTTGTTAGTATCCTTTATCCTTTGCTAAAACGAATACAGCATAGCTGCCATACTTATCCCTGGTCCTCAAGTTACTATTTTACCATTAAATTGCGAAGTTGAGCTGGCTCAAGTATTTCAAGGTTCTGAGGTCTACATTGTATAAAACAAAGTCGCTTCCCGACGTCTGTCTGTCCTGCTGTACGCTTAGATCTTTTTATATTAAGCAGCGGATTTTATTGCAGTTTTCACTATCATTTAGAGAATTGGTTCCGGAAGGTTTAATTTATTTAGTATATATGTATTTATATAATGGATTATAATCAAAATTATAAATAGTAGTAGTAAAAGTCGATGTTTTGTGCGAAGTATCCAAAAAGCGATTTTCGGGCGCAAATCAGTAAATATTACCCGTTTGAAGCCGGGCCGGGTAGTTAGTAGTTTCTAAATGACAACACGAAAATTATGCGTAAAATATGACATTATTATTAAAGACAGCGTGCGTCTAAAAAACAAATTCTGGAACGTTCTAATCCAGAATACAAGGCTAGAAAAATGGTTAACGTGGTTGTACGGGAAGTATAGGTTGTATTATATGTACCAACGCGACACTTTGCGACAAGAACTAATCCTTAGCGCAAAGATAAATATTATAAACTGCCGTGTTGATGGACTAAATTCGGCAATAAACGAAATTGAACCTTAGTACGTTTATTTATAGCGCTCAAAATATACTAACACTCTTTTCTCCAACAGAACTGGCAATGGGAGAATGCGACGCTGACAGCGGTCGTGGCGACAGTTCCCTCGCATCAGAGCTGAAGGAAGAAGAGCTTCCCGAACATCTGACCCTCGGCAAAGAGTTCACTTTCCGAGTCACTGTGCTTCAAGCACACAGCGTGTCTACCGACTACGCTGACGTCTTCTGCCAGTTCAAGTGAGTCTTATAATATTAGAAATAGAGTTTATAATGTAGCGTGCTCGTAGATATAAGGTTCAAAGTCGCTTGGCGACTGAAGGAGAAGCTTCTCGAACACCTGACTCTCGGCAAATAGTTTAGCTTTCGAGTTACTGTGTCAAGCACATAGCGCATATCTACCAATTATGTTGACGTCTTCAGCTACTTCAATTGGGTTCTATTGCTGTTTTTACAACGCTCAGTGTTTTGTCCCATGTCATTTTTGCCAAGTCAACATGGGAATAATATATTTATATCACAAATGTGAGATAACTTAAAAGCAACTTCAACGCTGTCAATTAGACAGTGTTCAAATAATTGGGAACAATCAAAGTTCATTTATAAGAAAATAAGTAATTTGTCAATAGAACATGTGAGAATGTGGGTTACATGATCGTGCGTTTTGTTTCAGTTTCTTACACCGCAACGAAGATGCATTCTCGACAGAGCCCGTCAAGAATGCAGGGAAAAACACACCGCTTGGATTCTACCATGTGCAAAATGTAAGTACACATTCTTATTCAACTTTATTACAACATTCCACTGCAGGTCTCCTTTTTATTTCAAAACTTAGAACTTTAAGACCTCAAAATCCTTTTGCTGGTTTCACAAATTTCGTCTTTTTACCTTTAGCTAATCTGACATCACTAAGCCTTTATGTATTATGTCATTAAATCTTCATTCTATCCTTCTTATCTGATACTATAACATCAGTCTAGTCTGTAGTAGATTACTACAACATCTAAATTATTTGCAAGTTGCGTATTCCAAAAGGTAGTTTAGTGGAACAGAATTGCTTACAGTTACAAGTGTAACTTCACACAACTTAACAGGATCCGGCTCGAGGGACAAGAAATTATTTAAGTAAATAATTTCTTGTCCTTCGAGCCGGATCCTATTTCGTTTACGCGTAATAAGATCAATATTCTTGTATAACATGTTTATTTCGTACACAGATCACAGTACCAGTAACGAAGTCGTTCGTAGAGTACATCAAGACGCAGCCGATCGTGTTCGAAGTGTTCGGCCACTACCAGCAGCACCCGCTCCACAAGGTAAGCGCAATTGTACGTAACATTCTACTATTATGGTGTCTTGTGAACGCATGATTGGTTATCGTTATAAAGGCGCTTTGAATCGCCGGGCAACTGTATCTGAGGATTTTTGTTTTATCTGCTTCAATATATTTCATCTTGGAAAAAAATGCAATAAATTAGTTGGTGTTGTGTTGTTTGTGTATACAAACAGGCTTTTCACTATATGTAAAGTTTATAACTAGTATAAGTATCTTATATTATAATTTAAGTATTTTCTAAAGAAAGACAGTTCAAAATTTGAAACCTATCTTTGTGAGTGAGTGGCTTTTCACCTTGTGTAAAATTTCAACACATAGTCATTTATCTTGTTTTTTGCAAAGTAAGACAGTTCAAAATTTGAAACCTATTTTGTGAGTGAGTGTGTGTATTGGTTTGAGTTCGAAATTCCGGAGAAAGCTCTAAAAATTTGTTTACATTATCATATGCTGATAATAATGAATGTAATCATTGTTATAAATTTTCTTATATCAATAATTGGTTTGGCTTAGTTTTAAAATAATCTTCTAAGGTAATAAGAATTATCTTAGTAACTGTAAGTTAGTTGCCAACATGAGCCTATTTAAGATAACTCTAACGAGCAACTATGAAAAAATACCCAACTCGAAAAGCCGATGCCCTTCTAGTCGGATCTTTTTCTAAATGTAGTTAGGCTAGGGTAATAATTAAGTGAGTAAAAATGAGTAGTAACCCGAGAAACGTTTACTAATTATATAAGAAACTAGTAGCGCCCCGGTTTTACCCGCGTAGTTCCCGTTCCCGTGGGAATATGGGGATAAAATATACCCTATATTACTCACTTTGAGTTTATTCCTTACGTGCAATAATATAAATATACAAATCTTTCCTCTTTATAATATTAGTATAGATGAACTTCTAGCCAGCAATAATTGCAATGGCTTTAAAAAGTTTTCATTGGTCGTTCCCCAGGACGCGAAGCAGGACGGGCCGGTGGGCGGGCGCACGCCGCCGCGCCGCATGCTGCCGCCGTCCATCCCCATCTCGGCGCCCGTGCGCTCGCCCAAGTGGGGCGCGGCGGCCGTGGCGGCGCCCTGCTGCTCCTCGCACCTGCACTCCAAGCACGACCTGCTCGTGTGGTTCGAGATCTGCGAGCTGGCGCCCAGCGGCGACTACGTGCCGGCCGTGAGCACGCTACTCTAACATACTCATTTATCTAACACCCAATGACGCACTTTTAGTTTTCATCAAAATCAGTCCCACTATTCATTTGAGTGTTTGACCACGCCCACTTAAAAACTTCATTAAAAAAATATAACGTAGAAAGCTGGCAGCTGCTGCAAAAAGACGCCTAATAAATCTCAATTATTGTCGGCTCTACCATTATGACGCTGGAGTTTATCAATTTGTATTAAAAAACTGCCTGCGTTGACTACCATGCGTTACATACCAAACGCTGGCAGACAGGCATCACTTGCCTGCTTTCTATGTGAATCCACGTATAGGGATCAAAAAACGCAAGCTCGGTTTAATAACAACTGTAACCCTACCTGTCCTCTCCCAGGTGGTAGAACACTCGGACGAGCTGCCGTGCCGCGGGCTGTACCTGCTGCACCAGGGCATCCAGCGCCGCATCCGCATCACCATCCTGCACGAGCCCTCGCAGGACCTGCAGTGGACCGACGTCAGGGAGCTCGTTGTTGGTATGTTGATGATAGAGATTTGAATAATAATAGGCTTGCCGAGGTGTTGAGGAAGTTTGAACAAAATTGCATATGCTCTACTTGTCTCAAATATTTTTTTAATAAGTGCTTTCTCAGCACTTATTAAAAAGAGTGACAGCAAATATGAAATATAAAAAACCCCAAAAAGAAATAAATATATCAGAGTTTGTGCTATGCTACAAGATAAAACAATCCAGTAGATCAAAGCTCTGCAGTGTCTGTAGACTGGCAGAACCTTTGATGAGAGGAAACTAACTTCAAAAGGACCAAATAAAATGGTTAAAAAGATGTTTACTGTAAATAGAAAAGAAAGAAATAAACATAGGTACAAATAAAAAAGAAAAATAAAAAATGTTCTTTTTTAAAATAAAAGTTACAAGTTATTTTGGAAATAGAGCCATTAAATGTTTGGGTACTCCCTTTCTTCTCATAAAATTGTTTGTCCGAAAATCATTATTCCTAACACGTTTGCTATAAACTGCAGTAACCATAATGTTCAAAACCCCGAAATTTTGTTCAGCATAATTATCTTTAGTTCTAAAAGTATTCTGTCATAATATCGAGTACTATAATAATTGAATCTCCTAATTTTACATGCCCTAAACTCATATGTCCTAAGTATTGTGTTGAATAATGTGTATTATTCCGAATGTTCATTTATAATAAATATTTTAGTCCTAAAACATTTGCTAAAAGTAGGTTTTAGTGACAGAAACGAATCGCTGTAAATCCGACTCCATGCAGTCTTGTCTGCCCTACCCCTAGAGTGTAATTTAAAATCGCGAAGGCGCGGAGGGGCGAGGCGGCCCGCGAGTTGAGGAGCAGGTGGTTGTAACACTCGCCGCCGCGGCTGAGGCTGCAGCAAGCCGAAGCTGCGGTGGAGAGCGTTAAACCCATCTGCGACGATAAACTCGCATGGGACCGCCGGAGCCCCGCAGCGCCGGAGCCGTGACAGAAACCATGCCTGCTGCATGTTGCATGCTGCATGCTTGCTTGCATGCTGCGTGCTTGTTTGCATGCTGTATGCTTGCTTGCATGCTGCATGCTTGCTTGCATTCTGCATGCTTGCTTGCATGCTGCATGCTTGCTTGCATGCTGCATGCTTGCTTGCTTACAAAAACCACATGTTTACAATCAACTGCTTTATTGAGTACATGTGTAATATATTTATTTACGTATAATAAAAAATTATACTGCATCATCAGATATTTTTAATTATAACAGATAAGAGATGATTATTATAAATAAACATTATGTTATTTGAATGTAGGACTTATAACTTTTATTGAAAACGGTTTTATATATTTTGTATAAATTATTGATTATAATGTTTATGACAAACGGATTTAGGACATATTATATTTAGGGATTTCAATTTTATGGCATGAGATATTAGGTGATATTAAGTTCGGGTAAGTTATCATTCGGACAAATGATGATTAGGGAAAAAAAAGTTATGGCTCTTTAAATTATGGATAAAAAAGTTAGGTGACACAATAGAGAACCAAATGTTTGTCATGTGCTTATTATACCGTGTATAATAAAGTATATAATAATTATAATAAAACCAGTTCAGCAATAAGAAACAAAGCGTCCATAGCAGGAATTTTCTTACAAGTTTGTAGAAATAGTTGTCTGTGACAATAGTATGTGATGTCGCAGGGCGCATCCGCAACTCGCCGGAAGCCAACGAGGACACGTCGGACGGCGACGAGGACGGCGCGCTGTCGCTCGGCCTGTTCCCGGGCGAGCGGCCCGCGCTCGACGACAGGGCTGTGTTCAGGTAACACGACAATAGTATGTGATGTCGCAGGGCGCATCCGCAACTCGCCGGAAGCCAACGAGGACACGTCGGACGGCGACGAGGACGGCGCGCTGTCGCTCGGCCTGTTCCCGGGCGAGCGGCCCGCGCTCGACGACAGGGCTGTGTTCAGGTAACACGACAATAGTATGTGATGTCGCAGGGCGCATCCGCAACTCGCCGGAAGCCAACGAGGACACGTCGGACGGCGACGAGGACGGCGCGCTGTCGCTCGGCCTGTTCCCGGGCGAGCGGCCCGCGCTCGACGACAGGGCTGTGTTCAGGTAACACGACAATAGTATGTGATGTCGCAGGGCGCATCCGCAACTCGCCGGAAGCCAACGAGGACACGTCGGACGGCGACGAGGACGGCGCGCTGTCGCTCGGCCTGTTCCCGGGCGAGCGGCCCGCGCTCGACGACAGGGCTGTGTTCAGGTAACACGACAATAGTATGTGATGTCGCAGGGCGCATCCGCAACTCGCCGGAAGCCAACGAGGACACGTCGGACGGCGACGAGGACGGCGCGCTGTCGCTCGGCCTGTTCCCGGGCGAGCGGCCCGCGCTCGACGACAGGGCTGTGTTCAGGTAACACGACAATAGTATGTGATGTCGCAGGGCGCATCCGCAACTCGCCGGAAGCCAACGAGGACACGTCGGACGGCGACGAGGACGGCGCGCTGTCGCTCGGCCTGTTCCCGGGCGAGCGGCCCGCGCTCGACGACAGGGCTGTGTTCAGGTAACACGACAATAGTATGTGATGTCGCAGGGCGCATCCGCAACTCGCCGGAAGCCAACGAGGACACGTCGGACGGCGACGAGGACGGCGCGCTGTCGCTCGGCCTGTTCCCGGGCGAGCGGCCCGCGCTCGACGACAGGGCTGTGTTCAGGTAACACGACAATAGTATGTGATGTCGCAGGGCGCATCCGCAACTCGCCGGAAGCCAACGAGGACACGTCGGACGGCGACGAGGACGGCGCGCTGTCGCTCGGCCTGTTCCCGGGCGAGCGGCCCGCGCTCGACGACAGGGCTGTGTTCAGGTAACACGACAATAGTATGTGATGTCGCAGGGCGCATCCGCAACTCGCCGGAAGCCAACGAGGACACGTCGGACGGCGACGAGGACGGCGCGCTGTCGCTCGGCCTGTTCCCGGGCGAGCGGCCCGCGCTCGACGACAGGGCTGTGTTCAGGTAACACGACAATAGTATGTGATGTCGCAGGGCGCATCCGCAACTCGCCGGAAGCCAACGAGGACACGTCGGACGGCGACGAGGACGGCGCGCTGTCGCTCGGCCTGTTCCCGGGCGAGCGGCCCGCGCTCGACGACAGGGCTGTGTTCAGGTAACACGACAATAGTATGTGATGTCGCAGGGCGCATCCGCAACTCGCCGGAAGCCAACGAGGACACGTCGGACGGCGACGAGGACGGCGCGCTGTCGCTCGGCCTGTTCCCGGGCGAGCGGCCCGCGCTCGACGACAGGGCTGTGTTCAGGTAACACGACAATAGTATGTGATGTCGCAGGGCGCATCCGCAACTCGCCGGAAGCCAACGAGGACACGTCGGACGGCGACGAGGACGGCGCGCTGTCGCTCGGCCTGTTCCCGGGCGAGCGGCCCGCGCTCGACGACAGGGCTGTGTTCAGGTAACACGACAATAGTATGTGATGTCGCAGGGCGCATCCGCAACTCGCCGGAAGCCAACGAGGACACGTCGGACGGCGACGAGGACGGCGCGCTGTCGCTCGGCCTGTTCCCGGGCGAGCGGCCCGCGCTCGACGACAGGGCTGTGTTCAGGTAACACGACAATAGTATGTGATGTCGCAGGGCGCATCCGCAACTCGCCGGAAGCCAACGAGGACACGTCGGACGGCGACGAGGACGGCGCGCTGTCGCTCGGCCTGTTCCCGGGCGAGCGGCCCGCGCTCGACGACAGGGCTGTGTTCAGGTAACACGACAATAGTATGTGATGTCGCAGGGCGCATCCGCAACTCGCCGGAAGCCAACGAGGACACGTCGGACGGCGACGAGGACGGCGCGCTGTCGCTCGGCCTGTTCCCGGGCGAGCGGCCCGCGCTCGACGACAGGGCTGTGTTCAGGTAACACGACAATAGTATGTGATGTCGCAGGGCGCATCCGCAACTCGCCGGAAGCCAACGAGGACACGTCGGACGGCGACGAGGACGGCGCGCTGTCGCTCGGCCTGTTCCCGGGCGAGCGGCCCGCGCTCGACGACAGGGCTGTGTTCAGGTAACACGACAATAGTATGTGATGTCGCAGGGCGCATCCGCAACTCGCCGGAAGCCAACGAGGACACGTCGGACGGCGACGAGGACGGCGCGCTGTCGCTCGGCCTGTTCCCGGGCGAGCGGCCCGCGCTCGACGACAGGGCTGTGTTCAGGTAACACGACAATAGTATGTGATGTCGCAGGGCGCATCCGCAACTCGCCGGAAGCCAACGAGGACACGTCGGACGGCGACGAGGACGGCGCGCTGTCGCTCGGCCTGTTCCCGGGCGAGCGGCCCGCGCTCGACGACAGGGCTGTGTTCAGGTAACACGACAATAGTATGTGATGTCGCAGGGCGCATCCGCAACTCGCCGGAAGCCAACGAGGACACGTCGGACGGCGACGAGGACGGCGCGCTGTCGCTCGGCCTGTTCCCGGGCGAGCGGCCCGCGCTCGACGACAGGGCTGTGTTCAGGTAACACGCCCATTGCGAAACAGTATTAAACAGGGTTGTGAAACAGTTAAAAGTTAAGAGGTGCTTGGAACGCAAATGAAATTTTGAAGAAACATAGGTTTTAGTTAAGTAGTAAGAGTCTGACACTCCCTTCCGCTCCATCTAGAGTGCCAAAGAAGTTTTATTTTTTCTTTTTCATCCGTTTAGCTGAAACTAGGGTTGTACAGTATTTTTCAAGTGGTAAAATATTTTATAACTGAATTACTTCAGATAGTAAAACAGTAGGCCCTCGTTTATCCGGAGAGGCAAAACCAAGACCCTTTCCGGATTATCGAGACGTCCGGATTATAGTATGCCATATTTAATGGTAACAAAACATATGTTAAACCTTAGTTTTCTCAGTCAATATTTAAATTAAAACCTAAAGAAAAAAATGTACATGTTCAAAATTGAAACCCCATTGCCCGGCCGGATGACAGCGATCACCGAACAAGCGGGATTTACGAGGCCTTAAAAATTACATTTTAAGACGCTTTGTAACGTCTTCCTATTTTTCAAGAAAAGCTATACTAGTGTTTACAGCTTAATAAGTAATTTCTTGACACCTCAACACCAGGTTCGAAGCGGCGTGGGACAGCAGCCTGCACGGCTCGCCGCTACTGAACAGGGTCAGTGCCAACGGAGAGGTCGTGTACATCACACTTAGCGCCTACTTGGAGGTCAGTACAGCCGTCACAACACAATACTACTACTATATTATCTGTAAATTATATGGTGTACATAATAAAGAGTATTCTATTCTATTCTTGTAAGCCAGTTCAGTGTCTAAGGGCGAGGTTTTTGATACGCAGTGAACTCAACCAATAGATAAAATTGTGATTATCGTTAAAATACATTTTTCGATCAATTTATTTGATCATTGGTCAAGCTAAATATAATTCGAAAAACGCACATTAACAGAATTAAAACGCCCAAAACTTTAAACCAATGGGTAATTACGGGTCGAAAAACTGATCCTAAGCAAGTAAGAAAGCGATAGAAACGCGCACACAATAATGAATAGTTAAAGCAAAAAAACAACACAATTTTTTATGAGGCCAAAAAAGCACTCCTCAACTCAATGTTCGGTTTGCCATTGACATGCTACTCTTGTATTCATGGAAGTCAAAAGTAGCGCAACATTATTGCTGGAGTCGGCGAGCAAAATAGTCAACCCCAAACATATACCAGAGCAAGCTGAACTTAGACCTGGAAAGTTTTGCTGTAGCCAGATTCTAATCCTCACGCAGCATATTGAGGATGGGTTGGGTATTTGTAGACTTATTAGAAGCCTTCCATACCGTTAACAACCAGCGCTTGTTATGGAAGGTCAAACGGACTTAACAGAGGATCCAAAATTTACTCGAATTCTAAGAGAATTTCGCAGTCAACGACGATACTAGGTTCCTTGTTGAAGATAAAAGTAGGTGGCGAACCCAAAATAATGGGCTACCTCAAGGTACTGTTCCGGTAAGTCCTAACACAGCCCGCTTTCTGTATGCGGACGGTCTAGCAATAAAATGCCAAGCCACTGCTTTAGAGGACTGATCTTACCATTTGCAGATCAGCCAATATTATTGCTCAGCCAATATTATGCTGACAATACATAGAATCTAAATCCTATAAAAACGCAGACGTGGGCTTTCCACATTCGTAAATAAAAGCTGGTCTGTATGCCAAATATCCATAGTTCTTTGAATTTGAATAAATATGTTTAAAGAAAAAATTGTCCACACAAGGAACAATCTGCTACGTTGCCTAACATCCAATAACTCCAGTGGTTTGCAGGACTTGCTTAAATGAGACGTACTGGATTGCCTCTGGTTACCTTAAACCGAGTCCTGTAAGAATGTTGTATCTATATTCGGCATTGCTCCCCAGAATTTCGCAGAAGTATAAGAAGCCCCATTGAAAGGACGCAACAAAAAGGCGACTCATGCCACCCAATGCACAATATGAGTATGGACAAAGTTTTCTTAAATGCGTAAGTCCATCTGATGGCAACAGCACTTCGAAGAGATGTGATTTTTGACAAGAGAAACCTAAACCTTGTGATCATTTCATCAAGCTGTCAGAAAGGCTTTGGCCTGGGCACGCATCTTCGTGTCAGATCTGCAAAACTTTAAACAGATCTGGCACTCAGATCGGCCTTATCAAATGTCCATCCATCTCCACAAGTGGGGGTTCTTGGGCGGTTCTGATCTTCAGTGTTTGTGCGGCGTTTCTCCGCAAACTGGCCTACTTTTGCGCCGCATATTCTTGGACAACATTGTTGTGACCGAATACTAGGCGAAGCAAGAGATATGTATAGGAACAGTCTACTTTCATCATCGACAGGCTGAGAAAAAGATTGCTGCAAAATATGTGTAGTCCTAGTCACTAATTTAACGATTTGCATAAATAAGGCATAAACCAAGACAAACAAGACTCATTTTCAAATTTGTTATAGGTGGATAACTGCAGCCGCCCCGCCATCATAACCAAGGACCTGTCGCTGGTGGTGGTGGGTCGCGAGGCCCGCACGGGGCGCTCGCTGCGCCGCGCACTGTTCGGCTCGCGAGCCGCGCGCGCCGACCACATCACCGGCGTCTACGAGCTCAGTCTGCACCGAGCGCTGGAGCCAGGTACTGTAGTGTGCCAGTACATCATCAACAGGACCTGTCGCTGGTGGTGGTGGGTCGCGAGGCCCGCACGGGGCGCTCGCTGCGCCGCGCACTGTTCGGCTCGCGAGCCGCGCGCGCCGACCACATCACCGGCGTCTACGAGCTCAGTCTGCACCGAGCGCTGGAGCCAGGTACTGTAGTGTGCCAGTACATCATCAACAGGACCTGTCGCTGGTGGTGGTGGGTCGCGAGGCCCGCACGGGGCGCTCGCTGCGCCGCGCACTGTTCGGCTCGCGAGCCGCGCGCGCCGACCACATCACCGGCGTCTACGAGCTCAGTCTGCACCGAGCGCTGGAGCCAGGTACTGTAGTGTGCCAGTACATCATCAACAGGACCTGTCGCTGGTGGTGGTGGGTCGCGAGGCCCGCACGGGGCGCTCGCTGCGCCGCGCACTGTTCGGCTCGCGAGCCGCGCGCGCCGACCACATCACCGGCGTCTACGAGCTCAGTCTGCACCGAGCGCTGGAGCCAGGTACTGTAGTGTGCCAGTACATCATCAACAGGACCTGTCGCTGGTGGTGGTGGGTCGTGAGGCTCGCATGGATTCAGCTCGATGTGACCAAAACTTTATCGATGTCGTCAGTGCAACACTCTTGGTCGTCCCTTACTTCTTTGACCTGACCTTTCCGTTTTGGCCAGCAGCATTGTGTGTTGACTGACCTTTGTTTATCGTCCAGGAGTACAACGCCGCCAGCGCCGCGTGCTGGACACGAGCGGCACGTACGTGCGCGGGGAGGAGAACCTGCACGGCTGGCGGCCGCGCGGTGACTCGCTCATATTTGATCACCAGGTATGCGTCCTGAGTTATATGACACAGTACTTGAGCGCTAACTAACACTGATTAGCAAGGGCTTGTTTCAGCTCCTTCAATTAAGTTCAGGTTTACTTAATTGGCATATGATTGGATACAAGTTCTGTACCATTTTTAAATTTATTCTTGATGTTGTGGCTATTCGGATATCTGAAACACAGTCTTAGTCTTCTTACTTTTGCTTCGAACTTAATTAAGTCGTTACAAGACAAGATAATGCTTCTCATAAATTGACAGCAGAGAAAAATCCTATGATGCTTTTGTGAAATTTAGTAAATTATAAATAAACAGTGAATCTTTATGTGCTTTGATCCATCATTATTTTCTTAATCTTGAGACCCAATTTAAACAAACTAAACTCTCTAGTAAAATAGCATAATAACTGTTTGTATCCAATACCCAGTGGGAGTTGGAGAAGATGACCCGCCTGGAGCAAGTGGGGCGCACGCGCCACCTGCTGGCGCTGCGCGAGCGCCTGCGCCACGGACACGAGAACACCGTGGCGCCCAACGACTTCACCAAGACCGAGAAGGTAAACAACGGCAAACAAATACAGAGCTTTCCGAAACAACATGTTCTAAACATAAAAAAACAGATCTCTGAAAGGTCCTTTACGGAATATTTTTAAGCTGGAAAAAGCACAGAAAACTCGAATCAACAAAAGTCAAAACAAAAGTCCTAAGCAATTTAATTTTTTATCTTAACAGTCATAAAGTGCACTATACAAATGCAACGCACTTTTTTTTAGCTGATTTTCCAATGTCAAAGTTCATCTGTGGAATAAAAAAAAAAATAGAAAAAATATCAAAATACAACACACGTTCATATATAGTTAGTAGTTGTATGTTAGAAACAAGTATTATATGTTTGAAAAATTCGTCCTTAAATAAATAGGCTACAGATTGCAACCTCCACTTATTGCACCATCCTGCAAACATTTGTCAAAGGATATTTTTATACACCTTGCACTATACAATTCCATCAAAAGGTCGTCAGTAAAAGGTAGCTTTTAGCGATAACACCGTCCTTTGTTACAACCTACTATTATTTAAGGTCTTCAAATGGTCATGATGGACAATAAAGAGCTATTCTATTCTTCAATATGACATGGAACGTGTAATCACAGGAGGTATGCAATATGGCGGCGAAGGCGGCGGCGGAGTGCGCGCGCGACGACACTCTGTACGAGCCCTGGGACATGACGGCGCGCGAGAAGGAGCTCGCCACCAAGTACATCAAACTTATACAAGGTATGTTATATATAGGTAACAAAATTGTAAAGTATGTGACGTCACACCAGGGAGGGATGGTCTCACAAAATATGTGACCAGCTGTGACAAGGACGGGGGTCAAAAATGATGAAATTCGTGTGACGTAATATATGAATGGTCCCTTGCCTATCTATTACTTATATCAAATATTGAGGTCGGCTTCCTATCTGACCAAATACAGCCGATTACCAGATTTTTTTTGCCAGGTTTGCGGAATTTGTTCAAAAGAGTCACCGCGGCTCTGGGACGGAAAGGGCGTTAGGAGGAACACGTGTGGGTTTTAGTCAGTAAGCCGCCCGCGCTCCGCCCAGAGCGGGAGAAGTCATATGATGATTTTCTATTCAGAAAAATCAGTATTTAACTCAGTTACGTCAGGACACAATAAATTACTTGATAATCACATAAAATTACAGAGTTTTTCGATACTTTTGGTCTGTTATGTCACTCGCAAGTTACGCCAGAGTGAGTTTGTGCATACAAAAGCCATTTAGCGTGACAGGAATAGAAGAACAGCTCAACTTCTCTACTTTTCCACTGTTTTTTTTTTTTACATAAATCGTATTTTTAACACTTTCGCTATCGCTACATATAACGAAGAGTTGTTGTACGACCCTTATGATGTAGGTTTTTGATAGTTTGCATACTGGCACTTCGTCAGATAGACTTTAGTGTAATGTGTGTTAAAACAAAATGGCTTAAACCTTTCGCAGGCAGGATAGGTGCGTCAGGCAAGGAGGTGGAGGCCGCGGCGTCGCCCGCCACGCCGGTGGACGAGGGCGTGTCCGCGGACATCTCCACGCCCAGCCTGCTCTCATCCATACACAGTGCCAGCAGCTTCGAGTAAGTGTCCCCAGGCGACGTCTTAATACAAGTGACCATCGCGCGATACATCTTCGAGTTCATTTGTACAGAAAACCGGATGACGTCGTCGCCCCGACAGCTTGCGCGTTCCAGTTTTGTTGAACAAATTAACGTGACGACGTCTACAGTTTCTTTTAAACGTTCGCGTAGTAGGTTCTTCTTTTCATAAAACATAATACTCTACATGAGGTACGATGCGGGATGTCGGGGCTAGTACAGTCAGAGCTCAAAAGCGCAGCAGAATTCTCCAAAAGGATTATTGCACCTTTGACTCTTTATTATTAGACTAGACGTGTTTATTCATAAAAAAATAACCCTGAGATCAGTTTCAATACTTTTTTAGCAAGTTCTAAATTCTATAGAAATATCTATAGAAAATTGGATAGAGGATCTCTCCATTCAAACTGAAAGAAGGATGCCCAGATATGGCCCACCTCAGACACGTTTAGAAAGATAACACAAAAATATAAGTATTTTAAATAGGAATTATCCATCAAAGCTTTATCTCAAACTAAGACGCCGTGATCATAACAAATAAATAAGTCATTTTACTTATTATTACGCAACTTTTATTTTCACGTTAAGTTTGGGGTTGCCATTTTATGGTCAATTTAATTTAAATTCATATATTATTTAATAAATCTAATGGATTACGGAAAAACTAAACGTTAGTCAGGTTTCAGTTTTTTAATCTGAGAAAACTGGCAGCCATTTTAGTTTTTTTTAATGAAAGCCACTCGACTTTTAGACCAATTATGTTCATAAATACCTCAGACCAGAGATACTATACTTTATAATGATAAAACCACTGTTTGGCTTTGCCGTAGTTAGGTATAAATTAAATTGATAAAGACCAAAATCCGATGCAACTAATCGATATTTCTTTTTAAATATGGCCATATTAGCCTTTGACAAATGATAGATTTGACATTAAACTACCTACTCAAGCTTGCTCCCAGCCTGTCAAAGTGTCAAACAAGTATAAAAGGAGCTATAGCAGTTTACACTTAAAGAAGATTCCTATTATTCATTAGGTTAAAATGAGTTAATAACGTTGAAATTAATAATTATTGTGTTCAAATGATATACTTTCCATTCGAAAGTGGTTGAAAGTGTGTAGAATGAGTTTGTGACTGTGAAAAAATGAATGTTTAAAAAAAATAAAAACTGTTTTATTTCCAAATGGCGACTTATTTTCTTAACTGGTATGTACTAGAAGGTGTTCATAATAACTTAAACTATAATTCCATAAACTATTTATCAGTGTTCACTGTAGGCCAAGGTTGTTCTAATATGTGGGCATTGTTCTTTCCATATTTAATATTAGTTAATGCACATATTATGTACCTATTGAATGAGTGAGTTCTGTTCGCAGACTGTGCTCCCCGGAGCGCGGGCTGCTGGAGAAGTCGATGTCGGGCTGGGCGGGCTCGCACGGCGGCGCGCTGGGCGGGCTGGGCGCGCTGGGGGCGCTGGGCGCGCTGGGCGGCGCGGGCGGCGCGGCGCTGTACGTGCCCGACTGCGAGGAGGTGCGCGTGTCGGCCGCCGTGGCGCGCCGCGGACACCTCAACGTGCTGCAGCACGGCACGCACGGCTGGAAGAAGCGCTGGCTGGTACGCTCACGGCCTAGCTTATTTCATGAAATGATCTCTGTTGCACCTTTTTCCTTGTTTATGTCTTGTTCAATAATGACGACAAAGCACAAAAAGGTAGATATACACTTAGAAGCACACCTCCTCCCCCACAGGTGGTCCGTCGGCCCTACGTGTTCATCTACCGCGACGAGCGCGACCCCATCGAGCGCGCCGTCATCAACCTCGCCAACGCGCACGTGGAGTACTCCGAGGACCAGGAGCAGATGGTCCGCATGCCCAACACCTTCAGGTACGTCACTCCCATTCACTACCCACTATGCAGGTGGACCGACTACACGACTAGTCAATTTTTCTGACTAGAACTTGTAGTCCATATAAGTTGATATTTCCAATCAGAAAATTCTTTAACACGATGTTATTTATATAGATTTGTCATTTATTCTCGTAACAGCGTGGTGAGCAAGGAGCGCGGCTACTTGCTGCAAACTCTCGGCGACAAGGAAGTACACGACTGGCTGTACGCCATCAACCCATTGCTTGCCGGACAAATCAGGTGAGTTACCGCCTTTGTCACTTTCACTATTCCTTCATTCATATTTAGAACATGCATGCAGAATGACAGTTACCTTGAATTTACTTCATAAGATCTTAATATTACCAAATAATCATATTCTGCTTATCTCTTCATTTTTGGGCTAAGACTCCAAGCCATACTGCCACTGAGGCAAAAGCACCAACCCCTACAGCCAAAGGTAAAAACCTTTACTGTCAACTTTTAGGCATAGGTACTCAACCTATACAGCCACTTTTTTTAAGCAAAGGTATTAAACCTATAAATCCAGTAGTGTCAAATTCCCTGTTTGATGTAAGTGGGTAAGGGACCTCGCACACTACGTGACGACGACCGGTCGCACGACCAGCTGCAGAAGCTCTGCCCTCGAAAAGAGTTTGGCTGCACAACTGGTCATGTCAGACCAGTTTTGCGACAAAGCTACGACCATAACACAATCATCCAATGAATATTGCGGCCAAACATTCGCGTGGGGCGGAGCTTCGGTCCGGCTGGCGGTGGCGGGCGTAGTGCGCGCGGGCCCGTCAGTATAGACGTGAAGTGTGCGGGCAGGTCGCGGTCGGCGCGGCGCCACGACAAGGCGGGCGGCGCGGCGGCACCATGAGACACCCTCGTCATGGAGTCTATCCTCGTTTTTTAAGTGCGTCTCCAACGGGGCGCTCGCTCACAAAGCCTTGCACAGGTATTGAAACGGCTCAGGCCTTCGGTTTGTGGAATTAAACTGGACCTGAGTATGAAATGTACATGTAATGAACAAAGGCAGCTGTAAACGTAAGGTTGGAGACGAACTGAAGACTTCTGAATCGATGTAAAGTTTGTATGTGTGATGTCTCAGGTTTTGAAATTATATACATCTGGAAAATATTCAAGGAATATATTATTTTTGTTTTCGACCGATCAAATTACTCTGGTTCAGAAGTGTTCAGAAAAATTTGATATCTTTCTGCATATCCTATATGAAAGAGTTAAAATTCAGACTGGCTACGCTAGCGTGTTGTTAGGGTAGTACAAAAGAAGTACTATAACAGTACTTTGAGGCTGATTTTAACAACATTATTTATCATCCTAGATCGCACTGTGCGAACAGTAGCACAAATATATGTCGAATTAAATATATGATATGCATGAAGATAGGAATAAGGTATTTTCTAATATCGATTTTAGCTGCATAAGCTAGGTATTGTAAAAGATTCCTTATGTGATTGATGATAAAGGTTTAATTCCAAAGACCGAGTGAACTAATCGTTTAAAGAAGGAATATATCCGTGACTGGTTTGGTGGGGCATAGTCATTCTAGAGTCATTAAGCGCTCAAGAAGAGCTTTTGTTTACTGTGGTCCATTTATATAATGTTTAATGGGATAGTTTATTTCGTATTCAAAGTGGCCAAAATCATACCAAAGTTTGTAAATAGTGGTGTACGTTATTCGATAAAAGATCAAACAAGACTTGGTGCTTTATAGCCATCACTATTTAATAATCGAGAATTTTCATACTTTTTATACGAAGTTAACTATTTTTATAAATTGTATTTTTTGTTTCGTCAACTCTGGGACCACAAGATAATACGAATAAAAGTCAGAGGACATGCACATGAATCAATTATTTTAGCATATCTAAGTTTTATTATCAGTATTATATGAAGCAGCTGCATTTAATGCGATATACGATATATACGTAAATAGATATATATATATATGTATATTTTATTTATTATATTTGCTAATTGGATGAATGAACCAGACTGGCACTGACATTTGACTTTTATATTTCTGATTAAAACAATAAAAGTGTCTTCAGAAATTATACAATATTGATGTAGCTTAATTCCTATTTATATTACAAAGTAATATTATACGCGTGAAAGAGATTTTTTATTATTTTAACCAAAAATATTCAAGTGCCAAATATCTAGCCAATAACTGGTCAATTAGTCCTGAGGTTTAGATTTTTATAGTTTAGTGCGAGGGTCGAACGAGAGGGGACCAAACCGGTGCACTGATCACAACAGGAACGGGGTAAAGATAATATTTACATTGATATAAATACGTACTATGTATTGTGTACGTCTAGTTGAGATTACGAGCTGTTTCAATGTCTTCAAGGCCTATTTAAAGCTCTTATTTTGTCTCTCTTGTAATGGCAACCTTGGACCACGATACTGACGTAGCTCCATTAAAATATATAGTCAATATACATAATAACGACTCCTTAAGAGTACGATACCAGCAGTTATATAACCTAGCTATCGTGGTCCATCGGCCAACTTGTAGAAAGTGTAATGCGTATGTCTACGTACAACTTTTGTGCAATAAAAACAATAATATATGTTGCGCACAAATAATATCGGCGATGTGTGATAGACTCCATTTTGTAACATGACTATACCTAAGAATTTAAATTAAAAAAAAAAAAACATTGTACTTGTGAAAAGACAAATTACTGAACTACCTATATAAATTTTCTTCTAATGTTGGATACATTATTAATGTAATTTACCTTGTATATACGTATGACCCGAACGGTAGTATAAAATTATATTTTGAGGCTCAAAAAGCCGTGGTGGCGGTAGTCCGAACTCGTGTGACGTCATACGTAATCGTTTCACGTTTTAGTATCGATTGTAAATACATTAAATATTTGTAGTTAAATGTAGACGATGCATTATAAATCATTTACGCTACAGAATGTAGTCGGTAATATCATTAAACTTGATATTGTTTTGTGTAACGATGTTTTCTTTCAAATTCTTTATATGGGATGTATAAAGTAGGTTAATGTGATGTTACTCAGGTGTATCTCGATGATTTCTGATTACCGATGATTCCGTTCGGAGCATTCCGTACGTTCTAGTCATATACCGTGTAGGTACATGTATGTGATAGAGTAGCGCGAGCTGTGCTGCGAACAATCACAAAGTAGTGTGTTAGTACGTGTTCAGTGTTACGTTGTCCCCCCCCCCCTGCCCCCTCCTGTCCCGACACGTCGTCACAGTCCATAGTCCTGCATATGTTTATACAAACCGACATCAATATCATCGTAGGTAGAAAATGAATGTGACTGTAGTTTTATATGGATGATCTTTATAGGCATTACTTTTATCTCAAACACTGTTGTAAGTCCGAGCAATTGTTTACTCTCGTTACCGCTTTGATAAATGTGGAATAAATATATTTAACTGTCACTATACTATCGCTTCTAGGTGACTACTTTTCATTCGAAATCGAGCATACATAGTTATATAACAAACTTGTAAGCTTAAGACTTATTAGTCTTTGTAAATATTTAACTTCGTTTGGTACTTACATGGGTTACAGAAAATTATTAAAAAAAATAGCTTTCTCCTGTTAAAAGTCCAGTCACACCGGCTTACACACTAAACTGTAGACATAAAATATTCGGCTAACACTATAGAATATCCTGATAATAATTTAGCAAATAATAACGTAGCTATAAGAACAAAAAAAGTATTATCCAAAATTTAGACATGCTGTGTGTTATAGGTAATATTTCTTGAAATTGAAACTAATACAATTGTCGTCGAGATAATTAAATGATGTAACGTTTCAGTTTGTACAGCACAACGTCAAATGTTGCTAAATTATTTTGTCATTCGTGTACTGGTTCAATACTTTGGCGATGTGCTTTATTGAAACACGAAACGCTCTTAAAATGTGAGAATCTAATAGATTACTATGTCCAAGTACTTCTTCATGAACATTAATATTTGTGTAAGTTCTTCAATAGGCGTGTTTTAGAGGATGAACGAGATCTCAAGTGAATGACATGTTTGTTGCTACCTTTCTTTTCTAGTCATTTTTTTTTCGTTTTTGTGTTAACATTACATTCCAAAGTTTGTATATTACTTATTTCCTTTTTTTGAAATAAATAGGGTAATGTATTTTTGCATAGCAAAATGGCGTTTACGTAGAGTATAGCGAGCAGAATGATAAGAACACGGGTGTGTCGAGGCAGCTATAAACATAATATATATTTTATAGCTTTTTTATTTCCTTTGACGTTTCATTTGCTGATTCGCGTTTAGTTGTTATATTATTGTAATTCTATGGAATCAAAACATTTTAAATTAGAGATACAGCGGTCGCTGGATTATATTTTTTTATAGAGTATACTGTTTAAGCTATACTGCTATTTTTATAGGACTAGCTGTTGTTTTGATTACTTTTGTTTGTTTCTCAACTAATTTATTTGGTGTGCGTCGTTGTTCTGGTGCGGGTGCCGCCCGCCGCGTGACGTCACGCGCTCACCCCCGGGCGGCACTCGAGTGATGTCGATAGTGATTGTTGATTGTTGGGCGAGAATGATATTGAAAACAAATTATATTCCATATATAATTTATGAATTTCATTCAATTTATGAAAATAAGAACAATGTAATGATTGGTAATATTACTCATTGCTCTAAATGTACTATCAAAATATATTATACACAGTGTTAAAGGTCATAAATAAAATGCTTTGAAAATTTCCAAATCGTTGTTTCACTTGTTCACCCTATTCCACACCAAACTTAAACATTCTCATGTAAATTAAGCTCAAAATAGTGTTTTGCTTTAAACTCGAAAAGTTCAGGCTTTTCGAGTTTAAAGCAAAACACATACCAGAAATGGTCTATAATGTGGCTACTAATAAAATCTCAGGATATGAGCAACAACTCTGGGTAATGTTCCTGGGTTCCAAGGGGTTACTCACTCTCTCTCACAAGATGGAAAAAGCCACTAGGCAACAGTAGCTGATCCAGGAATGTCGTTTTGGCTAGACCCGGCTGTGGGTAGGTTTAAGCAAAGTAGAAGCAAAATAATAGCACAAAAAATAGATTGACGTATAACGAGCCTACTTGTTGAAAGAGTACCTCAGTAGACAAAAGCGAGCTTAGGAAACAACGCATTTTCAGCTGCTCGTTACTTTTTATGCCGCATGATAATAATAAAACATATGTATTTGGCATCGCAACAAGTCACAAACAAGTCGTCTCCTACTAAAGCTGAAAATTGCTAGTTTAATCACACAAATGTAAAAAAATCTATGAGGTAGGAAAACACTAAACATTTCTTGTTGTACTTGTCCTTGAACGCACGGTCTCAATTCATTTTTGCAAACATTCTATATATTAGGCAAAATATACATCTATACTGTAAAATGAGCGACATCCACAACTTTAACACCAGAAACAAGCACAAGCTACATGCTCCTTCCCACCGACTTCGTAAGGTCCATGAGTCATTTGTGGGGCTCGGTATCCGTTTTTACAATAAACTTCCGCTTTCTTTTCTTGACCTGCCTTTTAACTCATTTAAAGCTAAAGTTAAATCTAACCTTTGTTCGAAGGCATACTATTCTATTAATGACTATTTAGACGACAAAGATAGTTGGTCGCTGTGTTGAACGCAAGACAATGTCATATTTATCATGTTCTTTCTCTATAATTTAGCTTATGACAGGTTATATGAGTTCATTTATATATATATGTATTTTTTTGTTTTGTGTAATTTTTTATGACTATGTAGGTCAATCTTTTTTTACAATGTTTTTATAGTGAATTGATTTAATATTTCCATGTTGGATAATTGATTTTTTTCCTACCTTTGGCATGTAATGACTTTGCATACTATTGTATAAATTCAAGTTCTTAAAACGCAACAGACAGATGTGTTGCTGGGGAGTTTGTTGCGCCACTTCTTCTTCCCAGCTAAAACACTAGGAAGTGGTGACGGGTGGGCGTTTTGGGGGACTGTCTTTATGTAAAATTTGACGTTCAAAAAGTGCTGTCGCTCAGCCTAGTTTGAATAAATGACTTTTGATTTTGATTTTGGTGCGTATCATACAGGCGGGATTTAGAGAATTTTTGTAAAAAACTTTTTACAAAAAAATACAACCGACTTTTACACAAAAAATCAAAAAAGTGCAAAATAACTTTAATTTCGGAACTCGGTGTTGGTGGTTGCTTTTTCGTTTTTTGAACACCGACTTCCGAAATTAAAGTTATTTTCACTTTTTGCAATTCATGGGACCATTTGGGAAGTATACCCTTTCCAACAAAAAAAGAATTTTTGAAATCGGTTGACAAGCAACGGAGTTATGCGCGAACAAACATAAAAAAAAAATACAAACATCCGAATTGAGAACCTCCTCCTTTTTTAGAAGTCGGTTAAAAATATACAATAGGTACAGTCTTAAAATTCGAATTGACTAGTTTTCGAATTCTACAATAGAATGCTCATAGCAAGTAAGCAGGTAGAGAGGTCGTCTACCAGGTGACGTGAATTCTAAGAGTTTTCTACAAAGAAGGAAGAAGCTGATGCAGGGGGCTTATTTTGAACACATTCGTTGATTGTGGAACAATCTTGTTTCATAACCAGCTTCTCTTCTTGAGGTAGTATATAGTAATAAAATATAAACAAACTTAAACATAGCAGCTATAAACAACAGATGTACTAATGGCTAATTTGTCTGCTTTATGACAACGGGACTGACACTCTTTATCGTATTTTAGCGTAGTGGCACAACGCAGATTTTTGGGATAAGGTGCCCGTAAAATGGTAATCAATCTCGTACATAATGACAACTGAATAACAGGCGTATGCGGTAATCTGCTAAAATGTCAGTTCCTTTGATCAGTGACCTACCATTAGAACGTCCTTGTGCAGTCATTGCATTAATAGCTCGTTTATCAATAAGTATTACGAGATCCTTGACCGACCAATGATCGACCATATGGATTTAGCAGATTACGAACTTTTAGCAAAATCACAATGGGATCGTGTTGGAATTAAAAAATTATAAAATAGCGGATTTGGGGCCCTGGACACCTCACATGCTTCCAACAGAATCTGACTCGAAAGCTTTATTGCTTCTTTCTGTCTTCGATCTACACACTGGACAGTGAGATTTGTATTGTATACGTCCTGAGAGATCGGTCCATCCGAGTGGCTGTTCGTCCGGACGTGAAACGACACGAAATAAATAATGCCCTGGAGAGGCGTGTAAATAGCCTGCTCCACGTTAGGGGGATTATGGAAATTAAATTGAAAATTGGCGGATCGTATAGCGGTTCAAGAAAAAAGTAATTACTTCCCTAATTGATTAATCCTCATATATAAGATTTATGACAGCGATTAAAGCACTCACTCACCTAGTCATCCAGAGCACCCACTGAGACTCCTGGCCAGGTGAAGTGGATTTTCAGCGTGCACGTGTTCCGACTTGTAGGTAAGGGTAGCCGGCCGGCGTACCAAAAATGATGACACCCAGCGGATAGTTGCTCCAAACATTCAAATTCAGCACTGCACTATTAGTTCAGCATATGACACAACTTCAGGTCCATCAATTGACCAGTAATTACCGGAGTTCACAAAAAAAGACGATTTTAGCGGGAGACAAGATATTCGGCGTGCGCGCAATGGAACTCAAACTACGGTCGCAAGCGCCATCTAGTCGTCCGGCAGCGAACTAACTCCAGACGGACATTAGTAAGTGAAGGCGCTGCCATATTGATTGACAGATATTGTTTTTATTTAATTTTTAATTTTAAAATATAATAATAAAAAGGCATTGACGCTTCACCATGCCCTTTTTTATTCAAAATTTCACAATTTGGACCAAAGTGGATGAGGTCCTCTTGTTGAACGGTATAGTATACATTTTCATTCGCCTAATTCCTCCACGCAATTAAGACTGTTAAGAAGCCCGCGTTAGTCGCAAAAACTCCGATCTACTGGCATCTGGACATATATTTAAGTTTTTTATGGTTTGTTTTAAATACAGTTTTTAATTTTGATATAACAATGAAAAGCTTATCTAAAACCCGACGCTATATGCTACTAAGTAGAAAAACAAAATCTTAACTCAAATCATATATTTACTATCACATAATTACAATCATGATACAAAATGGATATACATAGCTTACAATACAATAGGTACATAGTTTTCATTATGAGCCTTAGGCGCCACATCCATGGGCGAGTGTCTCGCGACTATTGTGCATGGCGAAGACAGTGCCATCTAGTGTTGCAAATTCGGAACCTTTTCCGTCTAAATAGTTGACATTGTCGTACCTGCGCTATTATCTATAGCTTTGCCAGGGTTGCGGAATTTGTTCGAAAGAGACACCGTGGCCCTAGAACTCAAAGGGCATTAGACACTCCTTCCTGCTCCACTCAGAGCAGAAGTCATTTATGATTACCCATCACTAATAAAAATCTATAGCTCCTACACAGTGAGTCTACTTGGTGTAAACTGTGCTCCATCAAGTTATCGCGGCTTCGACAAATTACATTCAACGAGTAAAATATCAGTTCGTGCCGATTCAACGCTCGAGGAAATGGCGCCTTATTTTATGAACAAGAAATGAATTTCTAAATAAGGAATGTTTTAATTTTAAAATAAATTTCGAGACACTATTATAATAAAAAGAAGGTAATAACATATTTATTGATTTGACTAGTTTGTTTTATAAATAAATTCATACAAGTCAAAAATAAAGTGAATAATAATAGCAATAATTGTTGGTAGATATATTATAATAATAAAACATATTTTTGCAAGAAAGTATCAGACCTATGATTAACACAAAAATATATACATATATGTTATGTGACCGGAAAATTACAGATTACGTAACATTGTAATAAATCTTTATTAGATTATAATTTCTCGATATATGAAAAATCAATTTGTAAACAATAAAGCCCATCCAAATTTAATAGTTTGCAAAATATTCGTGTATTATTATGATGAAATAGTTTACAATTTCACGCGAAATTTTACAATATTACGGCGTTTTTAATTTTTCGGTGACACATGTATTAAGATAACAATTTTACTACATATTCTTTTTCTAAAATGAGTGATGATCTATTGAAATAAAGCATATATTTTGCATAAAAAAGAATGATTATTATTATCGATATAGTTATAAATCCATTGCAGTCTTGTAGCGTTTCTTTCATTGCATGAATGTGAAGATTACAGCAAGATATACAATCAAATTTGGGGTTATAAGAAAGATTTCAATAATATAGTACGAGTTGTTTTGCAGTAGCGTGAAGGCACATTCAGTACATGTCAAATTTCCGAATACTGACACAATGCACGCATTTAAATATCTCCTGAGCGATACTATTACTCTAATGGCTGGCTAATATTTTTGGTGCTGTTTTAAGGTGCTGAGACTATCTGATCAAATAAACGGGTCAAACTGGGCCAGAAGATGAGAGAAGGAGAAGTAGAGGATTGAAGATGAGAGGTTTGGAAAGAGAAAAGGGGAGATATTTTCCCAGCAGTGGGATAGTTTTTTTTACCACGCTATGCTTAATTTATTGGTTCGTTCGTTCTATGCAAGAGAAGAAACCAATACTTAAAATACTAACACCCATAGCATGTACCTATGTTCGAATTACCTAAACAAAAAGTGTATGGCATTATTGCATATTTCGATTTATCTTTCTTCTTATGTTTGCCTGTACATAAGATGGTATTATTGCGACTAAATTGTTAAGCTAAAATACAAAGCAAGAATAGAAGTTATTGCTATCTTACATTTTTCCAGTATTCAGTACTCTTCAAATACTCGTGTCTTTACAAAGTACGAGCGAACAGTATAACTGCTATTTGGTTCACCAGGTGAGCCCGATCGCTTCAAAGTTTATCACAGGACAACTGCCACTCGCTTCATGAGAACGGATTGTAGTTACTGTCGTAATCATCTTCTTCGTTGAAAGGATTCGTTGGTTCAGCGGCCTCTTCCGCGAAAGGGTTCTTAGCTTCATCATAAGTATCTTCTTCAAAAGGATTTTTATTTGACCCATTGCTTATGGCAGCAGAAATATTTTGGTGAACGACCGGTGATACTCCAGTACTTCTAGGTTTCTCTTCGAATCGTTTCTTGGCTGTCATGGGCGATGAGTACGGGGATTGCTTGTGGACTGGCTCGAGTTTGTTCAAGTTCGCCTCGAGGCTGGAGCTGTAGCGTTGTTGCTCGATTAGCCTCATTCTCCCCTCTGGGACGGGAACGACGGTGGCGCCTTTTGGTGCAATTTGCTTGACTGTGTTTGATACGAATACTGGAAATAATAAAAGGAATTTGTTAATAACGGACAAATTACTAGATTTAAAATGGAAATTATCACATTTTTCGAGGCAAGTTGTATGTTTATAAGGGAATATTAATTAATGGCATGGAATAATGACTCGATGTATATGATAGGAGAAATAGTTTGAAATGTTATACATACATAATTTCGCCAAACGTGAAATAACGCTGTTGGCGACATTTTAATTACACAAGTATCTACATATAAGGATTGACCTTGGTATATCTGTTTTTAAATTCTTTGATAGTGTTGCGCGCCACAATCAAGTACGGAAGATAGCGGCATTCGGTACCACTAGCGCCATCTAGTATCGAGTAGCAGAACTATTGAAGTCAAGGACCTTCGAGATTTTTCTATGCTAGAATACTCGGACCTTAGTCGGTCGCGACCGATATGTACGCGAACTTTCTGGAGTTCTACTCGGCGCCCTATATAAGGCCGACGAAGACATGTGCCGACCGGGTCAGTATTGGATTTGCGATACAAGTGATAACTTCGAGAGCGATCTTCGACTGCGAACTCAAGCGATTAATAGTGCGATTGTGTTTTGTTATTAGTGAGTTATAGTGTAATTAGTGTGGTGTAAATTAAAGTGTCATCTTTGTTTATTTAATCGGCTGATTTTATTGTAACGAACCTGAAGCTCGTAACAATTGGTGTCAGAAGAGTGGATTTAAAAGATGCCGATTCTACCGAAGGACGACACTGAGGGTATTCGTACCCGTAGTCAACGCCAGCAAGAGACGGACCAGAGGCGTTTTGGAGGTGCAATGTCGCAGACGAAGGAGAGACAGTTGCCGACCTTGGAGGCCGGCTCGTCCGCAGTAACTCCAGCATCATCATCAGCACCAGACTTTGCTGCTCTGATGATGATGCTGCAGGAAGAAGCTCGTCGTCAGGAGGAACAGGCCCGTCGTCAGGAGGAACAGGCTCTTCGATTGGAAGAACGGCTGCAGCGTGACAAGGAGGAACAGGCCCGCCGCCAGGAAGAACAGGCCCATCGTTTAGAAGAGCAGCTGCAGCGTGACAAGGAGGAACAGGCCCGCCGACAGGAGGAACTAGCTCGCCGACAGGAAGAACAGGCCCGTCGATTGGAAGAACAGCTGCAGCGTGACAAAGAGGAGCAGGCGCGTCGCCAGGAAGAACAGATGTTCCTCATGAAGGATCTGCATGCCACTTTCAGCAAAGAAATTAAGGTTGTAAAGGAAAAGGTGGTCCAGCACGAGAACCGCCTGACGGAAGCTGAAACACGAATCGACCAAATTAATCATCGGGTTGACAACGTGATTGTTGACGTGAGGAAAACGCTGGACAACCTTAAAGTTGGAGATGGAATTGCAGCCTCAGCTACTACGTGGATTCAAAGTGCCGCCGTTCGATGGAATATCTTCCTGGTCGGCATACAAAATGCAATTTGAGGCTGTTATGAAGGCGAACGGGTGGAGTAAGGACCAGGCCATGACTGCTCTCACCCTAGGCCTCCGCGACCAGGCCCTCACTATCCTGGAAGCCCTCGGTAACGAGGTGACTTACGAGCAGCTGGTTGAGGCACTGGAAGCTAGGTATGGCGACGCTCATCTGGAACACGTGTTTCGGGCGCAGCTAAAGGATCGCGTGCAACGCAGCGGTGAAAACCTGCAGCAGTGGGCCCTTGAGGTGGAGAAGCTTGTTAGAAAAGCATACCAGTCTGTACCTGCGCTCATTCAAGGGAACCTGGTGCAGGCATTCATTGACGGCATCCGCGACCTTGAAGTTAGAGCTGCCGTGAGGCTCGGGCACCATGAGAAGCTTAAAGACGCCTTGGCACATGCTCTGGAAGTGGAAGCTGTGCGGCAGGATCATCGTTCCCATCGCGTCAGGGAGGTTGCAGCGGCTACTGTTCGCGAACGGTCTAAAGGATACAGCCCTAGATGCTATGGCTGTGGGGAAAGGGGCCACCTACGGTCCAGTTGCCCTAGGCGAACTTCAGAAGGAGAAGCTGTGCGGCAGAATCATCGTTCCCACTATGGCAGGGAGGTTGCAGCAGCTGCAGTTCGTGACCATTATAAAGGGCAAGCCCTACATGCTACGGCTGTGGTGAAAGGGGCCACTTGAGGCCCAGTTGCCCTAAGCGAACTGCTCAAAGGGCAGATAGCCGACCTCTAGCAGGTAGAGCCGCTGACAATCGCGGACAGCGATTGGATGAGTACGACTTGGTGGTCGACGGTCGTAGCGGGAGATCTCATGGCAACGCAGATGCATTATCAAGAAGACCTTGCCCTGAAGACTGCAAGCATTGTACTCGGCAAGAGAGTAAAGAAGTCGTACCTGTGAGGATGATCAAGACAGACCTTAGTAACGAGTGGAAGGAAAACTTAGAACGTGCACAGCAGGATGATTTGGACATTAAGCCGATTCTGGAGTGGATGAAGGCCAGTGCTCCGAAGCCTACGTGGAGTGATGTCTCAGCGATGAGTTCAATCACAAAAAGCTATTGGGCCCAATGGGACAGCTTAGTGATTCAGGATGGAGTCATGTGCCGTAAATGGGAAAATGCTCGGGGAGACAACTGTCATTTGCAAATGGTTGTCCCTAAAGCTAAAGTACCGGATGTTCTACAGCTGTACCATAATGTTTGTTCAGGAGGCCATATGGGAGTTAAACGGACTCTACTGAAGATACGGGAACGGTTTTACTGGGTCCACTGTCGTGACGATGTTGAGGACTGGTGTCGCAAGTGTACAAGTTGTGCGGCTGTAAAAGGACCTCGTAGCAGAGGTGCATTGAAATTGTACAATGTTGGTGCACCATGGGAAAGGATAGCGCTAGACGTTGCGGGACCGTTTCCGGAAAGTGAAAGTGGTAACAAGTATTTCATGGTTGTTATGGATTACTTCACTAAGTGGCCGGAAGTCTTCGCCATTCCAAACCAAGAAGCTTCAACAGTTGCGGATAAACTAGTTCATGAAGTCTTCTGTCGTTTTGGAGTACCTTTGGAGATTCACAGCGATCAAGGAAGGAATTTTGAGTCCCAAATATTCCAGGAAACTTGCCGAGTTATGGGTACTCATAAAACAAGGACAACTTCTTACCACCCACAGTCGGATGGAATGGTGGAACGATTTAATCAGACATTGGAGAGATATTTGGCCAAAGTTGTGGAAAACCGGCAACGGGATTGGGACAAGCACATACAACCGTTTTTGCTGTCATACCGGAGTGCTGTTCATGAAAGCACGTCAGTGACACCAGCTTTCGCAAACTTTGGAAGAGAATTGCGGCTGCCTGCGGACCTGATCACCGGAATACCACCTGATGCCCCACGCAGTATAACCGATTATGCGAATGACTCGCGGAACAAAATGAACGACATTCATGAGCACGTCAGACAATCGGGCCAGCAAATGTCCGAAAAAATGAAAACCCGCTATGACCACAAAATGAACAATAAAGGGTTCGAGGAAGGTTCACTAGTGTGGTTGCACAATCCAGTTCGCAGCAAAGGGAAATCTCCTAAGCTCCAAGCTAAATGGGACGGACCGTACCGGATTGTGACAAAGATCAATGATGTGACCTACCGTATACAGAAAGGTACAAGACGCGCTCCTAAGATCGTCCATGTTGATCGACTGGCGCGTTATTATGGGGCTGATAATGCTCGGGACGAGCATGTCTTAGGAGGGGGCAGTGTTGCGCGCCACAATCAAGTACGGAAGATAGCGGCATTCGGTACCACTAGCGCCATCTAGTATCGAGTAGCAGAACTATTGAAGTCGGGGACCTTCGAGATTTTTCTATGCTAGAATACTCGGACCTTAGTCGGTCGCGACCGATATGTACGCGAACTTTCTGGAGTTCTACTCGGCGCCCTATATAAGGCCGACGAAGACATGTGCCGACCGGGTCAGTATTGGATTTGCGATACAAGTGATAACTTCGAGAGCGATCTTCGACTGCGAACTCAAGCGATTAATAGTGCGATTGTGTTTTGTTATTAGTGAGTTATAGTGTAATTAGTGTGGTGTAAATTAAAGTGTCATCTTTGTTTATTTAATCGGCTGATTTTATTGTAACGAACCTGAAGCTCGTAACAATAGTATCAAATGTTAAGATCTTTATCTGCTGGATATGCTTAAATATTTTGCTGGCAGTTGCTTCATTTAAAATGTACTGGTATTCAGCTGAATGCCAGCTGGCTCATATTTAATCATCTATACGTGACTATTGATTTTTAAGTATAACATTGCATGCAGGAAATGGAGGGAAATTACTTGAGGTTTTATTTTATTCATAATCTTGCAATCAGTCGGTAAGCTATGAACAGATGAGATGAAGGTTATGTGGCTTTCAGAGCAAAATACTGTCTGGAGTAGAGTATGTTAAAAAAAGAAAAAGAGGGGTATTATAAGTTTGACATGTCTGTCTGTATTTGTATGTCTGTCTGTGGCATCATAGCTCCCAAACGGGTGAAGCAATTTCAATTTAGTTTTTTTTTTAAATTAAAGGTGCGAGTGTTCGTAGACATGTTTGATGAAAATCGATTAAGCCGTTTAAGTTGTGGGGGGTGAAAGTAGGGAAGAATAACCGAATGTCTGCAAATCTCAAATGAAAGCGCACTGAAAGAGAATTGATGACTTAATCGAGAGTGTTCTTATAAGTATGTACCTATAAAAGTATAAACGACTTTGTAGAATGCTTAACAGTTGCAGTGATCTAGTAGATATACACCACGACAAATTGAGAACATTTTACGAGATAGTTAGAGAGCACTATTCTCGTATTTAATGGTGATTGAATATTAATATGTATTAGATACTAAGAATGTGATATTTTGTCTCCCAATCCAATCCAATACAATTTAATCAATTCTAACTCAATATATTAATGATGTACTGTAATCAACTTATTTTGATTTTAATTTTATAAACGTATGAAAATATTACTTTATTTGGCTCTGTTTTTTTTTTAAGATTATGATGGGATGTATTTTAGTTGTTTATGCTGTGTTTGGTTCCCAAATGATATGTTTTAATAATGGCTGTGATGTACTTAATTTTATTTAATTATTAATTAATGTTATGTCATAATGAAATTTTTAATTGTATGGTTACGTTTCATTCTTTTTTAACTGTTTTTAATTCTTATTCTCGATTTTTTACTAATTTAATTGTTATTGTTTTAACATATTTATTGTTACCACAAATTGTGCATGTGGTGTTAACCTTTAATTAATTGTTACACTAATAAATGTAGTAAAAAATGATATTGTAAATGTTCCGTGTAAACAATTGTTGGTTAACCAAATAAATAAATAAATAAATAAATAAAATAAAAAATTAAAATTAAAGTATTATTAATTCTAAAAAAAAAATACGTCGAGTTGGGGGACCGGTTAGGTAATAGACTATTTGTAATTAATTTTGTAGGTTTAGAGTGGTCCCGGAATAAGAGTTCTCTTTTCTTTTTTTAAGTGAGTCCTGAAATTTGCAACAACTCACTTTGCTTGCTCTGCCCCTCCGCTTGCCTCAGCTTGGCCTCAGCACCGGGCCCGTAGGGCTGCGCGGCGGGCGCCGGCGCGGGCGGCGCGGGCTCGCGCGGGGCGGGCCTGGCCGGCGCGGGGGGCTCCGCCACGCTCTCTGTCACTACGGTCAGCTTGTTGAATAAACCGCGCCCGTAGTACTCCGAGACTACTGCGTATCTGGAAGGTAACAATGGATTTCTTGATTATCCTACCAACAAAATGAATAGATTTTATTGATAAGTCAAGGATATCCTGGAAAAAACAAGTTAAGAATCGAGATTCATCTTGGAACGATTGATGTAAAAATAGTTGACGTTCCAGGAAATCCTGATGTTATCATCTTTCGATTCCTGTTTATGTCCAGTGTTTTGATTGACTAATTTGAACAAAAAGCGGTTATTGTGATTTAATTATAATAGTTAAGACGTATCGCTTATTTTTTGTGGGTATTGATGAGTACTATAAACATGTAGTACATTATTAATTTATGTGTATCATCAACAGTTTTCGCAGCGCACGCTAAAGGATGACGTTTATAGGGAATATTTTCATAACTTGAGCAACAATCAGCGTCATATTTCAGTCAATTTATACAAAACTTTAACAAATTAAACAAGTAAAGCTTCCTCATGAATTACCACACTTGATGAAATGAAAACCACGTGAAAATCCGTTCAGTAGTTTTAGAGTTTATCGCGAACAGACGTACGCTCAGCAATCTTGAATTTGTGGACCAATCCATTGATCCACGTTTCGGCTCCATAAGTCATTACGGGTAGAAAGTACTGATTATAAACTCTGGTATTAAGGGATTGTGGGATCGGCGATTCAAAGATATCACATAGCTTCCCAAATGTCACCCAGATATAATTATAACTATGTATGAAAAAACTATAAAATTGTTGGTCGCATTGGGCAAAAATTCGAATGGTTATGAAAAATATTTTCCAAGGCATTTAACAATGACCATTGTGACCGCGTAGTGTCAAGTATATTTATAAAACACGGCTAAACACAACACTTGCCGGAATGAGGCTCCAACGATGACTTGCTTACCAAAACATGCCAAACGGAAAGATTTATGTTGCTACTGTTGAAGACACAATGACTGTTTAGTGATAACTATACAAGCTACTGGACTGGAACAAGTGTGGGTCGTCCGGCGGCGAGCTGGACATTGCTGCCATCGCGGGTAGAACCTGGATGAGCAGCATCCTGACACAGGAACGTGGGGATTGGCACAAGAACAGAGAAGCCTATGCTCAGCAGTGGGCGAAGTTGGGCTGTGGGCGATGATGATGAAACAAGACACTGAATTTTATCGGGATATTAAGGCTATAGAACATTGTTTGGGTCGCTGCGTATCGCATTCCTATATAATGGTAGTATAGTAAGAAGTGAAAGAATTCACAGTTTACAGGTTCTTTGATAAAGTTTTACATATTCGTATATATAGTATGTACCGCATGCCTAGCGTACATGGTTTTGACAGCGCTGAGCTATGTGAGCGCCATATTCGAGCACTCATGTAATAATGACGTCAATTGATGCGCAGCGTGTCCGTGGTTAAAGTGGACACAAGCAAATATATTTTCTTGCATAGCGAAATGAATCGAGTGCGCTGCGGTGAGTTTGCACCTTAAGTCACGTCTAGACCTAACAAGCATTCATCAACCATTCGATTCCATCCCGAAACTATTGGTCGTAGCTTTATAAAATTTTCTTAGGAGGACTGCTACATTCTCCATAAACGGCAGCAAGTCTTTTTTTTTAAGGATGGTAAATCATCAAATGACTTCTACAGCTCTGGGTGGAAGCGGAAGGAAGTGTCAGACTCTTACTGACTAAAACCCGACTTTGTCCTCCCAAATGCCCTTTGCGTTCCAGGGCCGCGGCGACTCTTTCGAACAAATTCCGCAACAGCAAGTCTGCTTATAATCAACATGTTTCAAATTTAATGAATTATCAAATAGATTAAATGTTGTGGCATTCTCCACAACCATTCGCTGGTTCGGACTTGCAACCTCAGTTCGAGAAGGCGATAGTTTAAACCTGCGGACTCTATTCCGATACATAATATTGATTCAGGTGTATTGTAAGCAGGTCTATTTAACGGCTGTTGCATTTTCAACGCATATTGCAGAACTTTGTTTAAATAGTAGTTTATGATAAATAAATGTTACGTTTTTTTATGGCAATTTGAACTGTATGCGATAACCGCTTTTTATAACATCGTATTTGGGTGAAAAGCAATGTTTGGTTTGTGTTGTTTTACCATGGCCGGTAAGGTAAAGAACGCAATAACAATAATTATGAATCTTTAATTAGTAATTTTATAAGACCATCGCAATAAAATCACTCTGGTTTTAACGGTAGGTATGTTGTAACTAAATGACTACGTTAATCGTGTTTTAACTGATTAAACTGTAGTAAATCTTATCGATAGCGTATCGATAGGTATTAGCAAAAACACACGATATTAACCATGACTCGTTAATAGGAAATTTCAATGAAAATGGAGAAAATTTTTCATTAAATGATTCGCGTCGTCAATGAATAATTTGAAAATGATTTGGATTTTAAACAACAAAACACAATTTAGTTTGAGATCATTTTAAAAATATTTAAACTTTTTAGAACTAAATACTGTTTACGTGGCTAGTATTTAGATCAGATCATTATTTCACATCAAAGCTTGAAGACTTTCCATTCATAGATAGCTTATAACAAATTATAAGTGATGCATTTTTTACTTGATTGTTTTCCCCACGGCCAATCTATTTCTAAACACTTTATGGGATTTAAATTAAAACCTAATCAAAACAAAACAAAACTCACTCACCCATACCTATCTTCGGTATTATTAGGAAAACACCAAGAAAATGGCGCAATGGTGATGGATTTGATCAGAGACAAATACATGTTTTTATTTAATACTATGTTCCACGTTATCACACGTTAATATTGTAGCGAATTAAATGCGATCGAGCTGATAAGAGGACATGACTGCGCGCGCGCAGGCAGCGTACTGGCTTAGTTACTGTGATCATGTTACGTCAGGTATAAATTGGTGACGTTTTACTATACGCGTTGCTGTGGATCTGCCTAAGGCACAGCATAATGCTGCGCGGGAGCCTCTCTGCCTAGTTTTTGTTCTTTCCTTTTGTTTAGACTTTTTCATAATATTTTTATCTTTAAGATTTAATTGGTTTAAGTATTAATTCGTTAAGGATTTTTCTTTTCAGTTCTTTATGCATTTCAGTTATTTGACACTAAAACTTTTTATTTCCGTTTTCTTTTATTTTACAAAGTTATCTGATAGTAGCAAAACGGCCAAGCCACAAGTTTTCACTAAACTTAGCTTGTAGGTTTAGAGCGTGCAGTCTTTAGAGCTGGGGTATATACGAGATCTGATACCTTTTTCACAGGGTAAGGTACATAAATTCGTCTTGGCAACAAATTTACATGAAAATGTTTTTGGTGGGATATATTTTTCTAGTTATACTTATTCTTTTTAGTACCTACTAACGATACTTTTTTCACGGTGCCATTTAGGGCTGTAAAAGTTAAGAAGTTGATTATTTCACATAAAAACGATGTGAACGACGATGACTTTAAGTACCAAAGAAATCTGTCACCCACATCAGGCTTTGGGTTCCCAACTTCCACAAATTCTCGGAACACTGAGGTCGCTATTACGAGAAACTCAGCTTATCTCCTGTGAAGCTTCTCCGCGTTTGAGCAGAGATATCCCGTCGCCGCGTAGACATAGGGCCTTTCGGTTTTTCAGAACTAACTAACGCGACGACCGTTTTGTGTTAGGATGCATTTCTTTTTTTCTGGATGGGAAGTCATCAAATGACTTAGCGCGGAAGGGAGTGGTAGACTCTTACTGACTAAAACCCACCCGTGATCCTTCTAGTGCGTTCCAGGGCCGCGACTCTTTCGAACAAATTCCGCAACCCTAGCAGGCACTGACCCTATGGGGCCCCGTCTAAGTTGCTGACGGCTCTTTGCGTTGCGCGTGGAACACTCGGCGCCGTCGACTCGGGCCTGGTTGCTACCGGACGGCGAGCCACCCATAGCTCGCCATCCGCAGGCCCGCGCAGTAAGTGGCCGGGAATCGCCCTGCGTTTCCCGGCACCCGGGGCGTCTTCTTTTGTTGTATTAGGACGGCTTGAGTGCATATTATGAAAAAGGTGTCCACATTACTACTGCTAGCACTTACGGGTCATGTTCGTTGTGCAGTCTGGCGTGTAAGGCCTCCGCGACGTGCGGCTGTGAGTCCGGCCGACGCCGGGCGCTCGCGCACACGAGGCACTCGTTCTCTAACTCCGCGTATGTTGTGAAACAGCTGAAAACATATTAGGAATTATACTTTAAGCAATGATAAGTTATGTTTATTATTGGTTTAAATACTACTCACATATCAAAGAAGAAAAAAACTAGACGAGGTATTTACTACGTGACTAAAAACACTGAATCGATTTCAGAATTAAATATCCTCTTAAACTCATTCAAGCAGCATCCCAATCGCGACTACAATCAAGATAAGGTCTGTAGCATGATCACCTCTGACGGAAGAGGTTCTAATATAAAAGTATGGTGGACAGTACATAATCTGGAGAGTAAGAATGTACAGAAGCCATATTCCGAACGCATTTAAAAGGCCTGTACAGAGCACACACTTGCGGTACTATTTTTGCTCAACAGTTTAGACACAAGAGTCGCGGGGCGTCGGTGTATTTAATGTATAATAATTTTGTTTATTAAGGAACAACATAGGAACCATTTTTGATAGTACAGTCGGTGCCTGATAGTACACACCTTAGATGCAACAACTTATACACTATGAATAAGTAACAAAATAAATAAAAGCAGACAATTTAGTGACTCATGCACTTACGAGGCATTTCATGCGAACAAATAATTCCGCGTGAGATGCCAGTGTATAGGATACAGTATTTTCCGCTGACTCCAAATATAATCTAACTGGGCGGTATAGCGATACTGGTGTCACCCGTTTCGCTCTATCCGCCGAGCTCCATTCAAATAACCTGTGGCCGTACTACGAAGTGCCAATGCTATCATGATTCAGTGTGAGGGAAAGGGATAGTGCTATTCGTCTTGTGTAACTCTGTCTCTCAGACGTTACACAATTCCTTACATGATTCCAGAATCATCATGGATTTAAGACGTCATGGTAGTACCAAGCAAAACCGTGCACAGGTCCAGCCAGTATGCTATACAATACTGGCTGGAGCAGGTATGTAGGTTTGAACAGGCCTTAAATGCGACTACGCTCAGCATCAGAACTTCAGCCCGCTCACCTCTGGTGGAAGGAGTGCTGACACAAGAAGTGCATGGTGGGCAGCTCCAGCGGCTTGTTGCAGACGGCGCAGCGCGACGACTGGAACACCACGGGCTGGTTCTGCAGCACGGTGGTCTGTTCTCTCATCTTCTCGCTCTCTGTCCGGTACTTGGATGCGAGTTGCTGCTCTCGTGTTATTACATCGTTCTCGGATTTCAGGACGTCTGTTAGGTATCTGGGCAAAATGAATTGGAATTATTTTTCTGAAAAACGGCCAAGTTAGGGTCAAACTCGTGTGGATTAAATTATTTAAAAAAAAACAGACGCTTTTAAAGTAATTTACCTGTAAAAGCAAATAACTTTAACGAAGTAACCTTAACCTAACAATATTGGGATTGGCTTCCAGTCAATCCGGATACGCAGAATATTTTGTTATCTGTATTACTATATTTTTTTATTTATTCAGACTTTGTACTTTCGAAGAAAAGGATCAAAGGTCAAAAACACCAACTGGCCTCCAGAAACAGAAGTACAGTGGTCCACATTATCTTTGGAAGTCAAAAATAAATAAAGAAGGTTTAAGTTAACTTACTTTCTAACATCTCCTAATGTGTACGTGGGTGTGCTGGCGAGGCAGTCGATGACTAGAATAGGCGACAGTAACTTTTCGTTTGCTGTGAACAAAGTGCACAATCAATTAAAAATGTTCTGCTATAAAACGAACATCATGCGAAAATAAACCAGATCGCGTTGTTGCGCCAAAATGGGGGCCCTTTCCGGTTTTTTCAAACAAATTAATTAAATGATCGCGTGTACGTGTAATGGTCGCACACCTTTGTACACCTTATAATGTTCAAGCATCAAAATTGTATTTACCAACAAGCGTGTTCACTGAAGCCCACAGCACGTCGAGCCAGATGCGCGGGCACTGCTCGCTACACTACACTACACTCACCGATGACGTTGAGCAGCTCGGGCAGGCAGTGCGCGGGCGGCGGCGCCCACAGCACGTCGAGCCAGATGCGCGGGCACTGCTCGCTACACTACACTACACTCACCGATGACGTTGAGCAGCTCGGGCAGGCAGTGCGCGGGCGGCGGCGCCCACAGCACGTCGAGCCAGATGCGCGGGCACTGCTCGCTACACTACACTACACTCACCGATGACGTTGAGCAGCTCGGGCAGGCAGTGCGCGGGCGGCGGCGCCCACAGCACGTCGAGCCAGATGCGCGGGCACTGCTCGCTACACTACACTACACTCACCGATGACGTTGAGCAGCTCGGGCAGGCAGTGCGCGGGCGGCGGCGCCCACAGCACGTCGAGCCAGATGCGCGGGCACTGCTCGCTACACTACACTACACTCACCGATGACGTTGAGCAGCTCGGGCAGGCAGTGCGCGGGCGGCGGCGCCCACAGCACGTCGAGCCAGATGCGCGGGCACTGCTCGCTACACTACACTACACTCACCGATGACGTTGAGCAGCTCGGGCAGGCAGTGCGCGGGCGGCGGCGCCCACAGCACGTCGAGCCAGATGCGCGGGCACTGCTCGCTACACTACACTACACTCACCGATGACGTTGAGCAGCTCGGGCAGGCAGTGCGCGGGCGGCGGCGCCCACAGCACGTCGAGCCAGATGCGCGGGCACTGCTCGCTACACTACACTACACTCACCGATGACGTTGAGCAGCTCGGGCAGGCAGTGCGCGGGCGGCGGCGCCCACAGCACGTCGAGCCAGATGCGCGGGCACTGCTCGCTACACTACACTACACTCACCGATGACGTTGAGCAGCTCGGGCAGGCAGTGCGCGGGCGGCGGCGCCCACAGCACGTCGAGCCAGATGCGCGGGCACTGCTCGCTACACTACACTACACTCACCGATGACGTTGAGCAGCTCGGGCAGGCAGTGCGCGGGCGGCGGCGCCCACAGCACGTCGAGCCAGATGCGCGGGCACTGCTCGCTACACTACACTACACTCACCGATGACGTTGAGCAGCTCGGGCAGGCAGTGCGCGGGCGGCGGCGCCCACAGCACGTCGAGCCAGATGCGCGGGCACTGCTCGCTACACTACACTACACTCACCGATGACGTTGAGCAGCTCGGGCAGGCAGTGCGCGGGCGGCGGCGCCCACAGCACGTCGAGCCAGATGCGCGGGCACTGCTCGCTACACTACACTACACTCACCGATGACGTTGAGCAGCTCGGGCAGGCAGTGCGCGGGCGGCGGCGCCCACAGCACGTCGAGCCAGATGCGCGGGCACTGCTCGCTACACTACACTACACTCACCGATGACGTTGAGCAGCTCGGGCAGGCAGTGCGCGGGCGGCGGCGCCCACAGCACGTCGAGCCAGATGCGCGGGCACTGCTCGCTACACTACACTACACTCACCGATGACGTTGAGCAGCTCGGGCAGGCAGTGCGCGGGCGGCGGCGCCCACAGCACGTCGAGCCAGATGCGCGGGCACTGCTCGCTACACTACACTACACTCACCGATGACGTTGAGCAGCTCGGGCAGGCAGTGCGCGGGCGGCGGCGCCCACAGCACGTCGAGCCAGATGCGCGGGCACTGCTCGCTACACTACACTACACTCACCGATGACGTTGAGCAGCTCGGGCAGGCAGTGCGCGGGCGGCGGCGCCCACAGCACGTCGAGCCAGATGCGCGGGCACTGCTCGCTACACTACACTACACTCACCGATGACGTTGAGCAGCTCGGGCAGGCAGTGCGCGGGCGGCGGCGCCCACAGCACGTCGAGCCAGATGCGCGGGCACTGCTCGCTACACTACACTACACTCACCGATGACGTTGAGCAGCTCGGGCAGGCAGTGCGCGGGCGGCGGCGCCCACAGCACGTCGAGCCAGATGCGCGGGCACTGCTCGCTACACTACACTACACTCACCGATGACGTTGAGCAGCTCGGGCAGGCAGTGCGCGGGCGGCGGCGCCCACAGCACGTCGAGCCAGATGCGCGGGCACTGCTCGCTACACTACACTACACTCACCGATGACGTTGAGCAGCTCGGGCAGGCAGTGCGCGGGCGGCGGCGCCCACAGCACGTCGAGCCAGATGCGCGGGCACTGCTCGCTACACTACACTACACTCACCGATGACGTTGAGCAGCTCGGGCAGGCAGTGCGCGGGCGGCGGCGCCCACAGCACGTCGAGCCAGATGCGCGGGCACTGCTCGCTACACTACACTACACTCACCGATGACGTTGAGCAGCTCGGGCAGGCAGTGCGCGGGCGGCGGCGCCCACAGCACGTCGAGCCAGATGCGCGGGCACTGCTCGCTACACTACACTACACTCACCGATGACGTTGAGCAGCTCGGGCAGGCAGTGCGCGGGCGGCGGCGCCCACAGCACGTCGAGCCAGATGCGCGGGCACTGCTCGCTACACTACACTACACTCACCGATGACGTTGAGCAGCTCGGGCAGGCAGTGCGCGGGCGGCGGCGCCCACAGCACGTCGAGCCAGATGCGCGGGCACTGCTCGCTACACTACACTACACTCACCGATGACGTTGAGCAGCTCGGGCAGGCAGTGCGCGGGCGGCGGCGCCCACAGCACGTCGAGCCAGATGCGCGGGCACTGCTCGCTACACTACACTACACTCACCGATGACGTTGAGCAGCTCGGGCAGGCAGTGCGCGGGCGGCGGCGCCCACAGCACGTCGAGCCAGATGCGCGGGCACTGCTCTCCGCGCCGCCGACACACAGCCAGCGCGGCCTCCGCGTCGCCGCTGCGCAGGTGCAGCGCTACCTGCGCTTGCCAGCTGAGGGAATAAGAAACAGTGCTTAAGTTACTGGTAAGTTTCTAAGAGAGAAGATTATCAATCGTCGTCCTGAACAAAAAAGAAGTGTCCATCGCACGAATAACAGATCTATGCAATTATTTGCTCGGTAAAAGCGCGAGGCGCCCTGAAAATACATCTTTATTTTCGTCTGTAATCCTTCACGCTACGTACAGGCGATATGTTGATATCGCCTGTACACTACTTGCTTCTATACTGTATTTGAATGTCCTATTATGTGCGAGCAGCTCTAGCGTCCGAATAATAGAACGCTTAGAGTGTTCTGATAAAGCAAATACGCTAAGTTACTGGTGCTTAAACTGGCCTATCTGGACAAGAAGGGTTTCTCAACCCAAGAGAGAGCAAACACGTAGGTTTGAAATTAGACATTCATCAGAAAACGGATAGAATCAGACGGGAGATGATCAGCGTCTGATCCTTGTCATAGTGTTGTCACACTATACTCACAACTTGTTCTCCTCGTACAGATACAGCACGCCCGCTTGGAAGCCTAGCATCTGACAGATGATCAGCGTCTGATCCTTGTCGCAATGACGTCACACTCTATACTCACAGCTTGTTCTCCTCGTACAGATACAGCACGCCCGCTTGGAAGCCTAGCATCTGACAGATGATCAGCGTCTGATCCTTGTCGCAATGACGTCACACTATACTCACAGCTTGTTCTCCTCGTACAGATACAGCACGCCCGCTTGGAAGCCTAGCATCTGACAGATGATAAGCGTCTGATCCTTGTCGCAGTGACGTCACACTCTATACTCACAGCTTGTTCTCCTCTTACAGATACAGCACGCCCGCTTGGAAGCCTAGCATCTGACAGATGATCAGCGTCTGATCCTTGTCGTTGTGATGTCACACTCTATACTCACAGCTTGTTCTCCTCGTACAGATACAGCACGCCCGCTTGGAAGCCTAGCATCTGACAGATGACCAGCGTCTGATTCTTGTCGTTGTGACGTCACACTCTATACTCACAGCTTGTTCTCCTCGTACAGATACAGCACGCCCGCTTGGACCGCTTGGAAGCCTAACATCTGACAGATGATCAGCGTCTGATCCTTGACGTAATGACGTCACACTCTATACTCACAGCTTGTTCTCCTCGTACAGATACAGCACGCCTGCTTGGAAGCCTAACATCTGACAGATGATCAGCGTCTGATCTTTGTCGTAGTTAGCGTCGGGGTCCTTTAATAAGCGGAGCACTTTCTCTTCGTAATCTTTCTTCTCGCTTTCTGGAGATTTAGCCCTGAAGGAATAAACACATTTGTAGTAAAAAACATTGCGGATATTCCCTCTTTTGCGTCGGCAAAAGAGTGAATACCCACAATGTTTTTTCGAGTTATGATATAGATAATCAGAAAGCTGGATTTGTGTTATGCAAATGACATCAATAAGGCGCCACCTACAAGAGCGAGTACTTCGCGTCTATATTAGTGTCCTGCCATATCATTTTACAACAACGTACAGGTAACGTGCAATATAAACCCTATCACATCGATCTTCTAAAAGCGACGAAACGCCGCGCGAGCTATCGCTTCAAAGCTTTTTTTACAAATAATGTGTAACGGTGCTTTGTGCTCATGCGCTGTCACGACTCGCAACGATACGCCGCGCTGATGGAAGAATAATCGTTTCTTGTGGAGCTCCTGGCGAGAAGGGCGGATCCGTGGCAATTAACTCGCCCGCGGAGGTGGCGCTTAAAACGTGATGGAACTGTCGGTTTTTGATTTGAGCTTCTCTAGATCCTGGCACTGTCTATGACAATTTTAGACAACTTACCAAACATGAATATAATGTTCAATGAGCGCGTCGAACACCAGTTTGGAGCAGTCGCTCTGCCTCTGCGTCATGTGCTCGAGGAACTCGATGAGGCGCTCGGAGTTGCTCAGGAACATGGGGATGTAGTCGTCGGGCGGCGCGCAGTCGGGCGCCCGCGCGCCGCCCGCCAGCGCCGCCTCGTCCACCAGCGGCCTGCTGCGGGGCTTGTAGTCTGTGCAGAGCACTGTGGGAACGAGATATTACTCATTTTTTTTTTTCAATTGGCAGATCGGAGAAGCTAATTGTTCATATACTTTTTTTGTTATTGTCAAAGTGTCATACCCTTGATGTATACATATTATTTGGAAAAAGGATTTAAAATCAGTCAGGTCGGCTATCTTCTTTCTGCCTATAGAATGAAAGCACGTGAACTATCTTCATCAAATGGCTTTAAAATATGAAAACATGATAAAATTTAGTTCTGCACTGTTAGAATTTTACTGACGATATGCAATTTTAGTACTACTACATTTTTGGGAGTTTTGATTTATGGGAATAGAATAATATAACGAACTGAAACTTGAAACATTTATTTCAATTAAACCATTTACAGACACTTGAATAGGGCAGATGACATAAAAAAATCGAGTTAGTACGTAAGATAGATTTCCAAAAAATATTGGACACATATTATTTTTCTTTTTTCATTTAAACAAAAAAGTAAGACGATTCAATGCGTTGAAAACTCGTGTGTAGTCACTTTTAAGTACACTATTAACATAAATGTGACGTCACAAGCCCCGCCACTGATCTTCAATGAAAACATAGTCAAATAAATGTACCAATTCCCTAAACAAATCTACGGTTACATTACAAACATACCCCTCCAAATTTGCAGCCTATATTTTCACGCTAAAACTTTCAAAACTTTGTGCACTCCTCGGGTCCGGCGTCTTCGAACTCAACGCTCATATTAAGTAACTAGCTGTCCGCACAACTTCGTTTGTGTCACATTTTTCATGACTGCTCCGCTCCTATTGGTCTTAGCGTTTTATATATTGATATATAGCCTATAGCCTTCCTCGATAAATGGGCTATCTAACACTGAAAGATTTTTTCAAATCGGACCAGTAGTTCCTGAGATTAGCGCGTCCAAACAAACAAACTCTTCAGCTTTATAATATTAGTATAGATTAGTATAATTTACTCACACTTCAAAAACTTGGTGCTCTCCTCGGGCTCGTGCTGTATGAGCCTGTGTCCGTACTGGCGCATGAACTGGTCGGCGTCTTCGAACTCCAGCTCCACGATGTAGTCCAGCGCCTTGCGGTAGTCCTTTTTGTCTTCCAGCATCATCTTGAGATACCAGTCGTGGCGCTTGTGGTTAGCGGCTAGCGACAACGAGTCGTCTACGCTTACTTGGCGCATTACCTGGAAGGATTTAGATAAATATTATCACGTTTGAGTTCCCGGGCACAGGTAAAAAGGGAACACAAACGGACACAACGGACTCTGGGATGCTAATCATACTATCCTGACTGCAAATTTGTCAGACCTGCAGGTCGAGGTCTGGATCAGGATACTACTTTCAGCAGTCCAAAATCAACGATTGAATTAATTGGGCATCAAACAATTCGCCAAAATCACTGTAAATCGGGAAAAAAAGCCCAGAACACTGGCAGCGCGGCCACATTGAATAGAAATGCAGTCAGAAATGTCATTCAAAATCAATCAATCCAGTCTTTTGGACACGTCAAGAGAGGACAACTTTTTGAAATTAAATGAGTACCGGAGTTGATGACTGTTGCTATTTTTACGCGTCATATTTTTGCACTCTCAGAATGAAAGGGGTTTAACTCAAAATTCTTGTCTATACTAATATTATAAAGAGGAAAGATTTGTATTTTTATATGTAACGAATAAACTCAAAAACTACTGGACCGATTTCAAAAATTCTTTCACCATTAGAAAGCTACATTCACCCTGAGTAACATAGGCTATATTTTATCCCCATATTCCCACGGGAACGGGAACTACGCGGGTATAACCGCGGGGCGCTGCTAGTTATTAATAATTTTGCTATAAACTGAACGTAAAAAACATACTGTGAGACCTAGTGCTGAAAAATACTTAGAAATACAATTGGGAGAGGGACAGCTTATACATATCTCTCGAGAGATATTTGTATTTTTACCCAACACTTTTTTTTTAAATTCTTTCTCATTTGCCAAAACTTAACATTTTTGTGTTAGGTCCCTTTCATTCTAAAGGTGCGGTCTCTGGCTTGATTATCTAGCAATAGACTTGACATCAATATAAAAAACTCACCTTAATAGCGACATCAACATCAAAATCAATGATTTTATCCTTAGAATTGATGAACTCCTTCAGCTTTCCTTGTTGATCATGTTGATCTATCTTCATATAACAGGTCAGTAGCAAGGTGGTGTGGTCCTCGGTCGCACAGCCCTTTTTCTTGTGAAGCTCTTCCAAGTATTGCACTAAACATTCCAAGTGCCGAGACTCTAGATACTTTCTAATTACATATGAGGTTTCTAACCAGCCAATCGTTTTTACGTATTGGTCGATAGCACCTTTTAAGTCGCCCTGGAAAGGAGAATTTGTTTTAAGTACTCGTTAGGAAATTAAACTAAATTATTCTGCTGATACTCATTTGATTCGTCTATACTCATATTATAAAGCGGAAAGAATTGATTGTTTGTTTGCATTGAATAGGCTCCGAAACTACTGAACCGATTTGAAAAAAAATTCACTGTTGGGAAGCTACACTATCCCCCATAGTACCACGGGAACCACGCGGGCGAAACCGCGGGGCGCTGCTAGTGTATTGATAAAACGAATACTGCATAAAATAAATATAGATCGTTAATATAATTTATGTTTTTTCGTGGGTAGAACTTCCGCTAGGGATTTTTTTGCACCACAAATATGTATGTATATCGAAACAAAATTAAATATTGTTTCTGAAGTTTTCTTGCATAAAGGTTTCGGTGACTCCTGACTCCTTTTTTTTTCTTGAGATTTATTCCATTTATTGAGATTTATAAAATACAGCCTTCTGAGACATGGCATGGACATAATTAACACCATTTGAGGAAAGAACTCTAAACGTATGGACCTAAATGGTTCTCATCAATTTGGATTGTATGGTCTTTAAAAGGACATATCAATCAGAATCTGAGTTTGTTTCTTCTTAGGGCAGTCAGTTAAGAAACATGGAAACACCTTACAAAATAAATAATCATGTAGTAAATGACTTTCGAATAGAGAACTAATACCCACATACCTTACTATACAAATGGTCACCATACTGCTTATAGATCTCCGTCAGCCCAGCATCATCATAATGCTGACTGCTAGCTATCCTAATAGCGACATCATACAAATTTTTCTTGAAAAGCAGCGTCAACTTCGATTGCAGATCCTTTTCCTCCAAATAAATCATTTCCTTATTCTTCGTCAGAATATAGAACGATCCCCATTCAGTTAAAACTGCGTCAATCTCTTCGAAAATCTTAGAGAACACGATGAATTTGTTTTGTATGTCTAGGATGGTGATGTGGTGTGACTTAGGCGCTGGTGCGGTGCTGGTGGATGCGGCCGACTTGCTGGCGGTCTCGTTGGTAGTGATGACCAGGTAGCTGCGGAACCAGTCCAGGCGGACTTTCTCACCTTCTAGCGCGTAGCACGGACCCCGGCCTTCGGTTGTGTAGCAATATAGAGCCTGCGAAGTTAACGTGATATTAACTGTTAGCTATTACTTAACTCAGAGTTAAGTTCATGGTGTGTATTCTGTTCATATTTTACCTAAGTTTAAAAAGAATGGCATGAAGAAGTGATTGAATATCTCATTTGATCAATTTTAGTTTCCATCAAAAGAGTTCTGAGTTCTTTCGAATATTTTTCGCTATTACTCATAGTTTCATGTTTGGGCATCCCCACCCTACATGAAAAAATCTCATGTACATATACTTAGTAGTTAGTTTTGTAAACAACATTTTCGACGGCTTTTAAGAGTAAACGTTAGCGTTCAGAGGCTTTTTTCTGTATGGGAAATCATCAAATGACTTCTTCCGCTCTGTTCGAAGCGATAGGGAGTGTTAGACTCTTACTGACAAAAACCCACCCATGATCCTCCTAGTGCCCTTTGCTTTCCAGGGCCGCGACTCTCTCGAAAAAATTCCGCAACGCTTTCAGAGGCCCTGGATAGCTTCAGAAGTTGTTAGTATGTTGTGAGGGCACATAGTATTGTTACTAACTTCGTTGTTCGCCACAGTGAGCCGATGGTTGTCGGCTAGCACGGAGCACGCGGGCGCCGCGCCCATGGCGTCCAGCGTGACGCAGCGCTCCGAACTCAGCCAGATCACCATCACGCACGCGCGGGACACCACAAATAGTTTGTCTGCTCCCCTGCTCAACGAAAACACACATACTCACCTACTTATATAGCATTTGTGAAAGTATTAAGTGTTCGTCCTTTTTGCTGGCACTTAATACTCCATTCACAATAAGATTAGATATTTAAACAAAACTGTGTACAGTCCGTTCAACCGTTTATGATCATTTTTATTGATGACGTTCAAAAGTGCCGTTAATGGCCTAATTGAAATAAACGTTTTGTCTTTGACTTCAACCGATTTTTACTTGTATTCCGTAGACATAAGGATGGTATTAAAAGCAAAAACGTGATTATAATACCAACTGTTTACTGCAGCTACCATGTGTCATGCCACCACCGCAATAGACGTCAAAATCGGTTGAACGGACTGTAAAAATGATTTATTTCAATGTCTAATCTTATTGTGATTGGGGTATAGTATATGTCAAAATATTCTCGTTATTTAAAATTGACTGTTTCAGTGTGGAAAGATGTCACAACATTTTCACGAGAAAATGAATCGACAACATGAAATAAGCTTCCGAGTCCATTCCATGTTGTCGACTAATAGAGAATTATGAAAGGAGACAGCTGCGCCGACTTGGGATGAGGGGAGGTGGATGATTACTTACTTGAAAGCTAGTCCAGTTATAGGGCTGGTTCCAGAGTCAGGCAAAGTCCTCATCTTCCCGCTGCGTTGTCGAGCGATGACGCCGCGGAACAAAGACACTGAGCCGTCTAGGAAACCAACAGCCAGGAGACTCTGGAAATAGTTTAGTTTTAGTTTATTTGGTGAACAATTGGCTGGCTTGGGTTGTTCCTATTTCTCACAACGGAGGCAATATAGAGAGGTGCTTAAAAACGGAAGGAGGTTCATAGCAACCACCATGCTCATGGATATAGCCATATTGCTCACAGACCGCGTGATAGATAATGGAGCGATAGCATTCTCTAGTTGGTAGACCCATGGTATACAAACTTCGTGACAGTCACAAGATTCTTTGGATCCACTAGTGGACATTTTAAAACTGAAATTATGGAACTGAAGTGTTTTAATTTGTACTGCCTTTATAATACGAGTATAACATAACTTTGGATTACGAAGTTTGGATGGAACAGTTGACACAGTGATTGAGTTATTGACTGTAGCGCTGCAAGTCATAGGTTTGATTCCCGCATGTAGCAAATATCTTTAGGGCCTATAGATAATTGTTTTTTAAACTACCTTACCCACATGTAGCAAATATTTTTATGGCCTATAGATAATTGTTTTTTAAACTACTTTACCCGCATGCAGCAAATATTTTTATGGCCTATAGATAATTGTTTTTTAAACTACCTTATTCTCGTGCACTGCGAGCGCTGTGGCGGGCGTAGGTCTCATGTGCGACGGTACCGCACGCGATACTCTTGCGCATGTCGGGTTGCCGTGACGGTCGCTGCGGGACCAGTCCCACACTTTGATTAGAGGATTCACACCTGCTTCGTCATCCTGGTAATAAGTTTCGATTATTAAACTCAGAACACAGTAAGAAATGACAACCAAGTTATCTAAATTTCAAGTTTTCAGTTAATTATTGTAGCCAAACAACAATGATTAACTTAGCTATGTGTTGTAATGGTTAAGGCTATGTAGACCTTAATGTACTAATTCAATAAATCCCTTTTTCAACTCTCTTTGTATCTAACATCTATCAACTAGTGTGATTATTAAGTAAGATCAGGTTTAAAAATAAATAAATATTTATTTAGTTAAATATTTTCATTTTATCTGCTTGCACATTACCATACAAGATCTTGTAAATTATTATTTGTGACACCTAAGATGGGTTATCTGTAACATAGTGCTTTTCCATCCAAGCTTGTGCTTTTCATGAAACAGTAACAGTATTCTAACATGAAAAAATAAAGTGGGTGTCATAGTAAATTTATGAATGTAGCTTAGCTATCCAATTAATAGTTAAGGAAGAATCATCACAAAGACAAATTAAAACAGATGAAATGAAATAAATGATAACAAAAAATCATGCTTACCCCAATTGTAACAAGATAGGGGTCATGAGGCAGCTGCTGGGCGAGCGACACAGTCAGCTCGTAAGCCTTGAACGACGTCACCTCCCAGGAGCGAGAGATGAGGTGGGCCCAGCCCGTGACGTCACACAGTACAACGTGACCATTGCCACTAGTTGTTGCTGTCACGTGTGTATCCTGAAACATTGAATAGAGCAGTTACTTACAATAAAATAAAAATTTGAAATAACAATGAGAACTATTTTTCTTATAAGAAATATTCGTGCAGTTTTGCTCTGATAATGCTCATACCAGTGACCAGGCTTTAGGGTCAACCTTATAAAAAATACTGTTTAGTGTTGTTCTGATTCTGATTTTTTAAACAGTTTATACAAACAGAAAGCAAGTAATGTTGTTGATTGAAATTTAGTTTCTGTCCACTCTTGTAACATCATATACAACATGTAGAAACTGAAAACACTTACTTGCAAACATTCAGCTACTTTTCCGTTGTCGACGTTTTTGTGAATGTCGAAAAATGAAAACTTTCGCCACTGAAAATCAAGTACATTTGATGAAGTAAATATAGGATTTAGGGGCTTCATATTTACATTCATTATGACTTGCTGGTACACTATACAAGGTTAATTTGAACGTATAAATATAATTATAGATGTAAGTACTATTTTAACAGGATTTTTGTTTATTCAAACAAAAGAAACATGGGCAACCCGACAACCATTCCTTTCGTTAGTTTAAACATCAATGTTCAAATAATTACCTCCAAAAAAGCCATTGTTATCGTATTAATAGTTCACGCACTGATCATGTTATCGATATAATCACTGAAAGTAGGTAACAATTTACAGCGTTTTCCTTAAACAAGATGTAAATTGGGCACAATATTTTTTACAATAATCATTTAGGTACTGACTGAACTGAAGCAATATTTCTCTCTGTTACACGATACTGCATTTTAAGTTGTGTTTAAAAAAGGACAGACATACGATTATTTTCTAAGAATGACAGTGACAGAATGAGAAACCAATTGAAAACTTTAGTCGTGGAACAGAGCGAGAAACACCCTCCCTGACTCATGTCAACTGTCAATGGCAAATATAGTGTTGTCAAGTAACAATGCTTAAATCCTACCACCAGAGCCTCGGACCAAGAATTCAAATGGACTAGACAAAAGCGTATACCCGAAAGGGATGGATATAGAGTACTTCAAAACTGGGGGATACCAGACTTTAAAATATTACCCCATAATTCTCGTTAATTTTTGTATATGGATTTGGGAGGTGTGATTAGTAAGTGAAATGAAAGTAACGAGTTTTTAGCACCATAAACCAGGGCTTTAAATAACGTTAAAATTCTATAACGTTATCTTCCTTCTACAGGACTTACCGTTTTTATTAAAATAACGGAAAGCGATTTAACGTTATTTATGCTTCAATATAACGTTATTCTTTAGTAACGATACTTGTAATATAACGTAAACCGGTGTTATGTGAATTGATGGAGGATAATAAATCAAATGCTTCCTGATTGATAAAATTTTTATTTTGTAGTTTTTCTATAATAGCAGAAAGGCATTTTTTTTTTCTCTATTAGCCCACATTTGGATCTTAATGCAGCTAATTTCTTCTTTCTTCTCTCAGCTAAAATTGTTATCTGGTTTAATTTTCTAATCAATTTCCTTTTTCGAGGCGACGTACTCAGAGTCGTAAATATTTCACCAGGTTTAATCTAAAATAATAATTCAATGTTAGTAACCCACACAAAGAGAAATGGAAATAAATAAAAAAAATAATTTTCATAGTTGCATTTACTTCAGGTTCCAGCGATAATCCTGAAGCCACCTAAAAAAAGGCAGTGATTTACAATGTTCTATATTCAACTAAATTCAAAATTGTTAAAATAAACAAATACTTGGATTGTTGTGTGTTGGATTGGATTTTCGTCGCAGATGGATCAGAGATCGAGATTTCCTCAGATTTCGTTCTGCGTTTTTTAGCGAAACTCTGGAAGAAAATATGTGGGTCAGTCCAAATTAGTGAATAATGGCCTCCAATTATTTCGACCGGTTGATGCAATCCAGGAAGGCAATCTGGTGTCCTTTGGAAATCTAAAATATTTCATTTTTCAAATAGTCCGGTTGAGTTGCCTTTTGATTTCATGACCAATAATTTTGAGTATGAAATTACTAAATAGACTAAATGAAAAAACAAAAACAACAACATGACTGTTGCCTTTTCCCTCAATAATGGGTAATTTTAATGAATGCCATCTGGTATCCCTAAAGTACGTATTATTCTACTAAATTGAAATGACAGAAAGTTATTTATTCTCGTAAGACAATAAAGTTCTATAGAATTTGAACGTGTAATACTAACGTAAAATGAAATTTTAATCACATATTTCAAGTATTTTTAACGCTTGTTTTCTAAAAGACTTTTTATCAACGTATGTCGAGCTAAATATTTAGTGACATTTTAAATTTTTATGATATATAAATGCGAAAATCTCATACTTACGAATGAAAGGTTATGTTCTCAGATTTTCGTTCACTACGGCTATTACAGCCGATAAAACAGCAATACACCATGTTGAACGTCTTTCTCTTAAGTTAGAAACTTCGTTCCCACTATTTAAACTACAGATTTAATAGGGGTTTCCAACAAAACACGATTAAAAACGAATGCACTAGTAGGGTAGACCGGGGACAATTAAAACAGGTCATGATTGCAACAACGTCAATTTCTTAGACACCGCGATACCTACGACTGTGACGCGTCGTCCGTTGCATCGTTGGCCATGTTCGGTTTTGTGTTCAGCACGGCTCGGGCAAGCGAGCGACGCAGTCGTGTACAGGACGCCTCGACGAATTTTGCACCAAAAAGTAAGTATTCACGATTTTTGATTTTTATTATTTACCTATTTAAATCTTGTTGTTTGTCAGTTTTTCTTATTATGGAGTATTGTTTATCTATTTAAGATTGTTTTTATTACTTCTAATTAATGGTAAAGTCAATATATAATAAAATATTGAGTGAAGAAGTAGAAGATGTGACACGGGTACGTTTGAAACGACTTGCCTGTGGACGTTTGAAACGTTTCAACCGTCCCCACATATTCTGCATTTTTACCCGATTGCGCAGAAGGAGGTTATCTTTTTTAAAGTGTCAGTAATTAATAGAACATAAAAACGCACCGATTTCTTATAAATAGAGGTATTAAAAAATATATTCATTTAAACCACTTATAACTCACAAATTGATAAATAAAAATAAAATTAAATATGATAGGCAACCCAATAACTCCGACGACCCTAAAATTGAACCCGCGACAATAACTTTAATCTAATTTTTATTTCATTCATCTTTTCTAGAGATGCCTAGAAAACGGAAACACGTTACAGACAGAAGTTCCAAGAACATATTTGCATATCAGCAAGCATATCAGGAATTGCTATCTGGTAAGTCGTTGAGGAAGGCTGCAGAAATGTTTGATTTAGATCACGTCTCATTAGAACGATATAAAAAAAGAGAGAAAGCGTGCCTGAAAATACTCCTGTCGATGATATAACAATGGGTTTTAATTCAATGGGTTAAAATTAAAAAATATATATTTATACCTGCTCAGGAAACGAGATTGTCACGTATGCAATCAAGTCAGCTGATATTTACGAGTACATTGGGCTAACCGCTAAGGATATGAGAAAACTAGCATATGATTTGACTGTGCGCTACAAACTACGAAGGCCTGCTACATAGGACGAAAATGAGATTGCCGGAGTAAAGAGAAGAAGAGTCAAATCTATACGGGTAAATAAACGATTGTTATGATTGAAACATTTCTATGATTGAAACATTGTCATGATTGAAACATTGTTATGATTGAAACAAGCTGTTTTGTATGAGACTAGATTACCTTTTTTTCTCCCCCATGTAAGTGCAATTGCAGCATAATAGGTTATTAAGTCTTTCAATAATGTGAAATAGTATTAAATAGTACAAATTAGAGCACTAAAATGATTACAATAAGAGATATATTGAGTTGTTTATTTTGAAGATGTTTATGAATTTATAATTTCAAAAATATTAATGTTACGTTGACGGACTTGTCACGATCTCAATAAATAATTTAGTTGTTATGTTAAATTGTTAAAATTTATTAAAAACTTCAGTAGTTCCTGAAATATTTCAGTGTTTCAATTATCCCTAAACACCGTTTCAACCGTCCTTGGGGTGGGGTCAATAGAACCACTGTGCCCGGTCTTCTTTAATAGGCGATTGTAGGTTAACTATTCGAAATAGAGATACAGATTATGTTTAATTTAGGAGCTAGATAACAACCCTTTCAACGATTTAAATACGAGGGATGTAAGTACCATAGATACTTCACTGCACACGGTTTAAGTAAAATTGTTTCAATTGTCCCCGGTCTACCCTACTGTGTTGGGCACATACCACAAATGTGCCCAACAAAAAAAGTGATACGTCGACAAAGACAACAATAAATAGTTCTGTCCTTGTTATCCTAATATGTTTCTGTATATATACATCCTTTTTGTCTCAATATTGTTTTTAGCTTGTCTTGTCCATTAGATTCTTGGTCCGAGACCAGAGCCGAATTTTAACATGTCTTCTTACCAACGAGGATTTGCACTAATAAAGGTTGGATTTCTTATTTTGGACGGGACCACTCGCGGTTCAGCACACTAAGGCTGGTTACTGCTTGACCGGACTATAAAGGTTAGCTTATATTTATAGATAAGAGGTCCCAAAAAAGTTCTTATTTACCCCCTGGGGGAAAAACCTTAAGCTGGAAACCCTAACGTGTGACTAGTGAGTGGTTAAAAGTAGGTACCTACTATTTAGCTAATATTACTAGCGGGTGCCGACGGGCACGCCATCTAGTTGTTTACATTTGTATTTACGTAGTGAAGATTTCTATTCTATTCAGAGCTAATAATTCGAAATATTACTCAATATTTGCGACTATTAAGCGACATTGAGTTTTCACATTACATTTGAAAACTTCGGGATCATTCTTCACTTTAGGGTATAAAATTGAATTCAATAAAATGCGTAAATTAATGGCAAAATTATTTATTCATGACATCTTGATTCGTTTGTTGTTTATTTGGGTATGTAACTGTTGGATTCAATAGTTTATCATACATTTTGGCTCTTTTTTCGGTTTCAACTACTGCATCAATGTTTACTTGTAAGTACGTAAATAAGCGTTTCAGTTCTAAACTATCCACAGTGTACGATAGAGAAGTTAAGCCATCCAATAAATACAGCGGAGATGGAGTAGACAAATATTGAGATCTGCGAATTGATTTAAATAAATTTGAAGCAACATCCAAAACTAAAATTATTATCACAGCTAAGGAGTGCAATTCCCTGCCAGAGTATGTGTTTTATGTTAAGATCTACTTGCATAAGCGGCTATACCGTGGACATCATCATCGCCGTTCATGAGGTCCACGGTATAGCCGCTTCATCGAATACATTGATCTCATTCCGTCTTGTCGATGTAAAAAATGAAAAAAATAAAATTGTTTACGATGGTTTGGAAGAGCATCTTAGTATTTCGAGGTGGTCCCTTTCTAGTTTGGTGAAGATCCGATGTCTTCAATAAATGATAGTAAATCTTTCGGGATTGCTGAAATCGCATGTTTGTTTATTGTTTGTCAAGCACTAATGTGATTGGTAAGTTTTGGTTGGGGGGGGGGGGGGGGGGGTTGTACCACTAAAAAGTTATTTTGTACCTTTTGTTTTTTTAACCGACTTCTAAAAAAGGAGGAGGTTCTCAATTCGGATGTTTGTGTTTTTTTTTTTTTTTTTTTTTTTATTGTTTGTTCGCGCATAACTCCGTCGCTTGTCAACCGATTTGAAAAATTCTTTTTTTGTTGGAAAGGGTATACTTCCCAAATGGTCCCATGAAAATTTTATCGAAATCAACCAAGCGGTTTTCGAAAAATCAACAAAAATCTAAAAAAAATATCTACATTGCCTACATTGACGACCTCTTAGTTTACTCCGCAAAGGAGCAGTACGTTTTTTTTACACCAATGTGATTGGTTCGTTTAGGTGGGGGAGGGGAGGGGGTGTAGGTACCACTAAAAAGTGAAAAATAAAAAAACTTTTTACAAAAAATAAAACCGACTTCTAAACAAAAACACCAAAAAGTATAAAATAACTTTAATTTCGGAAGTCGGTGTGTTCAACAACAAAAACGCAACCAAAAACACCGAGTTCCGAAATTAAAGTTATTTTATACTTTTTGGTGTTTTTGTTTAGAAGTCGGTTTTATTTTTTGTAAAAAGTTTTTTTTTTGTGTAGAAGTCGGTTGTATTTTTTTTTGTAAAAAGAGTACCTACAATATTAAATGAGGCATAAATGGCAGCTCTACTTACTTTGTCCATAAACCTAATCCCTTTTTTATCGTTTTGTATTTGCCAACAATAGGTAAACTGTTTTCAAGGTAATAGTTTGAGACATTTATTCTGCAAATGAAAAAGTAAAAAGTTAAGTATCCTTGTTTTGGTTTCTGCATTGTGTGTTTCTGCGTTTTCTAATTTAACATATTACTTATATTATATACCTATATTTAAAAAAAAATAAAATAAGATTTTATTTTCTCCCCACTATATTACAAAATACATATTTGATGGCATCAGAGTAAGACAACATTTTTAATATTGTGGGAGCACGAGTTTTGTTACTGGCAACACAGGTGGCAACCTTGCGAGAAGATATTCGGGGAAATTCCTGTTTTCCTGCGGGAATTGTAGATTTTATGTTACGCGGTGTCTACGATTCCGTACTTTATTCCGCCGGCTGTGTTTTAAAACAGTTTGGTATATTATTATCAAGTAGGTCCGCCGAGCTATATTTTTTTTACCTGTTATGCATATCGTAATAATCCGCATCATTTCCCCAGTAGGCATTAGAAAATCCGTTCAATTTCAGGAACTGCTGCGGTGTGAAGGCAACTGCACCTCCAAGTAAGGGTATATATGGCGCTCTGAGAAATAAGAGAACTGTACTAGGGACTGTTGCTTTAAGAATTAGGATTGGGATCAATACCTACTTCCGCTCAGCCCACCGTGCTACTACTAATGCCCTTTACCTACGTTCCAGGGCCGCGGTAATTCTTTCAATCAAATTCCGCAACCCTGGCATGCACTGGCCCTAGCGGACTCCCATCTATTTTGCAGGCATCTCTTCGAGGCGTGTGTGGAACACAACTGGCCGTCTACCGGGGCCTGGTTATTATCGGACGGGCCATACTTTTATTTATTAAGCCGACCTTTATTTATTCGTTTTCATGGGGTTTATTTTTTGATTAGCTAGATGTGTTATTCCACTACTCTACTACATTACGACTGCAAGGAATACTCCGCAGAAATACTCACGTTCTTACGTCTTTAACGCCACATACGAAATAAACTTGGCACTGGTGTCCTATGAACAGTAGACCGCGAAATCAAAGGGCAATCACCAATTACACCACGCATACCCACCAGACGACCAGACAAAACATTCTTCCTTTTTAATGGTGGTTGAGGGTCTATCGACCCTGTTTCGCATACCTACTTACCTCTTGTTACCAATGACTAGTGGAGACCCACTTATTTTATTTCACTACAGGGGCCCGCTCTAAACAGCGCTTAAAACAGTTGTAGGTACTAACTCTTTAAGATACTAGCAGCGCCCCGCGGTTTCACCCGCGTAGTTCCCGTTCCCTTGGGATTACGGGGATAAGATAGAGAAAAAATGCTTTAAATCGGTTCAGTAGTTACGGAGCTTATTCGGTACAAAGAAACAAACAAAAAATCTTTAATATTAGTATAGCTAATAATAATATTAGTGTAGATCGCTTTTAGCGATAAGGCCGCCCATTGTGTCACCCTATGTAATGTTTTCTTCATCTATATTTTTTGTAACTTAAATGGTGTACATAATAAAGAGTATTCTATTCTATTTTATAGATTGTAATATTAACATATAATTCATACTTCGGAGGTCTTTCCACGAACGTGGCCAGCTGCCTCGGATACCAGCTGCATCGGTACAGGTTCCGAGAGTCCACAGGCACTATGTGAGGCTCGTGGAATATGATGCAGTGGAACCCGCCCTTGCGAGATCGAGTGGCTTCAGTAAACCCAACATTGAGAAGTTTGCCGCGGTTGAAGGCCTGGGTCTTGTTGGCTGGGAGAAGTTTAATTAGGCTAGTTTATTTAGTTAAGGACTAGTGAAAGTGGGCAAAAAGCCAATGGACCAATTTAGTTCTACGTTTCAAGAAGCAGATGCTTTTATTTCTTTTAATTCCAATAATAGTGAAGATGTGTTCTTTAGTATCTATCAGGATACTGAAATTTATAATTATGATAGGTTCACTGTTAGCTCGTCTTCTGGTGATCAACCACCGGGTTCAATTCATAGACAGGCTGTCTGATATCTTGGATTTATAAGTCTAGAATATTACAGAAGCAGTTCCGGAGTCTGGGGTTGTGCGCGGTTACTGGCAATAGACTCTCCTTCTATTTCACGAGTTAAGACTTTTGCCTAACCCTGCAAAGAATATTACTACTATTTAACTACGATTTCAAAAATGGCTTCCACTCACTTTGTTCCACGACAAAGATTTGATATTCCAACTGCTGCTTTATCAAGAACATATGTAATGAGTTCATAAACGTATTAAGGTAGCTTTTGCAGCCCCTGTGTTTCAAACAGAAAATACATAAAGTTTAAAAGATGTTTGCCTTAAAACATGGAAAAGTAATAAGCTTTAAAATTTGTCTTGGAAATTATTTAAAAGGATTAAAAGTAAAGAATACTTTTATTCCCGGGAGTTTTGTTGTATTTCTTGTACTTATTCAGGACATGATCAATCCGTGCAAATTCATTCCAACTGTTACGACTTGAAAAGGTAACAAACGAGTAGATAGAGTTCATTTGTGCGTTTGTCCAGAGCCACCTAGAATTTGTTTCTCAAATTTGGAATCCCAATTATATTGTACTAGCTCTTTGCTTTGCTGCTAGTACAATATAATTGGGATTCCAAATTAGAAAGCAGTTGTGATCTTCTTCACAACTGCTTTCTCTTTGCTTTGCTGAAAGCAGTTGTGAAGAAGATCACAACTGTCCGGATCACTACATGACGAGTTCACGACCACGACCGCTCTGGCAAGAGATAACAGATTGAGAAAACCTCTTTATTAGTATGTATGCGTAAAATGTGTCTGTGTTGCATTATGGATATTTGTTATTGTTACCTGTAAGCTATAATAATAGCAACACTTTGCAGAGACTTGCAGCTTGTCGGTTGGTATATGCCACCTATTTTCACTTCATCCAACTTGGCTTTAGTAGAATAGTGGAAATGCGTATAAATTAGTGACCGTTCTTCTAGTTCAGGACCTGGTGGGGGGTATTTCAGATGTAAAGCATTTACAAAAAAAAATGGCCCCGATGAACGAGATAAATGTCTCTACTCTGGACACTATAGGCTTTATCCACACATTCCTAGTCAGAGTTTTGGAGTGTTTCAAGGACGGGAAAAATACTTGCATACATTTTGAATATAATTTTTTGGATATGCTTGCGACAGGGAAGTGTGTCCACTACAACTCCTGAAAGCCTGAATTAACAGTGGCGAACACAAGAAAAGAAAAGCGCGGAAACAATGACGCTTGACGAGTCTGATTCAACTGTCTTTGATTTCCCAACCTTATCATTTATTACTTAATAGCGAAACAGTAAGAATAACGAAAGCTTAGTTTAGTGTTGAGTGCGGCTGGTCGGCCCGTGATAATCTCGGAGCATGTTCTACAAACACTTGAACGTGTAAAAGTATTATTTATATAGCGAAAAGGAGTGTCACGACTCTTACTGACTTTGGTCAGTAAGAGTCGTGACACTCCTTTTCGTTAAGTAATTCACGCAAACCCAAACGTCACCGCAACATGAAACGCGGACCTGAAACGCAAAGGCCATTAGGAGGAGAACGGATGGATTTAGATCCATCCGTTCTCCTCCTAATGGCCTTTGCGTTCCAGGTCCGCGGTGTGACGCTTTCGAACTAATTTCGCAACCCTGGCAGAAAGGTGTGGATTGATACATTTTTATTGATCCTCAACACATTAATCCGGCAATAAACATCAATGAGCTAGCATTTTCTAGGTCTATAGAACCTGTAGCTGCTATGTAAAGAATCTAGTACGAAGTCCTTACCGAGGCCAGGAGGCAGTTCAGGGCACTTTTCCATTTCTTCCTCATCAGTTTTTGTGTCTGTAGACATCACAATCAGGGCTTGGGTGGTTGTGTCTGGTTGGTTATCGTTATTTCTTTGACTGTTACTTGAGCATGAATTGTTATTCTTATCGCATCGAACCGCTTCGGACCATACCATACGGTCTACCAAGTAGCCTTTGGCTTCCGTTGTACTGCAATCAATATTCTACTACTTAAACGCGCTACTTTGGCCCAGCGGGCGTACCATGAGGTGTTAAAACGTGAGTCTTCCGAGCGAGAAAGAGGGATAGAGTTATACACCCTATATAGCTCCATCTCTTTTTCTCGCTCGGAAGACTCACGTTTTAAGACGTCATGGTACGCCCGCTGGTCTTTGAAACTTTGGCCGAATCTTTTAACCAATGAGAACACGGTAAACAGACTGTGCTGTGTTCCTATTCGTTAATGAGTAAGGGCCAAAGTTACCCGACTTTACAGTTTTCGTCTTTTTAGCAGTATCCTAACTGCTAAGTTGCTATCTATTGATATGGGATCAAGTTACCTTATTATGCCTTATTAGTATTACAGCATGTACTGTGATGATTAATTGAATATGAGCGCCGCGCTAGCACGCCGCCGTCGCTGTGGTTTTTCAATGGCGCGTTCCGCAAAGTTACTGAAGTGATAGATAGCATAGGACCGGCCATGTGCGTAGAATCGACGATCATTTTCGTATTTTTGAATGGAGATCACGAAGCACAGCAAGATGAGAGTCAAGATGAATGACAGGAGATTGGAGATGCCAATGTTCAGTAGTAGACTACTGTAGGCTGACAATGATGACGGAACCCAAATGGGCTTTGAAATTGTGCAGTACCTAGTACCTATATGAGACGAATTCATTTTATTTATTAATAATTATTTATGCGCTTACCCTGGGCTGATCCAATGGTACTTATAACAATGGAGAAAATGTTCTTAGTCGTCTCTTCTTTTTAATGTGTAAATGTGTATTCTTGTAATGTGTAATAACTATGTCATAATATACTTTAGTTAGGTACCTTAAAGCTTTGTATGGGCTGTCTCGAGTCGCCTTGTAAACTCTAATGAACAAATAATTCGAAGTATTTAGGACAAGAACAGCAAACATGAACACCAGCATCAAACGAAGTGAAAAGCTTGCCATACTGTTTTTAACTTAATAACGAAGTAGGAAAATTTCCAAGAAATAAAATAATGCATATATAAATAGCAAAAAATGGTTTTTCTTTTTCTAAACTGACATTTTAATTTTGTGTCGGTATGACAGACTTCTATAATTTTGGAAAGTCCAAAACTCTTGTATATATTATCTTGGCCTCAAATCCTGGCCTATGTTCATAAACTTTTATAAAAAACTACACGTCAGATTTTTAATGTCATTTTGGGATCATCGTAAATGTTGTCCGCATAACATTTTTTTTTGCAAAATTTATATTGAAAGATGCCGAAATATTATAGATTCAGAGCGACGACGCCGACTCGGAAACCAAAACGGAGCAAGGAAAAAGAAAAGGAGAGAGAAATAGAAAAGTGAGTCAAAATTCTATTAGCAATAGGTCCTTCCTGTCGGTAGGTATGTTGTGCGGCTGAATTTTTAGTCATTGGAATTCTGTAACGTTACAATAAGCCTTTTGTAGGCAGTAGGCACATTCTTCCTGTAAAGGTATGTGTTTATATGGAAATATTTATTGAATGGATAGAGTATAATATATCCACCTACTATTAAGATACTAAAGGGGTAGGCAGATATATATTATGTAACCTACCTTTTAATATCTACCCGCATCTTTCTATCAAAAGCTGTTGTGTTTCCACTCATTATATCAATAAAATTGTATAACTAACTACAGCATTTTTATGTTTACAGGGCCAAGTTTGAAGCTGAAAGGAATTGGTTGGATTTGACATTAGCGTGCACACCGGCGCCATCTTGGTATTTACGACGCACGTCATGGCGCGAAAGCCCGCCTCTGATGGGTTTACCGCGACAGCTGGCCGCCGGCCTCCGAGCCTCGCTTCAGCTTAGCAACCGACCCATCTTTGTATTCAAAATCCCAGCCGTTCGATCCCAGGACGTTCTGCGTCCATTTTGAAATTTTAACAATGATAAGAGTAAATTTTCCTGCATTTTTTTTTTTCAAATTTATACATAGCAGTGATTCGTGAACGCATTTTTGTGGTCAAGTGAAAGTAGTGTGCTCCTAGTTTTTTTTGTGTGACAGTTAACTTCCATATTTTGTGATGGTTATAACATTGACTAAAACCTCGATTATCTTTCATTTTTCTTTGCATATTTTATATCTGGTGTCAACTTCACGCGTCGTCCTTAATTTACCTTTTTTTTCTGGATAGGAAATCATCAAATGACTTCTCCCGCTCTGGGCGGAGCGGAAGGGAGTGTCAGACTCTTACTGACTAAACCCACCCGTGATCCTTCTTGTTCCCTTTGCGTTCCAGGGCCGCGGGGGCCCCGTCTACGTTGCTGACGGCTCTTTGCGTTGCGCGTGGAACACTCGGCGCCGTCGACTCGGGCCTGGTTGCTACCGGACGGCGAGCCACCCATAGCTCGCCATCCGCAGGCCCGCGCCTACGGTGGCCGGGAATCGCCCTGCGTTTCCCGACGCCCGGGGCGTCTTCTTCTGTTGCCTTAATTTACCTAGGTATTTGCTAGAAGGTAACAGTTATTGAATCAAACAACCCAGTTAATATAAAACAAACCATATTTTATTTAAAACAATTTTGACAAAAGAAATCTAATATATCTCACTTTTCTTTAAGTAACTCATTGTCTAAGCTATAGTTATCTAATGTAGACAGACAGTATATCGACCTCGATGTCTAAGCGGGTTTCACTAGAAATCTATGTCGCTTACAAGAAATTATGTTATACATGCGAGTACTGAAATATAAGCGAATATTAATAGTTTACATTCTTATTCATTTATTATTGTGATGTAAGTAGGCCTCGATATTTCTCGCGTATAGATTCAGTACAAGTAGACATTTACAAATTCTACTTCTTATCATACAAAATAGCACAAGTATAGACAACACAAGTGTACAAGTCCTATTCCATCTGCTAATCGAATCACTAAAGAAAATCTATGGCTGAGAGTTAATTTACTGTGGAAAGCGTAGTTTAAAAAAAAACTTAGAAGGTACTTATACTAAATTAGGTAAAAATAATCAAAGAATGTTTAGAATTATAATACAAATACAAAATACGTAAATAATAAAGCGTTTCAGTTAAAAACAAATATAAAAATTAAAACCTAAAATAAATATAATCAAATATAAGACTTGCAAGTAGGAAAACTAGGTATATTATATCAACTGTTCGGTTGTCGTTAGGCCTAACGGAAGATTAGCCATTGCTCAGTTATAATGGCCCATATTTCTTGGCACTATCATTAGTAGAACAACAAGAAGATAATAAAAGAGTAATCGTAAAAATTTATAAATTATTCAACATTTCATTAGGTTTTGACTTTGAGCAACTTACTGTATCAGAGCAATGGTTATATCTTTCGCTCAGAAACAGATGTATCACAATGTATCCCTTAAAATTAAAAAGCTAAATTACAAAGAAATAAAAATGCTTAAATATACAATGAGGGCCCCGAAATAGTAGCTTTACGTCATTGGAACTGGCAACACTATCAGGCGCATTATTTCGTACTGTCTTCATAAATTGTCCGGGCCTCATCCTAGTTTGAACTTAGTTATTTCAGGAATCTACGAAAAAATAATTCATAAATTTGCATCGTTATTTTTGGCATCAATTATTTTTGTTTTAGAGCTCGAGTGCTCAGTGGTCAATGTTGCCGCATTTGGACGAACATCGCCCCATTCATATCTACTGGTAATTAAAATGAGTGCAAAAACGAGCAAATGTATGTCGTCTGATAACAGCATTTTTTTACTGAAACTATATTTAAATTCAAAAGGTTATGGGTTGGTACTTGAATAGTAGTTTTAGAGATAAATGAACTATCTTATAGGTACGTTAGAGATAGTTAAACAAAACATTGAACATCAAGGACATTAAATTCTATTTATAAGTTTTCTATCTATCTAACAAAAGCTATTTACAATTTTATTTATTTAGCATGTAAGTACATACTTATTAGCTTATAAAAAAAAATATTTACAACATATGGAATACAATTTTAGCACTTGAGTGTCATGTGCCTGGATACTAAGTAGTCAGTATTTAAATGATATTTCATACAAAATAGTTTTGGAGATTCTTATATTTAAAAATAAAAAAAAATACCTACAGCGGTCTGCGCGTAAAAACTGTTAATTGTGACCTTACAATTACAATGAGTATGTTTAATAGAAATAACTGTATTAATAAAATAATCATTCTAGAATTGGGAAAAAGATCTTTGGAGTTAAAAATATACTTATATGTAAAAAAAAATCGAAGAAAATTATTATGATAATAATAATGTTGTTAGATGCTTAGGCCGCAATTTCTTCATAAAAATCTATAATTAGCTTTTGTTTGTTTTAGTAACCAATCTACATGTATTTCTAACGCATGCCGATGAGAATATTATTATTCTACAATTATTAATTTAATCATTACCAGTGTTAACTGTACCTTATTAATGAACGCGCTCAGCGCAACCATAACACTAAGTTTGAATTTTATGTACTATATTGTCATTCTGTACTTTAAATATTACAGTCAAATGGCCGTCTGTACATTATTTTATCTACGTTTTCAAATCAATTTACACTTTATACATTATTTATTTCAGATTAACGATTAAATTGTTCTTAATTTTTACATGATATTATAGTCGGCAATGAACAATTCATGAATTCGAAATCATAAAAAATAAGAGACAAAAGTACAAGAAACTTGATTATAAAAAATCTACGAGCGATATATTACTATACATTACAGAAATAAAAATATTAAAGTTTTCAACGGATACATCTAGAAAACGACTGTATACTTCATAAAAATACACAAATCAAATCATTTAAAGCTTATAGACTAATTCGCATAAATAACTTATTAAAGATATTTATGAAATATTTAACAGGCCTATTTTTATAGTATGCACCTATACTGCTGTATAGTGCTGACAAATCCCTAGTGTTGCCATACATTAAAATGTGGTTATCTTGGAATGATTAGATACATTTTAACCAGCAGTCGATACCTATACTAAACATTTTAATATTCATAATATCATAACAATTGTCGCACAATTACAATTGACTAATGACAAGACTTACAAAACGTTACACATTCAATAATAACCGTACAAAAGATCACCCAGTAGTTATCAAACACATTTCTACCACATACATTCGTTATTTTCCACTGGCAACACTATTGAACTGTCATTCGGTAATGCGAAAGAGATCAACAACACTGGGTAACGATCGTATTTTTTTTAGAAGCGTCTGTGCACTGAACTTATGTTACCTGTCGTCGCCAAACAAGAGCTTGGCGAAGTATGTCCATCAGCTACGCTCGTCTATATTGGCTAGGATGTGCGTGTACAAATGGTATTGCATCACTTGCACTATTTCGTATCGGAGGGTAGACAGACCGTCCCTGCCAAACGTTTTGCCTTTCTGTGACAGCAGCTGGTACCTGGAAATAGGGAAAAGAAAGACAATATTAGTTGTGAAGACAGGTTTATTGCTCATCAATTGTGACGCACTTTATTTTATAAGTAATGTAAATAAAAAAGGAATTATATCTCAAAGCTAGGAGGATGAAATGTAGATTTTTATACCGGGAATCCATTAAATTAATTAAAAACATTAATGTGTTTTAAATGAGACGGATGTATGTATGTTATATACATACATCCGTCTCATTTAAAACACATTCTTATTTTAGTAAAAGCCCAAACCTCTGTAATGGTTACTAGACTTTGAACTTTATTGTAATTTAAAAAGAGTTTGTGATACTCATAAGACGGCTTGCTAGAGCGTTTTCGGCTTTACCTTCGAAATAAAGTTCAATAACAATAACTGGTTCGAAGATTTGATTTTTTCAGTTAATAAATTGCCTTACCTTTTTGGATTGGGCGTTGATTTCTTATGTTCTAGACTGGCGTAGCGAGCGATGGACATCTTGTACCTTGCTATGTGATAATTCTTTTTGAGTAATCTATAACAGGACAAAGAAATACTTTAGTAAAACTGCAATGGCGATAGACAAAATCTTAATCTTCATTTTGCAAAACTTTGGACTGTAGCTTTGAATGTTAAAACTTTTTTAATTTGGATGGAGGACAAAGATGGTGTTTACCTACCTATAGTACATATCATCATCTTCTCCGCCCCAGCCCCAGTACTTGTTGGAGAATCCATTGACGGTGTGGATTTGCTCCAAAGTCATGGCTGAGACCCCGCCGAAGATAGCCTGGTACGGTAACCTGAAACAGTTAGCGCATTTGTTTAGGGCCCCCAGTTTTCATATACATAACTCATAGAGATGTTTCCGGAGTAAAAAAAAGTTGATTATGTTTAGTCCGTCGGTTAGATTATCGAAATATATTGGACACGTATTTTTTGATTTTTCGTATCTACAAAAGTTGACGAAGATATATAAAGCATCAAAGATCAAGAGTGGGGGCTTGTGACGTCAGGCCGTGGTAAAAGTTGTATCAAGTAGTGGACGTAATATTTTTTGGCAATCTATCTGATGGACTTATTAGATTTTTTTAGTCAACTACCCTTCAGTAGTACATTCGTCGTTCAGGAAAATAGGTTGGAACTTAAATACCAAATTACCATGAAATACTAGCATAGATTTACACCGCAATTTTTTTACACATTTCCTAAATTATAGTTAAAAAGTGAATTTACATGTTTGCTAGTTTATTTATGAATTCGGTCCGAATGGTTGTTTTCTACAAATAAACGTAAGGCCAATTTTATCCTCGAAGATGGTTGAAGAAAGCTATGTATTTCTTTAGTGCACCAGTTTTTAGATGTGCTTATACATTTAGTTTGTCATTGCCATATCGTAGATTTGCCCATTTCATGATGTGGCAATGGTTTGTATTTCATTAAATGACCAGCTAAAACTGACCGTCATGAAATGGCTAATGACCACGTGACATATATAGGTACGACTGACTGCAACCAATCTTAAGAAAAAAGTGGTGCAAAAATAATACATACATACATATATATTATTTTTGCATATATTGGTTGAGTTTGTCAAAATATTCATCGAACATTGTTAACCGTTCGGAAATGAACAATAAAACGAGAACTTACTTGAATTTAAACCTATCTATAGAAGCGGACATGTGCCTCGGCTGGCGCGTGCAGGAGTACAGGTTCCTGGTGTCCAGCGGCAGCAGGTCGATGTCGTGGAAGATGAAGCACTGAAAGCCGCCCGGCTCCAGCTTCTGGCTCTCCATGAAGCCCACATTCATTAGTTTCGCGCGATTGAACTGTTTCGTTCCTGGAAATAGGTAGCTCGTACTTTACAAAGGGTTTTTGAGGTGTGTGCTACTGGACATCTACAAAACTAATCCCATCGTAGATTCCTGCCGTCTTATTCTTAAAACATTTGCAGCCCTACCATGACGTCTTAAATCCATTATATTATTATTCCTGTGTCAGAGAGAGACGGAGTTCACAAGACGAATAACACTATCCCTTTCCCTCACACTGAATCATGATCACATTGGCACTTCGTAGTACGGCCACTGATCGTGATATGTAGGTGAAGTGATTATGAAGTTGGCTGTCAATGTCTATAAACAAGATGGAATGACTGTTTACTTCACACTCACTCAGCATAGACGGGCTAGTGAGTGAAAACTTACTTCACCTATGTATGTGTAGGTATGTTTCACAGTAAGTTATTAATAAAATAGACCAGTTGGCCATACTAGACAAAGCTGAAATGTATTATATCCCCGTGCGTCATTAGCAACCTTCAAATCAGAACAAAGCAAGCTGTGATTTAAATAGGTTTTTAATTCAACTTGTCTATTACGATTTTTAATCCAAGGAACAATAAAGAACGGAAATTCATATATTACCTTTTTGTTCAACAATGTATATCCCATATTCAATTTGTTGCTTCATCAAGAATGGATGCATGTGATTCAGGAAAATTGCTAAATGCTGTTGGCGATCTCTGTGAATATAAATATTTTTACTTTACTATATTAATCGTCACTTTAGTAGGCACATCTCATTAATGCAGACATTTTTCACCAAATCCATCCCTCGTTTATTTGGTCACCCAAAACTAACACCCACAAAGCTCCAAACGTCAGCAACCGCCAAAGCATCTCCTTGCTCCGTGTTTAGTCGAAAAATAATCCTTTTCCTCATACAGTTGATAAACGTACACTGCTGAACATAAGCAACCTCCAAGACAACCTTCGCTTATTTGTCACACATCTAGTTTATCGCCGGCATTACCTCTATCAGTAAGTTGGTAATAGTAAGTAACACTGCGGTTATGGAACAACAAAAGGTATATCACCAGTGTAAACCTTTTTTTTCTGGATGGGCAATCATCAAATAACTTCTACTCTGGGCGGAGGGGAGGGTAATGTCAGACTCTTACTGACTATATATAACCCATCCATGTTCCTCCTAATGCCCTTTGCGATCCAGGGTCGCGGTGACTCTTTCGAACAAATTCCCCAACCCTGGCAGGCACTTTCCGTCTTCCATGCTGACATCTCTTTGAGGCGAGCGTGGAACACGAAGCGTCCACCCGGGCCTAGTTGTTATGGTACGGCGTGCCACCCAACGCTTGCCGTTCGCACCAGTGTAAACCTAGGACCTTTCCTAGGTTTATGATCCATCAACGCTAAGTCTTCCAGAATGCAGTCAAAACACAAGGACAAATTAATGTAGCTCATACCTGTATGGCACAATGATAGCGACTTTATGTTTGGCGGTGCAGTTGGGCGGGGTATACCGACCCCCCCACTGCACCTCGGGGAACTTTTTCTCCACCTCGTCCAGTTCCATGTCGGTTGTGTTGGCTGGTACGGGACCTGCGGACAAATAATTGAATTTATTTATGTAACTTACTTAATCTTAAGTCACCCGTCGTGAAAAACTACCTGCACCAACCAAGATTTAAACGAGACCAACGAGTTTACAGGTTGCTCAATACTGATCGAAAAAATAAGAAATGAGTCAATCGATACGATTACAAGAGGATACCGTCTCAAACAAGTCAGGTCATGTCAGAATCCCGAACACTATTTAGAAACAGACAGTCCGTCTACGCTACCTGGTGACTGACGGTGCTCTACACGGTAAAGCAAAGGACTAACTTTTCTAAAATAACGGCAGAGTAAACGTTAACTTGTAGTGTTGCCCCACTTATTGTTAGACGTTTTCAATCCGTCGTTACTCCGGTTTTCCTTCCCATACCGAAGTCACGACGGAGAACCTTTACAAAGCGCATAGCACTATCCCTTTCTCGCAAAGGAATCATGATGGCATAAGTTATCTTATTGGTTGATCAAAACGACGGTAGATGAGAGAACAGTTCCTTAACTGGCTTGTTACTGGTTCCACAGTTGCACCAAATAAGTAAAAAAACTTAAGTAAAAAGAGCTTACCTAAGTCACTCGCACTCTCACACACCGGCAGGGTCACTGGAGAGGTATCACTCTTGTTCACAACCTCTGTCCCATTCTTGACCCCATCCAGCATCTTCTGTATTAGCAAAGAAGTAGGAGTAGGTTCATTTTGCACAGAATCATCCATCGGCTTCGTTCTCGTGAAATTGAGGTCGATAGGCCGCTGCGCCACGTTGTGTGGAACTGTGTGGTTGTTTCCACTTATGTTTTGAGGTGAAGCTTCGGTGTACCCATCGGCATAGTTCATGTTTACAGAGTCCGTTAAGGGCAACTTTTTTAACGATGCTGGTGTTCTTTCGGCGTTTCTGGAAAAGGTAAGATGTAGTTAGAGAACCTATATTGCTTTGCCGCTAACCAGAACATAACATTTTAAATAAAAAATGTTGTAGTCTTTTTTCACCTTCTTTCATATTGCCAGGCCAAATATTTTGCGACATTTGCAAATTTATGGAAAGAGCCAAGAATTCCAAGCTATCTGACAGTAAGCTGGTGTTTGAAAATAAATTGGGCAGGAAATCCACAAAACCCCTCCATGGCTTGGCATGAGGAAAAAAAAATGTCGTGTCAATAACCGCAACATATAGAACCAGGTATTGTTACACCTTTGTATTTTTAAGTTCGTATTGTAATTTTTGTATGGTGTAATATAAAGGGTATTTCTATTGTACTAATATTTCGTTCATACCTGAGTGTAGGCTGCGTGGCGTTATATAGCGGGGTGTAGAGATAGGTCCGCAGGGGAGACGCGTCCAGGATGGAGCCGAACAGGTACTCCACGGCCGCCAAGGCCAGCACGAGCAGCAACAGCAGGCGCAGGGCGCGAGTCGCCCGCCCGCCGCCCGCGCTCGCGCCTCCGCCCATCAACGCATATGGTGCTGGCAGCTGAGCATAGAATCCTGCGAAAAACGATCGAGACTTTGAGTCTTGTGAAACGTGAGTCTTCCGAGCGAGAAAGAGGGATAGAGTTATACACCCTATATAGCTCCATCCCTTTTTCTCGCTCGGAAGACTCACGTTTTTTGACGTCATGGTACGCCCGCTGGTCATCAATAAAATAAAAATATCGGGAGAGTTGAGTGAAAAACGTATTTATATTTACGTGTTTTTTATCGGCCGGTTGGCCATCCCTGCACTATAGTATACTCGTCTACTAGAACAAGTTCATCTGTGTACTCCAATGTAACGACTCGTCAAATGCAAACTTCTTTATTTGAAGGCGGTTAAAATGATAGTCGTGGAAGTTTTAAACACCTGTGACTAAGAACTATAACTTTGCTGGCAATCCACCGATAATCTCATTAAAAGTTTTCAGAACTTGAAAGACAGACCTCCGACTTGATCCAGTTACCTGTGGCTTAATTGCGTAGAGAAAAATATATTTAATCCGACGCATATGCTTCCATTTCAACGTTGTAAATTTGTAAAAATATGAAGAAATGGATGTAGAAGAAAGAAATCTATAAGAATTTGTAAAGTATGAAGCAATGGATCAAATGCTTTCGTTTGTGAAATAATGTGCTATTTTATGAGTTTCACAATTGGGGTTTAAAATTAAAATCCACGTTAAGTACTTAAGTATTTTTAAGTACGTTACGTGGGCTTTTAACAACGCTTTTCAAACAACGAAACGTGGAGCGCAAAGGTAGTGTTTAACCAAGATTTAATTAAATTAACAAGCTTAATTTTAATAATTGATAATTATCTTTCGGCCGACGAAGATGTTTAACTTGTAACAATGATTGTTCTGCTCTTGTAAAATAATACAACCCTTCGAGTATTAACAAGAAGAACGTAATTAAATTAATTTGGAGTGATTTTAATTTTTAATTATTGCGTCAAGCGTATTTTTTTTTAAACATTTTACGCATGCAAATGTACAGAGGCGAACTTAATAACAGATATTCTCAACCTTTGAGTGATGCTGAGATAAATATGGTAGATACATAGTTCATTCATACAATTCATTTAGGTAATGTTGGTTTTATTTTTTAAACATAATCGAACCTCGCTCTTATTACACTAATTTAAGATTTATACTATAGTTCAGTGGGGTTTGATTGCCAAACAAGCATTTTGGGCACAGATAATATAATATTTATCCTAGCAGTAGTCTATGTGCTGCCGCCATCACAATTAAATATATTTGAAATCGAATACGTACCTACTTACTTATCGACTATATTTATATTCGAACTAAAAAATACTCTTTAATCAAGTTCAAACACTTATAATTTTTATAAGGCTCCGTCATAACCTCTTTGGTCTTGCCGCAGTCCCGTAAAAACGAAATTATAAATTGCTTGGGATTGTCCCAAGCAATTTATAATTTCGTTTTTACTGACGATGTCCTATTACGATAAATCTGACATTTAGCAGCTATGTACATACATAGTTGGACCTGTCAGATTTATCTACATCAATGCAAATAAGACAAGATCGAAATCTCAATACATGTATATATACCCTTTGGGAAAGTCGTAGAAACGTTCACGTCGTACAACCATTTAATTTACTTGTCGACTGTACATGACAGCTGACGTCATGGCTGTCAGATGACGTCACACTTTTAAACACACATGCGAGAAACGGGAAAAGGGTCGTGAAGAGATTTTTTCCCGGAATACGGCTTTCCTACTCACAAATCTGATACGCTTAAAGACGGTCCATTAACCCGTGAAAAGAATTTCTAGTGAAGGTAAAATACCTAAAGGTGATTTAAGGCTTTTTTAATAGTATACTTGTGAAGTTTTAACCTATCTGCATTTACTGATTTTTTTCTAAAAGAAACATGTGAATTTAATTTTAAGCATAAAAAATACTTATAAAAACGATAGGAAGTTTAAATTTTGGCTTCCAACGAAAGGAACGTAAGGAAAAGAGCGATGACCTTTAATCTATACTAATATTATAAAGCTGAAGAGTTTGTTTGTTTGTTTGTTTGTTTGAACGCGCTAATCTCAGGAACTACTGGTTCGAATTGAAAAATTATTTTTGGGTTGAATAGACAATTTATCGAGGAAGGCTTTAGGCTATATATCATCACGCTTAAGCCAATAGGAGCGGAGCAGCGATAAATAATGTTTTAAAATCGGGGATTCCACGGGGACGAAGTCGCGGGCAGCAGCTAGTACTTGCTACAACGAAACAAGTTTAAGTATCTACTAGCAACAGACGTTATATTTTATTAACTTACATGTTTCAAAAAACGATCTAAGAAGAAACAATGTAGCTCCTTTGTTAAATCATGGTCATTAATTTTGTGTAATAGGAAACAATATAATAAATGTTACTATACTCTAAATTAACGTTCTGATAACATGGCTTCATCCTAAATTACTTCCCGCTATCGTCGATGGTTATAAATCACTTGTTCTTTAGGAGGAAAATGTTCTTTTATTTATCCTGTGTGCCCATTATACACCTATTACAAATTTCCACTGGATTTCCTCCAAAAAACCGAAGTTTTTATACCTCCATCAAGTGTGACTAACCATGGTTTACAAAAGATTGGGTATCCATCCAACTTGGCATGGGATTTTGCTTATCTTCATAGACAAATGATTATAAAATCCGTGACGGTTATCATGACAAAGAGTTTTCTTATCTCTTACGACATCCACCGAAAAAAGGATGTTTATAGCATCAATTCTTTACAAGGTTTGGTTTTACGCAATCAGCGGTTAAAAATACAGATGCGTGTGTGTTCTGGTTCAATTTAGAAAAAGTTCAAATGAAAGAGGTTGAGACATCATCTGCCCAGACTTTTACTAACAATGTAAAGTATGCTCTATTTGCGTGCGAAAGGCGCTAAAAAAGCATGGGATGCAATAGAATTAGAATTTAGCTGTCTAAGACGTGTTTGTTGGTCAAAAATTTGTAGATATGTATTTATCAATAACTAGCTGCTGCCCGCGACTTCGTCCCCGTGGAATTCCCGATTTTAAAACATTCTTTATCGCTGCTCCGCTCCTATTAGTTTAAGCGTGATGATATATAGCCTAAAGCCTTCCTCGATAAATGGTCTATTCAACCCAAAAAGAATTTTTCAATTCGAACCAGTAGTTCCTGAGAATAGCGCGTTCAAACAAACAAACAAACAAACTCTTCATATTAGTATAGATTTAATACATTTTTAACTTAAATATGTACTGGTAGGTAATACTTGTTTATAAACAAAAGTAAACAAACAGTACCCAAAATAATTAAAAGGTCTTGCACACCGCGTCGAGGGTAACATTTTACAAATTTTTACATTTCCCTACGGCCCGCGGACGAATCCGATTTGGCGGCAGCGAACCATCAAAATAAAAATTCGGTGACTGTATCTACTCGTACCTATGTGGACGGTCGAAAACAAATTTTTAAATTATGTTTCTAACTTATTTTACGTGCATGTTTGTTTGGACGCGAATACGGGTAGACCAACAAAGATTGTTTGGTAACAATGTTTTTCAAATATTGGTAGTTGCATTTTCGGGTTGTTAGCTGTGAATTTATGTTCTCTATTTCCCAGCTTTAATTAGGAGGAAAGATCCCTAAATAATATAACCTGATGTTATATTTTGTGTTTATGCTGTAGGTGGAATTAAAATCGATATAAGAACCGACGATGACGCTCATGTGCTTTTGAAAACTTCTAAATAGTCAAGAATGAATTTATCACGTAATCTAAAGAAACATATCTACAGAGTTTGTTCATGACACCTACGCACACCAGCTGACTGGATGACTATCACTGATGAAGAAGAAGTCGTATTTTACTGTTCGATATTATGAGTGCTGATATGGCTCGTCCCCTAATATGACTACCCTTGCTAACTTATGGGACTTTTCGAAGGGATACGAACCTCGTATAAAGTGATGAGCAGGGACGGCGCCCGGTGAAATTGTCCCATTCTTTTCACTGCCTACTGGTATGATGCGCCATTACAGCAGTCCTCTCTGAAACAAGGGAAAAATAGTTTGTTAAATACGACGATATCAATACTAATATTATAAAGAGGAAAGGTTTTTTTTGTTCGTTTGGACCGAATAAGTTCCGAAACTACTGGATCCTTCTCCAATAGAGAGTTATATTATTTGCGAGTAACATAGGCTATGTTTTATCCCCGTGTTCCCACGGGAACGGGAACTACACGGGTGCAACCGCGGGGCGCTGGTAGTCGCTAATAAAACTTGTGCCTAGGCAAAATGTGCACAAATTTAGCAAACTCGACATCGAAGTCAACAGCAATTGTTGGTTCCTGCCAGAGTTGCGGAATTTGTTGGAAAAGGTCACCGCGGCACTTTTTTTTTTTTTTTGGATGGGAAATCATCAAATGACCCCTCCCGCCCTGGGTGGAGCGGTAGGGAGTGTCAGACTCTTACTGACTAAAACCCACCCGTGTTCCTCTTGTGCCCTGTGCGTTCCAGGGCCGCGGTAACTCTTTCGAACAAATTCCGCAACCCTAGCAGGCACCGACCCTATGGGGCCCCGTCCCTGGTGCTGACGGCTCCTTGAGACGCGCGTGGAACACAACGCGTCGTCGACTCAGCCTGGTATCGGACGGCGAGCCACCCACGCTCACCGTCCACAGGCATCAGCCACTGCGCAATAGCACAGCGGCTGACTTGTCTCTGGAGGAGGCTGCAATGGGACCATTACTGGCACTCCATTTCAGCCCCCTCCCGAGTATCAGGAGTCGCGGCACCCACGGCAGCAGCGGCAGAAGCGGCGACGGAAGCCGCGGTGGTGGCAACGCAAAGTGCATTAGGAGGAGCACGGATGGGTTTTAGTCAGTAAGAGTCTGACACTCCCTTCCGCTCCCGGATGAAAAGATCTTTGGATGATTTCCCATTTTGAAAAAAAAAAAGGAGACATTCTATCAGCTGTAACGATTCTCAAGCGCTACCAAAATGCCACGATCTGAATCACTTACATTTTGAATTTGCCAACGGAAAATCCCCATCTCTTGCTAAGTAAGCTTCCAAGTGGTTAAGTCAGTTGCATTTTTATATGATAGACTAGCGACCCGCCCCGGCTTCGCACGGCTGCAATGTAGATACTAATGTTTCCTCTACGTAATATGCATGTATTGCACATATAAACCTTTCTCTTTAATCACTCTATCTATAAAAAAAACCGCATCGAATTCCGTTGCGTAGTTTTAAATATTTAAGCATACATAGGGACAGACAGCGGGAAGCGACTTTGTTTTATACTATGTAGTGATAATAGACGTAAGTCAATCACATGTTTGTATGATGATAAGACACGTAAATCAGGTGTATTTTTATATGATAAGAGACGTGTGCTTTGCACTCAGACAATTACAGTTATTTGCGATTAATTTTATTAATTGAATTTGTAATAACACTTAACGTGACTTATCAGTATCATTATTATTTTTTATGGTTTTATCGATCCTGTTGTTTATGTAGGAATCTTACGGTTCGGTGTACACTCAACCACATTCTCAGTAGTAACAACACCTTGAGCTGACCCAGCGGAGCAAGTCGTTTCAATAGAATACGAGGCCAGTTGATACTGGTGATGTTACCACTGGCAGCAGCCTACTGTATCATACAAAAATAAAAATAGTTATTTGGTTTTATGTTTCTTTTTATGAATTTTCGTTTGCAAATCCAAATAAAATTATCCGGTCTAGTATTTATGATCTGTTTATGGTAATTCTTGGTGGGATTGATGTGAGTGTTTTCTATCTACTTTGTTTGTTATCTATTTGTGTGTTTATGGCGAGGGCTAGGCCCTTCTCATTAAAATTATTCTATGATGACACTTTACGTAAACTAACACAAAAACTTTGTTCAGTTCATACAGTTAAAAGAGTGTAGCTCGGAGTTAATAAGCACTTTTAAACTGATACTGATGGCTCTTGTTAATTTATTTTTACTATTCGTTTTAATTTTAAATTGCATTTTTGTTTTGTCTTGTGCGAGTCGCAATTAAACATTTTTCTTTCTTTCTTTATATTTCTGGCTCTTTGAAGGGAGCTTTATAATCTATACTTATAATAAATCTGTAGAGAGGTCAATTCTGTACAAGGAATATATTTTCAAAATAACTATCAGGGGGTGATTAGTGATCGATACTGGTGCCAAAAATGCAATCAGTAAATTTTTTGTCTGTCTGTCTGTCTGTCTGTATGTTCTTTATAGAAACAAAAACTACTCGACCGATTTTAACGAAACTTGGTGCAATTATTCTTCATACTCCTGGGCAGGTTATAGTATACTTTTCATCACGCTACAATCAATAGGAGCAGAGCAGTGAAGGAAAATGTTGGGAAAACGGGAGAAGTTACTCCATTTTTTAAGCTTCCGTCGCGTGTGTAGCCTTAATGGTTAAAGTTACATAGAAATCATGTATTACGGAAATGTTCTACATAAAATTATCTAAAAAATATCCCGAAACAGCATATGTCTATCTTTTGTCAATTTTAAACCGATGGGGCTCAGAGTTTCAAAATCGGGGGTAAAGTAACTATTCCACGCGGACGAAGTCGCTGGCAGAAGCTAGTATAACATATAACACGTTCTTGCCAGGAGGCAGGCAGAATGCCCATAGCTTATTAAGTTCAGAAGATAATTTTGCAAATAGCGTCATAATTTGGCTAAAGACTACAAACCTAGTTAAGTGTAATCATGTTTGTCTATCTAAACAGCCTGGCGAGAAAGAGGCCTGTGAAAGAGGAAATCTTTTGATTACGAGTCAAATTTGTCTCTCCAACTTCGCTCGGTGTGTGTGAGGCACTTCTTCTCGGTCAGCCATGTTGTCGTCTAGAATTTAATGGGATTGAAGGATTGGTACTAGTAAAGTTGGTCGTCCGGCAGCGAGATAGGCACACGAAATTTTTGCCTGGACCTGGGTGAGGAGAGCAGAGGTAAAGAAAAGTCTATGCCCAGCGGCGGGGGGTAGTCGGGCTGTGGGTGATGATGATGAATCAAAGGTATCATTTCATTATTAGCACACAACTCATCTGGCATACGGCAGCCAATCCATCTAATGTATCATCATCTGTCTAGCCTTTTCCCAACTATTTTAGGGTCGGCTCCTAGTCAAACCGAATTCAGCTGAAAACTAGTATTTTAGGTGGAGCGGTTGCTTACCAGACCTCCACAACCAATTAACTGGATAACACGGTACTTCTTGGAGTACCGTGTTACCCAGTTAATGGGTTAGACTGGAGTCAGATTTATTGGCTTCTGACAATCTGTAACAACTGCCAAAGATCTACAAATGACAGCCGGGACTTACGGCTTAGCGTGCTTTCCGAGGCACGGAGGAAACTAGGTAACTATGTTAAGATGGTCACCCATCCACAGATCAACCTTGGCAAGCGTTGCTTAACCTTGAAGATCGACCCATGATCGTGATCATGATCGACCCGTCGAATCCACCTAATTTTTATTAAAAGATTTTTTGATTAATTACAGATACAATACGTACCTCCTATTAAAACCAAAAGAGCGGTAGGGACAAAAAGGTACCTAAGAACAATAATTAACGTAAAAAAAGCGCAATTATTTCGGATGGTTATAAAATGGAAGGAAACGTGCCTCACCGCCTTAATGACGTTATTCAGCGCGTTGTGTAAGCAGTCATAGATATTCTGGTGACGTCAGTGGTGATGCTGTTTTATCTTATGAGTTGTAACGACTATGGGCAGGACTGCGGACCCTTTTGGGTATAATCTATTTAAAAAAAAAGGAAATGCTAGTCTAGCTGGCGTAGTTTGGACTGTCAGGGTTGCGATATTTGTTCGGAAGATTCACCGCGGCCCGGGAACGGAAAGAGCATTTGGAGGAACACAGGTGGGTTTTAGTCAGTAAGAGTCTGACGTTCCTTTCCGCTCTGTCAGGTCATGTGTCAAGTCATTTGATGATTTCTTCTACTAAAGGCGGAGTTTAGCAAAGGACTTTACAATACAGGTACAAATTATGACTATTTTGTTATGGGGCCGGTTTCAGAACTTATTATCTGGTGTTCAGGATTTATTAAGAAAATTCTGGAAGGTCTATGTTTGTCAGGTTTGAATACTCAATTTTAAATGCTTAATTTTAAAAATTGAGGGTACCCATTCGAACCTAGTTAGATAAAAGTGGTTAAAAGACTTACAAGTCGAAGACCCGAACTGGATCAAATATTAAGGCAACTGGAGTTATCCTATCAGCGCGGCATTTCACCAGACTGGTGAGCGTTACAACTTTTTTTATTATCAGTGATAGGCCCACGTGAGACCACAGCTCACCTGATGGCAAGCGATGATGTAGTCGACAATTGCTCGCATGCCTGGAAGGAAACTATTCACTCTTGACTTAAAGGCCCCCAGATTATAACCAGGAAAACACAGTCACCGGCATGGACTCCTACTTCTTAGGTGCAAGCACAGTGAGTTTTCAAAATTCTGCTACTACTCTTGACAAATTGAAACGGAGTTACCGATTCTCAGGGAGATTATGAATGTTTCGTAGTTTAGATACAACATGGTTATAAAGGAAGCTGGTGTCACGAGAATATTTCTCTAAAATTACGTTTATTTAGGCCAGTTAAACGACGGCCTAAATAACAGTAATTATAAACGGCCAAACCTTTAAGATACATATCACCATTAAAAAATAACAAACCACCCTCGGTAAGTATGGGATGACATGGCAGGCACCCAAAAAGGGTAAAAATCTGCTAAAAAAAATACAAAACATTTTCTAAACAAACAATTGATTTCCGGTGGAACATGTGACGGAACCCGAAAAATGTTACTGAATACTCGGAAGTACCGGGAAGGGTCAAAATCCACGCGAAAGGGTCAACCCTTTGGCGCGATTTTTCGGACAGGGGTCAGAAAATTCAGGACTGTATTCGTTTTAGGTAGGATTAAGTCCGTGAATTCATCAATGAAATTGTCCGTTTTGTATCTTTAGCGATTTTAAAATGTTACATAAGTTTAATGAACGATTTTAATATTGCATGTTTTAGATCCTCTTATTATTATTACAGCAAATTTGATTTATGGAAAATTTTGTTTGACACTGTGGAACAGGAGCCACAAAAAAAAACGAATTACTTAACGAAAATTCCCAAAAAACTAAAGAAAGATATAAAGTAGAACTTTGCAAATTCCACTTGTTATTTTCCTTAATTTTATGGAATTTACAAGGCCCTACAGGGGATCAAATTAATAGACATTCCTTTACGGGACTCTTTGTTAAACTATCCTTTTATTATGTAGCTAAAAATAGGAGTTTTCAACCGTAAAAGTCCCAGTAATGAGATATTAGTCAAAAAGGTTCGTGCTATCCTTTCGCTGTAAAAGTATCTAATTATTATGTTAAACAAAGACCTTTTAAAGGATATAACGGAGAATTTCATTTGGTATTTTTGGATTAAAAAAGATAATTCCTGAATTTAAATTCTATTAAATATAGTATTTAATTATTTTGCTGTCCTTTTTAGGGTACAACGGGCGTCTACTGGTGCCGTTTTAATTATTCCACTTTACCTTTAAATTGTTGACTACAATTTAGAAGTAAATTGATACAAACAATAACATCCTCCCCAAAAAAAAACTTCATTACCCTTTTACATCCAATGGGGGGTTGATTTTAGAAAAATATAAAAACACATCTTACGTTTTATTTCATCAATATAGTAAATCGAGTTTCAATTTTATAGAACCTACAGTTAAGATTCTTCCATACAAAATTTAAGAACTAACAATCGCTGTTTGGGGGTAGTTGTGAAAAACTAATAATTACAACTTTTATAATACAGTTTGGCCAGCATCTATACCACGTTTCAAGTACATTGGCCCAAGGAATTATTATTATAATAATAAATAATAATAATAAAAATCTGGGTTCGGGGGTAATTTTGGAAAAATAATCACCTACACCTTCTATCCATACCGTCTGCTATGGTAATGATAAAGGTCAGATTATGCTGTAAATATTCAGATTACGCCACAAAATACACGCAACATGTGAAAATGATGTACTAAGTAAATATTGACCACAAACCAGCAGTCAAGTGTTAGCGGTCGCTAACTCGTGTGCTGCGGTTTTAAACTCAAATATTATATTTTAATCTCTTTTGTTTGTTCGCTGATGTAATAGGATTATATTTAGGAGTGTGTTTTATGTAGGTAAGAGTATGTAAGTCATGAATAGATTATTTTAAAATGCAGACATTTTGATATTAAAAACTTTTTATAAAAAATACAACCGATTTCTACACACAAAAATGGTGTTTTTTTTTTTGTAAAAATTTTATCTTTATTTTTAACTTTTTAGTGGTAACCTAAACGCACTCTTCACAGCGTACACGGTATAAATTGGTGTAAATAATAAACAAACATGCGATTTCAGCAATCACGAAAGATTTGCTATAATTTATTGAAGAGTTCCGTTTCCTATCTCTATTCTTCATCAGATCTTCACCAAACTAGAAAGGGATCATCTTGAAATACTAAGATGCTCTCCAAACCATCGTATACAAATTTATTTTTTCATTTTACATCGACAAGAGTGAATGAGAACATCATCAAAGTTGAAGCCACGCATTATTATGAATAACTCAAATAATAGTCGACAGATCTCAATTAAATTTAAATCGGACAACACCAGCTTTCGAATACAAAAATAATCGTCAAAATCGGGACACCCAGCACAAAGTTATAGTAACAAACAAAAAAATGCAGTCTACTGGAGAACTTCCTTTTTGGGAAGTTGTTCAAAAAAAGAAAAATTCGCCTTCCAAATACACTGTACAAACCAACTTATATAAAAGTATAAAATAACTAACTAACCTTACCTAAACATAGTTTCTCGATAAAACTCTTATCTTCTTAGATGCTTTTTTTCTATACTAATATAATAACGCGGAAAGATTTTATTGTTTGTATCGAATAAGCTCGGACTTCTGTACCGATTTTAGCCATATTTTCACCAATAGAAAGCGACATTATCAGCGAGTAAAATATGCCATGTTTTATCTCCGTATTCCCAGGGGAACGAGAACAACGCGGCTGAATCCGCGTGGCGCTGCAAGTTTTCTGTGAATCTCCAATTCTACAAGACCAATAAATGAATAAAATACGTCCGAACCAATCCATACTAATATTATAACTGCAGAAGTAACCCTGTCTGTCTGTTGCACGTTTTCATGTCTCAACGCCTATTCGGATTCGGATGAAACTTAGAACACGGCTAGACTATATCCTAAAATAGAACATGAAATACTTTTGATCTCGGCAGTATGTTCCCTTGGGACCATTTATAAGTATATATATACGGACGAAGCCGCCGGCAAAGGCTTATACATATATTAAACCCTTATTACTACAATACGTCTTTTCCACTTCCAAAAGATATGACTACGGTAAATCAAAATCAGCAATTTTGTGGAGCAGACTCCCCATAAATACCCCCTGGGGGTTAAACCCTGGGAGGGACAGGTGATAAGTCATGAGGGATGTTATGTGACGTCACCATCCCCTATGAAAGGGTTGAAAGGGTACATAAAGTGATATTGATACTTATTTAATATAGCCAGTCGATCGAGGCCGATAAATTGACAAAACGGTTTATCCTTGAAGATTGATGTTGGACTAATGTTAGTTTAGTGAGCGCGAAGGGTTTCCAAAAAAAAAGGTTACGTTGAAAACTAGTCATGTGTGAGAAAAAAAAATATTCCACACGGTCACAAAAGAACTCACTATAAATGAAGAGCTTTCAACCGAATTGGCTAACACCTAAAGCTATTTTGTTCAAGTATTGTTAGAGCTCATGTACAAAAAAGTAGTAATTTACCAAAAAATGCCACAGTACCGAGACAATGAAATATCTACTGAAAGGGACCATTATTCAATTATTTTTTTATTTAATATTAAGTTTAGTATTTAATTCAAGATACCAACAACATCCACAAAATCTATACTAATATTTTAAAGCTGAAGAGTTTTCCATCCGGTGTGGTCAAATGCGAACCTATGAACGATAAAAACATAACAACAATACGGGAAAGCTACTCACTTAGATACTATCTCTCTTTTAAACCAGTTAATAACGCAATAGAAGACATTTTCCAATAACCCAATAAATTAATACCAACGATAACTCGTTTCAAGTTGACTGACTGCTAAATAACTGTTGCGATAAGTTTCTTTGGTAACTAGTTATTAGTTTGTCGGAGGAAAAACGTGAAAAGACCATTACACCCCTTGGGTCCGGATATTTATCGCTTCGTTCATTTGAAGTTTGTTTTCCTGTTCAATGCGGAGGTAGATATCAATTTTGTGCTAGGTCAGTACTATTTGAAAACTCATTAACTTAATTGAATTATATGCAGTTAAACACTTTAAAACAATAACAATCGAATGAAAATACTTAGTGGGTTAACTTAATAACTTAAAAATAGTTTTAATTGAACTTAGACAAAAACCGCGAAGCTCCTTCTAAAATTTTTCGTAGGCGCATCGTAGCACTGGTGCCATTCGTAGCACGCTACGAGCTACGCCGTAGCTTTGCTACGGCAATGCGTTAGCATCTTGCTACAAGCTACGAGAATCTACAAAGTAAGGACAAGAGTAACTTGAATATATTATTATCATTTTCTTTAGTAATATCATCGGAAAATCGAAAACGCCGTAAGATAGTAAAATATCGAATGAAATTGTAAACTTTTGAATTTGGATGGGATAATCCGACGATTTTTTTATAATATATCGAGAAATTATGACCTAATAAAGATTTACACAGGATTATTTGTAAAATACCAACAACCTCTTAAGAGATCATTGTATTCATCATTATAAACAACTTTTACTATGGGCACAAACCAGAAATCACGAAAACAACAATCAGCTGTTCCTTACATTTATGATCGTATAACTCATCAAAATGAAGGGAACAGCTGATTTTTTTGCAGTGCTCAATTATTATTATTATTTAATCAGATACTGGTTTGTGGAGGTGAGATAGGCAATAGTCCCGTGTATACTGGCATTTAGCTGCATTCGACGACCGGCCGGGAAGATTAGGAAAGACGGTTTTCGAGCCAACCAAACAATTATTGTAATGATATAATTTTAAATAATTAGTACTGTGACTATTTATTGCCTTTGTTTCTGTTCATGTATCCAATTTAAAATAGTAAAACATGCATAATCTAATGACACCTAATGGGTCACTTACAATTTTGTATGTCATAATTATGACAAAACATAGCGCACCCCCTATTTATGTAAACACCTATGTTTCACAAATAAATTGATTGATTTAATCTTTTCTAAATGATAAATTATATTTATTTTGTAAGTAGGTTAAACATAACACTTTTACACTTCTAAAGTTTCGACAACCATCCACAAAAAAGCATAGTTATATGGTGTATACTAAGGTACCAATATTTCTCCGTACGTAACATGTACTGCTCTAGACCAGGCTATAAAACAGAACAATGGCGGCTGGCTGTTACCTGGAGCAGGCTGAGGTCGTTTCGTTACAGTTATTTACGATTTTTCAGACCAAGCAAGTTAGTTTACGTTAGGCATGTAATTTGTGGCTTTTTCGCTTTTTGTTTGGAAAAATGATGATGGACGGATTATGATGATGCGGCGTTCTCCGTGTAAATTACAGATATTATCCCAAAGAAACATTTTCCCAGGATCAAAAGCCTATGCGCTATTCCAGACTATATTTTATCTCTGTGGTAAATTCATCCAGATCCCTTCAGTCATTCCAGCGTGCTTCAGTAAGTGATTGAGTAACGAACATTCATCCATCCATTCAAAAAATTTCGCATTTATAATAGTAGTAATATTGAAAACCGATCCAACTTTGTCACAAAAAGAACTATTTATATTTCTATATTTATGCTTCTGTAAATTTGTTGCTTCTATGAATTTGAGTTTTCTATAAAGTAGTATAATCAATAATAGTCCAGTCAAATTAGACAATCGGTGCTACATAGTTACATACATTCGCAACAAGCTGAATATTGGTGAAATTGTTTAAAAGACAATTATAAATAAAATCTGAAAGTTCCCCATCATTCCCTTGTGTGGATTTTTTATTCAAGGTCAAAGGTTAAAAAAAATGCGTTTTTCGCGATTTTCAGCAACGGTGAGTTTCATCATAAAAGTACCTCAGACTAAAATTGTAGATCATAAAATTATCTATAAAAAGAATCTATGAAAATCGGAGATAAAGCGATTCAAAAAGTTACATATGTATGTATGTGTATGGAATAAATAAAAATACGAGTAAGATACACACATATGTATGTAAACCCAAATAATAATTTAACATCGACCAATGCTTGCAACTATTGTTGAAATTGATTCTTCTAAACGCGATATCAATTAGCAATATTCTGATTAGACGCCCGTCCATTTTAATTTGCGTACAGACATCGAATTTTTAATGTTATTAAACTAAATTATGAGCTAAAACCATGCTAAAACTAATTCAAAGCTCATAAAACACCTCCCTTTGCATTTCCAATAACCTGTCTACTAAATTAGATTCAGGCAATGAACGTTTCACTGAGCACGGACGCTAATTTAATAAATCTCTTGAAAGAATCTAATAGAAGCCAGGTCAGTCGTAATTTATGCAATGTTGAGAATATTAAAACATGTACCAAGACGGATGGCTTTGACTAAGTCATATTCTGTCAGCTACAACGATTGTCAAAACGTCAAATATGTACAGCCGATCGATTACGAGTATTCACGGAGAGTTTTTTTAAAGCACTTTTCTCTTGACTCTAGTTAGATCAGAACTGACAGAGACAAAGGCGATGATGGAGTGAGCTTACTCAGAAGAAGCCTGTTCACTGTCACTTTAAAGAAATTCGGGTTGAAGGCGGTCAAGTCAAAGTCAAGTCAAGTCAATTCATTTATTTCAACTAGACCATTAACGGCACTTTTGAACGTCAAAACATTTGAAAATAAAAATATTATAGTGACTCTAGTTGTCCATTCGCAAAAAGTAGATTCTTATGGAGAAGAACGGACAAGAAACTCCATAGTTACTCTTTTCAAATATGTATAAATTTTACAATATTTTGTATACATTAGCCAATTGGTTATTATGTGAGGACGATGCACCCGAATAAAACTAAGTACTATACAGGTACAACAAATAAACAACAGCAGAGGTAAAATCAATGAATTTGCTAGTCAGGGACATAGTACTCACATATTTACAATTTTTAAAATCCTTGTTTTATACAATTACCAACAATGAATCAGTGTGTGTTAAATTAACTATAAAAGATCAGTAACTACACCTGTATACATAGCAGATAGATCACACATACAGACCGACAAGTTTGGCTTTGTCTACTACACCCAATATTGTCCTATGGAGCAGGACCAGCATGCTTCCAAGCATTCTTATCTTGAATATAATCATCTAGCTTGTAGTATGCTTGTTTACAAAGCGTGCTTCAGAATGGTCAGAATCACAGACGCTGGCAGAGAGTTACACTCCTGTGCTGTGCGTTATAAAATACGTTTGAAAACGCTTGGTACGAATTGGTGGAATAGGAACAAGGTAGGGATGGTAACTTACAGTGCTTTAAGATGTCCGATGGTAGCAAGGGGCCGGTGGGATGAGGAGGTCGTGGAGTTCATGGGCACACTCACAAGATAACAATCTGTAAAAGACCGACAAGCAGGCTTCTTTGCGGCGATGAGCCAAGCCGTGAAGCTAGGCATTCACCAGTTTTACGTCGACATTGAGTCTTTTAGCTCTGCGTTCCACCGAGTCAAGCGACTTGTGCTTTGTAAAGGTTTAAAAGCTGTCCAAGGTGAAGAAAGTGAAGTATCGCTGTGTGTAGGTTGCAGCTTATTGGCCGCAGTTTGGACTTTGTACTCAATGGTGGTGCTGAAGTTGAGACTGGATGCCAACTCCATGTCTAGATATTTACAGAGTAGCACTGCTGTTGTTCCGATTGATGCTAGGACATGTGGCCGTATTACGAAGTGCCAAAGCTATCATGATTCGTGTGAGGGAAAGAGATAGTGCTATTCGTCTTGTGTAACTCCGTCTCTCTCTGACACAGAAATCTGACGGATTTAAGACGTCATAATAGGGCTGCTGACGGCTGCTCATACCAGGCTCACTTCACCTATTTTATCACGTTAAAATAGTTACAGAACAGTACCACGGATTGATATGAACTACCGAAATATCATAAGGTAATTAGTAAAATTTTAGAATATTAAAAATTCGTTCGTTCAGTTCGTGTTGTTGCGCCGACAGAGAATTCGATTATTCTGTTCAAATAATCGCGATAATAGCGTATTAAATTCTAAATGTTAATGATGTCGCTATAGTTATCAACTGAGCTTGTTTGAGTCCAAGGCTTTCAAAATTAAAACTAAATTAACAGCTAACACGAAATAAAAAAGTAAACACTACACTTGCTCTTCCACAAAAAAATAGACTTAGGCATTCTGATAGAAGCCAGGTCACTTATGCAATGTGGGTATATCGGAAAATGTGGCAAGTTATTTCTAATCACATTTCTAATTATATATTCATAAAGGAGAAACGTGAGCGTCGGATGTGAGCGAGCTCCCATTGTGTGTTGAGCAATTAAAATACGGTAAATGCTTGCGGTTCTGTGTGTTTAAATAATTACTTGTTATCTTAATTACTTACACTATGGAAATAATAGTAAGGTAGTCTGTAGATGATCATAAAAGCGGTGAAAAGAGGAAAACAATCACATATTTAAAAAATCGTTTTTAAGTTAACCCGAAGTTTTTGATTGCAAGTTGTAAACGAAATATATCTCGATACTCGTCGTTTGCAATCAGTCTGTGAGGACGTTTTATTGAGGATAAACTGCCACATTAACGCATAGTTTATTCCTACAGGGCCCATTCTACCTCTATATATAATTAAAATTCTGTCCTATTTACTAATTCAACGGATTCAAAGTGCTTTTCCTCGCACTGAATCAGACCCGCACTATTTTAAAAGACAAACAAAACTAAAGGACAAATCCCCACAAACTCATGTCGTAATGGTAGAAACGCAATCCAAACATAGCCCTGATAACCGGGGCAAGCCCGGCTTTGAATGATTCCCGTATAATTCCGACATGAATATAAAAAGGTGGGCGTACCCCATTTGGGTGTACCCCACCCGGGCTTATCCGGACAGCGGCAGAATTATATTCAATAAGACGTTATTGCCGCAAATGGATAATAAAAGTAAGTATATCAGCAATTCTATTTCAGCAGTTCCATTGTGTGCTTAAGCAGATTGCTGGTGTACTCAATGGAAAGTTAGTTACAAGGTTACGTAGAAGTAAAAACCTAAAAAGGGCGTAAAGTCACCATTCATATAGAAAGAACCCCTTCTGTAAGTTTTCTAATTTGTAATACTTCACCAGAGAGTATTCTATGTAAGTACCGTGCGTGTTTCATGTACATATATGCTAAATAAATACTATTCGTTCTTTCTTTCTTTAACTGGGATTCTTCTATTTAGTAGGCAAACTGTCAGAGGGTGTTTTGATCATGGCCAGCTGTTCATCTTTGTTGAAATAACTGGACACAATGTATATGTCAGCGAATAATTGTAAAATGCGTAGGATTATTATATATAAAGTATCTCGATAAATTATCAACAAAAAATTTTGGAATACTTTTTTAGGGATTAGAATTTGATAGTCAATAATCTCTCGATATCATTCCGAGAAATTGTGTACCGACGTAAACTGACGACATGTTGGCGACCTATCAGTGAACGGTTCTACAATTTATGGGATTTCCTGGCGTTCAGTTGACAATTTATCGAGATTCTACAATCTCAAGATTTATTATAATATTACGGAGTTTGCCATTTCTGGTGACATATGTATATAACAGCAGAATTTTACGCGATTTTCGGTTTCCCATAGTAAAGTAAAACGTTAAAGTTGACAAGATCCTCGAGTCCTTTCTGTGTTGAGCAAAAGTTCTGCTAAAATATCTTTAGTTATAAACTTTTAGTAGTGGTCTTTAAGGACGTCTTAACTTAATCCATCGTCAGAAAGTATGTCTGATGTTAAAGCAGGAATAATACAAATGATTTATTTATAGTAATATGAAGACAAAGATCCGTAATCGGACCAAAAATAAAACTATAGTTGATTCAAGATTACAAAAGAACACCGAAACCACCTTAACAAATAACTAACAATTGACAGCCATAGAATTTATGTAAGCACCAGATCGGATGTGATAGTAACCCGTATCACTCCTCTCGCTTACCTAAACTCCTGATTAATGTTGTACCCCGTGGAAAGCTGCCATTGGCACTCGCCTTTACGATTCATTACTCTACGGGTGTTGCTGAAAAATCGGCTAAATGTACCGGACAGTAATCGATTAATCGGCGAGCGATATCTCGATTGGTATAGTGTAATGGCGGTTTAATCGGTTCTGCGGTAGAGACTTTTTATTTTCTTTGACCGCGTGAATATCGGAAATCATCCGAAAGGATCATACTCCCGGGATAAAAAGTGGCCTCTGTGCTATTCCTGACTCTCACTCTGTCTCAAATTTCATGTGGATCTGTTCAGCCGTTCTGGCATGAATGAGTAATAAACATTCATCCATCCATCAGTACAAACGTTCGCATCTATAATACTACCTAATAAGATGTTGTTTCTTATTTACTATCGACTTTATGTTTATCTGAGGATTTAAACAAAAGTATAATTCTATTAGCGCATGCGACTGCCAATTTTTTTTTTGATCTCGCGGCATTTCGACATCGTTTGTCAGTCAGTTTTATTTATTTACCTTTGTACGCGATTTACGTACGCGCATACACCGTTTTTCCCTGATCCCGTATAGTCTTTCTTATGCAAATGGCCATCAATCCCGTATGGCCTATAGCCTTTCTTACGTAAATGGGTATCATAAAAAAAATCCAAATCTAACCATCCAGAGTTCCAGAGATTAGCACATTTAAATAAACAAACTCTTTACCTGTCCTGTGTCTGTCCTGAATAAAAGTTTTTCTATTCTATTCTATTCTATTAACCTTTATTATAATAGAATAGAGTTCTATCTTTTGTTTCAGGCACCTAATGACCATGTGATTTGTGTTTTACTATACATATACATACAGGGTATTAACTCAAAAAAGCCTATTTTTCAGGGAGCATTTTGAAGTTTTTAAATCGGTATTTAAATGTGTTGTAAATGTTTTTAACTCGGAAGATACTACCCCGCACCCTGCCAATTTGACATCATAAGGTTAAACTTTATACAACCATGTTCGTTAGAAAGATCGCATGATTTTTAGTAGGACTGTACTTTTAGGTTAAAAATCGTAAATTTTGAGTTAACAACCTGTTGGCCAAACGAACGATATGTTTTGACATCGCTATGTCTAGAGCCTATTAAGATGACAAATTATTATCAACAACTAAATAATAAGTAATCCTACAAACAATCAACTATTAACAACATTATAAATGTTGGGATATATTATAAATGTAAGAGATATGGAAAAAAGGGCTTTATTATAATATTGTGTGTGTCAAATAAACGTGATGATAAATATTTTCTTTATTGTTTCGTTTTTGTAGCATAGGATGTCGTGAAGTTTTGGCGCAGGTGACAAAAGCCAAGCCTAAATGTGACGTCATCAAAGTCAATGTTACCTAACCAGGCAAATAAAGACTATTTTTAGCAAAACACCTAAAATATCGAGACCGCACCGAATCGTGGGCGGCGGGTATGCGCAGCAAAATTATTTACTTGCGTGGGTTTCGAAATTGCGAAATAAATTATTTCTATGTAAACCTCTCTAATATTTGTGCATAGTTTCTGTTATATTTTGTTTCATAACTGCAGTGAAGTAATGGTATCGCATTTTTTATATGCTTGGCTTTTTGCTTTATAAAACAATCGTAGTTTGTACTTTTTACTATAGCTTTGAAGGTAAGTTTTTTTTTAAACATCTCGTGACTGAAGGGATCGTCAGACTCTTACTCACTAAAACCCATCAACATATGTTCCTCAAATTGCCCTTTGCGTTCTGGAGCTGTGATGGCACTTTCGAACAAACTCCATAAACCTGGCAATTTTGTTAGGTAAATTTTGCAAGCTATGAGTGTACTAAAAGTACGGTATGTAATATAAATGTAATGTATGTCTATTAACCCTTTGGGGAAAATCGGGGTGATGATATATTTATCAACTCTTCATGGTATTTATACATACTTACTGTAGCAAAATACGCTTAAGACGGGTCAGAATGAATTATCAATCTCGCCATTAGTCGCTATTTCCCATTGCATTCAAACAGCAAAACGCCATCATTCATAATTCACTCAAAAGACGTCCAAGGCTGGTCGGTAGGCGGCAATAATAGACGATGATCCTTTCCCCGACTAACTCCTTCACTGAAATATCATTTTAATTTATCCCTCCCTCTTATGTTTAATTTGTTTAACCCGACAGTGGATTTTTTTCAACACTTTCGGCTTTTTCAGTCAGTTAATGAAATTCCTTTCGCGTCAGCGGCTTGGAATATTAAATTGTTACGTTAATTTAACTCGGGTAGGTACTGGTTTATCTTTTACTTTAAGGTTGTGATTTGGTTTTCAATTATATTGGGTATTGGGTATCGAAGGGTTGGGTTGAGAAGTATATGGGAAGGGAAATTAAGTTATAAAAAAGAAAATCCTTAGCGAAGAAAATGTTTTCTTTTTATCTGATTGTTTATACGGTGGGTATCTGATTGAGATTAATCTCAGGAAAAGATATAAAGCCTATTTTAGTAAGGTGGATGGACCGTAGTACTCCAGAAATTCCCCAATAAAACAATATAGTGGAATTGCGATGAAATAGAATAAATATAAATAAAGTGATTGAATTGGATCAGTCATGTTAAAGTAAAAAATATATTTCGATCAATGAATGGTCCTTATAATTTTCTTTCAAATAAATAAATAAATTCATTTCGGAGAAAAAGATGTTGTTTGGAACGGTAAACGTTTTCGTATAAATACATAATTATATTGACATACAAGCCAATGGATACTGGGTAAAAAATTCCATGTTGACTCGGGAAAATTGTTTTGTTTGTGTGTATTTTCGTGAAGATATTAACCAATCCTTTTTCATTCACCTCAGTGTATTATTTGCCAAAGATTTAGATGTTTACCAAAAGGTCGAATTTTCGAAAACCAATTTTCAGTATTTGTTTGGTATATGGGTAAACCAAATTGTTTGTTTAACTATACAATTAAGCTTTACAATACCTACTTTTTAATGCATTGTCATCGCATCCAGTCTGTGATTGAACTGAAATACTATAAGCACCAGTAACTGAAACACACTGTTTGAAAAGTGAGTTGTTTCGGTTTGCAGTCGGGTACCTACCCAGTAAATGGATTGTGGAGGTCTGGTAGGCAGTCCACGGCTCCACGTAAAACACTGGTATTCAGCTGAATCCGGTTTGACTGGAAGCCGATCCCAATATTGTTGGGAAAAGGCTAGGTGACGATTCTTTTTTGTCCCACAGCTGGGCGTTTCTGTTTCAATATTCAGTGACGCTCAAAAGTCAACGCCATCGAAAATGTAATCGTTCAAAGCGGACATTTAAATTGAATATCATCTTAAACAAAAGGATGAGGTATATATAGATATCTGTATTATTATGTACAATTTTAATTACGCTAAATTGAAAGCGGGGAAGGGAAAGCAGGAAGGACTCTTAATATTCAATATAGTCCTGTGAGAATACAGAAGAATATTATTGTTGTCATAATTATGCTGGGCTTAGGAAGCCATAGTTATATAAGATAGCTATACTAAGTAGTATTAGTATTTAAAGAAGGTTTAGTGTTCGTTGCTAATGTAGTTAAGTTACTTATAATGAAAATAAATGAAATATTCTTAGGATATATTGTTCCGGTTTGAGTGGTAGCCGCCCCAATATATTTGGCAAAAGGCTGGGTAGATGATGATGATGATGAAGATATGTTAACTGTCTGCCTCAATTAACCAGTGATATAAAAAAAAATCTCAGTTCATAAATGGTTACTACTGGAATATTATAAGGTATTAAAAGAAAATATAAAGAGAGGCTTGTTGAAAACTAGTCGGCTTATTTCGAAATGGGGTATTTTACTGTAAAAACCTAATTAGTCCGTCTGATAGATTTACAAAAAATATTGGACACGTATTTTTTCTTTTTTCACGTAAACAAAAAAGGAAGACGATACAGTACGTTGAAAACTCACGTGACGTCACTACGTTGCTACAATTTTTACCAGCGACGTGACGTCACGTGAGTTTTCAATGCACTGTATCGTCTTCATTTTTTGTTTACGTGAAAAAAGAAAAAAATACGTGTCCAATATTTTTTGTAAATCTATCTGACGGACTAATTAAAAATACCCTATTGAAGCCAGCTTACGAGTACCTTACACACTTAATTTTCTTAGAATCACTTTTAAAATTAATTCAAGAGGTTAGGGTCGAGTATACACTTTAATGAAAGTCTCATCTTAAGAAGAATACGTTTAAGGACTAATAATATTAAAAAGAGGATAAATATTTCCATTGTTTGTTTGTACCAAATAAGCTCCGAAACCACTGGACCGATTTTAATCATTATTTCACCAATGGAACGCCACATTATCTGCGAGTAACATACTTTATATTTTATCCATTCATGGTATCTATATGCTTGTATAAGACTTACTAAATCAATGAGCTTCTACCAAAGAAAAATGGGAGGAAATTCCTAGTCCATTGCTTGATTTCTTTGAGAAATGATTCCGCTTGAAAACGTAAAAAACGTAATGAATGTTGTGGAATTTCCATAACGAAAGGTGCGATTGATTGCGTGTTCCGCATATTTATCCCTATATTTCTTTAGCTGAATGCAGCATTAAGTTGTAATTTCCTATCAGAACCATTAGACAGAACATAGAATACTTTTTGTCCCGGGATTGTGATAATTATCGACTTTTTTAGCACAGACAAACAAAGTAACAGAAATAATAGTAGGTACTAGGAGTTGCGCGGAGCGTGCCCACAGTGAAAGGATTACCATCTCAGCGTTTGCTGGGCGTCAGACACCCAGCGCTTTATACGGGCGTCGGAGCTGGCAGAAGTTAGGACTACATAAAAACTTGTTTAAAGTACCTAAATACATGCACTTACTTTAAAGCGCATTTTACAACTCAAACTTCAGCTTTTGAAATAAGAGTAACCCGAGCGTGACTTGACTACAAACTTGTGTGAAAGTTTGATACATTCGAAATCATGCGTGCCAGAAAACACTTTAATTAGCATTTCAAATTAAAATAAAATATAAAAAAGACTGTTCAAAATTTGAAGTACGTATATTTGGATGTTAATTCACAATCGCGAATAAAAGAGATTTAAATGGAAACAATCGTTAACATTTACATTTGAAGGGCAAACATTTTTTGTATAGGATAAATTATGAGTTTATTTTACATGACAAAACGAACGAATTTTAAACAATAAGTTGCAAAGCGAATATATTCGCTTGTGAAAGCTTTCAAAAACATAATATTAAAGAATGATATGAATAGGTATTTATTTTACTACGTGCCTTAACACAATAGGTTACGTACATATATGGAAAAAATATCAATAAAAGGATATATGTTTCTCTACACAGTCCGGTAAATTCAGACAAACGTTATCCTGAACTCTTTTTCCACAATTTTACCCCACACAAATGTTTCTTTTACACAAATCTGAAACATTAAATGGCCAGCCACCCCGATTGTTTACGGCCAACAATCCGTATATCTCTCGGACCGTACCTTTTTTCTTTTACCCTTATCTTTTAGATTTTATCTTTATTAAAGCTGAAAGAATAGATGACGAATTTAGCTGTGAAATATAAAAGGTAAGTGAGATGCAATAAGAGTTACATTTTCTTTTGTGTCTTGAAGTTTGTTTTTCTTTGAGCAAAAAGCTTTGTTTTGTAGTGTTCTTCTCTTTGCGTTTGCTCATTTGTGTATTTATTCAACGTAACAGTTGTGATGACGCGCTCTCCTGAGTGAAAAGGCGTGTCTTTTAGGACTTTAAAAACGAATTTATGGCCCAAATAGATAATATAATTGGTTCGACTTGTTGCTGTTTTTTTAATTTTTATTACGATAGCATGACTCGATAACATTGTAAAAGGCCATTTTATAGTCAGATAAATCTTACCCGAGCAATAAATATGACCGTTTGGACACCATTATAATATGTCAAACAACCATATTTATTCTTCAGTTCAGTTCAGTTTCAAATGACTCAAAATCAAGAGTTTGCCAAATCATTTGAAGCATAGGTTTTTTTTTGTTTTCTGGATGGGAAATCTGGAAGGGAGTTTCAGACTCTTATTGATTAAAACCCACCCGTGATCCTTCTTGTGCCCTTTACGTTCCAGGGCCGCGGGAACTCTTTCGAACAAATTCCGCAACCCTAGCAGGTACTGACCCTATGGGGCCCCGTCTTCTTTGCTGACAGCTCTTTCAGGCGCGCGTGGAACACGACGTCGACCCGGGCCTGGTTGCTATTGGACGACAAGCCACCCATAGCTCGCCGTCCGCGGGCACGCACCTACGGTGGCCGAGAATCGCAAGCATAGAGTACCTAGTTGCAGTCAAAAGACACATTAAGACTCGATCCCATCAATGAAAACACCAATTTTGTGCTAAAACTGTCGTCAAGAGAAAGGCGATTGCATGCATGATTTATAGAATCGAGCTATATTATACGGGCGATCAATTTTGTGGCGAGTATCGTTTTTATGGAGTCCTGGGCTCCTCGCCACTCCACTTCCTCGAGAAAATGAAAGAAAAGATAACCGAAAAAATGAAAGAAAAGATATCGAGCACCGATACGGGAATAATTTTCCGGGTCGTGTAGTTTAATTTAAAGCTTTTTAACCACGGTCTATGCCTTTGGAGAATACAGGGTAGATAATATGGTGGGGTTTACCCGACTATGGTAAAACCAAAAAAAGGTTTACTGTGATGTGTAATGGATTTTACTTATTTTATGACAAACGAAAACAAAATGTTTTTTTTGGTAACAGAAGATTATATTGGGTACCAAATTTCAACTGAATCGGTCCAGTAGTTTCGGAGAGACAATCAGCTGTGACAGACAGACATACAGCCAGACAACTGAGTGACCGAGTGATCCTATAACTGTTGTTTTTCCATACAGAGGTTCGGAATCCTAACAACTACTACTGCATTTTGTATTTAATAACCAACAAACTAAGATAAAATACTACTCACTTTAAAATATTACAACAAGAATATTAAAACTCGAGGAATTCTGGTTAAACTCCAAGAATTCCAAGTATTTTCATTACACTACATATTTTCATTATGAGACTGGTATTCCGTGGAATATTTGGTTTTATTTATTAAAATTATGCAAAGTACATTGTTTGGTTCATAAAGATAATGAAAATTAAGAGTTTTCTTAAATGAGTACCTATGTATAAAAATGATGCACCCATGTACTGATGAAGTTTTACTCCTGAGTAGAAAAAGAGGCAGTCACATCCTTTTTTTTTGGGAAATCATCAAATGACTTCTCCCTCTCTGGGCGGAGCGGAAGGGAGTGTCAGACTCTTACTGACTAAAACCCACTCGTGATCCTTCTTGTGCCCTTTGCGATCCAGGGCCGCGGTGACTCTTTAGAACAAATTCCGCAACGTCACAATAGCATTCTGAAGGCTGTGGTGCTACCACCACAGTCTCTTTCGAATAATTCGAACTACGGATATAAAATATACCATTTATTCGAAACGGACTTAAATAAAATAAATAAATCGATAAATACTTGACATTGTCAATCGTTGGGCTATAAGTGAATTGTCCAGACATAATGTCGACACACAATTAGGTACATTTGATCAGCCGCAGTCGGTCAATTGGCCAAAAAAACTGGTCACCTGGGTCATGTACTGATTGAGTGAGTCAATTGGTATTTGATCACTGATTTACTACCAATGGGCGTTTAATGTGGAATCGTTTCAAGAACGAGAATGTAACGCCTTCCTTGTGTCTTCGCAGTAGTCGGATAAACCTGTCAACTGCCGCAGAAAAACTGTTCTATACTTGAAACCCATTAATATTTTATTTAATTTTTATTATTTTGTTTTTATGAAAAGCTGGCTTAGTCATGATTAAACCCCCAAAACAAGCTAATACAATTTAGACAAAGTTAGAAGGGGTAGAAATACATTTGCACATAACAGATGAAAATTAAATTAAAAATTTAAAAAAACCCTGACGCAAAAACCCAAGTTCCCTTTAAAAAGTAAAAAAAAATATACTCAATCTTAAAGTACCTAAGTATGTACTCATAACTCTAAATAAAATAAGTCGCGTTGGGGGACATACTTATAAGAACACTCTTGATTAAGTTATCATCAATATTCTCTTTCAGTGCGCTTTCATTTGAGACCCCACTCGAGTATATTTGCAGACATTCGGTTATTCTTCCCCACTTTCACCCCCCACAACTTTTAACCTTCCTCGGTTCTTCAAATTCTATGTACACTTGAGGCCTTCGGGTCATGTTGACCCGATTTCAAAAATATGAAGTAATTGTTTTAAATTAAATACAAAATCTAATTATTTCTAAGATACATTTACTAAATAAAAATATGGACACATTAAACGACTATATATACATATTTAAATTACCCATTTTCTTGGCAAACCGAAAGGCACAAAATTTCAGAATTTGTCGGACAAATGTTTCTTACATTTTTTACAGAACGCAAAATCGCTGGAATTTGTTTGAAATGTTTCAGGGACAAAATTGCCTGAAATATAGGTCTTCCATAAACTTCGGACTATATACTTTCTAAACTGTCATGGTTAGACTTGATAACGCCAGCGATAATAAGAATACCTACCTAGATATGCATCTAACTCCGTTTCATCTAACGCTTCCCATTCATTTCCGAAACGTGAAGAACCATCTATATTTGTTTGTATCAAAATTATAGATTTTATTCGCTTATTTAGAAATAAATCAAAATAACTTCTAAATGTGTTTATGCGATTAGAAGCGTACCTGGTAATGCCTGGTGTAAGTTTTATTAGGTTTGCACTACTCAAATGACCTCTGACTTCTAATGGGGTTCTCGACCATACAAATTCTCAATTTTTTTATATAATTTAGTTTTCATTAGTACCTAGTTGGTAGTGTATCTTGAAAGAAGCTCTTCATCGCTATTTGTTTCGTACTACTTACTGCTTTCATTGTCTAAATTGGGTTGAATATTGTTGGTAGGATTTTCATCCAAACTATTCTCAGTTTCACTGATTATTTCATCTTCGGAATTTTTACTTAGTTTAGGATTTGCGAAATCATAGCTTTAGGCAAATTGTAAGCCAATTCAAACACCAGTGGAACACGTCAAGTCCAAACAAAAAATGAATCAAATAAAAATAACCGTCTCACGAAAGAAATGCAATCTAACGCATACAAAGGTAAATAAACAATTTTTCTCAAACTACCTTCAAGAATAACACGCTAGGTGATTCAGATATTACTAACATTTATAAATTGTAAGTATATTCTTCGAATGCAACAAAGCATTATTGTTCGTAGAACACGGGCTTTTCTGACCCGAGGACCTTTTTCATACTCGGGTATTATTGACCCGAGGAACCTAAGAAGGAAAAATCTCAATGTTCTTAAAATAATAGACTTTACCATAATTTTACGGTAGTAATATATAGTGAATGATAATTAATAATTGTCATGAAGTCTTAATAAATTATATTAATAATTACGACTTTTATTGTCAGTTAAATTTCAGTTTCGGGTCAATATGACCCGAAGAACCGAGGAAGGTTAAACGACACAACCGATTTTCATCAAACATGTCTAAAAACACTCGCACATAACTTACCTTTCATACAAAAACTTAATTGAAATCACTTCATCCGTTCGCGAGCTACCGAGCCACAGATAGGCAGACAGACAGACAGACACGTCAAACTTATAACACCCCTCTTTTTGCGTTGGCGGTTAAAATTGTACTAAAAGTAAACTATGAAAATAAGTGATCGACCAATAAAATATACTGTAGGAGAGATAATTTACAGTCACAGGCACCGAGGGGCGGCTTAAAGTAGGTACACATTTACCCACGCCTCCTCAATCATAATGGAAGGTCAGAAAGAGGATCAAAGACCGAGGAAACACATAAAAGAAGTCCAAAGAACAAATAAGATCACGGCCATCCAGAATAATAGCAATCAAAGCTCTCGAAGGACTGAAGCATATAAAGTGAGCTCCTTTGATCAAATCACGGCGTTTAGGTACGAGAAAATCTACGAATAAATCTACGAGTAAATGCTGAATCGAATGATTCGATTTCACATAAGAACGCCTGTCAGATCAGCAACTGTGTACCAGTACCTACAGGAAGACGAGATAGTTGAGAAAATGCTTGGCAGATTTTTCTTTTTGTATTAGAAACTAGCAGCGCCCCGCGGTTTCACCCGCTTTGTGCCCGTTCCCGTGGCAATACGGGGATAATATAGCCTACGGCACTCCACAATAACGTAGCTTTCTATTGGTGAAATACTATTACTATTGGCACTTTTCTTCTCCTGTAATTTGTGTTTGTAACCGTTGTGCTGTCTGTCCTGAATAAATTTTTCTATTCTATTCTAAATAATTTTGAAAATCGGTTCAGTAGATCCAGAGATTACCCCTTACAACGTCACAAACTCACAACCTCACAAACGTTACCTCTTTATAATTAACCGACTTCAAAAAAGGAGGTTATATTAGTATAGACTACCCGCCCCGGCTTCGCACGGGTGCAATACTAAATCTTTACTATATATATTATGCATGTATTATCTCGTATATATAAGACTTGCTTTTGAATAACTCAATTTAAAAAAACACATCAAAATCCGTTGCGTAGTTTTAAAGATATAAGCATACATAGGGGCAGACAGACAGCGGGAAGCGACTTTATTTTATATTATGTAGTGACCAAAAAGTGGGCAGGGGTTAGGCCTCTGCCTAACCCCTGCCCACTTTAACTTAAACCTCTGTTTATCTTAAGTACGCTATTCGTCAGTTATGCTAAGTCTTATATAATGGGGATTAAGCCTAGTGCCATTTTTATCTTATCTATCGGGAACAAATCGGGACTCCGGTTTACTATTGACCAACCAACTTTACCTGACCTGGAAACCGCATATAGGACCTTGCGCTCAGCAGCGTGCGCGTGCTTTAATAATTTATACCGGTGTAAGTTTTTTTTTTTTTTTCAGTAACAACAAGTCCAACGAAGCAGTCAATTCGGTCAAAAATATTCCTAAAAAAAACTTTATTTTACAGCCTACCTTCGTGCCACGTTAATTAATGTATGTTGTTAACGGCGAGTTTTAACACTTATCGCGAGGAGTGAGTATTTGGCAGCCCCGATTTTTTTATGGACGAATATTTTCGCGCGACGCTGAAATGAAAGCAATTCTGCAAATATTGCGTTTCGTTACACCTCTCGGTGGCAACGTTTTATTAGCTTTTTTAAGGACAATATTGAACTGATACGACTGAAAATATTTAGTTGAACGAATGTTTGCCAAGGGAACACACATAATATCGGTAAAATCTTGTGTTATAAAAGTTCTTTTGTTATTTCTTTATGTTATGATTTTGTAAACCACTTCTTGAAAAATGTTCAAATAACAAACGAAAAATGTAATTCAAGCACAAAATGGAAAATCCATTAATTAAAATTTAGCTGAAAGCTAGCACTTTTTGAACATAATGACAGTTCCTCAAAACTCGTCACCAACTATTCTTGTTTTAGTTGGGAAGAAGTGGCGTAACAAATTCCTCAGGTACACGGCTTTACATCCAGAAAAAAAAGGTACACGGCTGTTTGTTGAAAGAACTTACACAACCATTGTAACTTTTATTTTTATGGATGGGAAATCAACTAATGACTTCTCCCGCTCTGGGCGGAACATCCGTGTTCCTCCTAATGCCCTTTGCGTTCTAGGGCCGCGATGACTCTTTCGAACAAATTCCGCATCACGACCATTATACCTGCGTATCACTTACTCCATATTGGTACCTCCCTCCCAGATCTGCAAGATTCGCCAACCGCGGCATACTCTTGTTGAGCCCGATGATCCCATCACCCAGACCCAAGAGAGTAGTAGGGAAACCAGCACTCTTAGGATAGACCGCGTTCCACATACCGGCCTCGCCGACGAGGCCCGTCGCGACGCCCCCGTCAAAACCCTCCCCGACTTTTGCCTAAAGAGCCAGCCCGCGCCGCTGAACCACAGGGGATGCCCTTAGCGAGCGGTCATTTAGCTTTTAAGTAGTTTTTAGCCCTGGCTGGGGGCCTTAAATTCATTTGAGGCCATCACAGGATTGCCCGGTTAAGCAGTAACCAGCCTTAGTGTGCTGAACTGCGAGTGGTCCATTAAAAACAAATATTGGTACCTGTAGGTAGGTAACAGAATAGGATATACGTAATGTACGATAAAATAATATGGATACGTAGGATACGTACATATAGGTAGATTGAAGGGTTCTGGGTCGTTTAATCCGAAACAAATAAAATGGAATACATTGTTTATTAAATGTTCGACTTTATTGCTAAGCCAATCTGCGAGAAACGAACCGAACTCTTTCAGCCTTTGATATATTTAATACTCATATCGTATTACTTAGGATCTGAATATATTTCTTTTATTTTTACATGATTCGATTTGGTTTCGATTGGTACTACAAATATTTATTTATATGGCACCAATTGGAAAGAGGTTTAAGAATCGCTTCGGATAAAATAGACACACTTGGAAATGGTAGTAATGAAATGTCTTAATATACATTCTTGGAGCTTATCCTAAGATTGTCTGGAATGGGATAAAGGATACTTTTTATCCCAGAAGTCTGTCCCCTTGGGATAATTGTTGTGGACGTGAGCGAGGTAGTTGGCAGAAGTAAGCGTAAATGTAAAAACTGTACAACAATGTCTGTGTATTATAAATGAAATTCTATTTATACATACTTATTAATTTATTGTAGCAAGGCACCACATATATGTACCTAGGTATTAAGACCTTTATTACTATTTGTACTTTATCAAACTGACATCAAATTGTATTCAAAGTTTCAAATAGCAACTGAACTCAATTAGAACAGAAAATAGCTTTCATACGTCAAAGTGTAAAAACAGTTATTGTCTAACAAAGCGTTAAAACTATAAATCATTGTCATTCTTATTTCCATTCAGGTTAATGTCCACTATTAATGTCCAGAAATAATTTAATTCCACCATTGCCTGCTATTAGGAACCATAAAATATATAAACGGGATATATTTGCGCTTAAGGTGAGTCCAATTTCTCGAAGTTCAAATTGGAACATTCGAGATTGCCCCTATAGAACGAAATTGTACCTGAGCTCTGCGGTCGTACGATTGCATACTTTCGTTCTCTGGGTTTTAAAACAGCGAGGAAAAGGCCTTTTGTTTTCTTAATTCCAATTGGAAAAGCAAAATTCCTATTTTCAAAGAGATTAAGACGAGATTTCCGGCGTTGTGGATAATAGAACCGCGTGCCAATCAGTTTCGATAAGGAAATCTCGCCAAAAATAGCTGGAGAAAATTCTAAGTAGGTAATAAGATTTCGTGTTCACGTGATTGGAAAATGGAAATGAAACTCGATTATCTACGTAGTTTTCTTTTAAAGGTTCCTTTTAATATTGTTTCACTGATAGTCCTACACTATTCAAACTACACTATTCCTAGTATAGTACTGTAGTAGTAGTAGTAGTAGTAGTACCTACACTATTCAAACTCAACGCTTTATTTTCATGTAAACCATTAAAAGGCACTTTTGAATAGTCGAAGCCGGTCTGCCAAACACATAAAGTTAGTACTAGTTACATGTTCCAAACGAGAAGAACGGCCAAGAAACTCCATGGGCTCTCTTTTAAATTAGTAAATAGTTACAAATAATGGTTACATGTTGAAATTATTCATAAATTAAATCTAAATATATATAACCCAAAAGTGACTGACTGACATAGTGATCTATCAACGCACAGCCCCAACCACTGAACGGATCGGGCTGAAATTTGGCATGCAGGTAGATGTTATTACGTAGGCATCCGCTAAGAAAGGATTTTGATTAATTCTACCCCCAAGGGGATAAAATAGGGGATGAAAGTTTGTATGAAGCTTTGTCAATTTTAAACCGATCGGGCTGAGAGTTTCAAAATCGGGGGTAAAGTATCTATTCCACGCGGATGAAGTCGCGGGCAGAAGCTAGTAAAATTATATAATACTAAATAGATTGTATCTATACAATGCAAATGTCAAGCCGAAAGAATACCGCTAATACCAACCTCTGGGAAAGTTGGGTGATAAAAAGAGCGTCAAAAAGAACTTGGTAACTTTTGTAGTTGACTGTACCGTACAAAGAAATAGTTTAAAAAAAGGGTGACAAAACGAGAATGGATATATGAAGATCAAAATCTTGACCAAACGCCACTAGCGTTCAGTTGTTTTTAAAACTGTAAGTAGCCAACATATCCAGCCCACCTCTACCGAGAAGCACAGTATCTTCTTGGGGACTTCACAGGCTACACAGAGAGTACATTGTAATTATCAACAAAAAAAAACCGCGATTTCTCTGCATAACACCACACGTACGGGATTAGAAATCATCTTAGTATATACGAAAGATTTGCCATCTAGGTCCTACTACAAAGCAAGATACAACAACAAACAAGACAACACTTTTCAAAACTTCTACTAACAAGCTGAATAAATCTGAAAAGTTCAGACACACGTCTAACAGACGTACAATGGTTCAGATGAATAATACTCTGACGTCAGACAAAGATATTTATCAAGAGGGCGCGTGACATCAGTCTTACGTAATCTATCCCTCGGGGTGTATCTGACATCTTGAGGAGTAGGATCTCTCTGATACAGGAAAACCGATGCTTAATGATCCATTGTACTTAAATACTACCTGCTGCCCGCGGCTTCACCCGCGTGAACGTCGAAAATTATCCCAAGGGAACATACGTACATACCTACTCCCGGGAAGAAAGTATCCTATGTGTTATTCCAAACTATGATCTATGTACCAATTTTATCAAGATACGTATATGTTCAGCCGTTTTGACGTGGTTGACTAACATCCTTTGGCATCCTACTAATATTATAAACGCGAAAGTTTGTAAGTATGGATGGATGGATGTTTAGATGGATGTTTGTTACTCTTTACCACAAAAACTACTGAACGGATTTGGATGATATTTGGCACACAGATGGTTTATAACCAGACCAGAACACATTGGATAATTTTAACCCCGATGTTCCCACGGGATCGAAACTTATGCGGGTGAAACCGCGGGGCACTGCTAGTTTATAGTTTATAATAAACTTGCGACCCGCCCCGGCTTCTTACGGGTGCAATGTAGATACTAATGTTTCCTCTACTATTATATGCATGTATTATACATAATAAACCTTTCTCTTCAATTACTCTATGTATTAAAAAAAACCGCATCAAAATCCGTTGAGTAGTTTTAAAGATTTAAGCATACATAGGGACAGACAGCAGGAAGCGACTTTGTTTTATACTATGTAGAGATAGTGATATTAGTATAGATACTGATGTATAAGCTATATTGTTGTAATCGTAATTCGGGTACGGAGTATCTGAAGGGTAACCAATGGAACCCTATTACTTAGCCGTCCGTCCGTCTATCTGTCTGTCTCTCAGGGGCTGTATTGTATGAACCGTAATAGGTAGACAGTTAAAATTTTCTGACACTGTATTTCAGTTATAAACGACAAAAATTAAATTAAATTTAAAAATGAAAGGTCTACAAGAAACGTGAACAGTTCGGTTCACGGTCAGGAACTCTTTGTATGTGGGTCCAATTCGTACTTATGTACTTGGCTGGTGTGCCTTATGTATTGGCTGTTACTATATTTATACATAGCTGAATTGTTGTATGGAATTCCACAGTATACAATCACTAAATTCGACTAAACCAATACAGGCCATTGTGTGAAGGGCCAGGCTAAACATGGCACTCCTCTATATCGCATGTTTGTCTATGGTGTAAGCGTGTCGTTTAGCGATGTTAATTTATTGAACCATTGACTATTGAAGTACGAGGTCAATTGAACTGGCTCAACTAATTAGTTTGTTCTGTTGTGATGAAAAACCATGAGTTTTTACTGTAATGAAATGGAATATTTGGATTCTTGGGGATATAGTTGTGATTTTTTTTCTGTAGGTAGGTATTTCGAATTAGGAAACAAAACTGATATCACCACTTAAGTAAAAAGTTTTTTTTCAAACAACGTCTCGACTTTTTTAGCAGACGATTTAAGAGTTAAGAAAGTAGAAGGAATCTGGAATCCATCCATCCAGTCCAGTCATTTTAGGTACAATTAGGTGAATGAGGGATGAAAAATAAATACTAACAAACATAATCGTGTGTGGTATCATTCGATAGCTCTTTCAAAATGAAATACAGGTTTCTAAGAGAGTTTTTTTTATTAAAGGCAAACGTTTTTGAGATATATCCAAATTCGTAAAAAAAAAATGTGTCCTCTAACCCTTTAACTTTTAAACTATGAAGTTGAAAATTCTAAAAAAAATTGAGCAAATGGACTTCACAGACACAACCAATGAAAATTGGTTTGAGCATTACAGCTTATATACTTTTAGAGATATGAGATTTTAACAGTGAACTACGGAACCCTTCACTATGCGTGGTCTGACACGCACTTGACCGGTTTTTATAGTTCCATAAAAAAGTAAAATTAGAACAATATCTAAAACCCTTGAATCCCACCAAAACACAGCATTCATTACCATAGTACAATCTCATCTTCCCTAAAGCTAAATGAGATGAAAACACTCACTTTCATAAATAACAGTAACAAAATCTTATTGTGATGGCCATTTTATGCAAGGGCAATGGACTGACATCAAATATGCCATACGTTACGTTCCTTAGCGCTATGATGGGGTTCATCACCAACAGGAAATATCCTTATTTCAAACTGTGCTTGAATACCATTAACAAATATATGAAACTATGTCGATGTGGAGGAAAAGGTTGTCAAACTGAAATTTACATACATATAATGGTTGCCGAACAGAAAGTCCAGGCAAAGTTGGCGTAATGAACTAGACTGATTCTTAGTTTAGTCTACAACAACAAATAGACGCAGAAAGTGGAGGTCATTGCCCAGCAGTGAGAGACTAAAGTCTGAAATAACCTATGTATACATTTGTATTATAAAATTTGACAGGCTGATGTCTGTACATTGAAGATATTGAACAAAAAAGTATATGGGGTGTCTTTATTAGAGCAACGGAAGCCAAAGCAACAGTTTTTAGATTTTTTGTGTGTCTGTATGTTTGTATGCGCACGTAAAAACGACTGCATCAATTTGAATGTACTTTTCGCCGCTCTAGTGTTAGATGCCTAAATTAAAATATAGGCTACATTTTACCTCTTAGAAATACAAGATTCTAAATACCACGCGTACAAGGTCGTGAGTAAAAGCTAGTACTAAAGTAATAATTGAAAATGACATGAATAATAATTGGTTAGTGCCAGGTTGACTGCACATTCAAGTGAACAACGGCAGAACAGAAATATGTACGTGCCACGTAGGTAAAAGTGTTGTTTCCGAAATCTTCAAAATACAAGTAGCAATAAATAAGGTAGGTACGCAGCCGGTGTGTTCAAGCTATCACAAATATTGCTTTAGTTTCTATGACGCTGAAATATGAAAGCTATTTCGAAGTCTTTGCACATACATATACTTTTCCAGATCGAAACATTGGAATACATTTGTAGTTTTATTCAAAGTTGGAAATATACTTTATACGCGTTCAGTTCAGTGGACGATTTTAAAGAGCTAAAGCTAGCTTTTGAAAGCACTGAACGTGTTTCATAACCGGATTTAAAAGGAGAGCATGCAAACAATTCAGTGGCAGCGTCATCGAAAACCAATCAAACAAAAACTGCCGCTGGCTGTCCTTTGTCTATGTAGTTTAACTGTGACCCACTGCAGATCGACGATCAGAGTCTGTAATTAAACATTTTTTCCATTTCAAAGACCCAACCTCTGTATGTGTAGATGAGGACCCGAGTCACCACGGCCTTTGAATTTTCAAACACCAAATTCCTATCCCAGAGGCTTTATTACAAGTGTAGAACAGAACCGTAGAACGAAAAAGGTCAATCAGGGTACAACGCCAGGCTTTTCTCTAATCCGAGGCTGTCTGCACTGGGGAATTTATCACGGATTAGGTCACAGCACCGTAAACGTAACGTTTGCTTATTCCGCCCGTACAGCTCCCTAATTGTATGGATTAAATAATTGCTAAGCAGTACATGGCCGGACTCTAAAGCGTTTGCTAAGCACAAATTGTATGGACATAACAAAGAATTTGTTTAAATCGTGTTTTTTTTTTTTCAACAAAACTGGTACGTTTTCGTTTATAGCGCCAATATTAAATGAGTTGGCCTTTTTATTTTCGGATTCGAGCACAATTAATCTTTTCCGCTGGTCTGACTACGGCCGTAATCCAAATATTCTATAAGATTAAATCAACCAACGGTACAATACATTTATCAAAATTCAACAGGATTTCCCTGAAACTCTCGCCGCACGGTATTGTGGCGGCTTGGGGGATTAGATTGATATCTCTTCATTCCTGTTTTGATTTATTTCGACCCCGAACCGAGCTACTCGACACCTGTAATCAACACAGCTGTGAGAGCTTCGGTGTTACTACGAGTATATCACGGATATTGGTTTATTCATTTCTTTGAAGGTATTTATGTGTACATGATGACTGAATCCTAATGATTTAATGCGAAAGTAATGGCTGAACGGATTTGGATGAAATTAAGCATATGGGTAGATTATGTTCTGGATAATTGGGATTCATTGGGATCATTTTTGACTTTCATGCGGTTGAAGCCGCCGAGCTTGTCTATAGTTTTGTCTAAAATTTGGCCATCAACCTAGACGATCGACAAATCCTTGTCTATGAATCACTTCAAACTTTCTTCAATCAGCTCTAAACGAAACTATCACCCAGCAAAAACTGCTTACAAACTTGTATCAACACCTAAACGGTTTTAGTTAAATTCATACCTTCGCCGGAAACCTTTCGCTACAAAATAGCCTTGATAAGTGAAGTACATAATAATAGAAACGGGTTCGAACGTGTAATCACAACAGGAAGGTATCCTTCGGGCGCTGTTGACAGACAATTTATATAAAACTACTTACCCTACCTGAATAAAGCGGAAAATTTATTTGATCAAACGTCAGCCCTTAATCGAAATGAGGATTTAAATTATGGAAAGCTGTTTTGGAAGTTCATGTAGGGAATATATAAGCCTTTTCAAGTTTGCAAATAATCTGAAATTTTGATGCTTCATGATCGTCCGTGTTGTGTAAGAATATGCCAAGAATGATATAAATCTCAGCGGCGCGCTCCAACACGCGTCGAATGTCGACACCCAGTCTCTTCATTGAAATATGTTGCATACGTTTTAAACTCACGAGACTTCAACGTAGTTTCCCTCACTACAACGGAAAAAAATGAATGATCCTATTTCCATTTATTCCAATAACGCCGCGACTTCGCAAGTCATTAGGTTAATCGATCAACTGAGGTTTGCCGAGTCAATCTGATTTCGTGTCCCAAAGGCTCTAGGTTCATGACGCATGACAGAGTGGATGTGACCGGACGACGTCTAGGTAATTTCCCTTGACAATGGATTGAGGTTGTACGGTGTAAATTATAGGCGGGTCAGGTCCCAGCTGGGCGCCAATAAGCTTCCATAATGATAATTTCCAATATTGCTTCGTCAAATTTCCTCTGAAGCGTTTGGTAACTAGAAATTATGTTGCGGTTATTCAAATAAAGATAGATGTATCTCTCCGTATTTTGCAAATGTTTTACACAAACAAAAGTCCCACGCTGGGCGCCATTATTTAAACATGTTGCGCAAATAAATTTCGCTGACTTGTTAGTAGTTAGTATTACAAAACGAAATTAAACGAAACGTAAGCCGTTTGTAACTTATAACAAACACCACACGCTCATATGACAGTCATTAGAGGGTCGAAACGTCGACTGTCTTTATTACAGTTCCTCAAACAATCAGCCATTGACACCTTCGTATAAAGCTGTGCAAATAAAAAGATGGCATCCCCTCATTTCTTGGAAAACTCGTAGCTTTCATTAGCGTTTTCTCAACCTTAAGATTCCGTACATATTTATTAGACGCTAATGAAAATGGACCGTGTAGGCTCCGGCCATGAATACTTAAAAAGGTTAAGAAGGTTTGCAAGAAGGTTTTTTTTATGATAATAAGGCAAGCTCGATGACGTGTGATCGATTGGCAGTCTATCTCTGAAGTGATTGGATGAGTCGCTGATAGAAAATTGGATCGACGAAGTTTATTTTAAAAAGGGAGGGGACGAAACGTGTTTTAGAAGATACTGAAATTTTGTTCGGTGTTTTTCCAATGTTTTTTGTTCATTATTCAAAGATATTCAGTTATTGGTTTTGATGCGTTAGTACCTAGTTACATTATCATCCTTTTACTCATCGTGTGCTGACACACAAAAAGTGGGATTTGATGGTGTAACGTCTGAACGATACACCATCAAATCCCACTTTTATACCACACAAGAAGTAAAGACGAAACTTCTTTGTTACATTTAAACGCAACTATGTATCGTTACTGTAGAGAAATCCTTCCTAAATTGTACATGAAATCTCCTAAATGTAGTCGTAACAGTAAGCTCTAGAAATACAGCTTCGCAGTTAATGTCTCATTAATCAAAAAGGGTAAATAAAACTTTGTAAATATTTAAATATAAATTGCAGTAAGTAGCTAAGTTAGGCTATAACAGTGAAATAAAAGTGAGCCGTATAATATAAATGTATGTACTTCGTTCGGAGAACATCGCTAGCTCAGGATTTACTGAAATGAGGTTTCTTACTTTATACGGTACAAAGGCAATTATTGGATTCTCGTGATTTCAAAGTGGTCTATTTTTAGCGGTTGCTTTAGATTAAAGGTTCCTTATATTTTAGAGTCTGCCCTCTAAGAACTTGCAGATATTTCAATTTTGATTGCTATTTTCGTAAGAGGTTCTTTTAAGCCTATGTATTTCAAAATCGAATTAGTTTATTTTTTTTAAGCAATTTTTTTACTAACAAAGTTTTATCTCACCCTTCTTCTTTAATGTGTCCTTGCTCGAATGAAGATATCGTCGACAAAAAGTTTAATTGCCGAGTAAGTCCGAGGGCAAGAGCAGTGGGACCCAAGGGACGAGACGAAAAAAATTATGTGCAAACTTTTAAATGGCGCCGTTCCAAACGGCCCCCTTGGGAATTTGTACTGATACACAAATTTGCTTGTTTTCAATGTCGGTCGGAAAACGAATGGGAATGTCTCTGCTTTTCGATAATATTGGCTGAAAATAGCAGTTGACATCGAACGAAAATGAAACGTAGAGTTTAATTTTAAATGCGGAAAGAGAATACGATGCGAAACTGTTATGTTTTAAATCTGGAAATAGCTTTGAACTCGGAATATCCACGCAGTTTTTAATCTAATTTTGTTTCATGTTTGAAATTGGATTCAACAGATAAAATTCTGTTAAATCCTTTGCTAACATTAACATTTTAATACAATACAAAGCAAAATAAGCAAGAAACATGGAACTTGGGTTTAATAAAAGAGATGCAGCTGTGACCGGTTTGCCGTAACGACTAGTTTGTGGCACAATTACCTCTGAGATAGGTGTTACGGGCAAGCGGCTGTACAGCCAGAACAAACGGCCTTTGTACACCGTTGTTACTGTAATAATTTTAGTTGTTGCAATTGTTTTATGATTAAGGGTTGCATTGTTAATTGTCAGAATAAAATCGCAATACAGGAAGTATTTTTTTTTTAATCTGACACCTGTCTTGCCAAGAAGTACCGTGTTAGGTCTGGTAGGCAGCTGCTCTACGTTAAATACTGGTATTCAGCTGAATCCGGTATGACTGGAAGCCGACCCCAATATAGTTGGGAAAAGGCTAGACAGGCAGTTAGAAAAATACATAATAGTGAGGTTATGATTTACAGGAAATGCTATAAAAATAAAAGAGATGGAATGAAGCTTGAAAATGAAGTTTTCTTTACGAAATGGATAATTTTGAAATAAATATATCTTTTTAAATAACCTCAATATAGTTAGGAAAAGACTAGGCTGATGATGATGAACTGCGTCTATTTGAAGTTCACCCACCAGAAGTTCAGTCCACTATCTTGTTATTGAAGGAGTTTTAATGATTTACTACTAAAGACGATACAAAAGCCATAAAATTTTTCAGATGGTGGTTCAAAAGGTCAATTGTCACAATGGATATAATTATCGCAAAAAATTGTATAGTACATTACAATATTTTCAATGACGATGATCGATGTTTTCAGACAATAACGTATTCGAAAGCACGAACTCCTTTCACAGGATTTGAAAAGAGCTAACCAATATGGCGATATTTCCCAAGTGTTGGATCCGACGTGTTGGAAGCCCTGAAAATCATGTATTTTCAATATTATGTAAGGCTTCGTAAAATTATATTTATATCCTAAAATATTATTTAGGGTATACTTATAGATGAGCTCTTGGGTAAATAATAATAATAACCACACGGCTTGATCGCCATTTCTGGCTTCTGATTATTGTTACAGATAATTAAAAGCCAGAAAATCCGATACCAGTCTTGTCTCTCAAGCCCTACCTATTACCCAGTTACTGAGTTGTGGAGGTCAACTGCATCTGGTTACACTGGGAGCCGACTCCAACTAGTTTGGAGATGGCAAGGCAGACAGATTTAAAAGTACTTATGAAGATGGTCGTAACAGAGTATTTTATAGGAGGATTGAAATAAACTAAAGTCTGCTGTTTATAAACAATCACTATATACAGTGTAGATATTACATGAGTCAATCGTGAAAACTTTCTATTACGCAGTTGTCAAGTTCTTAAAACTAAAGCTGTAAAGTTACTGTTACCTACTCTCACAAAATGAAAAGAAACATGGAATTTCCCCAGACTGAGAGTAGCTCGAAATAGAAATGACTCAATAACTAAAGACTGGCCACAAAGAAACTGTCTATATTGTAAATACTATATCGATATATTAGAATTTATAGTGTCTGCAAAGCGGTAACGGCCTGAATAAAAGATTTTCGAAGAAAAGTTTACACTACCTTTCAGAAAGATTTAGGGTGCGCTGTAGAGAGTACCCAACTTTCTTATAAGAACCTTATTGGGTGTTCATCCCGAGAAGATATTTAATAATCATTTACGTTGTGTTTCATTATAGCTAAGGGCAAAAGAATTGGCCGTAGAACTTTGTAAGAACTTTCTCAAGTTTAATGAAGGAGGTTTTAATCTACCAGTAAATTTGAAATTTCCGAACTTTTGCCGGAAAGGAAACGGTTCTTTTATCGGAAAACGGCTGTGAATGCAAATTGGCCGAAATTATTTGAATGGTCTTTTAGACTTCTTTGGTATGTAGAGTTAAGAGTTTTTAAGTAATTGTGTATTTACCATGTTCTAAAGTGATTAATTATACGAGGTAATATTATTTTACTGAGAAAAAGCTATGCAATTGCTACTTTAGCAGTAAATAATGCAGCGGTACGGGAAATCACAAAAATGCTAGTTAAGTATTTAAAATAAAAATAAAATTAAAAATTATAACCTCAAAAACGGCTTTCCCCAACAGTACCAATGCATATTGCAAAACTAAAACTACCAAATGAAAAACAAAACAAAATGAAATTTTGATAATTCTATCACGTGTGTTGTCTGTCGTAAATGAAAAGCCGTTTATAACGCTCAGTTAAATGATTAAACTGCTGGCACACGACAAAGGGGTTTAATTAAAACTAACTATGCGTGCAGGTATCTCTGTCGCGATATTATTATAAACTGGGGCAAAACTTTGGCGCGCATAAAAATGTCACTTTTGACAGCCGCCCTTTAGGTATTTGGAATGACAGTCGTTTATAATGTAGCATGTTAAAAAAAGTAATTTTCAATCGAAAGCCGATTTTTAATACGGAGAAAATATTTTGGTTGTACCTATTTGATTACCTAGAAATCGAATTATTATCGGTATAAGTTTTGAAAGCCTTAGCCATTTTAGTTGGGTTCCCAACTATTTAATATGCTGCTAAACATAAAGAAGAAGTCAATTTAAGTTACAGCGTTCCCAACTAAGCGAGAATAAAATGTCTACAAGGTAAAAATCATGCATAATCGTTAAAACTTTTGTACTTTATAAATAGACTAGCTTCTGTCCGCGACTTCGTCCCCGTGGAATCCCCGATTTTAAAACATTCTTTATCGCTGCTCCGCTCCTATTAGTCGTAGCGTGATGATATATGCCTATAGCCTTCTTCGATAAATGGGCTATCTAAAACTGAAAGATTTTTTCAAATCGGACCAGTAGTTCCTGAGATTAGCGCGTTCAAACAAACAAACTCTTCAGCTTTATAATATTAGTATAGATTGTAACAAAGTTAGTAAACTTTTTATTTTGATTTTATTAAAGGCCAAGTATACCTATGCAGTTGGGTAAGTAAATTTGCTCGGTACAGTAAAAAAAACCTCTTTTTTTGCTTTATGCAGGGTGGGCTCCAAGGCCAACAACACTTGTGTTTCACAACCAAGTTTTTTTTTAGTAAGAATGAAATTTGGCCGGGTTTGTTACGAATGAAACCACTAAAATATTATCACTTTCACTTACTGTCGCAGTAATCAATACATACCAACATACATATCTCCAAAAACACACGAACCTTACCTGTAATAAGAAAAAGCCATAAATTAGTAAAGAAATGATAAAACCATAAAAATCTGACGTGATTTATGATCCAGTAAAAGTAATATCCTTTTTAGTATTATGTACGTCTGGCAACACCGCGTCTCGATTGTCAACCTACAGGTAAGGATTTCTGGTTACACCTTTCGGAAATTACGTACAGTATTAAAAATAATGAAAGTTTATGAGGGTTCTAATAGACTTTGTAACTCGTCGTTAAAGTAAGTAATAGGTTTTGTACTTAGAGTGGATTTAATGTAATAGTTCGCTTAGTTATCCTTGAGGTTTAAACTAGGATTTAGCGTTTAAATTTCAACGGCTTTAAATTTTAAAGAAAAGGGTACAAACAGGTCCCATGTTTTTTTTTTTTTTTTGTTAAATCATGTTTTTATTTTTATTGTTGGCAATTTGATACATTTTGATGCCTTATCTTTGGGTAATCAGTAATGCCCAATTTTTAGCTACAGTTGGTTTGGTTCCAAGAAAATGAAAAGGAACACGGCACTTAATTTGGACTTGAATATTTCTTTCCTTTTGAAAATCTTTTAAATTTCGACGCTACGTTTTCGGACGATTTTATAAAGGGGTCTAAACTTTTACCTCTGATTGCTTGTCATAGGAAATTAAACTTAATTTCTTGTTGTTTAAAATTTCATGTTAATTAACCGTCAATCAAATCCGAAATCGTGCCTAGTTATATCGTGGTGAAATTTTCATAAAGTTATGGGGGTTTTTAGAAATCTTTCTGTTAACGGACAGTTGCGGTTTAATGAGTTACTTGTTCTTAAGAGCTATCCTCGCAGTATTTCATAAAAAGTTGCAGGTACTTTTGGAAATAAATGAAAATATTTTTATGGAACATGATATGCATAAGCAAGATAACTCGGTCTAATTGTAAGAAGTAAATAAAGTTTTTTTTTTTCTAAAAAGAGTTTATAACATAACAAAACAATGAATGAAGAGTAAAAATTAAACATACAAGAAGAGTTATTTTTTCTGTATTTATTACGGGACCTTTTATATGCGTGTCCAACTCGCACTTACCCAGTTTTGACAGCCATACTCAGCTGATAGATGTAATGAATTTAGAATTTGTTACAACTTCTATTTAATTAGTTCATCGCGTGGTTCTAATTAATTGGGATGTTCGCATTAATTTCGGTCGTTAGTAGACCAAGGTCAGTTGGCTGCGAGTTAGTATGACACGACAGACATTGCTTCCTACACAAAAGAATGTCGCCTCTTTATTGTAATTAATTGACCAATCTAAAAAATGTAACTAAGGAACAATTTCTTTTTTGGAGATGATTTTTTTTAAAATGTTGTCCGACACTGGGAATTTGTCAGGATGTGTTTTAGTGGTGGTGTACAGGTGAGTTTTAGTCAGTAAGAGTCTGACACTCCCTTCTGCTCCGCCTAGAGCGGGAGAAGTCATTTGATGATTTCCCACCCAGAAAAAAGAGGTTTACATTGGTGATAAACGTTTTATTGTTCCTTAACAACGGTATGTTACTTATCATGGGTATATACATATGTATAATAACCAAATTTCGCCAGCATTCATTGTTAAGGATGATTAATTACTAAATAATTATATTTAATTTTAAATTGTTTCACCTACATTAATAATTCAACACAGTGAAAAAATTTACATAGGGCATTCCGTAATCAGATTTAGAATTCAGATTAATTGAGTTAGAACCGGTTGAACGTCTCCTGAGATAGGGGATGTCACAGAGTTAGGAATAAAATACACAATATTCGTTCCCACGTAATGAGCGTTGAACGGAAGTTTCGGCTGCAGAGCCGAGCCGAGGCTGCATAGCCGGTATAAGGGTGTTTCCTGAATAAAAAAATATAGTCCGTCGAGTTCGATTATTTTGACGACATGGTTGGCGCAGTGGTTGAGCGTTCGGCTGCTGCACAACATGTCGCGGGTTCGATCCCCACACGGAACAAATGTTTGTATGACTTACAGATAATTGTTCCGGGTCTAGATGTCTTGTCTATGTGAGTTGTCATGTTTGTGAACGCACCCACAATACAGGAGCAAATACTAGTGTGGGGCAACGTATCTAACAAAAAATAGGGGACATACATATAATTTTGGTACGTCACTTCAACGTTGACGATAGGCGGAACGCGAAATTTTTAGGTTCTCTATCGTCTTCATTTAACGACTCAAAAATATTGTTAATTTCACAAAACACAAAGCACGTGTCCAATGATTATTGGGAATCTTATTGATGGAGAAAATTTTAATCTATAGCGACGGTGACGTCACTGATACGCTTGGATGCCACCTATCAATGCCCGCCGAGGCTTCTCCGTGTTCTGTGGACTTTGTTAAGTTATTCATTTGCTTTGGAACGGGTTTAATCTGGTAACAAGTATAAGGTGATTGTTTGGGGTTTTGATTAAGAGAGGACAGGGTGGGGGAATGTTAAAGGTTTTGTGTGTCAACCAGGTGGGCAGGGCGGCGAGTCTTCACATACTGAGAGAAACTGGGACCCTGTTACATGTCGTCTGCCATGATGGTTTACCATAATTATTACGGAATCGAAGCATATACAACGCTAAATAAGTATGTTACTGCTGTGAAGAAGGGATTTTGAATTATTTGGAATCACGATGGTTTAAGAAGAGGTCCCTACTATGAAATCCCCAGAACTCTTCATAGATACTTGAGGGTAATTTGACACCAAATAATAATCAAATCTCATAAAAAGAAAAGGAGTTTTGAGTGTCTGACTCTAACTGACTAAACCCCATCGTGTTTCTCGAAATGCCCTTTTCGTTCTAGGACCGCGGTGAGGGTGACTCTTTCGAAAAAAAAACCGCAGCACCGAAAGTGTTAATTAAAGTAACACGCCATGCAAAGTACAAATAGCTTAGAAAACTAATCACCAACGTCCAATAGCTCCTTTACCACATTCAAGCACTTAAAACGACGGTAGTCCCAACTTCGTCTCCCATCGCTCCATTTGCATATAATAAATCCGTCTTCTCTACTTACTAATGCAGCATTGGACGTTGAAGTAAGACTACTTTACAATGGCCATTACTCCGTCGAACGACTAACTCAAGCCAGTTCCTATTATTTAAATGGCAGTAGTCAGGTGTTACAATAAGAGAGAAGGTACTTAGGTAGTCTGAAACTTGTTCACGATAACGCATTGCAGATAGATCTGTGTTTGCTGTAGAATTAATACTGGAAGAGCCACTTTGTAGCTTCGATTTTCATTTGTTTTCCTCTATGTCATTGCACTTTATTTTGGTTTATTGGTTCGAAGACGCATGGTAAAAGAAATACCAACGCATTTTTTTTTAATTTAACATTTATTATTTTAACATCAAAAATATTGAACATTTTTGCATTTCTCAAAACTGTTTTGTATACTTTGATTTCAATACTGCTAGCTCTTGCACTTTCGTATTAATAAGAACTACATGTATTCATAATAGATTTTTTTTTAATGTAAATTAATCAATTAATATATGTAATTGTATAAAAGTCTTGCGTGACTGACTGACTGACTGAGTGACAGACAACGCACAGCAGAAACTACTGGTCGTAAAAAGCTGAAATTTTGCATGTATGTAGGTTCCATGTGGAGTGTAAGGGAGCAATTAGAGTGGATATCCCCGAATTCCTACGGGAACGGGAAAATGGGTATATGCGCGTACGAAGTCGCGGGCAAAAGCTTTTTGTGTTTTTGTGTTTATTGTTACAGAGGTATTTAAAAATGTAAAAACAAATTATTAATAAAATTAAAAAAAAAATGAGCCTGCCATGTCAAAAATTGAACTAAAACATTTAAAACAAGATCGATAATAATATTTTCATTGCAGTCGGGGAACGGTTCCTTTGAATAGTTCTTTTTCGTATATGTAATCTTATAATTTCTATTTATGAAACAAGGCGCCCCCTTTGTAGTTTTTTTAAATTTTCCATAGCCTATGTTACCCGACCTGTTAGTGAAAATATATCGTTATCAATGTATCGTTAGAAGCGTTGGCTTCTTACGATACATTGATATCGGTTAAGCCGTTAAGAAGTTATGAATAAAGAAACTTACAAACATATACATACATGAACCCTGAAAACATAACACTCCTTTTTTGGGCAGTTGTGTAAAAATAAGTATTGTATTCTTTTATTCTTCACGTCTCCTTACAGCTAATGGCTCCACAGGGGAGCAGCCGTTACTCTATTAGCCTTCCACTACCGCATATAATCCTCCAAGGAGTTCATATGCGGTCTTATAACAAATTAATGTAATCACTTCGCCGACATGCTGCTAAATGCAGTTCCGAACTCGCTGTTACAATATTAATTTGTAGCTGCAGTTAGGTACAGAGCGAATGGGCTTGTAATATTTATATCAGATTTTGTTACATATGGTCTATAGTGAGCCTTTTGGTTCAGGAATAGAATTGATAGGTTTTACATTAATCCAAAATCGGTAGCAACTTGGAGTCAGGATTGCTGCCCGGTTGATGGAGTTTGTCAGGAGTCATTTAACTTAAATTTGTCGTGTTTTTCCTTTATCAGACAAAATATAATTTATAACTTTTGCCCGCGACTTCGTGCGCATACCCCATTTCTCCCCGTTCCCACAGGAATTTCGGAAAATCCTCTCTTAGTGCTCCTCTGCGGAGTGAAGGAAATCTAATTCAGCTTTCTACGACCAATACTTTTGGCTGTGCGTTGTCTGTCAGTCACTCACTAACAAGTAAATGCTGTTCCGAACTCGCAGGTATAATATTAATTTGTAAGTGCAGTTAGGTGGGCAGTGGTGGCCAAGTGATAACGGCCCCGACTTACGAATTGTAGGTCGCGTATTCAAACCCAACCAGGCGCATTACTTTGTGTAATTAACTTCATCACCACTGCTCTCAAAACGGTGAAGGAAAACATCGTGAACAAACCGGCATGTCCTAGAACCAAAAATTTAAAGACATGTGACATTCACCAACCCGCACTGGGCCCGCGTGGTGGATTACAGCCCATTCCCTCTTCTAGAGAGGAGGCCTGTGCCCCAGCAGTGGGAACATTAAAAGGCTGATTATGAGTTATGAGTGCAGTTAGGTTAGGAGCAAATGGGTAATAAAATTTACATCAGGCTTTGTTCCATGTGGTCTATAGTGGGCCTTTTGTTTCAGGAACAGAATTATTTATTTATTTAACAATTTATGTACACACATTTAAGAAAAATAAAAGAAGAAGGAAACAGAAAAATAGGTACAAAGGTGATGCTTATTTCTATAGAAATATCTTCCAGAATTATTAGGTTTTGTATCAATCAAAATGTAGTAGTAGTATGCAGTCAGGATTTGTGCCCAGATGGATGGATGGATGGTTTGTCTGGTTTTATAATGTTAATGCTGGCGTGACTTTTCTTTCTATAACGTAAGATTATAACAAAAGCAAACCTCGAACAAAAGGTAATGTTACATAAGAATAAGGTACTGAAAAGGCGTACTCATTTAATAAAAGCTTCCATAGCGTTACAAGGATTCCAAAAGGGAACCTGAATATAAGCTTCAGAAATCGATTGAAATAACACAAAGAATCGGCCCTCGAATGCTCTCGATCTGAGTAAAAACATGTTTTCTCAAATGTGTTGGCACTTAGTACTTTTACTTTGAGGCAACGTTTCTGAGAGGAAGGGGAGGCGTTACGTACTCGATACTTCAATGGGTGCCTTTCAGCCCACGAATATTCCTAAAAATACCGTATTTTTCCACATAGAAATGATCTTTTGTTATATAGTGTTATCATATCATTAATAAAAGTAGTTTTTGCGTAAAATATGACTTTGATGTACTATATTTTGAGTGTAATACTTAAATAAATGAAGAGCCTATTTTATAGTAAAAATAAATTTATATGAAAAATAAACTAATGACCCATTTTCTGAAAATACAAAGCTGTCAAACTGCCATATTCATTCCTCAAATAAAAAACATCTTATTGAAAAATCAGCCCTAAAAATAAAGTTTATTTTATATTTTAAATAGCAGCGCCCTGCGGTTTCGCCTGCGTAGTTTCTGTTCCCGTTGGGACACGGGGGTAAAACATAGCCTATGTTACTTGTCGTTTATGAGGCTTTTCATTGGTTTCATTTTAAAATATCGGTTTCCTGGTTTAGGTGTGCAAACGTTACAAACAAACAAACTTACATTAGCATTTATAGTATTAGTTAGGATCAGATATTCGCCTGGCGATAATGGCTTACAGTCTTCGCAAAAAAAGCTTCTAAACTGATTGAAATCGACTGTATGTTTTGTAAATAAATACCCAGTTACCCACGCTTTATTCTAAAATTGTGCAGATTTCAGGTCTATTGCACAGTCCTTAAAATAGACTAAATATGAGTTCATCGAACCCTAAATGATTTTTATTCAGAAACAATAAAAATATAAAACAATAAAACTCATCTGAGCCGTATCTAATGGAGATATATCTTTGTACGGGGATTAGTTTTGGCGCCAGTCCAGCGTTCCAGGTGCGTCCGTGTATGCAATCCGCCATATTTGAATGCGGCGTGCGCGGGAATATATCACGAATACGTAATTATAGTCCAATCTTTGTGTCATTTGGGACTCTAAGCACGATCCAGGCGCTCCTGTTTATATGTTTAGTAAATGTAGACTATGCTCATTTTAATTGGACATCATTCTCTGTTTTGGTGTCGTACAGCTAAAGGACTAATTGATTCCTGATTTCAACAGTTATAAGAGCAGTAGGCATGGAAATGTTCCACGTTCGCAACAGGAACGCAAAGGGCAATTTAAAAAAAACGGATGGGTTTTAGTTAGTAAGAGCGCCCAGAGCGGAAGGAGTCAATCAAGTAATTATTTCCCTATTAAAAAACCAAAAAGGGAATTTTTGGCATTCCAACGTCTACGATAAATTTATCAATTATAGGTGGGTTTTAGACAGTTAAGAGGTCGATACTATCTTCCGTCCCACCCGGAATACATTCGATGATATCCTATCAACAAAAAAAGACATGGCAAGCTTGAGATTGTTAAATATAATATGGCCATTTGGCTTTAAAAGTTATACGATTGTGTTACCCTTCACTATTGAATAAATAGCTAGTCAATGAACTGCTCGGCAGCCAGCAGTCAGCCGTCGAATTGTCCATCACTCAGCTATACAAGAGAGGTCCATCAAAGTAATTAGTAATCTGTCAATGGGTGGACGTGGGATCGCGTCCGATGCGGACCGTACGTAATGTAGAACAGTAACTACATATGTAGTTACTGTTCTACATTCAAACAACGCTCCATTCTCACAGCAGTCTGAACTAATCCTAATTTAATCTGCTCAAAATAATAAGCCCATTTTCGCACAAAAGCGTCTATTTCGCACGATTCGAAAGCCAGTTAACGGTCAAATACAGCGACTGATACGCATTATCAGCACGATTTCCGTAATATTTCCACAAAGCATTGCCCGTATTTATCCTCGCTTAGCTCAATTTATGGTTCCCGTCATTACATTATTTTGCTAATACTTACCTCAAAATGCCTCATTGGATGTTCGGCCTAATTACCAATGTTAAATGATTTAGAACGTTTTAAATAATTCGGCCTGCTTATTGATTTGGACGTGAGCAACAATGGGAATCAAAACAGATTGATTTGACCGTAGTATTATTATTGTTTTATCCTTAAGTTTTCCCTCTGCTGCTGCTCTGGCTGCTACGTTTTGATACATATTTATAAGTAGGTACTATAAAATAAATCAGTACCAAATTATACCGTCACTGCGTTATCCACTCTAATAATAGTTCAATACCAACAAAGCACTAATAATAATTACCTAACGAAAAACTGCTAACAAAAAACATCAATAAACTCCGTGCAATAAAAGCGAGTCCAATCAAAATAAGAACACGGAGCATAAAGTAGGTAGAATTGGAAGTTAGCAGCGTTCTTGCAAAGGCTATTGATTCAGCTATGAATTATTAGTAGCTTTGGACATCTTTAAAATGTCGTCTTTACTGGGCAGGCTGCCAAGGTTGCTAAGTAGTTCAAGAGGACGGGGAAGGCTTCCTGCAGTCTTGTCCCGACTCATTAATGCACCTCCTTGGAGAATTTATTAAGTTGGACTGTACTTTTGTTGTGAACTTAAAACTGTGGCTGTCAAATGGTAGCTTTATGGTCAAGAGTTCCGTGCTGTAAATTGAAAATTATGGCTTTTCAGAGCTTTTGCTAAGTAATTTTTAGTTTCCAGTGTTATTTTTTATATTCTACCTACCTATACTCCATTTACGGCATTAGATAGATGTTAAAAATCCCTTAATAAGTTGTGGCAGCAATTTTGTCGGTAGTTAAAAAATAGTTAATTTATTTTTAATAGTTGTATTGTTTTTAATAAACTGATTGACTTAAAATTGTTTCACGTACCTATCCAAGCATCGTGACGATTAGATTGATAGAATATACTTAATGTATGCCATACATTGTTACTTACAGTAAAAGCACAAACATACATTATTTATTAAAATGGTTTGAACTTAACTTGAAAATAAAAGGTTTCGTACTCCTGCTTCTGCGAACTCCTGTTTATCTAATATTATAATAAACTAGCAGCGCCCCGCGGTTTTACCGTAGTTCAGTAGTTTCGGAGCCTATTCAATACAAACAAACAAACAAATCTTTCCTCTTTATAATAGTAGTATAGATGAAGTATAAATTTATAGCTTAAAAATAGCCCCATCAAAAACTATTTACTCAAAGAACATGAGCCTAACTTGGCCATTCAGTAGGTATTGCGGGCAGCTATTATTTGGGTCAATATCGTTAGTGAATTGATAACCTTCAGTAAATAAGCTGATGTGCAACAAAATAAAGTGAAATAGAAGACACAGCTTGAACAAAACCAGGCTTTTTACAACGACGCTTAGTCTAGGCAAATAGGTCAGATTAACATAATGGATTAAAATATTTCCAGTAACCCAGACGGCCAACTTACAGGAACATAAAGAATCGCATTCATTCAGCCTTTGGCATAATGCCGAAACCATTGTTCTAATTGGCAACGACCACTGCGATCGCTCAATCGTGGAAACTGGGACAAAATTGATAAACTCAACCAAGACATAGATTAAATGGACAGTAAACTTTCCAATTTATCAAACTGTTGAAGAGGTTTTATCATGAAATTTCCATAAAATTCGAGGTTGATCAAGTCCTCTTCATTAATTAAAATGGGGATGGCGAGTGGAAGGCAAACTCTAATTTGCCTTTTAATTCTAGTGTGTATTTTAGATTAAATGAAGTGTTGACTAAAGTGATAAGACCGTTACCTCTCACACAAAGTAACAGCTATAAACTTTCTAAAAAACACGTCTGTTTTCCACTAAAATATTATTCCATATTCCATCCCATACGATAACAAGAAATGCCGTTCACAAGTTGGGAAAAACATCGTCACAACAAACGGTGCAAATATTTTTGCGGCAAAGTAACCCGGATTACTATTCAATTTGACGTCAACAGGGTGCCATTATCGGATAAAGGAGCCCCATTTATTTGCTATGGGGAAACTGTTGAGGGAAATTTCCTAATTTTTTCTTCGATTAACTCTTTATTAGTGTTTCCTTTTCGTACAGTCGAATTCCGATATAGATAGATATTAAAAGCATAGTGGTTATTGAATACTCCATTTTGCTAAGTGTGTAAGTATTTTTGATAGTATGATAGGAAGGAAAATACTGTATATAAAGGACACTCGGCTCGATTAGGTAAAATCAACTCTGTAACGTGATTTCTACGATCTTAGATCGAGCGGTACTATTAAAACAATCAAATAATACACCAACATTTCATACCAAGTGATTTAAAACTCGATCGTATATATTAAAACAAATGTGAGTATTCTGAGTAGCGTCATGTTTATGTATTCCATATTTTTTTTAAACTAGACTGAAAAACCAGGACAGCTTTTTGGTAAATTGGTTTTTGTAAGTGATGGGTTTTAACGAAAAAAGGAACGAGAATATGTTCATTAAATTAATTAAAACGAATTCGAGCATATTTGGTATACAGCCAAAGCAACGTCTGCAGTAAATTACCTTTAAACGAGTTATTTTAACGTGATTCAAAAATCAAGCTCCGAAAAACAGTGAAATAATAATGTCTCTTTTTTGAAAGCAGGAAAAATCTTTAAATAGCTCTCTTTATTTCATTGTAAATATTAGCTTGTAATTTATACTTAAAATTTTTCCCCGTTTTTGCTACTCTTTTCTCAGTGGTTTTTATAGATATTTTTATGGAAATATTTTCCTCCCGCGACACAATCCACTTTACGATGACGGTCACAGTTTGAGACGTTCAAACTTTTGGAATTGCTTAGTAAGTCAATAAAAACGAAGAATGATCGGTTGCACGAACCTGAGTTCGATCGCTGAAGAGTTAAGTGCATTGAAATCTATTTTTAAAACGGCTTCGCTTGCACAATTTCCTGTATGAAAGTAAAGAATAATATTAAAGTGATTAAACCAATATTTTAAAGAGTTTGTTTAGATGTGGCCATTCCGTCTTTTTATCGTATCTGAATCCAAGAAGTCATTTGAAATCACCAAATGACTTCTTCCCCTCGGAGTGGAAGGGAGAGTCAGACTCTTGACTAAAACCATCCATGTTCCTCATAATGCCCTTTGCGTTCCATGGCCCCAGTGGTTGTCTCGAACAAACTCCGCAAACCCAGGCAGAATTCCACAACTCTGGTCATCATTCCAGGAATTCCATTGCGAAAACTCTTCCGTTGACAGAAAACTAAAACTTATTTTACCCGGTAAAACGTACGGTTTTAGTGTTGATAGGTCTTAGAAATAAAGCAGTGTGTAAAAGATCTATTACCTTTTCATACTTCACCTTTAAAGTCTATGATTCGTTGCTTCAGTTTTTTGTGTTATTATAATAGGTAACCTCAGATTGGACAGAGATTAATCAAATAAGGTATTCAGAAACTACAAAAATATAAAGAAAATTGTTTTACGTAAAGCTCTTCAAAAGGATCAAAAAAGGCAAAATAGAGGTGTTTCCTAAATAAAAAAAAATAAAAAAATTTATATAGTTTGTCAGTAAGATTATCAAAAAATATTGGAAACGTATTTATTATATAATTTATTGTACACCTCATAATCAGAACAGGACAAATATTTATAAAAACAAGTGTACAATAAGCGGTCTTATCGCACAAGGCAATTTTACAGACAACTTTTGGATGGATCTATCAAAATTGACGAAGATAAAAAGCGTCAAAGATCAGGAGTTGTAACGTCACTTCGTGGTAAAATTATAGCGAGTAGTGACGTCACATGAGTATTCAACGCACTGTATCGTCTTCGTTTTTTATTTACGTGAAAAAAGAAAAATACTTGTCCAATATATTTTTGGAATCTATCTGACGGACTAATTAGATTTTTTTAGCCAATTCTATTGTATTTTTGTTAGTCATATATTTATTTTAACGTTTGTTTTCCACTAGTTTAAATAACAAATATTTTTTGACGACTCACAAATTTTTATGTTCTAATTTTAAATCAACCTGTATGCGTAGGTTAGTACCTATTTGTATTTTGATAAAATAATTTTAGCAAAGGGTGGAAAATTCGGGGGTTTAATCCAATCATTAATGTTGGTGCGAATTCAATTCAGCGTCGAAATTATCCAAATTATTCTGCGAAAACTCTAATTTACTGAAACCCACTGCGGCTTTCACATTTATGTACCTACAGGATATAATGATTACATATGTGGGCTTTTTTTAATTTTGATTAATAGGTAAATCCTGCTAATAGGACCAGCACCCTTTAAAAGATGCGGAAGGCAGATCTGGGTCAGTCATGACCCCAGATCTGAGATAAGATCAACTACGAAAGAGCGTTATAACTAGATAACTGTCAGTGGACTGTAATAAACTGAGTAAGATACCAAAGAATATTTACAGACCCACCTTTCACAAGTAAACACCGAAACATCCAACAAAACCATAGACAGAAACAGAAAAAGACCGTAATAAAAGAACAAATCAAGACATCTCCACTCAAATAAAATCGTAACCCAAGTCTTGACGTGTTCGCATAAAAATCGAAGTGATCACAGACACATGTACATCTACAACAAGGCTACGTCTCGTAAACGGGACTCGTAAACTAAACGAGGGTATAAAACCTGCCAATGAGCTCAAGGAAGACTTCAAAGACATGACAGACATAATTAGGCGCGAAAATTGTCAGCTCAAGACCGGAGCTGGAGAAGCCGGCTACTTTGGGAGGTATGCATTGCAATCTTAGAGTGAAGAATCACCGCGACCTTGGAACGCAAAGGGCACTAGAATGATCACGGGTGGGTTTTAGTCAGTAAGAGTCTGACACTCCCTTCCGCTCCGCCCAGAGCGGGAGAAGTCATTTGATGATTTCCGATCCAAAAAAAAAAGAGTGTAAGGTTATTTTAAGGGTATTTTAAAGGTTCTTTATTTTGAAACTTACTGTCAAAGTAAACGTTTATTTCCGTTGAGGAGAAATACTATGATTAGTGATTACCAATCGGGATAGGCAGAGCTATTTTTAACTGACTTCCAAAAAGGAGGAAGTTCTCAAGTCGACTGCTTTTTTTTCTTTCTTTGTGTTACCTCATAACTTTGTATTGGGTGACCCAATTTTGATGATTCTTCTTTTTGTATTCGAAAGCTGGTTCTATATAATAGTTTGGTGAAGATCTGATGAAGAACAGAGATAGGAAACGGAACTCTTCAATGAATGCTAGCAAGTCTTTCGGGATTGCTGAAATCGCATGTTTGTTTATTGTTTACAATCATTTACACCGTGTACGCTGTGATGTACGTTTAGGTGGGTGGAGACCCGGGTGTTGTTTATTATACCACTACAAAATGAAAAGTAAAATCTTTTTTCACAAAAAAAAAAAACAAGCGACTTCTAAACAAAAAAAAAAGTATAAAATATCTTTAATATGTATAAGTCGGTGTTCAAAAAACGAAGAAATAATCAAAAACACCGAGTTCCGATATTAAATATATATTTTATACTCCTTTTTTAGACGTCGGTTGTTTTTTTTTTTAAATTTTTAAAAAAAGTTTTTACTGCTATTTGCAACATGTTTTCATAGTATGGATAAAATAATTGATCCCGTGATTATTTGGGTTTTGAAAAATATACCTACTCGTTATTCGGAATAATTTCTGGAGGTACTTGTGTGAATGTATGTGTGTAGGTGTGTTTATTATTTTGTGATCAGTACATTCTTGGATACTACAACACGTAATAACAAGGTTCCAAAACGTATAAATCATTATAATTGTAAGATGAGATAATGAGTTGGTAATTTGATCGTGTATACCCTGGGGGATGATTAGAAAATAATTATGAAGAGAATAATTTGGTTTTGTTTTTGTTGTTTTGTAGGGGAGGGCTTTTGGTTTAGCGCCCGTATGTAGGTGATTGATTTTTCTACAACTTAAAAATATAATTTATTTTCACCCCCGTTTTACCCCCATAGGAGTAGATTTTCATAAAATCCGTTCTTAGCGGATATCTACACCGTATAGGGAACCTACCTCCCAAATTTTATGTTTGTAGGTGTTATAGTTTCTGAGACTTCGTGATTAATCAGTGGGTGGTATTTCGCTTTTATATATACACTGCCGGCCAAAAGTTTAAGACCGCACTTAAGCAGTATAATTATCTATCAATTGTAATAAAATCCCTTAAGATATATAAAAGAAATGCACACCTGCATATTCTATTGTAAATATAGAATATTTAAAGAATTCATTCTTTTGTTTACTTTCCAGTTATTGGACAACAAACATCTATTGTTTTCATTCACCGACAAACGCTGCGCTAGGGTCAGGTGGTAGAGTCGTAATAATGTGTTTATTGTGTGCTCATTACTTATTACTTTGCTTTTGTTTCGCATTGGTCAATATTAAGGATTATTTAGCTTCTGAAAACACGTAGTTTCAATTTATTTTTACCTGAGTTTACTTGGGTTTGTTCACAAACAATCTCAGTTAGTCTAAACTTGTGGTTTCTACAGTAAAGACGTCTTAAAATGGGAAAAGCACGCGAAATTAGTAGTGAAGTGCGTTCTGCCATCGTTGTTTTACATAATGAAGGCAAATCCGGACGTGAGATTGCTTCACAACTGAAGTTATCGAAGACAGGTGTTCATAGCACAATAACTCGATACAGGGAGACAGGCAGTTTTCAAGATCGTCCACGCTCGGGAAGGCCGAGAGCTACCACGTCTAGTGAAGATAATTTCATTGTTGTTACTAGTAAGCGAAATAGACGTTTAACAGCACCAGAAATCCGCGTTGAAGTAAACAAAACCCGAGTTAAACCTTTATCATTGACTACAGTGAAACGGCGACTAAGAGATGCAAAGTTGTATGGTCGCGTCGCCGTTCGAAAACCTCTGCTAAGGCCACAAAATAAGAAAAAGCGGATGCAGTGGGCTCTTGCCCATCGAGATTGGACTGAAAAACATTTTAAAAAAGTTCTTTGGACCGATGAATCCAAGTTTGAACTATTCGGTTCAAAACGAAGAATTTACGTGAGACGAAATGCTCAAGAAAAGATGATGCCAGACTGTGTAGTCCCAACAGTCAAGCATGGCGGTGGCTCAATTATGGTCTGGGGTTGCTTCTCTAGCCAAGGAACTGGCGATTTGATCAAAATTGAAGGAATTATGAAAAAGGAACAGTACAAAAACATTTTAGAACAAAACGCCGTTCCTTCCGGGTTGCGATTAATTGGACACGGATTCATTTTCCAACAAGATAATGATCCAAAGCATAGCTCCAAATTATGCAGAGGATATTTAGAAGAGAAAGAGGCCCAAGGAGTGTTAAAAAACATGGTTTGGCCACCTCACAGCCCGGATCTCAATCCTATTGAACTTTTGTGGGAAGAGCTTGACAGGAACGTCCGTAATCGTGGCCCATCCTCGCAAGAAGAAATGTGGAATGCTTTATGCGAAAGTTGGAGCAATATATCGCAAGACACCATCAACAAATTGATAGCTCGTATGCCGAGACTTGTGAAAAAAGTCATACAAAGTAAAGGAGGATTTTTTGATGAAACATCAGTTTAGCTAACTATAGCCTTTTTTAGCATCAAATAAAATCCTTTAATTTCGTGAGATTGATGATCACCTGTCAAAATGGCCGCCACAAAATGGCACCGACTCGTTTATATTGAAAACAATAGATATATTCATCTAGCATGAATCCTACACAATTTCCAGTCCAGTTGAAACAAAAACCTTGGTTTGTGACTTTCATCAATGTTAATTAAAGCGCGCTGAATCGAGACAGAATGTATGCGAAGTTAATTGTGTTTTATTAATTAACTTGCTTTTGCTACAAGCTCTGCCCGCAGGAATATCGAAAATAATCCAGAGGGAACATATTCTCTGGTTGAAAAGTATCCTATATTCTATTTTAGGACACGGTCTAAGTGTGTGTCAAGTTTCATTCAAACTTGTTTAGCCGTTACGACGTGAAATGGTAACAAAGAAACAGACAGAGTTACTTTCACATTTATAATATTAGTATGGATGGGTACGTTGACTTTAATATGGCAATTCAAAAAGGGAGGTAACCGCGACCCTATGCCTCCTTACACGTAGACTCTTTGTACAGATATACATATACCACCTATATAGTGTTGTGCTGCTTTTGCAGTGTCTTAATATAACGTCTATTATATCACACGTCACTGGTTGTCACTTTGTCCGAAATTATCTTCTCTGTAAAAAGTACAATTAGGCCCGACGCCCACTATCGGCATCGGCACGGCTGAGGATTTCAGGTGATAAAAAGCATTGTACTTTAACTTCATGACAATAAAGTAGAAGTAGCCTCAAGCATACCGAAGCGGTATTTTTGTTACTACGATCATATATCTTGGAAATTTCTACTTTATTGCCATGAAGTTAAAGTATAATGCTTTTTGTCACCTGAAATCCTCAGCCGTGCCGATGCCGATAGTGGGGGCCGGGCCTAAATCTGCCTTTTCTCAACTACGTCGGAATCGGCTTTCAGACTTTCCGGAAGCGGCTGAGACCTCCACAATCCAGCATTTGGGCAAGACCTCTGGGCAGGGCCGTTCCTGCTTCTGAAAACCCATAAAGACTGTACACATCTACAAATGATATTCGGGGCAGTTTTACGTACTTTCCAAGGCACGTAGGCATCTCGGGATGTAAAGGATGGTCACCCATCCAGGGACCTACCTCGGGAAGCGTGGTTTAACCATGAAGAATGATTCGTGTGGCTGTTATTTTTTAGCTACGAACTCAAGGGTTTGTGTGTTTTTAACGTTACCTGTGTTAATTCTTATTATTCTTTGATTGCCATTTTTTAAAGAAGGTTGGCGACCATCATGCCAATTTGGTCCTCGACACCGCAGCTCTAAATAGGGAACGTGTGCTTTTGTTAATTAAAGCCTGCTGAATCGAGACACAGTGTATTAAGAAATTAATTGTGTTTATCAATAAATTGTGTCGGCATTATTAATATATTGAGCATTATATTAATTGTATTGCTGCGCAAGCATTAACTTCCTGATTGCTTCGGTGATAATGTAATAACGTCGGATTTTATTGTTTTGTTTATTATTTGCTGTGTTATCCCTACGGGGTTGGGAGGGTGTGATGGGGGTGAATAGAAATCGGTTGGTTATCATTTGGAGCACGTTGTGGATGTTGATTGAGTGGTCTGGATTACTTGTAAGTAATGGGGTTATTTTCGGGGCAAGGTTTTATTACTATTTTTTTTTCGTAATATTTCACACCTTTAGGTACAAAACAAAAGAGGTTTTGCAAAAAGTTCTGCATTGAATGTGGATGATAAATTATGAAAGACGGATTAAATTTTTAAAAAGAAAAATGAACAGACGTCTCATAGAGAATACTTTTTTTTGTAGTGTGACACTAGTTACATCTTTGTGCAAATTTCGGAAAAAGAAACGTAGTCCATGAGGGGAACGAACTCCTGTCGTAGTTTGTTCGGACCCCAAATAAATGGGAAAATAAGTACGATGACATAAGGAAATATATGTGCAAAATGTCGCACAGTTCACGTGACTTGGTAAATGTCAAACGCGCGTAAATTGCTTTACCTCATTTACTGTTCACAATTCAGTCAACCAATCAGAATATTGTATTCACTACCGTTACAGAAACTGGCTATAACATGTGATTTACACATGGTTTAGATCACATACATAACAGTAGGAATATTGTAGTGTTAATTTATATAACTGTATGCAGTAACCATTGGGTAACTAGGTATGTATCTACATATCTTCTATACTTATAATAAATCTGTAGAGAGGTCAATTCTGTACAGGGAATATATTTTCAAAATAACTATCAGGGATTAGTGATCGATACTGGTGCCAAAAATGCAATCAGTAAAATTTTTGTCTGTCTGTCTGTCTGTCTGTATGTTCTTTATAGAAACAAAAACTACTCGACCGATTTTAACGAAACTTGGTGCAATTATTCTTCATACTCCTGGGCAGGTTATAGTATACTTTTCATCACGCTACAATCAATAGGAGCAGAGCAGTGAAGTAACTATTCCACGCGGACGAAGTCGCTGGCAGAAGCTAGTACATAATAATAATGACATAAACGCATACAACGCAACATTTTACTATGACAAATGTTCAGCAATGATCATTTAACAAGCTCAGTTAGCTGTTAATACCCATACATTGTCCGATGAATTAATTTATTATTTTTAAGTGAACTGACTTGATAATTATGCATGTTAAGCGTTTATTATCGAATTTAGTTAACGTTGTGGTAAATATGGGCCACAGAGTTGATTGACACAAAAATGTATGCTATATTATAGCTATTTTTAGGGAGATCCTACTTCAGCGGTTTTTTTTTAATATTTTTTTTTTTATAGATTCTCGTTTGACCACTATGACAAAAGACCCCAATGTCGATCTCAGGCAACATAGTCTCAGGCAAAGAATTCCTTTCCAGTTGTACCTACCCATAAGTTATACTCGTAGCATGCCTAGTAAGTTTTTACAAAAAAATTAGATGGCGACCTTTTGATTTTGTTCGAACGGAAACCTTCATTTGAAAAAGCAAATATGAAAATCTAATATTAGTTCATCGTGACCCAGGGCTACCACTTATTTAAACAAAAATACATTCAACCATTACAAGTAAAGTGACCTTTAATGCTCAGTTAATAGAGTGCACAATGGACAGTTCACTTATGATCTTTCTGTTTGTTTGGGGTTGAAAAAGGGAGGCGAGATTTTAGAAGATTTATTAAGTTAAGCGGTATCAGAGCTCCAAGAGTAATTGCTGCGGACTTCGGCGCTGATAAAACAGAATTTTCTGGCAGCCCCATAAGCTGCAGCCTAAGATGGCATTTGTAGACGTTTTGTTACAAGTCGTGGGCTTGAAGATTTTAAGAGAAAATAATTACAACGCCGCGTTGAAATTATTTGGCAGAAATACAATTGAAATATTGGTAAATACAATTTTTAAGTAGAATATATAGTTTTTTTTCTTTATTCATTCTGATAATTGTAGTTATATCGATATAAGTGTAACAACAATGTCACGTTGTATGTTTTTTTGAAAATACAATTATTTTTTATAAGAATTATTTTATTATGAGATTATTTTCACTATATCCAAAAGCTATATATAAATCTAATAACATTTTACATAATCTTCACTTATTGTAACGGCCAGTTTATATAATAACACTTTCTTTAACCTTCCTTGTGTATATTTTTCTACACTTTTTTATTTATTTTTTTTATTGTGAGATGGATTTGCTCTTGACTAGAGTAAAGAGCAAATCCATCTCACAATAAAAAAAATTGTCACAGGTGACAGAGATAAAGTCGACGATGGAATGAGCTTACCTAGAAGAAGCCTGTTCACTCTAACTTATTATCTATACTAATATTATAAAGACGAAAGATTTGTATTTTTGTATGTAACGAATAAACTCAAAAACTACTGGACCGATTTCAAACAATCTTACACCATTAGAAAGCTACATTTACCCTTAGTAACATAGGCTATATTTTAACCCCGTCTTGCCACGGGAGCGGGAACAACGCGGGTGAAGCCGCGGGACGCTGTTAGTATTTAATATAATTCCATTCATTTTAGGCTCCTTTAAACTCTGCAAACAGAAATATGAGCCTCGTGCTTCTCTCCTTCATTACCATCGTAATTTAAACCGAATTTACATTCAATAAAATTATATAAAATGATCATTGGATCAACGCAATCTTATACCTACAATATGAACATGATAACTTTTAATAATTAATTTAAGATATTATATTCCCTGAACCTTATATGCAGTGAAATTAATAGTTTAGCTTATTCTGAAAAAAAAAAATCATATAAAGGATCTTAAAGAATACAGTTTTGCTAGTAAAAGTGGTAACGACAGAAAAAAAGTATCATGGGTACCTGTACTAATGAAAAGTTCAAATCCCATAAAATTATACCTTAAGCCTCCATAAGGTATAATTTCCTGGATGTTTTTTTTTTTTGGAGATGTTATAGAAATTGATGATTAAAACAAATGAACATTGCATAAGTAAATCGAAATTATATTAAAAATAATTTGACCAAATATTTGATTAAGTATGTTCCTTTAATTCGTATTGCGAAAGATGAATACAGAGTTCTACGTTTCCGTATGATGTTGGAATGAATTCTAAGAAACAGTTATATAAACAGCATTAGACAACTTCTCGGAACACTACTATAAAAGTAATTTCTAGTTCACAACTAGCTTTGAAAGTTTTGTTTTCTTACTAAAAATATCATTTGTATTGTAATTTTCTGCAAACGGTTTTTTTTTTTAAATGAAAATGCAGAGAGCATAAATTCTGTGCAATATAAAATAACTGCGTGTGCAATGTTATTACATTTGATCACGGTACACTGAGCTGAAGGAAATGAAGCCATTTATTCAACTTTTTGTTGCTGCAATATTTTTGAACGAAAGTTTTGCTACAAATATTTAGTTCAAGCAAAAATAAAATTATTTATGGTCGAAGTAGATACCCAACAATCTTTTTTTGGTCTTAATGATGGATTCGCAAAATATATATTTTTTTGGAGTAAGTTTCATTCCAAAATGGTCCCATTTAAATTTCGTAAAGATCTGATGAAGAACTTCGAAGATAGACAGTTATATTGATATGGATTGCTTGGAATGTGTGGAATGTCTGGGGGTATCAGTACTCAAAAGTGAACTGTAAAATATTTTTATATAAAAAAAGAAATCCACTACAAAGTACAAAATACCTTAAATGGAAGTCAGTGTCAAGAAACGAAGAAACCATATTTAAAAAAAAAACTGAATCTCTCATCTTATCTCAGTAGCAGCCCGGATATGTGGCCTGTTGGTGGCAGTAGTCTCGGACTTATGCATCACTTCAAATTACAAAACAAAGTACCCTCCGCCGCGTCTGTTCGTCAATCGGTACACGTTAAACTTAAAAAGGGTTTTGTATAATTGGCTTAACTGTCCGAATCCGGAGCGGGTTGCTAGTAATATATGTGTTACTAGCTTCTGCCAGCGACTTCGTCCGCGTGGAATAGTTACTTTACCCCCGATTTTGAAACTCTCAGCCCGATCGGTTTAAAATTGACAAAAGATAGACATGCTGTTTCGGTATATTTTTTAGATAATTTTATGTAGAACATTTCCGTAATACATGATTTCTATGTAACTTTAACCATTAAGGCTACACACGCGACGGAAGCTTAAAAAATGGAGTAACTTCTTCCGTTTTCCCAACATTTTCCTTCACTGCTCTGCTCCTATTGATTGTAGCGTGATGAAAAGTATACTATAACCTGCCCAGGAGTATGAAGAATAATTGCACCAAGTTTCGTTAAAATCGGTCGAGTAGTTTTTGTTTCTATAAAGAACATACAGACAGACAGACAGACAGACAGACAGAAAGACAGACAGACAGACAAAAATTTTACTGATTGCATTTTTGGCACCAGTATCGATCACTAATCACCCCCTGATAGTTATTTTGAAAATATATTCCTTGTACAGAATTGACCTCTCTACAGATTTATTATAAGTATAGATAGAAGATAGATAGCTAGAGGGAAATATAGAATGTAAATTTTCGATTCAAACGAAAGCCAAAACAGAAACACAAATGACGGAACCGATTCAACCGACCAGGGTCGATAAATGTTCAATATCTACGGATCTATTCGAGTCACTGATATTGGACATAGTATATTGCTGCTTCGGGAAATTGAATGCAATTTTAAAGCCAATATGAGCGTTACATAGCAGCAGAAAAACCGATATCGTTGCAATATCGACGCTAAAGCAATTGCAATTGTGGAACTCTTCTATATGTCAGTTTTAACGGAATATTTCAAGAAGTTCAGTGGTCGTTTTGAGATGTATTTTGTAGCTTTTTATCGTCATTTATGGAATTGGTATTCGGCTGCATAAAGAGGATTGTTAACCAACCCGGAAATAAGGCAAAACGGTGTTTTGAAAACAGCTTTGCCCTGGAAGTAAGTATTGATATGATTTTGAAAATTGTATCATTCATAGAAAGCTCAAAAGTGTATTATTTTTCTGACAATATATGTCTGGAGGGAACGGAGTGATATGTCGGACTCTCACTGCCTAAAACCTCACAGTTCCAAACGCTACCATGAGTCGATAGCCCAGGACAGAATTAAATTCGAGCGCATTCCGGACTGGTATCCGCTGTTGCTTACGCCTCATCTCCTAGTGAGGTCGGTGGAATCAGGCGCGCATGGATCAACTGTGCACCGCCTCTTTAGGCCTAACTGGTTGTCCGATAGGCTTTGTTTTGCGTATTTTTTTTTTCGAAGTGACACATTTTAACCAGCGATAGAAATGATGGAATAGTAAAAAATTGTATGGCATTGACAAGCGCTTCCGAAATATAACGTGGTAAACCGCAAAAATTTTAAAAGAATTTCGACAGTCAAAAAAAAAATGTCACTTTGCCTAGATCCCAAAGTCTGATGTGAAATAATTTAAATATTTTTTAAAGTTGACTTTCTGTATGTGATACACATGGCGACGTACAGCGGCGGGATTTGATTAGGGACAACAAGCACACGAGTGCGTTGTAAATTAACACTCCACAGCTTTATCAAACTGTTTCAAAATGACTATAATTTATTCCGACAATTATACGGTATCGCTTGTTTTGTTATCGTCTATCAACCCGTAGGTTTGTTTTCTGTTTTCTATAGGTTTTGTTACAGTTGTATTGCATTAGGAGATATATTGATATAGAATTAACAAAATAACTTAGGTACTCTTTTATTATGTGTTTGTGACGAATATTTTCATTCTATTCTATTATAAAATTAAGAGTCATAGGGCTGGGCACATTGCTTAGAGAATCGGTGGCATTGTGGACGAACTGATGACTATAGTTGGTAGTCATGCCTCAAGGTGGGTCGAAGTGTTGCGCAATTTGTTCGAAAGAGTCACCGCGGCCCTGGAACGTAAAGGGTACTAGAAGGATCACGGATGGGTTTTAGTTAGTAAGAGTCTGACACACCCTTTCGCTCCGCCCAGAGCGGGAGAAGTCATTTGATGATTTCCCATCCAGAAAAAAAAGGTGGGTGGAAGTCACGATAACCTGTGAATACTAGAACAAGACCATTCGATGCACCCAATTATATACGTTTTTCGGCTGAAATGATGACGGTAATCATTTCAATAATCACCTATCTGTCAGAGGGTCTGTTGATTTCATTAGATTTATTTACGAAGTAAAGATGACGCACCGCTATGGCCAACAGTGATACCTAAACACAAATAATTTATTCTAAAAAACAAAAATGGTTTTCTCTCTGTATATTTTTCTATCGTTTCCAAACCATTGTTTCCACAAAAAATACGCAATTTACTTCATAAAGCGCTGGTTTCCTATTGCTTTCCCAAAACGAACACTTAATATAAAGCGAAATCACCAGTTAAAATTTGTGTAGTAATAAAGGAAATAAAGCCTCAATTCCAGGAGTTTGGGATTTAAAATGTGGCAACATTTCATCATTGACAAAGGTCGCGGGCGGTCGTTCGCGTTAATTTATGTGTCGGTGTTGCCATAAATTGCAGTGTTTTGGTTTGCTTTAATTACCGGTGGTGTCGCCCCCAAATAGCGGATCTTGGTACGATTGTAATTAATTGTCTAATTACTGAAACGACGCCCTTCCTATAACTTTTGTCTAAACAATTGACTATTATTTTATAGGTTTTGGTCCTAAGTAATTGGGATGTAGATTGTTTGTATTCTTAATTACATTTAATACTTAATTACATTAAATCTTTCATAAACCGATAGATGATTTAACGTTTTTGTCCCAGTATCTTTGACATAGGATTATTCGGTTATGTTCTGGCAGGAGTATTTTTAAAGCAATTACCACTGCAGCTGTTGTATAAAACTATGACATAGTACTTCGCAATAAATTAAAAGAGCAATTTATTTTTAAAGCTTTTAATCCCAGGCGGAGTTCAAACCTTTTGAAAACGTCATGTCACCAAACGCCACAGATTAAAAACTACATCAGCGTTTCACTAACGCAGATTGACACAAACAATCACTTCAAATTTGGAACGTTCATCAAATCCCGCTCAATGTTTCGAATTCGATTTATTAATCGGCCAGTTTCAAACTAGCGATCAAACACTAATCTGTGGTTTGCGAGAACATTGATTTGGAATACCAAATCGATTGTTTATAGAGGGCTTAAAACAAATGTTTAGACGTAAGTATAGTAGGTAAATTTATTTGTGTATATTTGATTGTATGTTTATATTAATTTGATTTATATGTATAATAAGTTTTAGTTAGTTATTTTAAGTTTGCTTCTCTATCTCTTTACACACTGTGTCTACGTTTCTTACCCCATTCTTCTGTCGCAGGTCTGCAGGAAGTAATTCCTATTGAAATAAGCAATACCTTTGTGCTCTTGGTCTCTATAAAAAAATCTACTTTAAGTATATTGTGTGTACATAAATAAATAAATAAGTACTTTTGAATATAAAAAACTACAACCCCATAGTATTTTATTTGTCATACAGAATTTAATTATTATGTGAGTATTTTAGCTATAGTAAAATTGTACGTTACGATACTACATCAAACCATTCATACAATTTGGGGCTGAACCTGAAAAAAAAAAGCTTTAAAAAAACCACATTAACGAAATAAGCATGGAATTATATCACATCTAATAAACTTAAAAACATAAACTTAAAAATATAAACTTGACCGCCTTCTAAATAACTGCATTCGATTTGTCTTCAATCTCCGCAAGTATGATCACGTATCCGCGCATCGATCACTATTAAACTGGTTGCCCATACGTCAGCGCAGGGCGCTGAGAGCCTTGACTGTTCTGTTTTCTCTTCTTAATAATCCTTCTTCTCCGTCTTATCTAACTTCACAAATTAAATTTCTTTGCGCAGCCCACAGTAAAAATCTTCGCTCTACTAATAATCGTCTTTTACGATGTCCCTCACACCGTTCTGGGTTCATCCACTCTTCTTTCTTTGTCCAGGCGATCTTCCTTTGGAATGCGCTCCCTCTGAGCACCAGGATGGCAACTAGTCGGTTGCCCTTTAAAGTGAAGGCGCGTGAGCACATTCGCAAGAAGTTGGAAGAATCATCACAGCGTTAAATCGTTGGATTCGTTTCTCTCAACGCCTTTGTTAATTTTATTTATATGTATGTATCTATGTATTTATGATTGTATATTTTTCCTCTCCGTTTGTTTTTCATTTAAGTTGCACCTGCCATGTTGTCTCTGCACTACCCTAAGGTTGACTGGTAGAAAATGCCTAAGGCATTAAGTCCGCCTTTGTACAGTTTTTTTACTAGTGCATAAAGTTTTAATAAATAAATAAATAAAATCTAATGTTTTTGTTTGATAGGTGAAATCATCTAAAATAAAACCGGTAGTTTTAGAAGCCTAAGATAAAATCTAGGAACCATTCCTGCAAATCTTTAGTTCAAATTGTAAGATTGGCAACCCTGATTGTATAGGACTTCGATACTATTCCGAACTCCATCGATCACGTACGAACGGTTCCGATTCCGCAGGTGATCCATTAGAACAGTCAATACATCGAGGATATTAATAGTTCAGGAAATGGCGGGTACGGCGATATTGCGATTCAGCTCGGTAATTACTTGTTTGTATCTCAATAATTCAGTGCAGGAGGTATGTTCCTGCCTTTGTTTTATATTACGTAAGCCGATAACGCCGCTAACTGCCAAGCGCAAGTTCGCGATTAAATCTAAATCCTAAAAACACGATTTTTTGCCCGTTTCCCTCGAAGCGTAGCCCTGGAACGAGGAAAGAGCGGAAGAAGTAATTTGATGATTTGCCATCCATACCTAAATAAAAATGTCATGCGATTAGCACAGAATTGCACAGTTAAAACCAAGTACCAAATATTTTTATTTTGCATTGAGAATCGTGGCGGTAAAGATAAGCTGAGAATAGAAAAAGATAACCGAATTTATAACCTTTTTTTAGTCTTTTAAAAATGAAGGATCTTGACAAAAAGAACCCAATAGTGTAGGTTTTATGCCAATCCATTATTGCTATATATTCGAACTCAAAAAAGAAGGGACGAGCAGAATAGATTTTCCTTTATTAGTATTAGAAAACACAACAACAAACAACAATTTATTTACATTGATAGCCTTGAAAGTTATTTTTTTTTACCATTAGAATTTTATTTGCTGTTGTAAAAGATCTTATTAATTGAAATCAATATATAAAAAATACTTACAGACTACTACGACTAAATTACTTACAGAAAACGCACAACCGAAACAATTGTTCGTAAAAAGCTGTGCATGTAAGGTCCTTGGGGAATGGAGGGGAGCACTAAGAGAATTTCCAGAAATTCCTATGAGAACGGAAAAAAAAAACGGAATATGCGTTTACGAAGTCGCGGGAAAAAGTTAGTATGATAACAGAGAACAAGGTATCTGTCAATTTATAATAATGAATGATCTACTTCAAATGGAGCCGCTAACAATATTTATTTTAGAGACCGCCGAATTTCGCGAATTGCATTGCAATAAAATCCACAAATCGCAATAGAAACGGAAAAAAGGAAACAGATAGCCAAGCTATTGAATAGGTTTCGTTACAAATTAAAACTTAAACGTAAGTCGAGTTGTCTGACGAAAACTCATTCAAACACACACAGATAATTTAGTCATAATTTCGTTTGAGAAATGTTGCCAAAATATATCTCTGCACAATAACTACAATGTTTCCTTTATATTTCATCTTCTTTCACGGAAAAAGGGACAAATAACTAAACTTTCACACTATGTCAAGATTATTTATAAGAATGGCACATTATGGGCCAAACTATTCTTAATATCGTAAGTTGTGAAGTTCGCGACAGACGCTCTCAAGGTTTTCATAAAACTTGGCAACACTTAATCAGATGATCAAGCTGTAGGCCTTTTAGGTCAAAAGTGCGTTAGACTGATGGGTGTTTTTTTTTTAAATTTATCAATGCAACTTCCAGGCGAAATTGTTTTCGTTATAGGCTTTGAAGATAGGCTAGGTAATGCCCAGTTTCTGCAAAGTTGACACCTAGTCGCAAATAATTATGTAACAAATAAATATACAAACGCACGTCACTGTGATTGGTTGAATGAACTATAAACAGCCAATCCGCATCACTTAAGTTGCGTTAAAATAATGCGTCTTTTCAGAGTGCCGTTATAAGGTTATCAATGTGTTTCCTGGCTGGAAACGCAGCTTCCATTGAATGTTGTTTTTAGACGTGAAGAAGATTGTTTTAGCCCTGTTCAGAAATCAAAGCCAAGATTTCCGAATCTATCGGATCAGTCAACAAACTAGAACTTCGCTCAAGACGGAAGTTTCACTTCTACAGCTCAAAACTATTGAGTTCCTTCAATACGGGTAGGTGGTGACAAGACCTTTATCTCTGCTCGTTTTCCTACCAACGGGACAGTTTTCAGACCAAGTTTTGCTGGCAGCCAGCCAGATCGTGGTCCGCAATAATTATACTTGTTGGGAAGCACTGCGGCTAAAATATTATCGGGATTTACACCGAATTCCCAATAGTTAACAACGTTTTGTTGAAGTTTAAGATGTACACCAAACTAATTGTTAATATTCAGGGGGAGCTCGTGGCTAAATAAATAATATCCGAACGATTCGATTATGCGATATATATACGTACATTCGAGAATGAGCAATTAATGCGGCAGTCGGTCCATCCATGACGTACTGAGAATCCTCAAGGCCTCGGAAAAAACGTTAAGCCGTTGTTCCTAGCTGTCATTTGTAGATCTTTGGCAGTCGTTACGGCTAATACGGAAACAAAAATCTGACTCATATTCTACTCATTCACTAGTTTAAACGATTATTTACTTTTTGTATTTTTATATTACATTTTAGTATGTGTTCTGTGAGTGTATCTGAGGCATCATAAGACCTATCAGAATGCCAGCGCTGTTCTTTTTTTTGCTGTCCATATGCTTACGTAGGAACCTTTTTGCCTTGCACTTGTAAAACTGACACTGTTAGCTTTTCTTCATTTATTTTAATTATTTTTTGGTTGTCTTCTGCGAGGCCCAAATAAACATGTTTTTTTTCTTTATTACTTCTCAGTTCAGTTCGTTTGTAGGAAAAATAATACGGCTAAAGGTGTTGCGGGATTTGTTCAAAAGAGTCACCACGGCCCTGGAACGCAAAGGGCATTTGGAGGAACACGTATGGGTTTCAGCCAGTAAGAGTCTGACACTGCCTTCCGCCCCGCCCAGAGCGGAAGCAGTAATTTGAAAATTTCCCAACATTAGAAAAAAAACAGATGTATGATGAAGATATGCTAAACCGACCCAAAATATTTTTTATAAGGGCAGTAGAATGATAATTGAGAATTGATGAATGAGCGTTCAAACAGCGGGACGCCAACCCGAATAAAATAAATTAAATGGATTGAAAGCTACACATTTCAAGTTCCTAAATTGACTTCCATATGTGTTCAAACTCAGAAACTGGTGGCTGTTTGCCCATCACGCTCAGTGCGGGCAAAGGGAAGTTATCGTTTCGTGTTGACTAAGTCAATACTGCCATGCATTTGTCAAATTAAACTCTTCATTCTTTATTTAACGACATACAAAAACGTTTGCCTTTTGGTAATTTAATTGTTTTTCTAGGAGTATACGTAGCATTGATTGCAAAAAATCGATGACAAAGAATGTGAATTACGCAAAACAACTGTACATATTGTGACGATGGTAGCCTCCTTGGCTGCGGGTCACTGGCAGACAAGTTTGTTGTTAGAACTTTGGAAGTGTCTGGCAAAAGAATATTTTGAATAGGGTATTTTACTGTAAAAATCTAATTAGTCCGTCTGATAGATTTACAAAAAATATTGAACACGTATTTTTTCTTTTTTCACGTAAACAAAAAATTAAGACGATACAGTGCGTTGAAAACTCACGTGACGTCACGTCGCTGGTAAAAATTGTAGCAACGTAGTGACGTCACGTCAGTTTTCAACGCACTGTATCGTGTTCATTTTTTGTTTACGTGAAAAAAGAAAAAATACGTGTCCAATATTTTTTGTAAATCTATCAGACGGACTAATTAGATTTTTACAGTATTATTAAAGTATATTTTCCCTATTATGAATACGGAAAATATACTTTGTTCTATATGACATAAGGCAGATGGCGTAAATAAGTACGAAGTTATATCCCAATCAGAATCGAATTCAATCGAAGTTATATTCATAAAAATATTAAGTAGGTAATATTAGGGTCGCCCCTAATATTACTTACTATTTTATGAATAAAATCCCTGGTGTAAAACCACCACCAAACAAACCATACCAGAGCTATAGCAGCCCAAACACCATGGTAAGTCCGACCTACTATCATATCCGCCAATGTATGTATGTGTCGACTGCGGACGTAAGAACCTTTATTTTCGAATTCCTTAAACACGTGGCAAACACTAGATATACTGTCTACGAAGGACAGAGTTGTTTAATCCCAGACAGCCTTTCATTACACCGTTGTTGCATCACCTTCTTAGTGATAAATCCCCATAAAATTTTGAAATGTAACGCATGGTTTAAATTAATAAAATAAAAGTACAAAGTCTTGGAACACTGATAGAGGAGGTTTGGAATAAATACAAACTCCATAAAATATAAACCTTTAAAACCCCGACCACAGTTTGGGAACGATCCTAAGATCTTCAAAACGACCGCAGAGCACAAATCACGACATTATTTATGAGTTTATGACTTGTCTGGCTACACACATTCGGTCATAAAACTTATTTTGTTCATCGTCAAAGAATTTGATTCGAGAATTTTATTTTTATATGTAAAATTTGCTTTTCCTATATTTACCATTATTATACCTTCATGATTAGATCCTGTTACGAGCATAGTATATTAATTTGGCTAAGTTTATGACCTTAGCAAAAGCGTAGCATAATCAGCGTTTAATATTCTGCCTCTTGGGGCACAGATCTCTCTTCGAGAGGCTGAAATCCACAACATGGGAATATGTCACGCGGATTACAGTATTTTTTTATGGATGGGGAATCATCAAATGACTTCTTCCGCTCTGGGAGGAGCGTAAAGCAGTGTCAGACTCTTACTGAAAAAAACTTAGTTGCTAAAGTTCTGTTATTTGCCATCCCTATACTATAGCAGCTTGTAGTGATAAAAAGTTTACTTGGAAAACCAAATTAATGGAACAGTATGGATAGTCGGGTAAAAATCATTTCATTTCCATGTGTTTTAAACTCATGAAAATGTTTGTCCTATGCATGAATAGCGCTAATGCCACATTAGCTTACATTAATCCTAATTCTAACTTGAAATAGCTAGTAGCAATATATAACTGAAACTTAGATATCGTACTTTGGTACCCCCAATTTTTTCATCTGCTAAAACTCGTCAAGTTACTAGGTGTGATTGGCTGACTAAAATACCACAATCCAATCAGTTAATCCAGTGTTTTATTCCCTGAAAAGAACAGGTACTCTGACTATTGTGGCGTTAATCTATACTAATATTATAAAGCTGAAGAGTTTGTTTGTTTGTTTGAACGCGCTAATCTCAGGAACTACTGGTTCGAATTGAAAAAATATTTTTGGGTTGAATAGACCATTTATCGAGGAAGGCTTTAGGCTATATAACATCACGCTGCGAGTAATAGGAGCGAAAAAAAAAATGGAAAATGTGGAAAAAACGGGAAAAATTATTCATCTTTGAGGGCTTCCTTTGCGTGCGCTGCGAAAACGGTTCGAGATACCAAAAAAAAAAAATTTAGGAAAGAATTATTCCTCTTAAAATGATCTAAAAAAATGTCCGCGAAAGTATATGTCTATCTTTTAAGATTAACTCACTAGAACCGTTTTTATGGTAATCAAATTTGGTCGAAAGGGATGAAAGTTTGTATTAAACTTTGTCAATTTTAAACCGATCGAGCTGAGAGTTTCAAAATCGGGGTTAAAGTAAGTATTCCACGCGGACGAAGTCGCGGACAGAAGCTAGTTTAGGATAATAAGGGCAGGTGAATGCAATGCCTCTAAAAGTCTGCTAAGTCATAAGTACTAAGATAATATAACACCAATTTTGCACACATAGTTCGCGATAAACGTTTTGACTTTTGAATTTGACTCACTAGTTGGAACCTTCATATAACTTGCGCTACATAAACTGTATCAGACAAGCCAAATGCTTTCACAAGAGCTGAAATTGAATAGGCTTTCACGAACACCACAGATGTTCTGTGGAGTTAGCTAAACTCTAAACTGAGGCTCAAACACACAGCGTTTGTCAATTTAGCAATCCTAAGTACATCACAAACTACGGCATACAGTACTTTGCAAAGTCCGTCTGCATTGGGGCGTCCGTCCTAAATGCTGGGTCCGGTTGTGTTCCGGCTCCGTCAATGGTGTCACTTCCGATTGCTTGGACGTATTTATGTCAAAGGGTGGCCAACCTTTCCTAACAGACATGAGGAAATTAATGCAGGCCGGCCAGAAAAGTGGAGTCGCGATCATGGCTGGAGTTTGGAAGTTTGCCAAATTTTTGGTATTACAATATTATTCGCGTGGTGGATTACGGCCCATTCCCTCTCCTAGAGAGGAGGCCTGTGTCCCAGCTGTGGGAACATTATAAGGCTGATTATGCTTATGCTTTTCCAGTTCCAGAGTATTTAAGAGGCGAAAAGAAGGAAGGGCCATTTTTTGTGGCCAGTATTAAGAGTAAGTGAATTTAGTAACAGTGATTATAAGCGTAAAACTAGACAAGTCAGTTTAGGAAAAAATAATAGTTTCTTAGTCTTTGTCGAAATCCTAGACAATGTCTCCAACGAAATAGTCGCTATATTTTTATATTACGTCAGAAACCAACCAATTACGCTTACACAGCAAATATTTATTTGAGAGCTAGATATACTTGTCTTGCCACACAAAAGATATGTAGCAATTTAATTCGTATATTTTCTATTGGCGAAGTGCCAAAGTTCTGCGGATATCGTAGCAGTTATTAGCCTAAGCTTCAAACGCAGGAACACTGGTTGGTGGCCTGTTATGTCATCTAAACTGGGTATTACAATATTGTTGTGTTCGATTAAGGCAGTAAGTCAATTGTGGGAGGATCTTTGGCTTTGTGGAAGTGTATTGGTAAGTGTCCAGAACATTAATTTATACAGGTGAGGGGTACAGAGTGTAAAGATCCGCGAACCTCCATAGAAAACCTCCGACCAGACGCTTGTTGTGTCCGGTGGGAAAACTGCCCGATAGTTGATGTTGTACATGTTCAAATCGCGCGGAAAACTCTGATACCGCGATGCAGGATTTCGTTAGTAGTTCGCTGCTGGCGGATAGATGGCGTAGCGGTACAAATTTTGCTTCGTTTGATTTTCTTGTGGCGGCGTAGATACCTCTACATTACGAACATACTGGTTAAGCTTAATGGCGTCTGTGAAGTTCGCTTTTTGCTGCGAAGTATCTGTAAACCTCCTGCTGTGACATGGGTTTGATATTCCGCACTGACTCGCGGAATGTTCCAAGCCGCCATTGGGTTTGGTTCTATCTGTACACGCTGGAATGCCCCTATTCCTTTTACACTTGCACTTTTGAGGATGTTATGGAAGCAATTGACGCTTCTAAGTAGTAATTTGACCACCTCCTGAGCTCAAATGATTGTTATTTGGTAAGACGGATTAGCAGCTAATAATTGATGCGTGTTTCAAATAACTTGAAGATATCTAGGATGATCAATCGGTTCTAGAAGCAGTTCAGTGTGGGAGTTGTCACAACACTTTTCGGAAGCTTGTCTATTCCGCCGTCTTTGGTAAAGTTAATAACCGTCCGCAAAAGAAGATGGTTTGTGATGTGGGACGATATAATGCAAGATAAAGAGTTTGTATATCAATGAAAGGTCCCATATTTTACTAGTTCTAGTATTCTGTTAGTCTTGTCTCAATTAATCGTTGTAAGACATATTCATAAGTTCTCTGGCGCAACACAGTCACGCCTCATTACTTTTCGCTTTGTGAACGAAAAAAATCTGGAACTCTAAAAAAAGAACGCGAATTTGGAACTCAAAAAATAGAAGCTTCTGAAGCTTATGTTTTTTTTTTAAACTAACACATTTTTTGTCAAAACGAAGAAAGAAAATTCAACAGCCAAAAAAAGAACTACACATACCAATTTATGTAAAACAATACACCAGAGATTAGTCTCACTGCAACGCACGCTTGCCAACGATGACGTCAGAACTGCATGCGATTTGTGACGCTGCACCGCGATTCGTTGCGGAAGATCGGCAGGGATGTAACAGAGTCCATTTAGTCAAGGCGGAGGTGAAAAAAAGAAACAAAAAAAAATACTAGGTATTTTCAAACTGATTGTTTTCAATGGGCGTTTTACTAAAAGAGTTTTTTGGCTTTGTCTTCACATTCGAGACGATACCTTTGTGGCTCATAAAATAATCTGACTCTGCTAATCAGTTGCTTGCTCACTTTGTACTGGGCCTTGTGGCGGCAGTGACATGCTAGATTGAAACCTTGAAACTTGAAACTTAAAAATTCACTTAGTTGAAGTTTTAACTAAGAGATTTTTTTATTACTTTAAAGGTATAAAGATAAGACCGCCAATAGGATTACGTTTGTATAAAATAGTTGGTTGGAACTCGATCGGTCCTAATCCAGGTAATGTCTACCTTGCTAGAGTCACACAAACGTCCTGGAACACAAAGGATATAAAGAGGAATACGGAAAGGTCTGACACTCCCTTCCGCTCCGTCCAGATCGGAAAAAGTCACTTGATGATTGAGAGCGATGATTTCTCATTCATAAAAATAAAATACCGGTCTATCTAAATTATCCTCGCGTAATTCACACACGCGGAGCAGTGCGATTTTTTCCGGAATTTACGCACTTTGCGGAAGCGGAGGCAACGTCCAATTACAACCCTAGTTCCCAGTGTTAAAATAACTAGACCGCTTTGTGTATGGCACCCATTAACATTAATGTTTTGTGTGTTTTGCATCCGTGTTCATTTAACTTTATTATTAAGTGCTTTTGTCTGTGAGTAGAGCTGGTAAAACGAGGCGTTAGGATTGCCTCGAGCTTATTAGGCTGCAGTTAAAATTTTAGTAGATTTAAATTGGACGAAGTTCACAGAAATGTCAACATGAAACATGCAGCTAAATACGACTAGTGTGAAGTGGAATAGTTCAAGGCTTACCATCGAATAGGTGTGTATGAGGTTACATAGAGAAACGAAAACCATCATACCAAAAGAACCTAGAAACTGCTGAATCTTTGATATTTTATTTGGAATGGTTGGTATTAATTTCTCCTTAATAAAACTAATCTGTTTATTTATTAGCTCACAGGCACCATATAATAATAAAAAACCAAGCCTAGTAATTTGACACAAGAGTGCGTTATAAAATAATAATATTTTAAAAATAAACTAAAATCCTTCTAACTAGAATATGGCCGCAAAATAATTCGTCCGCATCGCTATCGACTTGAAGTGAGCCCAATATACTGGCGGCATTACCACATTGTATGGCAATGCTTATCCTCTGTCCGTAGTAAAAGCCAGTTCGTCGGTCACGCGAAGTATCAATTAAACGTTTAGCAAGTTCTTGAAACAACGCAAGCGCACTCGGACCCCACGGTCCAAGAGTTTCAGCCCCAAACGACTCGAAAACATAATTGCCAACTAGGTTATTATTACTCTTTAGATATTAAATAGTTGATGAAAATGTATGATAGTTCGGTTATCATTTCGAATGGAAACAAACTCTATTTCGATTTTCAGCGAACTACTGAATTTCAATCCTTCTCTATCAAAGCAGACAAAGTTCTATTACCAAAACCAATTCGATAATAATTATAATTGATTCAGCAATTCCGACCAGAGCGCTAGTATGAATAGTACAATGAAACCGAGGCTAACTGTGAACTGTTTGGAACACAGAGCACGGAACGCTGCGACGGCAGACTAGAGACGCCATTACTAATAATATTTGTGTTTGTTCAATTTCCTTGAGCACAAGTTTAGTCTGGCATAATACCCATAGAATTGTCCTAAGATTCTAGATCGAGCAAGTGACATTTTGCTAGCGATAAGAATGTAAGATCGTCCAAAATGTATGGGATTAGCATGCGCTACACAAATGTCATGTAGTCAATCATATACATTTTAGTATTTCGACAATGCTGATAGAGCATCACTTTGTAAGTGAACGACCGTAATTTTTTTGAGTGATCGGTGACTTCCATTCACATGCTCGGTTTTTTAAATGTTTTTTTTTTGGTTAAAAGTTTTTTGCTTTAGTAGTTGTTTAGTTTGTTGCAGTTGAGGGTTAGTGACGTTGTGGTTAGGAGAGTGGGGGTTAATGACGTTACGTCGTGTTAAGTGTACTCCAATGTGACGTCACAAGAGTTTTCAACGTACTGTATCATCTTTAATTTTTACGTGAATAACAAATAGGTGTCCAATATTTTTTGGTCATCAAAATGCATTTGACAAAAAATTTGTGACGGGCAGACAATTTCTAAGTTGTTGCGCTCACTGATACGCTTTGTTTGTATGAAAAGTTTTGTCACTGACACGCTTTGTTTGTATGAAATGTTTTGTCATTGCCACCTCCAGCAATGGCCGCCGAGGCTACCTCCATGTTCTGTGACTAGGAAGCAGTATTGATAGCCGACTTCTAAACTATTGCCGAACTATAATATTGTGGGTACTAAAATATCAGCCGGTTTAATTTATGTCGCCTCAATTATTTGTTGGTATATTTTGGAGCGATTTACTTAAATTGTCGATAGCTATCTGGGGTTGAGGTTAGGCTTGTCTAAATGAGTTCTGCTTTTATTTTTGAGTAATTTTTTGATGAAATAAGGTAAAATTTTAGTCACAATGTATGTACAATTGTCTTCAAATTTATTAAATATTATTATACACGAAAACAAAACTTTTCATACGAATACTAATCATTTGGCTTTCTTTATTTTCGTCTATGAAGCCATAAAAACTGGTCCTGAATAACCTCATTTTATCGTAAAAAATTTAAACTCTATTTGTCAGATGTTTGTTGATCAATTAGAATCAACATTCAATATACCTACGGGAAGACTACCAGATTTAGCAAAAAAAATAAATACTAATTGTCACTCCCCTAGGATAATTTACGTTCAACACGTGAGCAAAGTCACCCGCAAGACTTAGTTATGCATAGGTCGTCAATACAAGGTCCATATAAATCCAGATATGTTCCTATTCAAGGTTTAAGCCTGAATAATAATATTTTATCGAAACACTTTGGCGACGGTTTTATGGTTTCCCAAACTGCTAGTAATAAAATCGATCCCGTCTTAGTACTTTATACTGTTTTAGGGTCTACGCCTACGAAGTCAGAATTATTTGCTATTGTGAACTAAGAAATAAGTATATTACCATTTATTATTATTATTTATCTATTTATAATTTCCAATATAAGTTGTTTTGAATAAATAATTAAGAAGGAATATCTTCAACAGTCGAGTCAACGAGTAGTTTTTTTAAAAGTAATTTCAAAAATAATGTATTTTAATTTTATAAATTTGAAGATAATAAACCGAGGTACCTACCCGTTTTACAAATAAAATAGTTTGCTTTTTGTATTCAAAGATATGAAGTAATTTCATAAAATGTGGCAAGTATCCGGCTTTTACCCTAAATTATACAAATCGGTCATCAATTACTAATCCCAGGTATAAGCAGCAGCTTGTCGTAACCGCTAACTGGATATTGGATAATGTTACCCTGTATGGGTAACATTATCCAATATCTTAATAATTATGATCCTTTAATCGCCTTTTACACCACTACGATGTACGCGTACCTAGGCATAAAGATAGGTACAGTTAACACGAGAAAGAAGTAACCAGGTAGATCATTACTTTAATGTTTTTATAAATAATTTTGTTTCCATGCTTAGTACTTAAAGTTGTTCTGATTAAGCATGGCTATAACGGGAATTGAACTACATTTTAGTCAGTAAAATTATTTATTTAAAGAACCGTGTAAAGTTGTTTTTTGTTTTTGACAGGCTCGCGTATGATCACTCTCACCTAATGGCAAATGATGATGAAGTCGATAGAGCACGCTTGTCTAAAAGTAACCTATTTAATCTTGACTTAATATCGATAGCTAGTTTATTACTCGGGTTTCTACATAGAGATCTTAAAAAAAGCAATGTCCACTATCGCCATGGCTACCTAAACTAACTAAATGCATTGTTAGCCTGTGTCACCTGTGTGAGCAATACATTTACATATAGCCAGTAACTTAGAAATTTTAGTGACTGTACTTAAGTACCTTCGTTGTGGAAAATCGGTAACTACGAAACTAGTTCCGAATTTGAATAACAATAGGTACCTAACTACCTACGAAGTCTGCCAAGTTTCCTTACATTTCACGTTATTACTTCTCGAAACTCATCTCGTAAATGACAACGTTTAGACTCTATTTCATTGGTTCCTAAAACCACATGCGAAAGATATTAAGATAAGTTGAAATAGAAGTTTTATGGCAACCTCTAATTTAATTGTTTTTGGCAATGGCAACATTTTAGTTTCGTAAAACGATAGATAATGGAGTTATTTAGATCTTACAAAGTTTCTGAACGTTCATATTTAAGGAGGTTGTACCATTAAGGAATTGGAATATTTTTTAATCGAAACAGCGTCAGTACATAGTGTCTTTTTGACTACTGTTAAACTGAAATCGCGGAGATATCACATGATTTCGCGATTATATGAATGAAGATATCAATGGAGATTTTGTGAAAGAAGATAATATTATGAGCAAAAATCTGTTTTTGTTGCTGTGCTGTGATAGTTAATCTAAATGATGATACGTGACTATTTTCAATCCCCAAAATATTACCAAGAAAGTAAAATCCACCGTAGGCAAAACACTAGGTATCTCAATAACACCAACATCATAAAACATCTTATCTAAAAATGTCATTCATGAAAAATCTTCAAAAAAAAATATCTCAAAAGGATTTCAATCCACTCTAGTAAAGCACGTGGCGACCACAAAGAAAAAGTAATTTATCATCCCACATAAGTGTTTATAAGAGGGGTTTGCAAAAAGAGGCTTACATTAAAAAAATGACCTCTCAAGACAAAGTTTTGAGGGCTTGAAACTGGTGCCTTCTACTTTGTGCTGACAGAAATATTTTATTTATGTAAGATGCTGTCATTATATTTTCTTTATACCAATCTCAAGTGTCGTAAAAAACACTATGAAAGAGCGACTGATCTGCATTTTATCGTGGTTTACATATGTGTTCCTCGACTGGTTGGACAGAAATGTACATTTAGGCACAATACCACAAATCAGAGCTATCTTTTAATTGAAAGAAAAAGAAAGAAAAGAAAGAAAACTCGTTTATTCCGCCATAGACGCACAAAAAAAAATGAAATAAACAAGAGAAAAAAAAATCAGAGTTAGTTGCTGACACGAGGTTAAACAAAAAAAATATACATACCTATAGGGAACGTGCAGAAACTATAGGTGGCAGCACAGACGCGTCAATGTCAAGTATATTTCACTTATAAGTTTCAAATTTGTTACGCTAGATGGCACAGTCTACTTCGTGCACGTTCCCCTAAACGGAGGGTGCAGGAAGTATAGGTGGCAGCACAGGTCAAATATTTACAACGTAAAAGTTTCAGATTAGCTACACAGGATGGCATAGTCTACGCTGTGCACGTTCCCTATAAGGCGATTTATAGCAACTATTGCGGAGTCAAAACATAATTTTGGTTTGAGCAAGTGGGCCTTAGTATACTGCCAGTTATGTGCATGGAATTAATAAGTACTGATTACGTTTTAATCGCATTGGGGTGGGCTGATTTTCTCATCAATCAGACATTATTTTTTTTTTACTTTTGAGAATATTCTAATGAGAACAAACAAATAAAAGTTTTCCCAACATAATTTAAACCAAGAATCATGCACAACAAACGCTTCTGTGCAAAACTAACGAGGCAGTCAAAATGTTCACAAAAACGTGTCAAAAAAAAAAGATAAACATCGCGTCGGCACTTCATCATGATTCCTAAGTTAGAATCAAGTTAAATTCCCTCAAGTTACGTTAGTTTGTTGACTTCTGACTACGTTTGCACTGTCGCGGACTTAGTTTGAAACACTTAGAGGCATAATTAGCAGGGAGAGTGTGATTGGATTTGCTGATGTCCCAGAGTCATGTCTGTGGCTTTTAGTGTGCGTTTTGGTGGCTTTAGAGTCCTCGAGACTCGTCTTTGAATACGGAGTCGGCTTCATGAAGTTCTACATCCACGTCCAAGTAATTTCCACCACTTGGCTTAACATAAATCAGAGTTACAAACTCAAGAGATATTATTTTCCGTCATTTTGGCGAATGAACTGAGATATGTGGTTTAAGGGAAGGTACCACTGAAAGGTCATACATACATTTTTTTATTCGATTAACTTTGATTACACTTGTCTTTGTAACAATAGAGATCTATTGTGACTAAATTAAATACTAAATACTTTTGAAAACTTCAGATATAGAAGCTGCTGCCCCGCATATTGCCATACCCAGTGGAACGATAGCACTAGACCAATTTTGTAGCCAAACAACAAACAAAATGGTCTACAGGCATTGAAAAGACTCACACAAAGGCCCCGAAAAAAATGGTCAGCGCAAAATCGAAGCCGATACAGCCAAAAAAGCGCTTTCCACTTTTTTTCACCACTAGACAGCTACAAAGGGATTACAGAGCAACGTAGAAGCGCAACACACGGGTGTTCGTTGAACTAAGTTATATTAAAAGTCGCAGCTGTCGCTTGTAAAGTGCCCACATGCATCGGAAGAATTCAGCAATTTGCTGTTGGCGCTCGCTGCAGCCATCGTCAGTAAAGGTTTAAGGATATTGAACGAGTTTTTATTAAGGAATTTTGAGGGGATGGACTTTTAATGATAAAAGAGTGTGTTTTTATGCTTTTTGTGGACGAGGGATGTTAGAGATCACATCTAGAAATAATATAATGGGTGTCATGTTTTAAAAACGGCTTCTGCTCATGTATATGAATAACTTGCTTCAAGAAAGTCATAGAGAATTCTCGAAGCTTTTCCAAACAAAGTATTCATTAGTTGGTCAATATTAGTAGGTCTCATGGGCAGATGCTGTCTTCAAAATATGACTCCAATTTTCCGTTACACCGTTGAAGTCTGAATGTTTGTTCATCAATCACACCGAAACGACTGAATTAATCTACACTAATATTATAAAGAGGAAAAATTTGATTATTTTGTTTGTTTGTATTGAATAGGCTCCGAAACTACTTGACTGATTTAAAAAATTATTTCACTGTTGGGAAGCTACACTATCTCCGGTGAAAATAGGCTAGACTATTAAATTCCCATATTCCCACGGGAACGGGAACTACGCGGGTGAAACCGCAGTGCGATCCTAGTTTTTAATAATTAAAACGAATGCACGTTATGGCCTAGATCGGCATGGACATTTTTTATCCCATTATATTACATTCCCGTGAGACAAATCTTGACTTTTACGATGGCGATAGCGAAGCTGCTGACAGAAGTTAATCCCTATATTCCTTGTAAAGTTTCGAAAAACAAAGTAAAAAATTCCGTGTTTCTACACGATGCAAAACAATGAAATTGCCATGTAGCGTAAGTAAGTGGTCTAATTAGAGAGATATCTACGAAGTTGGCAAATACTACTCAAAATGGCGACGCAAATATTGTCCTATGTGTTTGAGCGTGTATTGTATTAATTAACGAACAAAAGTAGGCGTGAGTTAAATTAGTTTATGCTGGGTTCAGACTGAGTGAATGAGCGAACGAAAGCTGTCGAGTGGGAATCACCGCACGGAAAAAAAGGATTTCTTCTGCGAAGAATATCAATATTCTCAGAAAAATTGTTTCAGTCCAAGTAAATATTTTCTTAACTTAAGTAAATGTACTCAGTCGAAGAAAACCCGTTTACTCAAATTAAGAATAATAAATACTTGGTTTTAATTCTTGACTTGAGCAAATATTTTTGATTCAAGACTATTACAATCTTAATTGAAGAAAATATCTACTTTTTACTGAAGACTTTAAAAACTTTTCAAAACAAGATAATGGTGTTTTCATTCAAGAATATATTATATTTACTTTAAAACAGTTACATTATTTTTGACCTAAGATATACATTTTCTTAATCTAAAAAACTTTTACTCAATATAAGAATATGATACTCTTATTCATTTAAATTATTGTTTCTTGATTCAAGAATAGAAAGGTGGGTAATCTAAACAAATGTTTTTTTATTGTTAGTTTTGGTTGAAGAAGTTCAAATTACTTCCATTATGAGTTTAAAAAATCTAGTTGTAATATACTTAATTTAAGAATATATTATTAATCGAAGAATAAATTAGTCTCATTTCAAGAATACTTTTATTTTAACTGGAAAATATTGACTTACTTGAAACCAACACTTTTTTTCTTGTACCAATAAGGTGTATTTTCTTGATTCAAAGATTTCGCTTATTTTTGACTCAAGAAGCACTTGATTCTTAGTTCACGAGTTTCTACATCTTCTTCTAAAATGTTATTTGTTTCCTTACAAGAACTCAAAATTCTTCAATACAAAACAATATTGATTTGCATGTCAAGAATAATGTATTTTCGGTTGAAGAAGTTCAGATTCCTTCCATTAAGAATTTAAAAAATGTAGTTGTATATACTTACCTTAAGAATATATTATTAATCGAAGAATAAATTAATCTCATTTCAAGAATACTTTTATTTTAACTGGAAAATATTGACTTATTTGAAACCAACACTTTTTTTCTTGTACCAATAAGGTGTATTTTCTTGATTCAAAGATTTCGCTTATTTTTGACTCAAGAAGCACTTTATTCTTAGTTCAAGAGTTTCTACATCTTCTTCTAAAATGTTATTTGTTTTCTTACAAGAACTCAAAATTCTTCAATACAAAACAATATTGATTTGCATGTCAAGAATAATGTATTTTCGGTTGAAGAAGTTCAGATTCCTTCCATTAAGAATTTAAAAAATGTAGTTGTATATACTTACCTTAAGAATATATTATTAATCGAAGAATAAATTAATCTCATTTCAAGAATACTTTTATTTTAACTGGAAAATATTGACTTATTTGAAACCAACACTTTTTTTCTTGTACCAATAAGGTGTATTTTCTTGATTCAAAGATTTCGCTTATTTTTGACTCAAGAAGCACTTTATTCTTAGTTCAAGAGTTTCTACATCTTCTTCTAAAATGTTATTTGTTTTCTTACAAGAACTCAAAATTCTTCAATTTAAAACAATATTGATTTGCATGTCAAGAATAATGTATTTTCGGTTGAAGAAGTTCAGATTCCTTCCATTAAGAATTTAAAAAATGTAGTTAATATATTATTAATTGAAGAATACATTAATCTCATTTCAAGAATACTTTTAACTGGAAAATATTGACTTAGTTGAAACCAAGCCTTTTTTGGTTATAGGTACTAATAAGATGTATGTGGGATTGTATGGTAAAATAAGCGACCAGAATCCTTGTAAATACTGCTTGATAAATACTCCAATAAATAAATAATAAATACTTTCTCACTCGCACATATATTTCTCACATCCTTTCATCCGTTAATTTTATCGAATTCTGTGCAGTTTTGTGAATTTTAAAATCAACCCCTATTCTACCCCTTAGGGGATGAATTTTCAAAAATCCTGAACCGCATATTTCTTTATTTCCTACCAAAAGAATAAATTTGAATTTTCATGTCCCTAACTTAAGAAATGGTGGGTTTCCCACACAAACTTTCATTCCGTATATAAAATAAAAAAGTAGCCTATGTCCTTCCCCAGGATATCATCTATAGTCTTGCCAAATTTTATCGAAATCCGTTCAATGGTTTAGGCGTGAAAAGGTAACAGACAGACAGACAGACAGTTACTTTCGAATTTATAATATTAGTATGGATGCGCTCACTCATCACAGATTGCGCAAACTATGTGCAAGGAAAGAAAAATCTTTTTGCCAACGCGATCGAAGCCACGGGCAAAAGCTAGTAGTTAATAATACAAGGTTGAAGGTACTCAAGGGTGGTTATAGTGGATTGAGTACCTTGTATTATTAACTATACAAGGTACTCCATCCACTATAACCACCCAAACCCATAGCCCAATATATTTTGTTTCCATGTTCTGCAATAGTCCTGCATCATCCAGGGGTTATCCTTGGGTGCACTTGCATAGGGCATACAGGAATAATCGTCGGTTAGTGCCTTCTCATAATGTAAAATGGTCTAAGGGGCCTCTGCAAGTTGGCTTCGGCCCCTCGTACGCCTTCCAAAGGTCCGGGACCCAAGGGTCTCGTGATATGTCAAAGAATAATAAATCATTTATTTGCATAAAACATAGTAGGTATACAATGGTGTTAAATATTAATAAAAAGGCATAAACAGGTACAGCTAGGACAAAAAAATAGCATAGCATAGCATGCAAAACCTTTGGGTTTTTGAAAATGTGACCCTTCTATGGCATCAACATTTTTTATCCATAAATTCTTTTATACTTTATAAGTTACACTCATTTAACCACTCGTTGTTAACTAACCAGGTACCTACACTACCTACTTACCCACATCATGTTCACAATAACTACCTACTAAGCTAGCGATTTAACCGTTAATTAACCTTATCTAGATAGAAACCTATAGTATTTACTAGCGCCTCTACCCGGCTTCGCCCGTTTTTTTGGTAGGTACGAAGATCGACAATTGTTTTTTTCGACCTCCCCGGAGTTCATCGTGATAAGTCTTTTAGTATGGCTAGGTAGGTAAAGTACCCGTCACGAGAAGCTAAGTATAAATTATGTAAACAAACATCTTTTACTAAGTAAACATTTTATACTGCGAGATAATAATAAATTGACCATATTCAATCGACATGAAATATAGACGGGTTATATGAAAGTAACAACCTATTTAATTTAGTCGGATCATATTTTAACGACGCAAAGCGCTATCGTTTGTGTTTTTTGGTACCGGAACGCGTCCGTCGCAGGGATTGTATTGTAAACTATCGGGACGCCCCATTTTGAAATAAACGCGTCATTCGAGTTTCGAATGCGTTTTGTTGGTCCAAATTTTGTGAACTCCTGAACACTTGTTTACAAAATTTATAGCTTCTCATGACGGTTACTTTAGGTACCTATACCTATTTACGCATAATGAATATAAGTAGGTAAGCTAATCAACATTATAAACCTTCCTCTTGAATAGGTAATCATGGAGTAGGTAGGACCTACTTAGTTACGGAGAAAAACGTGAACAGACAGCCGCGGCAGGGTAGGCACACTTTGCCTTTGGTACTTTTTACTTAGGTAGGTATTTTCTCTAAAACTAAAAGACCTAGGTAGGACTGAACTGTAACCTGAAGGTACCTATAAAACAACTTTGGATAGGTAAGTAGGTACCTATGATCTTAAAACCAAGACTTTTTGTCTTAACACAAGAAGACACTTTTTTGGAAATCCTTTTCATTTTGCTCAGACGTTACCTATGATTTTAAAACCAAGACTTTTTGTCTTAATACAAGAAGACACATTTTTAGAAATTCTTTTCATTTTGCTCAGACGCAGTGCTGCAAGCAGCAAAAAAAAAATATTTTCACAAAAAAAAATCGAGTTGCTTTTTTTGTCAAAACCAAGTTTATATTTTTTTCCTTACAAGAAAAACAATAGGCAGGGAAATAGAAAAGTTTAGCGTAGTTTATTTTACTTCTCTAAAACTGTTTACACATAGCAATGAAAAATACCTCGAATTTGGGAAACTAGGTAAGCTTCCAAAAGTTGAAAACCCAATGAAAATCTGTTCCGTAGTTTTCGAGTGTACCTACTCGTATAATATCCACATTTTTTTGTTGATTGGAGTAAATTTTAAATAATCTGCCTTAGTTCCTTTTACATTTTTGTATTTTTATATTTTATATAACAGTTAAGACTCGCTGTTACACTATTATTAAAATAATATTGAACAGGCTCCATGGCGTTAACGGGCGAAGCCGCGAGCAAAAGCTACTGTAAAATAAAAAGAGAAGTCCTGACTGACTCTCATCAACGCCCAGCCCAAACCCTTGAACCTAGAAACTTGAAATTTTGCACAGAGGTTCCATAGATAATGTAGACAAGGAATAAGGAAGCATTTCCCGGTAGCACGTTCCCGTGGGATACCTATTTTCTGACATCCGCGAAGTTAAATAAAAGAAACAAATTAAAATTAACTATACCCCATTCACAAGAAGACATTTAAAGAAACCTTTTTTATAGTCCGTTCAACCGATTTTGATTTCTATTGCGTTGGTGATATGACAAATGGCAGCTGCAGTAACAGACTGTAAAAAGTTATCTTTGAATATCTAATCGTAATGTAAACGGAGTCTAGTTAAGTTTGTTTTTGACATAAATTATTTTCAACTACGGGACCTTGTGCGTGGTCCGACACGCACTGGGCCGGTTTTTATTAACTCTTAAAATATCGATTGCAACCATGTGTGCAGATAACAATAAAATTTCTGTTGTCTGCTAATTGCCGCGCGACGGGTAATATGATAAAGCAAAAAATTCGTGTCTAATATTTTTTTACTATTTGACTGACGGACTAAATAGACGTGTTTGGTGTAAAATTGGCTCACGGGTATTTTACTCTTATTTTCTTAATAACTTGTTTTATCGAATAAGCTAATAAAAAGCGGATGTCCGTTTTTCGAGGCAAAAACAATACTGTGGGATGGCAACACTGTTAAAATATTCCGCGCGCCACGCAACCAATCAGAGGCCACAATTCATCGGAAGATAAAAATAAACAGCCAATAATGAGCAAGCGTGGCACAAGTACTTCAACTGCTGTGCCCGACAACGACAATCCCATTTCGTTTCATTCATTCATATCGTTTGTGCCGTTGTGCGTCTACTCATGGTCGACTCCCTTAGCTCAGCTTAAATTAAATATAAAGGACTGGACTGTTAAGACTACTGACTGGGCTGGCCTTAAACCTTTGCTGATTTGCATTATTGTAAAAAAAATGTCAGAATTAGAATTAGAAACGTGTCAATTATTAAAAAGCTGGGGCATCGAAGAACCAAGAATTCAAAATTTTTCAGGTAAGTCTTGTACCTCTAGTCTGTACACTAGACACTGCTAAGCTTTTTATTTATTTGATGTATTTGTATGTAGATATTCAGCTAATAGGTACATATCTCGATGGATGTAGGCATAAAGACCTAGTCTTAATTCTAAGTAAGCACCTCTCCGATAATGTTAATTACTGAATTCAACTATTTAATCGCATTTAACCAATTAGAATCATGGTAGAATAGCTCGTGCCTACCCTACATACCTGCGCCTACGTGACTAGGGAAGCTTAGAAAATTATGTTACTATAAGTACCTACCTAATTATGTCCGTATTTCTAGCTCGCTCACGAATTTATACCTACTATGTATTTATACCTGCCTACCTACTACGACAGGACGCGTCGCGGTGTCTAACCAATTTGTTAATTTAATAATAATTATTGATAGGTAGGTATATTATGTAGTAGGACAAATACCCGAAACAATTTTAATTCTGTTCTCTTGATTCAAGACTAAAATTCTTGGTACTTATTTATTATTTTCAGACAATGGCATTGAAGTCATTTTAAAGACTTAACAAATAAGTTATTAAAAGAGCTGAGCCCAAAAATTTCCACGCGCATATTTCTGAAAAACAAAATTGACGAATATTTAACAGCAGAGGTTTGCATAACTTTATTATAGGTACCTATGTAGATTTACTAGTAAATAATATTTTGCAGGATGTTACTTAAGTAAAATAACAAAAATAAAGCAGTGCTGACACGGCTTAAATTTTATACAATAACTCGCTGCGCCCTGCGGTTCCATCCATGTGAATAATGATGAAAATTGGTGTTGATGATGACGGAAAGTACCCTATGTCCTTCCTCAGGATTCAAGCTATCTTCTTTCAAATTTCATTAAAACCCATTGAGCCGTTCAGCCGTAAAAAGCTACAGAGAGACAGAGATACTTTCGCTTTTATAATATTAGTCTGGATTTCTGATGGCTTTTTCATGGTACAGTTTTAATCCATTAAAGCCATATTATGCTAAAGTAGGTATTGAATTATTTCTCATTTCAGAATAAAACATCAACGGTCACTTCTGTGCCCAGTTGTTCTCAAAACACAGAAACAGAAATCAATTACATCAGTGAACTGGAATCAGATTTCGAAGAAAATAATATTCTTGAAATGATAGGATGTCGGCCAGCATTTCCCGAATTTGACTTGAGAACATTACTTACCACATCACCTTCTGGAAGTAGCATACTCAAATATTATGAAACAAATAAACAACTGACAGTCAAACATAGAAATACACTCACAGACATTATCTGCAGACGTATTTTTACACGTGTTGTAAATCAGTAAGTACCTATTAATTTAGTTTTTACTTTGTATTACCACGTACATTATTAGATCGAGGAACTGACGTCGGTTGGGGCACAAAGGTTTTCGAGTGGAGTCCACTTATCGAAAAGCGCAGTCTAAAACAGCCCCTCACTAAATGGATTTCAATATGAGTTCATGTTAAAGCCGCTCTAACACTAATTATTATCTGAAACAGAATTAATCTTTCTTAAAAGACTAGTAATTAGAAACACTAGTTACCTACATGCTTATTGACTTTGTTGCTGACTGTACATGATTTGACAGATGAATTTTCTTTCTTTTCCTAAACTTTACTTTTTTTTCCAGTCGTATCAATCATGAAGAGTATAACATACTGACTTCAAAAATCATCGCTCTTTTTCCCACTGAGAATGCGGGAACATATTTTGTTCCCTCTGTTAAAAAAAGAGATTCAATCTCTGGAAAACCAGGTTTTGCAAAGGGAAAATTAGTTGATAAAATTCGCAATACCCTATATAAATCTGGTGAACGTAAAAGAAAATTGAATGAAACAGAAAATAAAGATTCTATACCCTCTAAAAGATCTAAAAACTTAAACGAACTACAAGGTTTATTTTTAATTTTGTTACAGTACATATTTTACAGTAGTTAGTTTTATTTAGGATCTGTCATTTTACTTGCAGTAAATAGTTTATGATTGTATTTCCTACCTGGTTTATTTTGCGATTGGTTTCTTCTATTTCTGTCCCACTCATTACCTAGAGATGTAATGCTTTCGTAGGTAGAGTAGCCATAGAGCTATTTTTTTGTGATTTAATTTACATTATTCACCATTTTCGCCTTATTTTAGATGTGCACAAAGAAGATGTTATTTGGCTGAAAAACAATTCAGAACCATGGGAATATGTCATAAACAAATGGAAAACGACCCATGAACTCCGCCAAATTTCTGCTCATGAAACCGTAGGTGGGCTGATTGAAAATTGGCCTATATTAAATGACGTCAGAAGCGATGTCTTGGTAAGAAACATTAATTTCATCATGGAGAGACAAATAAGTTATGTTTTTTCTTTCACTCACATTAACTTATTTTCAGATTCAATTAGACTTTGATGCAATACATCCAGGAAGAGCGAATAAATTCTACATAAATTGGAATGAATTTATCAAAAAGATAATAGAAATAAAAAAAACAAATACTAACGAAGAAGTGGTGGCCTTGATCGAGTATATTAATGCATTAGATGACAATGGTTGGTACAAAATAGTAATTTAGTTTATATGATGCCATTTTTATTTTAGAAATGAGGCTAAATAATATACAAGTTTTTATTGAGGGCCTTGATATGCTTGCTCCTTGATATTTTCTGACAGAATAAATGTGAGAATTATGTACTTACTTATATTATTTATGTTAATGTTAATAGGTAAAGTTTATTTTATTCTAGATGAAAAACTTCCATCACAAATAAAATTGCTTTGCAATTTGGTGCCACCAAAAGGACACCTAAACAGGAGGCAAAAATTTTCAACTACCGAGTGTGTAGAAAGCTTCATTGTAAATGTCAAGGTAATTACACCAACAGGGTACTTTACATTAAATCCATACTTTAATTGACTGACTGAGATTAGTTCTCATCAACTAAGGTTGCTGAAACTGTGTCTTAAAATGTTTATCCCACGTCACCTGTAACTTGCGAACCCAAAAAATTGCAAAAATTCAAAGTGAGACCATCGAGTCAGGAGTGCAAACCTTTTTTTAGACAGCATTGTTTTTTTTTAGTTTCATTATATATGACTGATTTATAAAAAAAAATTGAAACTTAACGTTATTTTTCTTTTTTTAGTCACCTGGCGATATACAATCAAAAATGGACGAAGTTTCTACGGATGCATATGGGAAAAAAAAACGGTACAGCCGTATATAATAGATGTTGGTGGAACATATTATCTTATTATAGATAAGGTCAGGTATGTTTTCCATTTTGAAATTAATGGGATACAATATAATGACGAAAATGTTATTTTGTACAAATATGATATTAACTATCCTTTATTTTATAAAATTGACCAAGTTTTTTTAAAAGAAACTGATCTCAGTATGGTATCATTCTTGTGTACAGTGTTAAAAACGGTAGATTACAGTTCTCATTATATGTCATTTGTTGTGGAAAGTACAACGCAAACGAGATTAGTTCGTTTGGATGATTGTGATAGTACAACACCTACTTTATTAAGAAAATTAAATGAATGTTATTATGTGGATTTGAAGAGCTAAGAATATTCCGCATGTAATGATTTGTATTAAACTTGTTACTTAATTGTAATTTTCAAATATTTCAAAATATTGGGTAAGTAAAACAATCATTTTGAAGACAAGAGATTTTATTTGGCGTCGTCATGGCAAATACTGTGTACCCTAAAGGGGTGGTAATTTTTTATTATAGCAGAGTAGTTTGCCATGATGCCAACGATTATACTCGTATATATTTCGTAAAAGCATTTTTTTTAACCTAAAGACGGTACCTATATAAGGTGTATCTGTTCAAACACGATATCTCTTAAGGGGTCATTGTACTCATCATTATGAACAACTTTTACAATGGGACCAAATCTGAAATCGCGAAAAAAAAATCAACTCCTCCCTACATTTTGACGAGTTTGTTAAAGATAAATGTACTGAGCAGCTGATTTTTTTTTTCGCAATTTCAAGTTTGGTCCCATAGTAAAAGTTGTTCATATAGATGAGTACAATGACCCCTTAAGAGATTTCGTGTATGAACAGATACACCTTATATAAAGGGGATACCTTTATACTATTGTATCGTTGAAATGTGAAAAAGTCGCATAATAATGTAAGTTGTATAATCTGACTATTTGGTTTATATTTTGCTGCTCGATCGTAGGACAAGCTGCAGAGTTTGCGTTGTTGGTAACAAGCCACAATACAAGAGAGAACAGCAGAATAAAAACTAAATAATTGTAAGGTGAAGGTAGAAATATATAATCTATTAAACTAAAAAGTAATATAATAATAAAAGTTCGCGTATACATATTTTGTCGGGCCGCAGCTGTCGGGTCGCACGCAAAAATTTTATACGAACTATCACAAACTATGCCCGCTGCGCCCCGGCGTGGTGTGCGATAGTTCATATAAAATACATAAGAGCGATTTGAGCGGATTTTTGCGCTGCGAAATCGGCATAATTTCGTGTACGACCTCAATTTTTTTTTTATATTTTCTAAAAAGCTTGAGACGTGAAACGTCATGTTATTTTGCAGTATTTACATACCTATATTAAATTTAATTACAATTCACCTCTTAAAGTTATATTTATAAGTTGTATTACTCCCTGATGATGCGCCTAAGGATTGGGGCTGTTCTGTATCTTTACTATTTAAGTTCATACACTAAATATTATTTTGTTACTTTTTAGTTTAAAAGCTTGCTTTTAAAAATAAATAAGTTAATTTTATTTATTTCTATACTTAACCTTTTCGATAAATTAATTCTAAAGTATATGTATATAATTTATTCGCTCTTCCTGGATGCATTGCATGCAGCTATACTATCGTCCATTCAAATTTAGTTATTGTGTACCTACGTGTAAGAGTGACTAAAAAGTGTATTGTGTTTGTGTCAGTTGTGTGCATGTGATTTTATTTGGCGTCATCATGGCAAATACTGTGGACCCTAAAGGGGTGGTAATTTTTTTTTATAGCAGAGTAGTTTGTCATGATGACTACCCTTAACGATTCAATATATTTCTGTAAAAGTATTGTTTTTGAACCTAAAGACGGACCTTTAAGGTATCCGCACTATTGTATCGTTGAGAAGTGTGTTGTTGGTAACAGGCCACAATGATGCCAAGACCGGACAGCAGAATGAAACTAAATAATAATTGTAAGGTCACACTAGAAATAAGATGTGTTTCTGTCCAGCTGGGCCCCGCGAGCTAGGCTCATAAAACTAGTAGCAATGCTTTGTTTGTTCAATGTACCTCATGAATTTATCAACAAGATCCAATGTACCTCGATCATTTTGATAGATATCACGATAAATCACCTCATCTATCATCTATCCTCAGCTATACTGCACTCGTAATACAAAAAAAAATATATTGATCGCATGTACTCATAATGTACCTCTCGATTCATATATTAAATTCTAGGAAATTTTGATAGATCAGGAAAAATTCAGCATGAATGTTTTGTTTGAAAAAGACAAAACTTTCATGCTGAATTTCTCCTGTTCTATCAAAATTTCATAAAATTTAATACATGAATCGAGAGGTAAATTAAGAGTAGATGCGATCAATATTTTTATTTTTGCATTACGAGCGCAGTACCTACTATAGCTGAGGGTCCCGCTGGATAGATGAGGCGATTTATCGTGATTTCTATCAAAATGATCGAGGTACATTGGATCTTGTTGATAAATTCATGAGGTACATTGAACAAACAAAGCATTGCTACTAGTTTTATGAGCCTTTTTTTTTTGAGGGTGGGAAATCATCAAATAACTTCTCCCGCTCTGGGTGGAGCGGAAGGGCGTGTCAGACTTTTACTGACTAAAACCCACCCGTGTTCCTTCAGTTGCCTATGCCGCCAGGGCCGCGGTAACCCCTTCGGACAATCCGCGACAGTTTTATGAGCCTAGCTCGCGGGGTCCAGCTGGACAGAAACACATAGAAATAAGTAATATTAAAATGTTTCATAATGTTGATCATACACTGCTATTAGTACCCTGTTGAAATAATAGCGTGATAACTTTCATATTTTAACGTAACTTGTAAGTGATTCATTTGATATTGAAATAATATCATTTATGTATGGCAGGCTTCATAGTTTAGTCTAACGGCCAAACCCAATAACCTACTGCCAGTAAAAACAGATCGCTACTGGTGACAGACAATATAATTCTATCTCTCCTTACGTCACTCCGTCCGTTCGTGTTCTTTTGTTTTATGTCTTAGATTATTGGGACGTTACAACCATAGGATTGGGTTTAGCCGTAAGATTATTATTGTAGTATTATATAGAGGGTCTTAGGTTAAACGAGTGGCTGATCTACTTTAACGGAGTGCAGTACCCATCATTATGAACATCTTTTACTATGGGACCAATCCCGAAATCGCGAAAAAAAATCAGCTGTTCAGTACATTTATGTTCGCATAAGTCTTTAAAATGTAGGGAACAGCTGATTTTTTTTTCGCGATTTCAGGTTCGGTCCCATACTAAAAGTTGTTAATTTTCATGAGTACTATGCACTCCGTTAAAGTATGTCCCTCATTTAACTTAATATCCTGTATATTTAGGTATATTTTGTTAAAAATTGCCTATTTATGTTTATTTCAGTATTATTAATAAATATCTAAAAATAAATTGTATATTATTAAATCGCACATTAAAACTCTCTCATGAAAACAAATATTTTCAGATAACAATAGTAGAGGCTTCACCTGAGATTACATAGTTTCAGTATGAAACAAACAAGTCTTGTCTTGAAACAAATATGTCTTCAGCTAACAACAGTAGAGGCTTCACCTAAGATTACATAGTTTCAGTATGAAACAAACAAGTCTTGTCTTAAAACAAATATCTCTTCAGCTAACAACAGTAGAGGCTTCACCTAAGATTACATAGTTTCAGTATGAAACAAACAAGTCTTGTCTTAAAACAAATATCTCTTCAGCTAACAACAGTAGAGGCTTCACCCAAGATTACATAGTTTCAGTATGAAACAAACAAGTCTTGTCTTAAAACAAATATCTCTTCAGCTAACAATAGTAGAGGCTTCACCTAAGGTTACATAGTCTCAGTGTGAAGCAAATTAGTCTTGTCTTAAAACAAATATCTCTTCAGCTAACAACAGTAGAGGCTTCACCTAAGATTACATAGTTTCAGTATGAAACAAACAAGTCTTGTCTTAAAACAAATATCTCTTCAGCTAACAACAGTAGAGGCTTCACCCAAGATTACATAGTTTCAGTATGAAACAAACGAGTCTTGTCTTAAAACAAATATCTCTTCAGCTAACAACAGTAGAGGCTTCACCTAAGATTACATAGTTTCAGTATGAAACAAACGAGTCTTGTCTTAAAACAAATATCTCTTCAGCTAACAACAGTAGAGGCTTCACCCAAGATTACATAGTTTCAGTATGAAACAAACAAGTCTTGTCTTAAAACAAATATCTCTTCAGCTAACAACAGTAGAGGCTTCACCTAAGATTACATAGTTTCAGTATGAAACAAACAAGTCTTGTCTTAAAACAAATATCTCTTCAGCTAACAATAGTAGAGGCTTCACCTAAGATTACATAGTTTCAGTATGAAACAAACAAGTCTTGTCTAAAACAAATATCTCTTCAGCTAACAACAGTAGAGGCTTCACCCAAGATTACATAGTTTCAGTATGAAACAAACAAGTCTTGTCTTAAAACAAATATCTCTTCAGCTAACAACAGTAGAGGCTTCACCTAAGATTACATAGTTTCAGTATGAAACAAACAAGTCTTGTCTTAAAACAAATATCTCTTCAGTTAAGAATAGTAGAAGCTTCGTTCAAGAATGTGTTGTCTTAGTGTGAAACATGATGAGTCTTGCTTCGAAAATAGACAAATCAAATTTTTAATGATTCTAAGAGAGAATACTCTTTTACTAAGACAAATAATATTCTTATAATTAAACATAAAAAATTCTTCATTTAAGTCTAATGTCTTCGAGGAAGACAATAAAACTAAGACAATATTTTACTTCATTCAAAAATATATTGTTTTCCCCATATATGAATCAATATTTGTCTTGACCAATAGGATATTGTCTTAATGTAAGACATCCTTTTTTTCCGTGCGCACGCTCCTTTGCCTTCACACACTCATTCACGATAGTTTGCTGGCGTTCGTTCACTTGATAAGCTGTAAAAATCTGATCTTGGAAACTTAAGTGAAGTCAATCCATAAAATCAATGGAGAACAGCTTAACCTCAAGCTCACTGCACTACAGTTATCACGGAGAGATACTTGTTGTACTCAGAAGAAGACGAGAGAGTGAGAACTGTACGTTGTTCTTTGATGAGTACCATTCGTTATCGTTCATTCGTTCGTTCACTTAGTTTCAGGAATTACATGTTTCGTAATTTCGATCAATTTATGACTGGTTAGCGATCTTAAGTCTGTGATTCATTAACGTCTTAACGTGATTAAATGACTAGAACTAATTTCTACGTTTTTTTTTTACTGCTGTGCTAACCCCATGTACTCAAGAGTGTACTGTATTTTCGGTTTGAAGTATAGTTCAATTTATGTTGGTATAATTCGTTACTTGAGATTGATGGTAGTATCGTGTTTGGATGTCAGTTAACTAATCACACCTCAAAGGCTAAACATAGCTGGATGAGCTTTGTAGTACAGGTAGACCATGGCATCAATCAGAACGTAGGATACTATTATTACTAACTGAAAAATGTATCAGATTTACAGAACATGGATTAGTGAGACGCTAGAGTCACTTGATTATTTTAAAATTGATGTCCAAAACTGCCGTTTAATGGCCTAATTAAATTAAACGTTTTTACTTAGACTTTGAAAGATTAACGTCATTTTAATATTACTTAAAACCGGTAAAATTATACAGCATTCAACACTCATCTTTATCCCTGAGTTCCTCACTATAAGCCACAGTTAAATACAAACGTACCTACAATATAAACGCCTGTTTAAATCAGTACAATAGGAGATTTGGCTGAAGAACATGGCAACACTCTCGTTAGTCTACACTCCACATTGCTGACGTCATTACGGCACATTAGGCCAGAACTGTGTTTGGTTTACGCTTTGTGCTATTTACTTGTGGTAAGTGCTGTGTACAGGATATTCGGTGTTGATAATAGCGTTAGGTTAGGCGTGTTTAGGGCTCTGAATACTATATTATAAAGAGGATAAATGGGGCTCTGAATATTATGAAGAGGAATAAAATTACAATGCTCGAAAAATTTATAAGTACTTGCAAGTCATAAGTACTAATATAACATAACATCAACATTGTACACTTAGTTCGCAATAAACGTTTTGACTTTGACTTTGAATCTACACAGGTTACCGGTGAAAACAATGCAGAAAATCTGACCCTAAGACATGCGAAGAGGTGTCGTATTTTCCAGCTGTTTATGGGTGGTTTGATATGTAGTCGCTCCATGTAAGATGCCGATATTGGGTTGCAGCTGATTTGACCAGAAGCCAACTCCGATGTAGTTGGAAAAACATGAGGTAGATTGAAGAATATCCTACTAGTATATCCTACTCGGCGCATTCTGTACTTTTCTTCTCCTGTAATTTGTGTTTGTAACCGTTGTGCTGTCTGTCCTGAATAAAAGTTTTTCTAGTCTATTCTTCTATTCTATAGTAGCATAACCTCAAACAGTCAACTAGTATTTTAATGCAAACTTGTGCAGTAACATATCTACTCTATACTATATTTGTCTACTATCTTGATTTCTCTGTTGATCGTTATGCACTACCTGCACTACCCTTGAGGACTTAAATGAGAGCAACGAAAGAGGCATACTACGAACTGGGCGCACAAAATATATGTCAACGACACTGGAAGAAGAGTACTAAATTAGTAATTTACTTAGTTTCTAAATACACCAAATTTCGAACCATGTGGTCGAAGAACTGCTGATCATAGGGTAGTTGACTAAAATAATCTAATTAGTCCATCAGATAGGTTTCCAAAAAATATTGGACACGTTCGTTTTTTACATAAACAAAATACGAAGATGGTACAGTGCTTTGAAAACTCGTGTGACGTTACTACGTGCTACAATTTTTACCACGAAATAGTGACGACACAAGCCCTCACTCCTGATCTTTTGATGTTTTTTATCTTCGTATTTTTTAATAAATTTGATAAAGCAAAAAATGCACGTCCAACAATTTTTCGATAATGTAACTGACGGAATAAACAGAATCCTATTTACAGAATCATCAGTTTTCAGTTAACTTATTTTCAGTTTTCTCGAAAACCGCTGCGCTGGTTACGACACAACTAACATATTAATTTAGTGCAACATTGAAGACAGCTTTACTTCTAATACCACGAACCCATAGCAACAAACACGCGATGCATTTCCACTGTGCATACCAGGACATTCGGATATTATCACATAATATAACAGACACCAATATCAAAGCTAAATAGCCTAGATTCTCACAAACCATGAGATCTAATGTGCTCTAGAGAATGTATTAAAAGTTATCGGGGAAGTTTAGAGGGTTTCCCAGAAGCGGACGATACAATTAGGTGAGAAGTACTTTAACACAAGTATCTGTAGGTGTACTTAGGTATGTATATGTATATCCTACATACACAACTAATACCTAAGTGTGTTGAAGAGGAGCTCAAGGCTAAATAACTGCCGCAAGATGCGATCTTTGAGGTTAAGCAACGCTTGATCGATTGACTGTGTTGCTGATATGGTTCCTTCGTAATCTTTATTATGTGTAAGATAATGAGAAGGTTTCATTGTTGTGTCCGATATTTGTGTCGAAAGGTTCCGTTTTTTTCCTTTTGAGGAAAAATTTACTTATAAGTTTCAAATTTGCAACGCTAGATGGCACAGTCTACTTCGTGCACGTTCCTCTAAACGGAGGGTGCAGGTCAAATATTTATAACGTAAAAGTTTTAGATTTGCAGCACTAGATGGCATAGTCTACGGCGTGCACATTCCCTATACCAGGGATGGCGAACCAATGGCACGCGTGCCGGTGGTGGCACGCTACAAAATAATTGTGGCACGCCAAATTAATGATTGGCCTCAAGATGAGCTTTAATTATGCTTAAATTAAGAAAGAAAAACGTGGTAAATGCTATCTCACATCTTTTCATATGGTATGGTAATGCTATCTCAACTATTTTCCACATATCTCAAATTTATCGACATTTTTTCTTTTTTTTTCCATATTATTTTGTTCATTACATTATTTAAGGTAAGATTCGTTATTGGCACGCCAATGCCAAATGAATATGCATTTTGACAAAGAATGGGCACGATATCCTATAAAGGTTCGCCATCCCTGCCCTATACAATTCTGGTAGTAAGCTAAATTCGGGTAGTCTAGGAAGAGCGCTAGGCAGATTTTAGGTAAGTGTAGTGTTAGGTATCAAAGTTGGATCGTTTTAGAAACTACAAATATCCTATTATTTGTAGGAGGTCCATACTTCAGAATAGTTTTAGTAACTGTTTATGAACGGAATGTTCAAATATACTTACATAAATAAAATGTCAATTTTTAGGTAGGTATGTGATCTTTTTACAGATTTAACGGTCATTTTTTTTGATGAGCCTACCCTTATTAATTTAACTTTGAGTAAAAGCTTGCAATTCTGCTGAATACCATATTTTCTTTGAATCTTCTATTTTCGCCAAAGTTTCGCAAACTTACCTGTAACAAAGAACGGGACTAATTAGTGAATTAATAACAATATCAGACCAAAAACAAAGGTTAGAGAAGAGGTCATTGAACAATACATTTCTTAGACAGCTCAGTAACTTAAGTTTAAGTAACAACAAACTCCAATTAGGAAGAGAACCACAGAGCACCGAAACGTCTTAGCGGCCATTGCTAGAGATGTCAAAAGTTTACTTACAACCTAGGGTGTGAGTGATTGTTGTCGTTTTTTCATAAAAATTGACGGCCTCCGTTAATAGGGATACATATTTCCTAGATAAATATTAATTATAATTAGTCAGTCAATTATTCAATACAAATTGACAAAGATAAAACACATCATGGGAGTTTGTGACATGTCTTCTATATACAAGAGTATGTCTCGAGATTACCAAAATTATTTACTTTTTTTTAAATGAAGTACCTATTTAAAAAAAAGTAAGTAAGTAATTTGGTAATCTAAGTGACGGGCTAAATACCTAGATTTTTTTAGGTATCTACCCTATTATGACTATGACAGCTAAAACTGATGCTCAGAGAAATTGTGTGCGTAAGAATATTAACATTAATGAACGTATATACGAAAATTAAAAGATACATTTCTCTAGTGACTAGCAATGCCGGCGCAACGATTCCGTTTTCTGTAGGTAAGACCCTACATTGCAATGAATTTTACTTATGTATAATTATATCAAGTCTAGGTAAAACGGCGGAGGTCACGTTCCGCCAACTTGCTGGCTGAATGGCCTTATTTCCCCTGGCACGTGTAAAAAAAAAAGATAAAAGAGCGCCAAAATAATTGCGCGGCGACATTTGAATTGAGAACGATATTGCTGTCACTTTCGCTGATATTACTTTTTATCGTTTGTTAAATAAAAGATTACTGTCTTCCTTAGTAAGATAATTGATTGCAACGAACATACTTGAATTAACCACGGTAACTTTTTACTCCGATTGAGTTTCAACCCGAAGTCGTATTGTATGGAATATCTGTTACTTAACCTCTTGTTAGCAACTAACTCGGACTTAAAAGTTAACTCTGTTTTCACTAGTGCGCCTAAGTAAACCTATGCCATTTCAAGTTTATATTTCAATGTCATTTTATTCCACATTCAAAGAACCATAACATTCAGCAACGTTCTAAATGTGTTAGTAAAATAATATTTTATAAGCAAGCAAGAACCACATTTTAAAACTAAACACGAAGTCCTTTGAACATTGGAGCGCAGTAAGCAGTAAAATGAAATCAGATCCGGCTGGCTGGCGATGCTGGGAAGCTGGGATTACGTCTGCAAGTCCACAGGCAAATAAAACTGCATTATAGTGTTCCGGTCTGAAGGACAATCGACCTCCTTAGAGCGGGAAAATGCAACGTTTGCAGATTTAGTTCGTTTTCAAACAATAGATGGTGCTGCTTTAACCCGAGCTTTTCAAAGACTGTTTAAAGGAAAATGTAATAACGTGAAATGCAAAATTTTGAGAATGAAAATGCAAACTCATTTTGTGTACATTGCTATTTTTAAGCTGGTTAGTGCTCTATTTTGAGTGAGGCAGATATCGAACACTAAAATATTTTCAGGGTTGCATGCATGTAGGTATGTGTGAAATTGGTCGTTTTAACCTAACCTAGTTCATGTACACACAAATGTTCTTCGATGTTCTTTTTTTTGGGTTCCGTACCCAAAGGGTAAAAACGGGACCCTATTACTAAGACTTCGCTCTCTGTCCTTCAGTCTGTCAGTCACCAGGTTGTATCTTAAGAACCGCAATAGCTAGACAGTTGAAATTGTCACAAGTTATGTATTTCTGTTTCCGCTATAACAGCAAATACTAAAAAGAAAATAAAATAAATATTTAAGGGGGCTCACATACAACAACGCAATATTTTGCCTTTGTAGGCATTTGAAATATTCACAAAACAATCATTTTTTTTATATTTATTGTTTTGTGTGTGTGTGGAGGGGGCTCACATACAACAACGCAATATTTTGCCTTTGTAGGCATTTGAAATATTCACAAAACAATCAATTTTTTTATATTTATTGTTTTGTGTGGGGGGGGGGGGAACCAGGACCAGATAAATTAAAAAAAGGTTACAATATGAAAGCGTACCTACTGTTCTTTACCTGGTCAATGGTACGGAACCCTTCGTGCGCTGGTCCGACTCGCACTTGGCCGGTTTTCCTATTCCTTTTTTTATCTAAATATAACAAAGATTTTGCAAAATAAATTATGCCATAAAAAAACCAGTTTCTAACACCTACATAGCTGTCATTCTGTAAAAAACTCAGACCAATATCGAATTATTTATTGGTCTGAGTTTTTTGCACGCTCTAGTCGTAGTCTGGTAGGCAGCCGGTTCACGTAAAATTCAACTAAATCGGGTTTGATCGGAAGTCGACCCCAATATAATTGGGAAAGGCTAGGCAGATGATGATTTACGAACGTTAATCACACTGCTGTGCCGCTACGTAGCTGATATGATTCCCCCGCAATCTCCACAAATATTAATTAAATTGATATTTTTATTAGTAAGAAGCTTTCGTTAATGCGTGCGATATTTTTGTGTTGAAGGGTTCCGTTTTTTTTTTCCTTTTTGCGGTACGGAACCCTAAAAACACAGTACGATAAATGAAATCGTCTGTACATTTTCAGCAGACTGTTCCATACAATTGCTTGCATTTAAAATTAAAGTTAATCACAGTGCGGTGGTCACTACGTTGCTGATGTGATTCCCTCGCAATCGTAATTAATATTTATTAAATTATTATTTATATAGTTTTTGGTTTGTATATAATGCAAATAATTCATTGTTACGGGGCTCCTAGGGCCAGCGTTCGCGTTCCGGGGCCGCGGTGACTCTTTAGAACAAATTCCGCAAACCTGGCGGATTGATAGCCTAAGAGAAACATGTGTCGGGGTTTTCTTAGTCGAGGTGAATTTTCTATATCTAGTGTAAACCGAAATAGTACCTAATAGGTGACACTGTTTTAAAAGAAACGATTACGCTAGTTAACCTCTTTTTTGGATGTACAACAACATCGGAAGCGTTGAAGCTCGAGGTTAAGATAAGGATTTTTTTTTCAGAGTGAAAATTCTGCATTTTATCATATTCTTCTAGAAACACGCATTCTTTACGTGTGCACGCATATCATTAGACTAAACTCAGGTACACAAACTGGGTTTACCTGAAATATGTGGCCTAACAAGGAGTTTAATTATTGACTGCCATTTTAAACACGTTTCATTAAAAAAGAAAACATCTTTGAGATCTTGTGTATAAATTACCTACGTAGATACTCTTTTCCGTGGTCTAAATCTTATCATACTTAGATCTCTATCTAAGGCTGATCAGATTATGTCACCAAAAAGAAATCAATCTAGTCAAGAAATTTAATATCGTCATGCAAAAGGTATGATCTATATACTTAAGTTATTAAATCGTTAAAAAAAACACATCATAGACACACACATATTCATATGTTGGATATGCCCGAAAATTGCAAACGCCGTAATATTGTAAAATATCGCGTGAAATTGTAAACTGTTTTTCTTAATCACACACGGATGTATGGGAAACTATAAAATTGGATGAGACTTATTGTACACAAAACGATTTTTTCTTAATAGGTATTATATCGAGAAATTATAGCCTAACAAGGATTTATTACGACCTTACCGAGTTTGCAATTTTCCGGTGAAAGATATGAATGATAGAACAAAATGATTCGCCCTTACATATTACCTAAAAAAAAACTCATCTATACTTGGATTAATAACTGTCCGAGATTCTTTGTAGTTCAAACTACAAAGAATCTCGGACAGTTATTAATCCAACATTAAAAGTAGCAGGAAACATCTGAGTAACATTTCTTTCAACAACAGAGGATTCTCATTAAAACATTAAAGTACCTATCAATCACTATAAAGAAAAAGAGATACACACAGAATTCGCAAATGAAAATGTCCGAAACACTGACAAAGCAAATTAAACTTTATCCCGATAACCAAGAGTTTGTTTTTTTTATGCCTTGTTGTGACAAGAGTTTCACATGGTCGTCCATAACGAGGACGTGGGAAATGAAGCTTTATTGGAAGACGACAGGGTTGTTTTTTTTTAATGGCTCGTTGTTGCAAGTATCACGGGTCTGTTCCCGTTGAAGATCAATAAAGACTGGTATTTCATTAAAATAGTATTGAGTACGGAGGTATTTCTTTGGGTTTTTGGGTGCATTCTTGGCGGCAATAATACGTCGAAGAGTTTGTCATCAAAATTAATTACTCACTTCAAGTATTTTGGTGAATACTTCGTCAGTTGTCTTTAGACTCTCTACTCGTTCATTTTCTCTTTACTACTTAACGCTGAAAAAATAAAATAAAGCCAAAGAAATATATATATAATTGAGGTCCATCTAATCTCTGCTTTTTTAATATAGATTTTCATCTAAACTTTTACTGTAGACCAATTGCATTTGGTTTAATTTTTTTTTGTAATAGGATATAAAAACTCTATTCTTTTTATAAAGTTACACTATTGCTAAGTTTCTTAGGGTAATTTTTATCACGAAAACATGATCGGTTCCTGGGCGTCATAATTTGAATGATGTAATTTTTATCTAAAAAATGAAATTGTTATTCTCTAAGTATAAATAAAGAATTATTTATTTACCTTGGCTATATACTCTTTATTAAAGCGAACATATTCTTACCAATGTGGAAAATACAGAGCAAAATGTAGGTACCTACTTAATTCAATGAGTGTTGGACGAACAGTTTACGGGTAAGGCGACAGATGTCGCCACCTGCACCATTCACAAGGTGCTAGTCAAACGATCCCTATCTATTATTCAATTATGGGACGCTATCACGGTGTATTGGAATTTGAATTTGTTAGGGGAATTAATTGTACACGTACTCTATTCTATAATTTTTTGTAGGTTAAATAACTATTACTTATTTAAAACGGTCAATTTGACGGAACGTAAGGAAATATTCGTGAAGTGATTTATATATCTACTGTGATTAAAAAAATTATAGCGTTTGTCTATGGTATCTTTGGCCACATAAAAATTAAACGAAACGTTGAAACGAATAGGTAGCTTGTTCTAGTTTAGAAAGAAATTCTAATAAAGGCGGGAAATTATTTGCAGTCTACTGTGTACTTGCAATGATTAATTTGTAACTTATAGGTACCAAGAAGTTGTTTTATCCATTGCTACAAAAATAATAGCGATTTAGAATCTAAATTAATAATTTTAAATGAAAATTATTAGTTCGGTCTAAAAAAAGTTGATAGAACCTGCTAGATTATTTGGGAATAGAATAGGAGGTTAGTAAAAGCGGTGCGCTGAACGGAGCGAACGTCAATACAATATTTAAAAAAGGAACAGAGTCAACTTCTACAACAAAAAAACAGAACAGCGTTCTTAAATACTTAAATAGAATTATAATACCGACATTCTTAGTTATTCAGTTATGAATTAGGCTATGTTAATCTAAAGTCCAGCAGTTACCAAGAAAAATAACAAAAAACATTCATGAAAAACCACAATTTACAAACAAAAACAAAATACAGTACTTATTCGCGATATCGATCGCTTTTAGCGATAAGGCCGCCCATTGTGTCACCCTATGTAATGTTTTCTTCATCTATATTTTCTGTAACTTAAATGGTGTACATAATAAAGAGTATTCTATTCTATTCTTATTCTCAACAATAAAAACAAAACAGAGTTCCTTAAAAAATACTATTTTTAACGATAAGACTTCATAGTGCACAATGAATGTCGGGCACAAGACCTCGGGCAGCCAACGTACAATGGAGAAAAATAACGTGTTTCGCCCTTGTTTTAAAACGTGGACTGTTGAAGTTTTTCTTTCACCCACTTTGATTTAGACGACAAGCTTTCACGACGACTGTTTGTTTAGAAATAAAGGCGACAAATGAATTTTGTTGCGAAAGTAAAGTAAAGTACAAAGTTTGTAAGGTTGTTTTGTCCTTGGTTTAAGATGCGGAACATCATGGAGCAGCATGCAGCTTCAATGTGTGTTTTTACTACAGGAAGATTAACATTATCAACTTTCTTAATATTATGTTAAGACGTAAGTAATACCTATGTTTATTGTTCTATAATTCTCTTTATGCACTGATTAAAATGAAGATATTCTTAATAAGATAACATTTTACAACGATCACCTTAAATAAAATCCACAGCAAAACTTATACTCGTAAGTATTCGATCTACCTCACGTTGTAATTCAATTAAGTCTTTGTCACAGCCAAAAACACAAAACAACAACTATTGTCCAATATCGTACTTATTAATTCCATGCACTAGACACTACCAAAGATACAACGCTCGATGTTTCCTACTACCAACACAATAAAACTTAACCTTTAACGACTAACGAGCTCTCACCGAGTAATCTAGTTTCCTACGATTGTGCAGTGCGCTTGTAAATAATGCATATAGGGCAATTGGATTGTCTGTCAGTCTGGCTTCCTGTAGCGACTCACTAATGTGCCCCTGTCGATACTTCACAGACATGCAAAGGTTAACAGTAATGGAGATTTTAGATTTCCAATTTTCCATGCTATTGTCTTATTTATTAAAAAAAAAAAAAAAATTGATTGAGTCAGGCGTTACTTTGCGGAAATCCATTTTTTAATTTGAAATTGAAAACAATATATCTAGTTTTAATTTCCGCGAATATAAAACTAAAACGCGGAAATCAAAACTAGATATATTGTTGTGTGTGTTTTGTTGTTGTGTTTGTGTTGTTGTTGTGTTGTTATATAACTTAATGGCGGAAATTAAAACTAGATATATTGTTTACAATTTCAAATTATTTATTATTTGTAGATTTTAAATTGTCATTTTTATTTTAATTCTGGTAAAGGTTACTTCTTGTTTGCGTGTGCGCCATTGCTTACCACCAGCTGAGACAGTCAGCAGTGCAGCAGAGATAGCAAGAAAAACATGTCAAGGAACAGAAAGATAGAGAGAGAGGTACAAGTAAGATCAATTTTAAAACGCGGTGGTGTTTCTAAAACATCTCGAGGTTGTAAAGTTTAGTGTCGGTAAGATTTAGTACGCAGGCTGAAAGGTTTATTTTTAATCTTTATTAGCATTGTTAACATTTATTTAGCAGGAATATTTTAGGTGTATTTTTAGAGTATTTTAGTTCTTGCTGTCATGATTCCGATATCACCGAGTTTGATTAGAATTCAATTTGATTTCAATACTATTGGTGTCAATTATATGCTTATGCTTATTATAGAAAAATATCAATGAAAAAATTTTTTTTTTAATAATTTCAATCATATTCGATACGATATGATTTCATTTAGAAATTCGAATAGGTACGCTGTGCATAAATAAAGCCAATTCTTACATATTTTTTTCTAATAAATAAAAAGTTAAAATTCAAGTCATCAGATCTCTTAGGCGAAAATTTGTGCCAATAACTTGTAATCGACTATAATAACTAGTGTTGTGTAATTAGATGTCGGACAGGCCACTGTAGGCGCAGGTTGCGGATGGCGAGTTGTGGGTGGCTCGCCATCTGATAGCAACCAGGCTCGGGTCGACGGCGCATCGTGTTCCACGCGCACCTAAAGAGTGGACAGCTAAAAAGACAGGGACGTGCCTACTAGGATTAAGGAATTTGTTCGGCAGAGTCACCGCGGCCCTGGAACGCAAAGGGCTCTAAAAGGATCACGGATGGGCTTTAGTCAGTAAGAGTCTGACCCTCCCTTCCACGCCGGCCACAGCGGAAGAAGTCATTTGATGAATTCCCATCAAGAAAAAAAAACAAAGGTCGTGGAAATAAAACGTCCCTTGAAAACAACGAAATTGCCCCACTTACCTCAAAATCGTACAAAACATTGCTGTTCACATGAACAAATTAGAGCAGCGAAAAATAGTTGTTAGCTAAAAATATAATACCTACGTTAGCAGCATGAAGGTTTTCTCGTAAAAGGATTAGCTGCAAAATGGGTGGATGACGCTGCAATTTTTAAAACTATCTCCTCTTTCGCTGTAATCCTGCAAGATGCGATCACTTGATGGATTATACTCGCCTTTGTTATGTTTCATGAAAAGATTTAAGTTTTCAGAACGTCTTAATGACATAATCAGTTTGAAGGTGGTCTTTTATAAGTACTTGAAACAGACGAGGCAGGCATTAGTGACCGTAGTATGTTGTAACACAATAAATTTGAATGGGTTAAGGGAGATCAGTGAAAAGACGGATGATGGTGTGAGAAAAGGAAATTAATTCATTTGGGACAAGCCCACCACTCTAGTCTCAACCACTGCAAGTTTTGAGAGTAACAATCAACAGTGATGAGTACCAGAAAAATGCTTGATTCAATAAAGACCGATGAGCTCCGGAGATACGATTTAACTGCCTTGGATCTCGAAATCATAAAAAAAGAACATCGGAGGAGTTGGAATAAACAAACGAAATAGTTATTTAATGAGTTCATAACATAGCAGAAAACGTATGGAAGTTGTATGTAACTATGTATTTTAAGCAATCGGTTTGACACGTGATACTTTTAATAATCTCAGAGCAGAGAAGATTCGTAACACAGTGAATAATGAGTTGCTGTGGTGGAAGCGTACTTCCGACAGAAATAGGCGACCAAAACACAACAGTAAACCGTAGGTCCATATTCCTAAACGTAAACCAACCCCATCGTTGTTTATCATAATTGCTCGAGAGATGTGCAAGCAAATGCGGAAACGCGCTTGCTCAGTTAAAACTGTCAAAAAATCTCGAGCAATTAACTTTAATTTATAACGTCAATTAGACAAGAAATCATTGACGTTTACATGCTCATGTTGGAGTTAGAGTTCACGTTTTGGAACATGGGCCTTAGCATAAGCAAAATCAGCCTTTTAATGTTCCCACTGCTGGGACACAGGCCTCCTCTCTAGGAGAGGGGATGGGCCGTAATCCACCACGCGGGCCCAGTGCGGGTTGGTGAACGTCAAGTGATCGAATTTTTGGTTCTAGGACATGCCGGTTTCCTCACGATGTTTTCCTTCACCGTTTTAAGAGCACTAGTGATGAAATTTATTACACAAAGTAATGCGCCTGGCTGGATTTGAACCCGCGACCTACAATTCGTAAGTCGGGGCCGTTACCACTCGGCCACTACTGCTTTCCGTCAACATGGGCCTTAATCCCATTAAATAATAAACCACCGTCTCAAACTCCACATGATATAAGTGTTGGGCCTTCGATAGCCTCATAAGTTTTTCAGCTCAACCAGGCTTAGCGTTTGCATTTTAATGTTAACTCTGACAGCCTGTTCCACCAACCGACGATGAGAAATGTTAATTGGCTCTTTGTGTTTTTTGTATTTTTTACATTTTCCTGATACGTATTCAAGAATTGAATGTTGAATTAAAATTTGCTTTTGAAAGATATAATTTTTTTTTATTCTATCTTGTTTCATTTCTGGAATTAAGAATTTAATGTTTAAAGTTTTAACATTACACACTTATTGATAAATAAAGAACTAAGTGTTTATTCTGAACTAACACAGTCAAACAACAAAACAAATTAAAGAGATTAAACAAAAAAAAGTGCAATATCTAACAGCCGATTAACTGACAAAAAAAATTCTTTGCCGTGACAATAAAGTTTAAAAAAGTATTCAAAAAGGTTAAATAAATAACCTGTGTGATGGTCGGAAATAAAATTCTTCTTATTATATTGATGTTATCTCAACATTCCATTTCGACGCACCCAAAACTACACTATATCCAAACAATCCAAAGATACACCTATGTATAATCAAAAGCCTGAATACCAATCACGAAAGCAAACATTGCCTACATTAACCACGTATTGTGCCTCATAACCCAACGCCAATCTACATGAGCCATGTTGCCCTACCCGCAAACGTCATCAGCACCAATAATACCAATATCCTGGGATTTCACAGCTAAGCTAAACGTTCGACAGCGGCAGGGTTGCCAGATCGCAAAATACAAATGAACCTGACGTTTACCATAGACGTCGTGTCTATGGTAAACGAAATGACGAGCAACGAGTTTGCATAGCGGTTTGTGATTGTTTCTGTTATTTCTGTTGCAAACGTGAATAGAATATAATGACATGGTTGCGAGAGAGTATTGTCTTTAGTAGTTAATCGTTGTTTATGACCTGCCTACCAGGTTTGTTAAATGCTCTTAAACTATTAACTCCTAATTACCGCAATTTAAATCCTAAATTTCAATTAACAAACGCTCGCTTCCAAATCCATTAAATATTGTTACTTATTAATATTAAAGCAACATTTTACCTAAACCATTTACAGCGCAATTCAATTTCTAATTTGCTGTTTATTGGATCGGGTCCAATTTATTAAGCAAACATCCATTCCAAGCAAGTTTCGCATAAATTATGTTCTGTCGAAATTTAATAAAACTTCGATCCCGATAACAGATTGGACGGCGCGGATTCGATATTAAACCTCTCTCGAATCATTGTCGATATCGTTTGCATTGATAATAATTCACATGAAGAATTTGATTGAAGGATTTGTCTCATATTTAAAAACATGGGGCGAAACCGCTGAATATTATATTATTCGTTAAAACTATTCATACAAAATGTTGAAATATATTACCATCATTATCTACTCTGTTAATCTGTGTATGTTTGTGCATGCATATTCGTCCTGTGTACTTAATCAAAAACATAATTAACATTTACACAAGTTATTGTATTTGTGCAGATTTATTTAACATTTTGGCGCGAAAGCAGCGCATAGACAACATAATATCATCAGCCAAATTTTATTGTTAGACACGTACAATATTCCCATTTACCGATCAATATCAAAATAAGCAGAAACAACTACATATCAGATACGAATAAAGTAAGCGAGCGAAGGCAGTAAAAGAGGAAAACATTGGATATTGTGTACAAGATTCATTAAAAGGCGCCCGTTTCGTGGTAATTACATGAAACAGTAAATTGTTTATCGCCGGAAATAAATTGATTCGTTTGAGCTGTCATTGTGTTTGTGAAAATGTCATGCTTTTCTTGGCGATCCGCTGTAGTTATTGAGATAGTTTGTAAAGTAACACGAGTAGGAAACTGGTAACTGTTAATTGCTGTGTTAGTGTAGGTATCTTAAATCATTTTGCATTTAGTCCGATTTAAATTCAGCTAGTAATTATTATTCAAACTGTAGGTTTTTGATCTTTGTCAGACCAAGGTTTTTGGCGTGTGTGAGTGACTGTTGCAAACTAATTCTACAACAGCAAAGGCGCGCTTGACATTTTTTATCTTTAATATTGCAATTATTTTCGTTCCACAAACTAGGCTTAATATATATATACTTAATAAGTGAGAGTGTTCCAGAAGAACGTGGTAATATTTAAGGGTGGTATTCTGTAGATGATATTGGGTTAAGAAACACTTTCAAAATAGAAATAAAAAAATACTTTTTCATGTGCAATTGAACAAAAAAGGTCCAAATTGAAACTTTTACATAATATATATTACTACTTGTTTATATAAAAACTAAGTTATCTGGTGACACGATTAGTTTAAGTTCATTAAAATGTTTCTTTTTTAAAATACAACCAAATTATTTTGTTTTAATGATTTGGAAAGTTCTGAGGTCACACCCCCCGAACATCCCTACGATAAAAACCCTGAGCATTCATAATTATTAATTACCAAGTGGTAATTATTGTTGTTATTATTTTTTAATTCTTTGTACCTACACAGAAACAAACAATATTGAATAAAACAAGTTTTCGTCGAAACGTCAAAGAGTAACACGAACGAAAATCGAAAGAGGGTTTGACACTGACAGCTTCCTAATTAGCCATTGCTTTACTGTCAATGTCAAATCGATTAGTCAGTTAGTAAGTTTGACAGTTATCCATAGACTTGTAGACTGTTGTGGTGATGCGGTAATTTGGCAGACTAATTAAGGAAGACACAATTTCCTGGGTATGTTTGTGAAGTAAGATAACATAATTAGATATTACATATACATATTATGTTAACCCAAAATAATGGTTATGGTTCGGGGTTACTAGTTAAGTTGATGTTATTGACTCTTAAACACGTTCCAAGTCCCAAAAAAAAAACTCATTTTACTGTCTTAAAACGACACACGTCATATATTTTAATTTTTTTCTTAGATATAATTTTAAATCACCTGAAAAGATTAATACAACGTGTAACAGAAAAAAAAAACGCAAGCCTTTGTACCAAACATTTTTTTTTATTTGGAACAACAAACAGATATACATTTTTTTAATATATGGAATTACAATAAGACAGTTTTACTAATGAACATCCAACTACGTTATTCACAGAATATCTAGATTGTAATCCTTAAAACTACGTCATGCTGGTTTTGTATCATTAGGTACTATAACTATTATCAGTAAATTTCTTTTTTCTGGCTGGGATATCATCACATGACTTTTTCCGCCCGGGGCGGAACGGAAGGGAGTGTCAAACTCTTACTGACTAAAACCCACACGTGATCCTTCTAGTGTCCTTAGCGTTCTAGGGCCGCGGTGACTCTTTCTAACAAATTCCGCAACAGGAGTACCTACCTAGAATGACGTCTTTTCTGGTATTGCGTTTATTTTGTTAAACGTAGTATAGCGTTTTACATGAGTGCGGTTTATTAAATGGTTATTTTCCACTTAAGAATCTACCTACGAGTTACCATGGTTAAACTGTAATCATTAAAACGCTATTTATTTCCATATTTCCGCACACCTGTGCCGCCTAAATTAGCCAAAACATTTCCTACCGGAATTAAAACGTTCTCAAATTCGGTTTAGAAAATTTATAACAAACGTAATTACAGATTACGGGATAAAAGAAATGGGGAGTCGCCCATTTTGAAAGTCTTCCCTAAAATGTTTGCCATTTGTAATAAAACTTTCCATAGCGCGGTCAATGGCAACTTTTTGAATTTCTTTATGGAAATTGGTTCTGGTTGGCGCTGCGTCGATTTGCACAGCCATTTTTCATCTCCGTTAAATTGTTTTGCATTAAATTGCTTCTCGTTTTAGACAGATTGTCGCCGATTGTTTATTTTTTGCTGTATTTTGATGACGTCATTTCGAGCGGTGTTTGTTCACTGTGGTTAGGGACTTGATTTCGTTAATAAATATTGGGATTTGTCGGAACGGAAAATTGTATCGTCTTCTGGTTCGTGTTTGCATTTAATTAACATGTGCTAGTAAATAAAAGGGTCTTTCTTGTAATTGTCTCAATATAGTTAGCCTAGTTTTAGAAAAACTTTTATTGCCGAGTCTAATATTTTCCATTACGTAATTTTGAAAAAAAAAGTACTATAGAACTGACATCCATGTCATTCGCCTGAATTTCAAAACGTTAACCTAAACTCAATACAAACTCCAACTTCAACTGTATGCGCACAAAAAACGTCAATGAAAGCTTGTGGTTGACGTCATAAATTGAAGTTCGTGCTCGAGAAATGAGTTGTATCTGAGCAAGTGCGTTAACGCATTTGCTTGCTCACCTTTTGAGAAATAAAACTTCAATTTATGACAAACTTTATTAACAGTTTGATGCTCCGATGGAGTTCGAGTTGAGTAGGAGTATAGGTTTTGGAATATGGATATAGGGCCCTGTTTCTGAGGTAGTTTATCTCTCCGTTACCCACTAACCAACCAATGGCGTTATGATAAATAGCGTTAATGGATACATGAAAAGACCGATAAAGTACCTCAAAAACCGGGCATTCTCATTAAATACCCTTCACACTTATTACGTCACTTTTCGTCCTTTTATCTCCCAGCCAAAATCGTGCAATAAGGCCACAACTCATCACTTATAAGTTAGTCAGAAGCTTTTAATGGACCAGCCTATTTGTTATTCAGATTGGACGGACAAACCGCAAGAATAACTTGTGAACAACCCTTTTGGGGATAAATGTTATCCTGGCAAAGTTTATTATGCTTAAATATAAGTTTTGGCGTAAAAAATGATTTAGATAACCCGATAAAAGGTCTTTCAAAGACGCAGAAGAATCAGAATGAAAAATGAGTTTATTTAATGTGAACATGAGGCGAGTTATAAAATAAAGAAAGTAAACAAAGAAAATAATTTTATTTGGCACATATTGGTACACACAATGTAGCTACACATAAAGGAAATTTAGTTTTCAAACAATAACACCGTGTGACCCGCGGCTGCGCCGAATAGGTCCAGATCAGCAAAATGCCAGACAGCTAGAAGCTATTAGGGCAATAAAGGTCAACAATTCATGCTCACTCACACTGAAAAATAGATCTAATGTACACTAGTAGGTACATGGGGTCTATCCTTGAGTGTGAGTGAGCTAGTACTTATTATTTCCGTAGAATACTAAATTCTATGGAAATAATAAGTTCAAAGTTGAAAGTTCAAAATTGTGAAGTACTTATTATTTCCATAGAATACTACATTTGTCTATGGAAATAATAAGTACTAGCTGGACAGAGATAACTCTTACAACCTTCTACTCTCTTCTGAGTTATTTTCCCAGCCTACCTCCCGTGGATGTTGATAAGATACAAGAAATCTCGCATCTACTATTTCCTACATTTTTGCCAAGAGATAAAGTTGCTGATTGAAACTTCATTGGCTGCATCCACGTTATCTTTTAACAAACTTTAGTGAAAAGGCGAAAGTTTTCCGAGAACATCTTTTCATGTGAACGACTAAGTTGATATAAAACGAACATAAAAACAGACTAAATCCAATCAAAGTCTGGACTAATAACTAACAAAACTAAAATACAATTACGAACGCTGTATATAAATCCAATTCAGTTTCTGTTATTGGTTTAAATTCTATTTGCCTAAACAATACAACTAACAAACAGTCAATGAAAAAATCAGTCGAATTGAAAATCTCGTCCTATTTTAGAATCGGTTAAAAAAAAATACAGCACCGCAAACTAAAATAAATGTTCCCATCCTTGATTGAAGGGAAGAAGAACCTTAATATTCTTTCGAACTCGTTGACGTGGACTTTCTTATATGCGTTTTCATAAGGTTTAAAATACAATGACACTGGGCTCGTAAAATTCAACAATACCTATCAACATTGATAGTACACAAAGGGATAGAATTGAGTTATAAATTATAATGGATAGACCTTTTATAGAACGCTATGGTGATTTAATCGTAACGGGGTCGGCAGAGATCGTTGTTACATTCGATTAGGCTAAGTGTACATAAAGGCAGAGATGCGGCAAGCGGTGCTAAGATAAACGGAGCATAGATAAGCTAAGCTGGAATATAGGAGTATAAGTGAACATCCAAATCAATGGCAGAATAAAAATACAATTCTCTATATTATGTACACTATATGAGTTAGAAAAGAGAAAAAAGAAAACAATAAATTGGGTGACACAATGTAAGGTATTATCACAAAAGCTGTCATAGACAAACAGACAGAATACGTGGTGTTCAAAAGGAGATGAGTTAAGCAAATATAAACTCAATGTAAACACATCAAAAGTATCTAGGGATCAACATATATTTTTGCAATAACTTTTCTCCTGATTGATATTAATTAAAATTTTCTTTAAGGATTCATCAAATAAAGTGTTTTCGTTTGTCACAGTAACGATAAACCAAGTCACCTTTGCATTAATAAAGAAATTTGCCATTTTCCTAATAAAGGGATTTTTGACATTTGAACCACTAACATTAAAGTTCGAAAAAAAGACTGAAATAACAGTTTTCTTTAAAATTTTATTGGGTAACTTAAACAATTAATAATCCGTGTTTCTACCGCGAACACTAACAACACAAGAACATCGGTTTGGCATACTCAAAATGAGTTCATCCAAATCACGCTGTGGAATGGCCGCCCATGTTCGTTGCAACAACAAAAAAAGGTCTTCTTGCGACTGGATACCCTCCATATTCGGCAGAGCTCTTCGCTTACCTTGGCTGAGCGCCATGGAGGACGGTATCGCTGCACCACACGGAGACAAGACCGATACATTCAAATCTTAACTCGAAGAGCTCCAACAATAACCGCCATGATGTTAGCCGTGAGGCTTCATCACTCTTCAGGGAACTTAATTAGCGACCAAACAGTCAGAAACCGCTTGCATGAAGTGAACCTTCATTCCCGAAGACCGCTACGGGTACCACCTATAGCAATGCACAATCGTAGGATTCGATATCAATGGGCTCTTGAACACAGAAATTGGGCAGAAGAACAATGGCGTTTCGTGTGCTTTTCTGATGAGTCTCGTTTTGGTATGAGACCGGATACAAGACGTATACGACACTGGAGAACCCCTGGACGCCAACAGCGATTAAAATCCTGCCAGGAAGTCCATCCTTATAGTGGTGGAACCATCATAGTATGGGCGGGTATTTGGATCGGCGGAAGAACTGAGTTGATTTGGATCAGAGGCAACCTCAACGCTCAAATTTATGCTGAGACGATTGTATCAGACGTCATCGTTCCTCTACAAGTGCAAATCGGTCCCTTATTTCAGTTAATGCATGATAATGCACGACCGCACACCGCAAGAGTTGTAAGACAGACTCTCGCCGCAGCTAACATCAATGTCCTGCCCTGGCCTGCTCAGTCGCCAGACTTGAACCCGATTGAGCATGCATGGGATATGCTACAGAGAAGAGCTCTGCCGAATATGGAGGGTATCCAGTCGCAAGAAGACCTTTTTTTGTTGTTGCGACGAACATGGGCGGCCATTCCACAGCGTGATTTGGATGAACTCATTTTGAGTATGCCAAACCGATGTTCTTGTGTTGTTAGTGTTCGCGGTAGAAACACGGATTATTAATTGTTTAAGTTACCCAATAAAATTTTAAAGAAAACTGTTATTTCAGTCTTTTTTTCGAACTTTAATGTTAGTGGTTCAAATGTCAAAAATCCCTTTATTAGGAAAATGGCAAATTTCTTTATTAATGCAAAGGTGACTTGGTTTATCGTTACTGTGACAAACGAAAACACTTTATTTGATGAATCCTTAAAGAAAATTTTAATTAATATCAATCAGGAGAAAAGTTATTGCAAAAATATATGTTGATCCCTAGATACTTTTGATGTGTTTAGTTTGTTCCTAATGGAGATATAGCATACAAGTGAGAAAAAGCCTACCTTAGAACGGAGATGAACGTAATAAATACACAAGTAACTAGTTCGAAACAGGGATCCACTGAAGTTGCAAGAAAGTCTCCTTTGGTACAGAGTTGAACGAAGCAAAGATAAAATATTATGCAGCCTAGTTTGCAGTATATCCGCAGTTCTATCAGAGTAAATACGGGCTGAACTAAAAACTACTTGAACTCGGAGATTGTAAGTTGCAATAAAACTTGTTTCCTGCTAAAAATAAATGTTAATCTCAGATCATATTTTCCAGAGAGTTTCTAACTAAAAATTTCAATCAAAACTATCGATGCAACTATCTTGTGAATCTGCTAAAATGGCTGCCAAATTCCAAATTTAAATTGCTCTTTTTCAAATCAATACGTCAAGCGATGTAGAACTCTGAAAAACGGGGCTTTGATCACGGTTGAGTTGAATGCCTTGTTACTGAAATCTAGGATTCGGATATTTAGGTCCTTGTGTCCTTTCGCTTCGTTAAAAGTTTAGAGTTTTAACTTGCTGAGAAGGTAGTAATGAATGGACTGAGCGTTACCTATCCTTATAATTATGAAGGAGTACATTATAGCGTAAAAACAACAAATTTCTACCTGCACGAAAGCTTTATCTCCCATAAAGCTATCGTGCAGGTAGAAATTTGTTGTCTTTTGTCGTACTTTCATGTCGTTTTACCCAACTGAATCAGCCGCACAGGCTTTATTTCGTACTACAAAGTAACCATAGCGGATAACTTGTTTGAAAGAGTTACGGTGGCCCTGTAAGCAAAGGGTATTAGGAGGAACACGGATGGGTTTTATTCAGTAAGAGTCTAACTCCCTTCTGTTCCATCCAGAGCGGAAGAAGTCATTTGATGCTTTCCTTTCCTATCCTTAAGAAAAACACTACAAAGTAGACAATTTTGTAAGGTTATCGCTCAGTCCATTCTCAGGGTCTATGGCGTCAGGTAGTTATGTCCTGGCTGTTAAGATCAATGGTGCTTGACATCGTAAGGAATCACATCGGCTCTGTTAAGAAGTGTTTCTTTTACGTGAACACGATATAATTAAGCACAAATGGTACGTTAAGGAGCGGATATGGAGCGAAAAAATTGTGTTTCGGTTGTAAAGAGGTCCTATTACTTATAAAGGTTTTATAGTGGATTTTTTAGCGTAGAATAAGATGTATTTTATTAACATAACTAGCTTCTCATCAGACCTCTCGTTTTAGCCAGCGATTTCGGCGATTACTACTACTAAAGGGGATTCTATGTCCTAATCCAGGTAATGATCTACCTTGCTAGGGTTGCGGCATTTTCGAAAGAGTCACCGCGGCCCCGGAACGCAAAGGGCATTTGGGTTTTAGTCAGTAAGAGTCTGTCACTCCCTTCCGCTCCACCCAGAGCAGAAGATTTAATAGTAGCAAATCCGAGCAGTGAGGCGTGATTAACTTACAAACATTCAAACATACAGGCATTTACATTTATACTATTAGTACGAAAGCAAAAATCAAGCTCTTTGAAGCAAACATTTTAGACGGGCTTGTCGAATATTTCAAGCGGTGGAAAACACTTCTTTTCTAGTGGAGAGTTTCTTGAAACATGTTTGAAGTCACATTTCAAACAAAGGAACGAGGTAGATACGAAAACACGTCTTACGAACTTAGCCATATGTTGCACTTCACACATCTTTCAGTTCTCCACATTTACTGAAAATATATTCCTAAAACAATTCCATTCCATACAATTTCCGGAATTCATTCCGAAGGTTTCGGTAGTGTAGCTCTATAACCTAAATGTTCTTACGAAATCGTCTGAAGAGAAAGATAGGAATTTGAAATAATCGTTTACTTGACTGCAAAATATAGATACGAAATTTTCTATATATATGATTTAAAGTTAAATAGATGACCTAGGATTTTGACTGTCCAGGACGCCAAACATAATGTATCTTCTCAATATTTGTGTTTAATAATTCTGCTTACTCTGCTTGAAGTATTGCGCAAAGATCTGCAGAGCTCACCAGCGGGACGCTGGTGAGACGCTTTCGCTGTCAAAAAACTACGCAATTCAAGTTTAAAACTTGTGACTGTATTTACAAAGATCTTCCCGTTCAAGGTGTCAAAGAAGTCTGATTCACTACAAGGTCCAGTGCACCTACATACCTATCTTCTGAATACTTATGTTGGTAACATTGCGAAAACCCTCAAAGCTCACCAGATACTAACTTCCCACGCTTTCACTGTCAAAAATACGAAATTCACGTTCAAAACTTGCGACACTGTACATTCAAAGGATATGGGTCCCTTTCATTTCAAGGTGTCAAAGAAGTCATATTCACTAAAAGTTCCAGTGCACCCAGGTTTCTCGTAAATACTTGTGTAGCAACACTGCTAGAGGAATTCCGTATGATACACAGCTTGCCGCGTGAAATGATAATATTCACACCATTTTGTGGGGGATCGAGGTGTGAAAATCGTAAAGGTGAGACGGTTTTTACCGTAGGGAAAACCCGATCACAACATCTTGTCTTAATATTTACTTTGTGTTCTTTACGAACTGTATATAAGTAGGATTTATATGTATTAATTCTTTTACTATGGGACATCATAAAATCGTGAAAAAAACACAGTATATTTTGTAGATTTATGAACACATTTGCAGGCCAATCGATTCTTTTTCGCGTTTTCAGAGTATTTATTGGCGTGTCTCTTAACTCTTTTAATGTGTGATTTAGTTGTTCTTAACAACGAGCTTAGTATTTACAAAATAAAACTAAAGAAGATATAATATAGAAAATAAATATATATGCAAAAGCGGAGTAAAAGGAGAAAAGACTCATAGGGCATCGGAAAATTCGTCCACATCGCTGTCAACGGGAAAAGTGCCCAGAACACTGGCCGCATTGCCACGTTGAATGGCAATGCTTATTCGTTGACCAAAGAAAAGGCCAGCCCTCTGGTTTATTGGCGTTGAGTATATTTTCCGACACATTATATACGGCTGGTGATGGGTTTTTGTAGTGCAAATATCTTATTTAATTGACGGTTATATTATGCGTATAACAAGCTGATCGCCAGACGCGAATTTGAACATTCGTCGCTGATCGAGGAAAGCATGGATAGGAGAACTGACCTGGAATCATTTTAGGAGCCTTCCCGTTCGGCAGCCCACCACGTGGAACTGTTCTGGTGCTATATAAGTTCACTGCACTCGCGAAGAAATTAAATTCGGGAGGTTTCCAGAGGAATGAAGTGAAGCAGGATTAGTTCAGCGTGTGTTCGAGCGACGGTGTCTTGGAGGGGAGTGAATGGGAAGGGGGCACAACGAATACTCGCGTGATGATTTACGTTTCCGTGTGTCAAATTATTAGAATGACGTTTGGCGTCGACAACGGTGTTATTATAGCAGGTGTCGTCCTTTTGTTTCTGTTAACCCTCATGGGAAAAAACACAGGGAAGAAAGCTGTGTATATATGTACATATTATCTACTTAGCCTTGCTCAAAAGTAAATTCTGTAGCAAAACAGGTGGTTCATAAAATATGTGGTTGGTTCTACAAATTGTAGCAATAATCTAGATTCTTGAATATATAAGTTTATGTACCTAGAGATTGTAGTTTAGGTACCAATTATTGTAATTTAGATAAGGTTTGTTAATTTTATTGCATTTGTAACAAACACCTGTTGAACCGGTCCTTATACATTGATTTGGACGACTTTGAGTGGGTATAAGAAACGGCTACAGATTAGCAAAACTGTATTTTAACGAAAGCTTCATTACTTTAGTGAAGGCAAGTTATTGCCTTGCAATAATCTGAGCTGGAGACCACTTGAGTAATTTATTTGAGATAGTTTCAATAGCATAGTCTAACTGCAGAGTAGTTAATCGAGTTAAGTTGCTAAGTAAGATTGAATTATTTTCGGTTTATGACCTCAAATGTTTATATTAATTTGGATATGGCACCAGGATCCCGCGATTTTAAATGTATGGAAAAATTTAAATAAAAAATCGGAGTTTGTTAGGTATTCAAAGATTATTATTGGAAGTATTATCACAGATTACTAAATAGTTACCACGGTATTATTGGCAATGTCAATTTGTTTTATCTAAGTTCAGACATTATCTGGGACTACCACATAGACGAGAAGGTACTTACCTCTAAATTCATTACCGAACTTGAGAATGAGTATATTTTTTATCCCAGTGAATCCTGGGATCTCAGGCATGTATCAATACTATGCGATCAACTGGTCATGACCATTCATTTTTTTTAAATATATTTTGTAACTCGGAGACGCGACGGATAGATTTCTAATAGTGAAAGAATTTGCAACCCTTTTTGTTCCTTCCTTCTTAATTGTTACGTCACAGTCAATTCTATTCCGATTACAACTTATGCTCGGCGTGATAATATATTAAAACAGCTGAATTAATGAGATAAAGAGTACAAACTACCAAAGCAACAAAAACGCTTTCAAACTGACTGCAGAGCATTTTATCCCGTAATTGCGGGATCAACATCTTTACCCACAAAATAGTTCAAAACTTCGAAGATAGAACCCTCGAGTTTATTATTTACTAGCTGCTGCCCGCAGCTTCGCCTGCGTGAAAGTCGGAAATTATCCCAAGGGAACATAATCCCGGGATAAAAAGTATCCTATGTTACTTCTAGTACCTCCCAGAATATGTGTACAAAGTTTCATGATGATTCGTCAAGTAGTTTTTGCGTGAAAGCGTAACAAACATCCACGCTTTCACATTTATAATATTAGTAAGGATTTATTTTATTTATTTATTTAACAATTTATGTACACACATTGAATAAAAAGAGAAGAAGAAGGAAACAGAAAAATAGAATAGAGATATAATATTTCTTATGATAGGTAGTTTATTCTACACTAGCTGCTGCCCGCGACTTCGTCCCCGTGGATTCCCCGATTTTAAAACATTCTTTATCGCTGCTCCGCTCCTATTGGCTTAAGCGTGATGATATATAGCCTAAAGCCTTCCTCGATAAATGGTCTATTCAACCCAAAAAGAATTTTTCAATTCGAACCAGTAGTTCCTGAGATTAGCGCGTTCAAACAAACAAACAAACTCTTCAGCTTTATAATATTAGTATAGATTAAAAAATCGTGAGCGTTTAGAAATGATCTGCTTACTGACGCATAACGTTGACGAGGCGACGTGACTTGTGGAAACGGCGCGTTCTCGCTTCATTGGCCCCCGCCATGCAGAACGTACGACTGACACACGATAAATATTAATAGTCTGTGCCAGACAAGGAGGCATTAACATAATTCTGACGTCTGAGATGCTGAACAGCTTGGAGATAAGTTAGAGTATCGGAATCGTGAAACAATGTCAAGAGATTCGAGATAATGAGATTTATTGGTTTGTTTTGCAGCGGCAAAGATACCTACCCACAAAAAACTGACGTAGCGACGGTTATATCGCCAACAACAAAATCCGTCAAAGAACTCCTGCATCGCAGTATCAGAGTTTTCCGTGCTATTCGAAACTATAAAACAGCCCAAATCCTCCGTTTTCAATGCAGGTTTGTGGAACTTTACAACCTGTTCCGCATACCTCTATAGTTTTACTATTTTGTGAGCCATCGATACAAAGCCGTTTTATTCATAATAACATGTTATAAATACATAGGTAAGTATCCAAGCATATACTGACCTAAACTCAACGTCCTTCCGACGTCCGACGACCTATCAATGAAAATACAGATCTATTTTATACTAGCTGCTGCCCGCAGCTTCACCCGCGTGAATGTCGGAAATTATCCCAAGGGAACATAATCCCGGGATAAAAAGTATCCTATGTTACTTCTAATACCTCCAAGAATATGTGTACAAAGTTTCATGACGATCGGTTGAGTAGTTTTCGCGTGAAAGCGTAACAAACAAACTTACATTCACATTTATATGTTAGTATAGATTTCTTACAAAAATAACTCTTTTCATTCGAATCAGCATTTTCAGCATCAACAATATTTGAGAAACAATACATCTCAAAAGACCACTCGATTTGCTTAACTCTTAGAAAACTTCAAAGTTATAAATAGCTCACCAAATATACAAGTGCCAAACAAATCCCCGCCTCCACAGTACTTATGCAGAACTTAGGATGCTGCCTTCAAAGGGCTTATACTCATTACGACACAGAAATAGCTCTCAATGCTAAGACCTTATTGATACAAAATAGACGTTATTAGTGTTTCCAAGAAGCTTTTGCGCACAAAAGAAATAAATATAAATGTTTGATGAGATGTCTTGGTACTTGTCCGCCATATTGATTTTTTAATGACGTGACATAGCCTAATCAAAATATCGAATCTCATTGGTTGGATTTGGTTTAACTGTCAAGCTTGTAAAAAAAAAACATGAGCCGACATGATTTTCTTGCCCTCATCCCATTTTATTTGGGGTCAGCGCAACATTTCTTCTTATACCATACCCATTTCTTTATTAGGCTTTTTTTCATAGGCACCCCTTTCTATTTCTAGCCATATCATGTTGCAAATCGTTTCTTCCCCTTCTTTGAAAACCATCCATGTAGTTCTTCTAATCGACCAGAAGCCAATTATACTGTTTTTTAAGCAATTTTTGTCAAAGAAGCCTTAATTTCCATACATTGTTGACAGATTGTGACTGTCATGCAAAGTCAAAGTCAAAACGTTTATTTAAATTACGCCATTAAACGGCACTTTTGAATGTCAGCATTTATAGTTAACACAATAAAATGTCGGTAGCGTCCATTTGCAAAGGTAAATTCTTAAGGAGAAGAACGGACAAAAAACTCCATGGGAATACGAACGTTACTTAAAAATAGTAGATGAAGATATGAGAGGGCCCATTTCTTCCTTCTGTCAAACAAACATGCAAATAGCTCCCTTTACCATCTTAATTGGAACATGAACCTCCTAGAATCAGTATCACAGAGGGCGATCGATTCATTAGCAAGTCAAACGGACACCTATCTGGTCGGTATCGAATAATCCGAATAAATCATCGAGAATTGATTACCTTCCGTCATTTGATCGGAACATAATTAGCAATCAGGCTTGTTTCGATTCGCGTTTGCGACACATGTGATAGCCAATTATGTTTGATTTTTCACTCGGATAAGTATTTTTTTCTTTTGTCAGAAGTAGGCAATTTTCAAGTGTAACGAATCGTGTCGCAATTTAATTTGTTCGTCTATAAAAAGATAAATAGCGAGTAAAAAATGTGTGAATGTGTGTGTATGTGTGTGTCTTATCTTTTTATTAAGTGTGTGTACATAAATTGTTAAATAAATAAATAGAACATTGTGAACACTCAATCGAATCCGTCTTCTAAATTAGTGTTTTTGAAACAATTCATCGTTCTCAATTTTCTAGACAACGTCTTTCAAGATTTCCTCGACAACGTCTTAAGAATAGCAATCGAACTCAAACAATTGCAATATCACTCGCTTCACGACTCGTTGGCCGCTCGACAGAGACAGATAGTTCAATTCTGTACTATTGGGCAAACACAAACACTGGCCCTACAATGGGTTTTACAAGACACGGAAAAAAAGGCTAGCATAAAGCAAGGAAATAAACCAAAGCCAACATCGACTTTTGATTACAGTGAGACATCGCTCGTGCTAGCTGGAAACAGTGATTTCAAAGGCAAAGCTTTGTAGTAGGTAAACTTAGTCATTTTTGTTAAAATTTACTGTGACAGAACCGACTTATAGAAGCAGTCTCTGTAGTATAAAAATCATGAATCAGTCCGTTTGCTACCAACCAAATTAGACCCTCTTTGCAAAAGCTTATACAAAAACACATTGAAAATAAAAGGTGTCCCTATAGACCATATAAGATAAGTCCGGAAGGTTTTATTCGTCTTGGACAAACAGACATTGATCCAACAATGGTTATATTAGATAAAATGCAATTACTTGGAATAGTTGGGGACATAGTAGTTTCTCTCGTTTCCTTTTCGTTTGAGATTCAAATGATCCATTGTTGAAGGAAAGAGTTTTGGGTCGATGCTCAGTTTCGGCAGATAGTTTGGTCTTTATTTTCTGTTGATTTAAAATGTTGGGAGAAGCAGTTTTAGTTTAGGTTTGTTGTTTTTGTTTGAGTTGTAGTTTTGCTCATGGTCCTTTGTGTCTATATGTGTTCTTTTTTAAAATTTTGTTACAGTTATGTAATTGTAAAAAGATAACATAGAAAACATAGTGAGGAAACCGGCATGTCCTAGAACCAAAAATTCGACGACGTGACATTCACCAACCCGCACTGGGCCCGCGTGGTGGATTACGCCCCATTCCCTTACCTAGAGAGGAGGCCTGTGTCCTAGCAGTGGGAATATTAAAATGCTGATTATGATTCTAATAACACAATAATTTTATGATCGTTCGACAAACTGGAACAAAAACAGGTAATTACAAAAAAAAAATCAAAACAAAAAATCTAAAATACTATTGTCACAATACGAATAAATATAGACAACGTAGTGGGAAGACCTTTTAGTTGACTGTACATCACCAACACACATTAATGAGTACATATTTAACTCATGCAACACCGAGCTGTCTTGTGGGGAGTCAAACCCTCATAACGCGAGTTTAACCCTTCGTTGGACAGATCACTTAACACCGGTTAGGGAGGATGTACCGGGTTTTACATATTACGTGCAGAAAGTACATTCTCATAAATACTGACAAAGACATGTATCGAGCAAACCGTCGTCGGTACGCAGCTGAACCAAAGTTTACTAAATCATCGCTTATTTGATCAAAATATTATTATCTATACTTATCTATACTAATATTATAAAGCTGAAGAGTTTGTTTGTTTGTTTGTTTGAACGCGCTAATCTCAGGAACTACTGGTTCGAATTGAAAAATTCTTTTTGGGTTGAATAGACCATTTATCGAGGAAGGCTTTAGGCTATATAACATCACGCTTAAGCCAATAGGAGCGGAGCAGCGATAAAGAATGTTTTAAAATCGGGGATTCCACGGGGACGAAGTCGCGGACAGAAGCTAGTTACCTATATTACTAGTAACATTATAAAGGGGAATCTCTACATGTATTGAACCGATTCTGAAAATTCTTTTACCAATAGTAACCAACATTATTTGTGAGTGTCATAATAGGCTATAGTTTATCCGGGGCGCTGCTAGTGGTTACAAAAGACAGTCCGTAGTTTCTTTCACGTTCTTGCGAGAAAAAGAAACGTGGAACTAGCTTCATTTTCCTGTCGCCTTAGCAATTTAAATGTGAGTTTTGAAATAGGTAACCCTATGGATTGAGTGCGTAAGGATTCAACTCATATAAAACTCGAATCTTAGGCGTTACGATTTGTTGTTTACTTTTTAAATAGAACTTCTATATATTTTCTTTTAGGTAATCATGAGTTTTATTGCGGCGGTGCTGGTCAGGTAAACACGCGTCTGTCAACTTGAACAAACAAAAACTTGAGCCTAAGCTCTCGCGGCCTTTTCACATTTGCGAGCGCTCCCCCTTAAATATTCATCGCTTTTTACTCATTTCGCCTGAGCTATGAAACGGCATTTTTTATGTGCCTGTAAATAAATATTTACCGCAATATTTATGGTTTTTTTCGTCGTTAAATGGAAATTATGAATAGATTGAGCATATTTTCGAATAACTAAACTAATTAAATTACTTATTTACTGATAAAAATATGGTAAAATGACATTTTGAGGTTGGCTTATTCAGGCCATATTTAAAATAGTTCTCGAAAATCTAGGATGTTTTTAAGCATATTTATGGTCGACAGTCTTATTAATTTATAACTAGCTTTTTCCCGCGTATGCGCTTACCCCGTTTTCGTATAGCTCATAGCCTTGCTCATATATGTGGCTATCAAATAAAAAGAATTTGCCAAATCCAACTGGTAGTTACAAAAATTAGCGCGTTCGAACAAACGAAAATTTCAGCATTATTATATTAGTATACATAATAGTATTGATGGTGGAACTTAACTAGAATATAATAGAATAGCATACTCTTTATTATGTACACCATATACGAGTAAGTTACAGAAAATATAGATGAAGAAAACATTACATAGGGTGACACAATGGGCGGCCTTATCACTAAAAGCGACACATTACCTCACACCGTAATCAGAATTGTTTACCCGGCTGGGAGGTTAATGGTAAATAATAGCAACCGCACGGAACTACCATCTAGGTTAAGCAACGGTTGCCGAGGTCGCTCTTTGGATGCGTGACCTTAATATACCGAGAGTCGTCCGCGCCTCGGAAAGCACGTGAAGCCGGTGGCTCCCGGATGTCATTTACAGATCTTTGGCAGTCGTTACAGGTAACCAGAAGTTAGGAAATCAAGCACCAGTTTTCTTAAGGAGAACCATGATACGCAGGTTTTGGAGGTCACGTTAATGGTATTCAGCTGAATCCAGTTTGACTGGAAGCCGACCTTAATATAGCTGGGAAAAGGCAAGGCTAGGCATATGATGAATCGAGGGTATTATTTAGTTTTGCCCAAATTCGGTCGTGGTCTTGCAGTCTAGGTCTTGTTCTTGCATTTTCGCAAGACCAAGACCGAGTTATTTTAACAAGACCAAGACTAAGACTGAGAGCGCAAGACTAAGACCAAGAGTAAGACTGGGGTAAGTCTTGTCTTGGTCTTGCATTTGGACAACACTAGTATTATTCCATCATCACAGCGATTAACTCGAGTAGAGGACCTTCAATAAATCTAGCAGGCACTGACCCTATGCGGCTCAGCCTACTTTGCTGACATCTCTTTGAGGCGTTCGTGGAACACGACGCGCCGTCGACCCGGATCTGGTTCTTATCGGACGCCAAGCCAATGGAATATGACTTTCAATCAAATGAACTAATAAGGTATAAGTTAGTATCAAGAAGTCTTTAACATGACGCCTACAAAAAGATACGGTTTCTAAAAACGTCACTAAGCCTTATTACCCGTTTAAATATTTTTCCTCAAGTGTCACGTAAAACGACGTTTGAAGTGGGAACTAAGGAGCAGAATATCAGAGTACCTAGTGCTTTCATGAAAACACTTTACATACGCCGCGAATTTTAATAGAATATTGAGCTTATGGATGTGGAGTTACCAACTTCAGAAGTTTGGTTCTCCATGCCACTGGAAATGTAAATTATGAGTGCTGTCTAACTGCAGACGGGGGATTTTTAATTAGTTGAATGATTTTGAAACTTGATTCTTTTATACAAGAGCAGTAGAAGACTTGCGTGGAGTACATCAACAGCTTTTTCTCCAAGGATTTTTTTTTATTTAAGGGAGTTTGATGCGATACTATTTTTGCTTCCCAGCTGAAACTCTTGAAGCACGGGTGTAATGGAGGGAATGTCGTATAAAACTTTGTCGTACAAAACTGATGGCCCCCTTATTGGGATACTAAACGATTTTGTTGTTTAAGTTTTAATATCCACACAAGGCAACAAAAGCTCCTGAGTTGGTACGGATATATGATGAGAAGAGAAGAGGCTAGCCATGACTAACAAAACACTACCATGACTAACAAAAGAACGATCTGAAGACAAAAAATTTGATGCCTCGATGACTTAGCACAGGCCAGGATAGAATTTAGATTTGTCGATTAAAGCTCTATTGTAATGCCTGTCCTTGACAAAGAATCACCATTTTTTATTTTTGTATATAGGGTATAAGTTCCGCGAATACATAATACCACTAAAATTGGATGAGTTTTTTTATATGATTCACTGTTTAATTACGTTGAACTATTTATTTATGAGCCCATTTTAAATTTCTACAATGTTAATTTTGTCTGTGCAGGATAAACATGTTTTTAATGCATTAGCAGTAACCGCGATATTAAAACGATACTTCAGTAAAGAACAAGAACTCCGCACATTTCCTGTCCAATAATGCAATATTTTCATAAAACCGCTTCAGGTGACCGATGTAACCACCTTTCTGGAGCCGTAACTCATAGAGTACGGTCTCATATGGCGGCGCTGAAAGCCCGCATTTTCATATGAAACAGCTGTAAATCTTAAATATTATTTATTGCTGAAACTGAATGGTGTTGAAACACTAGCGCCTTGCGGTTCTCGTGATAGTGTTATTAATTTTGTGTCTAGTGTAAGGAGTTTGCATGTTTTTGGGTTCTCTTTTGTGCGATGTTTTTTTTTTAGTGAAAGTTTCGCGTGTGGTGAATGATGTGGATCAGTATATTGAAGTACGATTTTAACAAACATGGTTGTTAATGTAATGACAGCTCTTTCCATATTTAATCAATTTTAGTTTTGTATTCTAGTTTATAATGAACAGATAGCTAGTATAAGTGCTGATACTTCGTGTAGGGTTACTGTTTTTCTAACATTACCGGTTTTCGTAACTACGATCCATCTCAGATACTCTATCTAGCTATTTCTATTACATTTTCGTTAATAACAAACAATTTTATAAAATAGTTTGACTATCTACTTTAAAAAAAGAAAAAAAAAACACCGTTTAAACAATGTCCAAATCGTGGACACTTTCGCAAATCGCAGCGGAACTTTTGTAACAAAGCAGTTAGGTAAGTAGATCGTTAGTGCCAGGCCGCTAACATCAAAGTTTGCCGACCACCGCTTAGCGCCCTTCGAAGCCACATCGGGCCAAATATCGCCACATTTATCACCATAACGGCCTCCATAATGCTTAAATTGATACTTATTTTCGTAAAGATGCTAAGATATCATACGTTTTCGAGTGAAAATATGGTTTCAGCTTCTTATCTTTAACTTTCATTGAATAAAGAACTGTGTTTAAAGACGCAGCGTTAAGTAAAATGGCGGAAGGTTAAAACATACACTTCTACATTGAGATGGTAATTACTTTTACCTTTTTTTCAGTAAAAAGACCTTTACTACATACTCGAACATTATTGATAAAGTTATTTTGTATTTTTGTTTGATTTTAACCTTTTTTTTCTATAAATAGGATATTTTTAATCCTAATAATTGCCCTGAAGAAAGATTTGTGTTTTTGTATATTTCTAACAAATAAACTCAAAAATTACAGGACCTATTTAAAAAAAATCTTTCACTATAAGAAAGCTTATTTTCTCTGAATATGCTATACATTAAAATAAACAAATGTCCACCCTTGTAACGCTGGGACGGGCCGTTTACTACAGCCAAGTTAAATCCCACAGAAAAGATACAGATTGACAAGAAACCCAGAATTATTCAGTCCTAGTCAGTGGTGTGTCCTCAAACAACATAAATATTAAAGTCTTTGACCGAGAGGCTTTAAAAATGATTTGGCAGACGTTTTGCCCGGCTTTTACGGGACGACTATTTTTTATTTATACGTTTTTTCTCTTTTTACCTGTCTCGGGAACGACTGGCCTCGGTACAGGAAACAAGCGGGACTTCAGTTTTGATTTGTTACCTGAAATAGGAAAAAGGTATTTAGAAAAGTGAATGTCAGTATCAAAAACCAGTCAAGTGCGAGTAGGACTCACGTGCAAAGGGTTCCGACCGAAATATGGTTTTAGCAAAGTTACTTTATAATCAAACTAGCAGCGCCCCGCGGTTTCACCCGCGTAGTTCCCGTTCCCGTGGGAATATGGGGATAAAATATAGCCTATGTTACTCAGGGTGAATATAGCTTTCTAATGGTGAAAGAATTTTTGAAACCGGTAAAGTAGTGTTTGAATTTATTCGTTACATATAAAAATACAAATCTTTCCTCTTTATAATATTAATATAGACGGACAAACGTAAGCAAACGTAGTGTAGGACGTCCTCAGGCAAGTTGGAGTGATGATTTGCGTAGGACGGCTGGCAGAAAGTATCTACTTTATGCCAGCCGTCCTACGCAAATCGTCACTGCATCTGCAAGAAGCCGAAAATAGATCTAAGTGGCGTGCAATTGGAGAGGCCTATGTCCAGCAGTGGACTGCAACAGGCTGTTGGTGATGATTACTTTAAAAGCATAGATTTCTTAAAGGTTTTCAAGTAATTTATAGGTAAATAGCTATAATCTGTTTTTTTTTTTTTATATAAGCTCAGCAGCTACGGAGACAGTGGGGCCCAGAGGAGTAGTCAATTTTCATCAGTTTTGTTTTAATAACTCTGAAATGGAATATTTAAAATTATAAAATAATATTTTCGAGACCCTTACGATGAGCCCTCTTCATTTGACATGCCACACAACACAGTTGAATAATCTTTTTTTATTTTTTTCTTATTTTCCTTCCCAAAAGTGATCCTTTTCGTTACGTGTCTGTGTTTGGGTCTCAAAAGATTATATATGTACCAAATTTTAGATAAATCAGACAAGTAGATTTGTAGAACATTGACTGTGACAGACGGACAGACAAGCGCATATCCTAGTGATACTATAAGGGGTTTCGTTTTTCCATACATTGGTTTGGAACCCTAAAAATTGAATTTTACTTGCCCGGTTTCATGTGGTAGTAGATGTATTGTATGTTAAATTATTTGCATAGAAAGGGGTACATACATAGTTAGATCACTATCGGCTGAAAATACAGAATTTTGAAAGGATGTCAAAAAATTAAGACATGTAGGTTATAAATAATAAATTTTCAATTAATGCTCAGCAATGCTTAAACAAAGTCTAACTCTCTAGCTAAGAAATTATGTGTCCTTATTAGCTTAGTTTATAAAATAGTTTGAGTTTCCAGTCCCTCGACTTATCAAGTAGTAGTACATATTAAACACATTTTCTTTTTGACGTGACAACGTCTAATTAATCGATGAACGCCGGCTGCACGCACGAAAAAGGATGACTTATTGAAACGTTACGCTCATTGTAACGTTACGCTCGGGCCGAAAGCGCTGCACGAGCGAGCGAGAGGCACGATCATATTTTCATCAATGTTTTGTTATGACGATATCACGTTTAACTTGCGTCCTTAAACCGATATTACGGACAAACAATTTTTGATACAATTTTACAGTCTACAGTCAAAAAATGACTCCTTTTTTCTGGAGCAGTCGGGTGAAAAGGCAACCCTCTAAGGTTACCACCACCCAATACGTTTATAAGTAAGTAGACCCTTTTAATACCCTCTCGATCCCTCTTATTAACGCCAGCTTACACGTTTTTATTCTCAAAACACGAGCACGTCACGGTTATCCTCGAAGGGTAGGCAGAGGTGTCGGTACTTGGTTAAACCCGACGTTTTATCGATAAATGCGACCCTTATTATCCCTGACTCTGTGTTCTTAGTAGGCTGTAGAACTATTAGATCTGCTTTACACAGTAACGTTGGGATTATTGATAACTAGCTGCTGCCCGCGACTTCATCCCCGTGGAATCCCCGATTTTAAAACATTATTTATCGCTGCTCCGCTCCTATTGGTCTTAGCGTGATGATATATAGCCTTCCTCGATAAATGGGCTATCTAACACTGAAAGATTTTTTCAAATCGGACCAGTAGTTCCTGAGATTAGCGCGTTCAAACAAACAAACAAACAAACAAACAAACTCTTCAGCTTTATAATATTAGTATAGATGAATCTTTGATATCTGGTAATTATTCACCCTACATAGGTAATAGTAATAGATTAGTCAGTAATCAGTTACTGACAAATTACTCGGATCATATTTTTACTTAATTTATGTATTTAAAGTTTATGTACAATAGTGGTACATGGGACTTAATGCAACAAGGCATTATCTACCAGTCAACCTTTGGGTTAAAAAGACAACACTGTGGTAGGTGTACAAGAAATAAATAAAATACAAAATGTATATTTTGGAAAATAAATAACAAAGAATGTGTCGAGATCAAAAAATGTGTTTCATTGTTGTATCAAGAAGTTAAATGGAACACTTGACCATCACTGAAACTGTTTTCAAAGCAATAGGCAAGTCAGAGCATAAAAGCTCTAAAAAATAAGCTTTTTCATTTCCTAACACCTCAATAAAACATACCCATTTTCCTCAAAAATATAAAAACCAGTACGAAAATAGATACAAAACCGAAACAAAATATAAGGCGCGATATATTCTGTATGAATTGACTATAAGGACCTATCTAGACAGTCGATTACCGCATTGCGTCGGAACCGAGATTCACTCTCTGCCGCGACCCACGCAGAGTAAGGAATGCCACTGCGCCGCGCCGGCAGTGTGAAGAAATCAACCTAGCTATTTAAATTAATATTATAAATGCGAATGTGAGTTTGTTTGTAACGCTTTCACGCCTAAACCACTAAACCGATTTTAAATATTGTTTCACTAATGGAAAGCCACATTATCAGCAAATAACACAGGCTATATTTTATTCTCGTATTCCCACGGGAATGGGAAATACGCGGGTGAAACCGCGGGGCTCTGCTAGTATGTTATAAAGAGGAAACATTTGTACTTTTGTACGGATAAATTCAAAAACCGTTAGTCGAAATTTCAACTTCTCTTCATTATTATGCCAACGTGACAAAAAAGGTATCAAATATTGTTTTGTTATCTAACTGCCGGACTAAATAATAATAAAAATAATAATCTTTAATAATCTTTATTAAAAATCTTTTACACAATATAGTTACAGATTAATAGCCACAAGTAATCTTAAATAAAATAATTATGTTAGTATCCAACAAATAACTATGTGTTTAACTAAATTATCAATATTTCAGGACTTATGGTAAATTTATTTTAAACCTACAATTATGTATGATTAGCGACTTTCCTGAGCTAGGTTTATAAAACCTGTGTTTCAGGTCATCACTTAACAAGACTAATCGTTTATGGTGCATGAATACAAAAATTAAAGAATAACAACTTACGAATTAAACCTTACAACTATACTAGAACTTCCAATAGCTTCTCTGTGTCTGTGTCATTGAGTCTGAATAGATACTCTGATATCAATTTTCTACATTTAATGTAATTTACGCTATATATATCTAACAATTTGTTTAGCTTATTGTATAAAAAAGGTCCTAAAAATACGTAAAATCTATGAGCAAATAGTTTTTTTAGGAATCCTCTATTTCTGCTCTCACCCTATTTTGGCTGTCAAAGTCAGAATTATCCGGGATTTCAATTTCTATGAATAACCATTGACAATCAGTGACATGCAGTGTACACCGCGGAGTCGGCTGAATGCTCTTTGAAATATTTTAAGGTAATACTCTATATTTGCAATAATCCAGTAAGTATAATATTAGGGGCTAATTTTTGAATAGTCAGTTTTTTTTTTGTTACTGAAGAATAACGATGACTGTTTGATATATTATCTATACAAAAACTATCAAACCGCCGTTTTTTTTTTTTATTTGTATGGAAAGTGTTGACTATCTGTTTAGCTGTGACCGTCATTGTTTCGTCCCAGATCTGTGGTAGCCTACCTACCGCGTCGCGACGTCGGAAAGAAAGATACTTTTAAGAACTTTGCAGTAAACAAACTTATAAAATTCTATATATATTTCATTCTGTCCCTCGAATGGACTATTAAAAGTTTTATATCCCCGAATTTTATTAATTTATATGTGAATTTTTAAAAGCATTGCTGATGTTTCAAATTATGTAGGTACTTGAATAAGCGAATGGTTGAAGTTTCAGGAAAATAACTAAAGCTGTATAAACCAGAGAAGGGTGATTTTTAAATGAGGTACGAATTGAGTTTTTTTTTTCCTTTAATTTATGCTATACTAATAATATTCTCGCTTATCTCAAGAACTACTAGTTTGTTTAAATTATTTTAGTGTTGGATAGCTCATTTAGGTTAGGAAGCCTAAATAAAAGTTCTATAACATCACGCTATGACCAATAAGAGCGGAGCATCAATCAAAAATGTTGCCAAAGGCAAGCGAGTTTGTTTTCTCTCTATTATGTGACGCAGGTGAAGTTGCGCGGGGAAGCTAGTGTTATATATCGGCTCGTTTGAGAAGAAGATAATCACATCAAATCATACTTTTCCCCATTTAGTGTGTCTTCAAAGCTTTGAGTCTGAAAAATAACCCTAAGTCGTAGTGTTCTACCAGGGTTGCGGAATTTGTACCAAAGAGTCACCACGGCCCTGGAACGCAAAGGGCATTAGGAGGAACACAGATGGGTTTAAGTCAGTAAGAGTCTGAAACTCCCTTCCGCTCCACCCAGAGCGGGAGAAGTCATTTGATGGTTTCCCACCCACAAGAAAAACCCACAAGTGCTGTGTATGTTATGGTAAGAAACTGTATTCTTTAAGTATGTTTTACTAGATACTGGGTTTTTATACTGTATATTTCAAAGAAATGATAACGAAACGGAAGATATTAATACAGCAATATTTTTTCACAGCGCTTCATATGCTGAGTAGTTATATTATATTTTTATTTTACAGATATTATCATTAGTGGCAATGAGTTTAGGAATAATATGTTTTGAAAAATGGATATATTGTCGTTGGCTCCCAGATAAACCGGATTCAACTGAATATTAGTATTTTACGAGGAGCGGCTGCCTACCAAACCTCCTTAACCCATCAACCACGTAACCCAGTAGCTTCTTGGTAGGACTGGAGTCAGATTTTCTGGCTTCTAACAATCCATAATAACTGTCATAATAAATGAAAGCTGGGACCAACGGCTAGCGTGCTTTCCGAGGAACAGAGGAATCTGGATTTTTTAAGATGGCCACCCATCCACAGACCAACCACGGCAAACGTTGCTTAACCTTGAAGATCGATCCGTGCGGCAGTCTGTTATTATTTAGTCACGAGCCCTAGATCAACAATGTATGATGTATATTTGAAGTATCATTATTCAGATTACAGGAGATACAGAACATGATTAAGACCTAAAGATTACATTTATGAAGATATGCTTCCATTTATTAAAATTTTAATAATCTTATGAGGTGGTCAATCGCACCTATAATTTTTATACTTAATAAATACAACATTTGTAAACAGTACTTCTTTTTACATTTTTACGTTTTTACCTCCTCGTTTTTAACTCTCACTCAATATGGCTCATGGATATTATTTTATTACACCAAACGCCAAAAATAACCTTCCTATAAAATTATTTTATAACGGCATTAAATTTGCCTGTTTTTCAGCGCAAATCGTAAACGCGATACATTGTTTATAAACTTCATATAATTTTCCAAACACATCTTCAGCGACATTGAACAATGTTCGAAGACAGGTTCCAGTTTTTTTTTTAAAGCATCTTACGTAACGATTGTCACGCAGTGAATATGCGTCTTTATGGCCCAATACGACATACATCATTTCACGCCGTCAATAATTTACAGAATATTTCTGCGTTATCTTCGTTCTGAAGCTCCATGGCATATTTATGAGACTGAAAAAGTACGTGTACGTGCATGAAGAATAATTCGGATGCCGCATTGTCAATCGAATTTGGCCAGAGAGAAAAATGATTTAATTTGATATTCTTGTCGGGCAGAAAGCGAGTGAAGGATTTACAAAACTCAATCAAATCTAGTAAGGCAATATCATCCACACGTAGTCTTTCCTAACTGAATTTTGTCTAGCCTTTTCCTAACTATATTGGGGTCGACTTCCAGCCTAACTGGAAGCAGCCGAGTACCATTATTTAATATGGAGCCACTGCTTATCTCACCTCCACAACCCAGTAACTGGGTAACACGATACCCCTTGCCAAGACTGAACTCAGATTTTCTGGCTTCCTGACTGTCCGTTGGGACCAACGACTTCACGTGCTTTCCGAGACACAAAGGAGTCTCGATATGTAATAGAAGTGATCACCCATACCCGGCCAGCATTACTTGAACTCGAAGTTCTACCCGTACGGCTCTTTATATTTAGTCACGACTTCGTATCGTCATTCCAATATCAAGATTAAGAAAAGATTCAAGGATCAAACCAAATCAAGTGACAACATACAAAAACCCATTACTCCCATATTTTCAAGTTCTCAACTCCTCATCTGATCACAATACGGATCCTCAGTGTACATAATCTGCTAGTCTCCACGGAAGGGTACCTTCGGTTGGAAAACCAGTTCTATTGGCTGCGGACACCACCCGCATACGTAATGAACTGCCGAACTCGGCTGTACCACTGAACAGATACAGACACAGAAGGGCCTCTAGACAAGGTTTATGTAACTAAGATTGTTATAAAAGCGTGATTTTTTCACAGTCAAGTTATCAGTGGCGTGCAGTAAAAATGTCAAAAAAAAACAAACCACATTATTCAGGGTTGAAATGTGGTGTTTTTTTTTTTAAATAGGCAATTTAAAAAAAAATCATTTTTATTAAAAATCAACCCTGAATAATGTGGTTATTTTTTTTTAATTTATTTGGACTTTTTCTCTGGCCTACCCTAACTCGAACCACTGCACGCCACTGCAAGTTATTATTTTAATAAGAGTTAATATGGCTGTTTGGCATATCTATACTAATATTATAAAGAGAGATTTTTTATTGTAACGAATAAGCTCCGAAGCTACTGGACCGATTTTAACAATTTATTTATGAATGTAAAGCTACATTACTGGCGAGTAACATAGACTATACTATATCCCCATATTCACACGGGACCGGCAACAATGTGGGCCACGGGGCGCTGCTAGTTTTTCCATAAATAAGTTGTCAAATCAGCCTTTTCATTCTTTAAGTAAGCGTTCTACTCTTAAGTAAAATCACGAAACATGCAAAACTGACTCCTTGCATGGAAAGGATTTTATTGAAATAAACGCTCAAATTTCAAACTCTAAGCGTTAACGATCATCAAAAAATCGAAATGTAAAGGAAAATCCCGAGGCCGGCTCATTATAACGGGCAAAAACAGAAGCACTAACACAAATGTGTACACGTACGTACGGTGATCTTAAACAAATACTGGTCGCGTGCGTTTCGCTGTACGTGAAGTATGTCCATGTGTGCGTGAGTTTTCGAAGTTTAAATACAGTTGAACTTCTGTACTGTCTATTTTATGTCAGTACTCCTATTTTTAGATCCCTGTTTGGTACAGTCACAAAGAAACGTTCGCGAGATTTCAGTACTTTATTCTTAACTTCTGTAAATTACTTCGCTTTGGAAGATATGTTGCTATTTGTATAGTATGTAGCTTTGTATTGTGATGTTGTATTATCAAGCTAGTAAGTACATGGAACGAGGATTGTTACACTATTGAAACACATAGGTACCAAAGATATGTACGTTAGGTTTTAAGATACATATTGTTGTCCTAGTTACTAACAACATAAATATTATAATTAGTATATATATATATCAATATTATAACTAGGAGGAAACTAAATAACTTAGTCTGAAAATAAATTATGATCAAATAATCGTAATGGTTCCATGTTCTGTGTTCCAACAGTAGTTTGCTGTATTTCATCGTCGACCACATCATCGCTAAGGGCCCCATCACATTAAGTCGCAAGCAACTACGCCTTCTTATTACAACAACACCTTTTTTTTTTTGATGGGAAATCATCAAATGACTTCTCCCGCTCTGGGCGGAGCGGAAGGGAGTGACAGACTGTTACCGACTAAAACCCACCCGTGATCCATCTTGTGCCCTTTGCGTTCCAGGGCCGCGGTGACTCTTTCGAACAAATTCCGCAACATTACAACTACACCTGAGCGCTTTGGTGGCGTTCTTCATGCCAATAATGGATTCCAACGAAGAAACTTCAATGCTGCTCCTGCTTTCTTTGGTTCTCCTTCGGTGCCATCAACGACGCGTTAGTAATAAAAAAAAACAATACCGGATTGGCTGTCGCGCTACCGTCCGCGATGACAATCACGCGTCGCGCTGCTGTCGCGCTGCTCTTTTTAGTACGGAAATCTACACGACAGCCTCGCTTCTACTGCCACGTTTCTTGCGACTGAGTGTGATGGAGTTCTTATCATGTCTCGCACCAAGCGATTTTCTTACCAGGCGTTTTTCTTTGGAAAAACTTTTTTGTTAAAATTATGACCTCTAATTTGACCAGTATATCACCCGATAGGATCTAGGGTCATGATTTTTGTTCATAACAAATAGTTTCATGGGAACAGTTACGGTTTTACTATGTAGAATTTCACTAAACAGTTCAGACATTGCCACTCAAAATAAAGGACTGAACTGAAGTTTATCTGCCTTAATATAGGTGGTAACTAGTACATATGTAGCAGGTACCAACAAACTAATATGTATGATATGATTTATCAAATCACGAAGTTTACCTATCAAACTGTCAATGCCAGCATAGTTATAACATCACACTATATATTACTTACCTACATAACTAGACGTTATCGCTGGCAGCCCCCGGGACGTCTTGAAATACTTAACTAACAACCGGGACTATTTTACATGTTGAAAACGGAAGATTTAGTCTATGGTTAGTTCAGCGAGATAAATGGCTAGAATTAGGTGGGAAATGGACGTCATTTGCAGCTTTGGTCTGGATTTGTGGTCAGTTAATAGCAGGTTCGCCATCTTTTATGTGTTTTAGTTCGTCTGTTATATTTAGGTCCAAATATGTATGAGGTACTGCATTTCTGCTTAGTATATAGGAATTTATACTAATAATAAAGCTGAAGAGTTTGTTTGTTTGCTTGACCGCGCTAATCTCAGAAACTATTGATCTGATTTGAACAATTATTTCAGTGTTAGATAACCAATTTATCGAGGAAGGCTATAGGCTATATATCAACACGCTAAGACCAATAGGAGCGGAGAAGTCATAAAAAATGTGACACAAACGAAGTTACGTAGGTCAGCTAGTATACTTAATAACCACTTGTCTGACTGAGTTCCTGCAATTAATGTGCTAACATACCCCTTTTTTACCGGCCGTCCGGGTATACAACCATTTTATTTTTTGTTGATGGTAAGTCACCAAATCGCTTCTTCCGTTCTGGGTGGAGCGGATGGGAGTATCAGATTCTTACTGACCTAAACCCACCCGTGTTCCTCCTGCGTTACAGGGCTGCGATGGCTCTTTCGAAAAATTTCGCAACCCTAGCAGGCATTGACCCTAATGGGCCCTGTCTTCTTTGTGGAACACGATGCGCCGTCGACTCGGGCCTGGTTGTTATCAGAAGGAAAGATTTTTTGTTTGTTTGTTGTACCGAATGACCTCCAAAACTCCGTGACCGTTTTTAACCATTTTTTATCAATGGAAAGCTACATTATCAGCGAGTTACATAGACTATATTTTTCCCGTATTCCCACGGAAACGGAAACTGTGTGGTTGAAACCGCAGGACCCTGTTAGTAATTTATAAAAATAAAATCATTCGATATGTACTCGGTGATTTTAGCGTTTGAATATTCACCAGTAATTTAATTTTGACGATACGTGGATCGATTTCAGAAAAAGCGCCGATTTTCAATAGTCGAGTAAATTTTACCTGATTTAAGCGGCAAAGTTATTACAAAGAAGTTGAACGGACAATGATATTTTTATCTCAGAACAAAAATAACCTAGGGTAACAAAATTCTAGTCACGCACACCCACGAGCAGGTTCTTACTAAAAATATTTTCTTTCGCAGACAATACGAGTCTAAGAATGTTGTGACTTAGTGCTTGAACTAAAACATACATTATGTACGTATAAAATTATTATGCTCGCTAAGAAAAACAGTTGAAAATACTACTAAGCATAACATGGCAAGAGTGTTTTCCCATCTTCTACGGCAGTAAGTTCTAGAGCTACTTCTATGTCATGGAATTTTTTTAGTAGTCTTTATGTATGACTCTTTGCATAAGGTTCAAATTACGATAGCTGTAAGACTTCGTCAAATGGTTTGAGTATATTAAGATTTTATTTAATAGAGATGCGATGTTATAATAATATGTGAAGATCTTCTTGTACATATTTTTCAAATAGGGTTTTGTTTGAATAACACAAGACATATTGTGAAACATTCTATTCTGAGAATGCCAATGTCTAAATCTAAGTACATTGTAAAAAGTAAATTGGAAATGCAAGTGTTCATATTTTTATTTGAATCTTATTTAAAACGAGACAGCAACTGTAAACACATAGGTACAGAATCTTTGGTCAATACAGTTGAACTTGAGTTTTCGACCGTAAGTTTTGGACTGAGTATGAGGGGAACCCAACCCAGAATACTCAAATGACGGTGACAGTATCTATACTAATATTATAAAGAGCAAAGATTTGTATTGTTGTATGTAACGAATAAACTCAAAAACTACTAGATCGATTTCAAAAATTCTTTCACCATTAGAAAGCTACATTCACCCTGAGTAACATAGGCTTTATTTTATCTCCATATTCCCACGGGAACGGGAACTATGCGGGTAAAACCGCGGGGCGCTGCTAGTTTAGAATAAACAAAGACTTCAAACTAGGCCGTAAATCCCCGAAGAACTAAAAGTAGTGTTAATTAGTAAAGTATTTGTTGCTGAAGTTTTTCCTTAAGCAATTCCCCAACAAGTAGGTAGTAAACAAAGAGAATAATTAATTCAATCACCTAATGCGCTACTATCTTGAGTCTTTAATGGCCGACGCTGAAGTTATACAAGAAAATGTTATGCAAAAGGAACCAACCCACGCATTTATTGATTTGCGAAATAACCACTTTTTGTCTCTATAATTTTGCTGTTATTAAAGATGGCTGGGTGATAAGCCGGCTAATCTTAAGTTTATTTCTTCACCTGTCGTTAGCCCTAACATACACACAATTGAGAAAAAAAGATTTTTGTGTATTTTTTTTCGAAGACTTACAGCTAGTCAGACACAATAGTTTTAATAACAACAATTTGGCCAATTAAAAGCTCTCACAAAAAGTCTAGGTACAATCGTTTAATAAGCAAAAAGGATTAAACTAAAAGGCAGTAGTAAGGATTAGTACATGTACACAAAAACATAAAAGGAAAAAGAACACAAATTGACGCAATACAATGGGGTTGTCGTTGTTGTTTTTTCCAAAAACCATCATTGTGTTGGTTGGTTCCTGTTTGCTTAAGTACGTTCAAATGAATTAGGAAAAAACGTCGCTCGGCTTGCTAGTCACGCAAAAATGGGTAATTTTAAATTAATTATATTTAAGGGAATTAGTTTTCACGTGTTTCCGTTTGGTGTAATTGATTGTGGATTATGAAGCTTTCTTTGACGATCTTCTATTATTTTTGATTTATGCGATCTTTATAAACACTGGAATTCAATAAAATCGGACCAGGATAGTTGACTAAAAAATCTAATTAGTCCGTCAAATAGATTCCCAAAAAAATATTGGACACGTATTTTTTCTTGTTTCACGTGAACAAAAAACGAAGGCGATACAGTGCGTTGAAAACTCGTGTGATGGCACTACGTGCTACAATTTTTTACCGCGACTTGACGTCACAAGCTCCTGATCTCCCGATCTTCGTTTTTATAGATTTGATAAAGCAAAAAATACGTGAACAATATTTTTCGATAATTTGACTGAAGCACTAACTACTATCATATTTTTTTCACTCAGGAAACATCCTCAATGCGGTTCAGCACCATCACCATACATTGAGAAAATAACGTTCCAAGGGGCCTTATTTAATTTCAAATGTATTATTTTGTTGTTATAGCGGCAACAGACCATACGCGTCTCGTAATAATTCAACTGTTTACGTGTAACGGTTCAAGAGATACAAGCCGCTGTGAGACAGACTGACGGACAACTTATGTTTAGTATTAGGGTTCTCTAGGTTGTCGAGGTTCCACCACTGCTGAAAAAAGACTTCACCCCATGACTTTCGGCGTAAACGGCAAGTGTGGGCGCCATTGAGCAACGGATCAATATAGAGGTTATTTTTAAATTTATCTTCGTAAAAATGTTTTGAGAAAATAACGGCATAGCAACTCATCGAAAGTGATTGATGACCAGATTGTTTGTTTTTCTTTTAGACGATATATTGATGACGTGGCACGCTCAGGTAGGTCCTTTCCAGTAAGAACCTTGAAAAAGTAATGTTCCATCATCTATACTCTACTATACTACTAATATATGAAGCTGAAAAGTTTGTTTGTTTGCTTGAACGCGCTAATCTCAGGAACTACTGGTCCGATTCGAAAAATTCTTTCAGGATTTTTGGTTGTTTCTTCGTTTTTTGAACACCGACTTCCGAAATAAAAGTTATTTTATACCTACATACTTTTTTTTGTTTAGAAATTGGTTGTTTATTTTTTGATAAAAGTTATTTTATATTTTTCACTTTTTAGTGGTGTTTCATGTATAATAATAACGTTTATTGGACAAAATTAGAACTTAGCCTACAACAGTGCCAGTACTAAGAGGCTAGAACCTAAATAAACTCCTGATTTCCAAACTAGGTAAAAAATTGATCTTGGAAATCAGTGCTCTTCCAATGAATATAACAAGAACTCTTACTTAGATAAGGAGTAACTAAGATACATCAGTACTGAAAAAGATAGACCATAAAATAAGTCAAGCGAAAAACAAAAATATATTATTTTACCGCTTGACGATTTTGAGAGATATGATAGTGTTGAGTTGAGTAGGCTGTAATAGTATTGTGAAGTGTAGTGTAGAGTATTTTATAACGTCACCAATTAGTTATTCCTGGAGAAGTAGTAACTTTTTGGTATCAGCATAGTCCAAGTCAATGAGCCAACTTGTGTGCTGAATGCAAATGTATGTGCTGAATAAATAATAATAAATTTATTCATTTCAATAATTATTTTTTCATATTTATTTTATATATAGATTGTGAGGTTAAACATAACACTTTTACACGTCAAATATTTCTGGTCATTTTAAGCTAGATGAGGCCGGTGTTTCCTAGCCGACTGCCCTGAGAAGAAACACCCAAACAAATTCAGAAGTCAAAGTCTCTTTTAAAGTCCATACAATCCGTACTGGTCAATTCATATGAGAACCATGTAGGTTAATGTCTGAGGTAGCCTTTTGAGGAAAGTGCCACCCAAATTTGAGTGGACCTGACCAGACAATGCACTAATAAAATACTAATGCAATACATACGAAAGAAGCCTTAAGTGCTAGGTTTCTTCAAAATTCCCTGGATCCCACACTAGGGTTCCCAGTGTCGTGGGGTCCAGTCTCTTCCCAAATAAAGCAAACATTTTTTTTAAACTAGTGACTATATAAATCTAATAATCATAGAAAAACTGTAGACACATTTAAAGTTAAATAACTAAGATTTTTGATTTCAATAAAAAAAATAATTAAATTAAATGGATAAAATAAATATAATTCTTTCTTTCTATTCTTTCATTCTAATTATTATTCAAAGCCATGCAGATGTTACGTTAATACGAACTCAAATTAAACAGAATGAAAGTTAAGAACACGAGATCACAGAGGAACAGATAAACTTTATTGTCATATAAAGCATTTAGTAGGTACAGGACAGAATATAAATTGGGAAGCTTTGTTGAATTCCTTCCTACTTGGAATTAACTCAGTCACGGTGATAACTTTAACTGAGTTCCTGAAGATAACTTTGTTTCAGAACTATTTAAACATGACACACGACTGCATGTCGAGCCGGGAAGTCGGAAATGTGCTAATTATTCCAAAGCTGTTTAATTACCTGCTAAGGAAAAGTTTTTATGTGTAAATTTCAATGTAATACGTCTTTCCTTTGTTTTTATTTTATCATTGTTGAAGCTAAAAATTGATCACAAAACGTATTTTAACGAAGTATTGGTACCAACAATTTTAATTATTTGTTGACTGAGAGTTAAAAAATCGTGCTAAACATTTATTTGACAGAATTGAATTATTTGTTATAATGATAGTAAAACTTCATTAAAAACATTGACTAACCTAAATCTATTTCAGTATTTAAAGTTAAAATACACGTCTATATAAACATAAAACTTAAAAGAATAAAGACTCATCGGAATGTCATTCGTTTGCTACGAAAGCGTAGCCTGCGTAGGAGCTACGACATCACGTCAGCTACGGCGTAGCACGGTGGTAAAAATAGCAGCTGTTGTCTACGCTTGCTAATGTAGACGATGAACTATTGACGTCAAGATTACGTAGGCAAGCAATAAAATAGAATATTAAGGCTATTATTAAGGCTTTTTATTGGGCACTAATAGCCCGTCCCAGCTTCGCACGTGTGGACATTAATTTATTTTAATATAACCTTTGTTACTCAGGTATAATGTAGCATTCTCAAATCGAACATTTTCTTGAAATCGCTTCAGTAATTTTTGAGTCTATTCTTTGCAAACATACAAAAATACAAATATTTCCTCTTTATTATATTAGAGTAGATAGTAAACTAGGTACCTAGTTTGGGCCCCCGACTTATGGTAGCGATAGGAACTGTCGATTTAAGTCGGTAGCATTTCGAGGCAACATTGCGTTTTCCAAAAAATAAGATCCCATAAAGTGACACTTCCATGATTCGAAAAGTACGTCAAACTGTTGGCCTCGGCTGTTGGTTGCAGAGTTTGTTCGAAAGATTCACCGCGGCCTTGGAACGCGGCGGGCACTAAGAGAAACACGGATTTGTTTTAGTCAGTAAGAGTCTGACACTCTCTTCCGCTCCGCCCAGAGAGGAAGATGTCATTTGATATTCTGGGTAACACGGTACTCCTCGGCAAGACTGGTGTCAGATTTACTGGCTTATGAAAATCCGTAACGACTGCCAAAGGCCTACAAACGACAGCCGAGTGGGGCCCACCTGGGCGTCGCCTGTATATTTCCTATGAATAGTGTTTATTTTCCAGTGGATGACGTTGTACGGTCGCTACAGGGACCAACGGATTAACGTGATCCGAGACATGGAAGAAACTCGGTATGTTATGATGGTCACCCATCCATAGACCAACCTTGGCAAGTGTTGCTTAACCCTGAAGATCGACCCGAGCGGCTGTTATTGTTCACCAACCAGCTCCTCCGGAAAGCCAAAACATACTTGGTTAAAGGCCACGCGTATACAAACTAGGTTTTCTAGAACATGTATTTTGCAAAAGCAAATTACGCCCGATGCACACACAAAATACAATATTTGTGGAGATAGCCCAACTCTTTGGAGCGCCACATGCATAATTTATGACTGGCAACTTGCCTGTATAGTGTACGTCGTGACCAGCTACTGCGAAAAATAGTAATGCTTTCGTATTTTTCTAGTTTACGTTCTAAATACTGTAATATTTAAGGATTTTCTGGTATATCTGTGCAGCCGTATGAATGAAGACATTCTTTTGGTATATCAATGTATTACTCTTAGAATACAAAATAATGGTTTTATTGAAAACAAGAAACAATTTTAAATGATTTAGATTTTACGTTCTGGGCCTTTCCTTACCTACATAACATGATAAATACGATTAGCTTAAAGAAGGAATTACTGAATATAATCTAAATATTTACAAGGCTTTTGCAGTCTCTTCTTTAAATCCCTTAATCCCTTTGGAAAACAAGCCATCTGCTACGTTTTCCTTACCATATTATCCGTGTAAAACAAAAACTATATAGAAATAAAAAAAAGTGTTTATTTGGGATTTGCACAAAACAAACAAAATAGTAAACAAAAAAATTAAATAAAAATACTAGAAAAATAAATTGAGAAAAGCTGTAGATATTAGTTGTAGGTACCTAGTATATGTGCGAGGCCAAAAAGTTTCCTATCTCAGCATATGCTGCTATTTAAACAATGAAACTCAAATATTTAATCTTCTAACCGTGTGATGTTACACCTTTTTTTTTTTTTTTTACGGGGGGAAATCCTCATGGATGTCCTCCGCCCTGGGGCGGGCGGAGGGGTCTGTCAGACTCTTACTGACTAAAACCACCCCGGTGTTCCATCTCTCACCTACGCCGGGGATCGCGGGAACGTAAACCACATCCGTAATCCCCGGCTGGTGCCGGCCCGCCTCTGCGGGCCACTTCGCGTCTACGGAGGGAGTGAGGTGTTAAACACCCTCCGTGACTTCAGAGAGGGGCGCACGGGAACACCTCGCGCCGCCACCTCGGGTCCGGACGAATGGGGGGCGACAGACGTCCCCAAGTCCGCCGCCCCTGGACCCAGTTAGGGGGGCCGGAAGAGGGCAGCATACGCCCTCCTCCGACGCCCGGTGCGCCTGCTGCGGGCGGGGTCAGAGGTCGAGATCTCTCTTTCCCTTTCCGCAGCCTCCTTCTGCGAGATAACTGTTTCGCAGAAGGAGACCACCGCGTCCCAGGACTCCTCGCCGCCGACCATAGATTGGACTACGGCCGGTAGCGAGAGGTCACTGCCCACCACAGAGATGAGGTCACGGCGCGGCTCCTCCCAAGCGGCACACTCTGCCAGCGTATGCCGCGCCGTGTCCTCCCGACAGTCGACGCAGTGGTGACACCGAGCGTCCGGCTCCCTGCCTATGCGACACAGGAACTTCCCGAAACAGCCATGTCCCGAAAGGACCTGTGTCGCACGAAACGTCAGGGAGCCGTGCCTTCTCCCGAGCCAAAGGTCGAGCACTGGCCGGATGGCCTCGATAGTGACGAGGCCGGCGGAAGGGCGTGAAAGCCTGTCCCGCCATTCCGCCACCAGGACCTCGCGTAGCTGCGACCGACGCAGCTCGATGTGTCGCTGCATCAGTCGCTCGCCGCGCTCCCGCGCGTCCTCGCGCCACCGATACAGTGACGCGAGAACTTTCGCCTCCAGGTCCCATGGCGGAGATCCGGCCAGTGCGCAAGCCGCCTCGTAGGAGATCGTGCGATAACCCCTGATGACTCTGACGGCCATCACCCTCTGCGGCCTCCGCAGAACTGTGATAGTGCTGGCCGTCAGGTCAGCCGCCCAGATCGGGGCCCCGTAAAGGGCCATCGATCGCACGATCCCCACGTACAACCGCCTGCAGGCGGTGCCCGGGTCCCCCAGATTGGGAAGCAGCGTTGACAACGCCCCAGCCGCACCCAACAACTTGGGCGCCAGCCGCCGGAAGTGGGGGCCGAAATCCCACCGGCTGTCGAGCACCAATCCTAGATACTTCATGGTGGACTCGACAGCGATTCGGACCCCCCCGACCACGATGTGTGATCCCGGCGGCGGTGGTGATGTTACACCTGGGTTAACTAATGTGAAAATCATTACCTCCCATTCCTATACCATGCCTCCCCGTGAACGCAGTAGGGAAACAAAAAAGCATCGGTTACGTCAAAGGAAAAGCAGTTTATCAAAGATATAAAGATCAGTTCATAAGAACTGGTACACAACGATTTTTACCTTTAAAACCGTGTGAACACTTCATTCTTTGCAACATAACTAAGCGCTTTTTTTTTCTGTACGGGAAATCATCAAGTGACTTCTCCCGCTCTGGGCGGAGCGGTAGGGAGTGTCAGACTTTTACTGACTAAAACCCACCCGTGATCCTTCTTGTGCCCTTTGCGTTCCAGGACTGCGGTGACTCTTTCGAACAAATTCCGCAAAACATAACTAAGCGCTACAATGATAGTTTATCATTTTTAAAAAATTAAGAACGTGTCAAATCCTTTTTTAATGCCAAAGCTTTACAGATTTTCAGTCTAAAATAGAGTTAGACAAATAATAAATCTACTGCAAATTCTTAATTTAGTTTAGTAATTTAAATCGGACGTTCTTACGAGTAACTATTGAAAATTAAACATCTATCAATTACAGATTTGATAAAAATAATTATATCTGTGCAAAAAAGTGCTTTCTGATTTAGATCCTGACCGCTGCTGTACCGTATATGTAAGTAAAGAAAGGAAACTTTTCGTCCTTAACGAAAAGTACCTACATACATAGAAATATAAAATACAGGAGAAGTGGCAAGGGGGCGTGTCGGCGTCCTCGCGACATGCTCAGGACGAGCATGTCTTACGCAATGGTCGAATCCGCGAACTAGTGCGCTTACGACCGTGAGCGTGATAAGATATAAGAATGCCGTGTTGTTCAGTGTTTTCTTGTAAAAACCGAAGCATAAACCAAAACTTTGTTAATTATGGAATCACTTACCATATCAAAGTACAAGTATTTTACTATATTTGTCTTTAAAATCATGAAAAACAACAAATCGTAAAATATTTCTTGCTTATACTATGTTATTTTTGTTTTCAAATGTCACAGCGACAATAAAATATTACAATGAATACACTGCTCCTTAACCACTACCTAAGTTTGTCGCTAAGTGACTGGATGAGCAATGTAAAAATCACAAAACTATACTTTAGCAAGCCGATGTATCGCATAGTACGGCCGCTGCTTCTTGCCGCGAGTTAGTGATGTAATTGTGCAGATACACTGTCGACAACAATGTCGATTGTTGAATGAAATATTACAAAAGTGTACCAAACTTTCTTAGATTTCATTAAATTTTTGGTAAATAATCGTTCAAGTGTTTTTGGCTTTGAATTATCGTGTTTATGCCTTATTCTCGTGCTACTTCCTTACTTTTTATGGTAATTGTATTTTACTTTCGATAAAGTTTCGAATGCATTATAGTAATCGGCATGTTTAAGATAATATATTAGTGACCTTTGCTTAAAATTAGTCAATAATTTCATGCTATTTATTTGTTATACATGGGCAGCATGGTGTGTGTAATAAATGCAGAATCGACAACTTTCCGATTTAGTCAATCACTAGCGTATATGTAAAATAAATTGCTTTTGCACAGCACAACGATACCCACCGTTGTTTTTGTGTGAGTAAGTTGTACGGTGTACGGTAAATACACGCTGTGCTTAGTAGGATAAGGTTTATAATTGATTGTGTAGTACAGTCCGATTTCAGAAATGCGGGTGTGTGTGCGACTGCGTATCTATTGCTTTTACTGAACTGCATTCGTAGTAGTTGCCGGGTGGTAGGGCAAAACAGGAGACACAGGTTCCGATACATTTTCGGCTACAGGGCATATCTCCTTGTTTATTATATCTATGCCTACATAACATAACATCATCAGCCTTTTTTTTTCTAGGAGAAGGAATAGGTCGTAATCCACCTCGCGGGCCAGTGCGGGTTGGTGAATGTCACATGTCTTCGAATTTTTGGTTCTAGGACATGTCGGTTTCTTCACGATGTTTTCCTTCACCGTTTTGAGAGCAGTGGTGATGAAATAAACACAAAGTAATGCGCCTGGGTTTGAACCCGCGACCTACATTTCGTAAGTCGGGGCCGTGAAAAGTACCTACTTCTCACGAATATACTAAAAAAGCTACTGAAGCAAAGGTCAGTAACATGGCAATGGCCCATATTTTTATGAATACCGATACCATCGCATGACTGATTAATATTAGAAGTGGTGTAATAACCCATACTTGTTGCATGATAACCAATTGTCATGCAACCCTTAGATGCCACAGACTAACTATGACATATACTTTTAACCTCACAGTGAGCTCTTGCCCTTAAAAGGACAGGATAGGGTTCGAAACACAACATCCCATTCCAAAACGGGGATAATGGATGTGGGTAAGGAGGTTGCTAGGTTCAAATGGGATCGGGTGGGTCACGTTAGCCCCATGCACGGTGACTGTTGGGCAAAAGTCTCTAAACAACGGGTACCCGAAGATTGCCAGCTCAGAAAGAGATGGCGAGACGACCTGGGCCTCAAGTCTGCTATTACAATAGTGTCAGAATGATCTATCATTGATTCCATAATGGTTGATTGTTACAAGTTTGGTAATCTACTAATATATAAGCGTCACTATGACTTTCCAATGGTCAACCACTGACACTCCATTGAAAAAAATGGCATAGAATGGTAATCTCGTACATAATGACAAATGAATGGCAGACGTATGCGGTAATCTGCTAAAATTATGATAGTTCCTTCGATCAGTGACCTACCATTAGTACGTCATTGTGGAGTAATTGCTTTTAATAACTCGGTTATCAAAAAGTATTACGAGACCAATGACCGACTATTATGAATTGAACAGATTACGAACTTTTAGCAAAATGAAAATGGGATCGTGATGGAATGACAAATTTATAAAAATAGCAGACTTGGGGCCCTGGATTCGTACCATGGGGGCTGGTACAAGGTGGCGCGGGAAAAGAAATCTTGGAAGGACTTGGAGGAAGTCTTTGCCTAGCAGTGCAGGCTAATTTTAAAAAAAAAGTTTCCGTGGAATAATTATCAACTTTAAAAAAAATCCTTGTTAAAAGTTAGTAACCAATTTATAAATGGAATCAATGAAATCATGGCCGGATTTACATAAATATGTGCGTGAAAACTACAAATGTGTGCCGATACAAACAGTTCAAATACAAATATGTACTTACAATAAAACAGTGTGATATCGCTTAATTTTCACTTGATTTCAGGAACCTTGAAACGATATGAATAATCGTTTTATGAAAACGTCCGCGTCGACCAACTGTTCTAGTTAGACTGTGGCGCAACTATTCACAGAAGAAAATATATATACATACCTATTCGAATGTCAGCTGTTTTGACTCCCGCCTTAGACGGGAAATTGAATATATGATACTGATTATCGATAACAACCTTAACGAACAATGGACATAGCTGTCCTTACATTTATATTGCCTTTTTATTATTTTCACTGTTCATTAGCCATAATATTAAACATAGAATAGAATAGAAATACTCTTTATTATGTACACCATATAAGTTACAGAAAATATAGATGATGAAAACATTACATAGGGTGACACAATGGGCGGCCTTATCGCTAAAAGCGATCTTTTCATGACAACCTTTGGATGGATTTTAAAGAGAAAGGGAAATACAGTACTGTCAGTACTCTTAGGTATACTAATTATATATACAATAAATACATTGACAAATATATATAATAATTACAAACATTTCATTTATGGGTAGCAATTATTAAAGAATGAAAAATCCTGTGTTTTTCCAGACTTTAATCTACCTCTGTGCCAAATTTTATCAAGATCCCTTCAGCCTGTCTTACGTGATTGAGTAACAAACATCCATCCATCCAGACAAACATACAAACTTTCGCATTTATAATATTAGTATAGATGGCAGGATATGCATCATCCGCAGCAAAACGGCCATCCCTCAGACTCGTGTGAGAGGCTCACACGAGACTCAGCATTATGCTGAGTGAAAAGCCAAATTGCTATTTGCATTAACAATGAATTATTGCGCGCGTTTTTCAATCTCATACATTTAGGACACATTCCCTCGAGTCTCAGGTGTTAATTACCACACAAATACTTATTACAAAAAGCTCTACTTTCTATAAAAACTGGGTTTAATTGTTTCTTAATGATTTTCTTTCAGCTAACGCCGACCACACGGCAAACATCTCACAGTAAAAGGTACAAAACACAGAAGCTGTAAGGAGAAACCTCGTTAACTCCGTCAAAGGATCTAAATCAGAATAGACGTACAAAAGTTACACAACAAAAGCTTTTTCCGACAAATCAGCATTCCGTAGTTGGCCACGAATTTTGTCCACCTTTTATTGGGTAAAATTGTACGAAAAGTCGTAATGTCGCCGTACTGTAGGCACCCTTACACTAGCCAGGTAATAAATCAGCACCGGGTGCGTATGTATGTGCGTAAAATCGCGGGGTTGGACCACCCCTACATTACCATGGCAAACAGTTAAATCAGGCAGAAAAGGCCCAAAATACATAGAGTAGAAAATTAGGAGTTATTTCAGTGTATTTGTTTCAATTGTGTTCTTAGTCCTACATGTGTCTTGTATGACGGGGGCCATAAATTATTGTTTGTTAAATGGGTTAATAACGTCTGGCTGTACTAAAAGCTTTAGACGTTTTGCTCCAGATTCTTTGGAGTTCTCATTTGCATGGATCATAAATTGTCGTTTTACTTATACGATATTTTATTATTATATGAGAGCAATGTCTTATTGCTTGCTCTGTCTTGTAGTTTCAGCCCGGGAAATGAGATTAGGAATGTGTATGGAAAAATTATTCAGCTACGCTTCTTGATAACTTTATCTACCAAGACGGTCAACTCAATTACGGACTATGAACATATAAGTTTACTACAGTTTTATTCAAAAAAGTTGACTTCTCTCAGGAGACGTCATTCAGCTAAAATAATGAAAACACCAAAATTGCTTAGTTTTTGAACTCGCAAAATAAAACTTCAAAGCACTTTTAAGAGCCTTTCAAAATTTCAAACTAAACAGAACAGCTGTCCCCAAATGGACTTAATTCCAGCCATTCAGTCAGACAAAACCTCATTTTAAAATATGACGAGGCCGAGTTACAGCTTAGGTCCCAACTTTAGGCCTTTAATAAAAAAAACTTTTCAGTATAATTTGTGTCCCTCAAAATTAAAGCCCAGGGCTGCCACAAGAGACATTTAAATAAATTAAAGAAAATTGTTTATTTTCCGAGTTAAGCGAAGTTGCTTTCTTTTATCATGATAATCCTGAAGGTAATCTTGGGATTTATTGTAGAAAGTCAACTGGTCTAGGCAGTTATTTTTAGCAAATTTTGGCTTGAGTTTCATTGCTCGATTTTCATGACTTGTGTAGAGTTCTAATTACATTATTAACTATTCTTTACAGTAGTTACCTAACTAACATGATTAAACTATAATCAAATTAATATCTAAATAAATATACAAATACCATTTTCACTCGTATAAGGGGACAATAAAATAATTCATTGGGCATCGAAATATTCGTGAACGTCGCTGACAGTGGGATACGGAATTTGTTCGAAAGGGAATTAGGTGCTCTTACTGACTAATGTGTTTTAGTGAGTAAGAGTCCGAAACTCCCTTCCACTCCGCCCAGGGCGGAAGAAGTCATTTGATGATTTCCAATCCTTAAAAAAAACCTTAACACTAGGAGCCTTGTCACGTTGAATGGCAAATCTATTACTGTCAAAGCTACTCATGTCGACTTTGAAACATCCAGGTTAACTCAGAATTGTAGGTTTTCATAATAATATACTAATTGAAGTGGTAGTACATACATGAAATAGGTACTTTTATTTATATTCAACTGTTAGGTGCCTACGTTATAAATATATACATAGCTAATTGCTTTGAGTAAAGATAAAATTGCCTGCATACCTTATATATATACCTTAATGTATTAATGTCATTAGGAGAATTGCTACTGAATTAATTACTAGTGTTGATTGGGTTATTACTGCTTCTGTATTATTTATTAGTCTAGGTGGATACCTAATCTCATTACATTAGGAATACATTACTTAAGTTCTCTGAAATAAATAATACTAAAAATATATATTACAGATTGAAATATATTATTTATTATTATGTATTGTTAAATATCTGTGTCTAACCAAATATGTACATATATTATCCGAGCTCCTCCCGCCTATGGTACAGGATTATCCTAGTACAGGCATCTTGTGAGATGCTAAAGGCTAGACCAGGGTTGACCAACATTACATTATATTTATGATTCCGAATATTAACCTTTATGATAAATATTTTTTTTAACAATATAGTCATATTTATTTTTATTTTTTTTTATTTATCTTGTTGCTCTTTATTGTTTTTTTAGAAAAAATAATAAAGTAAAGAGTAACATTTATATGAATTATTACTAATTGCACTAGGAGAGCTATACTATAGAAAATTTACACAAATTTACAAGCGCAGTAAATAGGGGGAAGGGGGAAGAACTCATAGGGCTACGGAAAATTTATCCACATCGCTGTCAACGAGAAAAGTATCCCGAACACAGGCCGCATTATTAAATAAATTGCAAGTATTACATTCATAGCGAAACCGGTCACAGTAACAAAATAAAGAACAATTTTATATTATGACCGAACACAGTTACAATTGACATGCTCCAATGCGTATATGACTAAAAAGTTATGAAAACATCGGCCTACGATGTACACTCTGCACGTGGCGAATTGTAACCTGTATTGTTTAAAAGTGAATGTAATACTACAACATAGTACCCGTTGCCTAATTGTCGCTACTGAACTACATTTAACAGATTTATTTACATAACTACTTATTGAATCTATACTAATATTAAAAAGAGGAAAGATTTGTATTTTGGTATGTAAAGTAATTAATTAAAATAAAATGTAAATACACTCAAAAACTACTGGATCGATTTCAAAAATTCTTTCACCATTAGAAAGCCAAAATATTCACCCTGAGTAACATAGGCTATATTGTATCCCCATATTATCACGGGAACGGGAACTACGCGGGTAAAACCGCGGGGCGCTGCTAGTAGTATATACAAGCTAGTACTAAGTTTATATAAATGAACAAGCGGCGTTAAACTTCCCCCTACCCCCTGTAGAGGGAGGAACTCGAAGGGCATCTAAAAATTCGTCCACTTCGCTGTCAATGGGAAAAGTGTCTACAACACTGGATCCATTGCCCCGTTGAATGGCAATGTTGATTCTTTGACCAAAGAAAAGGCCAGCCATCTGGTCACGTGCAGAGTCGACTAACTGCTCGCTGAGTCTAAGCAGTTAATTTTCTAGAAACTAATTTGTCTCTAAGATTTCTCCAAACTATGTTGGGATGTAACCTGTATTGTTTAAAAGAGAATGAAATACTACAACATAGACCCGTTACCTAATTGATCTGCTGAATTACAATAGAAGCGACATAATAGATTTATTTTCATTTATAATTCCCAATTCGTTTTGTATAATTAACCAATTTGCCTCTAAGATGAGGTATTACATTTAACCCGTATTTTGTAAGAGTGAATGTTATACTAAGACATAGTACTTAATTTCTAATTTAAAACAGTAGCAAATTACAATGTTGCTCCTGTTTTGACATTGAGAGTGACATAATGAGGTTGTTTTCGTTTCTATACGATTTGTTTTGTTTAAATCAATCTATCTAGCCTTCTCTCAGCTTTGTTTTGGGGTCGAGTTCCCGTCTAACAAGACGTAGCAGAGCACCAGTTCTTTACATGGAGCAACCGCTTTTCTGGTCAAGGTGGACATCCCACCCACACGCACGAAACGTTTTGAGAACACATTAATTTTGCATACTGGAGTGGAATTCCCAGTAAGAGTCTGTGTTTCCTGATAACTGCAACCGGGGAGTCTTTAAGTCAATAGTGAATAGGCTACTTCTAGGTAAGCGTGCTTCATGTTCGACCACATCATTGCTTACCATCAGGTAAGATAGTGGTCAAACGCTTGCCTATCAATAATACTAATAATAAAAAATAAAAAACTGCGATCATGGTTCTTCTTTGCAAGATAGGTGTCAAATGTGTTGCTTCTAGGCTGTTGCGGAGTTTATTCGACAGAGTCACCGTGGCCCTGGAACGCAAAGGGTATTTGGAGGAATACGGATGGGTTTAAGTCATTAAGAGTCTGACACTTCCTTCCGCTCCGCCCAGAGCGAGAGAAGTTATTTGCAGATTACTCATTCATAAAAAAAGGCTTCTAGACTACCCGTAACTTTTGTCAAAGATCTAGAAATAAAAGCAGCATATCATGCTTTTTGAGATACAGAAGAGTTGTGGGTTTAACGGGTGGCCACCCATATAAAGGCAAACTTTGGCAAGCGATACTAACCTCGAATATATACCTATCTGGGAGGCTATTAAAAACAGAACCAGTTAAATACCGAATTTTTACAAACCAAGTTACTTTAAAAAAAAACTTGCAGGCGAAATACTTTAGCCAAGTGTCGTGTTTCCCGACTATTAGCATAGCTTCTTATGCAACGTAGTGGTTAATCTCTTGGTATCTAGAGACCACCGGCCTGTCGCCTCGGATTCATGTCAGTGTAGCATGCAAGCGGACATTGGTCCCGCCTTTTGGGCATTGCAGTCCAAACGGTTTTTTTTATTATTTTGTGTGAGTAGACTAAGTTCCTTGTCAGTTTAGTTGAATAATGTATTTTTGCTTGACAATAATCAACATTCAGGTAAAAGACATATTAATATGTAGTAATAAAAATATGTCTACAAGTACTCGCATTATTTTATCACATCATCGCCATTTTAGTCGAAAGACGTCCCCCTGACTGGACAAATCGACGACGCGTTTTCTCACATTTTAGGTTTATTGATAAATGAATTTTATTATGTAAGTAGGTTTGAAAAAAAAAAACACTTACACGTCAATCTTTTTTAGCCGTTATAAACTAGATGAGGCCGGTGTTTCCTAGCTGACTATTATGTATTATGCTATTGTATCATTATAATAAACTAAAATGTGTCTTTTAAACCTTCAGCTTTCTCATACATAATAGGGTATTTTACTGTAAAAATCTAATTAGTCCGTTTGATAGATTTACAAAAAATATTGGACACGTATTTTTTCTTTTTTCACGTAAACAAAAAATGAAGACGATACAGTGCGTTGAAAACTCACGTGACGTCACTACGTTGCTACAATTTTTACCAGCGACGTGACGTCACGTGAGTTTTCAACGCACTGTATCGTCCGTAGATTTTTACAGTAAAATACCCTATTACTGAGTAACAACAAAATTACAGCAATAATTTCCACACTTAATCATTTCCGAAGAACTAGAACAAGTTAACGACATCACTATTAAGAGATTATTATTCCTAATTTAAATATTCTAATTAACTGCACCACAGACTATACACTACTTCGTTACCAGCCACCAGCAAAACTTCGCGGTTTCATTTGAAAACGGAACATAAATCAAAATGGCGGAACGTGCAACTTGCACTATAAGAGCTGTCTGAACATTGTTTAGAGATGAAAGTATTTGGTTAACAAATGGTTTGGTACTTTGCCTTCTAGTTTTAGCAGGGGATGTGGGAGCAAATTTTAGCAGAGCATAACTTTGCAGTTTCCTTGTTTAAACAGAAGTCCAACTCCCATACTTCAAAAACGTTAAAATTCAAGTCGCACTTCATCTCATAGACAATCAATGTCAAATACATGCGAAATTGTTGGGACATCAGAAGTGTTTTTTTTTTATAATTTGCTACTCTGATGTGACTTTAAACGTTTATTAAAATACGAGAATTTTAATGTACAGAAAATATAGTAGTCAATGCATCTAAAAGAAGAAATAATGTTTTGCGAAATGGAATAGGGATGTTTCCTGAGTAAAAAATATATGATTATGTTTAGTCCATCAGTTAGATTATAGAAAAATATTGGACACGTATTTTTGCCTTTATCAAATCTATAAAAACTGACGAAGATACAAAGCATCAAAGATCAGGAGTGGAGGCTTGTGACGTCACGGCTCGCTAAAAATTGTAGCAAGTAGTGACGTCACACGAGTTTTCAACGTACTGTATCGTCTTCATTTTTTGTTTACGTGAAAAAAGAAAAAATACGTGTCCAATTATTTTTTGGAGTTCTATCCGACGGACTAATTAGTTTTTTTAGTTAACTACCCTATTCTCTTTTAAATCACTATTAACAAAAAAACTATACCTCATAGTTTATTCACAACATATTACAGAACTGTTCCATTAGAATAGCATGAGAAAGAAAGCCCAGCAAATGCAATAATATACAGTATAATGCCAGTCTCAATGTTTTTTCAACATACACCGTATTTAAAATATATGTACATATAATGTTTTGATATGTCACATTTATAGTAGGTACGACTAGCGAGCCGCCCGGTTTCGCACAGATGCAAATTATGTATATACACAAACTATCCTCGTTTATCGTCATTCTATTTGTGGAAACCGTTTAGTAAAAGTAAACGGACATACGCACAGACAGACAGCGACTTGTTTTATACAGTTTACAGAAGAGAATTTTACAGCATAAACATAGGTACCATAACTTGGCATTCATTTCTATACGCGAATAATTAAGCAATTACCTTACTACTGCTTACCAGTAAGTACTACCAAATACAAGGTTACTTTTAACTCATTAGCAATATTTTAGATGGTTAAAATACTCTCATGAGTACTCTCGCCATGAAACATTACCAAAGTAACGTCACGTATGCATATGCATTTATACAGAAAACATATGTACATATATACCTACGTTAGCATCGTCACTCATCTTTTAAACAAGCCTACGTTACAATATTTAGAAGCTCAGTCACCACTCCACCATAGCTTCAATACATTCGTTTGGAACAAACTCGTCTAATTTCGCATCCGTGTAGATTACCTGACGCGCGCACTTGAGACCCAAACCATGGTATATTGAACGCATTTGTCATGAAAACGGCAGGGAACATACATGACTGTTTTAATCCTGGGATATATTGAATAGAAATAGCAGACGGTTGGTATTATATTTTTTTTGTTTGTACTTTGTTGCAAAATGTCGTGTGTGATTTCTATTAGGTCAGAGGTAGATTGGTAGAGAATGCTTTGTTGCATTAAGTCCGCCCATTTACCGCTACTGTCCAGAAAGTTTTAATAATAAATACATTGGAATACTGTTACTTATTTTAATGTTTATTTGGGTATATATCCCAGAGTAACACCAATTAAGTTTCGAAAAGACCTTGGCTGCACTGTAGACAAAGTGTCTTTCAATCTTTCAAGGATGGCGATTGTTAAAAAATCAAAATATATGGGATTGAAAAATCACGTGGCCAGTCCTACTATTTCCTATTATTATTTTGGATTATAGCCAACAGAAAGCCTTGCCACTGCATTCTTAGGCTTTCAAACAACGGGCCTGCGGATGGCGAGCTGTGGGTGGCTCGCCGTCCTATAACAACCAGGCCCGAGTCGACGGCATGTCGTTTACCTCTCGCGCCTCAAAGAGATCTCAGCAAAGAAGACGAGGCCCCATAGGGTCAGTGCCTGCTAGGGTTCCAGAATTTCTTCGAAAGAGTCACCGCCGCCCTGGAACGCAAATGGTACTAGGAAGAACATGGGTGAGTTTTAGTCAGTAAGAGTATAGCACGCTCTTCTGCTCCGCCCATAATTTCCCATCCAGAAAAAAAGGCTTTTAAACGAAGGCCCGGCCCTACAAAAAGCCTCAAAATTTTCCCGTTTTAAATAAACAATCCTGTCCATTTCCCAAAGCTTCATTTCTACTGTACATAAAGTAGACTTAACAATTTGATTTAGAAAAAAATGTTTGCAAGTTTTCCGCAGTCGCTAGATTAATTCCCCTCTCATTCATTCGTGCTTATTTGACTGTGTTAATAAGAAACAAACTTTGTCATATTTCTATATGTTTGTTTGAAAAAGTTGAGAACTTGCTGAAACAAGTTTTGACGTGATAATGGATTATATCAGAGATTAAATCGCCGGAAGGGAACGTTTCAAAGGAGTCTTTGGTATATTAATGCAGTAAGTTCGGTTATTGTTTTAGAAGAGATTGATTTTAATCGTTGAAAGGATATAATTGATTTGCCTTAAGGGTTTTGAAAATGATGGGTAAGGAGGAACCGAGCTTCAAAGGTTATTTTAAGTAGGCAACCGGGTGCTGGCGATGGGATTTAGACTTGCTTTCAAGTTTGAATGTGATTCTTTAAGGGTTTAGGCTGTTCTTTGTTTGCCTGTGACTGAATAAATTAAAGAATTCTTAATAACATATATGTAATTGTATCTTTATAACGATTTGCAATGGGAGTGTCAAAACCACTCGGGTACATTCGGTCTTTATGCTGAGATGAGATCTTTCTTGGCCTTGCCCAGTTTAAAATGAATAATTAGCATTTCATTATTTCTCTGCTGTCTTGTGCGACTCCGAAATAAAAAAAAAATATTTCTTCATTTAAATCGTTGACAAAGAACTGTAGAAAGCATTGATTTTATTTTACCGTAACTACTACCTACCTAACTTTTACCTCCATAATGTGGATCCAAGTCTATCATCATAAACTATAGTGTGCATATGGTGGGAAACCGAAGACCACAAGCTGGACTAGCATAGCTCGGAGTTTAAACAGAATGCGAGGCCAGCGTTTACTGGTTTTGTTACTGTTAAATAAAGCTATTTGTAATCATCACCATAGTCACGTCCAACTTTACGAGTTCCCAGTTTCCTAGTTTCAATTTCATATCAAACCGAGAGTTATATATTATACTACCTACCCTCAAGTTACGCAGAGTCCTTCACGCATATTTAGTATTGACACAAGCAAGGCCCTACATTCAATTGGAAAACTTGCGTAATATCATGCTGAACAGTCTGGTTTCTGGTTCCTTTAATATACGGTGAGAGTTTCTCGCCAGTCCTCTATCTCTTTACGGCGTTTTTTATAAAAACAGATCTTAACAGCACTAGAAAATCTGAGTACAAATTAAACCTCTTTTTGTGTCGTGCTTTAAAAACAGTGTCCATCAAATGCGCACTGAAACGTACGTGACATGTATCTGTCATCGCAAATTGCAGACTGCGTGAGATTGTAATAAATCTTTATTTGATTATAATTTCTCGGTATATTATTAAAAAATCGTTTTATACCTACAAAATAAATCCCACCCAAATTCAGTGGTTTCCAATAATATGTCTGTGTGTTATTAAGAAAAAATAGTTTACAATTTCACGATATTTAACAATCTTACGGGATTTGCAATTTTAAAATACATTAATTACTGTCCCCACCTGACCCCACTGTCGAAAAGAGATAGAGGACGGGTTACGGAATTGAGGGTTTTAAGTTAAGAACGCGTAAAACCCGACTTTAATGCAGGACTTCAAATGCTTCGTTCATAAACGGAGAGAGAAAGTAGTCACTTGTGTCTGTCGGGTGCTATTCACCTACAAGCCGGCTTATTTACAGAATAAACCCGCTCTTCAGTGAAGTGAGCTGTCATTCCATCCGACGTTTTACAGCTAACTTCAAGCTCATATCGCCGAAGTTTAGGTAAATGGAGACTTACAGAATTAAACTCACTGCGGTTTACAGAAGGCAAGAATTGTAACTAAAATTGGAGTTATCGAATAATTCCAGCTTCGAGAAAATCGTTAAAAAGTATTGAATACATAAGTGCGATAATCGCCTGGTAAGCCTTACACAGATGAGGCACTCGCCTGGGTAGTCTCGTAAGCGCAGTCATATTCTCTCCTCTCAACAAGCGAGAAACTCTCCACATGTAAACGAGCCTTTAATTAAGTCCCTCAAAAAAGTTTAGAATGCCACAGAATAATCAAAATCTCTACTATATTTTGTTATCTCTGCGAGTTATGAAGGCCCTTTTCTTGAGCATTTATTTACATGTGAAAACTTCGGACGGACTCTCCAATGGTAATGAGATGGCCCAGGCTGGGACTGAACTCGTACCAACATGGAAATTGGATGTATTCTTAGGCTCTTACTTTGTTAGTTTAATTTAGATTCTAGATTAGGAGTTGGGAGCTACTTTGTGCGGTCTAGTATGGTTGGTTGGGTGGTTGTATAAGGCGTGTGAATTATCGTATGGTTCTAATTATTATTATGAAACTACGTAAGTTACTGGTTATATGGATGGTTTCGTTACTGTTACGAAGTATATTATATCACACCCGCATTACTCAGAGTGATTAGGCAGACGTTCTTTAAACGGCGCGGGTATTGAATCGCGAACCACTGACTGAATTAGGTCTCTCAATTACTAGACCAACGGGATAGTCAATTTTTATTTCCTAACTTGAATCGTAATTCATTTACTTTATCGCTTGAGTATTCAGAATGCTTTTAATGAGGCACGTTAGGAGGGTATTCGAGATAACTCGAGTGAACCCGCGGGATATGGAAATACTGCAATTAAAACCGGACTTTGAATGTGTCCGAAAATCCCATTACAGCTGAATCAAAGCGGAATTTGATAACATGTTTGAAAATATTTTGAGTGCTTTGAAATTGTGAATAATTTATTTGCTGGATGTCGTTTAGGAAATTACTTTATTGCGAAGCGTCCATTTATCTGTTTGGTAATAAAAAATTAGATATGAATATGATTAACTAGGTAGAGTAGGTAGATACCTATCCCAATTTTTCTTGTTGGTACATATCAAAATTAAAAATCCTAATTTTATTAACTAGTTTTTTTTTTAAATTTCAGTTTTATTAAATATTTATAGGTTACTTACGCAAACCTCGCGATAAGCTTTTATGATCATATAAATTATGTATAATGAGGCTATAAGTTGATAGTTAAAATTTTAAAGGAAAATTCGATTTTCTTCTTTTTAGAGCATTTAAATAAAAGTTTAATATAAAGGGTTTTTTGTCTTTAATTTTTTTTAATTTTTTAGTTATTTAACCTGCATTTTTATTCTGAAAAAAACTTCAAAAATTCGCCATTTTGAATTAAGAGTGATGTCAGAATATTTTTCTAATTATTCTCGGCCGTTTCATTTGATACCCATATTGCAGAAGTGCATAAAAAATAACTATTTGGATGTTCTGCCATATTGGATTTAGAATGATGTTACATTATTTTTGGGTTACTCTCAACAAGCTCTTTCATTTGATATTCATATTGTAGAAATGCATTAAAATAACTATTCCGCCATCTAGAATGATCCACCATGTTGGATCTAGAATGACGTCACACAGCTTATCGTGTCATCTAAACGAAACGTGTATACAAAATTTCAACTCAATCGGTTGAAGATATCTGCTTCAAAATTGAGTAGCAAGATTCCACCCGAACAAGTTAAATAAGTGCTTTTAAAAAAGGGACTGCGTTTTTTGTCTTGAATAGCAAACTCTCTCTCTCACAAACTTTAATAATTATGACTTTAACACATCTCTATACAACAAAATTGCGACCGACACAAATCACCACATGACCTCATACTCATAGGCATCAAAAATATCCAAGCACTCCCTTGTCAAATAAGCATCAACATTAAAAGTCAAACAGCGATAATCAGCCAGCACTAAAATAAGTTTCCCCTGCAAAAAGGGACGAGTTTCATCCCCTAACAATGATACCGCATGAATGATCACCGAAGTTAGTGCTACTAATTAGCGGTATCTGTAGACGCATTCATCAGGTGACAAGAAGGCAATGGGACAAGAAATGATGGCAGAGACATTCCCGAGAATAAGACAAAAGGTGGATCTGAAAATAAATTGGCATTTGTTACATTAACTTCAAAGTCCAAACAGCAATAATCAGATAGTACCATCTTTCGTGGCTACAACGAAAAGTAACGAATACCACCCCCCTAACAATGTTATCGCTTGAGTGATCACCGAAGTTGGGGGTGTTACTAATAAGCGGTGTCTGTAGACACATTAATCAGGACTTAAGGAGGCAATGGACAAGAAATAATGCCAGAGACATTTAGGAGCCAAAAACAAATCATTTAGAACTCAAGGAGGATCACTTCTTGAGTTTTGATCCTTCAAGGACTCTAGGAAAAAATTAGCCAGTAGTGTTTCTGGCTGTATCACGTGTTTGGCCCTGTCTGTTGGTGGAGTTAATCTGACAATGGTGCTGACGAGATAAGAGGCAAATAATAGCGAGGTCTGGTGATATTTCCAGGTTACAAGAACGCAAAACTAAATGGCGCGGCATCCAAAGCATATCCACACCCAGGGGATTCCCTAGGATACCATAAGAGCGGCTTCAACCAGGTCATGGGTCCACCTTGTGGGAGGTCTTCCGACGCAGGGCCTATGAATCGAATGATCATCGACCTGACCATCGGTTCTGATTGCAAAGTGCCTGGCTCACCACTACTCAGGCGGTGATACCTCGGGCTACGTCGTCGGCAACCTTGTGTTTACTGAACGTTTATAAATCAGTTCGAATTGTTTACAAACAACCTTCGAGTTACATAATAATTATGATTGATGGCTGTTGACATAGATACATGCAAGAGCAAGTTCTTTTACTTGATTAGGTTTTTGATGGTTATACAGGTGTATACCTAGTGCAGAACATGGATAATTATAGGGACAACAGATGGCCAAAAATCTACAGTAAACCTCACTTTATTGGTTCTGCAACGTAACGCTACAAGTTCGACCGAAGTTGGCAAAGAGATAAAATATAATGTTCACTGCATTGGCTCTCAAATAAATAAGTTATAAATAAGTACAGGGACGTGGTGTAAAGGTTATAACTTGAAAAGTTTATGTAGAGACCTGAGACACTTCGACTCGTTATTCGAAGTCGAAGGAAGTTTAATGGAGTTACCTCATTACTTGTAATTCTTTGGTAGAGTTCAGCAGATCGTGCGTAAGGGTGTACAGTGAATGATTCGATGGGTCGATGCGTACAGTTGGGCAAGTTTGAATCAGGTTTTTGACTGTCATATTTGTATTAGTAAAACGCAGATACGAAACTTTTTGATTAAAGTCTCTCGCAGACCACAGCAGTGAAAAACAAAACAAGAATTTCGCCATCCTTTTGTAAATAGATATTGTTCTACAGATCGCTGTCGCACTGTTGCATCGCACCTGCCTGTGCTAACCTTAATGTGAAAATCAGATCTGGCGAATAAAATTTTTCCCCACACTTTAACAAAAGAGGTTGTCCCCATTAGGTTCGATCACCTCCCTTGCTATGTAACCACTTTATTTAAAGCACATGTTTACTAAAAGATCGACATTTGAAACCAAAAGCTATAAAATAAAATATTAAAAGGCAAGACATGTAACCGATGAAATCATGACAGAATACGGCTGAAATATTGAATTCGTTCCGAATAAATTTGAATATTTCAAGCGAAATACACTCACATCGGTAATAAATCTTTTGATGGAAGTACCTACTGTAAGTGTAAACTCATCTCTCTTTAATGTTTTCTACCAGTCTATGGGATGATGTTTTTGAATGAGTGTGATATTGTTGGTTCAATATTTCAGATTTACTTTTACGTACGGTATCTTGTTATGCTTATTTCAGTTCGAAAAATTACAAAATGAACTGGTGGATAAATGCTGAAAGAACACTTACAAATATTTCAAAAATGGACGTGACTGTGTGAAAACAATACTACAACAGAATTTATTATACATACGTAGATGAATTCTTATAAAAAGGGTTGTTATGTATTCGCATTGTCGCTGCGCGCCTGTCTGAGATAGCCGTAAGCTTATGTCTCGCTACTCTAACTCACCGTCACTTTAGACCTTAGGTCAAACCACAATTGACCAATCGGTTGACATTATAAATCATCTAAAAATACATTCCATTTTCGATATAAATATCATGTCCTACATATCATACCGATCATGTCCCACAACATAGAAAAGCTTCTATGATTTATGAAGTTACACGAAATAGAATTCATGTCAAACTTGTCAAGCGACAAATGGAAAAGCCGGTTCCTATTTACGGTTGAAAGAAAGATTCTAATTTCGAACGGCTACTATTTACATGGGCCGATTCATGCGATCGAGTTTCGTTCGAGTTTCTAACTTGATAAAGAAGAGAAAAAATCCGCGAGCTATTTCCACAACAAATTGTTACTAAATTTGTTTTCGTGTATGTATTTGTGTTGAAACACGTTGTTGATACAAATGGACATTTGTTTTGGCATCTAAATATATTTTTTTATATATCTACTTTGTTATGCCACATAACACTAGATTCGGAGAAGCCGAATGGTAAAAACAGAGGTGTAAACCTATACTACATATTAGATTGAATTTGAATGTCATACCAAAATAAAATGTACGCACCACCTATCTGTTTATAGTATGTATCCATTGCCTTATAAAAAAAGTTCAGTTCGATCCCCGTCAACAGTCGTTTCATTTGTACACTACACCTGGGCCCCAAGTCTGCTATTACAATAGTGTCAGAATGGACTATCATTGATCTCATAATGGTCGATTTTGACAAGTTTCGTAATCTGCTAATATAAAAGCGTCATTCCAATGGTCAACCACTGCCAATCCATTGAAAGAATGGTAATCTCGTACATAATGACAAATGAATGACAGACGTATGCGGTAATCTGCTAAAATTTTGAGAGTTCCTTTGATCAGTGACCTACCATTAGAACGTCGTTTTGCAGTCATTTCTTTTAATAGCTCGGTTATCAAAAAGTATTACGAGACCATTGACTGACCAATGATCGACCATTATGAATGTAGCAGATTACGAACTTTTAGCAAAATGGCAATGGAATCGTGTTGGAATGACAAATTTATAAAAATAGCAGACTTAGGCCCCTGGGCCCTGAGTCTGCTATTACAATAGTGTCAGAATGGTCTAACATTGATCTCATAATGGTTCATTTTTACAAGTTTGGTAATCTACTAATAAAAAAGCGTCACTATGACTTTCCAGTGGTCAACCACTGACACTCCATTGAAAGAAATGGCAAAGAATGGTAATCTCGTACATAATGACAAATGAAAAATAGACGTATGTGGTAGTCTGCTAAAAGGGGAATGCCGGTTTTAGGCCTTGCAATGCACAAGAAATTTAATTTACTAAAAAAATATATGTAAATTTTACGTAATTAACTCTTCTATTTACGACGCGATACAAGTTAGCAACATTTTTTAATAAAAAATAAATATTGAAACGATACAACGAAATAAACAGACATTTGCTAGGTTGCCAATTTAAAAACAGTACAATAAAGATTTGTTGCAAAACATTTACACATATTTGTACTTTATTTATTCGTTCTTTTGTTTATAGAAGTCCCAATGCATTTTATGTTAATATATTTAGATTTTTAATCAACTTACAAAATATAATATAATGATTTTAAAATGATCTACGTAATGCACCGACCGATACTTTGTGCAATGGCAACACTAAAACTTGTCAGTTGACAATATTAGAAATGTCATTGTCATTGTCAAATCAAATGTAATATTAGAATTGTCACTTTGTTTGCATTTGCATCATAGTGATTCGCTGCGTGTTTTTGCTGTTAAAATCGACGTTTTTGACCATGAATACTGACTCTGGCGATTCTCCTATTCTGATAATGACAACCAATAACAATTTAGCTTTAATATGTAATGTAGGAAGAGTTTTCAATAACTTTTTAATACTTGTGTTGGGCACATTAAAAAATCTTTATAATTTGGAAACTCCAAGTTTTTTTCAATAATTTTCTTTTATCAATATAATATTTGTGGGGCATACTAATATTAACATCCGATGTTACTTGTGGGCACTCGGGGCCTAAATCACTATGGCGGCTTGGCATACCCCTTTGGACAGTTCCTTTAATCAGTGACCTACCATTAGAACGTCATTGTGCAATCATTGCTTTTAATAGCTCGGTTATCAAAAAGTATTACGAGACCATTGACCGACCAGTGATCGACCATTATGAATTTAGCAGATTACGAACTTTTAGCAAAATGACAATGGAATCGTGTTGGAATGACAAATTTATAAAAATAGCAGACTTAGGCCCCTGGTGCCAGTTTTATTTGAGTCCCATATAGTATGGAACAAGCCCATTGCCATCAGCCAGCCACGAATCTAGACTTCGAGCTGCTACTCATAGAACACCAAACGGAAAAAACCAATAACACTTTACACGACTCGGGAATCGAAACCAGGACTTCAAGCAGTAACGCTTATAACCGTTGATCAACAAGGAAAACTTCCTTTTCCTTTGTGGAAAAGCAGGAGTGCACGGATGATTCGTATAAACTGTACATTTTTTCGCAATAGAAAGACATTGTCAATAAAGATCTGAGGTAGCATCGGGGGGCAATTCAGTTATCGCTTCAAAAACTTCAGTCAAATTCTCACCTTTGACAAGATAGTTCATTCGCTCGTGAACGGTTTTCACCGACCCTCTACCAAAAATCATTCGATCCCCTTCACAAGTAGAGCGCACACAGGTATGGAGAATGGACTGAGCATATACTGCCAAAATTATTTTTTCAAAATAGGTTTGTAGTTTCTTCTAAAACTTTGTAAGCATACAAAAATAACAAAAGTATGTTGGATAAAGCAACTTTGTGACCACTGTAACTATATCTTCTCCGTAGGTCGCATTGACAAAAGTGACAAGAGGCAAATCAAATTCTAAAAAAAGTAAAAAACTATTTGTTATCACTTTATCAAATTATTTTTCGCCGTACGTTTATTTATTTATGTACACACACACACACACACACACGTTCACTTCATAACTGAGACACCGTCCCGTATATTTGAACGATTGCGTTCGTTTCGTTTCATTGCCCGCGATAGTGCTGTTGCAATCAGTCAAAAAAATTTCAACATGTCTATTTTCAATTACAATTTTTTGGCATAGGTTGTCACAGTGCTGATAAAGCGACTTGAATTTTATCATGTTTTAAGTACGAGATTTGGCCTTCTTTGTTAAGAAAGCTCAATCCATTCTCTCGTCAACCATTCACTCAGTCGCTCGACCTTCAGAGAAGGTCACGCTTACATTTCCTCCCCTCGTTATGTCATGGTCCTGTGCATTTCATTCCGCATTAGGATCTCTTTGGTTACTCAGTGCTTTGAGGAAAATACTTTTACTTTTTAGGGACTGATATGACCCATGCATTATTGTGTTAAGACAATTTTACGCGTTTGGATAAAAGTTTTGTATTTCTGGATTAATGTTCCTACGGATAAGTCAGAATTTGTATTATTTAACACGTTGACTTTTAATTCATTGGCTACGTTTTCGGCGATCTATTTAGTGCGAAAAACTGAACACTGGTACCAACTGCGAAAAATAAAAAGAAACTTTTTACAAAAAAATACAACCGACGACTTCTAAACAAAAAAACCAAAAAAGTGCCTACAAAATAACTTTAATTTCGGAACTCGTTTTTGGTTGCTTTTTGTTTTTTGAACACACCGACTTCCGAAATTAAAGTTATTTTGTAGGTACTTTTTTGTTTAGAAGTTGGTTGTATTTTTTTGTAAAAAGTTTTTTATTTTTCAGATTTTAGTGGTTCACTCCATCGAATAAAAAACAACCAAGTAAATCGGAAAAGAAATCTCGTCGTAATCGCTGTACATATATAGAAAAAAATCCCTATCTCAAAATCTACTGAACCGATTTTGATGAAACTTGCAGTATTGCCTAAGTTGAAAAATATCTAGTACAACAAAAAAAGAATTACTCAAATCTGATTTGTAGTTCAGGAGATATGCGAACACAAACATAAAAACATACATACATACACTTTTGAAATTTGGCACATTTGTTCAGACGCTGATATAGACTAACATATATGAAAACTGGGCAGTTCTGGAAATATTACATACATACGGGTCGAAATGATAACCTCCTTTTTTGAAGTCGGTTAAAAAAGCAGCTGTATTGTCTGCTGTTGTGTGTGTTCTTTTTTCACTTGTTTATGTAGTTTCCCAATCACACGAACAAATTTTCAAAGAATTAAGTCACCATGTATTGTTTGAAAACCAGTCTGGGTTGCACGTTTCAGTCTGTGTTTTTATAAGTCAACATTGTTTATTTCTATGAAACAATTGTTTAGTCTACGACTCGACGTTGATGGATCAGTATCCTCGTCAGGCAGGTTGATAAATACTTTTCATGTAATTCGATATTCAGTTCACAGTTGGAATGTCCTACCTGAGTAGTTCAGTTTTACATGGACATGGTATCTTTATTTAAAAAAAAAAAAACGTTAAGTGCGATACGTACTCGCGCGCGATGGGTATCGATTGAATCGGAATTAATCGTAGTTTTACGACCTTTTTAGAGATATCTTCATTTTCCTGTAATTTTCAAGTGAAAAACAAATTAATGAAATGAAAAAAACAGAAAAATAAATCATTTTTTTCAAAATTGTAGCCGATTCGATTTCAGCGATTCGTTTGTGCATGTACTACGAATTGAGTGTGTAAATAAATAAACGTGTAGGTAGTGTAGATACCCTAACCTAATTGATGATACGTTACAGGCTATTAGGGTTCCAGTTTTGTACATAGCCATTAGCGATAATGACTACAACTAAGAGGATGGGAACAACAAGTTTGTACAGTATGTATAAGTTACGTTGTAGCCATGTTTGGAGATGTCAGTGTATATATCATTTTTATTATACGTATGTATTTTGGTACATCTATTTGTGTATATTTGTTTGTATGTTTATTGTAATTTGACTTATTTGATTTTAGGTAATAATATGTTTTGATTAAGTTAGTAAGTCTATTTTAAGTTTCCTGCTCTGTCTCTTTACACACTGTGTCTACGTTTCTTATCTCACCCTTCTGCCACAGGTCTGCTAGAAGAAATTTCTAGCAATACCTTTTTTACTCTAGATTTTGTTTTCTTTTTGTGTACATACCAAACATCGGTACTAAAGCAGAAGAGTTTGTTTGTTTGAACGCGCTAATCTCAGGAACTACTAGTCCGATTTGAAAAATTATTTCAGTCTTAGGATTAGGATATCATCACACTAAGACCAATATGAGCGGAACACCAATGAAGAATGTTTCAAAATCGGGATCCATCTTATTGAACTGACATTGTTTCATCAGCGCCCTCTTGTGGTTTATTTTTTTCAAAGCTTGAGTAGCTAGTTAATTTAACTATTTAGCTAGTTAACTCGATCGCGTTAGCGTGTCAATTTGTATTGACGCAGAATGAGGCGTACGCACAAATTTCCATACAGTGTGACATCAGCGAACGTTTACGCTAACGCGATAGAAAACATAAGAAAACTCGCACTAAGCCCTCTGTTCTATCGTGTCACAAAAGTCAAACCAGAAGTTCATTCATGTTAGTCTGGCGGTTTGAGTTCTTTAGGTGGCCTACCCAGATGTCCTTACTTTGGTATTGTTCGTCAAATCGTTGAGCTCCTTAAAGTTCTAAGTTTGAGCTACACGATAGCTGACAAATGCCTGCACTGTTTGGACAGGTCCACTCAAATCTGTGTGGTACTTTCCTCAAATTACCACTTCAGACATCAACCTACATGATTCTCATATGATTTGACCAGTACAATTGTATGGACTTCAAAAGAGACCTTGACCTCTGAGTTTGTTTCGGTGTTTCTTCTCAGGGTAGTCAGCTAGAAAACACCGGCCTCATCTAGTTTTATAACGGCCAAAAAAGATTGACGTGTAAAAGTGTTTTTTACAACCTACTTACAAAATAAAAATCATTTATCATTAAACAAAAACGAATGGAAAAGTACAGAAAATTAGAAATGCTTGAAGGCAGCGAAAATCAATGTAATTTCTCCGAAACGTGTAAGAGACAGCCCACGCTGAAAGTTATTTTTATACGACACGAGCACCCTCCACCCCTCATTTATAGTCCTTTGTTAATATTTTTTACAGAGTACGTATAGCATTTTCAACCGACTTCCTTTTATAAGCTGATGTTAATTGCTGGTCAAAGGTCTCGCGGTATATTTTCAACTTATTTCCTGTCTTTAGCTGTCAGGATCGAGTACGGGTCGTCACCAGCGCTTCGAAACATGACAGATAATGATGACAGATGTCAGCATATTCGGGCCCCGCTAGGGCCAAGTGTCTGTCAGGGTTGTGGAATTTGTTCAAAAGACTAACCGCGGCCCTAGAACGCAAAGGGATTCAAGATTCAAAGCATTTATTTCAATTAAACCCTTTACAGGCACTTTTGAATTGTCAAGTCGAAAGAGGTGAAGCTATCTGCACGTTCCAAAGCGTAGATCTCTATGGAGAAGAACGTGCAAGAAACTCCACGGACACTCTTTTGAGTCATGTTCTGTATTACATAACCTTGGTTACATCCTTGGTCGCTTCTATATGTGAGGACAATGCAAAGAAAAAAAAGGAAACTATAAAAACAATTCAAAGTATGGGAGGGAGGGGAAGGGGGAGGAACACGGATGGATAGACAATAGACGCCAGTAGGAGTCTGAAACTCCCTTCCGCTTCGCTCAGAGCAGAAGAAGTTATTATCAAATCAAAAAATCAAAAATCATTTATTTCTACAACATATTTGCAAGAACTTAATTAGTGATTGGAGCCTCCCTTTAAGCAAGTAATGCCTGTATTGGGAGATTCCGCTCTTCAATACCAAATATTATTGTACAATTATTTGTGTGAGTGTGTGAGTATTTATGTGTGTGTATGTTTGTCAGTGTGTGAGTATATGTATGTGTATGTTTGGTAGTGTGTGAGCAGGTTTGAGTGTGTGTATAATAAGTTTTCCAAGATGTGAATAAAGTTGAGGAGGTGAGGACGTGCCACCACACTACCATAATACCTACAGCGCTTAAACTGTTACACTACCTAGCATGCAGCAGTGGACAGAAAACCAGCATCATGATACAACTGTTATTAGTGCTTCTGTTTCATCGTAGTTTAAAAGTTTTATCCAATTGCTTAAAGATTGTTTGCAGTCATAGTATTTTTTTGTATATATAAGTATTTCCCTATTTATCCTATTATGTAAATGGGCCGAACGTTTTTGTAATTGAATTCTAGCAAACCGAGTTCGTGATTGGGGAATTTGTGTAATATTGTCCTTTCGTCAAATTAAAAGTATTCCTATCCTAAAAATGCCTTGTAGCTTAAACGACTGGATAGAGATACCACAAGATTCGTCTAGGTGCTGAAGTGACATAGGCTGTTTTTTCTCCCACTGATGACCGTGGCGATCTTGGGCCGGCTGTTCTCAATAATCTTGTAAGTGTGTACCGGTTAAGTTTTTAAATTGGGTTTGGTCTGTAGCATTTATACGTGTGTACCGATTACGCCAATAAATACTTCAGGCGTCCACTGGCTGCGAATGAATGCTTTCCTTTACCTGGAACAAAAATAAAAATTTATAAATATTTAATCTATCGGAATATTAAAAAAACTTTTTACAAAAAAATACAACCGACTTTTCCACAAAAAATCAAAAAAGTACAAAATAACTTTAATTTCGGAACTCGGTGTTTGTGGTTCCTTTTTAATTTTTTGAACACCGACTTCCGAAATTAGACCTTTGGCACTCTTCTCCTTTGGCTTTCATTTTCTGATTGTCATAAGCCAGAAAATCTTACTCCGTCTTGCAAAGAAGTTACCGTGTTACCCAATTAATGGGTTGTGGAGGTTTGGTAGGAAGCCGCTCCACGTAAAATACTGGTATTCAGTTGAATCTGATTTGACTGGGAGCCGACTCCAATACAGTTGGGAACAGGCGCACGCTAGGCAGATGATCTTCTAAGGCCCACATTACAAGAGGTAAACTCCAACTCAACTCGAAATACAACTCCTTCGGGACACAAAAACAGTCAATAAAAAGCATTATTGACTGTTTTTGTGTCCCGAAGGAGTTAGTCTAGGCAGACGAGGATGATTTTTTATAGGTACCTAATATTTTATTTTTTCTAATAAGTACAGTGACAGACTACAGAAATTGTCTTACATTTATATATTACTATTTGCAAACAATAACATAGTAGGTAAAATGACGCACAATTCAACACAATTTCTTTCAGTAGATTACATAATACACATTTATGTTATTTGGCGCGCTATTCTTATAAGCACCCAAATTATTGTTAGTATGTACAATTGTACATACAATGTACGTATGTATAGAATTTGGTTCATTGTTGCCATGCCCAAAATGGATGTTTATAGAGCAGCTTTGTCCGTTACACATCCGTAGGGTTGACAGTTATTATTATTCGTATAGAATCAGCTGAAAATGTCCTACATTAAGCATATGAGGGGATCCATTTGTGATAGTATCAAAGGTTTTTTTTTTTCGTTTCAAGCTTGAACATTTAGCAAACAAACAAAAATAAAAATGGTTTTTACAAAAATAAAAAGTCGAATTTAAATCGCATTGACATATTCCTCGCAAAATTTTGCTGTGCTGATAATTATTTTTATTTATAATAACAACCTGTAATGTGTGGTCAAGAGCGCTATAATAAAATTCTTATGTGTCAGGTCAATCACAAACGTGTTGCTACTTGGTGAAGAACCCAATACATAACTGCCCTATCTTATTTAAGTTTGGTCACACTTAGACTTAAGACTAATAGCTAAAAACCAACAAAGAACTCAAGACAAATCACAAAACATAGATAACACAAGAACAGACACACAGAAAACACAAGAAAGCCCCTTCAAAAATTGCATTCTGACAACCCTATTTAGGTGTTAACGAGTACGAGAAGAACAAGGAAAACTCCAGAGAAATAACTTACGAGGTTAACTAAATGTTGGGTAAGTAATTCGACTGCTCGGACCCTATTCATCATCCAAGATGGCTGACGGAATGACGTCATTTCTGGAAATAGCGTCTACCGAATAAATTGGACAATTTTGGAGACAACTTTTGATTGTGTAAGTTAAGCACGCTATTGATATTTTTCATCTTTTCTTCCTGCCCTTATTCCATATACCTCAGTTTGTGCATAGTCGATTTACTTATCTTTCACACAATGTAATCTTATCATTTAACTGGTCACCTTCTTGTAACTATCCAAACTAAAACACTAGTTTTACATGCTTAGCAACTTGTGTTTGTGCGAGTTTTTATGCTTGATAACGTTTATTTATACAACAATTAGCCAAAAAGCGCGGGCTAGTGACATAACGCACGTTTTGTTTTCTATACACATTGTGATAAACGAACGCGGGCGAGTACGTTTAAAAAACTCGTACGCAAACCCGTTTCCATAAGCCAGAGTTTTTTACTGACTCTACAATACGTGGTCCCGTATTAAAGAGTCAATAAGAAAACGAGAGAGACATTAAGATAATTATGTAGAATATATTTTTTATTTATACTCTTTTTGTATTTCAACTCTCGAGTTAAGATTTTGACGCAATTGGGCCTGAGGCTTCTGTGTTTATCTACATGGACTCAGGTGGCAAGTTTTATTTGACTCAACTTGGCGTAAATCCCAGTTGTTATTAGGGCTTCTGGCTCAATATATTGCAAGACAAATCTTCTCAAACATAAATCTTGAGAATTTTGCTGAGCCTTAGATAACTCAAGTAAAACAAGTTTCTTCCTTTTTCTTTGTTTTATGTGAGAAAACGAGTCGATTTTTTTGCGGTATAATCGACACTAACTAAATTTATTCGTTTACAGCAATGTAGGACAAACTCCTTAACGCTTAAGTTTTACCTGACATAACGTTGAGCTGTAGGTGGCCCTTTTGACACAATGTTTATTTATTTATGTTCAAAGAAAACACTTAGGAAAAATTACAAGAAAGAAGAGCACAAAGTTAGTGGTCCAAAATAAAATAGGTCGTGTGACTCAATTTTTCTGTCTTCCTTATTCCTTTTGTCAAAAATAAAAACCAAGGTGGCTATTGACGTTAAGTATGTTTGTCTATCTCACTGTTCTATCGGAACACCTATTGTGCAATACTCCCACGTTTTATCACAAAAAGAAGAACCATCGTACACACATCAGCAGATAATTCCACTGTAATACTTTCAAATGATATTAATGTTCTTGAAACGACTAATAATTGTAGCATTCTAGTTGATAAGGCACAAGAGGAAAAAATAGTATCCTATACCTACGATTCGATTCAAATCTAATAAGACCAATAGTTATTGATAAAGCATGTCATGGCGAAGACTCTTCTATTTCGTTACGAAACAGGAAGAAAGATCATCAACCCATCAAAACATTTGCGTAATCTTTCACAAAACGTCAATTTCGATTCTCCCCTAGCTGCTAAAAGGATCAAAGGAGGTGCCAAACCCAACTGCAAGAGACGAAGTTAGGGGCACAATTTCCGCCGACTGATTGCTCGGATCTCATTCGGCTGAACGACGAAGTTTGTACGATAACTAAGATATGTGCATGAAACAGACGGACAAACGTGACGTCACACTGCTCTCAGGTCTACCCGAGGACCCTTTTAGTTAATGTCCTCGCAATAAAACAGGCCCACATAAACGAAGCTGTTTATTTTATTGTCGATATCAAGATGCTTCTCAACTACATATTATCTCTGCAGTGGATTAATTTTTGCAAGATGCTGTACGTCCTGGAAGATATTTTTAAACGTTATGGCAGTGTTTTGGTTTGCTTTCGCGAAAACTTCAGCAGATTTGTTAACAACGCAACAGTTTTGTTGTTTCTATCAAGATCGTGAGCTATCGTTTGTAGCACAGTTCAAACCCCAAACTGTTGCTAAAAGTTTTCTCATTTGAAAACCAAATAACACTGTCCTGTACTTTATCGGAAGTCCCCATTTAGCCCTTATGACACCCAATAAGTCGTGTGAGAAACCTTATTTGAGTAATTCATCTCCATGTTAAATATTTGTGACCTCTGACCTCTCGCTTAATTTAAAGGGTCGTTGCTCTAACTTCCTCGTATATTTAATTTGCTAAACCAATGGCGGACTGTTTTTCTTTAAATCCTAAGTCAGCATCACAATGTCAATACGTTTTAAATTGGATTCATTAGATTTATTTTGCCGCATCAATTGGGTCTTGTATTGTATGTATTCCATATTTAGAAAAAGGTAATTGAATGGTTGACTTTCAACGTGTGTATTTATCGGTGATAAATTGATCAGTTGAGCCGCTAGTCCCGGCTGTCATTTGTAGATATTTGAAAGTCGTTATTGGTAGCCAGAGACCAGGAAATCCGACACCAGACTTGCAAAGGGGTATCGTGTTACACAGTTACTGGGTTGTGAAGGTCAGATAGGCCGTCGCTCCACGTGAAACACTGAAATTCAGCTGCATGCATCGATGCTGACCTCCAGAAAGTTGAAAAGGCAAGGAAGATTTACTGACCTATTGGATGAGGCAGGTGATATGTCATTTGAGTAAGAATCGAAGAATTTGACGTCACAGGACAAAAAGTGAAAAATCAATCTTTACAAACAATAACGACGATCGTGCTAACCAATCAAAATAAGGAAGACATTATTCCAGAGAGTCATTAACTGAGTACCTACATGGAAAAGAACTTTATAATTACCTAAAGATGACCCCGCTAAACGTTTTCAAAGTTACACAAACTCCTTAAGATCTCAAGTCACTTAAACCAAGACCACAATTAAAATATACTAGCACCCTTACCCATAATTTTCGGCGTCTAAATTATACATTCAGGGTTACTCTCAAAACTGTATCATCACGAGTACATAGCCCTGAGTAAGGACTCTACAGTTGAAGGATTCTAAGGATCTTTTGGAGAGGACTTGGCGAAATCCCTCTTAGCAAGTTTACATTATGATGGTAATACTCGGGATTCATGTTTTTGGCTAGGGGAGGCGTTTATTGGATCATCTATTACGGCTGTTAGGCTGAAGTGCGTTGAATATGGAGTTAATTGGAAAGGGTAATTTTGTAGGTGCTCGTAGATTTTTGTGGGTTGAAAATATACTACATAGTATTTTGATGTGTGACGCAAGCATAATTTAGGCTTAAATTATGAGGATACTGTAATGGAGATGGCAATCAACAGATATTTGATTTTATTTATCATTATTTGGTTTCCGTGCTAACTACAATTAATCGAACAGTAAAGTGCAATAGTACCAAAATAGGACATTATACCACGATGATGACCATTTTAAACTGCTGCTTCTTGGAATAATGGCTGTTTAGTGGGCTTGAAGGTATATTATTTATAAATTTCACTCTTTGGAAAATTTGCACTAGACCGGAACTAAAACCACATGAAATAACCCTATACGAGAACTTATCCACAGCATCAACATAAAAACGTCAACGGCTAACAGTAAAAAAAACACATAAAAATATCATTCGACTCCTCACAAGACTGCAGCACAGGTAATGGTGTCAGACTAGGGCGCTAATGACCCTGTTTTTCACTTGAACCTCAGTTAGTTCAAGTATTATTATCGCCCTGTGATCGCATCGATTGACCGACACACAACTAGAAAAAGGTAGGATAGTCGGCGGCGGTAATTACCAAAACTCTCGTTAAAATATTCGTTATCTAATGTGGCATGGAGATGATTAAAGCGATGGCAAACAGGGTAGTAGGTATGGATGAAGAGGATATGTTGCACCAATCTCAAATAAATGAGTTTAACAGCAAGAGAATAATGGTGGTTTATAGCCAGACATTTGCACCAATCTCAATTAAATTTGTTTAACAGCAAGAAAATGATGATGGTTTATAAGCAGACATTTTGCGAAAATCTCAATTAAATTAGTTAAACAGCAAGAGAATGATGATGGTTCATAAGCAAACATTTGCGACAATCTCAATTAAATTGGTTTAACAGCAACAGATTAATAATGATTCGTAACCAGACATTTTGCACAAATCTCAATTAAATTGGTTTAACAGCAAGATAATGATGATGTTTCATAACCGAACGTAGGATTCATTTTTGAGAAAAAAAAGGTACAATCACCTATAACAAAACAAAAACTATAATCCAACCACCCCAAGACACCATTACCTGCGCTATAGCGCTGGTAATGGTGTTAAACTAGTGCGCTATTGACCTTGTTTTTCAGTTGAACTTCAGTTAGTTCAAGTATTATGTTATCGCCTAGTAATCGCATCGATTTACCAATTAAAACACGAACACGTGTCACGCAAGACTGAATACAAAAACAACTAAGGGGCAGTTGTACATAGTTCCGATAAAAAAGGGCAGGAAAGTCACGTGTTTTTGGGGTAATTTAAATAGAATTGAACTTTTGTGAATTTTTGCCTTGACCTTATATGGTTGTTTAGATTAAAACTATACAACGCGTATTTTTAAAGGTTATTGTTACTGAAGGTAAATTAATTGACTTAAAAAAAGAGGTTATTAATTCGAGCCTCACTGTGGTAGGCGGGTTATACCGATATACAGTTGGATCCGCTTATAATGACATCGTAGGGAAGTGAAAAATACGTCATACTAAGCGGACGTCATAAAAAGCGTAATCTTAGGAACTAAACGAATTCCCATCTTTGTTAAGTTCTTTGTGTAATAAGGAGATAAACAAAAAATTATATATTGGTAGTCGTAAATCAATCAAAACAAAGTCAGAAACAAATTCGGTATCATGTCCCCAATTTTGTTTGTTCATAGTGATCACCAAACATTATTTCTGAAAAATAGGTCATAATAAGCGATAATGTCAGTAAACGAAGTCATTATATCCGCACTTTTTTTAAAGAATATAATATGAAAACCAAAATGAGCTCTATTTTACTTCATATTAAGCGGTTGGTCAATTAGTCCAGGGTCGATAATTTTTAAAACCAAAAAAAATAATAGTAGGATAAAACCCATTAGAAAAGGAGGAGAATATTATAAAAATGAAAGGAAAAATAATTTACGGGCGATCTGAGGTCGGGAAGGGGAGGGGGGTGAGTTTTTAAGGGTAAAAAACGGTTTATCTCGATTTCCGGCAAAACTAAAAGTCCTATGGAAAAAAGTCAAATGGCAAAGTTGTACTAACTTTTGTATTTACCCTTTTTTCACATAACCTCAAAATTTAGGAGAAAAATTCAAAAAACCAAGTTTTTGGTTTTATATTTTTATCTTTTACAAAATTATTTTTTTTGTCACGAAATTTGGTGAAAACTTACCTTTTTATGTCCCAAATACGCTGTAATTTATTTGATTAGAAATATTTATTTTTTCGCCTTATTTTGAATTAATATCGAAAAAGCACCCTAATTTTCAATCAAAAATTCACCCATCAAAATATCAGCTTTTTTCAAAAAGTTGGTATGCTTTCTGTTCGTTGAAATCTCTACTTTCCGATGGTGAAAAAAAATATATATGTTACTATAGTAAATCTTCTCAGAAAATGCAAAAAATCGAAAAAAACTCGAATCGATTTTTTTTTAATTATTATATACAATTTTGGTCTATTTATTAAAATTTACACTTTAATTACTCGAAAAACGTAAGATTACATGTCACGTTGATAAAAAAAAAAACTGCAAATCAAAATATACTACTATAATTAACCAAGAAATAAGTTAATAAAATTAATATTTAATAAGACATCTACAATATTTAGAGAAAGTTGTAGAATATTCTTTAAATTATATGCGTAGATGCCTATTTATAACTATTTTAAGATAACTTATATACCTGAATGACCTACGAAAAATTTTAGCCCATCAAAAGGTATTTCATAGAAAAGTGGGGAAGGGGCTAGGCGGGTCTGGGTCTTACTACATACATACCTACTATTTCGTAGCAGCTGTAACAACCGTTAGCCTAGCCAGTATTCGAAATACAGTACAGTATACAACATCGTTTATAAAAATACACGTGCACGCTGAGTGTTCCCTTCCCCACTTTTCTATGAAATACCTTTTGATGGGCTAAAAATTTTCGTAGGTCACTCAGGTATATAAGTTATTTTAAAATAGTTATAAATAGGCATCTACGCATATAATTTAAAGAAGATTCTACAACTTTCTCTAAACATTGTAGATGTCTTATTCAGTCTTATTAAATATTAATTTTATTAACTTATTTCTTGGTTAATTATAGTAGTATATTTTGATTTGCAGTTTTTTTTTTATCAACGTGACATGTAATCTTACGTTTTTCGAGTAATTAAAGTGTAAATTTTAATAAATAGACCAAAATTGTATATAATAATTTAAAAAAATCTATTCGAGTTTTTTCGATTTTTTGCATTTTCTGAGAAGATTTACTATAGTAACATATATATTTTTTTTTTCACCATCGGAAAGTAGAGATTTCAACGAACAGAAAGCATACCAACTTTTTGAAAAAAGCTGATATTTTGACGGGTGAATTTTTGATTGAAAATTAGGGTGCTTTTTCGATATTAATTCAAAATAAGGCGAAAAAATAAATATTTCTAATCAAATAAATTACAGCGTATTTGGGACATAAAAAGGTAAGTTTTCACCAAATTTCGTGACAAAAAAAATAATTTTGTAAAAGATAAAAATAAAAAACCAAAAACTTGGTTTTTTGAATTTTTCTCATAAATTTTGAGGTTATGTGAAAAAAGGGTAAATACAAAAGTTTTAGATCTTTTTATTACCTACAACTTTGCCATTTGACTTTTTTCCATAGGACTTTTAGTTTTGCCGGAAATCGAGATAAACCGTTTTTTACCCTTAAAAACTCACCCCCCTCCCCTTCCCGACCTCAGATCGCCCGTAAATTATTTTTCCTTTCATTTTTATAATATTCTCCTCCTTTTCTAATGGGTTTTATCCTACTATTATTGTATTTCACTTTTTATTATTTTTAAAGGCTTCTACCCTGATCTAAATATAAGCGGCGTCATAATAAACGGATTTCACTGTACCTACATATATGTATTATATGACAGGCAAGTGACAACTACCTATTATTCTAAATCGTAAGGCTGGCACCGACCTCAATAAATGTTGGCATATTTACGTCTCCCCGTTTAGCTGTTAAATAACAGTTTTGAACTCGGTTTTTAGGGTTCCGTTCCGAACACAAAGGGTAAAACGAGACCCTATTGTTAGGACTCTACTGTCCATCCGTCCTTCTGACTGTCCATATGTCACCAGGCTGTATCTCATGAACCGTGATAGTTAGACGGTTCAAATTTTCACAGGTGATGTATTTCTGTTGCCGCTATAACCACAAATACACTTAAAAACAGAATAACATAAAAATTTAAGGGGGCTCCTATACAACAAACGTGATTTTTTGCTCTTTGTTAATAAAGGCAATAGGTAGACACTTGAAATGTTCACAGAATATTGCGTTATATTATTTTATTTAGTTTTTTTTTTATTTTCCCCCCTTCGGAAGCGAGGCCGACTTGAACTCTACCGGTTTTTTTATATTATTTTTTTATTCTGAAATTTAGTATATTGACAAAATGTCGTGAACACATCGGCATGAATAGAATCAGAAATTCGAAGACAAGTGACATCGACTATCCGCTCTTGGCCCGCGGTGTGTATTGGCGGGTTTAGTGGATTGGTCCCTCACATAAAAAGGACGAATAAGTGACTGATTGTGCTACGTTAACTAAGGAGAATAATACCCACGCTGCTAAACCACTCCTTATTATTAAGTACATAAGTCTCAGCAAATCCCTTTTTGGAAAGGAATGCGTAGGATTAAGAAGGGTAGACAGTGATGATATCTTTTGTCACCATCTCCCTCATAAATTCGAGTTTTCCTTATCGCGCCTGCAAGTGATATGGCGTATTATCACCGCACTAAAATCTGTCATTTTTTATCAACACTTTGAAATAACCCAAAGATAAATCGCACCCCTACAAACCCTCTATCTTTCACCTAAAACTTGGAACACTAAAAGCATACCTATTTGCACATACAGGGCATTTTAAACCTTAACACAACTGACTACATTTCAATTTGGGTCGTAGATGTGCAGACCAGAACAATAAATAAAAAATATCTACAAGCAACATTACGTTCTCCAAAGTAAGATTTGCGCCGATACATATTTCATTCAAATGAAATCTAAACTTGGGAATATTTTGGAAATTGATGGTTTTAAGGATTCATCGGCGCAGCTGGTTTGAACAAATGAGAATGTTCATCAGACTTTGATTGAACTGAAAGAATGAATGGAATTTATTGAACGGTTTTTCTTATCTGTCAATGCCGGTACCTAGAGGGTTATTAATTAGGAGCACTAAGAAATAGCGTAACTTATTAAAAGTAGCTTATAAATCGGGTTGCTTATCAATTACAAGCGTAATTATATATAATAATAAGCTAGTTAATTTGCTTCAAAGTTGCTATTCCTTCAATTTGCACCAAGCGTTTCCAATCATCTTTTGTAATGCGCACAGCAAAAGAGTGGACCTCTCTGCCTGCGTCTGTGTTTCCGACGCATTCAACCCTGATCTCTTCAAAGTTAGAGTGAACAGGTTTTTTCTGGGTAAGCTCATTCCATCGTCGACTTTGTCTCTGTCACCTGCGACCTAGACTTGAGTCAAGAGCAAATTCATCGGACAATAAAAAAAAAGCATTTGCCGGATTTTATTGTAGGTAAAATACGCCTGTAATAAATGGATTTTACAGTGGAAAAATAGGTTCGATATTATCATAGGCAGACACATTTTTGAGACAGTCGCTTTTGCTTTAAGCCTGATAGCAACAACGCGGGATTCTTTCGGTTTGAATAGGTTACTTCTAGGTAAGCGTGCTTCATCTTCGACCACATCATCGCTTACCATCCGGTGAGACAGTGGTCAAACGCGTGCCATATATTCGCTTGGTTACGTCATGCCATCAAAATACCTGCTAAACGTTACCAAACAAAACCTTTCGACGGTAAATTGTCTGCCCAAAACCTAGACGAAAAGCCTTACTCCAAAGAAGATGACATACCATACCAACACTGCTACTTTATTACCCCTTCTTCGTAAATATTCGCCACTGGCAACACTTAGGTCTTCCAAACACTTAGTACAACAATATAGGGTTCCCTAAACGTTTTTTACAAGCAATAAAAAGATGTAGTTAGAAGCAAATGTGACCGTCGTCGTTCGAAAACTATGTCTCGTTTACAAGACCTCGGAGAGTACTTGGTGCTAAACGACCCGACCTAAAGTGCTCCGAGGAACACAAATTGTTCAAAGTTTCTAAAGTATACTATAATAGTTTTGTTTTCAAAGTAGCGGGTGTTTGGGTCAAAAACAGAGCGGCTGTCAGTCAAATTGATGGTTAATCTGCCGTTTGGAATAGATTAACCTGATTAACGTCTAAAAGGCCCCGAAGACTTGATATGGCCTAAAGCAGAAAGCTGTCCATCAAATGGACTATAAATCTACCGTTTTAGAACTGATTTTGGTGTGTACTATGAAAGTTTTTAGAGTTCCGTATATCCGACAAAGGAACCCACACACAACGGGCCTCTCACTCACTCCACTCATCATGTATGTCTGTCCGTCTGTCAAAGTTAATTTACTCTGAATATACTAGAAACTATGAAAATTGATTCCACCCTCTTTGTAGGAAACTACAGAGAATATTTTTTTATACCAATACTTCATTGTTTACCCTTTCGGACTAAAATCCTTTGCGCGGGAATCAGACTCGCACTTGACCGTTTTTTTTATTCTTGTCGTTGATAGGCTTGCGTTTGACCACTATCTCACCTGTAAGTGTGTGGTAAGTGTTGATGTGGTCAAAGATGAGACCTGGTTTCCTAGAAAAAACATATTAACGCACCTTACCCAGAGGTATCAAGTTCAACACCCAGATAAGGCCTTAAGCAGCATTTTCCTCAAAAAACACAAGATTTCAGTACTAATGGGACTTTCTTATCGCGCCAGTTAAGACTGACTTGAGGCACTGATGATGTCAGACTAGAGAGACGGATGAGATCACACTAAGCCTGCCAATCATCTTAACATCCTTGATGAAAAACAGCTTTTGCGGCAAATATTTAACCAGAGCACAAGCAAATGGCAAAGGAATACGGTCTCTATTTCTAAAGTCAGAAAGGTTAGAATCCCATGATTATTTCTTTGGTTAGTAACGATGTTGTAATGACGATAAAAATCCAAGTGAAAATGGTTTTTAGGTACTCTCTAATTACTTTTTTTCTATTTTGTAATGGTAGAACAGTTTATTTCCAGTGTTGTTTGTAAGTAGGCCTTTTTGACATTTCCTCTAGTGTGGGACGTAATACGAAAGTAATTATGAAATGAATGGAAACCTTTCTTTTTCTAAATGGCGTCTTCAATGCCAACAAGCCTGAATTACATAGCTATAATATTCGACAATATTTGAAAGTAAAATAATTGTGATTAAACATATCCACGTCGGATGGAGCTTTTTTTTTTAAACTAAAAGTCAAAGTCAAAGTCAAATCTTTATTGCAGAAACACAATACAATAAATTATACATTTCTAGATGTCACGTGAATGCTGAGTTAATTGTGTTTTACCAAATTAGGCATGCAAAATTGTAAAATTGTAAAACAAACAAGGACTGTTCCAGTGTTCCTATAGTATAAAGATATCGCAAGACAAAGACATTATTAGTTTTTTAAATAAGCACCTATGATAAAAAAAACACAAAATTGATACTTTCCCTTTTTTGGTAAAGAAGCCTAAAAATCACATTGAATGCAATCTTCTTATGGCTAGCATCAGCATGAAATTCAATATTAAACTATTGGCAAGTTATCGAAGATGCGAAATTATTTGAGACCGTCATCGTTTTACCTTGTGGTCCGAAAACGCTTTAATATCTATCTCGCACGGTTGCTTACACTCCGGATGGGAACCGACCTATGGGTTAAACTAATTTAGTATTCATAGTACACGGTCAGGAAGAATATTTGATGTCAGACCACAACCTTGTTTTACATAATGACCTACATACATACATATATATTATGAAAGCACTCGATATTAACATCAAGATCATGTTATAGCTATATAGAATAAAGAGATAAATGTGAAGTATATGTGTGTGTGTGAAGTGTTTCTACTTGTGTAATCCTCAATTTGAAGTAGAGTCTTTGACAAGTACTACTTCAGCCTGAAACTAGTAACTAACTAAAGCATGGTTTGACACGTTCTTATATCATTCTCAATTCAAAATAGACCCAAAGTTTATACAAGACATTTACAAAAAAAAAAAAATAGGGTAACGACAAACACCACAACTCAATTTTTGAAATTCAATAACTGACATTCGAGGCTCAAGTTACCTGACAGCTGTCAATGTTGAATATTAGCCATGCAGAAATAGTGTTTCGGACTAATTACCTACCGGCCGTAGCATCGAGGGAATAAAATAAATGCAAAATTAATTTATGTATTGATTCAAAAATATGCAATATGCACGTCATTCGTAAAAAATGTCAGCCATGATTATACGCGATTGAGTTACGATCCAATAGCAAAAATTTCGGACACGACTGTATTAAACAGTATCCTGGTTTTATTCATGACTTTTGCCCGCGACTTAGCTCACTTTATTATATGTATATTATATGTACAGATTCGCAAAAAGTTGTTGTTTATAACTGTCTCCAAGGTTCCATCTTCCTTTGTACCAAAATTCAGCAAAATCCGTATGGCGATTTAGGCGCGAATGCGTAAAAAACAAACTTAGCTTCACATTTATAATATACTAGCAGCGGACCGCGCTCCACCCGCGTAGTTCCCGTTCCCGGGGGAATACGGGGATAAAATAGAGCCTATGTTACTCGCTGATCATGTAACTTTCTATTGGTGAAAGTTTTTTTTAATCTGCTCAGTAGTTTAAGCTTGAAACCGTAATAAACAAACTCACATTCGAATTCGAACAGCGGGTTCGCCTGCGTGAAAGTCGGAACTCTGAAAACTCGCTCCATAGTAAATAAGTAGCGTATGTCCTTATCCAAGGTCTAATCTATCTCTGTGCCAAATTAAAAATCGGTTAAGTGGTTTGACAGACGAGAGTTACATTCGCATTTACAATATTAGTAAGGATTAAGTTAGGATAACTAAATTTTCCGGAAATTAAGACGAATATTGTTTTTTTGCTTTACTCTTACTTTATAAATACCTGGGCCTTTTCTACCCACCCAAAGCTCACATATAAAGATCTGAATGAATACAGTTTTCATCTTAGTAGATCAGCAAGGCAATTCGTCTCCTTTATAGCCTCCCCTTTGAGTTGGTGTCTGACTAAATTATTCCAGTCTGCACACTTGCACAGGATAGACCCGCTAGGCTTTTGTCAAAAATAGTAGCATTTTCCTTTTGCCTAAGCAAAGCAGTGTCGGTCAGTTTGTAAATGTCTAACGTTAGAAGTTTTCTCACAACCACTCCCGTTTCACTAATTGTTTCTCTGTAGACAAATAATTGGTTTTGTTTTTTCTTTGAGTGAAGTACGGTAGCTGTCAATATTGCTAGAGTTGTATGCACGTTTCCAGAAAATTGCAAACGCCGTAAAATTGAAAAATATCGCGTGAAATTGTCAACTTTGAATTTGGATGGGATTAATTCTATACAAAACGATTTTTTTTCATAATATATCGAGATATTATCATCTAATAAAGATTTCAAGGTTACTCTCTTACAATGCTGATGAAAACGTATTGTCCTTAAATTAATCTGAAATAAGATCTATTAACTGTCAGACGGTATCCATTTAGGGAATGAGAGTCAGGCCAAAAGCTTACGTAGCTTAGCAACATTTTGTGTGCGTAAGTACATATAATTTACTGTACTAGGTATTATGCGTGATAAAGGAATAAAATGGCTTACATCCTCTTTTCTCTCCATTTGGTCGACTTTTTGTTACGGCCTTAATCTTAGTAATTAGCGTATTTCAGACAAACATTAGCCTTCCCTTATCTACGCCTGACTTTTATGTAAAAAAAGATAACATAAAGTCATCCGTAGGCGAGTAAATTGCACAAAAGTCTTCGTCTTTTTATTTTAAACGTTGCTCCAAATTACTAATTTCTCTTGTATCATAGGTGCGTTTACAAACATACAAATTCACACTCACAGCAGCCAGAGACCAACTAGCTTTAGGGCAAACAAAAAATTTTCCCATACGAGAATCGAAATCCGCGACACGCGTTGCAGCAGCCAATTGGTTAATCACAGAGCCAACCGTGCCGTTTTAGCCGAAAGACGTACACTCATCATCTGCCTAGCCTTTTCCCAACTATATTGAGGTCGGCTCCCAGACAAGCCGGATTCAGCTGAATACCAGTATTTTACGTGGAGCGGCTGCCTACCAGACCTCCATAACCCATTAACTGGGGAACACGGTACTTCTTGGCAAGACTGGTGTCAGATTTTCTGGCTTCTGACATTCCGTAACGACTGCCAAAGATCTCTAAATGACAGCCGGGACCAACGACTTAACGTGCTTTCCGAGGCACGGAGAAGTCTCGTTATGTTAAGATGGTCACCCATCCACAGACCAACCTCGGCAAGCGTTGCTTAACCTCGAAGATCGACCCGTGCGGCTGTTATAGTTTAGCCACGAGCTCCTCCCAAAAGACGTACACTGCTGGACATATACCTCCTCCAAGCGTTGCCACCTCGACCAGTTCCGTGCTGTGCGCTCGTGGATTTCCGCGGCCCTGATTAGCTCCCTTACTTTCACATGTCCAGTGGCTGAAGGTAAATAAATTCCCTTACCTAGAACAAAAATAAAACTTCATAAGTACTATTATCACAATATCAATAACGAAAATATAGGTTTTGTTAGCTTTTTTGTAAAGAAAACTTAAATACTTGAATTAACTGACGTACAGCCTCCATTGCTGCATTTGCCTCTCTAGACGAAAAGAGAAGGAGCTATATATAGCTACAACAAACCCCAGCCACACATCTCTCTGCTAAGTAGAGACAGGTGTGTGGCTGGGCTTTGTTACACCACTTCTTCTTCCTAGTCAAAACACAAGGAAGTGGTGACGGGCGAGGGGTTTAGGGGACTGTCATGTAAAATTTGGCGTTCAAAAATGCTGGCACTCAGCCTATTTTGTTAACTTACAGCATTTGTCGGAGCTTACATTAACAACTTTAGCGCACCCTGCTGACATTGCGTATTCCTTGTTTAAGCAAGACAAGACAAAATAAATGAGTAGGACCTCGGAAGGACTGGTTCGGCTTGGCAAGACTTTCTGGCTGCGGGCTATTCGTAATTATTCTCAAAGAAAAAGTCGTGACCAAAAGCTTTTTTGATATGGATGGGAAATTATCCAATGATTTCTTTCGCTCTGGACGGAGCGGAAGGGAGTGTCAGACTCTTACCAGCTAAACCTATCCTTGTTCCTCCTAATGCCTTTTGTTTCTAGAGCCGCGGTAACTCTTTCGATCATAATTCTCGCAACCCGGGGCCAAAGACTTAAAGTGCTTTTCAAGACACGGAGAAGTCGGTATAGAATGGATTATCACCCATCCAAGAACAGACCTCGGCTAACGTTCCTTAACCTCGAAGAGCAAACCGTGCGGCTTTTATTATGTAGCCACCAATCCACCAATAAAATAGCTCTCTATAGACAGTAGGTTAAAACCACGACCTGTAAGTTTACGCATCTAAGAACTCCCGCTTCTTACGTAGAAAGGGCTCTTCAGTCTTCAAGTGGTCGCAAAGCACTTGGTAAGAGTCTATCAAATTACTGAAAGTACGGTCAACAGATCTCTTGAACAGCGAAAACCGTCCTTACTGTGAAGACATAGATGTCAATGTCAAACTGATGCCATGGATATGCGATTGAAGGTACACAGGGGACGTAGACGATAGGTATTACTTTGCAGACTTTTTGCTGAGTGAGTCTTTACTCCTCTGTGTTCTTTCTGAAGTAAGTCTTCAACTAAACGATGTAAAGATAGCTACTTTGTTCGTTAGCTAATTGGAACAGCGTTATTACTGTAATCACGAATGTCTTTCTGTCAGCGTTATTCTTAATCCAGGTTAATCCAGAGGCTCCGTCCGCATAAAATTCGAAACTCATACGGTAGGGTGCTAACCTAGTTGCGGAATTTGTTCGAAAGAGTCACCGCGGCCCTGGAACTCAAAGGGCACAAGAAGGATCACGGGTGGGTTTTAGTCAGTAAGACTCTGACACTCCCTCCTTCCGCTCCGCCCAGAGCGGGAGAAGTCATTTGATGATTTCCCATCCAACAAAAAAAAAACAAAAGAGGGTGCTAACCTAACCGGTATCAGTTTCTGATGCAAACTTTTAGATCATGGACGTGGTCTACCAGTGTTCCAAATTCACTAACAAACATCAATGGTACTGACTTTCCCATATTATTATGTATAACTAATGCTCCCAACAGAAATTGTCTTGACCGAAGCTTGACCTTCCATAAGAAAAATCTCTGATCTGGTACCCAACTGCAGCATAACCTACCGGGTTCAAATTGTGAATCTAAACCATCCGGATATCCACTCAAGACACAAACCAGAGCAGAACCGTTAAGGAGTGCAGTAACATATACACACGTACTACAGAATTATGAAGGATTAAAGAATTAGGACGGAAGTAAGATAGTATGTTCCGTCAAGATTAAAAGCATAAGCGTAATCAGCCTTTTAACGTTCCCACTGCTGGGACACAGGCCTCCTCTCTAGGAGAGGGAATGGGCCGTAATCTACCACGCGGGCCCAGTGCGGATTGGTGGATTTAGATTAAAAGACACAATAATAAATTCCCAATTTCCTGATCCTGATGATCGGACCGACATACTGATCCAATGTACGGGAAACAAGAAATTCAATCAATCAAAATGGGATCACGTTAACATGAGTTTCTGATACCTAAAGGCAGTCAGCAAATAATCACTTTTGGGCAAGTTTTCCCTTCCCTAACATCATGTTTCAAGCTTAGGATCGAGTGTGTTATACGAGTATTTTATTCAAACAAAATCATGCAAGCTTATCATGATAATTTATCCCTTAACCTTAAACCTAAAAAGAGGTTTATAATAAGTCATGAGGTCTCTCCCATGGCCCTAGTCTCAACCCCAACTGACTCAACGAAATAACAACTGTTAATCTATACTATCTACACAAATATTATAAAGAGGAAAGATTTTTATATTTGTTTGTTTGTTTGTTTGCACGGAATAAACTCTGAAACTCCTGGGCCGACTTTGACTATTTTTTCACCAATGGAAAGTTACAATGTTAGTTAGTAACAAAAGCCATATTTTATCCTAAATGAAACCGCGGGGAGCTGCTAGTAAAGTATATTTAAATTTTGGTGGTCACTTATGTATTTCTAATTCAACTAGAGCAGCTTTCATATCCGTATGTTATAGTTTTCAACCAACACTTACACCTCTTGATCGCACATGCTGCCCTAGTACCCAGTACAACGTACATATGCTCAACTTTAATATCACTTAGAAATCCAATATAGGAGGGAAAAGCAGAGTCTACAAGGTCTACTGCATGCCGTTATTAACCCCTTAAACTATGCACAAGGGTTAGTGCTAGCGGGGAATAGTTCAACACAGGCGTACCTTTCAACCCCTTGGCTCAGTAACGTCTACTGGCATTATCGCTTTAGAGATTGTTCGCAGAATTGGTTCACTGAAAGCTGTAATAAATTGCTGAATGTCTAGCTTAGAAATAGGGAAACTTGGATGTTACAGTCGATTTCAGATAATAAGATCAATGCCGAATTACTAAATGCATTTATCGCTTAACGTATTCAATTCATCGTTCTATTTCTGTCAATCCATTTGAAGATGAAATACAAAAGAACGATATTTTAAAAACGTTTATCGTTAAACGCATTTAATGATTTATGGTGAACACAAGTGGGCCTTCAATCCGGAGTAACTCGAGCTCTCAGGAGTATAGTGATGTTTTTGTTACTCAAAAAACAAGGAAACCAAAAAGGCAGTAGGCCGGACACATCTGCCGCATGTCGAGCGGTTCATGGGCTAAATCATGGGCCAAACAGTGTGGTTTCCAGACAACAGCAACATGGCATCGCAGTTGGACCAGCTGAAGGAGGCAGTACAAGCTTGACGCCTATCGATAAGAAGATTGGTTCACACTTACCCACAGCCGGGAGAAATGGAAGGAACAAAAGGAGGTCTTTGCCCTGCAGTGGCACAGAACAGCTGCCCACCATGACGTCTTAAATCCATCATGATTCCTGTGTTTTTTTTTTTTTTTTTAACTTGTTATAAACTAGTGCTTGACTGCGATCCCACCTGATGGTAAGCAGCGATGCAATCTCTGATGGTAAGGCGCACTAGTTTATGAGCCTATTCACTCTTGCCTTGAAGACATTCAGATTATAATCGGACGGGAAGACCGCCGCAGGCAAATTGTTCCAATCCTTCGATGTTCGCGGTATAAACGACGAGGCAAAACGCTTAGTCCGGACCGTAGAAGTTTCAACAACGTATGGATGGATACTCGCCGTACGTCGGGTCGTCCGATGGTAAAAAAGGGATGGCGGGATCAAGTTATGCAGTTCCTGCGCACACTCTCCAAAATGCAACCTGTAAAACACCGAAAGGCTGGCTACTTTACGCCTGTGCTCAAGGCTTTGAAGATTGGATTTAACCAAATCTGGATCACCAATTAGCCTCTTCGCTCGCCTTTCCACCGAGTCCAAAGCCGCTAGGTGGCATTTCGCAGCACCAGCCCATATATGTCAGAGAGAGACGGAGTTATACAAGACGAATAGCACTATCCCTTTCCCTCACACACATCATGATGGATTTAAGACGTCAAGGTAGGGCTGCAGGCTGCTAATTAAGTAGTATATTTAAAACATGAAAGCCTATAACTAGAAAACTTATAGCTAGAAAACAATTTATCAATTTTATGGCTATATTTATTCAGTCTTCACTCTGTTATTGTTATCGACAGCCAGTTTAAAATCCACTTAACCGCGATTCCAACGCTTAATGGGTAATTTAACCCCCTATAAGTTTAGTCGACAATTGAACCAGAATCATCATTAATCATGAAATTAATCGCTTTTAACGTTAACTACTCGATTTAAATGTTTAAATTACAGTTCAAGTAATTATTTATTGTATTTATTGCTCGTTTATCGTATACATTCACTATTTCAGATACAATAGGCTTGACATTTCAGTATTTATGGGCTTAATCTGCTGCACATTGTCGATAGTTGTAAATTATTGCTTCAATTTCCAAAAAGGTTCTGATCTAACGACCGTTTTAAATTTAAAATTTATTTCGTTTTTCCCTGTTTTAAATAGCGTATAACTGTAAGTAGCTACCTACTTACCTACACGATAAATATGTTCTCCCTACGTTTAGTTAATAAAATCCATGATAAACGACTTTATTTCGTAGCAATAAGAGTGGTTTTTAATTCGTAAGCTACATACATACCTACTCAACATTATCTGCGTCAGCTTTAATTAAGAAGTGCAATGTTTATTGAAAATAAATTACCCTCGACCTGTGAATTGGAAGCCATAATTACAGCTTTTGTCAAAAGATGCGTGCATCCGAAAATTATTACCGAAAATTAATTTCACAAAATATTCACTATCACAGGAATATCGGAGCTTTTTTAAATAACATGCATGCTGTGATAAATTTCGGTTGTTTTCCAGCTTTTTGATCTGAGCTCACAATACATTTCCGATATACTCGTAATTATTTCATCGTCATTCAGAATTGACGCGAGAAAATATTCATTCGATATTAACGAAATGAACATCTCTTCAGTTACCGTAGTGCTTATTTTTTATATACTTTTGTGATGCTATTGAATACATATGTTTCGATTTTAATAAATTTTGGGCGCTATTATGAGGAAGGTATCTTTTAATTTTTACTTACTTTTAGCTCACTTTTATAAAATAAATACATCACGATCGCAGTCAAATTTAATTGACAATAAATCTAAATTTACACAATCATCATCACACAATCGTGAAACCTATGAAAAGAACAACTTATCCGAACTTAAAAGTTTAAAATTCCAATATCCAACGAAAGTAATAGTGAGACCGCTCGCGACAGCAAAGTTACTCCATTCGACAAACAAGATGGATGCCATACAATTTTCTTTTTCCTCGCAACTCAGGCGACAACTCCATACAGCCTAGTTTTAAACTCTTGTTCGGCGCACACGAAAAGTTTTTACTCAAGATTTTAACACATTTTAGTTGAACTAAATCGTTGCTATTTTCGAGCACAATTTTCCGCAGAGCTCCAGTGAGTTATAGAGACGATGGTCATGGCTCTCATGAGCTTTTGTGGAATAAAAATAGTATTTTTTTAAAGAAAAATTATGTGTGAACTAGGAATCAGTAACATTATTTGGCGCGATACTTTAGGTTAGGTATTTTTAATTGTATTACATGTCCTGACGCTAGACAAGTGATATTCTGTTAGAGGTAGCGTGGCCAGGGCGATAGTCAAAATGTCAAAAATGTATGGAATTGAAAAACGCTGTCGAAATGTCAAGTGGTCAATACCGTAGGCTCTAGACAAATTGACATACTATTAGCGAATGTGACTGTCGGCATGCCAAAGGCATTCATCACATGACATTTTGACAGTGTTTGTTTCTAGCGTTTTGACAACCGCCTTCGCCACCATACGCTGACAGATTGTCATTTGTCTAGACCCTCATATATTTTGACATTTCGACTATAGCATTCGCTGATACAATGGCAATTTGCCTAGAGCCTCAGGATATGTTTAGTGCGTCATTTCAAATTGAAATCATGTAATGAAACAGTTTTAGTGGATTTAGAACATAATTCATGCGGGTTTCCAAATAAAGCGTATTTCCACTGAATCACTAGCACATGTATAGTGTTAAACTGAGAAAATCGATCGACATGGGACATCACTGTGTTGCCCGCAAAATGGGGCACAGCACTAACTTTTGGACTTTGACAGTTGCTTCGCGCGCGATTGGTTTTGTTTTTAAGTTGTGAATGTTTTTAAAAACTTGATCATACTGTGGTGAATAAAGTCAATTCGTTTTAATAAATTTCAGAAGTGGCATTCATTTCATGCTTACATAGTGGAGTACGCTCGTAAAAAGTTATAAAAACTGATTTTGTATATAGAACAAAGTGCCAATTGAAAGTGACAATTTTCTAGTTTTTTTCCCAATAATAACTTAACAATTGGATGTGTGATTAGTGTAAATAGCTAAAATATATACTATTAGTACAATTTCTAGTTCAGGATTTACGTGTTTCATAAGTTTGAAAACATTACTTTGTGGGAAACACGTCCCGACATGTTGACACAGGAATCATCGACGCCGCACCGTTCCTCGTTGGTGCCTGCCAGTTGGTGAGCTGTATCCTGTATCCTGAATCTCATGTCTATTTAATAGTGCTTACATTGGCCTTATTGTGTCTTGTTAGTGGAACATTTGAAATTAAGTTCAAAGGAGTTACATATGTGTCAATTGATGAGTGAACATAGACTGATATTTTTATTCTGAACTATTTTATAATCTGGTTGAGTGCTAATTTAGATAGACTTTAACCTTACATTTTACTGTGCATGGTACCAATTACCAAGAACAACAAATATTCTGACATAAACTTTTATAATAATTGTCAGGATTTACAACTTAATTCTATTTTTAATTTTCAATTTGGACTCTTCTCACTGAAACATTTGATTGTATTTTATTGAACTGTGAATTGTTGTACCTTGTGTATATTTTGTTACTTTAATTCCATTTTGTGTGTTTAATATGGGTCGACATAAGTATAAGAGACGCTCTAGGAGTATTTCAAGTTCTTCCTCCTCGGATAGTGACAAGAAGAAAATTAGAAAAGATTTAAAACATAAGAAGAGGCGAATAGAAGCTCTTGAGGGCTTGATCAGGGAGCTGCGGAAATCAAAGAATTATGGTAGATCTCAATCTCCATCAGCCCGATTGCCAAGGTCAGTTGTTGAAGTGGTATCAAAGGAAGCTTCAAGTAATAATGTTACTGTGCTATAGTTCGCTATGTTGGTCGTAGTGATTTTATATCTGAGTTCAACCCACAAACTACATCAGTACCAGTAGAACATTGGATACGTAATTTAGAAAGTACGGCAAAAATGCGTGGATGGAATGAACGGACATTAATTTGTAACTGTACTTCTAAGCTGGCTGGATATGCAAAGGGGTGGTATGAACAACAAGCATCCTACGAAATAAGCTGGAGTGAGTGGAAGGATAAGTTGACAAAGGCATTTCCATTCACTAAAAATAAATTGTCTCAAATTAGAGACCTTGTGAATCGAGTCAGACTCCCAAGTGAAGACCCAATATCATTTTATTATAGTAAATTAGGGTTAGGAATGTCATGCCAGCTAAGCGACGACGTTATCACCGAAGCTGTAATTGGTACACTGGGTGACAAACTAATGGAAGTTGGTGCGAAGTCTGCTGGATGTCATGACACAAATTCGCTACTGCGTTATTGGGCTAGCATTAATACTTCAAATAATGAAGAACTAGAAAAATCAGGATCCACACAAAAAAAAGGAAGGACACAGCCAGAACTTGAAATGCTATTCTTGTGGGAAACAAGGCCACAAGGCAAATAGATGCCGCATGAATAAAGAAAATAGAAAAATAAACAAAAATAAGGAATTAAAGAAATGCTCATTTTGTGATCGTTCTGGCCACATAGAATCAGAGTGTTATAGGAAAATGAACTCAAATAAGCATTGTTCTTTTTGTAAAATGAATGGACATACTCTCGAAGAATGTAGAAAGCAATCTAAGACTGGATCACAAAACAGGGTAGTCCGAAAAGTTCAAACTGTTGGTTGTGATTCTTCAGACAGGAAATACTTTAAAGATGTACTGGTTAACGGGACTACTGCAAAAGCATATTTAGATTTTGGAAGCTTGTGTAACACTATGAGACAGAGCTTCTGTAAGAGACTTAATCTGCAAATGACACCTAATGACACAATTGTTATTAAAGGCTATGGAGATGCAATGATCACACCAATGGGGTCAGTATTAGCATCCCTCATTATTGATGGTGTAGAAAAACAAAACCAATTTTATGTTGTACCTGATCATGTTCAAGAAGTTGATGGGCTCATTGGACAGACATTCACAGAATCGCCGGACTTGGTTATTATTAAAACTCCAACTGAATTAAATATTTATGAAAATGACATAGCGTTTCAGGTGACCGAATTATGCGAGTCGCTTAAAAAGGTTTGCTTGTATCCAGAAACCAGTGTTCAACTTACTCCTGGAATAAATAAAGTTCTAGTACGACTAGATCCTGTTGTTACTGGTACATTGAATATAAAACACAATGAACAGAGAAAACCATTGAATGAGATTGATGTGTTGAGTGACAATATATCTGCAACTGATGGTCATTTAGTAATTAAAGTAATTAACAAGACAAGCACATTTATAGCATTACAGGAAAAAGAATGCCTTGCAAGAGCTGAAGTGACTGAACGAAATCTGGAAGTAATTGATGAACTCAAGATTGGAAAACAATTGACTGAAAAGGAAAGGGCTAGTCTAAACGACTTATTGAACAGATATAACCACTGTTTCTCTGGAAACGGAATGGAATTGGGAAACTGCAGTGTGGAAATGAGTATCAAATTAACGGAAGAAAAGATAATAAATTACAAACCCTACAGGATGTCATTTCATGAGAGGGATATTGTCAGAGATATTATAGGAGAACTTTTAAGAGCCAGAATCATTGAAATCTCCAAATCTCCTTATGCTAGTCCAGTCATACTAGTAAAAAAAAGGGATGGTGGTCACCGTTTATGCGTTGACTACAGAGCACTTAATAAAATCACCGAGAAGGAACGGTATCCTTTGCCAGTCATACAGGATTTGCTGGACAGACTTGTGGATCAGTCTGTATTCTGCTGTTTAGATTTGGCGAATGGGTATCACCAGATTAGAATTGCGGAAAAGTCTAGACCACTGACAGGATTTGTTACGACTGATGGGCACTATCAGTATAGAATGATGAGTTTTGGCCTATGTAACGCTCCAGCAGTATTTCAGAGGGCAATGAATGAAATACTAGAGCCAGTCATTCATTCTTGTGCAGAAGTATACATTGACGATGTCATAGTTTGGGGTAAGGATAATGAAGAATGTTTGACTAATTTGGAGAAGGTGCTTGAGTTGATCGAACAGTCAGGTGTAAAATTGAAAAAGAATAAATGTACCTTTCTTACTGAGTGTGTGGAGTATTTAGGGCATGAAATATCAAGCGGTGAGATTCGACCATCATCTCACAAAATAACTGCTGTGACCAACTTCAAGATTCCTACCAATATTCACGAGTTGCGTCAGTTTCTTGGTCTTGCGAGTTATTTTCGCAAGTTCATTCAAGGATTCGCAACCATTGCACGACCACTTACGATGCTCACCAAGAAGACTGCTGACTGGCATTGGGGGCCAGATCAGGAACATGCTGCACAAAAGTTGAAGGATATACTTACCTCAGACCCAGTTCTCGCCATTTATCACCCTGGAAGAGAAACCCAAGTTCACACCGATGCATCAAAAGTGGGCCTTGGTGCTATATTGCTTCAACGTCAAACGAAAGGAGAAATGAAGGTTGTGGCATATGCAAGCAGGCAGACCACAGCTACTGAAGAAAAATATCACAGCTTCGAGCTAGAGGCTTTGGCTGTTGTGTTTGCTATTCAACGCTATAGAGTATATCTTTCAGGCATTAAGTTTCGTATTGTAACGGACTGTTCTGCTTTACGCCAGGCTTGGCTGAAAAGAGATATATCTCCGCGCATTGCTCGCTGGTGGCTCGACCTACAGGAGTACGACTTCGAAGTCGATCATAGACCGGGTTGTACTATGGCGCACGTAGACGCCCTTAGCCGTAATCCTCTTTTACTACAACACATAGAAGAGAAGGATTTGATAGATGCGCTGCAAGAAGGAGATGAAGAAATTCGAAAATTAATTTTAAACTTGAAACTAGAACAAGATGCTAATAAGAAGAAGAAAAATGGACTGGCTAAGGATTATAAGATTGTGAATGGGAAGTTGTGTCGATTAGTGAACAGTGATTATAAGCCAGTGTTACCCAGAAGCGCGAGGTTTCATATTCTAAAAATATATCATGATGAACATGGACATCTAGGTTCAGAAAAATGCTTGGAAGCTATTCAAGCAAAGTATTGGTTCCCTAAGATGAGAAAATGTGTTGACAAATACGTGGCTAGTTGCATTGGGTGCCAGTTCACAAAGAAACCGACAGGGAAGCAACCGGGATTACTACATCCAATTCCAAGAGTAGCAGTTCCATTCCACACCCTGCATGTGGATCACTTGGGTCCATTCTGCAAGAGCAATGGTAAATCTTATGTCTTCGCAATTATAGATGGTTTCACCAAATTTGTGTGGCTGGAAGCAGTGGCTAGTGCTAATGCCAAGGGTGCGGTAGCGACATTAAATAAATTTAGTAGCGTTTTTGGTTACCCTGTGAGAATAATAAGTGATAGGGGAACCGCATTTACATGCCGAGAATTTGAGGATTATTGCAACAATAAAGGTATAAAGCACATACTGAATGCTGTGGCCTCACCAAAAGCAAATGGCCAAGTTGAAAGGCTGAACCGCACTATCTTAAATTCGCTTACTGCACATATGGGTGAGGAGCAGAAAGGTTGGGATGCATACTTGTCCAAAGTTCAGCTAGGAATTAACTCAACGGTTAGTCAAGGGACGGATAAATCTCCTCTGGAGTTACTCTGCTCTTTGAGACCCCGATTAGCAAAGGATATAGTAGGGGGAGTCCTAGTGAACAATGTAGATGCACTTAGAAAAGAAGCTGCTCAAGTAATAGACAAGAAAGCTCATAAAATGAAGACTCGATATGATCGCACCCGACGTCTGGGAGCGCCTGTTGGAGTTGGCCAGTTAGTAATGGTAGAGCGAAAAATCTTGCGTCCTGGTCTTTCAAGTGGGAAGTTAGTTCCCAAGTATGCGGGACCCTACAAAGTAACCGCTATTTTACCCAACGATCGCTATGAAGTGACCTCAGTGGTAAAGGGGAAGCGGGTTTATAAAAATATTATTGCCCGAGACAAAATTAAAATATGGCGCTCTAGATTCGAAAGCTCCTCATCAGCTGAGGAATAGAAGTTTGATGTTCTTTCTTACGTAGTAATTTGAAAAAAAAAAAAAAAAAAAATAAACACAAATATTAAACACTTGCCTTCGGGGCCTACATAGTGGTTATTCAGCACTTGCTTACGGAGCCTATTAAACACTTGCCTTCGGGGCCTACATAGTGGTTATTCAGCGCTTGCTTACGGAGCCTATTAAACACTTGCCTTCGGGGCCTACATAGTGGTTATTCAGCGCTTGCTTACGGAGCCTATTAAACACTTGCCTTCGGGGCCTACATAGTGGTTATTCAGCGCTTGCTTACGGAGCCTATTAAACACTTGCCTTCGGGGCCTACATAGTGGTTATTCAGCGCTTGCTTACGGAGCCTATTAAACACTTGCCTTCGGGGCCTACATAGTGGTTATTCAGCGCTTGCTTACGGAGCCTATTAAACACTTGCCTTCGGGGCCTACATAGTGGTTATTCAGCGCTTGCTTACGGAGCCTATCAAACACTTGCCTTCGGGGCCTACATAGTGGTTATTCAGCGCTTGCTTAGGAGCCTATTAAACACTTGCCTCTGGGGCCTGTATAGTGTGTGACAGCGCTTGCTTATAGTCTTATAACACTTGCCTTCGGGGCCTTCATAGTGTTTGTTAAGTGTCTGCTTTCAGTCTCTCCGCACTTAAACCCTTATCCACACTTTCCTACGGGGCCTACAACAGTGTGTATCCATTTCCAAGTGGTATCTAATTACCAGTGTTGACGACACTTGCCTACGGGGCCTACGCAGTGTCTCGTGTAGTACCTGCTTTCGGAGCCTTGTACTACTATTTTCTCCTCAATACTCACACTTGCTTCCGGAGCCTTAATGTGTGATAATATCTCCAACCGATGAGGGTGTTTGGCGATTTTCAAGAACACCAGCGTACGGGCCTGAATGCAGGAGGTCTTCCACATCGTGTCGTTCATTATCTCCTTCGGGGGACCGAAGGATTTCAGGAAGGCCGAACTGTTAAACTGAGAAAATCGATCGACATGGGACATCACTGTGTTGCCCGCAAAATGGGGCACAGCACTAACTTTTGGACTTTGACAGTTGCTTCGCGCGCGATTGGTTTTGTTTTTAAGTTGTGAATGTTTTTAAAAACTTGATCATACTGTGGTGAATAAAGTCAATTCGTTTTAATAATAGGATCATTTGAACATGACTGATAAAATGATGACATACAACTATTGTTTTAGTAGGTCAACATTTTGTCAGTTTCACATAAAGCAAAATGTGTTGATTTTGCCGCTGAAAGCCGAATTAATGGTCGCCGCTGTGGTATTTATGAAATTTGGAGTTTCTTTGTTCTAAGAATGCTTTTTTATTTAACTACTTCCACTAGTACCAGAAAATAACGAATTCATGATTTCATAAAGGAGCCGCAAACATTTTTAGCTGCACCACCAAAATTTTTAATTTAAGTCCGGAGCCGGACATGTAAAACGCCGAAGATCCACAAGAGCCCTGATCCCCTGGTACCTAATATTTTATTTCTATCAAACAATGCTCACAAAAGGACAGAATATAATGGCTTTATTACCTACCAGTGTTCCTTTGATATGGCCTGAATTGTAAATTGGCGTTGTAAGGTGAAAATCGATTCCCTTGTTTCTTGCTTACATCAATGATTGAAATGTACTTAGATCGTACCTACAACTGAATTTAGATGAATTAATTACCCTGGTACACTTCCAAGGAAATTTGGCTGTGTTCCCGGGTTTCATGTTCACAATAGCTGCTGAGTAAAAGGGTATGTTGATACTGTATGGCCAGAAAAAGGGAAAAGAAGGGTCTGAAAAAGTTATCTTAAGTCGGTATTTACCATGATGCAGCCTTTGTAAATGCTGGCAGGAAATAATCTTATCGGCTTTTGAAGGTTCGAGCTAATTAAGAATAAAATTGGTATATGATAGGCAAAGAAATGACTTTCTAGCCCAATTATTACCAATGGAGAGAACCGTTCTAGGTATTAGGATCAGCGGTCGAATACGAAATACCACGATTCGCTCAAAACAGGGATCGCCGACGTGGGCAAGAAATCTGGCAGGTAAAAGTGGAATTGAGCGGGTGTAAGATGCATCAGGACGGATGGGCCAAAGTCGTTACGCAGTGAGCGCCAGAGGACGGGCGTCGTCGCCGAGAAAAGCCTTAGAAACGCAGGCGTCACGACTTACAGGTGTTCATGGAGGATTGGTCGGAGAGGAGGACACAACGGGAAGAGTCGAAGGCTATGGGGGAGACCTTAGCCTTAGCAGCAGTGGGAAAATAAAAAGGGAAAAAAATGCGTTTTCCGCACTCAGAAATGGCATAATAAAAAGAACTAACCCGCGTTGCTTATACGTAGCCATTTCGCTACCGGTTAGTATTGATAGTGAGTTTATTGTGTCTACTGTTTTTGATAACTTTTACGTAGGTGCATGACGCGTCTTTTAGTCATTATTGTAAGCTTTACTGGGACTAACTTGGTATGATATGGTGCTGCTTCAAAAATATAATTATTGATCCATTTTTCAACGTGTTTTTCTACAAAATAAATATATAATTATAAAGAGTCACGCCTCCGCGTGCCAGTACGTACTTAAGGCTTATTAAAAAGGAAGGTAGTCCTCTTACGCAGTTTTATTAGAGTTAGTTGCTTCGTTGCCTTACAAGTGCCCTTAGAATTTAAAGGAGGTTTCCTGGAATCCTGCAAGGGCAACATTGCGTACCGTATTTTTAAAGCTACAACTCTAGACTTGCCAACGATGAAGCTAGACGAGCTCGAGGCTCAAGAATAACAACTGAATGGATCAAGGTTAAGCAACGCTTGCCAAGGCTTGGTCTGTGGAAGGGTGACCATCGTAACACATCGAAAGTCTTCCGTAGTTCCGTGTCTCGAAAAGCACGCTAAGCCGTTCGTCCCGGCTGTCATTTGTAGATCTTTGGCAGTCGTTATGGATTGCCAGTTTTTCTGGGACCCGACCCCAACAAAATTGGGTAAAGGCAGACGATTTTAAAAGCTAGAGCCTCAAAAATCAGATGAATTTTCTTTGAACATAATCAGCCTTAAAATCTTTGTCATTCAAGTAGTGTTTGTTTTTTTTTTACTTTTCTACTCCAAACACTCAATTCGTACAACGAGGTAACCAACCCAGTGCCAGTGCAGTTTAAAGTTGAATCAGTTGCAATGTTAAGTTTTCTAACTCCAAAGCAGAAACAGACTGCTTTCAATCGGTACGCTGTTTTGTAATAATAAGCATAGTTTGCGTATGACAAATCGCGATCTCTGTGTATCTCATAATAAAGATGTTTTACAGACATTTATTTCGGTGTTTTCCGCGGTACGCGGCTATGGTAAATGCTACGCATGTTTTCTGTCACGCAGAGGTATTTAACCACATTAAGCGATTTCTCTCAAATTCTTTTGCTTTATGTTCTACGTATAATTATATGAACAGGTTCCGTTCATATGACAGAGTTTTCCTGAACTCTACTTACGTGGCATTTTAAGCTATGCAAATGGAAGCGTTTTGAAATTGACGTTTTCTTCCTAAAAATATTAGTGGCAGACCAGTAACTACGTATTTTATATAAGCGGCTGCCTATCTGACCTCCAAAATGAAATAACTGGGCAACACGGTACTTCTTGAGACTGGTAGTGTTGATATATAATAGTTGGTCACCCATCCACGGACTGACCTCGAGAAGCGTTGCTTAACCCTGAAGGTTAATTATTATAAAGCCTCAAAACGATGTATGCTATTGTATGTGTACAATGTGTAAACTAATATTATCTTATCTTATCCGCCTTATACTATTAATAATGCATGAAGTAAGTAGTTAAAATTTTAACCACAAACATACCTATGACAGATATTAAGTAGATAGATAGATAGATAGATAAAACATTTATTCAGTACAATACAAGAAGACACATCACAAAAGCAAAAACATAAATTATAAAAACAGAAAAAAAAAGAAACAAGTAAATAAGAACATTAAAAATGAGCAGAGGTACATAAAAAAAGAAAACGAGGAACACTAAGAATAAACTATTAAATAAACTGTGCTAAATAAGGAATTATTTAGAATACAAACTACCTCCGTCCTTAAAATAAAAAAGTTACAAGGCAAAATTCTTGTGCGGTTCGTGTCTTCAAATTGTACCGAATGGGAGTCCAGCTCAGCATGTGCCAGGCAGTCTACCTGACGCTGATATTCTGCTGGATCCCTGTGGCGCCTACGGACACCGAGCAGGTGCAGAACAGTTAAAAGTAGGAAGGTGTCAGTGTTGTTGAGTAATGATTTGGCATGGTGAGTTACAAGTAATTATTTGAGATTGATTTTAAATATTGTGTTTTGTTTGTTTACGTGTAAGTATGTGTATGTAATAACTGGCATTCATAATGGGAATAGAATTAAAATTAATATTAGTGGTGTGTAGGTATAACTGTGTTTAAACTATATGAAAAATAATTAAAATACTTCGCGGTGTGTGGCAGGGATCAAAATGATCGTAATAGTGTAAATGTGTTTGAAAATGATACTTAAATAAATAAAATACATTAAAAAAAAGGCTTCAAACAAAATAAAATACATTAAAAAAAAAAAAAAAAAAAATAGGCTCCACCAACAATAATATACATTTTTTTTTTTTTAGTCCTGCAGCGGGTAGCCGCTAACCTCAAATTATCGAAGTGTTCGAAATCGCTACGCCCCGTTCTTTCTGCGAATTGATAAGGACCTAACTACCTAGTACGTTGAATGTTGTGACCGGACGTTCAACTGATCAACTGATACGAATATCAAAATAACTATAATACTTATTATATTTTACCTAAATATTTAGTTAATTTTAATTATTAATAGTTAAAATTATTAATATACCATTTAATTTACAAATGGAAACAACACGAATTTTTCGTCGTTTCGGTGTAGGTACACTGAAACTAAAGATTAAACAAACAGTAGTTTAATCAAACCGTGGTTTACAGTAATGCTGCAAACTGGACCAAACTATTCCAAAATACGGTTTTAGTTCCATTTTACCGGAATTATAAAGTTTAATTGTAATTAAGGAGAACAAGAACGTTTTACAAATTAGGTGTTATCGACCCTATATTTAACGGAAAACTTGTTCAATCAAAAGTTTTGATTTATGGTTTATTTTGGATTTCCAGTGACATCGATTGGATCCAAACTGCGTTCAAAAAGTCAAACATCACAGCAGTGTTTGAATTTGGAATTTCGAACGCTTTGTAATTCGGTTTTAGTTTATGACCTGAATAAGTTTTTTTTTTTCAGTGATTGTTTCTAGCGAATGAAAAAAAAATCTGAGTGATCTCAGTACCTATGAATTTTGTTTTAAGATGGAGGAAATATTTGTACCACCATATAACATTAAATAATGTATTCCGATTTGGTTTTCTATTTTTGTACATACGCTATTTGAACACATCAATCCCTCATTAAATATTAAGAATCGTTTTCTACAAATTTACCAACTATGCCTGACTAGTTTTAATCTGGAGAAAAAAATTAACTACCTACTATTTTTAACGTCGAAACCTTTGTTTTATTATCACAAACAGCAGTGGTATTCTGTAAACATCTCATCGCATAAACTTAGATGCAATAAAGATGAAGTTAGCTGTCAATACATAAAAATAAGATGAAATGACGGTCTATTTCATGCTCGCTCCACCAAAGTTAACACAATGAGATGTTGACAGCATAGAGCAACAGATACAACTGACCACACCGACCAACAACTTCTATAAACGTTTCTGCCACAGCAAATAATCTCCCATTCCAAAAGACGCTTACCCTAATCCTCTCAAGCTATCTAAAGCCAAATCATATTGACACGACAATACAGTTAGCTTCCGAAACTATTCAACGCTCAACAGTTTCAAATTTCGAACGCCGAGCGAAGTTGCCAGCTCAAATAACTGTTGTACCCGCTTCCCGTAGACTATAGAGTTGAACTGAATAATTCGGATCGCTATGTGCACATTTCGTTTGTATAGTGTTAATGCTGTGAGGCGATTAAGATTTGTTTGGTTTGCGGTTTCTACTGCAGTAAAGTTTATGAAATGGTTTGGACGACGCTATATACATATATAAGAGCGGCAATTCTTTAATACTTTAGGAGCGTTCGCAATATATCATAAACACCTCTAATTTTCCCACATATTAACACGTATTTAACATTGGTTTTGGTTGCCGTCGAGATGATATTGCGGTGTGAATTTGAACGCTTTTAGACTTCAAAAAAGGGGAGGTTCTGTATGCGTGACCTGTATTTTTTTTAATTTATGAACAGAAGTACTGAATTAAATCTGCCACTTTGCCTTCTTCTACCTACGTACCTAATTATTCTAAAATAAATAGGTTTTTTTACAGATAACATATATAGGTATTTACCAATAGGAGATCAAGTCAACTTATTTGAACATTAATTGGAAAAAGATACCAAGAAATATTAAAGAAGCTTCCCCCGTTTTCCTCCGTCAACTGTTACCGATTAATGGCTGTCACTACGCGTTGATTGGATGACCCGAGCAAATGTCAGACCCGAAAATAATTCCGCCAATTACGATTCAGCATTTGTATAAAACCGTTGAAAAGCAAAAAGATAAAAACATGAACGTACGTACGTTTATAAAATGAAAAACCCTGCATACAATTTTAAGATACGAATGAAAATGTGAAGATTAATAAAGAAAATGCACAAAAGAGGACTTGAGAGGAAACTGAGCAAAAAGGTTTAAAATACCGCTAAGATAAGACGGCGGCGGGAGCAAAAAGGATTTATTTAACTTAGGTACCTACACTTTAATTTTGTTAAGGCGATTAGATCGAAGGAGTTTAGTTAACCTGAAATTGTCTTTTGTTAACTTTACCATGGTCATTCCTGACAAGCTTACTTCTAGCTAAATGTTATTTTCAACAAAAAAAAACACAAATATTATAAAATAACTTTAAATTCGGAAGACGAAGACAAAAGATATACACCGGTTTATCTTCTGTCTTCGTTTTATGAACACCGAAATAAACTTATTTTATACTATTTGTGTTTTTTTGTTTAGAAGTGGATTGTATTTTTTTGTAAAAAGTTTATTTTTCATTTTTTGGTTGTGACACCCCACCGCTAAACGTACCCATCACAGCGTACATGTTATAAACTGGTGTAAACAATAAACAGACATGCGATTTTAGCAATCCCGGATGATTTCCGGGATTGCTAAAATCGCATTCCGTTTCCTATCTCTTCCAAACCATTATATACCTACAGTTTTCTTTTTTTCCATTTACATCGACAAATGAGAATGAGAACATAATCAATGTAGTCGGAGCTACATATTATTAGGGATAACTCAAATCAAATTTAAATTGGACCACATGACAAGCACCAGCTTTCGAATACAAAATAATCATCAATCGGTTCACCCAGTAAAAAGTTATGTGGTAGGTAATACACAAAAACTACAGTTGACTTGAGAACCTCAACCACTTTTCGGAAATCCGTTAAAAACAGAAGTTTCCTACTCAAATATAAAATACTAGCTTATGCTAACGACTTCGGACACGTAAATGTTTTTTTTTTACTATTGATTGAACTATCTCAACTGATGGTAAGCGATGATGATGTGGTCGAAAATGAAGCACGTCTGCCTAGAAGTAACCTATTCACTCTCGACTTAAAGGTTGTTGTTAATCAGGAAACACAGACTGTGGGACACAGAGAATTACACTCCTTAGCTGTACGTACAATGAATGTGTTCCCAAAACGCTTTGTGCGTGTGGGTGGGATGTCCACCATGTAACTGTGGTACATTGCCATACGTCTTGTAGTCCGATGATGAAACGGACTAGGCGGAATTAAACTATGCAATTCCGTCGCACACTCTCCAAAATGCAACCGAGAGAAAACTGACAGGCTAGCAACTCGGCGTGGATGCTTAAGGCTAAAGCTTTGACTCAACGAGACAATCACAAAATTATCTTGCAAAACCGATTTAAAAAATAGTGTAGCAACATTACTCCAAGGTCTTGTGCCAAGTTTCATTCAAATCCGTTTAGTCGTTGGCATGATTGACTAAATACATATGACAATACAGATTTTGATATAAAAGGATTGAATTTTACTAATCTTCTTTCGAGCTAACGCTTCAGCGAAGTCACATCAAGACGATAATACTAAATAGCTCCAGACTTTGAACTAATCCTGTTATAGAAATATCCGCCTGAAAAGACTCACGGCGGATTAACTGAAAACTTTGTCATTGATTTAAAAACTTTTCACTCAGCTCAAAGAGAGCAAAGCCGCGGAAAATAGCAGTATTTGATATAAGTTTGTGAAGTACGATGACGGTCGCGGATGGGCTAAATCCTCGAAGTAATTGGTTTATCGAAGGAGAGCAGTTTCGGGCATTTTCGGGACCAGTATTCTATCAGCGTCTTTCTTTTTTTTTCTTTTGCTGTCATCCCTTTGTTGCTTATCGATGGACTTATCTGTTTACGAAAAGATATGGCTTTGTGTCTATGGTTTGTGGACGATTTTTGTGCTTCTGGCCAAGATATTAAGTGTGTTCGAGAATATCTTAAATGGTTAAGTAATTGTTAATAGACGATTTACTTATGGAAGTAGAGGCAACTTAATTTATGATACGGCCTGATTTGTATTTGTTGTTCAATTTATAAAGTAAAACCTTCCAAGTCCGAGTAGGATTAGCGTGCAGAAGGTTCCGAACGAATCTCATTTTTGTAACATGTTACTTTAAAATTATAGATGTCTCATAAGTTTTCCTGTAATCTAAATGTTTTCAAAATGTTTAGCTCTTTAGTTTCGGGGATAAGGTGTGGGGAAAGGTTATTTATCATCTCAATTCTAGAATAACTTCAACAAGATATCTTCTTTTAAAATTGTGAAAACACTGACTTGGGACTCTCATAATCAGCCCTTTCATTTGATATGTCACTCGGTGTAGTTTGAGAACATTTTTATCTATTTTGTCAATTTATTTATTTACGTAACATGTCCGTGTTTTTGGGTCACACAGTTACATACATATGTGTACCAAAGAAAAGGACCAAAAATAATGTAACTGCGTTATGTTTAAGGTAAATATTTTTTTTTATTCTAAAACTTATGGGGCAAGTACAGAATACTGTGGAAAACCGCGACATGAAACAATAAAGTTGTAGATTATTAAAAAACTTTCCAACAATGTATCGCTTTACGTTATTGGGCATGTAGTCGGAATTACCGGTCCTCTTTTCAACAGAATCAGTCCAGTAGATTCGGAAGAAATTGGATATGACTGACGGACATACAGATAGATATATAGACAGAAATGAGTGGTTATCTCTCAACTGTCACGGTTTATTTTAATTATTTGTACTTTGAATTGTTCCTTTTTTACTCCGGGCGCCTTTATCGTGCACGTCATTTAACATAGCTCTCTTAATATAAATATAAATTATTTCAACAAGCACAATGAAGCTACAACGTTGTGATAATTTATTGATATAATAGTGTCCGTGGAGTTTCTTGCACGTTTTTTTCCATAGAGATGTACGCTTTTGAACGTGCTAATAACTTCTCTTTGACTGACCACCCTTGACAATTCAAAAGTGCCTGTAAATGGTTTAATTGAAATAAATGGTTTTGAGTTTCAGTGATTTTATAAGGTTAAAGTGTTTTACGAATTTTCGGAATACTAAAAAGAAAAAAAAACTCCTGAACTCCTTATATTTTAATTGTATCTATAGACATACATTATATACCTAACTACATAACTTGAAATGGTATCTACTGTTTTATCTATTTTATTTTAATAATGCCTTGCCAAGGCTTACATATCGACACAAACATACGCAGAAAACACGCATAATATTATATATATATATATATATACCAGAATTTATTAGCGCATCTTTATGCATTTATTAACATTATGCAGAAGTAAAAAACACTGTACAAAAGCAGCATTTAATATTTAAAATTCAAATACCTACTGCAAACTCATATTTGCTTTGCGAGCCAGTAACACGACCAGCCATAATGAAATCCGCAGCCCTTTGAAGTTCGCCTACTAGAGCAAATACTTGACGAGAGTACTCGCCACTGACATATAAAAAGCTTTCAATATTGTCACTGTGTTCACGAGAAGTTTTCAAACGAGTTTTGTTTGTCTCTGGTATGTCCGCTTCTCATATTTTACGCTGGTAACATTGGAGTGTAGACGTCATTGGGGCTTTTTAACCGACTTCTAAAAAAGGAGGAGGTTCTCAATTCGGATGTTTGCATTTTTTTTTTTTTTTTATGTTTGTTCGCGCATAACTCCGTCGCTTGCCAACCGATTTGAAAAATTCTTTTTTTGTTGGAAAGGGTATACTTCCCAAATGGTCCCATGAAAATTTTATCGAAATCGAACAAGCGGTTTTTGAAAAATCAACAAAAATCTAAAAAATATATCTACATTGTCTACATTGACGACCTTTTAGTTTACTCTGCATTGGAGCAGTGCATTTTTTTACACCAAGTAATTGGTTCGTTTAGGTGGGGGAGGGGAGGGGGTGTAGGTACCACTAAAAAGTGAAAAATAAAAAAACTTTTTACAAAAAAATACAACCGACTTCCACAAAAAATCAAAAAAGTACAAAATAACTTAAATTCGGAAGTCGGTGTTCAAAAAACGAAAAAGGAACCACAAACACCGAGTTCCGAATTAAAGTTATTTTGTACTTTTTTGATTTTTTGTGGAAGTCGGTTGTATTTTTTTGTAAAAAGTTTTTTTTGTTGTGTTACGTTCTGACCTTTGGTAAATTAGGTACCTATCTACCTAAGTATCTTAGATTAGTATGAATTTATTAATCAGACATTTCTAAAAGATATTATAAGCAGGTAGCCGACCCGATGTCGAAAAGAAATGCATTCTAGTGAAAAATGAACTGAACAAACCAAATATACATTAAAGATAACATTAACGTTGCGAAATGTTGTATTAAGCTGAAAAAAGGACGCGCACAGCTTACAGATCCATTCAGCCTCTTGTTTAGTCAAACCATAGAGGAAGAAAGAAGAAAAACTAGTGCATGGCTTACAGTTTCACATTTAAATAAAATAAAATAAAAAAGCCTTTTATTTCTTCCAGAAAAAAAAAAACTAGTTAATTAGTTTTGTGAGTATCAAAAACAGTAGTTGCATTAGAAAAGTAATTCAAGTTACAAGCTACACAAGTACACATTCTGTAAGAACCCGTCTGCGAATAAAGGCCTCCTCCAAACTGAGCCAGCTTTCTCTGGATTGCGCTGTTTGTATCCAATTTGGACCCGCTGTGCGCTTTATTTCATCCTCCCATCTGTTGTGAGGTCTCCCTTTCTTTCTTTTGCCCACTGGCCCCTCCATTCTGTCACTCTTTTTGTCCACCTGATCCCTGATCCACTGATCTTGCAGGCGTGCTGTGTCCAGCCCACTTCCATTTGAATGCAAGAGCTTGTGCTAAACCGTCTGTTGCTTTTGTGATGTTACGAATTTTTGTATGCCTTATTTTATTTATTCTTTTTATGTTTAGCATACTCTTCCGAAATGGAAATATAAAAGCGAATACTTTTCAAAAAGCGTTTTTAACACATAATATAGTGGATTTAGGTATTTTCTTATAAAAGCTTAAAAATGACGTCGACGCGTCTATTCCTATATTATTATGAAGCGGTGTACAATGTGCCTAAGCGATTTACTGAAACGCCGGTGAATGAAATTTTGAAACGAGCGGAGAATTTTTCAAATTTTAAATAAGGGATAATACCCACGGACTTTTATGAAAGTCCCGCAGAAATGTAACAAAAAATATGAAATGAGATTCCTCCGAGATTGCTTTTTATTAATTTAACAGCTGAGGTAGGTGCCGTGACCAGAATAGTGTTGCCAGTAATATTGTGTTGCTCAGCTCGTCAAGTTTTTATTTATTTATTTATCAACTTACATCTACCATTACAGCTAACCAATGCGGTAAATGCACCTTAACCTAACTTAATTGCTAACCTTAATACTTACCAATTACAAACAAAGCATTTCTTGTGATTTCACCCAGTTGTAGTTGAACAATGGAATAAGTCCGTCTCACTCGCTATGAGGTGAAGTTACAGTAATATAGAAAATTAAATAAATAAATTTATCTCAGATTAGGTAGGATATAGATTTGTATTTATCATAATTTGGACCTATATAATTACACAGATCATTTTAATCATATCATCAATCATAAAGATTGCTGAGTATTTTCAATTTCTCAGATATGAATTTGAAATGTCATTTATACTAATTTAGCTTATAAAGCTGTAGGAAATTGGCAATAGTAGCACTAGGTTTTCGCATATACTCAATTCACTATCTATCTGGCCTTTATAATATACCATGCTACATAGTTAGAAACAATGCTAAGTATACTTATTTGATTCAAGAATTATAAAAATAAGGTTCTTACCAAGACGTCACAGCGTAACAAATGCACACTGCGGAAAACCTTCGAGATAAAAGAGATCAGTGAACGATGCGCGATCATTTATCCCGTAATACGATTTCCCGGATCGTTTTTTAAAAGTCGATTTCGATCACCTCTAATCGATTTAAAAGTCGATTTCAGCCGCCAAATCCTTGCTCCTTAATATAAGTGTTCTATTCGAATATAAATTCGGATCGTATTCGAAATTTAAAGTTATGGTACCTATGATATGAAGAAATAAAAAATATGTAAGTAAAGTAGTTATGTCGTAATGAGTGCTTATTTGTTGTTTTTTTTTTTAATTTTTAGTATTAATCAAATTTAATATTCTTCATTAAATTAAAACACAGTAATTTGTATTTCAGTGTCTTGTTGCTGCTGAAATGTCTAACAGCATTGTATTTCTAGTAGGATCTATATAGGATTTAAAAAAATCAACTGCAAGAATTTCGTGCACATTCTCGGTATCATAAAATAATTTTCGTGATTATATTTATTTGTCAAATCCAACTCCTTAAATTTCTTGTAGCAAATCAATTTACTGCTAACACTATAATATTCATAGTTATCGGATAAGCTCGGTTGGCGCGTTCAACCGTTGTGCTGAAGAATTAATGTATTAATAACATTTAATCCTCGCGTTAAAGACGGCTGTATTAGTCTGGTAATACTACGGTAATCTATTGGTAAGTCTAAGGCAAAACTGACGGAATATTATTTATTTTACTATGGTTTTATTCTTCGCCAAATATCTAGACATTTTCCAGTTATCTTGAACATACATGAATTTGAGCTTCTTATTGTAAGTGAATAAGATTGGTTTTGTGTGACAAATTTGAGAGTTTATCATACCTAGTTAATATAATAATGATATAATATTTAAATTAACATGTCCAAAACCAAAAACCAAATTAACACATAATTAAAAAATAGTTAAGTACAAAAAAAAGTAGAAATACCACTTTTAAATACAGCTTAAAGTAGTAAAACGCATTTTCTTTTTCTAATGGGCTAAATCAATGGTACCCGTTAGTAGTTAGTGTAGTTTGTGAACGATGAACCAATAGGTGCCGTATCCTCGCATTATACTAAAAGAAACGTTTCCGAACGCTGACTTTTAAGGTTTGTCTTTTGTCCTATATATCATTAATCTCTTCCGAACTTAAACTTTATCAAGGTGAAATCCAAAAGTCAAGAAACAATCTACAAACTGCTAAAGATTAAGGGTTCTGTTCGAGATGAGAACAATACGTAGCTAAGTCAGCCCAAATAAACAGATTATCGTACTTAGAATAATTTACGAATAATACATATAAACTCAAGGAACATTATTAACAATCTTACTCTCGAGTTAATTAAACCAATTTGCTTGGGAAATCTACAGCGACACTTTCGGTAGCCATCTTGGATTTTATTTCGAAAGGCTTGAAAAGTTAGGACAGTTTCTTGAAAGCTAACTTTATGTGTATCTTGATAGGTATTGTTATCTAACTTTAAATACTTTTACTAATTTAATTATTTAACCCTTTAATCAATTTAAGGGTTAAATAATTATTTTACCCTTTAATTGATTAAAGGGTAAAATCATTATTTATTAATAAACAGACAATTAATAAACAGACTAAATGCAAGACGCGTATTCATACAATATGCGTTTTAACCATTCATCCTTTGGATGCTGTTAAGAAATAATATGTAAGTGATGGTGATATTACCTAGGAATCGCAGGTTCTATACAACAAGAAAATATAGTAAAACTAGCTGACCCAGCAAACGTTTTTTTGTCATATCAGACCTCAGACCTACTGAATATGCATATACAATTTCATAAAAATTGGTCAAGTCGTTTCGGAGGAGTATGGTAACTAACATTGTGACACGAGAATGTTATATTATGTAAGATATTATTTAACTCCATGGAAGACACATTGATATTCTTGATAACAACAGCTCCAAGATTTCAGAACTAAACCTTCAAGAAATAGAGCAATATTCCGTCCCCGTTCCACTCAATGAAGCATGAAACTTTACGCATAGTTACATGTTCGATATCATGACATTATAATGTAATTGAAATCGCGACATGTTCTACATAAACAGAAAGTAGACAACAGATAACAAGCTTACAACGCATTGGGCAAATTATGTGCAGAATTCTCACTTCGGACACTTGCATATGAAATATGGGTATTTTCCTGGGCAGAACAATAGTAATTCTCTTGGACACCTATTTTTTTTTGCATTTTCAAATAAAAATAAAGAGATAAAGCGCATCAAAGTTCAGGAATGGGGGTGGTGACGTCACTTGTTGGTAAAAAGTTTACCATCTCAAGAATGCCTTTGAACCCAGATTTGGGAAAGTTATAGTTTGATAGTAAACCATAGAAAGAAACACATGTGCACTACTGATTAATGGCTTTTATTGTAAAAATAATATTAAGTAGATGCTATACTGCCAAAGTAATAAGCGATCTTGCCGTAGGTACCATATTTCGTTACATACAGTTTTTCAAGTCTTACTGATCGAAATGAAAGATGACTCACGTCAAAAAAGTTAACTATACCATAGGTTACATCGTCTCAAGTGTTAAATTTCGAACTAAATAAGTAGTATAAACGCTTCGATAAGTTTACATAGCGTAGACGTCCCAGCTCACACAGCGTGCTACAGTAACAAATTGCGCATGCCAAACCACAAGAACCTTTTACTTCGAACTCAGCTATGTTACTAAAAAGCGTTTCAGTTAAAGCGAATTGCAGCGTTCCATGTCAGTATAATAATTGCACGTTTTAGCGAATCAATGATGCATCGTATTTCAGCTTGCATGAAAAGTAAGAGCACATCGATATTTTAAATCGTGCGATTACTTACTACGGTTGCACTTTTAAAACAGTAATTCCAATATGAACGGAACTGCTTCTACTTATATTACTTACTCACTTGAACTTGAAGATATACTTAAGCACAAAGGGCTGTGACTAGAAGATGTGTTGAAGGTGAAATGCTCTAGACCAAATGCCATTCTAGCATACTTAGATTCTGTCGAAAAGTCAAAATGACTCCGACATCACACACATTTCGATAGCACATGTCTAATTATTTCTATCTAATACACCATATTTTGTACGTTTTGCTACGTAAAGCGTTATCGCTATTAAAACATCAATGATTATAATATTGACACCTTGACGACTATCGCAGCCAATTTATCAACATATAGAATGACAGTATATATGGAGTATCAGAAATACTCTATATATACTGTCATTCTAATAGCAAATACGATTGTTGAAAACAAAACGAAAATATAAAGGATGGTTCCAAAAAAAAAGGATGTTTCACGTGACATTTTGAGAGCGTTTTCGACGTTTTAACAATCGCACTCACCACGCAGTTGCTAACGGAATTTCCCTTGTCTAAAGCATCCACAATTTCGTAAAGAGCAGAACTTCTGTCCCGACTCTGCCACATGTCTAGTAACTGATAACTGCGTGTCAGTACGCCCACTACTCATTGTTAACATCCGCGCTGATAACTTGCCTGATGCGATTATGATTGACACACAGCGCCATTGTTCACGTTTCAGCTCAGCTCGCTGAATCAGTGCTGCTTGTTACTCTGTTATCATGTATTTCTGAACGACCAAGCGTGTTACTGTCACCCATAATTGGACTCATATAATTATGGCTTAAATTCATCCAAAAGGGAGTGAAAAGGACTTGCATGATTGAATCAGAAATGAAGATATCCGCTGTACAACCACCGGACAAATTGACAGCTCATTTCACTTAAAATTAAGTATTGGAATTCATCAAATAAATTCTTCCGCTCTGGGCAGAGCGGAGGGAAGCGTCAGACTCTTACTTAAACAGTGTTTCTCCTAATGCCCTTTGCGTTCCAGGGCCCCGCGGTGGGTTTAGTCAGTAAGAGTGACACTACGTTCCGCTCCGCCCATAGCGGGAGAAGTCACTTGATTATTTCCCATCCAGAAAAAAAAAGGTTAGGTACTGACAAAGACCGAATAATCGCCAACGCCAAATTTGAGTAGCGGTGGGCTACTCAAATTTGGCGTTTTACTCTCGTTTTACTCTCGTCGACTGTTCTGCGAGCAATGTGCCTTGCTCGCAGAACAGTCGACGAGAGTCGAAAGGTTCTGGACTGGCAGCCGCTTACCGGATGACACAGCGCCGATGACCTGGAGAAGGCCTCGGGAATCCGTGTGGGGAGGAGACCCGCGGGTCCGGATAATGTGACAACACTCAGGGGAAGCCTATTACCAGCAATGGATGTCTTTTGGCTGTAATGATGACGATTCAGTAACAGCAGTCCTCATTGTTAACATCCGCGGTAATAACTTGCCTCATGCGATTATGATTGACACAATAATAAGATCTGTAATATTTCTTCTTCAATCCAACAGACGAAGTTTGTTTAGCAGTCTACAAATATGTAACTTGAACGAAAATTCACTTTGCATAATCCCTCAGATTTCCACACAGTAGCGGAAATCCCATAAGCTACATCATATTATAATATTAGAAGCCTACATGATGAATTGATGATACCTACATGTAATTATAGCGCCAACTCCTTTGAACGACGTTTTCAAACGCAGTCGGCCCTCAAGGAAATTAATGTTACACAGCAAACTAACTATTGCTTACTTCCCTCTAGTAATTAAATATTTAATCGAAATTCCTGTAATAATCGAATAAATCACAACGCCAAACTAATCGCCTTACATAATCCGTAAATACCAATAATCGTTTATCGCGATTACGAGAATACACGCCCTAAACCGCGCGTAACTCGAGGCAATGGTAACTATTTTAGGGAGCCTTAAGGGATCTCCGGGGCAATTAATCTTCATCATCCGAAGTTACCTTCGGATAGTTTTGGGAATTGTTAAATACAAGGATACACGAATGATAATGTGCGATGGACGGTGCCGATAAGGGGGAAAAAAGAGTTCACTCGCATATTTTACTCAAGTTTGTCGCCGATTGACGTGCGAGCTTAGTTTCAAACAAAAACTTAATTTGTAATCTTCATGCTACTTAGCAGTGGCGAAGCGTGGTCATAAGCCGATTGCCACCGGCTTCCCTTCAGAAGTTTGGAACACAACTACGCTATCGTAATTGAAAAATCGCACAATCAGTACTGTTAAAAGTAGAGAAACATCACAAAACGCATACACAGATGAATGTTCAATTCCGACAAAATTTGCTCTTCAACAACATTATTTAACTCGCAGGCGCTATCGGCTTATTGACAGTTCAATTCATAAGGCAAAATAGTCGTCATGACGTCACAATGACCAGCCCGCGATTACCGCGATTCTATGCTATGAGTAAGCCGCTCTGGGTCGAGTTATCATACGAGACAGTAATACAAAATGCGTGCGCGTGAGCGAGATGGAGGAATATCCTTATTGTATTTCGTACATTCGTTCGTTCGGACGTCGTTCAATTTTGATTGACATTTGACATTGACGTAAATCGTAATTGCATTTTGACCATTACAATTTGCTTATTAGAGTATTATTTATTTGATGTTAATATTTATTGTAATAGTTTCACCTATTAGAATCTATTTCTTGGTGCAAAACAGTGATTGGTTGTGTAGTGAAAGTAATTTACGCTGACCGTGTACGTTGTATTAGTTCGTAGGTTTTGCGGTAGGTAAGTCTAAGTATATTTGTTTACAAGTTGAAATTAGTAACTAAGACTAGATTTTCAAAGTAATTAGTAGAATCAATTAGATGGTGGCATTAAATAGGGTTAGATTGTTGTTTGACAGATTATTTACTCTCTGAGGAAACAGGCTTTTCAAGATTATGTTTTGAAAATAAAAAACATGTAATTCAGTTAGGCAGTGCTCGTCCAGATATGAATTACAAAAGACGTGATGGTTTTTTCAAACATTTTAGTGTTTCACTTTATTATAAACTAGCGACCTGCCCCGGCTTCGCACGGGTGCAATGCTTATGTAAATATACCTACTACAGAATGTCCTACTCCTTACACACAACGTTCACAGCTTTTTAACCCACGACGGAACGGAGACAGTGTATGCGTTTGGGGTGAGAGCATGTTTGTTTGTTTGTGCAAACCAATATTCCCATTTACCTCCAGTACTACTAGTCCGATTTTCATGCGGTTTTCAGTGATGGGTTCGGATTTGATTGGTGTATGTTCTTATATAGGTGTTACGGTGACAACTCATTGTCATTAGAATTTATAGGCACGCGCCGCCCGACCCCCGGCCGGCCTACTTCCCTGCATTTTAAATTTGTAATATCTTTGGAAACATTCACTTAAATTACATGCTGTAAAAAGCATATTGATCTGTAATAAATGCACAATTTATTTAAGGTACTTAATTGGATAAGGATTAATGCTGTATTGTTTAAAATCACTTCGTTAATAACCATTTTTTAGTAAAGGATAAAAAATGGTTATGGTGGGTTATCCCTAAGAGATAGACAGACATATACCATCGCGGACTTTTTTGTTGAACTTTTTAAGGTGGACAATACTGTAGTACATTATTTTGGTCTATCTCGTAGGGTTCAGCCAGCGTTTGCAATATAAGCGCAAAAAAACGTGCTTATTTTCGACATCACATTAGAAACCTCTAAATTTATCAGTTTTTCTCTACTATATTATGCATGTATTATACATATAAACCTTCCTTAAGAATCAGTCTATCTATTAAAAAAACCGCATCTAAATCCCTTGCGTAGTTTTAAAGATCTAAGCATACATAGGGACAGACGGCGGATAGCGACTTTGTTTTATACTATGTAGATATCAATCCGCAGTTGTAAATTAAATAAAATGTATTGCTGGCCATGTCTACTATTCTCAGATGGGAACATAACAGAAAAAAAGTAAATCGTAATAGGGAATTGCCGCGCCCGACCTGGAAGTAAGCATATACCTAATAATGTTTTTTTTTTTTCTACGGCTTACCTTTCTCAACATATCACCCTTCGCCACTGCTACTTAGATAAACTAGATATAAATAAAATTATTAAAATTAACAGTAAACATAAACATGCTTATGAGAAGTTAATGCTCATCGGCCATTTAGACATAAGTAATGACAATGTAATTTAATAAAATTGTTTAAAAATAAATATTATATACAAATATTATAGGTAATAATGAAGCTTTTTAATGTGACCCAGCATGCAAACACGCTATGTTATATCAATAACCAACTTTTATGCACGTAGGAGACTATTAAAAGTAAAAGTAAGTAAAGATAATTACCTATAGTAACTTTTTCGCCTTAAAACGCGACTAGTAAATGACTTGTGAAGTTTTCACAATTATTCAAAAAGTCCTTAATCAGGATTCATTCAAATCCAGTGGCGAAGCTGCATCCAAGTGGCACTTAGCAAAGGTCGACAGTCTCTCCAGAAAGCACTTGACAACCCTTTAGTGGTCGCGTCGAGAATGTAGGTATATTATTTAATCTATATAATAGTACTCTATGATACATTATTAGATCGGTGACAGTTTGACATACGTCAATTAGAATTATGGCGGGAACTGCTTGCTGTAAATAAATAATTGATGGTTAAAGTTAAATTTGATAAAGCTACAGAATTTATACATAATTATGTATGTAAGTTATACTGGGATAACAGTGAGGCACTAATATAATGATATTAACGCGTTATGAAGTTAAACTTTTGTCGAAAGTAAAGAAAAACTATGAATGTACCTATAGGGCAGTGATCACTTAATTTATAACAATTCCATTCGGCTGTCGGTTTTCAATAAATAGAAAACATGTTTCCATAATGAAAACTTCCAATATCCGTCCAAGTCATCTGCCCTTCAAAGTTTATTTATTTTTAGATCGGTTTTGCAAACTCATCATAACAAAACGACGTCATTTTTATTAAATCAGTGCCTATCTAAAAAAAAAAACTTTCGGTGCCATCTCGACAGCACAAATTACTTTTTTTTATAATTATAAGTATACTGATGTTAGCAGAACTTTGTTAATTTTATCTGCAAAACTTGAAAAATATACTGAGTGAGTACCATAGAAACGTTTGAGAATCAAGTTCATAATTAAAGTTTTAATTATGTATTAGCTGATTCGAATACATAGGCGAGTGTTTGAGACTGCTATGTTTTTTTAAGCGATTTAAGAGACACATGCCAGTTGCCAGTGAATATGGCTGTCTCGCACACGAGTCGTTTTTTATATGGATATCTTTGATTATATAATGTCTAGATAGAGCATCAAATGCGCGGAAACGTGTCAAAAAATATCAGCCAACTGTTGGCCTATAAGGTCTTACCCGCCGATTAGTGCCGATCGTGCCGCTTTGGTGTCACCACGTATTACGCGCGCTGATTAATAAACAAAAAACAGCGATAAAATGACGGTATGTGTTATTAAACTGCGACAGAATTATAAAAGTACCAAACACATCACCTATCATCGCTAAGTAACCAGAAAACTACGTATTTATTTATTGTTTTTATGATAACCAAATTACGCCATATTTTGTCAGTGTTGCCAGTTTCTTTTTTTATTCTCCCAACTTAACATTTTTTTTTGTGGGTATATTTGTTGGTTTATGGTAACGTTTATATAATTTAGTTGATGTAGTTTTTTATTCGATTTATAAAAAGTTGGAGTTTTTTAATTCATCTATACTGTTACTTTTGGTCAGTGTGTCATCTTTTTATAATAATATAATTTTCGCGAATAACTTTTTTGTTTATGAGCCAATTTTAATGATTATTTTTGCATTGGGTTCAATAAACAGATTTAAAAAATGCCAAGAGTAATTTTAATATGATTAATTTATTAAGTCTTTCTTTATATACTTTTGAAGCCAATGCCAAGTAAAAATTGTTATTAGCTCGGTAAATAATTTACTTGGTACACCCCAATTCAATCTTTATGACGGCTCTGAAGTGCGCTGCTCCCTGCGCAGTACCGCATCCCTCACCCCCGCTGACACTCGAATTTGTTACTGCGCAGCGACTCGCCTCATGTTCCGAGCCGCCATAAAGTTTGAATACTGTACCGTCTTTTTGTCCTCATTATGGTAATGATTAATATCTCATACTGATTAATAGAATTAAATCATAGATATAATCTATATAAACTGCCTAAAAAGTTTATTATTCTAATTATTAACTTAGCTGATTTAATACAACATTCACACACACAACTCTAATTAAATTGTATAGGTATTTTATTTATTAAAAAAAAAGTATCTTCAGACACTACTAAAACTGAATAATACTACATACATACAACTAAAACTTATCTTATTTTTTTTTTAATATGTGATCTATGGGAGAATTCTAGTAGCTGGTATCATTATTCACGCACACAGAGACATAGACGCATAGTGTAAAACACTGTCCGCACGCACACATGTTTGAAATTGTTGCCTCGTTTTTTTTGGTTTGACAGTAGGGCGACGCTCCATCTAGACATTATATAATCAAAGATGGATATAAATTTTCTGTTCTTTTTTTTTTCATCATCAACAGCCTGTTGCAGTCCACTGCTGGACATAGGCCTCTCCAATTGCACGCCACTTCGATCCATTTTCGATCTATTTCGGCTCTTTTTTTAAACATAAATAATAATAATGATAACAATAGTTAGGCAGCTGGATCAAGGGCTTGATCCAGAAAGCGATACTTCTGGACACGGCTCGCATTGTTAGGAGGTTCCTCTCTCTGGAACCCTGACTTAGCTTGGACCCTGTTCCCGATACCGGTGGGCTACTATTTTTTATATTTTTAAATGTTTTTATTTTTTATAGAAATATTTAGAAATATAATTAATATGTATTGAATATGAATAAACGTAATAACAATATTATATCAAAAACTGAAATCTATTTAATATATTATGTTAATACTGAAATTGATAGCATGAAATTAAAGGCGTTTTTATTTTATTTTATTTATTTGTACATTTTCTATCTCTCTACAGAACGCCATTGTCGCTTCTCATTCCTATTTACATGGCCACCAATTGGCACCAGATTTTCTAACAAGAAAACCATCGAATCGAATAGAAGAAGATTCGAAAACCCTCGTTAAAGACAGGTTTGCTATAAGTTTTGCAAGGACGTCGAAAGTATAAAGAAATGTTGCAAGAAATATGCAAAAGTATTTTTATTGTATGTTTGTTTTTTCAGGCTTAGCGACTGCAAAACTAAGAGTGTTTTTTTTACGAATAAGGTGTTTCCTATTTAACGCGCTTAAATGGCAGCTTTTTACATTTTTCATACTTAAGTTTTTACATTGGTACCTATTTAAAGTAGTACCCACCACTGCTAGGAAAGCACGGTACGCACTTTGACCGTCATTGCGGATCATCAGAAGCCAGAAAATCTGACACCAGACTTGCCAAGAAGTACCGTGTTACCCAGTTAATGGGCTGTGGAGGTCTGGTAGGCAGCTGATCCACATAAAATACTGGTATTCAGCTGAATTCGGTTTGACTGGAAGCCGTACCCAATATAGCTGGGAAAAAGGTAGGCAGATTATGATGTATGTGGAAAGACTATACCTGTAATGGCGTATGTCCTTATTTCAAGCACTAACGTACCTGGTAAAAAAATAAGTAAACAATACAAACAGATAAAAACATAACAATGAGATCCTAACTAGAACATGCATATACCCAAAGATATTCATTTTGAAAAGATAGATAGGTTGCAGACTTTAATATTTTTTTCACAAACATTAAACAAACCGACTTTAAACATTGCCTTAATATGTAGTTAAAATATTTTCAAAATATAGGCGCGTGATAGTTCATAATCTAACACACAAGTCATCATCATCTGCCCAGCCTTTTCCCAACTACATTGGGGTCGGCTCCCAGTCAAGCCGGATTCAGCTGAATACCAGTATTTTACGTGAAGCGGCTGCCTACCAGACCTCCACAACCCATTAACTGGGGAATAGAATAGAATAGAAAAACTTTTATTCAGAACACGGGAACACGGCTTGGCAAGACTGGTGTCAGATTTTCTGGCTTCTGACAATCCGTAGCGACTGCCAAAGATCTCAAACTGACAGCCGGGACCAACGGCTTAACGTGCTTTCCGAGGCACGGAGAAGTCTCGTTATGTTAAGATGGTCACCCATCCACAGACCAACCTCGGCAAGCGTTGCTTAACCTAGAAGATCGACCCGTGCGGCTGTCATAATTTAGCTACAAGCTCCTCCCAACATACAAGTACGGACTAAATTATAAACATCTTAGTGAACATTCATTGATACAAGCAGTGTCGTGGGTAGTAGTCTCCGAATAAAATATGGCGTCTGTCGCGTCGTATGGTGGCATGCAGACAGACGGACCGGACGAAATTAGAAGAGTTCCGTACTGGCTCTTTCGCTTCGGAACCCTAAAAGCACACTTCACAGTTTTGCAGACTGCGAACCATGTAATTTGATGCAATAACTGAATTTAAGACCGACGTAACTGCGTTATGGCTACTGAAGCTGATGCTAACTAACTTGGTACGGTCTACGAGACATAACTAACTTTAAAGGGTTTCGGTACACGATCCAATTTAGTCTGACGGCAGCCTTGATCAGATATTTTCTCTCGTAAGTCATCTGACTTAAGTAAGCAACAATTAGATCGTGTAAAAAGGATTAAAGCTAGATAAGGTTAGTTGCGTGACTGTCCGGGTTCCGTTGTCGTACGGTAGAGTAAAGTTGTTTGATGGATGCTTATTTTGGCTAAACCGATTGCAGGTAATATAGGGGACATTGTAGTCTGTTTTTTTAGGGTTCTGTAGCCAAATGGCACAAAATGGAACCCTTATAGATTCATTATGTCTGTCTGTCTGTCCGTCCGTATGTCACAGCCTTTTTACTCGAATACTATTAAAGTTCCTAAAATGAAAATTGGTAAGTAGGTGCAACCTATTAACTATTCAATAATGCTGTATAATTATGGAAAAAAATATTTTTAGGGGTGGCACTCCATACATGTATCTGAGGGATGAAAAAATAAATTCCAACAAACGTAATCGTGTGGGGTGTAAGTTTTTCAAAAGTGAATCATGTGATAATAAAAAAGGCAAGGGCGTATTGTGAGGGATTCAATAATATTCTTTTTTATAAATTTACAATAAACAATTTTGAAGTTATTCAAAAAATTAGACGAAAACACTCATTCCCAATCCTTATCTCTGAAAGTACAGAGTATAAAATTTTGAAAAAAGAACATGCAGTTAAATAGTTCTTTACTTATAGATTACAGAAAAACCTATAAGAAGTGTATAATAACACGATATAAAAATGAAATTCGTTAAGAACCCCTCTGCAAGCGAGCTGACTCTCACTTGTCCAGTTTTTTTTTTGTTTTTTATTTTCCTGGTATTGTGTGACAGCTTATCAACAATCAAACACCATATTGACACTAACAAGTAAATTTCAACAAAAAGCGATGTACTTATGTACATACTGTTGTTCCGTTTTATCAATCAGAGTCAATAAACCATTCATTGTGTCAACAATATTGTCAGTTCAAGTTTACACGATTGTATTTATTTAATAGGTAAAATAAATATTTATCGTTCTTTTTTTATAGCCAATTGGTGTTTGCGCAAGCTTGTGTGTACAAAATTTGACTTTAAGTATTTCTTCTTGTAGGAAAATCGGGAGGATTTGACGGCAACTGTGTAGCACCAAAACTCGTCAACGTCATCATTTCTGAAAGACGTCCAATGCTGGGAGCTGGATACAAGCCACTTCCAACTACTCTCAAGCGTTGCTATCGACCGGTCCCTCGTGTCTAGCATTCTTCGGACGCCCGCACCATACACCAATTGGGTATTTTACTAGATATAAAATCATAATTCTATTTAGTCCGTCCACTGGATTTTCAAAAATATTGAACACGTATTCTATGTCAATTCTAATCGTAAAAACATGATAAAGATAAAGCACGACAAAGTTTAAGAGCGGGGGCTGCTGACGTCATGTCACTGGTGAAAATTGTAACACGTAGTGACGTCACGCGAGTTTTCAACGAACTCTATCGCCTTCATGAAAAAAGAAAAAATACGTATCCAATATTTTTTGGAAATCTGTCTGACAGACTAATTAGAAGTTTCAGTAAAAAAAAAAAACATATTAATCGGCCCAGCTTTTAAAGTCTACAAAAATAGCTTTCATCGTGATGAGAATATCAGGCGGTCAGTTCATATCAGGTTCATGGCCACGCCAGACATGTACTTACAGAATCAACATTACATCACATTTAAGTTGGTTTACTTTATGTTTTAAAAGTATATCAATTGAAAGTTATCAACATATATATCGATGGTATGCGAGAATAGCGACGGAACTAAAAATGATTGATTTTAGAGAATTATGCTTCGAGTGTTTTGTCTCAATTGAATATAGACGCTTCTAAAGAAAAATGGCGCGATATTGGCGTTGTCTCTGTTCACGATAAAATATCAAAGATTTATGATTGGTTGGCATACAGAATTCAATTTGAAAGAATTTTGAATTACGTTGATATTCTCGCAAACCAGCGATATATGAAAATTGTCCACGCAGCCCCGTGTGTCTGTGATCCAAACCCAAATGAAACCTACCTAATAGAATAAGTTGAAGAGATTTGTTCAACTCACAACAATTTCACAGATGTATTAAACAGAATTCCAGTGCTGCCACTATGAATTTTCTGAAGAAATAAACTAAGCGAGTATTTTTCGCACTTAAAAATAATATACGAGGTAATTAGCAACGAATGCGGCGTACGGAAACTCATTAGTTAGTCCAATGTAATCTATGGCTCTAAGGCGGTAATGCTGGCTGCGAAAAATATGGGACCTACTTGAAAACAAAAGGAGGAAGGAAGGACTTTGAAAAATAGGGTTTAGAAAATATACAAGTGTTTTGTTTTGTAGATTACTTAGTACTTTTTGGTATGACATGAGAGAAATTGTTCCCAGTGAACAGGGGTCTATTCTCTATTTAAATTATTAGCATTCGTGTTCGAATCGCAAATACAAACCGTCAAAAAAAATAACAGCTAATTTCCCTACACTCTAGTATTTTTTGGTATGTCATGAGAGATGTTATTCCCAGTGGACAAGGGTCTATTCTCTATTTAAATTATTAGCATTCGTGTTCGAATCGCAATTACAAACCGTCAAAAAAAAACAGCTAATTTCCCTACACTTTCACAAGTTTGACATTGATTGTCGCTGAAATGATATTGCGACTTCAGTTTGAATGTTTTTTAAAAGTACAAAAAATGGCCTTCTGGTTGAAATTATCCAACTGTCACAAAAAACAAATGGGTTTTGTTGTTTAGAAACAACAAAGTTCATTTGTTTTTGGGACGTACAAGTGACATACAACCAAGAGGAGTAAGTTACCTCGTGGGGTTTCATACAAAATGGATATTAATGAACCGATTTTAATGAAATATCATACGCCTACGCAGGATCCCTTTGTCTAAAAAGCTAGTTGAGAACTTAACGAAAAAGTGGTTAAGAGAAAGAAACTTAAAGAAAAGTGAAAAGTCACTAGGTATACCTGTGTATACCTAGTGATTTTTCACTTTTGTTTCCGCAAGTTGTATTTATTTTGGGGGCCGTTCAAGTATTACGTAAGCAGAATTTATGACATTTTTGACCGCCCCCTCGTCAGCAAAAGTAAGGCCCTTAACCCCTCCCCCCCTGGCTTACGTAAACATATTTATAAATATTATTGAATCTGCTCTGGTTTCCTTATTGGTTCATAAAGCAGCAGTTAGTAAGTCTAGAAATAAGGAATATATACATAGTTCGAAATAAAGTTCGCTATTAGGGCTTTGATAGCCCAGTGTGTAAGGCCTCGCCGGATTGGAAAATCTGAAAAATTAAATAAATCAATATTGCTGACGTAATCACATCTCGGATCACCCCATCCCCCATGTTATCAAAAATAAGCAAATCAAGAACCCCCCGCCCCCCTTACAAAATTCTTGAATAGCCGCTTGAGAGTAAACGCTCTTATGGTGACAATTGATTTCATTGAGATAACCTGCATAACTTATTCCCTTTGAATGCAAAAGGAAACACTAACACAAGATCAGATTAACTCAATTTGTTACTAACTTTAAGGAGTTAATGCCAAATTTTGAAAACAACCCCCTCTACCACTTTTGATTGTATTCAGTAACTTGAGAGTTGAAATCCTTTAACTTTCAAGTTACCAGAATTTGACAAAAAAAAATATAGTGAAGTGTAATAATTAAGTAAATTCAATGAACTTAAACAATGTACTTATGTATATGCAAACTTTTTGTTTGAAATTTAATAACTTGTCTATTAAAAAACCAGATATATGTACACTATCAATAAATTTAGATTTTTTTATTTGTTTCTCAGTAGCAAAATAATCTGGACCAATATTATAAAGAGAAAACATTTGTTTGTTTGTACCGTATATATCTGAAACTACCGCCAGGCGCTGCTAGTTTTAAATAAAATAACTTAGAATGACTTGCTCATTCATTTGAATCAGACATTTCACTGTCACTTATTACATTTATTACAAAGAATATCAAATAAAAAATCTATTTTTTGCGAAAGCAAACATATATTTTTACTAGCTGCTGCCCGCGACTTCGTCCCCGTGGAATCCTCGATTTTAAAACATTCTTTATCGCTGCTCCGCTCCTATTGGCTTAAGCGTGATGATATATAGCCTAAAGCCTTCCTCGATAAATGGTCTATACAACCCAAAAAGAATTTTTCAATTCGAACCAGTAGTTCCTGAGATTAGCGCGTTCAAACAAACAAACTCTTCAGCTTTATAATATTAAGTATAGATTTTGATCATGACATACTATGATATATGGGAGAAATTTTTTCCAACAACAAAGTAAAGTTTATCCTTCAATGTTACTTGGTATATTTGTCAAAGTACTGAGAGTGTTTTCATAGTTTACAAACTTCCGAAACGAATGGACGACTCAGAAAAAATAAAGACTCGATCAGAACCCTCATTGCCCGAATCAGTCTTGCACTTGTCCGGTTTTTTTTTAATATCGTTATATGAAAAACAGGTTCTTTGTTTCCTCGTGACAAAAGGATAGCAGGTAGTTATATACTCTTTTCTAACAGAGATTTCATAAGTGGATATATGTATATTGACGGTTTTATTCATTTAATGTACAGAAATATTTACGCACATTGACACACAAACGAAATTACACATCCACATAAACAAAGTAAGTAAACAGTCTACTTTTAATCTCATTGTTTATTTTCTTATTATGTTGTCACTGTCTGTCGGTGCCGGATTTCACGCCATAGACAAAAGCGTAACTGTGTTCTGTTTCGTCTGTGGTGTGATCAGAGACTATAGTGGTAGTTGACGTATGACGTCCGGTCCTGACACAGTTTTTAGTTTTAGTTGATAAGTCTTAAGTTTAGTAAGTAATCTTGAAAGTTTGTTTATTTATCTAGTTTTATTTTTTGTGCGTCATTTGTGACGGAATAAACGAGTTTTCCTTCTACTTTTCTTTCTGTCTTCTAAATTATGAATGATTGTTTCCAAGATTACCTTAGTAAGTGTGAAATCATGGCTGCTACAATTTAACAACCGTAGTATGTATGGCTAAAAAATGTACCATTTAATTGAAACACCGCTACAGTTGGAAAAATAAGTGCATAGATTGTAGATTTGCTGACTGTAGATTTTTATGTGTTTGAATTTATTTTTGTAAGGCTCCGTAGTTCTGCATATATCTGTGTTAAAGACTTGGTGAGGGTTTTTGCTGGTCCTATCATCGTGTTGGAGCAATTTTGAAATGAAAGCGTGTGGATCGTCTCTGTAGGTTTATTGGGAAGGGAACTTAGACAGTACATACATTTTTTTATATCATTATGTCATAGACAAAAAATGCAATAGACAATTTAATGTTTCCAACAACCTGTAGCGACAATAAGAACCGTTACGCCATCTATCCCGCCAACGACGAACTAAAATCCTGCATCGCGGTATTAGAGTTTTCCGTGCGACTTGAACATAACAGCCCGAATGTCAACTATGGGGCAGTTGCACACCGGACACAACAACCGTCCGGTCGGAGGATCCTCCCTTTTCTATCTATGGTTTTTTGTTTTGTTTGCGTGAATTTATTCTCTGTACCGCATACATAAGGGAGTACTATAAGATTATCTATTTATGCACACACAAACCATTTAAAAGAGAAAAGATCATCATCATCTTCCTGCCCTTACTTGGGGTTACTTGGGGTCGGCGCAACACGTTTTTTTTTTTTTTTCATTCTGTCCTGTCAGCCGTCACGCTATCACTAACTCCCTTTTCTTTCATATCACTCCTCACACAATCTATCCACATTTTCTTTAAAAGAGAAAAGATCAAGGCTGAATTAAAATAAAATAAAACTAGTGAATAAAATTATTTTATTCATTCACTAACCAGTAAGTATAGCGATGATTAACAATAATAACACTATCCGAACCTAAATATTACTAAATCCACCATAGATAATGAAGCAGAGACGGTACCGCGCATCCGTTCATCACTATTCCATATGTTACGTCAAAAACGTCAGCCTTGTGTCAGTTTGACTACAAACAATTGTTTTACAGTGAGTATGTGATGCAAAACCCACGAGATTCTTATCTAAACGACCTTGAATCACAATTAGACTGACATTATTTGAATCTGAACAGTGTGAAGGCCACTCATGACAAATTTTATCTAAATCACGAGCAAATATGCCTCCAACATTTTTCTACTAGGTATGTTTCCGTTGAATTTGCTGTTCTTCCGTTATTATATTTTACGTATACTTATCATTTATATTTTATACTTATCATTATCAGTATGTCTGTAAAGGAATTTCGCTATGATTTCATGATATTTTCAGCCGGTTTAAGTTACCAACGAAAATAATTATCTGAAACCGGACTACGAACGAAATAATTGACTGAAACGGAAGGATGCTGGCTGCGTCTCAAGATTATTGAAACACACATACCATAATATTATTATTTTTTGTGTTAAATTTTGTAAATACTTTCAGACATCGGATAAATAAGTAAACAGAAAGTCAGAAAACAGTAACTAGCAGTTAACAATGAAGCTGCCTAGCCTTTTATGTTGGGGATCGGCTTCGTGTCTGACCAGATGCATGAACACCATAATTGCATAATTGCGCAGTGGTTGAGCGTTCGGCTGCTGCGCAACATGTCGCGGGTTCGATCCCCGCACGAAACAAATGTTTGTATGACCTACAGATTGTTCCGGGTCTGGGTGTCTTGTGTATGTGAGTTTTCATGTTTGTGAACGCACCCACGATACAGGAGTAAATCCTAGTGTGGGGCAACGTTTTAAAATATATATTATATATATACATATCAAAATCAAAATCAAAATCAAAAGTCATTTATTCAAACTAGGCTGAGCACTTTTTGAACGTCAAATTTTACATAAAGACAGTCCCCCAAAACGCCCACCCGTCACCACTTCCTAGTGATTTAGCTATATATCTGTATTATGAAGCTACCTATCTGTATTCTTTCTGGCAAGACTAGTGTTACGTTTTCTGGCTTCCGACTACACGTTACGAATGTTTTAGACAGTCAAATTACATCCGAGACCAACGGCTTGATATGCTTTTCAAGGCACGGAGAAGCCCCAGGATGTAAGTAATGGTCACCCGACACGACGATCAACCCACGCAGCAGTTCTTATGTGGCCACAAGCTACTGCAAACGTTTTTTTTTTTATAAAAAATAACATTCTCTCCGAATTACAAAAATAACCTCTAACGTAAGAAAATTGGGCCGCCATTTTGCCTTTTCCCTCCCTAATTTGCTCATACGCACTCTGATTACAAGTGCTTTTAATTCCGCCGGCTAGGTTTTCAAGCGGCTGCAAATTAGACGAGAACTAATTATCGATGTTAATTGGGTCAGGTGGTATGGCAGTAATTTTAGGCCTTTTAAGTTGAAACACTTTGGCAGAATTGAGTTTGCTATGGATTTATTGCTTTTTTTTGGGTAGGGTTTGCTCTTGACTCTAGTCTAGGTCAGAGGTGATAGAGACAAAGTCGGTGATGGAATGAGCTTACCAAGAAGAAGTCTGTACACTCTAACTGTGAAGAGATTAGGGTCGAATGCGTTAGGATACACAGACGCAGGCAGAGAGGTCCACTTCTTTGCAGTACCTACGCATTATAAAAGACGGATTGGAAACGGTTGATGCGAATGGGGTAGTTGACTAAAAAAATCTAATTAGTACGTCAGATAGATTTCCAAAAAATATTGGACACGTATTTTTTCTTTTTTCACGTAAACAAAAAATGAAGCCGATACAGAGCGTTGAAAACTCGTGTGACGTCACTATACTCGCTACAATTTTTAACGAGCCGTAACGTCACAAGCCCCCACTCCTGATCTTTGATGCTTTGTATCTTCGTCAGTTTTTATAGATTTGATAAAGGAAAAAATACGTGTCCAATATTTTTCTATAATCTACCTGACGGACTAAACATAATCATATATTTTTTACTCAGGAAACATCCCTAATAACAACAAGGTAGGGATGATAACTTATAGTGCGTCTAGATGTCCGATGGTAGAGGGGGGTGGGGGGATCGTAGAACAACGGTAAAAGACAGTTGACTCGTTTTTCCGAAACTAGTCGAGCTTCATGTCCCGACGCTTTTCTGTTGGTCGCCACTGTTGACGCTGGCTTTTCTGAATTGCAGTGGTTTGGAATATAATCGCGAGCTTGTTCACCTTCAAGAAATTTAACCGCCTATCTTCAGGCATCTTGCACGGATAGTGCGAAAAAATATCAAACAAAACTAGATTTCGATTATTTTTGGAGCTTATCGGCCATGTTATACCTAGTTAATAATTTTGGAGTCATCGCGTTTCAAAAGTTGCAATTAATAAGGAATCTCTATAGCACTGATGTTTACTATGAATCAATTCAGTTCTGCGATAAGCTTGTCTCTATACAAGCGAACAAGTGTGCTATAAAAAATACGATGAAGCAGACACATTCAAAAGGTTATGAAACCAATATTTGTTATTATGAATGAATAGCTTAATTTTGTCTACCTAAGCCAGGTACTTGACAAACGATAAATAACTAGTAAAATCACACTCATTCTGATAACATGGAGAGCATGGATAAAATTGGTTCATGCTTCACTCGTTCATAACTTCTGGCTGTACCTTTGGTTTCCAACGAGCAATCTAAAAAGTTTTCTTTACATTAAAACAAACTACTTTTCAAACATACGCTACGCTCTCAACTTTAAAACTTACTTTTTAATTAACTTTGAAACTAACACTGGCGCGCTATGCATTAAAACTGGCGAAGAATTTCGGACCGTGGTTTCTATAGCCGGTCTAAGCTTGGGTAGTTAGAGAAACAGAAGAACAACTTCACAATAAAATAAAAAATGTCGCGATCTAGTACTTCATTCGTAAAAAAAGGTACTTCCTAGGAGTTGCTATGCAAATTTCGACCATAATTGATGGCATGTATAATCTAGATTACACAAGCACATGTGTTTGGGGATTCGCACAGGTAAAGACCTATGCGCAACGGTGAGAGACAAATGATAAATGATTTGATTCCAATCTGGGGCGGGCCGGGGCTGCCTTCAAGCGGCTCTTGACCAATCCAGGTGGTCCAACGCCGGAGGCTGTACATGTGGATCGTGCGATCCATAGCCCTTTATGGGGCCCGTTGTGGGCGCTGTCACTGAAGCTGTACTGCCAGCGCACCACCTGAAAGCAGCCAATAGGATTATGGTCATCCGTCTCCGGCGAGGCGACGAGCCTCCTTGCCGGATTGCTGCCATGGGATCTGGAGGTGAGTGCCCTCGCGCACGTCATCGATTATTAGAAGCACCAGCAAGGTAGTACATTATGAAACAATATTTACCTTTGTATTAAAACAACATCATGTTCATTTGTGTACATTTAATTTTACAAATAAATTGAATTCGATAAAGTTATCATCGTTATGCGGTATGGTATGTGGAGACGCGATGAACGCCATATTTTAGTACTTACGAGGTAAATAACAAATATACTTTAAGGGAAAACTAGTAAGGGACCACCTTTAAATACTAAGATGCTCTTCCAAACCATCGTATACGATTTAATTTTTTCTTTTACAGACGGTGGTATTCAGAGTATTTTGAGGAACCTGTCGACCACGCACAGGTTTATTGAAGAGTCACAGTACCATCTGTCAAAATTTCTGGAATATTGAGGTGTTTTTGTGAGTGTGGCTGAGACGTGAATACGAATATTTCAATAGAAGTATGATAGGAATTGCCACATTTAGGCACATTACGTTATAGAGAAAGAACAGATGTTACTCGGGAAGAAGTTTTAATATTCTGAATTAGTTGTCTCCCCTTTGAGATATTTTTATTTCTTTCTTACTTTAGAAGGTATCTTAACCATGCATGATTCTTACGGTGGAACTTCTGCACGTTCATACCTCGTGACCGGGTTCTGATGAATGAACTATTCTGTGCCCCGCGCTTCCCCTCGAAACCCCCGGGCACTCCAGTCTTCGCTCTTATCTATTGTTCACGAAGAACTAGGTACCTCCAGCTCAGTGGCGTAGTTAGTCCTTTGGAGGCCCTGTTTTGAAATTTGCTGGAGGCCCTTTAAACATTTTTTTTTCTTCTTACAAAATACATAAAATAGAAGTCTGGATTCTTGATTTCGATTACTTAAACGAGCATGAATAACAAGGAATAACACGGCATAATAAAATATATTAGTACGCCATAATGAAATTACAATGATGTCTATTAGCTATCCGTGATTGTCATACGAAGCAAAAAATCAATCAGTCAATAATTTCAGTTGAATCCATACTTAACTGTTTCGTTTTATTCAGTATCTGCCAGGTGATGTTCCAACACATACTTACTGCTAAGGAAAGACATTTAAAATAATTTGTGATAGTGGATAACATTTAACATACTTTCGGTTTTCACATATCGGGGCCCCTGTACCTCGGGGGCCCCATACGCCCCTGCACCTGCCCCCAGCTTCAACCAACCCGCACTGTATGCATTCTGCCGGCTTAGCAGACTTTAAAATTCATACAAGGATTTCAAAAGGACAGATTCGTATTATGTTTACTGTAAATGTGAGAATTATTCAGTTCAAATGATGGGTATAATAGGTTGGTATTTAGTGAAGAATTGCACGGTTTTTAAGCTTTTTGGGGCAGAAGAGTGGAAGTAAGAATCGTTTCAAGTTTTGCAAGAGCATAATCGTGAACCATCCTTTCAAATATTTATTATTCAGGTCCTTGCGATGTTATCAGAAAATTAGTACATACATAGGTTATGTACTTAGCAAGTAACTAACATTATATACCAAAGTACCTAATATAAAAATTCAAAACATTACCTTTTAAGCAGGTAACGAATTCATAGGCGACAAGAGTGGCAAAAAAACATGATTAAAGCCTTTGAATATCAGTGTATTTGTTCAAAACACTACCTGTTTACCTACTTGAATACCCAGATAATGTATCTGCATGATGTCACATTATCACAAAGTACATACTAATTCCATGCATTATAATTATGTACCCCATTCATAATCAAGGCTCATTCATCAGCAGCTGTCACAACGCAGTGTTGCCATTATTCACGAATTAGCATGCAAATAAGACAAGGAAAAAGTAAGAGACATGGAGAACGACTGCATGTTTTGTCATTATGTATTAGAGACGTACGCTTTGGAAATACCAATACATCATAATTATTAATCTTATATACCTAAATGCGAAAGTATGTATGGATGGATGGATGTTTGTTACTCAATCACGACAGAACGGCTGAATGGGTCAGAGTGAATTTTGGCACAGAGAAAAATTATAATAGGTATGAGATAGCACTTTTTATCTTGAAAGTATGAACCTTTGGGATGATTGCCAACATTCACGTAAGCGAAGCCTCTGGCAGAAACTAGTATTACTATAAATTCGAAAGTGAGTTTTTGTTTGTTATAATATTATGATGCTTAAAATCGCTGAACCGGTTTTGATTACAAGAAAATAACACTTGAACCGGAGCGAAACCGCAAACAAAAACTAGTTAAAACAATTTACCTCGCAAACGAGTCGTTAAAGATAGAACTGTTCATTTCATTTCAAATTTAAAAGAGGAGCGTTACAGAAAAAAAAATCGCAATTAAGTATTCCATACGATTCTATTCCTACTTTACCGCAAAGAAAATACGTTTTTTTTTTAATTCATTATTTATTTGTGTATATAAAACAACACTACAGAAGTAACCCTCAAACGCGAACGTGCTTATTCCTCGGTTCCACAGAGACTGGCCATTTTATTCGAATTTCGAAGCAACCTCAATGCAACACAGAAATTGTATTTTATGTGCACTACGTGGGAAAAGATTGAATTTATGAAATCTGTGAACTGTTTGAGCTGAGATTTGCAGCCAGCGCTGTGAGGGTTGGATTAGCAAGACGGAGATATATTTTCACCTTCCAGTTTACGGAAAAACAGCTGTCTGTTGGGGAGTTTTGTATCTTCAAATAAAGAATAGAGCCGGGCGCGTATATTTACAGCTTCTAGAGATTGTAATATCAAAACAAAATGAATATGGAAATATATTCGATTGACTTTAAAATAAAATACGATGTTTATCCTTTTTTATGTTTTTTTTTTTCCAGCCATTATCCGAAGCAGCTTGGTCGTTTTTAAAGGCACCGGCAGATAGCTGATTTTATAGTGAGAGTAACATAGGCATATTTATTAAAAAAAGGAAATTTTAATCTGTGCTCTTTTACGAGTTTGACGCTAACGAAGACGCGGGCAATAGCACTGTGATTGGCCAATTCATAATCCGCTCTGCTAAGTTCCGCCTCAGTGGATACATAGCTTTAGTGTCATACGCCAACGAGTTACCGAATGAGTATTGAAAGATTGAATATTTTATTCCGTCAGGAAAGTTATTCGGCACTTCGACAAAGATCGGGAAAAATCGGGAAAAATCGGGAGTATGGCGGAAGCCATATTCCTGTCATCTAACTGTCATCCTTCTTCAATCTTCATTTGAGCAGATTCCAATACTCTGCCATATTGACCGAGAAAATCTCAAAATCCCTTTTGCTATTATTTCCTTGCTACAAAATTGGTAGCAAAAATGTTTTATCACAGAAGCGTGGTTTCGATAAACGGTCTTATTCAATCTCAGTTGAGACTGTGGAAAGCTAATAAGGCGTCGACTGCAGTAGCATTATGTTTCCTGCCATAGAGCCAGGTACATATATTCTAGACTAGAGACGCTATTTCAAACAATACCTTATCATAGAACCGCAAAGAGCGCTTAGCGTGAGAAAGAAATTTTCGCATTCAACCGTAATCTCTTCAAAGTTAGAGTGAACAGGCTTTTTCTGAGTAAGCTCATTCCATCGTCGACTTTGTCTGTCACCTGTAACCTAGACTAGAGTCAAGAGCAAATCCATTTCACATTAAAAATAAATAAAGAAAAAGAAATAAAGCAAGAAATAAAAATAGATTTTCGCATAAAATTAAAATACAAAAAGTTATTAGGTAAAAAAAAGAAAAATATAAATCATATCCGCGCAACGGCCATCGATCAGCTAATACTGACAACGGCTAGACTAGACGTGACAACTGAAACTTGCATAATTGCAAGTTTCAGTTGTCATGTCTAGTCTGAATTGTAACAAGCCGCCAATTTTTGTTAGTAACAGCTCACTGACACGCTCAGTTTGTATGGAAAGTATTAACAGCTAGCTTCACGGCTTCGGTCGCGTTACGCTTAAAGTAACGTAAGGGAACATACTCTCAAGATAAAGATTAGGCAGCACATGTCTCAATACAAGTCATGATCCACCCTTGTGCCAGGTTATATAGGTATCAATCCTCTCGGCCGTCGAGTCGCATTAGGTAACAGATAAACAGAGATCTTTTCGAACATAACTGGCTAGCACCTGCAACTCTGTCAGCTTGTTTTCTTCACGATGAAGGCTATTACTCTAAATTATCATCAAAACGTTAAGCGGTTTTTGCGTGGAAAGGGAATATGTATTCTCACAAACTTTGGCGTTATAGGTTACTAGCAGTGAACGCAACTAAAACATGGAAGCATTCCTAACTCAAAAAAATGACCCAAAGCACATTGCGCCGCGGTAGGCGGGGCTTATCGATTGCGCCGCCAAGTGTTTAGTTACACGGCCTATTCGTTACATGGTAATTTAAACCCAAATACTTGGGAAATAAGGTCAATTTTTAACTGTGCATCGTATTAGCAATAATGTTGTAGGTGTGGTTCGGCGAATCAGCGACGAGGTTTCGATGTGTGAGTTTGTTTGGATTTTTGGGTCACGATTCGCGCTTAGATCCCTTGAAGTAATGCTTCCATGTTTTATTTGCGTTCACTGGTTAATAGTACCTAGTAAGAAGTAGAATAGTATGGATGCAATCTCTAACAGTGGCTTCTTCGCGGCTCGTAACTCTGTGTCCACAACACATCTCGCTACACTCATCCCAACTCAAGATTGCAGCGACGATGTGCCACGAGAAATGTAGCACGAAACAAGAATAAAAGCATTGGCACTGAGAAGGTTGGTTAGCTTTTGTAGTCCTGAATCAGTGTTTTCTATATTTCATGTCAACGGAAAGTGGCAAACTGCGATATCATAAAATATCTTCAGAGATTGTAGTCTCGATAAATTGTCAACTGAACATTTGGAATATTTTTTACGTATTTCAATTTGATAGTCTACAATCTCTCGAAGGCATTCCGAGAAATTGTGGAATACCAAGTAATGAAACGTTAAGTATATACAATTTCAAGATCTTAACCTCGACATCTTGCGCGGGGTTTAAAGGACCCTAACACGAATGGTCAAATGACTTTGTCCACTTTGAGCGCAGCTAACGGGGGTGTCAGACACTTACTGACTAAAACCCATCCCTGTTCCTCCTAATACCATTTGCGTTCCAGGGCCGCAGTGACTCTTTCGAAAAAAATCCGCAACTCTGACAGGCATCTAAGGGATACACAAGATAGTCTGCGTAAATTGGCGTTGAATCTGCGGTCAAGCGGTAATGTCTGTCAAATAGAGAGGGATTGATCACGTGACATTTCTACAGCGTTTGTCAATCCTATACATTTTTGACGTTTTGTCAATAGCCTTCGCCACGCTACCGCAGATAAAATGTCTTTTTTTTTTCTGGATGGGAAATCGTCAAATGACTTCTCCCGCTCTGGGCGGAGCGGAAGGGAGTGTCAGACTCTTACTGACTAAAACCCACCCGTGATCCTGGTGGTTGTGCCCGCCGCGTTCCAGGGACGCGGTGACTCTTTCTAACAAATTCCGCAAGCACAAAATTTCACTTGATTTAACTCCTAGGCAACCCAAATATCACATTTCAATCGCAAAGATCATGTTTGACAATCGTTAGTGTTTATATAATGTCATTTGCTAACGAGTAGGACCCAATATAGCAGTAAGATAGGTAATTTTAGGTTTTAATACTGCAATTGCTCTCTGGTAAAAGAAAATAATAGTATTTAGATCACCGAACTTGTGTTTAATTACAGTAATATCATTTGAATATAGCCATTATTACTTTCTAACATGGTTAAGTTAATTAAATGTGTGAATAAACTTTTTAGTTTTCTCTGAGGTAACATTATGCACTACGTATTCTTTGCTACATACGAGTACAAGGTGAATTTATATTGGCACTATGTATTTGAATTTAGAATAAAGATTGATTTGCTCCGATCATACAGATTGATCCACACACACAGGGCCGTGTCCGGGACGTGTGGACAGATCATATTCGACAGTAGCTCAACAAAAATATCGAGGCGTACATTTAAACCGGAATGTCCTAGAACCAAAAATTCGAAGACATGTGACATTTACCAACCCGCACTGGGCCCGCGTGGTGGATTACGGCCCATTCCCTCTCCTAGAGAGGAGGCCTGTGTTCCAGCAGTGGGAACATTAAAAAGCTGATTATGATTATGACATTACACAAGTTTTACTTTACCTAGCTAATTAGGACTAAGACTAAAACAGCGTCATACATTCATTCATCATATAAAGTGGGTCCCTGAGGATGGACGGTACTGCCGAGGTGGGTCTGGGAAGAGATCTCGAGACGCTCTGGACGCCTACTGCAAGAGCTGGTCCAATGAAGCTCGGGAAAAGAATACCTGGAAGGATTTGGGATAGGCCTTTGCCCTACAGAGGGACAGTTTTAATAAAAAACATTTGATTTGCTATGCATCCTATTTCCGTATAAAATACAAGAGGTTTGTGTACTGATTATTTCGGATAGACTACCAGCAAAATCGTGTGAAGAAACTAGTAGTTACATTTCACATATAGGTAGGTTACTTCAGACTAGTTCAGTACAAATAATTAAAAAAGTCACAGTCTGTATAAATTGTCCAATAGGTCGCACTTTTAAAAACATAATTTTAATATTTACAAAATACAACTAACAATATATAATATAGAAAATATATATATATGTACAAGTGGAGTCAAAAGGAGGAAAGACTCATAGGCCATGGAAAAATTCTTCCACATCGCTGTCAACGGGAAAAGTGCCCAGAACACTGGCCGCATTGCCACGTTGAATGGCAATGTTGATTCGTTGACCAAAGAAAAGGCCAGCCCTCTGGTCACGTGAAGAGTCGACTAACTGTTTACTAGGTCGCATATTTAATTTTAACATAAAATGCCAAGAACCGAGCGTCGGGTTTCCGAAGAATTTTAATTGCTTGTATAATACTCAACATTGTGCGGTATACTAAAACTTTGAAAGAAACATTGTCGGCATAACGGAATTATTATAATTAAAACATGTAGGTACTTACATACATACACGAGCTATAAAAATGCGGGTATTACCTGAAACAAAATAAGAAATTTTAAATTAGTAGGAGAACTAAATCTTGAGGTTTTCTATAAACTTTTTAGTTGTCGCATAGTACAATTAGCAGATCCGATATACCTAATGGTTAGAAGATCTTAACTCCAAACTCTCAATTCAGACACCGTCCTTAGTCCAGGTAGTCAAAAAGGTTCCAAATCTTTTAGACTGTTATTAAGCGATAAACATTTAAAAATTCAATTAAACATCCAGATTTTCACATTTGCAACTAATTAGTCAAAATAAAACTCTAACAAAAACGGAGGATTCATCTAAAAAGGTCATCCATGTAATTGGAACGCCGATGCTTTCATCTTTTAATCTGAAGTCTAATCTCGAGCTCAAAGGAATCGATTCCATTGAGAGCAATAAGACAGACTTGGCGAATGAGACCAATTCCCCTAGCCATTGATATTGTGATAATGTTACTCACATAGAGTACCAGCAGCGCCCCGCGGTTTCACGCGCGTAGTTTCTGTCCCCGTGGTAAAACGGGGTTAAAATAATATAGCCTTTGTTACTCGCTGATAATATATCTTTCCATTGGTGAAAAACATGGTTAAAATCAAATAAGTAGCTTTTTCGGTACAAACAAACAAGACATATTTTCTCTTTGTAATATTAGTATAGATAGATCGTTTCTGCATTCATAAGGATTTAAGATACTTTTTCTGTGACGTGTATTTATTGTATCAATTTATGGTATATATCGGGATTGCTGCAATCGCTTGTTTGTTTATTGCTTACACCAAATTATACCTATTATTATTTATTTATTATACTGTGTACAATAAATAAAAAATAAAAAATCAATTGACTAATATAAGGTGTTACAGAAATAACAAAATCCCTGAAAAGGGGTACTTTTTGGTATTATTTTCGACTTTGTGTGCCAAGTTTCACCCAAATCCTTTCAACCGTTATGAAGAGAGGAGTTAACAAGTACCTAGTCAGACAGAGTTAGGTACTTTGCCATTAAATTTATAACATTAGTACAGCCCTTTAGCAAGCAGGCCCGCCCTGACCATGACACATACAGATAAGTATGCCGTTTTATCTACAAATATTCGACTTTTCCCGGCAATGCATCACTTTACAGTTATTTATTTATTTTCCTGTCCATCTCGATTTATAGCCTGCCAAATGTGTTTACATGTCCAGATGGAAATACAGCGTTCATAACATTTCAGCCAAGTTTTAATATTTATGTACTTATTAACCGGAGATGCACTAGAATTGATTTTAAAAGTAATATTATAAATGCGAAAGTCAGCTTGTTGTTCATTTCATTGATTCACGCCTAAAGCGCAGTACCAATTTAGATTAATTTTGGTATCTCTGGTTAGAGATTGGATCCCGGAGACGGTTATTCTTTTTCTTTTGTGAAATTCTATATTAATGCGAGCGCAATAACTATTTTTGAAAAAACAAAACATACTACCTACCTCGAATTATGTATGTATAGCGAATATGATGAATACAATTAAAAACGATTTTTTATAGTGGCAACACAACGAGAGCACTAATACGATACAACAATGATCTTGAAAAGCGGAATTACCTTATACAAATTAAGTTGCAAATACGTATTTTTGCTTGTAGATATCTTAGATTATACAATTTTAGAGGCCCGTCTCAGCTTCGCTCGGGTGGTCATTTATTTATTTTAATATAGCTTATGATAGTTACGGTTAATGTGGCATTATAATAGTGAAATAATTTTTGAAATGTGGCCAGAAGATTTCGAGTTTATTTGTTACAAACATACAAATCTTTCCTCTTTATAATACCTATAACTAGCACCGTTCCATATGCATAGTTCCCAACCCCGTGGGTTTACGGGGATAAAACATAGTCCATGTTGCTTGCTGATAATGTAGCTTTCCATTGGTGAAAATTTGGTTAAAATCGGTCCAGTAGTTTCGCAGCTAAATCGGTACAAACAAACTAACAAAATAATAAAATCTCTCCTCTTTATAATATTATTACTCATATTATAAATACATAGCAGTATACATTAATTTCATCAATAATATAGAGGTATGGCCATCACAGTTAATTGGGACATCAATGAGTTGCTTTAGCCATTATGGCCGACATCGTACGGTTCGCGTGTCCACTTGACAGACACGTGACGTACGAATAAAGTAATTGGAGGGAATTTATTGATAACCGAATAATTACGTGAATAGGTACGATAGGGAATTTATTGATAGCCGAATAATTACGTGAATAGGTTCGATTTTATTATTAAGTACAGAAATCGGTTTTAGAATGTTATTGGCCGTTTAAAAATTTCATCGATAGTACTTAAATGTATTGTAAATTTGATATGAATATTGTTTGTTTTTCACGGTTTCATGCCTGTCGCCAAGCCGATTTTAATGTAATTTAACATAATAGGTACAGTTTTTTTTTATTCCAAATCGAGGCTAACAGGTACCTATAGGTGTAGCTTACATATTATGAAAAAGTAGCGAATCTTTATTTTAAAATACACTTTCCACAAAAAAGCAAGTTACGATGACGTTAAACTAAACCACATTTCACGCTTCTTGTAGGTACATTAGGAGAAAAACATAATAAAACACATTTCCATTCCCCTTCATAAAATATTTCAATATCTACGAGTGATAAAATAACAATATCAGACTAATAACAGTACTTTATGTTCATAAAAATAATGTTTCACATGACTGGAGGCTTACAGTTCTCGCTTCCATGGAAATTACTCTAACAAACACAGGGTGTTCCAGAAGTGAGTGGTCATATTTAAGGTTTGTGTTCTGTAGCTGCTATACAGTAAAGAAACAATATCATAATAAAAAATATTTACCTTTTTCTTTATTTAAAAAAAAACCCGGCTAAAAAAGGTCAAAAACAAAACTTCGAGCAGCCTGATACAGTTGGTGGCATCGGATCTGTTATTAACTAAAATAAAAATGACTATTTTTTATATTGTTTCTTTACTCCATAGCAGCTACAGAACACCGATAGGACCACGGACTTGTGGAACACCCTGTATAAGACACATTACGCATAATAATATGACAGTAAGTGGATTTTTTTCTTTTTTTGACACGTTTAATGCGCTTGCATAACGCCTACTTCATTTTGTCGAGTTATACAACAGTATAATTGACTGACTGACATATCAACACACACACACACACACAGCCGAAACTACCGGGAACAAGAAAATTATGTTTTACACAATACTTCTTTTTATGATGTAGGTGAGTACTCAGAAGAGACTCAACCTTTAAGGGGGTGAAAAACAAAATCGTTTGTACTAAATCTACGCGGACGAAGTCGCGGGCTGAAGTGCTAGACATCCATAAAAATGTGTTTTTCGAGGGTTTCTCTTTACAAATAAGGGCTAAGATACAATTTGTTGTTAGACTTACACGTTAATTCGTCTAAAAGTACGTCTCTTTTTCGTATTAGGATTAAGAGCGTGGACGCCGTATGGCATTTCATACAAATTTTCAAGTCACTATTTTGCGAAATGACTGAACCGATTTTAATGAAACTTCACAAATATAAGCAGGATACATATGTCTAAAAAGTTAGTTATTAAACATTTTCGACATGTCTTATTTAAAAAAAGATAACTGGAAATTTATTTTTGTATGGAAAATTTAAAATGGGTCTAATTTAATGAGTGAAGTTTCATTAAAATCGGTTCTGTCATTTCGAAAAATAACGACTTGATAAATTTGTTTGAAATGTCGTTTGGCCTATACGCTCTTAAACGTATTTATGTAGAGGCTGTTAAAATAATGATAGGGTTTCAATACAACCCACGCCACCGAGGGACGCCTACGGATAAGGTGAATGCCTCAAATGACTATTCAATACATGCGTGGGATGGCACTTCCAGTGTGACTTTTAGTACCTATATTAAAAATCTTCCAAGAGGAAAGTTCGCGCAATTTGAAAAGCTTTTACCATTGGATTTAATCTAAACTCGTCTGTTTTATTTTGTTAAGGTAATCGAACACAAGTGTTTAGAGATTAAATCCCGTAGCAAAAACTTGTATTTACTAAATAAATGTCGTTCTCACCCTCGGAAAGCAAGTAAACTCTTGAAACAATTTATTAATACATTCAGTCACTTTTCTTTCTTTTAAAATATACGTTGCCCCACACTAGAGCTCTTGCTATTTCTCCTGTAGCAATGGGTGGAATGGGTGTATTTACAAACAAAGAAATTTAGATACACAAACAACCAGACCCGGAACAACTATCTGTTGGACGGGTAGGTATTACGGTGAGAAGAAAATAATTCCTCAATAAACTTAATAAAATAAACCATTAGATTATGTTGTCAGTAGGTGTTCTGCAAATTAATCAGCGTATTTATATCTAGTCCAATTTTTACCCGACTTCCCCAGAAGGAGGATAATGTTTTAGGTATTACGCAAATAAAGACATTTAACCTAATTCGACAGCATAAAAATCTCATCACACCTCAAACTATTTAAACCGTAGATGGCAACCTTAATTACTGTCATTCCTTTTAATGGCAACACCAGGTAAATTAAAAACATAACACAACATTAACATACGATAAAACTTTAAAGCACTCGTGAAAAAATTTAGTCGTACGAAAATTAAGCGAAAAGCGACCATTTTCCTTAATGAAGAGACCGGACAAGAATAATACTCGTAATAATGACTTGACATTTTAACTTGTTTGGGGGCCCGGTAATCGGAGGCAAGGGAATCATTCGAGGGGACAGAGGACCAAGATACGTTTTTATAACTTCGCAAAGAACTTACCAGTGTCCTTAGGGACGTTATCGATGTTTTTCTCTTGTTCGAACAGGGGTGGTTAAAGTTTCAATTAGAGTAGGGTTGCCATCCGTCCAGATTTCCCCGGGTTTGTCCTAGTTTGGAGGGCGTCCGGGGAGCGTCCGGGCGGGATTTTCAAAGGTGTCCTGGTATTACCTGGACATTTTTTGTGTCTAGGAATCCTCCATTGATTGAAAATTTGGAAGATAAGCAACAAATTAAAACAATACTTAGTTATGTCATTGTAATCATTCATTCGTAATCGTAAGCGGGATACGATCTACTCGTAAATCAGCAAAATAGCTGGCATTCAGTTTATATTGCAAACACGCTGTAATAGATTATTAAAAAAATTAAAGTTTATCCATTTTTAAAGTTTAGGCTTTTTTTTTTCGGGTCTGTTCGGGGAAAAAAATCAATTTCACTCAAATGTCCGGGGTTTTAAAGATTTTGTCCGGCGTCGGCAATTTCGATGATGGCAACCCTAATTTAGAGTGTATTGGAGGGGGAGCGGAGAATGACTCGAGGTTCGATTGCGTTTTGTTTTGAAGTAATATCTAATTAGCTGACAATCACAACTTCGTCTACGTCACATAAGAGAGAGAAAAACCTACTTTACAACATTTGTCATTGAAGATAGTCTCTTATTAATTGTAGCGTGATGTTGTATCTATAGCCTTAGGAGAGCAGTGGTGGCCGAGTGGTAACGGCCGCGACTTAAGGATTGTTGGTCGCGGGTTCAAACCCAGCCAGGCGCATTACTTTGTGTAATTAATTTCTTCACCACTACTCTGAAAACGGTGAAGGAAAACATCGTGATGAAACCGGCATGTCCTAGAACCAACAATTCGAAGACATGTGACATTCACCAACCCGCACTGGGCCCGCGTGGTGGATTACGGCCCATTCCCTCTCCTAGAGGCTGATTATGCTTATGCTTATGCTGACAATCACAACTTCGTCTGCGTCACATAAGAGAGAGAAAAACCTACTATACAACATTTGTCATTGATGATAGTTTCTTATTGGTTGTATAGCTTTATAACCTTGCTCGGGCTATCCAAAACAGAAATAGTTCTTCAATTCGAACCAGCTGTTCCTAAGTGTGCAGTGGTAAAGCGATTGGCTGCTGCGCTACGTGTCGTGGGTTCGATTCCCGCACGGAACAAATATTTGTATGGCCTAATAGTTGTTCCGGGTCTGGCTGTTTGTGTATGTGGAATTGTATGTTTGTAAAAACGCACCCACGACACAGAAGAAATTCCTAGTGTGGGGCAACGAATTTTTTATTTTTAGAAAAGAAAAAGAGCATCGCGTTCGACCAATCAAACAAACAAACACATCAGCTTTATTATATTAGTGGATATGTAACTATGTCTACAAAGTCAAAATAAATCCACAAAACTATTTCCTACTTTGGTGGGATCGGTTGTGAGTCGATGTGACACAGTGACTAAAACAGTTTTTGTTTTAAACATTATTTTCCAAAAAATTTAAACAAACTTGCAATTTTACTTTTATTTCGTAGTTAACCCTAAATATTTGTTTTTTCGTTTTATTAAAAATTTACGCTCTGGTAAAAACACTGTACAAAGGCGGATTTAATTCCCGTACAAGTGACTGTATTACGAAGGAGTTCTCCTCAATTCCTCACAAGAGTATAGTAGAATGCGGATGGCGAGCTATGGGTCTTATGGCTATCCGATAACAACCAGGCAATGAAGACGGGGCACCATAGGGTCAGCGCCTGCTAGGGTTGCGGAGTTTGTGCGAAAGAGTCACCGCAGCCATGGAACGCAAAGGGCACAAGAAGGATCACGGGTGGGCTTTAGTCAGTAAGAGTCTGACACTCCTCCGCTCCGCCTTTTCCGAGAAGTCATTGGATGATTTCCAATAAAAAAAGCCATGGAACGCAAAGGGCACTAAGACGAACACGCTTGAGTTTTAGTCAGTAAGAGTCCGACAATTCCTCCCGCTCCACCCAGAGCGGAGATAAGTCATTTGACGATTTCCCATCCAAAAAAAGAGGTGTAGTAGAATACTTATGACTAAATCATTATTTTTGCCTATGATTTAAGAACAAATTCCAACACACAACCACAAAACTTTTAGCTACCTACGTCAACCCACTTATTCATTTAACGCAGTTGATTTATACGTACTATTGAAACGTACTTTGATTTAGTTCCACTGTGACACTCGAAGTTGCACTAACAGATTACGTTGATTCTGAATTTCAGCAAACGGAATCGTTTTACACCCTAGATTCATTCATACTAATTCAATAACTCTTCGTTTCATATTCGTATCTTCCATCGACATAAATTTATTCAAGTATACGCAGGTCAGAATAAAAAGGATCTGCACCCATTAGCCATTCAGTTTTTCCAACTAAGATACGGCTGAATACGTAATAATGGGTACTGAATCGGAAAAAGCGCATTTACAATTCAACGCCGCACTTTTTAACCGGCTTCAAAAAAAGAAGGAGGTTTTGTGTTCGTGTGGGTTTTTTTTAGTACCTGCGTGCAATATAATAGTGTACCTATCAAAGGCGGATTGCAGGTTCTTTTTATTTTGACTAGGCAGTTTTATTATGTTACTAGCTGCTGCCCGCGGCTTCGCCCGCGTAAATGTCGGAAATTATCCCAACGGAAAATAATCCCGGGATAAAAAGTATCCTGTGTTATTCCAGACTATGATCTATATCTGTGCCAAATTTCATCAAGCTCCATTCAGCAGTTTTTGCGTGAAAGAGTAACAAACATCCACCCATACTTACAAACTTTCGCGTTTATAATATTAGTAAGATTCGCATAAAGATAAATGTTTTTCTCCGTAATAAAAAGAAAAATGCTACGTTACGTGAATATTAAGTATGCTTTGCCTAGTTATGACAACTTCGTCTTTTATGGGTCAATATACTTAATTGCATTCCGTTGTTATTTGATAAAGATTACAACTGTTTGTATAGGTACTTATTTGAAACTTAAATAAAACTTGTTAGCAGTAACAGTAGCTAAAGCAAAACACTATTTAATATAGCAACAAATGAAGTTTTCTTTGTTAACGCAAAATATAAAAACAACCATTTATTTTTTAATAAACACCTAAACGAGATAAATATAAAAAAAGAAACTAAAAAAATCTCTCTTTTATAAGTTCAAATTCCTCGCATATCGCGCACCAAGCACCAAGATTAAATTAAACTGAAGCGAGCTCAAAGCTTAAATGACCTAACAAAAAGCATTTCTACTTGTATTAAAACGACAATATGTAGATCAGGCAGTCTGAGTGTCACAGTATCGCGAGAGCAGTATCACAAGGCAGGGTAATGTTTGCCAGAGTAATGCCATATGCCAGGGTAATGTCTGCCAGAGTAATGTCATATATTACCTATGCCAGAGTAATCTCATGTGCACGGTAATGAGATATCAAAATGTCTCTGGCAATATTGAGGTGATACAAACGACTTATATGGTTTTTCGTTTCTATATTGAGAATACTGTAGGTACGGTTTTACAATCTTGTAAATCTGAGATTAAAGAATTCTTTGTGTATGAGGTAATGAAAGTTAACAGAACATGAACGTGTTATCAAACACGATTAACAAAGTAAATTATGCTACTAGAATTATACAAGTAATCTAAACTTTGAGGTCGGATTACAGTACCTAGATTATATTAAAACCTGAGTAAAATTGAGTTTCATCATCACAATTCTGCCTGCAATAATCTACTGCTTCTTCTTTTCGAGTCGATTAAACTCTTTAGATTAGCATAAAGCATAATCAGCCTTTTTAATGTTCCCCCTGCTAGGACTCAGGCAGGCCTCCTCTCTAGTAGAGGAAATAGGCCGTAATCCACCACGCGGGCCCACTGCTGGTTAGATTATTCTCTAACTCCTCAGATTATTTGAGCCCAATAGGTGGCATTTTTGGGCTTTGAGGTGATTGAAAAGAGCCTCCTTGAGTGGCGTTTAGAATCGCAGATGCTTGCTAGCTGTCCAGACAACTAGCATTCGGTAACGCAGAGTCCATCTGTCGTATCCTTTCACCACGATGCTGATGGTAAATCCAAACGGCATAGGAAGTGCATGATATAGATTTCCTTTCTTGTTTGTGTATGACTTTATTTACGAATACAAATATCCTTCAACCTTGAAAACTGGGAATCCCTGTGCAACACCACATGACTTATCTGTAAGTCTTGTACCTATATTTTCCTGATTGAAAGTGTGATCAGGTGTGACCAATACAGAGCGTAGGTAGTAGCTACACTGCAATTTCAACCGTCACACTTCAAAATCAATGACCAAAATTGATTAACAGACTCACGTGTATAACATGTAATCTAATTCTTTGACCTAAGTGCGATCTTAGTTTAGGTTTATTATTTTGTGTACATGTCACTTCTGTGACAGTAAATACTAATTATGTATTCATTATTTTCTTTACTAAAACTAAATAAGCGCTGCTAGTGACGATACGTTTACGTTAACGCGATCGAGTACCTTAGTATGAATCTTTTTAATTAATAAAATCATGTACACTTGCTTCTTTCGACATCGGCTTTGCTTGCCATTCATACTAATATATAAATGTGAATGTAAGTTTGTTTGTTACGCTTTCACGCGAAAACTACTCAACCGATCATCATGAAACTTTGTACACATATTCTTGGAGGTATTAGAAGTACCATAGGATACTTTTTATCCCGGGATTATGTTCCCTTGGGATCATTTCCGACATTCACGCGGGCGAAGCTGCGGGCAGCAGCTAGTATTATATAATTTTTTAAAAAAAACATTGTAAAAAATCCCAGTAGGCCTGAACCTAAATCACTTACCTGCGAATTAATTACACGAAATAAATCCCCGCTGTGTAGGTACCAGGTTCCCATTAGGTTCCACGTTCAAATTAAACTAGGAAATTGCCACTAAGGGACGCAGTTTACTTACTGTGTATTTAGTGACAGTGTCGTAAGCTAAAATTGAGTGGATCATTCCCCGTATTACGTCATAAACGTTTATTGAGTCCCGGTAATGAATTTGGAGTACTTTAATCAAATGTTTAGACTGCAATTCGCTTGTGTCGTAAGCAATGTCAACTGGTTTCTTACCTTTTCTAAGATATTTTAATGATTGAAGAAAGAGATTCTTCTTGTGAAGACTCTGGCTTTAGATCCTAGCTAATGTTATAAAGGTGAGTCTGTTATGCTTGAACACCTAAATAACTGAACCGATTTTGATGAATTTCGGTACAGAGCCTACCCTTTTGCGAAAATATATAGTAACACGAGCGAAGCAGCGGGAAAATAAAACAAGCACAATCGAACTGAAATAAAACAGGAAAAACCAATTCGTTAATATGTTTATCTTACCAAAGCACATTAATAAAATTGTATACGAGATCGTCATCGCCGCTCGTCAATCATCCCTTTATTACAATTGCTAATATTATCACAGCCGCCATTTTGCCGACTTTTTCTAACTAACAAAGAAAACAAACGAGAAAAGTTTTATTAACATTATCAGCGAAAAGCCTCGAAGGTCTGGCACGGGATTGTTTCTGATAAAAATCTTTTACAGTACCTACTACTAGCTTTCGCCAGCAGTTCTGCCCGTGTGAATATCTATCTTCTATACTTATAATAAATCTGTAGAGAGGTCAATTCTGTACAGGGAATATATTTTCAAAATAACTATCAGGGGGTGATTAGTGATCGATACTGGTGCCAAAAATGCAATCAGTAAAATTTTTGTCTGTCTGTCTGTCTGTCTGTCTGTATGTTCTTTATAGAAACAAAAACTACTTGACCGATTTTAACGAAACTTGGTGCAATTATTCTTCATACTCCTGGGCAGGTTATAGTATACTTTTCATCACGCTACAATAAATAGGAGCAGAGCAGTGAAGGGAAATGTTGGGAAAACGGGAGAAGTTACTCCATTTTTTAAGCTTCCGTCGCGTGTGTAGCCTTAATGGTTAAAGTTACATAGAAATAATGTATGACGGAAATGTTCTACATAAAATTATCTAAAAAATATCCCACAACAGTATATGTCTATATTTTATGTTTGACTCACAATAACACGTGTAACTCCCGATAGCTTAGCAGTTCGGAGCTTTCTGATTATATTTGTTTACTCTTACGTTTATGATACTCTCACTCATCCCTAATTAAAAAAAGTTAACATTATTACCTATTCAATAAAAAAAGAATCATAGAAATCGGTATAGAAACACCAAACTTATACATGAATACTGAATCATGCTGTAAGATGTTATTGTGATTATTTTTGTGTAACTTTTGTTGCTATTTTATAAAATAGGTACTTATTAGTTATTTTGGTAATGTTTAATATTCGTTCAAATTACAAATGATTAATAGTTTCAATTTTATTTCTTTTTAGGTGAAGTAATAGTAGAAGTAGGAGCATAGATTTTTAGATAGGTACCGGTAGGTTAGTTTTGGCTAATTTATGTTGTGTTTTTTTAGTATTAAGTAGGTAAAAGCGTAGATACTTTTATTAATGAGTAGTTATTTTATTAATTAGTTATACGTAGTTATAGGTATTTATTTTTAAGTGAAGTAGGTATAGGTTATTATAATATAATTTTGCACAGGCATTTCAGCTTTACTTTCATTTCTTTTTTTGTTGTAAGTTGTACATATTTCACACACACATAGTGATCTATCAACGCACAGCACAGCCCAAACCACTGAACGGATCGGGCTGAAATTTGGCATGCAGGTAGATGTTATGACGTCGGCATCCGCTAAGAAAGGATTTTGATTAATTCTACCCCCAAGGGGATAAAATAGGGGATGAACGTTTGTATGAAACTTTGTCAATTTTAAACCGATCGGGCTGAGAGTTTCAAAATCGGGGCTAAAGTAACTATTACACGCGGACGAAGTCGCTGGCAGAAGCTAGTTATAGAATATAATTCTAAAAGATGATACTCACGGGACGAAAAGTATGCTATGTACTATTCCAGGAAATGGTCTACCCATGTGCCAAGTTTCATCGAAATCCGTTCAGCCGATAGGACCTAGAGTTAAAAAAAACATAAACAAGCTCTGTTTCGGATTTATAATATTATTACTAGCTAGGAGGTCCATGTTATGGAAACATTTATTTTAGCAAAAAGCGATGAAGGAAGTTTACATTAAAAACTTAATTAAAAATTTTGTCCTGGTAAAATAACGGTTAATCGAATAACCAGCAGAAATGAGAATGCTTGTTTATTTAGTTAAACCTCTCAAAAAACTTTAAGTGGAAAAATAACAAAGTTATCCTAAGAATATCACATTGGAAAATAATCTTTGAAAAAAATCTTGAGCAATTTTGACGTTCAATGTTAATTGCTCAGAGTAGTCATAATGCAGAGGAGGGTACTCGTGGCTAACTAATGCGTCATACTCTCGTTGCGGAATTTGTTCGAAAGAGTCACTGCAGCCCTGGCACGCAAAGGGAAGTCAGTATGAGTCTGACCAGTGGCGTGCAGTGGTTCGAGTTAGGGTAGGCCAAAGAAAATGTCCAAAAAAACACACACCACATTATATTTAGGGTTGAAATGCGGGGTTTTTTTTTAATAGGCTAATTTAAAAAAACAAATCTCATTTCATTAAAAATCAACCCTGAATAATTTGGTTATTTTTTAAAATTTATTTGGACATTTTCTCTGCCTACCCTAACTCGAACCACTGCACGCCACTGTCATTTGATGATTTCCAATCCAGGAAAAAAGTAAATGGGTCGTACTTCGAGATTTTGGTCGGTCCTTAGATGGCTGACCGTCCATTACATACCGCAAAGTCACGTTACTTTGGACCAGGAGGGTAAATTTGGCCCAAACTTTTAACCAATAAGAATACAGAAAAGACTATTGGCTAATGAGCTAGGGCCAAAGTTGCCCTCCAGGGCGAAAGTAATGCGACTTTACTGTACCGAGTTTCCTCCGTGCTTCAGATTGACTGGTGGACTGGTAACAGATGGACTGCTGGCTTTACGTGATCGTAAAGCCAGCAGTCCAAGTTGTCTTTTGGTAGATCTTGGGAAGTCGTTACGAATTATCAGACGCCAGTATAAATCTAACTCCAGTTTTGCCAAGAACTACCGTGTTACCCATTTAATGGATTTTGAAGGTCTGGTAGGCCGTCGTTCCATGGAAAATACTAGAATTCCGCTGCATCCGGTTAGACAGGAAAATTCTAGGTAGATTGCATAAGTCATAATGCAGAGGTGCCAGCAATATGAACGAACAAATTCGCAGAACAACGAAGGACAATGGTGGCTATTGTAGACATACAATTCTACATAAAGTCTTTGCTTGATTGTTTCACTTCAATGTACGATAATGCCGCAGTAATCGGATTACATTATGTAAACCAATTAATACTTAATCTATACTAATATTATAAAGCTGAAGAGTTTGTTTGTTTGTTTGTTTGAACGCGCTAATCTCAGGAACTACTGGTTCGAATTGAAAAATTCTTTTTGGGTTGAATAGACCATTTATCGAGGAAGGCTTTAGGCTATATATCATCACGCTTAAGCCAATAGGAGCGGAGCAGCGATAAAGAATGTTTTAAAATCGGGGATTCCACGGGGACGAAGTCGCGGGCAGCAGCTAGTGGTTACATATTTGTTGGACTACTCTATGTTAAAGATGTAGATTGCGATAAAACTATTAGTTTTAGGTATTTTAGTTTAGTTACAGGAAAATAACAACTAACTGAATTTGAACTTTATAACTAAGTATAATTATCGGGGACGGGACTAGAACTACATACGTACCTACTAACATATATGTATTTTGTTTTTATTAATTATTATTTGCGGGTCGAGGAAAGGTCCAAGATCAAGGCTTTGAGGAAAAATTTCAGATTAAATCATAAAACAATAGATATATGTAGGTACGTAAAGATTATGCATTATGCATGCAAGTGATCGATGCAACGGAAAATACCAAGTACTTGTTACCTTGCCTCACATAATACACGTGTGTAGTAATTTATTAAAATAAAATAAAAAACATCCAACTAAAAAAAAGCCAAACCTTACCGTGGATAGCAAAACAACAACAAAAAAATTGGAAAACCGGGCCTCCAATAGGTGCACCCACTAATTGGAAGCCCGACTTCAATTTGTCAAAAAAGCCGCCATCCAATGCGTACGGGACATAGTATTCATATCACGTATTGTATGCGACTAGGTATTTAGCTACGAATTGTTTTCGTGCCCGATAAGATTGCCAGCATCGAATATGGCAACAAAATCGAATCACGGTGCCAGCGATTTTTGTATGGCTATATGTAGGTATAGTTCTTGGATGGTTAATATACAAAAGATAATTGCAATCGGATTGCGGCTAACCACAATCAATGGTCTCATGACTTATCAACAATATTTTGACAGGACGTGGCCAGAAATGTTCCCTTCAAAATGGTTGAGCTAAATGGTGCCGATACACGCGTCATGTTCGTGAACGGGCGCCGTCGGTTGAGACTGGTCACCTCTTAACTGCCACTGACTTGTTGTATGTATCTTTATACTTTGAATTGTTTTATTTTTATTACTTTTTTTCTTTGCATTGTCCTCACATATAGAAGCACCAAGGATGAAACCAAGGTTTTGTAATACAGATCATGATTTAAGGCGGTACCCGAACCAAATAACCTTGAGCATTCGTTCCCTCTTCGCCGCACCCGCAAGATTCGTAGCGATTACGCTCAGATTTTATAGTAAAATCTATATAAAATCAAATTTTCGAGTTAAATAAAAAATAAAACTAGCAAAATGTTTATTATTAAATTACGTATCCATTACTTTAAGTAGCAAACCAAAATAATGGTTACTTTACGAGGAGATGCATGTTAAAAATCATTATTTCTCATTTCTGTCGTTTCGTTGCGACTCTATAATTAAACAGTGCGAATTAAAAAAAAAACTACCAATTTGGAGTCAAGATTATGTAGAAATTTAATGTTTTTTTATTTTTTGAAATATTCTAATGGATAATGAGAAGATGGCTCCTAAAAACTACACAAAAAACGGCTACCGCTGCGTTTTGCACGGGGACGCGTCTTAAGTAAGAGTGTCCGTGGAGTTTCTTGCACGTTCTTCTCCATAGCGATCCACGCCTTAGAACGTGCAGATAGCTTCACCTCTTTGGACTTGACAATTCAAAAGTGCCTTGTGAAGGGTTTAATTGAACTAAATGCTTTGAATTTGAGTTTTAATGTCAAAAAAACGTTTGCCATTTCTAATTTATTTCCCAGACTAACAAACTGGGACCATTGGGAACCATATGGGTCCAACTAGGTCGATCTGACGAGAAAGCTATCGTTGACCTACTGTAAACAAGGTAGACTCAAACTTCACAGTATTTTAATTCACAAATAAAAAAAATGTCAGTAGCTAGGTACGGTTCGAATCGGTCATTCTCTATAGAGAAGAACCGGAAAGAAACTCCACGGTTACTCCTTTAAAACATTGACTGTGGCAGAACTGCATTATGAATGAGATGGCGCTTCCAATGTTCAACAATTGACTGTGTAAATGATGTAAAATGCTGTGGCTTTGTACTCGTCTTTGTCACTATCACTGACAATTTAAGTAGATCTAAGTAGTTGGCGGAAATGTCCATCGTGTAGTCGCATTAGTTAGTCACGCATGCGCAGTGCACATGCTACTAAACGGATGATAACATGTGACAATGGAGGAAGAAGGGGAGAGTCAAATACCAACTTCAAAATAGGTATCAAATTATGAAAAAGTTATGAAGCATAGCCTCTCATGAAATTCTTCTTTTGAGACCTAGAACCAGCCCACTATGCGTCCAGGAGTTCTTGCTACCTTATTCTGGGCAAAAACGAATAACTTGACTAGTGTTCATTTTGATTAGGAAATAGAGATACTTCGTTTTTTTGAAAATCACGATACCAACTTTAATTCAACAACTATAACAATTTAAACACCAGCGGAAACATTAAAATTACATTTCAAAGTTTTAAAACCATAGACAAAATTAAATAAAGACTAATGAACCACAGACATAGACATGCTGTCTCACGTTTTTATGGCGGGAATTCTAGACGGCTTATGTCATATTTGTGCGTCAGTCAAACTGTCGTCCCGAAATCCGAATGTGAAAGCGGTAAGACGACAAATTTTCTGACGTGGAGATAATATCCTTTTTTACGTATTAATGTGAATTTACCGTTAGTCCGTGACACATGGTTATTTAAAACGAATTATACATAAAGGTTTGAATGAAATTCCTTGCCGGAGTCTGTGTTTCTTGATACTCGCAGCCTGTGGGTCTATAAGTCAATAGTAAATATATTATATTCTAGCAGCACCCTGCGGTTTTACCCGCGTAGTTTCCGATCCCGTGGGAATATGGGGATAAAATATAGCCCATGTTACTCGTGGATAATTTAGCTTTCGAATGGTGAAAGAATTTTTTAAATCGGTCCAGTAGTTTTTGAGCCTATTCATTACAACCAAACCAACAAACAAAGTTTTCCTCTTTATAATATTAGTGTAGATGTATATATATACATTGGTTCTTTCTTGGCAAGTGTGCCTAGAGCGACTGTTTGGTATGTCAGTAAATTAATTTAGTATAAGTAAAATATGACGCATGAGGTTCTTAACATAATTTTCTAACTTAAACACACTCACCACCTCCTAACATATGGTAATGATTAACTTTTCACACTTATAATTAAGGGTGAGGCCCTCACCCTTAATGCACCCTCAGCGTGAGGGTTTATGTAAAAGAACCGATTATTGCAAAATGTGTAACGCATAAGATCAAATAAAAAAGTTAAGAGACAGTATTACATAGTATTACGTAGTCAAGGAGTCTTGGCCTTTCACTATTAACAGATCAATGTGTTACTTAGCTTTATAATAACGAGTCGTTGCTCACTTAACTAATAAATATCAGTTAATAACGACAACTGGACCAGTTTAATGGGCGATAATTAGTTATAAATACCCCCAAGATCGGCAAACGCAGTGTAGGACGTCCTCAGGCACGGTGAAGTGACGATTTGCGCAGTACGGCTGGCAGAAACTGGATGCGAGAGACCTATGTCCAGCAGTGGACTGCAACAGGCTGTTGATGATGATGATTGATGATGACCCCCAAGATAATACATACTTCATTATGAAAAATACCCCATATTCACAGTAACATTAACGCATGACAAATCGCCTATTCACAGTAACCTACCACGCGAAATACATATTCAATTCAGAATGGCCATTTTTATGAGTTTTTTTACGATTGCATCACCAGCAGTTCTGATAGTGAAATTAATGATAAAACTACGCAACGAGCCGACGATGGCCATATAAAAATCTCTAGGGATATTATCATATTTCCGGTAATACAAGGTAAAAAACCTAAAACTTTAAATCATCATTCTGATGCGTAAGTATGATTTTCAAGGCATTTAAATAAAATAGAATCCCAAACATACATATGTTTCCTACTTCAGTTACCACAAGGCAATTATTACTAAAATTGAGCCTACTGATTAATTTAATATTACATTATATTTGTTAATAATAAAAAATAATAATAATATTACAACCTAAAAAAAAAATTACAAAAATTCCTTCACTAATTAATCGAAAGGAACTTCGTTCCATCCGGGTGTCCCTTGACACCTGTCAAGTTTTTTTAATTATTTTTGTTGCTACGGCTTATCTCTCTCAACATAAATATAACCCTTCACCACTGTTACTTAGCCTTATCAATGACACTGTAACGAGTCGTTGCTCACTTAAATAATAAATATCAGTTAATAAGGACAACTAGACCAGCCTAGGTTAATGGCCGACAATTAGTTATAAACACCCCCAAGATAATACATATGAAAAATACCCCATATTCACAGTAACATTAACGCATGATAAATCGCCTATTCACAGTAACCCACTACGCGAAATGCATATTCAATTCAAAATGGCCATTTTTATGAGTTTTTTTACGATTACATTACTAGCGGTTCTGATAGTGAAATTAATGATAAAACTACGCAACGAGTCGTCGAGGGCCATAAAAAAAATCTCTAGGGATATTATCATATTTATGGTAGTATGAAACGTGGTGACATAATACCGGAGGATACTTTTTGCCACCACAGAGTCTCAAGACGTCTGTACGACATCAGTCACCGCGTAATCAATTGCATCCACTTCCATTTTCTCTTTGCTGTTTCAATTTTTAATATTATTCATTTACTTTGTTTTAACATTTCTGTATTTTTACCTGCACGCGGCCAATTTGTAATCCATTTTTTTTTAACTTAACTAATTTTTTTTTAATCTGATTGAATTTATTATTTTTAATTTAATTTATTTTTTTGATTAATTTACGTTATAATTTTTTTAAATTTGTATAAATTTAATCTTAGAATGCTACCTTACTTGACCCTTCATTATTCTGAGAGTGCTGTGTACTTCTGTAAGTGACGATCTCACTATGTCTAAAACTGTGTGTTAAATTTGTTTTTGTATGTTTTAGTGAGTAAGTCGTTGAAGTACCATATTAATAAATAAATAAATAAAAGGAGTACCTACATAAATGTCTTTATATCAATATTGTTGGGACCGTGGGCGTCTGTTGTAAATGGGAGGCATTTGTCTCGCGTACGGACCTCGCCGATACATTGTGGAGTAACACTTGGACGAGAAAGTGGTAAATAAGAAGGTACGGTGTATATTTTTAGGGTAAAGGAGGATTGGAGATGTCAGGCGGAAATAAACTGTTTATCTTTTCTAGTTTGGAGCATGCTGTTGTGCGGTAAAGCTTGGTTATTATGATTGTGTTGTCACATGTTTATGGACTAATAGGAATGACATGGTCAAAGTAGTTTCTGTTTAGGCTATTTACACGATTATAAATACGTGAAAAAATTGCGAGCCATAATTAAAAATTACAACTGAAATGTTCCATATCATAAATCGAAAAAATCGCGTGTCTTAAATCACAGACCCCTTTTAATATTTAATTAAAATTTTAGTTGTAATAGAAATACACTCAGTATCACAATACTAAAAAATTGAAATTCTATACCTATGTACAAATAAGTAATCGAGCGCACACTATGTACTCAGCCATGCTTACAAACTCTCTTACACCTGGCAACACGAGATAACAAAAACCAACAGGTAAGAATTTAAATTAGCAAAATTAATTCAACTTACAAAATAATTTGAGTGCTCTTTACTCTTATTTTTTAACGTGAAACTTACTGTAATTCATAATTATAATTGCGCCGCCAACGGAAACATTAATAATTTACTATATAATTGCATGTAAAAGTTTTAAAACCATAAACGTTATTATTAATGATCGAAGCTATAAACTAAATTAAATAAATACTGTAGTACCACAGACACAGACATACTGTCTGACGTTTTTGTGGCGGGAATTCTAGATGGTTTATGTCATTTTAGTGCGTCAATCAAATTCTTGTCCCGAAAGCGGTATGGCGATAACAAAAAAAATAGCAACAAAATTAATTAAATCTATTTAGGTAGGTACTTGATGTTTAACGTGATAGTGAATTTTAAACTTCAGTAAGTTATGATAAGTATTTTAACTGACGAAGTTTCAAGCATGTTTTAAGTAGCAAGAGCAGTTCGCCGTAAGTTTTATGCATTAAACGAAAAACTGTAACAAAAAGGTAGTACCTAGTGAAATAACAAAAAAAAACTTTTTTGATTGAAAATTATGAAGTGAGCAGTATGTTCCTCTAATTTATTTTATAACACGATTTAAAAATAGAGCCTTTTAATTGCACTATATTACTTGGCACATGGGTATACCACGTCCATGGATTAGGTACACTGGATAATTTTCCTGTTAGTAGGTTAGGTACTCGTACTTACATTCCTTTGATATAGTTTTCGACACACGCGGTTGAAATAATACAATGTATCACTAGAAACTGCTAATTCAGTTGCGAACTTTACTGTGCTCATAAATATATATAGGTAAGTACATACTTATTTCCACTATCGATACAAGCAGCCGGATACCAGATAAAATGCTTAAATGGACTTTGGTTTGTTCCCAACGCAAGCGGTCTAATGACATCAAACCATCGCCAATGAACTCTATGAACAGTAACAAGTCTATTTAAATAGACAATAAAATATTACTTAAAAAGAAAAAATGTAATTAAGTACATTTTTTTCCAGTTTACTCGCTTTGAACAATGCATTCATAAATTAGATCAAGACTAAGCCAGCCGTGAAGTATGAATACAATCATAATTATTAACTAAAAAAAGTTATCGCAAACAGTAATAAATAACTAAACAACAAGAAGTAATTAAAAACTGCTACAACAGCTAGGTACGGTAAATATTTTTATTGAAATGTCTGTATAAATAATTTTATTATTTTACTTATAATTGATATCCGAAAACATAAGGATATATTGAACCATTAAAACTTAAAACAAATGAGTTCGGTAATAGGTACTTACCGATAACTTACAAACGTTGATAATAAATAGAACAATACATTATTCATAAAAATAGTTTTTATTTAAGTTTTGGTGTACATAATGTGTGTACATATTAAAATAGCAGGTAATATGCCAGGTAACTTATCAATGAAGTTATTACACATCATCTAAATTGACAATAAATTAATCGATAGTAATTGATCTGGTTTTTACCATTTTATACAACAGCTAAAATTCATATTCTCTAAGCTTCTGTCCCGATTTAAATAAAACATTTTGCTCGATTATGAAGTCGATCTTACTTAATGACGACATATCTTAACTATTGAGCGGTATATTTTAATCCAAGTGAAGAGACTTTTTTTGCTGAAAATAAAAGTGTTCGTCTGAAGCAACTTGAAAATATAACAAACTAACAACCTGAAAATCCATCCATCAGTCCTTTTACCAGAACACGAGCTAGTAATCTTGTACAGTTTAAATCAAAATGAGAAAACTACAAAGACCTACTTGATAACATGTTTAATTAAATCCACTCAAGCCTTAATCCTTACAGGAGTGGCTAATTAATTGAGCCCAGTAACAATAGCTCTTGAAATACAATTAATTGTTCAGCTCAACAACTTGGTATCAGCTCAGAGAATTAGTCGAGTGGTCGCGCAACTTGCTTGCATAAATAATTCTAATTACGAAACTTCTGTATTCCGTAATGCGTGTTTGAACCGTGACAAACGAAAGATCTAGAACGATTTTCCGCGCGATTCTCGATTTTCCAAAACTGGATTTGAGCATAGATCAAGTTATCCATGATATAGAGTGTAGCTCTAAAATAGGTCCACGGACCAATGCCAAAAAAAATGATTGATGCAAGCAAATATAAAGTAAGTTTATATGTGTAGCTTCATAGTTTTCATAAGGCTTGGATTGGATGTGTTTATGGAGAATGTTACCTTAACCTAGTTTAATAGCTCAGTGAAACCCGTCACCATCATTATGAAAGACTGCTGATTATGGGCCTGCTGAAAAGTCGCCACATCAGCCGGTCCTGTGCGCTTCGCATCCAGCGGATTCCTTTATCAGGCAAGCCCAGATCTTCGTTTTTCATACAATATAAGGTCATGATTTTAATATTCAGGACTTAAATTATATAAGGTTCGTTTCTTTAACGACGAAATCAAATCACAGCCCAATTAAATTAGGAACGAGCACAACAAATCAGCACTAAACGATGCAATGAATAATCAAGCAATGTAGCGCCGTCAGTACTGTAAGCGTCTACTAGATTCAGCGCTTAATTGTTCGTAATTGCTATATTTGTGCCTTCGCGGACCCCTTTCCGCGGCAATTTGTACCGCTTCTCTCTCTTCGTTATGGTTAAAAAGAAAAAAAACATTTTTGTGCGGTTAGGTTAGGGAAGGAAAACACTCGTTATATTTTATATTTCCGCTTTACTTCTGTTGTGTTTTTGTAAAATTACTAAGTATGGTATGTTTTGTAGTTAATATGTTTTGTACTATGTAACAACATACATAGTTAGCTTTGTGCATAGATTATTTTAGTAAAGATACTGTCGTCCTAAAAAACACTTATGCGTGTGAATTACGAATTATTATAGGCAATATTGTCTTTGATTATAGGTGATACGGTGATACATATAAATTACCAAAAATTCGTATCTAAGCTTACAACAACTTACGACGACAGCCGACTGTATGAGATTTTCGCCGCACTTTAGGCGACAACACTTTTTTTTTGGGATGGGAAATCATCAAATGCCTTGTCCCGCTCTGGGCGGAGCAAAAGGGAGTGTCAGACTCTTACTGACTAAAACCCACCCGTGATCCCTCTTGTGCCCTTTGCGTTCCAGGGCCGCAATGACTCTTTCGAACAAATTCCGCAACTAGGCAACCACACCTTAGGACCACATTAAAGGCATCCTTTGAACGCACAGTTCGCCCTGCCCTAACTTTAGAAATAAATCAATGTACGTATTTGTGTTTCAAATTACTTTTTATGTAGACTTTTTACTCCTATTGACTATTGATAGGAATACTGTCTAGGCAATACAATATGTGGTTACATATTGTATTGCCTAGACAGTATTCCTATCCTCAGTGCAATAAAAAATAAATATATAATTATTAAAAAAAATACATATTATATTTTTATGCTGTTTTGACTACTGTGCGTAAGTACCTATCATAGATTAATGAAACACCTTGTTTTAAGGATTTAAAATCATCAAATGACTCTTTTCGCTCGAGGCGGACCGTAACAAGTGTTTTACTGACTAAAACCTATCCGTATTCCTCCTAATGCCGTTCTAGGGGCGTGTTGACTCTTTCCAACAAATTCCGCAAGACCTTTAACACATAGACGGAGGTTTTCACAGTACCTCTATATGTATAGCTTATTAACATCTCCCACTGGATTTGTTTAATCTATCTTACATACCAAAACAAGTACCTACAAATATAAGCATAACTATAATCAGCCTTTTAATGTTCCCACTGTTGGGACTCAGGCCTCCTCTCTAGGAGAGGGAATGGGCCGTAATCCACCACGCGGGCCCAGTGCGGGTTTTGAATGTAAGTGTCACATGTCTTCAAATTTTTGGTTCTAGAACATGCCGGTTTCCTCACGATGTTTTCCTTCTCCGTTTGAAAGCAGTGTTGGTGAAATTAATTACACAAAGTAATGCGCCTGACTGGGTTTGAACCCGCGACCTACAATTCGTAAGTTGGGGCCGTTACCATCGGCCACCACTGCATCCGAAAAAGTAGTAATGTCTGTCACCGAATGTATCCATAGGTACCTAACACTATACATAAACTAGGGAGATAATTCAGTAATCAGTGATAATTATCAATCCATTATCAAAGATATTTAATAAAAATAATCACATGAAAAACCTTTACTATTGATATCTTGAGTATACATTACAATCGAAATCTAATCTAATGGAACATAATTATGATCCCATCATGTCAGTACCACTTAATCAGTGATATAAAGACTCCCAGCAATGATTAACGATGAAGAATGAAATAAGGTGGGGATTATACGAGTTCGTGAAATGTTATAATCTGATCTGTGGCACAATTAATCAAGCTGTAACGAATTAGGCGGGCTATACCGTTGCGACTAAAAAATGATCGGCGATTCTAGATCGTATTGCCGAGAATTAAATATATTGGGGTCGGCATCCAGCCCAATAGGATGCAGCTGAGTACCAGTATTTTACATGGAGCCATTGCCCATCTGACCTCCACAAACCCTTTACTGGGTAAACACCATCACGATATAGTTCAGCCGTCGGACACACACTTAGTTCTTGTCATACCTATTTTTTCTATTTTTTTACCATGTACCGTGCGTGTTTTCCCAAGTAGCACACAAGCTCTATAACAAGCCGTACACCGGCCGGTTATAGGTTTTTAATAACGGCATAGCCTGCATAAGTAAGTTCTACAGTAGATGTACAAGCGGCTACAGCGCCGCTGTACCCCCAAAAGAGGCCCAAAATTATACAGCCTAAGGTTCTACAATGTCTCTACAATGTTCGTAAATATGTGTTAGTACGGAGATACAAAGGCGCTATGCGAGAGTTAGTGTGCGCCTCATTATCTAAAATAAGTTCTTGTAGCGCGACTGTAGTGCTTGCGTCTTATTAGACGCGTTTGTATCTCTGAATTAGAGTTTACAGATCTGTATTAGATATACAGTAACGATATTTTGGGGAAATTAAGAAAACATAATTGAAACTTTAACAAAGACGTCTACATAAAAGTGTTTGATGGAAGACTTCAAATAATTGGGAAAAAAAACAACAGGTGAGTGTTAAGTGTTGATTTTTCCTTTTATACATGCAAAGTACCAGTGCGAGTGTCAGTGTATTGTGAATATATACATATATTTTAGCTAAAATTTTCACGCGCCTGCGATTTATGTCGTTTTATGGATAAAAAGTACATTTGATTAGAAGGTGTGAATTTTACATTTAGTTTATATATGATAGTTTAGCTTTCTAGGTAGTTTCTTTAGAATTCTGGGTGAGAAAGAGCAACGTAAATTTGGTTTTTTATGTATATAAATGATAAAAATAAATTATAAAAAATCATGAGAATTGCTTGTATTAACTACTATAATGGCGTCTCGGTTACAACAGCCTTCAGAGTTTACTAGAACCATTATATCGATTTAAACCGCTAGTATCCACTATTGTAGAACTATTGGTTCTACGATTGTGGTATTGGCGATCTATTGTACTTTTTTAGGTGTACATCAGTCATTTATATATTCTTTTAAGAGTCTAAGGTTGCACAACGGGCTATTGATATTCCGTTGTGGGTATCTAATTTTATTTAGGGGTCCATTATCTGAATCTTAAAACCCCTGTTGATCCTTTTTATACTTTATCATTATTCGTTTTTTGCTTGTTGTTATCGGAGCTGCCGAGTGGATGCAGAGGCGGGTAGTCCGCGCGCGACGCCTACGTATCGGTGGCTGAGGAAGCGAGCGAGTATGCCGAGTATGCGCCGCGCCTGACCGTCGCTCCATACCCCGCAATCTCCAAATAAAACATGTTATATTTATTTTTATTGTGTTGCCATGTTCCTCAATATTTATTCCAATTTGCAGTAGTTTTTTTATTAGAAATCTATGGAACCCTTTTTATTTTCGATGCACTCTTGACAGAATGGAGTCACAATAAAGCAATTATATTAGTAAAAATACTTTTGTCCCACTTCACCCGCTTTATTGGCCCTAGAAATGAAATTTTTGAGCTTTGAGCTTTATAAGGCGTGTTTATCTTGCCATAAACAGCTATTTACCATACAGTTGCTGTAAAAGTAACCACTATAACGACCTGCGTCCGACTATAGAATTATATATCCCTGCTGTAGATATAGAGTTTCAAAGGTACTAGGTACTACTATTTAACAGCTTAGACATTTAGAAATATGCAATATAAAACCTAAAGCACTTTAGAGGAAGCTTATAACTCCATTTAAACACTTATAACTATTAAAGCCCTCTATAAGATCTAGCAGTGTTTTAAAAGATATTTATAACTCTGCTTTATATTAAATACCCGTACAATAACTCTATAACACGCCTTTGTATCTTCATTGGGATTATATTTACTGTTGTACGGCTATTGTACCACATGCCTGTTAAAGAACTATAAAATACGCTACTGAACTACTTTAGTATTATAGTAAACCCATTGACCAGCTATTATAGAACATTCAGACTGTAAAGAAGTCATTTAAGCAGCTTGTGTGCTAGTTGGGTTATGTATGTTCTGAATAAATATTATTCTTTATATTTATTCTTTCTTTCTATACCCCGCGGCAAGACTAGTGTCATATTTCTTGCTTGCATGGAGGAATCTCGGAAGTTATGGTGGTTGTGACTATGTGAGAGTTCGTGAAATATTATACATTGATCTGAGGAACTACCAATCAAGCTGCAAGGATTTAGGCGAGCTCTAAACCGTAACGACTAAAATCATGCGGAGATTTAAAACACGTCTTTTAGTCTATATTATTGAGAATTCAAGAAATATCCATAGACCCTAGTCCCCGTTATCAGACGTTAGCTTTTTGAAATCATGAAAAAAAGCCTTCTTCCGTTCTGGACGGAGCGGAAGGGAATGTCAAACTCTTACTAATACCCATCCGTTTTCCTCCAAATGCCCTTTCGGTTCCAAGGCCACGGTAATTTTTTCGAAAAATTTCCGGAACCATCAGTTATTAGCTACTCCATTAAAAAGATACAGAAAGCTCTACGGAATTCTAATTCATTTATTTAGGGCTCCGTTAAGTAGGTACGAAAAAGTATTTTTTCACGATAACAAAAACTGAAAATATCCAATCTCAATAGTAAAAACAAATCTGCTTGTCTGTTTATTCTTACCACGAACCGGTTTAAGATACGATTTTCACAAATAGAAAGACCAATAAACGAGGAAGGTTTGCCTATAACATTGTACCGTTGCGAAGCCGGGGAGAGTCGCTAGTTAATAATAAAGACGAGAGTAAGGAAAACATAGCAGTATGTCAGTTGTTGCAGAGTTTATTTCAAACTAGCTGCTGCCCGCGACTTCGTCCCCGTGGAATCCCCGATTTTAAAACATTATTTATCGCTGCTCCGCTCCTATTGGCTTAAGCGTGATGATATATAGCCTAAAGCCTTCCTCGATAAATGGTCTATTCAACCCAAAAAGAATTTTTCAATTCGAACCAGTAGTTCCTGAGATTAGCGCGTTCAAACAAACAAACAAACAAACAAACAAACAAACAACCAAACAAACAAACTCTTCAGCTTTATAATATTAGTATAGATTCGCACTGAATGATGAGTCATCAATTTTATCTGCATCGTGTGTTCAGTGTTACTAAATTAAACGCTTTCTCATTGCACAAAACCCACACATATCTTCATTTTATTTATAGCTTTATTTTGCAGTTTCTAGGGCTGAAGATCAAACTATGTTTTGAATGTTACGATAAAAATCATTATCACCTTATTTTATATTTTAGGTTCAAGCACATAATCAGTACACGACCTCATCCAAGTCAGTGACGACACGGGTATTCCCACTATCTTTCAAATATATTTTCCTTTTGACTACACAATATATAGTTATAAGTAGTTACCTACCCATTACTTTGATAAAAAATACTAATGCTGATGGGAAAACACTATACATTACATTATTGAGAATTTTATGTTTTTTTTTTTTATAGTGTCGGAATGCGTAGTAAATTTGGCAATGTAGCCGACTTGTCGATTAAAATCTAATATTCTGAGCCTAAATTCTCTTGTAATAAAGAATACGAAAATAGAAGAAGTATATACTTCCACAGCAACAGATTCGAAGGTAAACTGGGGATCATACCATTTATTTTTAAACTAGGTAGGTACCTAATCCAAAACACTTAAACAACCAGTCACAAATTTAGTTGTCTATATCCCATTCCCAATAAGATTAGACATTGAAATAAATCTTTTTTACAGTCCGTTCAACCGATTTTGTTCTTCTATTGCGTTGGTGGCATGACAAATGGCAGCTGCAGTAAACAGTTCGTATTATAATTACGTTTTTGCTTTTAATGCCATCCTTATGCTTATGGAATAGAAGTCAAAATCGGTTGAATGAACTGTAAATAGTTTCGTTTAAATGTCTAATCTTATTGTCAACGGAGTATAGCGCTAAGTAAAAGTCAAAAATACGCATCGAATTCCAAAATACAAACCTGGTTCCATTTTCAAAGTTAATCTAAAACATAGCGACAGTCAGTAGAGGATAAGGCATGACAATGTGCGCATTCCATTGAACCTTCCTCTCGCATTTCAGTTCGCATTCCTCCGATAAATCAAGGGACTGAATAGCTCGCTAACTGTTCATTGGACGGATCTGTCTACTTGTCTGTTTCCGATAATGAGAATTTGATTTTCGAATTTGGTTTGACAGTTGAAATTGATAATGTGCGAATTCAAGCAAATGGAGACGAAATCGCAAAGGAAAATAATTCTTTCATGGGATCGAATTACTTAAAAAAATGTTAACTGCAGATCGAAGCTCAGTTTTTCTATATTTTATACTTAAATGTATTTATTCGAAGCAACTATCATGAAACGCCTACATTTGCATATTGAAATAATCCGGTCACATGCGGTGATAAGATGTAACTGCATTTACACAACGAAACACATGGCCCTCGTTGTATCAAAGTCACCCAATTTTTATGATAAAAACTATTTGTGTAAAAAATAATTGTTAATAATTTTATTATGGATGGGATGAGGTTGAGTGTCAAAGATAATTTATAAGTATTTAATATGTTTTTGCCACACAACAGGATTTTTTCCTGTATCGTGGGCGCGTTTACAAATATATAAACTCACATATACAAAAAAGGAGACCCGTAACAACTATCTGTGGGCCATACAAATATTTGTGTCGTGCGGAAATCAAAGCCGCGATGTGCAGCGCAGCAGTCAACCACTGCGCCAACCGGGTCGATTGAATGAAACAACATTACCTACCTACAGGACTAAAGTATAAAAAAAAACACATTTGATAGTGCCATGCAGCTCTTTACCAGCTGAGGTCCTGACCAGTCCTTTATTTCCTTTTTACAATACACCTCCATGCATGATGCGAGTTTCTCATTTCGAATTCTTTTGTTTTATTAACCTCTCGTTTGCGTACGTTACGAAGTTTCCCCGCATTTCCTTAGGTAAACTTCAGACACTTTGTAAACTTAATAATAAAACCACAATCATCAGCGTACAGGTTAACATCAATATTTGAACAGGAAGCAACATTCATAAGGTGGTCCCGCAACTGTTCGCGCATAACTGCCTCGCTTGCCAACCGATTTGAAAAATTCTTTTTTTGAAAATTTTATCGAAATCGAACAAGCATAAATGATAGCAAATCTGTCGTTATCCCGACAGATTTGCTATCATTAAAAAATACGAAATAACTTGAATTTCGGAACTCAGGAGTTTTGGTAGCTTTTTTTGTTTTTGAACACACCGACTTCCGAAATTAAAGTTATTTCGTGCTTTTTGTTTTTTTTTTGTTTAGAAGTCGGTTGTATTTTTGTAAAAAGTTTTTTTTTAAGTGGATATTCCATTTTATTTCTTTTTCTTCTTCGTAGTGTTTTTCCAAGCATTTTGGATGCTTGGAGTTAGCTTTAGTTTTTTAGAAGCTCGTGGCTATATTACAACAGCCACGCGGATCGATCTTGAAGGTTAAGCATCGCTTGCCGAGGTTGGTCTGTGGATGGGTCTTGGGATCTTAACATAACGAGACTCCTCCGCTTCGGAAAGCACGTTAACTCGTTGGTCCCCGCTGTCATTTGGAGATCTTTGGCAGTCGTTTCGGATTGTCATAAGCCAGAATATCTGACACCAGTCTTGCCAAGAAGTAACGTGTTCCCGTGTCCAGTTAATGGGTAGTGGAGGTCTGGTAGGCAGCCGCTTCACGTAGAATACTGGTATTCAGCTGAATCCGATTTGACTGGGAGCCGAGCCCAATATAGTTGGGAAAAAAACTTTCATCTTTATATATTACTAATATTATAAAGAGGAAAGATATGATTGTTTGTTTGTATTGAATAGGCTCCGAAACTACTGAACTGGTTTGTAAAATTCTTTCACTTATGGGAAGCTACACTATTCGCGGTTGACATAGGCTATATTTTACCCCCACATTCCCACGGGAACGGGAACTATGCATGCGGTTTAAACCGCGGGGCACTGCTAGTAATATTAGTAAAGATAAGATAAAAACCAAATAACATATTTAAAGAATCCTCAGTTTCAACAAGCCGTAATGCCTTAACCAAGTAATTTTTACTCCTTTCCAGAACCTCATTTCCTCTCAATTAGGCCTCCCTAAGCCATTGTTAACTGGAAGCCGCCTGCCTTTTGATGTAAATTTGAATATTTTACAAGTCTTCTACTTGTGTATGCGTCCAAGAGCAAGGCTCCTTTGTTTCTTCGACTTATGCGAAATTCTACAGAGTTTTTTTTTTTTCAAGGTTTCAGTCAAGTTTCACGTGGATTATACCGCGCTAGGGAAATTTATACTTTGAAGAAAAGTTCCCAAGATATTCATAGAATATATTCCTATACTGCTGGGTTTACTTCTGCTAGTTCGACGGAATATGGGAATTTAAACTTTTGTAACGCTCTCTTCAACTTAACTAGCACATGATTAAATTCGAACCGAAAGGAAGAATAAGATAATTACTTTGCGATTGGAGGTAGGGAATGGTTATAGGGTACTGTTGTAGCCGTAACAGTGTAGTTTTTTTCGGAATTAGTTAAAGAGTCACCGCGGTCCTGGAACGCAAAGGGCTTTAGGAGGAACACGGACGGGTTTAGTCAGTAAGAGTCTTACACCCCCTTCCGCCTCTCTCAGTGGCCGAAAAAGTCATTTGACGAATTGCCATCCTAAAAAAAATATTATCATGTTTAACATTGATATAAGATTATATTCCTTTAAGTTGATAGTTTTACACGATTGTTCACCCGTCTATAGCATTGACAGTCACCTACTTATCATCTACAGATAGATGATAAGTGCCTTTGAATCAGTGTGTCTTAATCCTGCCAGTACCATCGACACTTCCAAGTTTTCCAACTAAAGAGGTGAGTACTATGGGTGCCTACCCATAGTACTAGGTACGACACCATATTTTTGCAGCTTTTGACCTGTCGACTTATATCATATCTCTATAGACTTACTGTATTTACAGCCACCTTTTACAAACTTTAAGTGCCTGTAAATAGCTGATAAAGTGATAACAGATAAGCGATCAATGCCCTATCTACTACTACTATTATTATCGGTTCCACAGTCCTCGATACTAATCGAGTACCTATCTACTGAAAATGTAACCATGATTGGTACTTAAGGACAAACTTCAGCACAAAAAGATAACCACTCTGCTCGACAAGATTTTGACATTTGACACACTAGCTGAGTCGACGGGGTGTTGCATGTTACGTCATGAATTTCAGAAATTATCTCAACTTTCGGCATCTTAATTAACTATGATAAACTTGTTTCTGCGGCAATTTTATACGATAAGTTATTGATAAATATCTTATATTACAACTTAAGATCGTTCAAATCACGTCAGTCAACTTTAAAATGCGTCTAAAATACGCATTACTACACCCTTCCAAAAGATAGTGGTCTTAGATTTGCTAAAATTATATATGTAAACAACCTCCTCGCTTGCTGAAAAGAGGCAAAACCGTAAAATCAAGACATATTCGTTATATTTGCGGTCTTTCTTTGTCATTTTCTATATGCAAGTTAACTTAAAATATGGGTTCAATATTGACAAATAAATATTACATTTCAACTTTGATGGCAGTGATGTTCGACGCTAAAAAACGTGAAAATTATGAATTCCAGAAACCCAAACTCCACTTGAGGAGTAGTGGTTTATTCATAATTTGATTATTTGACGAATTCATACATATTTCTAAGGAAATATTTAGCGGTAATGAAGTTTTTTGGTATCCAAACTCAAAGTTTCGCGCCAACTGTGTTTGTTTACGTTTTTATTTCACACAAAAATCACACATTCACATGTAAATACTATTACAAATACACATATTATGATTCTAAATATCGTGAAGAACCAGAAAAAGCCCAGATCTAAATGCAATTAACGAACACAGATCCAATAACACGTAATATTCATTACCGCTAAAATATTTTTGTTTAAAATCGGCAGCCATATTGATTTTTTTATTGCTAGGGTGTGGGAAAACGATTATTATAATCGATGGTTTTTTTATTTCGTTCGACTCGATAAATATAAATGAACAATTATGATAAATCGATTATTAAAAATTAGTGCAAAATATTTTATTTATCATAAAATACAATAAGCATTTTATAAAAACCATATTTACGCTTTGTTAAGTAATTTAAATAGTTCTTTTTTTGAAAATCAACAAATAAAAATAAAATCAACTGAACAAATTAATCGGACCCGTGCGGATTTCGCGCCGAATTGTCTAATTTATTCAAAATTTAAATGCAGAACCAGAATGCGCTCGTGATTCAGAAATAGTTATTATTTTCACATATTTTTTTAAATCTCTATATTGATTATGGTATCGTTAGGTAGTGGATCGGTTTGAACTTTGATAATAATGTTATTTGAATTCGATATGCTATATTATGTGATAAGTTTTTTTATCCGCAAAAGGAGAGTCCTTTTGCGGATAAAACATCTTATCTAAATATACTACATTATAGAATGTTTGTTGAAAGTATGTACCTATGTATGCAAGTAGGTACATATGTATTTTTAAAGTTACGTCTATTTCTTTGGAACGTCCGGTAGCCTAAACGGCTGCATAGGTTATTCAAATCAGATATCATTCGATTAGTCATAATTATGCCGTACTGTCATAGGCTATTCGAATTTTGAAAAAAAATTAGTTGTTTGTTTTCGAGACACACTCACGTCATTCTGCCTAGCCTTTTCCTTTTCTATGTTGAGTTCGGCATCTAGCCTAACCGGATTTAGATGAATACCATTTTTTTACACCTCCACAATCTAGTAGCTAAGTAGAACATATGTACCTCTTGGCAATATTGGGGTTATAGTTTGTGGCCTATCGACTGTCAAAGATGTTCGAATGACAGCCGGGACCAACGACATGCTTTCCAAGCCATGGTGGAAACATAATTTGTATTAGATGGTCACCCATCCACTAGCCGATCTCGGCAAGCGTAGCTTAACTTCGAAGTTCGATTTGTGCGGACATTATTATTTATTTATTAAACATGTGCATTAAAAAATATTTATAAAGCAAAGGACTACTCATGCCACGCATACTCACGCATTTGAAACGATTCAGATGAAATTCGGTGGGTAATCATTATGAATTCCCGCAACCCAAACAAGATTCCGGCTCGCACTTTACCCTATTTTTTTCATGGATGTTGATCGCGGTTCGTGATTAGGAACCCTCTAACACCCACCCATAACGCAAAACTAGAAAAATCTAGTCGGTGCCCTTTTTACTTATAATACTTATATAAAATTTATTGAGGTAGGTTATTTACCATGTAGAATTTGGCCTAAACTTTTTTTAGAAGATAGTTTTAGAACCTTATTTGAAAATATATTTTGTAGGTAAGTATGTGTTTTTTGAATCGCCCAAAATTTATTTTTCCGTGCCCTGCATGGACATATTAGATACTAGGTTTCAGGAGCAGGATGGCAAAATCGAAAAGTATTTTATAAAGCAATATTCAATTTTCATAATATTATAAAAAAACATCTGATACCATTACTCACTCTACACAAAAAAATATTTTTTAAATACCAGTGTAAATTTGTCTAGACCTACTTAACATACATAAATTACTAGCTGCTGCCCGCGACTTCGTCCCCGTGGAATCCCCGATTTTAAAACATTATTTATCGCTGCTCCGCTGCTATTGGCTTAAGCGTGATGATATATAGCCTAAAGCCTTCCTCGATAAATGGTCTATTCAACCCAAAAATAATTTTTCAATTCGAACCAGTAGTTCCTGAGATTAGCGCGTTCAAACTAACAAACAAACTGTTCAGCTTTATAATATTAGTATAGATAAGCTTGGTATTTCGTACGCAACCAGCTGAAAGTATCTAACATAAAACTCTCAGTAATTTAAAAGGAATAAAATATTTTTCATTCTTATTTTGAATAACATAGACAATTCTGCGCAAATTAACCTTGAGTCCGATACTCTGTTCAGTAGATTTCTTTCTTTATGGTAGAAAAAAACTTTTTACAAAAAATAAATCCAACTTCTAAACAAAAAAACCAAAAAGTATAAAATAACTTTCATTTCGGAACTCGGTGTTTTTGGTTGCTTTTTTTGTTGAACACACTGACTTCCGAAATTAAAGTTATTTTATACTTTTTGGTATTTTTGTTTAGAAGTCGGTTCTATTTTTTGTAAAAAGTTTTTTATTTTTCACTTTTTAGTGGTTCACTCCCAGCTAAACATACCCATCACAGCGTACGTAGTATAAATTGTTGTAAACAATAAACAAACATGCGATTTCAGCTATCCCGACAGATTTGCTATCATTTATTGAAATTAACAAAAAAAAAACACTTGTTCGATTTCGACAAAATATTCATGGGACCATTTGGGAGGTATACCCTTTCCAACAAAAAAAGATTTTTTCAAATCGGTTGGCAAGCGACGGAGTTATGCGCGAACAAACATTAAAAAAAAATACAAACATCCGAATTGAGAACAATCTCCTTTTTTAGAAGTCGGATTTTTAAAATCCTATTTAATTACATAAGAAAGCATAAATAATAATTATGATTAATGCTTACTGTATTTTATGTCTTAAACGCATTTTTTCCTAACATTTTAGTAACGAATTTAAATTAATCGATTAGGTTGAAATAAAAAATAAATCGATTCGCATAATCGTTTTGGTACACCCTAACAATAAAAAAAAAACAATAAGAATGATGGTTGATGGCGATTATCACATTTATACACATCGATTTTATTTATGAAAATTAGTAAACTTGTGGGTTAAATATTAAAGAATTAATGGCGCTAAGATATGAGCATTTTATCTAATTAACGCCCATACATAAATTTTTTTAAGTGGCTTTTTCAAAAATGCAATTATTATTTAGGATGTCGTATGACGTAACTCTGAGGTCCAATTGGTACTACAACCGAGCCGGCGGAGGTTTGCATGTCTAGTACCAATTGGTACTACTACCGAACTATACGGTTAACCGAAAAAATATATATTTTAAATGTCTTTATTTTCCCTTTAGCAGTCCGGGCTGTCTGTAATTACTTTCTGTAAATATTAAAGCGCCCACAAAGCTGGCAATGTAAAGATTTAGCGCGTTTATAGCTGCATTTTGCAATTTCGCGCCACTATGTGCTTTTTAAATGCAAAAGCGCCGCGCCATGTTGGAATGTACATACCTAGACCTACAAGAAAGAAAAATTTGAAAACCGAATGGCAAAATGAAATAGCTTTTTTTATTATTTTATGATACGGTTGGCCACATCGTTACAGAGTCAATTTCCAAATTATAACTATTCCAGATAGACGCGTGACCGAATTGTAGATAATAGGGTAGTTGACTAAAAAAATCTAATTAGTCCGTCTGATAGATTTCCAAAAAATATTGGACACGTATTTTTTCTTTTTTCACATAAACAAAAATTAAAGACGATACAGTGCGTTGAAAACTCGTGTGACGTCACTACTCGCTACAATTTTTAGCGAGCCGTGACGTCACACGCTCCCACTCCTGATCTTTGATGCTTTTTATCTTCGTCAGTTTTTATAGATTTGATAAAGGAAAAAATACGTGTCCAATATTTTTCTATAATCTAACTGACGGACTAAACATAATCATATAATTTTTACTCAGGAAACATCCCTATTGTCTACAAACCAATTGAGTACCTACTCACTTATTTTATTATCTTAATCATATTATTTACTTTAGTTTATTTTATGAAAATATACTCATCAATACAGTTGAGTTTTAACGAGCCTATCAAAGAGCAAACTCATTCACATATAATTATAATTTATACAGTAGCAAAGTAGGTTAAACAGGAATTAGTCTACAAAGGCTATTTAACTTTTTAATCCTATTTATTTAGCTTAGCAGGGATATTTTTACAATAAATGTAAGATATCCAATCATAGAAATTTCTATGAATAGGTAAAGAGGAACGTTTCTGGAAAAGACACGGGAAATTGGCCCCTATAAACCGGAGCCGACGTGAAAAATGGCATCAAAGCAACTTCAACGCTTTGAACGGCTTATTCAGGACGTTTTTTTTTAACGATTTGGTGCAAGGGCTGGAGCGGGCAAGCGATCTCACACAATGAAGTGTCCTAGTTAGCATTTCGTTGCTGCTGAACTAACGATGAGAATTTCGAATTTTCGAACTATACTCCGTGTTTTGTACTTTATTTGAAGCTAGGTTTTGAACACTTTTTGGTGATTTTACAGTCCATTTAAATTTAATTATTTAATAGTACTGGCAACTCTTGAAAAGGCAAAGGCAAAATAACCAACAGCCTTAATATATTTGAAGTCTGGCTGCCACTTCTGTTTGAAAATAGAACGGACTACACGTGCAGTTGGAACTGTTAGTTTATTTTCAAGTTACGAACGTTCGATTCGATCTCAGAACCAATAACATCGCTGCATTAGGGAGATGGCAGCGAAGATAAAGTTCGAAAGAAATGTTTGTCGCCGAGATTGTTGGTATAGGTACCTAAGTGTCCTTTGACAAAATCTTTAGTTCTCGCTGTTTCTCAGACGCCGAACCGTCTTCGACTAATACTGCCTACTTTCTTTGTCAAGCGCAAACAACCTTTGACAATTCTTCACTTTTAAAATTCGAACTTAGCTGATTTACAATGAAGTTTGCAAAAAAATAATAATAGGTAATAAAAAAAAAATGGTGGCTCCTTTGAATTTTAGTTCTTAAAAGGTCCCCCAACTACAATGCAAAAAATGATTAAGTATCTATCTTTTTTTTATTTTTAGTTCACTTTTCAACATGGCAGGCGTGTTTTGATTTTTTTAATTATTTGTTTTTATTTTTATTTCATACCTATTTTGCTACTACCTACTACTAAGCAAGCTTGAGAAGATGATAGTATACGAAGTAAGTAGTAATTTCCATGAAAACAAAACATACTCGTATTTATTTATAAACCGTGGCTCGGCTTTTTTTTTACCCTATGTTGCTTACCCGGAATAATTCAACGCTTCTAAAGATACCACTTAGGTATATTAAGATCGGTTAAACCGTTTAAAAGTTATGGTCGAAAAAATAAAATCACAAATATTCATATGTACGTACATAAAAGCACCCTGAAAACATAACACTCCTTTTTTGAGCGGTCGTGTAAAAAAACAACCTCTTCAGTGAAAAAGTATATTGTGAGAGAGTTATTGTTTTGTCCCGTTTATGGGTATTGTAATTGCGGTAAGGAAAAACTAGAAATAACCATTGATTCATAGACAAATCGCATGCAAGTGAAACTCCACGGTCTTAGTTCTACAGCTTGAGGCTGTATTATACCTACCTACGCCTAATTTCGCTCCAATTCTATATTTCCAAGACACCATACATTATGTTATCTTAAGGCGTTTCCCTGACCAAATAACCTTGAGCATTCGTTCCCTTTGCCGCCCGCATCCTGCGTACGCCCTTTCATCATAGAATTCACACAATTTTTGGAATTATTTTGATTAAAAAAAGATAAGCGATTTTTTGATTATGAAATAAAACATGTATAATATAGATTTTTAAATTATCTATCCATTAGTGTAATCCTCAAATGATGAGAGTGTTGCATTTAGCAACAGATGCATAAAATCAACAATTTTAGTCATTTTTTAAAAGTAGATTTTAAATTTATTTATAACACATCAAAACAAATTAGAACGTGGAATATGATGATAAGACATCGAACATTAATAATGTGCTTTTACATATAGATTATTTCTCATAACTAATGAGTTAATAGTCTCTGAATAGCGAAGAAAAACGCACTATCGCAAGGTTTTGGTCGGGGTATCGCCTTAATGAACCTTTTTCAATGAGTTCTAGATAAAGAACCACAATTTACAATTAAAAGACTTACCTTTTACTTTTTTAATGGCATTAAAAACTCATCGGTAACAAAAACAATACCTACCGGTATTGTATTTAAAAGTAATTTTATGACTAGCAACGTAAGTAATTAAGTAGATAGTAAATGTTTATTGGTTATTATTCTCCATTTACAAGAATAAGGTCGACAACCTTTATTGAGGCTGGTCTAAAATATTTTAATATAAATTTTAATGCTTAAGTCTGTCTGGAGTTAGGTCTTGACGCCCAAATGTTGAATCATATTTTTTTTTTAATTTACGTTTTGATAAAAAATATCCTAATGACATCCCACGATACGGTTTCTTGGTAAAGGGAACGTGCAGAAACTATAGGTGGCAGCACAGACGCGTCAATGTCAAGTATATTTTACTTATAAGTTACTTATAAGTTCAAATTTGCACGTTTCCCTAAACGGAAGGTGCAGGAAGTATAGGTGGCAGCACAGGTCAAATATTTACAACGTAAAAATTTCAGATTTGCAACACTAGATGACATAGTCTACGCTGTGCACGTTCCCTATAGTGTTCGCCTTTCACGTTGACGAAGTACCTGGTAGAACCAATTTTTTGTAAGTATGGGAAATCATCAAATGACTTCTCCCACTCTGGGCGGAGCGGAAGGAATTGTCAGTCTCTAACTGACTAAAACCCATCCGTGTTCCTCCTAATGCCCTTTGCATTCCATGGACCCGGTGATTATTTCGAACAAATACCACAACCCTGGAGAATCTGGTAACCTAGTAGTTTAGTAAATACAATATGAACTACCTAGGTATATGTTAATGATATGCAGACGTAATGACAATGAAGAAATACTTAGTTTAATTAAACATTGTCTTCAAGTAACGTTGTTTTGACTAGACTTAAAACAATGGCCAGTCACCTATAGGATCCTACATAGACTGTAAACAGGTACCTACTTGTATAAAAGCTACTTTACTGAATTCTTAGCTCTGTTAAATAAGTGCCTATGTTTCAAGTTCAAGGTTTTTACCTCTAATGACTCAATATATGCGAGGTGTTTTTCTTCGCAGGTAATTCATTTCAGTTTCCAGCTGTGTAATCGAAAATATTATTAGATGTATAATTATGCTCAGCGTAAACCTACACTGTAGCCTTAGATTTTTTATTATTATTGACTAGCAGCGCCCCGCGGTTTCACCCGAGTTGTTCCCGTTCCCGTGGGTATACGGGGATAAAATATCGCTCATTTGCTACAAGTTCGACATCTCAAAATTGATGATTTTTAGTTAGTAATGACAGATGTGTTGAAAAATTGCGATTCGTTTACTGTTTGTTTAAAAACATAATTTCTCGGAGAATATCTGTAATATCTCTCTCTCTCTCTCTCTCTTACTATAGAGCCAAGAAATTACGGTTTTACAGTAAACGAAGCGCAATTTTGTAAACTCAACTATAAAAAAACAATTTTGAGATATGTCGAACTTGTAACAAATGAGCGATATGTTACTTAGGGTGAATGTAGCTTTCTACTGGTGAAAGAATTTTTGAAATCGGTCCAGTAGTTTTTGAGTTTATTCGTTACATACAAAAATACAAATCTTTCCTCTTTATAGTATTAGTACCTACCTACAGATAGACAAGCGTTTGACCACTATCTCACCTGATAGTAAGCGAAAATGAAGCATGCTTTCCTAGAAGTAACCTTCATTCTTGACTTAAAGACTCCCAGGTTGTATTTATCAGGAAACAGAGACACATTTTGTTTACAAATACAATGCAACTAAACATGAAGTAAACAAACTAACAGACACAAACACATGTTCCACAAACGCCCCTGCCAATAAACGCGACATATCCAATATCAAACACGTTGCCCAGTTTAACATGAGCCGTGGCAAAACGCGGAACTAAATTAAAATGTACCGAATTTGACATATAGCTGACAGTTATGTATGCAAGCAGCGCCACTATCAAAATGTCTGAATATATTGGGTGGTCTGTGTAATACAATATCTATAATATTTACATAGAGATTATATCGCTATCGTAAATCCCAGTCGGCAATGACAAGAGCGTCTGCCTTATCTAAATTTGCTTGTAAACAAATAGTTATAAATAAAATATTGGCTGTCAGATTTATTTACAAGTGTAGATAAGATACACTGATAATATAGTTTGAGAGTAGAATACTATAGAACTCAGAGCCAACTCTACCAATTTTTAAATAATGTTTAGTTTCGCATAACAGTCTGTAAAATATTTGGAATTTTGAGGCATTTTTGACAGATTGTGATTGACATTCGTATACGAACAATGCTTACAAACATTTAGAATTAGCCCTCTGATTACGACAACAGAGTAACATAAATCCATACCAATATTATAATAAAACCGAAATTGTGTCTGTTATATACATATGTCTAAACCACTGAACGGATTTTAATTAAACTTGATACACAGATAGACTATGAACTGAATTAAGATATTTCGGATATTTTTCATTCTCTTGGGATAATAAAATACAAGACTCTACTAAAACTATACTAGTGAATTTATATTACAAATTGAAAAGATCATACGAGTATGTATATAATAGTGGAAAGATGGCTACGCGACGTTTCTTTTTAGGTACAAAAGCGGGATCTTTGACGTAGGTAACAACAATATCACCGTTCAATAAAGGTAAGTGCTTCACATGTTCACAACTAAAGGAAGGCCTCTTTCGGCTTTGTATCATAAACCACACCGGCCTTGGAGTGAAATGAATCAACCAACCTAACCTAACCTAACCAACTAAAAGATTTAGTGACCGTTTATGACCGCAATTGGGCGCCATCTTGGATACTAGCTGCTGCCCGCGACTTCGTCCCCGTGGAATCCCCTATTTTAAAACATTATTTATCGCTGCTCCGCTCCTATTGGCTTAAGCGTGATGATATATAGCCTAAAGCCTTCCTCGATAAATGGTCTATTCAACCCAAAAATAATTTTTCAATTCGAACCAGTAGTTCCTGAGATTAGCGCGTTCAAACAAAAAAACTCTTCAGCTTTATAATATTATTAGTATAGATTTAAAATGTCAGACGGCCATTCTAGAACTTTTAAAAAACTTTCACATTAGAATATTCATTTTGTAAGTTTTTGAATGATTCCAATGCGAAAGTTCGTTTGAAATTAATCGGGAATGCAAAAGAGCGAGATTCATGCAAAAAAATACCATAAAAACTGATCTGAATTTAAACTTATTAAACATACAGACGAGATGAAGTAGGTACCTATCTATTAGTCTACAATGGCAGGCAACATATTCCCATAAAAAATCCGAATAGCGTTACCTACAAGAACAACATTGACGTCTTCTCATATTTTAAAAGGGGATGACAAATTCTCGTCCCATACGGTGCGAATGACGTCACACTCGATACGGCCTTTATTATATTACTTGCTGCTTTTCACAAGAGTACGGTAGGGTAGGTGAAAATATTAGGAGCTGAAAAGACGTGAATTACGCCGTGCACCCCCTCAATTTTATATCTCTCACTAATGCTCACGGAATTACGGCAGATCATGTGGAATGGAGAAAGCCGTGCGGAATATATAGGTGTGTAGTGTTATAAATAATGTGTTTCGTAGGTACGACAGATTTCGCATGAAGCAGGCTGGGAGAAAAACCAAGTCTGGCACCAGTCTTGGCAAGGGACATCGTGTTGCCCTGTGTTTTGTGGAGTTCCAATAGGAAGTTGCTCCATGTGACGTGCATTCAGTTCGACTCAAAGCCATCTCAAAATTAGTTGGAAAAATGCTAGCCCTATTGATATAGGATTGATAGTCCCTAGTATGGAGCAAACATTTTAGACACTTAATAGTGGCAGCCCAATTTCTCCACAACACCCACAGCTTTTTATGTAAAAACATCGTTGATTTCACAAACGATAAAACGTGAAAAATACAGCCTTCTCTATGAAATATAGAACAATACTTAGAGCTATAAATAATGCTCTAACTCCTACGGTTTCCTTCGAAACAAAACGGAAACATTTCAAAGAGAAATAAACAGCTGTGATTGACTGCACAAAATTACAGCCGGACGACTTTTTAAAGAGTTCCGATATTGTTTTCTTATTTGAAACGACATTTTTCATTTTAAGATAAGTATTTCCTTTTCTGATTAAGTTTTAAGTTCTACCTTTATTTCATTATTGACATCCTTGGATCTCGCGTTTGATCACTGTCTCAGCAGATGGCAAGCGATAATGTGCAGTGATGGAGCACGCTTCAGACTTGGACTTATTACCTCATTTAACCTCCTGGAAATATTAGTCTAAAAAAAAAAAAAAAAAAAAAAAAAAAAATTGATTGAGTCAGGCGTTACTTTGCGGAAATCCATTTTAAATTTGAAAATGAAAACAATATATCTAGTTTTAATTTCCGCGAATATTAGTGGGTTGCAGGTATGCACCTCCCTCCCGCCCGCTATATTATGCACATGCAAGATTACTGGGCAAATGCAAGGATTTTAAGCACATGCAGGAAGGCAATGCAAAACCCAACACCATTACCGACACGTGTTTCGCCTCTCCACGAGGCATCCTCAGGGGACGTGTTGACTCGCTGACCGTTGAGTTGCGACTGAGCATTTAGTACAAGGCACCCCCCTTTTATACACTGCCACCGTTGGTTATTTGTGTACAACTACCCACAAACATTCGCAGTAAAGGGGAAGAAACCAAATTCGTCTGGTCATTAATATTCGCGGAAATTAAAACTAGATATATTGTTTTCATTTTCAAATTTAATATTAGTCTAGACAAAGCGTGGACTTGATTGAAAAATTTTCTTTCCTTAATTTATTCAAATCTATTTATCACACTATTATATCACATTATTATTTATCGTTCATTACACATTTACATGTACGTATGTAACTATGATGTATCTATTTACCTGTATATATATAACACCTTACAAACTGATTTACATCAGTACACTTCAACGTTAGGTTCAGTTGAAAACCAGCGTCAGGCAGCTCCTAGTTGTCTGGCATTTTGCTGAACTGGACCTATTTGGCGCAGCCGCGGGTCACACAATGTTATTGTTTTAAATTTAAGTTTCTTTTTTTTTGTGTCTGCATTGTGTGTATCTGTATGTGCCAAATAAATGTATGTTCTTTCTTCTTTATTAATATTAAACATCTAGGCAAGACGTAACGTATCGGTAGTCTAGTTTCTGGCATGATAAACCTATCAGACATGCTATTTTGGTTACGTTATGTAGCCAAGGCTTTATTTAGTCACTTAATTTACACATTTTTATTCGATTTCCTTGTTGCCATTTCGAATTGCCAAATGGTGGATTTTACACAAATTTCACAGAAACAGGGTTTTTCTTGAGTATTGTATGTATGTAGCAACAAGTCTGTGATTGAACTAAAATAAATTCCTCCTGCATCAGACAGCTTAAACAGTGACTTGATTGGAAATAAAGGTAGTTTTTTTCAGTCCGGGCTATTGTCACACAACCCGTATAAAGACTTACACAACCAAAAGAATATTCTAATTCAATAATTCTCCTAATCGATTTACAAGACAGGAAACTTTTTGAGATGCGAAGCGCGTCCGACATTTTTAATGAATTCTGTGTCAAAATGAATCACGGTGTATCGTTGGCGTAACAATGGTTTATGTGAGTTCATCGGAAATAGAGCATTCAGTGCCAATTTATGTACATAATGGTGTCTTAGTTGGAATGTTCTTGGTTAGACTCTTAGTTATAGGGAATATTCTTTTTCTTATTCTTCTTCTTAAGCTATGCGATCTTCTGCACCATGCACCATTGGTATTGAGGTAAATGATACCTACAAAAGGCCTATCAATATTGGCTATAAGGACACTGAAATACCTACTCGTATAGAGTTTTCTGCACGCAGAAAATTTAAATTGAATAACTATTTTTATCACAAGACTATTTCATGCAGTCATTTGCTTGGAATTGCTATTAAAATGTAACAAATATTATTTGTGGAACAACTACCTACAATAATGAAAATCTCCTTTGGAAACTTGAAAAGAGTGATTTCTAAAACTGACCTCTGAGTTTGTTTCGGTGTTTCTTCTCAGGGTAGTCAGCTAGGAAACACCGGCCTCATCTAGTTTATAACGGCCAAAAAAGATTGACGTGTAAGTGTTTTTTACAATCTACTTACTAAATAAAAATCATTTATCAAAGACTTCCTCATTAGTTTTCAGGATCCTGTAGGTACATGACATATATCCAAAAAATGAACTAATACCTACATCTAAGGTATATTTCCTCAAACACACAAGCAGGCAAAATTCCTGAAGTAATCAAAATATTTCGGGCTGCCCAGTGCCCTGAATATATTCCTCTAACGAAGACCGTCCATTTCGGCTTCCGGTACCGGATTTATTCGGGATTTGTCGCCGGTTCGGTTTGAAGCCGGCTCCAGACTTGATCAGCTTTGCCAGCACGTATCATAAATTATTTGGAATGGCTGGTCTGGTTGGCCACACGATAATGGATGCCTTGGTTCCATTAGAGGAAGCGTGGAACCTTGATGAATGGAATTTAAAATGGATCATTCAGTTTTTGATATGGTCATGAAAATGACTTTGGAATGAAGGCCTACTACGAGCCTTAAGGATTTACAATATTATCATTTTACAGAACGACAATTCTTTTTTGTAAATCTTGATATATTTTAAATTTAGATTTAATTTGTGAAGAAATTAAACTAACATGTAACTATTCCTAAATTACCCAAGATTGATGATTAAAATTTCATTTTTCCTCAATTTTCCAAGTTTAGTGTTAAGGTCGGTTTTGCCGAGTATAGAATTTGTGTACAATGGGCCACGACAACAATAAAGGTAGTAGAGGTCTTACTACTCTATTACTCATCTACTAGGAAAGTACATATTATTATACAGTTGTTACTAGTTTGTACTCATTTCACAATGTTTCTTCAAGAAACAGTTTCCATTTACTGATACAATATTTAGTAATGACAATCGAACACATTTTAACTCAAACACAAACATCAAACATCAAACACAAACATTGTACACTTAGTTCGCAATAAACGTTTTGACTTTGACTTTAACATCTTTAAATACAAATGTGCTTAACAATTTATCCACAGATGCTAATCAGTTAACTGCTGTCAATCGGAATAACTAGTTAACAGAATGCAATAAGATTTTCAACACTCAAAACTTCAGTCTTTCAGGAAGATTCAGGAATAATTAAGTTTCACGCTGTCTTTAGATTAAATTAATTTTCGTTGAAACTTTAAAATTATTATTTCTCAGGGGCTGTGGAGTCGGAGATAAGCTCTTCCTGCTGCCAGGACTCTTGCAGACAGGTAAACGCCACAAGGCGACAGCGCTTATAGAAATCGGACATCAAACATTGCTGAATAAGTTCTATAAAAATGCGTCATCGCCTACTCGCCGCATTTTTCTTCCTGCTAGCCTGCAACGCAGTTTTCAGCAAAATATGGACTAAATTAGCAATGCTTGAACATTTTTTTTTACTTCTATGATCATGTATTCCCAATAGCCAGCATCCTTATTAAGTTTCAGTCACGTTTTGGCTTAATTTTGCCTCAAGGTCGTTTGTTATAGCGCACTATCGCCCAAATTGACTCTTGTCAAAATACTAACAGTAAAAAAGGGGCGGGTGTCAATCATCAGGAGTAAGTGCGGAGACCAAACCCTGATAGATAGATGATGAGAAAAAAACACAATATTAACCCTTTAAAAAAGCGAATACAGATACCACATATACAACTCTTCCCGCTTGCAATGACATTGTGCCAAAGTCCTTAGTATAGTATGTACTAATGCCATGCATTATGCATAATCCATGTTATTGTCTTTGGCCGTAAAGCGTCGCATTCATGCATCAAGCAAACCTAACAACATAACAACACTGTACGTATATAAGCTATCGTTTTACTTACAAGCTGTTCCTTCTTTAATCATCGCTGAATTTGTCGGCTCCTAAAAGCATATCGCACGTTTTATGGAGCGTTTAATTTATAGCTAGAGCTAGCTTCTGCCCGCATGTCATGTCTTTTCACAGCGCCATTAATAAATGGTATTTATTTTGAAAAAGGTAAACTAACACATCTATCTTTTTCGTTAATTTTAAACTAATTGAGGTCGGTGTGACTGGTCTGAGACAAACTCAAAAGCCAAGAGGCATAGACGTAGGTTATGGTCAAATCATACCAATAGTCTAAAACCCTTCCTAAAGAGTTGGGTAATCAAGCGTTGTTGCTTTATATACCAATCCCAGAGACAGATCTTTACTAATTTTCTCACTAACAAAATGTGTGGAACAGAGTATTGTTAGTATGTACTTTGAACAAACGATATGCATGGACTAGCTTGGGCCTACGGGGGCGAGAAGTTTCCCCTAGGGCAAAATCCCTAGGTAGTTTACGTAATACTTACATAAGAATGTAAGATACAAACATCCACAAGGTTATTTTTCATATAATTTTATTTACTCCATGCAAATATTAATGTGTACAGTCGTAATTATTATTATCTGCGCGCCGTTTTCCTTAGAAACTGATAAATATTTTTGTCCTTGTAACTTATTAACATTAATTTATCCGAAATATGAGAAACTGATGAGCGGTTTGAAATTATGAAAAAAAAATTATACTCAAAATCGCAGGTAAGTATAAAATTAAAACATTAAAATTATAAGATAGATAAAAAAATAAATTACATCAATGACACACAAAGATCCGACCAAACTGATCTCTGGCTGTACAATCGACTTTACCGATGAGTCGATTCATCTCTAATGTTTATGCTAGATCAAGAAACCAGAATATCAACTATTTTCACGATTAGTCATTCATAGTCACTCGTTTTAGATCAATATTGTTTAGATTAATGATGTGAAAATGCATAAATGGTCAAAAATGAACAGGCTATCATATGATTCAGAACAAGAGAAAACAACAAACTCATGGAAGTTTTTTTTTTTAATATACTTACATTTTTATCTATACTAATAAATATTATTCAGAGGAAAGATTTGATTGTTTGTATTGAATAGACTCCGAAACTACTGAACCGTATTTGATCGTTTATTTCAGTGTTGGGAAGCTACACTGTCTTTGGTTGACATAGGCTATATTTTATCTGCATATTCCCACGGGAACGGGAACTATGCGGGTGAAACCGCGGAGCGCTGCTAGCCTGTACTCATTGTATAAAGAGGAAAGATTTTATTGTTTGTTTGTATTTAATAGGCTCCGAAACTACCGATTTTAACCATTTTTTCACCAATGGAAAGCTAAATTATCTGCGAGTACCATAGGCTATATTTTATCCCCGTATTCCCACGGGAACAAGAACTACGCAGGTGAAACCGCGGGCGCTGCTAGTATTAATTAAGGAACATGGATGTTACCTTGGTATGCACGTTAGTAAATACCAACTAAAAGATTACATAAAATAATTAAGTAGGAACACTAATCACCTAGTCATAAATAAATATTTTATGTCTTCATTGTTAACTCAACTACCTAAGTTATTTTAAAAGGTTATTTATTCATATTTTCCTGATGTTATCCAAATCACACCAGGAAAACTGACTTTATGTAAATTCTGCGTTCAAAAAGTGCTGATTTTCAGCCTAGTTTGATTAAGATTTTGATTTGAAGCACATGCAAATTATGTAGAATTTTAAGTTATATCTCGATCGAAGTGATCAAGCCAATGGGCTACTTCAAAAATGGTCCACGCTGGATCGATGGGCCATGATCGACCATGCTAGGCCATCGTTGTCAATAAATAAAATATATAATACTCAGTTATAAATATAAATAAAATCTGAAGTTTCTTTTATTAAGGCATCTTTGAACTCGAACAAGGCAGAATCCTAGACCATGTATTTTATTAGGAAAGCTCCGTCTACAAAATAACAATAGGACGACTGAACAACGTACAAGAGCGTCGTTGCAGACTTGCAGAGCCGAAGCTCCTGTGCTCGAGTAATCTTGCTTCTAAAGATATTGCAGGTAGATAGGTAGCTACATTTATTTCGTTACATAATAGGGGATTTTGGAAACCTTCAGACCTATGTTAGGGATGTGTGAAATGTCAAAAAGTATCAATATTGCCATTGTATCGATAATTTGAACAAGCATTCTAGGTGCATTTTTTACAGATATGAACTAGGCTTTTGAGCTGGGCGGAATTTCACTTCGATGGTTTCAAATTTTGAACAAGCATAGTGGGAGCTGTATTTTTTATAGATCTAAACTGTAGACTTATCAGCTAGGGTAAATTGTACTTCGATGGTTTGGAAGTATCGTTTTTTATAGGTAGGTTTCGAATTCAGATGGATATAGATTTGTTGCTCTTACGCGCAAAAACTCTTAAACAGATTCTCATGAAACTTCACAGTAATATAGGAAAAAGAAGGGAGTACTAATTAGATGGCGGGGAAACTGTGGGCAGGAGCTATTATTTCATATAGGTACACAAACATATCCCACATCTTATGTATGACAGTGCCTTCAACGTCGAAACGAGAATATAACCGCTACACATGGCCCAGAAACGTTGGCAGAACATTAAGACGCCATTAAGGCTGCTGTACGTAATGATTTAATTACCCAACAGTTTGCATGTAACACAGCTTCACTATTTAACTCAAGACAATGTTTGTGCCGTCTCATTCGGGAACGTGACGTTTCATTGTTAATTTAGCTATGCGGCTGTTGCTAAAGCCTGTTTATACCGGCTTTAAGACGACTTAAATTCAAAGGAGTAACGTAAGTAACCTGCTTATATCTATCCGTCAATTTTATTATAAGGATTTTTTTTTGTATGACCTACATTATGTAGGAGTATGTCTTGAATAATGGTAAATTGTAATTGTTAACTCTCCGTACTTGTTGGTAACAACTGTCAGTGCAAAGAGTAGTTGAAATAAAATAAATAAATGTATAAGCACTAAATCGATTCCGCAATTTATTTAAATGATAGATAGCTTCCTTCATTGACCCAGAGTGTTATAGGCTAAGATAGTCTACTCGGGCTGGTTTTGGCGTCAAAAAATTGTGTTGCGATAATGCCTACAATAAACGGCAATTTTTGATCCCGAAAACATAGACGGTTCCAGTAGGTGCGATATGCCATATCAGCAAAGCTGAGAGGAAAAACGAGTACTTATTCTATAAACTGACGCAAATATAAAGCAGTTAGTTCATTATAATAAAACATGTCACACGAGTTACTCTCGTCCCAAAATGGCAACATCTGAGAATTTGATGCTAATCGTAGATTGTATACCACTTGAGGAAAACATTAGTTCTATCAGAACGAATCTAACAAAAATAGATACCTAATTGAATACTTACCTACATATCTACCTACCTAAGAAGCAAACATTGCAGTCAAGGTGAAGCATAAGGAGCAGAACATTCCACTACCGATCACGCAAATAGAATCAGTTTGCTGTATCTACGTCGTATCGGAAAATTGGACATTTCATGAAGTAGCTAGCCATATCATTGACTGATAAAAAATGTTTGAGCCTGCCATTGGTACCCATTGTTCTGTTTAAAGTGTACAAAAAACCGTTTTCTATCGTTGGGTACAATACTTATTTCACTGCAGTTTCTTCCTCAATTATTAAATTTTTATTCATATTTCAAAGGAAATTGTTTACCGCCTCCGCCGTCGTGATGATTTGCAAAACAAGTTACAGAAGATGTCAAAATATCAATAAGGGACTATCAGCGCTGCTTTTGTTGAATAAAGTAACTATTTCATCATATTTATTTATGATCATTATTGAACCATATTATCAAACGTATTACATTCATTAAAATGGCCGATCACTTCATGAAAAAACTAATAGAGATAACTATCTGAAGGTCAAATTTCCTACTTCGTTCAAATTTAAGTTCCAAAGCGACAATTAAAGTCAAAACTTGTGGCGGTGTTTTTGTCAGTTTGCAACTGCGATGCGATTGCTAAGAATTCCTACTCTGGCTACGACATACATACATACATATATTTGATTGCTCTGGAACCGAATGTCGATGTATGTACGTGCACTCAAAGATCGATGATCAAAAATTGTGTAAAATTTTCAACCGATTTCCAAAAAAGAAGGAGGTTCTCTATTCGACTATATTTTTTAACGTTTGTTACTTAGATTCATGGCTTTGTATAGAGTGTACTTATCGATTTTGATGATTCTTTTTATATTCGAAAGCTGGTGGTTGTCGTGTGGTTTGTTTTATACTTTTTGGTTATTTTGTGCATTTTTTGTAAACAAAAACTTTTTTAGTTATTAAGAATAATATGTTGTTGGCTTGTTATACGCTTTGGTGCTGTTAGTATAGTAAGCAATTGATAAAAATAAATAAATAAATTTCTAAGGTAAGTTATACAATTTAGGGTACGCTACAGCATTCAGTCTTAAGATAGAACATACTATATGTTAATGAACATCTTGGCACAAGAGATTTAAAGTAGCTAAATAATGAATTAAATCTGCGAGCAAAAAAACAGAACGCTGTGTAAACACAAATCAATGATGCGGCACAAAGTTAATGAAAGACGTTTAGATAGATGCAAAAAGTTTTGTAGACAAAATACTAGTTTATTCAAAGTTCTGTTGTTTTTTCAAGTTTATTGCTTGGATCTGGATCGGAAATTATCAGGTTGTGTACATATGTACCTACTTAGTTACTTACATATTCCAAATTACTCATTCATTATCAGGGTTATAACCTGACCCTTATATACCTTTTAGATAAGTAGCTCATACTTATCAATTTTAATGAGTTCGAATCATAAAATTTTCTTTACGAAATCTGACATAATTCTTTACCGTTAGAATTTTTCGGTGAAAAATACAAGAAAACTCTCAGAAAAGACTCTAATTTTTATCGAATCTATTACTATAATCAGTTTCATTATCATCATAGAGACGCCATCTATACTTTATCCATACTAACACCTAATACTATAATTACATTAGGTACTATAGATTTAAAGAGTATTATATGGGAAAGTGTCATCTGTTTGTTACGTGCTCACGCATGAAACGCTGAACAGATTTTGATGAAGTTTTATGCACACGTATACTTAATACTTATGAGCGTGTACACCGTATGGCATTTCATACAAAGTTTCAAGTCACTATTTTGCGAAATGACTGAACCGATTTTAATGAAACTTCGCATATATAAGCAGTATACATAGGTCTAAAAAGTTGCCACATTTTCGAAATGTCCTATTAAAAAAAAAATAACTGGACATTTATGTTTGTATGGAAATTTTTAAATGGGTTTAATTTAACTGTATTTGATCTAACACTTTTTATCGAAAAATTTACTACTAACTTTTTAGACCTAGGTATGTATAATTAAAATTGGTTTAGTCATTTCGGAAAATAAGGACTTGTAAATTTGTATGAAATGCCGATCGGCGTACACGCTCTTATCACGCAGTCGGAGCCACGAACAAAAGCTGGTTGCTAAACTATTCTTACCCACACCATTACGCTGAGTACAAGATTCGACAGTGGTAGTCATAGGCTCGCTACGGATCGTAAAATTTCTATTAGTAAACGGTCGCACTCACTGACACGCTAGGTATGTATGAAAAGTTATGGCCAAATGGTATGTACTTTGGCCGGAAGACGTCTGGGTACTCTGTAGGATCATAGACTAAATTTTCGAGATCCGAAATTCACATTTATTTATTATAATAAAATAAACCGCCGTCGCAGCATTTAGCACAATTTCGTATCGCGAAACTGGTGTATTCCCGTTCGTCCCCTCGACTTCGTCCCCCGACGGGGACGAACGGGAATTTACAAAAATAATATTTAATTTGTTCCCGATCGTCCCAATCCTAATTCAAGAGGGGACGAATGGGAATATGTTCTTCGATTAGTTGTGTATTCCCGTTCGTCCCCTCGACTTGAAATATAAGTCACTATTTTTGTAGTAACAGTTGCTTATGTGTATGGTGGCAAGATTTTACGTTTTACATTATGTAAGTAATTAGAAAAGTTTACTCATTATTTTAACACATAAATAGGGTCAGTAAATTACTGCACAAAATCTTTTTAGTGGGACGAATGGCACTAATCGAAGAACATATTCCCATTCGTCCCCTCTTGAATTAGGATTGGGACGATCGGGAACAAATTAAATATTATTTTTGTAAATTCCCGTTCGTCCCCGTCGGGGGACGAAGTCGAGGGGACGAACGGGAATACACCGCGAAACTTCGGCATCATTAGGATAAAAATCACGTTTCGGAAACAATGATAGCAACCGTTATAGGAGTACGATGGTACATTACCAGACGCCATTATCTTCCTCGCACACATGGTGTCATTTTTAGCACATTGCTACGAAAACAACGTATAGAAACATGATACTGTTTTTTTTTGCTATCAGAGGAAACCTTCAAATGATGCCAAGAACTATTGGGAAAAAGACCAGGGAATGTGGGATTTTACCTCTTTAAAACCATCCCGATGATTACCGCAAATGGAACGAACCCTCTTGAAACGCCTTAATTTTTTTTTTGTTGGCCGGCTGAAACTAAAAAGACTAGGAAGTGTGGAATATGTACCTCACTCATAATGGACCACCCCAGAATAAGCATTAAACCTAACGTAACTCTCATTTGTTCATCTGCCTAGCCTTTTCCCAACTATATTGGCGAGCTTTCAGTAAAATCGGATTCATCTGAATACCAGTATTTTACGTGAAGCGGCTGCCTACCAGACCTGCACAACCCATTTACTAGGTACCTAACCTAACAAACGGCCTTTTTGGGTCTAGTGTCAAGTTTTCTGGCTTCTATTAATCGGTAACTACTGCGATCTCCAAAATGACAGCCAGAATCAACGACTTCACGTGCTTTGCGAGGCACGGCAGAATCTAGGTTGTTAAGATGGTCACTCATTAACAGACCGACCACGGCAAACGTTGAAGATCGACCGGTGCGGCGATTACCTATATTTTAGCCACGACCTCGTTGTATTAGAAAATTATAATATTAGGTATTAAGCCTTTAAGTGAATAATAACTTCTTTAAAGTACAAGAATTTTGCTGATTACGGAAACATTAAATACAAGCGTACATCATAAAATTCAGATTTTATGGAAGGAATAAAAATTCAAACATAATTTTCATGTTTTTAATTAATCATATTTTCTCTCTGATAAGACGATTTTAATGCGTAAACATGCTGCCAAAAAAATTAATATTTTTGTTGTGTATCCTCAGCCTTTCAAATACATAAAAATAGATGTTGTATGTCAAAATACTTGCTAAAACAATAATTAGTAATGATAGTAATTTTATTTTAAATCCAGCCATACGAATCTTGAAGTTACGAGACTTGACTAATAAATGGATCCAGGAAATGAAATAGGAACTTCGTTCTTGAGGATAGGAAGGAAGGGACACTGAAAAGAAATACAGTAATTAATATTGTTAATTATAAGTTGGTGAAAGTGAAATTGTTAAATTAATTATTTATTATATTATTAGATGGAAACTCAATACGCTTTTACAGTCGCCTATCAACGTTTCCGAATTAAAGTTCCGTCGATTACAAGAGTTCCTAAAGTCAGCTCTGGCCTCTGTCCTTTATATTTTAGGCCATAGAGTAGGAAATAGCAACTAGTTGTAACCGCAGCTATCTTATGCCTTCTGACGATTTCCTGATGTAAGGCGAATCTGATACTTAAGGGTGTTACCTTCTGACGGTATTCTACACAAACTCATAACACCCTATTATTCATGAAAATTAATTAAGCGCTTTAACGAACGAACCGGCTTCATCTAGCTTAAAATGACAAGAAATATTGGACGTGTAAAAGTGTTATGTTTAACCTATTTACAAAATAAATATCATTTATCATTTGAACATTAATACACTTATGCTACTATTTAAAAGAAAGTGAGAAATTACTGTCTCTTAAGGGCGATACGCGCCAACAATCATAAGACGTAACGTGTTTTATACATAGGTGTGATCAATTATACGTAGAACAATTTGTTTAAAAATATTTGTCGCATAGATTGACTGCGGAAGGTTTAAACATGTCGTTAAATTCGTCAGTCGTGCTATAAGGCACATTTTTGTACTTCCGAAGCCAACGCAAGATGTTTCAATGTGAGTTTATGAGAATCCCAGATCGCGGGAGTTACGTAATGAATGACGTAGCACAGTTTCTCATTACTGGAATGTGCGCTTATAATACTTTTGTTTCGAGGTTTAGTACCGGTGGACTGGTAAGTAAAAACATCAAACATTTATGGGAAGGACAAACGTACTTAAATGTAATTTGGTCGACTTTTTGATTTTTCAACACTCAATATCACTGATAGAATGTGCTTTTACCTAGAGCCTTTTTTCTTTTAAGATGTGCAAGTGACTTTCAACCTTAAGGTGACACAAAGTCACTCTACCTGATTGTACGTAGTCGCTGTTCTTTTAACGGTTATAGCGTGATAAATGCATTACCAGTATTATGTCAATACAGACGGCCTCCGATGACGTCACTGCGACGCTTAGAAGATGAGGTCAAACGAGTTTGCATTTTAATACATTTACACTGACCAAATAATAATTATGCAAATGAACTACCAAGTCTATTAGAACTAGTCTTTATTCTGACGCAGTAAAGCTCAAAATTCAATACAGAGATACTTTTTATGGGTGTATAATATAGAACATATTTTTAGATGAGTATTGGATGCTAAATACACAAAAACTTTGATACCATGTAAAAATGATAAAACTTATCCTATGACTGTAATAAAACCAGTCCACTTTTTAGTTTTAGTTTGTTAAAATAAGTGTACAGTAAAGAGTTCTATCTTTCTACTGATAATGAGAACTACGGATATAAATTGGTTTACATATTAAATTTATCACACAGAAATGTTACTAGTTAACAAACTGAATTAACTAACATTCAGGTGTTATCTAAATAGTATGCAGTTACATAATAACATTACTGTTTAAAATATACACTGAAACAAAAGTTAATAGCATAGTATAGTTGTATGTAGAATACCTTTGAGCAAAACATAACTGCAAGTATTATGGATTGTTATCAAACATTTGCAAGTTTTTAATTTACTATTGTATTGTTCTTACTACACTATAAAGAATATTTTATGTAATTAAAACATAATAATCAGCTTGAAAACTCTCATGTTTTCATTTTTATTTGTCAAATGTTGTATACTTGTTAGTGAATTTGAACATGGAAAAGGCGGGAAGCAAAAAAAAAAACTAATTCTTTTTTCAAAATCCTGTTTTTGAAAATACTGCCTTGTGTCACAAATAGGACAACAAGTAAAAGTAGAACATTGTGCCATATACACACATAGGAGATATTTAAATGAAATTATAGTGCAATCACTTCAATGGGCACATCCTCAAGACAATAGGAGCTGTCGTGCCGAGGTCATATCAATATTGGAGTGCTAAATTGTAATCTTATGTAACAACCATAGACAGGAGCAATTTTGGGAACATTCTTTTAGGTTTCTTAGATCAAGTTCTGAATGTAAAAAGTTGGATAATATTAAAGTTATGGCTATCCGGTTTGACAAAATTGAAAAAAAAAAACTTTACAGGAAACCTTAGCAAAAAAAAAACCTTTAAGCTTTTATAAACACTGAATCACTTCAAATGCTTTGCTTGTGTTCATAGGGATACTAGATTTTATCCTAACGGCCGAAACCAATAACTTATCTATGACATACTGGAGATAGAAAAACAAATGAAACAACAGAAAACCTATATAATTTTTCTGTTGTTTCATTTGTTTTTCTATCTCCAGTAGGTGATAGATAGGTTATTGGGTTTGGCCGTAAGTGAACAAGTTTTTATTCAGAATATTTTTTATTGTGTTACCAGATGGGCACATTTTATTAATACTTAGGTAATAAAACAAGGAGTAATAGACAATGTGTGCCTTTATAAGTGTTGCTTTATTATTTGATTTTAACTACAAAATGCGTAAATTTTCCAGTTTCATACCTATACATATATTTTACTTTTACCTATCCTAGAATAATGAATAGGATAATGTTAGATAAATCATATTCTAGAATATTTTAATTGAAAATAACAATGATCTCTTACCTACTTAAAACAGGTTTCTATAATTAGACCAATGATACAAAACAAGCGTGTTTTATAATATCGTACATGCACACAAATCTATATTAGTAAAGTTATTACCTTGTATTCACTCCACTCAAAATTTCCGAACAAGTTGCGCCAAAAATCAGGAACGAAATACTCAAAAAAACAAGTCTTTGACGAAAAAAACACCGTCTACACAAATTTGAGGATTTTAACTCCGAGCTTCAATACAAACACGATGTTAGAGTTATATCGACACGTTCATACTGTTTATTACACCATATGATGATAATTAACTAGTGAAAGTACGAATATTAGGATTATTGTCAATGCGGAAAATCCACACGAACCAGAAACCGTCACTATCTACCGCAGACCGCAATGATCAACTGACAATTGAATTGACATTTGTCCTACCATCGGGCAAGAATGAAGCGGTGTTACCAGTTTAAGAAATATGTTTACCTACCATTACAAACGCACAAACGGCACTAATGAAACCAAACTTTTGAAGTATAAAAATAGTCAATTACTTGTTAATATGCTAAATTTATAGGGTTTTACTATATATCTCTATATAGTATCTACCTATATTGTTTCTTCTTCTATAGCAGCTATTTAATAAAAAACCAGGAAATGCATGTAGCTTTAACTTGTTTGATATTTCTAAAACTAAAAAAGGAAGTGATTTTTAGAACATTTTCCTTTACTTATGGCAAGCTATCTAACTATGGCAACACAATATTTCGCGTTCTGTTTTGTGCAGAATCATGAACATTTGAGAGTTTCTAAGGAATGTATTAAAATAATAACTAATTTATTAATATTCTAAATATATTATCGATATAAGAAAAACCCCTAATTTTACCATGTTATGTAATGTTTCAAAATCATGATGAAATGCGTAATATGCACCGCACAGCGACATCTATTGAAGGGAGAAGGAATGAAAATGCTGGGCATTCAAATCATATAAATCCGTTCCTAGTTCCTACTGTTAAGCCTCGGGCCTCTTCTCTGTGATCCAATGAGATATTTTTTTGTTAATCTCCAACACTCGTGGTTAATATTATTTGAGGACCCGCGTACTAGGATTATTTGTAGAAAAGCTTTGGCTTCGCCTCCGTAAGTGCGGAACATCAGCAAGACAAAGAGATCGTAGGTACCTTCCGCATCCACAGGCGCTACAGTGTACCTGACCGCTTCGTCCAGAACCAGAGCCGGAAGCAAGAGGTCAAGAGAATATGACATGGCGATGCTCCGCCCTAGCAGGGTAGACCGCTACCGTATCCCCCTCGTGTCCTCCGGGCGATTGACACAGTGTTGGCACCCGGACGTATCCTCCTGCCGAATCCGGGAAAGGTACCTTCCTAAACATCCGTATCCTGTGAGTACCTGCGTCAGATGAAAGGCGAGGACGCCGTGGCACCTCCCAACCACTCCTCAAAGATGTGACTTAACACCACAATGGTGGCGTGTCCACAGCAGGCATCTGCAGATATTAATTTTAAGTTTCGAGTTTTCGCTTTACAGGAGCTAGTTTTATTTATGAACTTCTAAGAATTTGCCCCGTACCTAAGTATTATGAGGGCTGGTAAGTGGTGGCGCGGCAAAGAAAAAAAATTGGAAGGACTTGAAAGAAGCCTTTGCCTAGCAATGGGACAGTTTGGGCTAGTAAAAAAAAAACTTGCCTTCGTGTAGGTACCTGTAGGAAACAAATCCGAAAAACTGCTTTTGTGTTGTCACAAGAGTTCACTCTTGGGACAAAAAGTTTAGTAAAAGTTAGTTTCTTGGTTCGTTTATTTGATCAAAGCCTAACTTATTTATTACATTTTCCACAACGCGGTCATTCGGAAAAATAAACAAAAACCGGCCAAGTGCGTGTCGGACCACGCATAGTGAAGGATTCCATTGTTCTCTCATCTCTAAAAGTATAAACTGTGATGTTCAAACCAATTTTCGTTGGAAGTATCTGTGAAGTTCTATTTGCTCTATTTTTTTTTTTTAATTTTCAACTTCATATATATTGGTTAGATGGAGGGCACATTTTTACGAATTCAAAAACACATATCTCAAAAACTTTTTTAGAAACCTCTATCTATCCAATGATATCCCACACATGTTTGTTGTAATTTATTTTTTCATCCCTCAGTTACACGTACCTATGGAGTTCCACCCCTAAAAATATTTTTTTTCCATAATATTACAGCATTATTGAATATCGGTTAACAGGTCGCACCTACCTACCAATTTTAATTAATGTAGCTTTAATAGTCTCCGAGTAAAACGACTTTGACATACGGACGGACAGACAGACAGGCAGACATGACAAATCCATAAGGGTTCCGTTTTTTGCCATTTGGCTACGGAATCCTAAAAAGACTTTTATTTCAATAAAAGCTAGGAAAATCAAGTTATTTCCACGTTTTTTTTAAACTGGCACGTGGGGCTTAGGTTTTTGCGGGATACATTTTGTCATTATTCCCTACCTTATATTCTACACGTTAACGGCAAAAAATATTTGCAGAGTTACCTAATTTCCGGTGTAATTTGACTGGAATATTTACCTACTACATAACATAGAACATCAGAAATAAGAGTCGTTTTCAGATCAGAGGTACAATTAATAGACAATGAAGATACTTAGAAATAAAACACCATAATCTGGCAACACTTTAATAAAACTTAACTCCAGGACTGCTCCATTTATGGTTAAGGTCGGTAATGTTGTCTTCCCGGGGGTTAATGTCGACGACGATATGGGTACAAAGAGGGCGAAATTTCGTAGAAACGACATAATATTCATTATTGGAAAGCCCATCAATCTTGTATCTTTCCACAGCCCTGCTGAGGAGGTGGTGCCTGAAGAAAGAAAAAGAACTTCAGTGTGTCAGTTGCGGTCACAAACATACATCCTCATTCCTGGGGGGCAGGCAGAAACTATAGAATGCAACCAATCGCGATCCTTACATATTTCTTACTAGCTGCTGCCCGCGACTTCGTCTCCGTGGAATCCCCGATTTTAAAACATTCTTTATCGCTGCTCCGCTCCTATTGGCTTAAGCGTGATGATATATAGCCTAAAGCTTTCCTCGATAAATGGTCTATTCAACCCAAAAAAAAATTTAAAATTCGAACCAGTAGTTCCTGAGATTAGCGCGTACAAACAAACAAACAAACTCTTCAGCTTTATAATATTAGTATAGATTTTACTTTCATAAATCCAGATCCATGAATAATTCCCAATAGCTGCATTTTGGGGAGTGTACGACGGAATCGTATTGGCAGTTTAATTCCGCCTAGCCGTTCTATCATCAGACCACAAGACGTACGGCAATGCGCCGCCGTTACGCGGTGGACATCCCATCCACACGCACAAAACGTTTTGGGAAGTTCATTGTGCGTGCAGCTAAGGAGTATATTTCCCTGCCAGAGTAGTAAGTAGTAGTAGTAATAGTTAGGTACAAATAGGGAGTCTTTAAGTGAATAGGTTACTTCTAGGTAAGCGTGCGTGTGAAAGAGGAATCTTTAACCACATCATCGCTTACCATCAGGTGAGATAAAAATCGAACGCGTGTCTATCAACTGTAAAAAATTCACACACACATCACATTCAATGAATTTTAACCTGTCTAGTTGAATAGGTACTTACAGATTCATTGAAGAAATTGGTCTTTGGAACAAACCAATAGGAGCAACCCAACTAATAATATTCTGAGAGGAATGTCACGGTATGTCTGCGGTAAACCAACAATACGTCAGGTAATTAAGTCACTGTCAGTTGAAATCTAGTTAGCTCGATAGGTATCTATATTCATTAGTAAGGGAAACCGCAAGACATCAAACAAAAGGTTGAGCACAATAAGTATAGAATCTACTACTATTTCGGTAAGTGTATTGTCGAAATGAACATTCGGGTTCCAATTAGTCAAAAATGCTTCATTTATGTCTGGGTAACTATTGTGTGCCTACACTAAAAACTCAGCCGGCTATCTCTAAATCAATTATTTCTATAGTCAAATATTAAAAAAAAAAAAAACTTTTCAAACCAATTCAAAACTAGAATTCGGATGCAGTGCGAAGGTAACGAACGCTCTTACAGTGTACCTAACAAAACCCGTAAAAGAAAAAAAAGCATTGATTTTAAAAAAGGAAGACATGATTCAAATGTAAAGGTTATTTCTATTTAAAATTTTAAGTCCAACCGAAGTGATGGTAGTTTATAATGGGCTGGAAATAAAACTGCAACTTCATCGATAAAAGATCTAATATTACGGTTGTTACCTAAAGATGTGTACACGGGTTATGTCCTAGCACATATGTAAGCATGCTAATTACGACGAGAGGCTACTAAGTATTTAGCATTGAATTAACACTCGCATGCGAAAAGAGTCCCTATGAGAATTTTACACATACCCAAGAGCATAGCTACTGCAAGCGAAAAGGTATATTTTTGCTTGAAAATGTGATTTAGATCCGATTTTAACCTTCTGGTTTTAAAAGAATAATAAAGTACGTATTAAAATGGTATTCTTGTAACATTAAAAAAATAAAGAAGTGTTCATTATTACTTACGTACTAAATCACAACCAACGACCATAATTGTAACCTCGTATGGTCGATGCCCACAACACAAAAAAACATCATTTCAAGTACGTACCCCTACAGCCGCCATACCACAGATTACTAAATAGTTACTACGGCCATACCTAAACTTAAGATAGAGAATGGACTGAAGGATACCCTCCTCTCAAAATTGATTACTGTGTTGAAAGCGAAATTTGACAGTTTTACAATACCTATCCCTTTAAGCATTGTCTATGTCTACGCGAAGAAAGCAACCGCTCCGAAAACCTGAGAATGTAACCCAATCAGATGTCTAGAAAAATACGAGTGTCTATTAGCGCTTTATCCCTCTCACACTTCCCGAACGTTTTATTTTTATATTAGACTAGCTGACCCAGCAAACGTTGTTTTGCCATATATAAAAAAATGAAAAAAGATTATCCCGCTTTTCTGTTGTAATTTTTCCTGAATTTTCTTTGCTATAAACCTTACGGAGCCCGAGACCTTTCCAACGAATGCAAAACCGTGGAAATCGGTTCGTGCGTTCTGGAGTTATAGCGTCAGGAAGGAAAACCCGACTTATTTTTATATAGTAAATTGCTAACGCTCAGTCCATGCTCTTCGTTAATCTTTCTATAGAATTTTAACATGAAAATCGAAAAAAGCAATATTACCTAAAAGGATTAGCTGGTTCCCGGTAGTGTGGTAACACGAGGTACACGCCAACAGTAATGTTATAACGCACAATTGGGTAGCCCGCAGCATTCAGCCTGAAAAACAATCACTTGACTGCAGAGTAGGTAATGCCTGATCTCTGAAAGGCTAATGGACCTCGGCTTTTTCTTCAATCAAGTTAACTGTTGCAGCTTCATTTTTATTGGTCATCCTCAACTCAAGCTGAGAGAGTGTTCCTTTGCCACGGCGACATAGTCCAGTGGAGTCGAAGGCTTAAAACTGTATACCTAGTTATAACACTTATTACTAGCTATGTATTATACATTTTCACCACGCACAGTTTGATTTTTCTGTGGTGTACAACAGCAACAATCATACTTGACGTGGATTTTAATGGAAATATTTAAATGGGTTTTTGAGAACCAAAGTTAAACATTATTATATATTTATCTACATATCATGACGCCTGTATTCCCGAAGGAGTAGGCAGAAGTAAACCTACTTGCGTAAGTACCCCCACACTTAAACTTTTCAGTTCTACCGGATAAAAACTGGGTGAACACTAAGAAACATTCTTGCTGAAACACGACCACTAAGCGAAGAACTGTGTTTCAATCGAAATCCACTTCTTACCTCCAGAATAGGTCATTGTCTTCACCTCCCCATCCGAAGTAAAGATTGGAGAATCCGTTGGCTCTTTCGAACTGTTCCCTTGTCATCGAAACCACGCCACCGAATAGGTTTTGAAATTTGTATGATAGACTGAAATGAGATTTTATATAGAAAGCAATAAGGTAAGTTATACTTTATTTGCCCTTACTGACAAAGACTAGGTAGGTACTGATTACTGATATTAAGTAGAACTAATATTATAGTGAAGGAATTTTAACGTACGCGCATGGTACGTATCGGATTAAAAATGTTCTTTGTCCTTTTTCAAACGCCAAATCTGAGCTACTTATCAAATATTTTCACATTAACTTAAACTTTGACGCAGGAAAAAGCCCTTATCTGGGTACCTGGAGTCCTGTCTAAAGCAGCAACTGCTAATAAAGACATAGGTACTCATACTTCTCCATCTCCGTATCTTCGACCTTTTTGCGCACATGCATATGTCGGGGCAGCGTCGAACAGCTTTATAGGATCCTCGTGCAGGGGCAGTAGGTCGACATCGTGAAACACCACGCAGTGGAGACTGGTGCTACTTCCAAAGATGGACTGAACCAGACGGAAGCGGGAAATTTCGCTTGCCAAGTGCTGCAACGGGGGCACGCGCTGTTGCGCTCCTGAGCACTCCACTATAGTATTAGTACTATATAAGTATGCAGAACAGGCTGTAAAGTACCGCATACTTCTCCTGAAAAGGGCTGAAAGGGTTGAACGGGTGTTGTGTCTGGCGGGCACCGGCCCGATGATTGTTGTCAGGCGGTTGTATACGCTCAAATACGAAGAATTTTCATACCGCGATTTTGGATTTATAAGATGTCTTTAGTCCGTATCTGGCGGTATAGTCGGTACAACGTCAGTTGTTTAGTTAGTATGTGGCTTATAAACACTTACTCAAACTTCTTTATCTCCGTGTCGTTGACTTTTGCGCACATGTGGCGGGGCAGCGTCGGGCAGCTGTACAGGATGCTCTCGTGCAGAGGCAGCAGGTCTACGTCGTGAAACACCACGCAGTGGAACGTGTTAAACTTCATCATCTCGTTGAAGCCCGCGTTTAGTATGCGACCCTTGTTGAACAGTTCGGTTCCTTGAAACATAAGAATCTATTGTACCTACTTAAATTGAAAATAGAAAATCAAGATAAATAACAAATTTTTGAATAATAAACTAAACGTTACAAGATAAAGTTCAAATCCATTACAACCTAATTTTTTATACAAACGATCATATAAACCCGTCGTATGAGACCTAAAGTCCCGTATTGAAGGCGTCCAAAGAAAAATTCTATGTTATTTAGATTATAGGGCTCAGCAATACTCAGCTGACTATGAGCACCGCTGCAAACGGTACCACTTCCTTCTTCCGTCATATTGCAGACATAAGCTTCCTGTTGGGTATCACAAATGGTCACATTGACTGTCCTGAACTCATTGCTAGTCTGTCATTACACACGAATTTGATGGGATTACGTCAGCGACCTATATTAGATGTACCTTTCGCAATGACAAATTATAGAGGGAATGTTTTCTCAATAAGAAGTGCTCTTAGTTTCAATAAGCTTCCTAGGGACCTTAATGTCGACTTGTTTTGCACCAGTGTGGCGACCTTAAGACGGCTTTTAGCACAGTTATTTTTTAAAGAGAGTTAATTTATCAACTGCTCTCTTAACTGGTTATATTAACTTGTATGTAATTTCTTTTATATCGACTATTTTCCTTACCTATAAGTATGTGGAGGCTTGTTATTAGCTATTTGTTAATATTACAGTCTTTGTGTTATTGGTTGATTGGTCTGTAAGCCTTTTTTAAAATAAAATAGATCAATAAATAAAAAATTAAACTTAAAATACATAAATATAATCTTAATACATTTTTATGCTTGTAGGTCTGTTCGTTTGGTAGATATTGCGCTCGTCCGATTAACTTTACCGAAGTGACCAACCAGAACGCATAGAAATGATATAAAGATAATGTCATTTCGACAGCATATTATGCTGATTCATTTTATACATTTCGACAAACGATTTCGCTGATAGAATGCCATTTTGTCAATTGTTGGTTTGTGTAGCCCAACAATTCAATTTTGAAAATAGGTATATTTTTACTTATGGGGAACGTGCACGACGTACCTATACTGTGTCATCTAGCGTTGCAAATTTGAAACTTATAGGTAAAATATACTTGACATTGACGCGCCTGTGCTGCCACCTATAGTTTCTGCACGTTCCCTATAACACACAAAACAAATCCAACAGGTGCTTACCATGCTGCTCGATGACAAAAATTTGATAATCCAGTTTCTGACGCATTAAAAACGGGTGTATGTTGTATAAGAATGTACCGAGATTACGTATACGGTCTCTGTAATGAAAAAACTTTTCAAATTTACATTATAATTATATGCTAACAATAAGACATAGTGAATGTTTTTTTTTTAATCGGTGTGACTACTAATCTAATAGCTACTAAAGATGTGTGCAAGAATAAAACAAACTGCACAGACCCGAATTAATTAAGAAATGGAGGATAAAGTCTAACTCTCGGCTCATCATTTTCCCAAATTACCCAATGTTTTTGAATAAAGGTATTTTAATCAATTTGACCGCTTTTAACATCCACAACGTTCTGGATATCCGTATCGACTGTCAAAGATCTACAAACAACAGCCGGCACGAACAGCTTAGTGGTGGAGACTCGTTAGGTATGTGGATGGTCACCCATTCACAGATCGACCTCAGCAAGCGTTGCTTAACCTCCAAGATGAAGCCGTATGACTTTTATTATTTAGCTACTTCTATAAGGAGGATTAAGGATTGACTTTATCCTCTTTATAGATCGTGATCGTGAATTTACAACTAGAAAAATATTTTCATAATTATTTATAAATTGTTTTTTTTTTAGATTTGTTCGTGATTTTTATAAAACCACGTACATTTGTGAATTGGAGAGACCTAAAGTAAGGCTTAACAAAATGGTTTCATACCTGTATGGTACAACGATGCCCACTTTAAACCGCGCCTTGCAATCCGGGGGGTGATACGACCCCCCTTTAGCCACCATTGGGTAAACATTGTCTTCAGACAAGCTCACACTCTTCATCTTTATATTGAATTTTGCTAAAACAAGTAAATTAATTATTCAGTCGAAAAGCAATCGTTTGCATTGGTATGAGCATTTAAAGCGGGTGAACACGCATCATCATCATCTGCCAAGCCTTCTCCCAACTATATTTAGGTCGGTTTTCAGTCAAACTGGATTCAGCCGAATACCTACCAATATTTTACTTAAAGCGGTCGCGTACCAAACCTCCACAACCATTAACTGGTTAACACGGTAATCACGGTAATTCTTGGCAAGACTGGCGTCAGATTTTCTGGCATCTGACAATCCGTAAGGACTGCCAAAGATTTTACAAATGACAGCCGAGACCAACGGCAAACACATGTATATATATTTACTAGCAGCGCCCCGCGGTTTTACCCGCGTAGTTCCCGTTCCCGTGGGAATCTATACTAATATTATAAAGCTGAAGAGTTTGTTTGTTTGTTTGTTTGAACGCGCTAATCTCAGGAACTACTGGTTCGAATTGAAAAATTATTTTTGGGTTGAATAGACCATTTATCGAGGAAGGCTTTAGGCTATATATCATCACGCTTAACCCAATAGGAGCGGAGCAGCGATAAAGAATGTTTTAAAATCGGGGATTCCACGGGGACGAAGTCGCGGGCAGCAGCTAGTATGGGGATAAAATATAGCCTATGTTACTCAGTGTGAATGTAGCTTTCTGATGGTAGAATTTTTGAAATCGGTCCAGTAGTCTTTGAGTTTATTCGTTACGTACAAATCTTTCCTCTTTATAATATTAGTAAAGATAATTCGTTTGTCCTGGCTAACTATTATCTACGCACAGCTAAAAGTAATAATATTGTAAAGATGAAGTTTGAATAAAGGTTTATTTTATAACGTAAGCATCTGCTAACTAAGGATTTTCAGAATTTTCAGCTTTAAGGGAGGAGGGGGAATGAGAGTGGGAATTTTGTACTGTGGTAACCGCCATAAGCGGATGAAGTTTCAGGCATCAGCTGGACTGTGAAAATGACAAAATGTGAGAAATGTTATTAAAGGAAATGTCGCGAATGGAATCATAAAACGCGTTGGTGCGATCCCCAGTAACCTGGAACCAGGACGTGCAGATTTTAATAACGTCATTAATAAATCAATTAATAGTGTAATTTGGGGCTACCTACCTGATTTAAAAACATAACTGCAGAAATATGAGTGTGTTTTAATAACGATTACATAACCCCTTTTTGCATAAAATAGACGTCATATTACATCTATAAGTACTTATAATAAATCTGTAGAGAGGTCAATTCTGTACAAGGAATATATTTTCAAAATAACTATCAGGGGGTGATTAGTGATCGATACTGGTGCCAAAAATGCATTCAGGAAAATTTTTGTCTGTCTGTCTGTCTTTCTGTCTGTCTGTCTGTCTGTCTGTATGTTCTTTATAGAAACAAAAACTACTTGACCGATTTTAACAAAACTTGGTGCAATTATTCTTCATACTCCTGGGCAGGTTATAGTATACTTTTCATCACGCTACAATCAATAGGAGCAGAGCAGGGAAGGAAAATGTTGGGAAAACGGAAGAAGTTACTCCATTTTTTAAGCTTCCGTCGCGTGTGTAGCCTTAATGGTTAAAGTTACATAGAAATCATGTATTACGGAAATGTTCTTCATAAAATTATCTAAAAAATATCCCGAAACAGCATGTCTATCTTTTGTCAATTTTAAACCGATCGGGCTGAGAGTTTCAAAATCGGGGGTAAAGTAACTATTCCACGCGGACGAAGTCGCTGGCAGAAGCTAGTTTAATATTAAATTAATTGTTATTATTTTTACTTTATGGCACGTTGACTGTATATGTGGATGCCTTAAACATAGAAAGGAGTTTAAAAAACGGCCAAATGAGAGTCGGCCTCGCGCACGCAGGTTTCCGTACAATCTACTATATAAAAATAAGTCGGGTTTTCCTTCCTGACGCTATAACTCCAGAACGCACGAACCGATTTCCACGGTTGTGCATTCGTTGGAAAGGTCTCGGGCTCCGTGAGGTTTATAGCAAAGAAAATTCAGGGAAAATTTCAACAGAAAAGCGGGAAAATATTTTTTCTTTTTTTTTATATATGGCAAAACAACGTTTGCTTGGTCAGCTAGTTATCTATAAAAACGGCAAAAAAATCATGCTTATTGTGTAGCCCCTTAAATATTTATTTTATTCTGTTTTTTTAGTATCTGTTGTTATAGCGACAATATTATTACCTGTGATAGAACGGAACCCTAAAAAGGAGGCGTGCTTGGCGTAGACTCTGCCATCTAGTGTTGCAATTTGGGACTATTATGGTGTAAATATTTGACATTGACGCTGCTGTGCTGCCACCTATCGTACGTACACCCTATTTAGGGAATGTACAAGGCGTAGAGTGTGCCATCTAGGCTTACAATTTCGAAACTTCTTGCAAAGGTACCTACGTAACAATGGCCTATTGAAACGACGCGACGATGAACTGAGATGAGAGCGCCGACTAGCAAAATTGATGAGTTTTCTGTAATGATGTACACTAGGTGGCAGCACCGAGACGTATACCAGTCAAGTTATGTTTTCCAACATTTGTTGGAACGTCATGTTTACGTCATAAGATATTTTTTCATAGAAGAGGTCATCTCGCCTAAGTAGCGTTAATTGATGACGTGAATTTTCCCGAAAATCATCATTGGTATAAGGGCAGGATGATTTTTTTATTTATTAGGCTTACCAACTATTTGTTAAAACCAAAAATATTACAAAATACTTAGCATCATGTGCTTAACTTAATTGTAGGAATAATGTATTGTGATACAACAAATACATAAAAATCAAAACTATACAGAACGCACCAGACTTGGTGAGTCTGCAGCTCTGGCTTACGTAGTCGAGAGATTATGATTTAGCTGGAGTTGAATGAATATTTGGATGTCATGATCAAAATATTCGTATGACTGCCATCTGGGTTGACTGCTCCGGGTGCGCAAATCATACCAGAAAGCTTTTTACACAGTTAAAGACTATATTGAAGACCAAAAGGCTTGGGATTGAGCTGCTTCAACGATGTACATGGCCTACTATTACTTTTATCTATTGATACTTTTCTCAATTTTAGATTTGACATTTGATATTCTCCTGTTTGTGCAATTTTGACATGAATGTTTACTTTATGAAGTATTATTTTATTATTGTGACATGAATATTTACTTGTTAAAGTAATATTTTTTTTTTTTTTTATTTATTATGTTTGACATGTATACTTACTTTGTAAAGTAGTATATTTTTACTTAATGTATTTTTGTGAATATGAGGACTATATGGGTATTATTTTCTTTTTCTTTCCTTTTTTAAAGGATATATAACGATGACGTCTGGCAGTTTAAGTACTTTTGTGGCCTACCCAAATGTCCCTTCTTTGGTATTGTTCGTCGGGTCGTTGAGCTCCTTATTGTTTTCTAAGTTGAGCTACTCGACTACTGACAAAAGCTTGCACTGAATGGACAGGCCCACTTAAATCTGTGTGGTTCTTTCTTCAAAAGACCATTTCAGACACTGATCTGCATGGTTCTCATATAACATATTGTGAATGTGAGGACTATGTAGATCGCCATATTAGGGTTTTATTTCAGTTTGTCTGGCAGTTTGAGTAATTCTTGCGGCCTACCCAAATGTCCTTACTTTGGTATTGTTCGTCAAATCGTTGAGCTCCTTGAAGTTCTAAGTTTGAGCTACACGGTATCTGACAAATGCTTGCACTGTCTGGACAGGTCCACTCAAATCTGTGTAGCACTTTCCTCAAAAGGCTACCTCAGACATTAACCTACATGGTTCTCATATGACTTGACCAGTACGGATTGTATGGACTTTAAAAGAGACTTTGACCTCTGAGTTTGTTTCGGTGTTTCTTCTCAGGGTAGTCGGCTAGGAAACACCGGCTTCATCTAGCTTAAAATGACCAGAAATATTTGACGTGTAAAAGTGTTATGTTTAACCTACTTACAAAGTAAATATCATTTATCATTTATTATTTATCATTTATCATTTATCATTTATCATTTATCATTTATCATTTATCATTTATCATTTATCATTTATCATTTATTAAGAGCCAGATAATATCACTTTAATATAGGGTGTCCCTTCAAATAAATTCAAATTGATTTGAATTTATTTGAATTGGTAAAAAAGGTGTATCTACCAATTAAGATAGCAACGGGAAAGCCTTGGAGACTTTTTGTCCGTTGTCCTATTCCATTCATAACCCTATCCTGTGTACTTTATCTTCTATACTTATAATAAATCTGTAGAGAGGTCAATTCTGTACAAGGAATATATTTTCAAAATAACTATCAGGGGGTGATTAGTGATCGATACTGGTGCCAAAAATGCAATCAGTAAAATTTTTGTCTGTCTGTCTGTCTGTCTGTCTGTCTGTCTGTATGTTCTTTATAGAAACAAAAACTACTCGACCGATTTTAACGAAACTTGGTGCAATTATTCTTCATACTCCTGGGCAGGTTATAGTATACTTTTCATCACGCTACATCAATAGGAGCAGAGCAGTGAAGGAAAATGTTGGGAAAACGGAAGAAGTTACTCCATTTTTTAAGCTTCCGTCGCGTGTGTAGCCTTAATGGTTAAAGTTACATAGAAATCATGTATTACGGAAATATTTTACATAAAATTATCTAAAAAATATCCCGAAACAGCATGTCTATCTTTTGTCAATTTTAAACCGATCGGGCTGAGAGTTTCAAAATCGGGGGTAAAGTAACTATTCCACGCGGACGAAGTCGCTGGCAGAAGCTAGTCATTTAATAAAAATAAAATAAAATAAGATAAATAATATCGGTAAATGTAAATTAGCAATTAAACTCTTACGGTAAGGTTTCTTCCGGAAGCACAATGGCAATTCGCGGAGCAAGGGGTGCTTTCTTGAACGTTGGGTGGATCCTGATTCTGTAATGGAAGTTATAAATGTTATTTTAGACGTACGTGAACGTGACGTAATAATGCCAAAATTTAAATTCTCTGTGGATTGATGTTTCTCATCACTCCACAATTAATCCACAACGCATCCCGACACAGTGATGTGAAATAAGCTTTGTGTATGTATGTAACATGTAACACATATAAAGTTGCCTTTTTTCACTGGGACAGGCAGCAACTGCAGAACGCTACCTGAGCTGATGAAAGTATCCTTACAAAGAATCCTTTTCCTTCGTATAGGTTTCATAGAGACAAACAAACATCAAAATACAAACAAACATTAAGCATCTTTCAACAAACTTCCAAAAAAGGAGGAGGTTCTCAATTCGACTGTATTTTGTTTTTATGTTTGTTACCTCATACTTTGTACTGGGTGTACCGATTTTGATGATTCTTTTTTATATTCCAAAGCTGGTGCATGTCTCATTGGTCATGTCATGGCATGGCATGTGTGGCCCCATTGAAATTTGATTGAGATCTGACGACTTGTATTTGAGTTATCCCTGACAATGCGTGGCTTAGTTTACATTGACGACTTTCTTATTCCCTCTTGTTGATGTAAAATGAAAAAAAAAAACTTTATACAAAAAAATACAACCGACTTCTACAAAAAAAAAAACAAAAAGTACAAAATATAATCATTTCGGAACTCTGTGTTTGTGGTTGCTCTTTCTTTATTCCGAAATTAAAGTTATTTTGTACATTGTTTCTTTTTTTGTGTAGAAGTCGGTTGTAATTTTTGTAAAAAAAAATTTTCAATGTAATAACAGAATGCCAAAGGACATTCTGTTGTCATATCGATTGTCAAAAATGCGTAGAGCCCCTTATTAAGGCCGCGTTTCCAACAGCAAGTGACTCGCATGCAAGTTTAGTTACATTCGTCATCGTTCATCGAAAGATTGATCAAATTATATCTCGATAGCCCGCAATGTAATGTAACTTGCTAGCGAGTGGGTTGCAGGTTTGCGGAACTGTTCAAAAGAGGTCCCGCGACACTGGAACGCAAAGGGCATTTTGTAGGAACATGAGTGGGTCTTAGTCAGTCATCCTCCTGCTCTGTTCAGAGCGGGAGAAGTCATTATTTTGATGATTTCCCATTAAAATAAGATGAAAACGTAGCCTAAGTAAAAGATCGAAAAAAATATAAACCCTTACTTAATACGTCCGACCTGTAGAAATCCCCAGATGTTTTCGTTTTAGTGCTGGCTGTTGTTTCTATGGTGTTGACTGTGCTTGGCTTGGCGAGTGGATGAACTGAAGGTTTCTTCATGTGAGTTACATGCTGTGAAGCCTCTGTAATGACACCGTAAGTTAAATAAATTAGGCCGTTTTAAATCCATGAGAAGTAAAACTTTACTCGTGAAAAGAACGCAAATAAATTAGGTTTAAACTAATCGGTCAATCTGCCTTGCCCATTCCCTCGTGCACGTCACAATCGTGGCGATAACTCCTCTTTGAGGAGTGGATAGAGAGGCGCCACAACGTCCTCACCTTCCGCCTGACGCAGATACTCTCCGGACACGGGTGTGTAAGGAGCTCTTCTTCGTTGTTTCCTCACTGCTGAGGATCACGACCACATACGACGAGTTTCCAATCCACGCGGTCTTCAGAAGCATGGACTGCTCTTTACATGCTGCCACCAACAGCCCGGGTGTCACCAGTGGCGTGCAGTGGTTCGAGTTAGGGTAGGCCAGAAAAAAGTGACCAAAAAAAAACACACCACATTATTCAGGGTTGAAATGTAGTCTCCTTTTTTTTTTAAATAGGCAATTTAAAAAACAAAAAAAACTCGTTTCATTAAAAATGAACCCTGAATAATGTGGTTATTTTTTAAAATTTATTTGGACATTTTCTCTGGCCTACTCTAACTCGAACCACTGCACGCCACTGGGTGTCACCACTGTTTAAATGCCGCCCGGAGGACACGGTGGGGGTCTGTCCTGCATGGGCAGAGCACCACCGTGACCCGTCAAACCGATCAGCCGCGAAACCTCACGCTTCCAGCCTTGGTTCAATCCATAGTCTGGAGCGAAGGGACATGGGAAGCAGTCACTTCCTTCTGCAAAGCAGTAATGCTAGCGAAGGTGGATGTGGGCCACATGAAGGAGAGGCAAAAATCGCGGCGCAGCTGCCGCAACAGAAGAAAACGCCCCATTCGTCGGGAGTCGCAGGGCGATTCCTGGCCAACGTTAGCGCGGGCCTGCGGACAGCGAGTATTGGGTGGCTTGCCTTCCGATAACAACCAGCCCCGGTTCGAAGGCGCGTTGTGCTCCACGCGCGCCTCAAAGATATTTCAACATAGTAGTCGGACGCCGATAGGGCCAGTGCGTGGCAGGGTGGCAGAATTTGTTTTAAAGAGTCACCGCGGCTTTGGAACGCAAAGAGCATTAGAAGGAACACGGATGGGCTTTAGTCAGTTACAGTTTGATACTACCTTTCTTTCCCACTCCGCCCAGAGAGAAATCATTTTATTTTTATACTGTGATACGTAAAAATAGCCTTTCCTGTTTCGTTCTCGCCTTCCACTCTAATCAGATGCAGCTGTCAAAAATCTACACATGACAAACGGCATCAACAGCTTAACGTGGTTTTCGAGACATGGAAGAGTCTCGGTTGTCATAATTTTTCACACATTCATGGACCAGTCTCGGCAATTGTCGACCCGTGCGGTTGTGAATATTTAGCCACAACCTCCCCTTTTTACTATACAGGGTTATTTGAAAAACACCAACAACTTAAGAGGTCATTGTACTCATCTTAATGAACAACTTTTACTATGGGAACAAACCTGAAATCGCGAAAAAAAAGTCAGCTGCTCCTAACATAAATGTAGGGAACAGCTGATTTTTTTTCGCGTTTTCAGGTTAGGTCCGTATTTTTCAAATAACCCTGTATATAAGCTCGCGTTCGACCACTTTCCCAACTGCGGTAAGTAATTTTTACTTTAAGTGAAAAAAAAAAACACTTACTGATTCTTTCAAAACGCAAAGAGCTGTGTTCGTTCAAGGCTGGCAGGTAATGAGCTCGGTGACAGTACAAGTAGATCACCGCTGACAGCAGAAAGAACAGTACGAACCAGGGATTGCACCTGCTCCGCCTCCTGGCACCGGTCGAGTCGAAGCATTCTTGAATCGAAGATCTTCGCTCGTGTCCTGGAAAAAGAAGCAGGATCACGGTCCATACAAAATTACCCTCGATCTTACAAAAAGACTTCTGCAAACAGAAGTACTTACATAAAAAAAAACTGGCCAAGTGCGTGTCGGACCACGCATAGCGAGGGTTCCGTAGTTCAATGATAAAATCTCATATCTCTAAAAGTATATAAGCTGTAATGTTCAAACCAATTTTCGTTGGTAGTGTCTGTGAAGTTCTATATGCTCGATTTTTTTTAGAATTTTCAACTTCATAGTTTAAAAGTTAGAGGGGGGACACGTTTTTTTTTTTTCGAATTCGGAAGCACCTATCTCAAAAACTATTACCTTAAATAAAAAACTTTCTTAGAAACCTGTATTTCATTTGGAAAATATTTTGAGCTATCCAATGACCCCACACGATTATGTTTTTAGAATTTATTTTTTCATCCCTCAGTTACATGTATGGACCCCTAAAATTATGTTCACCATAATATTACAGCATTATTGAATAGCGGTTAACAGGTTGCACCTCCCTACCAATTTTCATTTACGTAGCTTTAATAGTCTCCGAGTAAAACAGCTGTGACGGAACCCTAAAAAGATATCCAACTGCCACTGGGCTATTCTGTCAGAGGTTTACAGCATCGCAATACCGAACGCCATTTCACACAGTCTCATATTTAAAAAAATGCCATGAAAATTTGTTCAGGGTCAGGTATTTACGTAGAATGAATATATCGAAGGCAGCTGGCTTAATCACCTTTTGATTGAACGGCAACGATCAATGCAAAGGCTAGGCAGCCAATTAAACGGCTGATTAAGCTAGCTAAGTAGCCAACTACGACAAATACACTACAATATTTAAGTAATACCTGCTTGACCAAATTGCTCTGATACAAAATGATCATAGTGGATGTAAGTACGTGAGGTGATCTTTCTTCTTTAATATTATAACTAGAAGGCGATGTTTAACATTTTGATCCTATTTTTATAAAAGAAGTCACCGTGCTGTGGATCCCCCATGGCGCAGCAATTGGTTGAGGGGAGCACAAGCACGAAGATTTTTTAAACGAAGTTCATATCCTACAGGATGTTCCAAAAGGACAAATAAAAAAAATAGTGTTCTGTATCTGTTAAACAGTCAGGAACAATGTCAAAATAAAAATCTTCATTTTTTCAAAAAATCTTCTTCTTACACGACTACCCAAAAAAGGAGTGTTATGTTTCAGGGTTCATGTATGTGCGGTTATAATTTCTAAACGGCTTAACTGATTTCAATGTACATAATATGTGGTATCGTTAGAAGCTGTAGGTAATCGCAGGTAACAAAGGCTAGTGAACGATTTACAAAATAAAAAGGGGGAGCTATGGTCTATACATAAAAACGAAAAAAATATGTTTTGGTGAAAATTAGACTACGCATACTGTCATCGTTTAAAACTGGGAAGCAAAAAAGGTATAAAATAAAATACAAATAATTCGGACGGTTCCTTTGAATAGCTCTTTACAGATTCCCCGACTTCGATGAAAAGATCTATCTTGTTTTTAAATTTTTAGTTAACTTTTTACATGGCAGGCGTGTTTTTTATTTTAATTATTTACTGTGAGTATAGCAGACACAGAACAACACTTTTGGAATACCTAGTGTTACTAGTAGCTATAGGTACTCACTAGGATTCCTTTGCGTGGACACAATTTTAATTATCTTCCTGACAGGCATGTATGACTTCATTGTAAGAAGATTGAACAAAACTGAAGTACTACTAGGTACACGTTAGTTTAGGAAACAAATTTGTTTTCCTAAATACTGAAGGATGTGTACGCATTGCTGGTGTTGTCATAGATTTCTTTGGTTAGAATTTGTTTATTGACAACAAATCGGTGGAAGTTTGGCTAATCGTAAGGGCAGGGCCGTCTTAACACATGCGGGGGGCCCTGGGCACACCTGAGTCTGGGGCCCTTTTGTAAAATTGGGAACCGGCCAAGAAAGTATCAGAGCACAGGTAGTTGAGTTCCGTAGGTATGACCACATAAATATACCTACTACCCAGTGGCATATTTAAATATCTTAGCAATTAACAAAAAAAGAAATACCAACTTTGCAGTCTTAGTGTAATGGTAATTTTCCAAAAAGACAACGTATGATAGAGCGAGCGTAGTCAGCTCCAAAATTTTCAAAGGTTTCATCTTACGAGCGAGTTCGATTTTTTTTACATCCGTTCGTCACAAGCTATTGCGCGATTCGAATTGGCCGTTTTCTATAGAGATAATATACCTTTAATTTAGAGCCACCCAATGAAGTGGGGCCCTGGGCAAGTGCCCCTTGTGCCCTTATGGTAAAGACGGTACTACTTAAGGGTGTGAATCCATTGAGGCAGGGCGGAGTTAAAAGGCTAGGCTTTTAAATTTAAAAAGTAAATATAATATCCTTGTTGGTAGTTATATCTTCGAGCCATTTGTGGTTGAAACTCTTGGTTCGTGGAGTCCGAGTGCTCATGACTTATTTAGAGATTTGTCAAGACGTTTATTTGACACTTTGCTAGACCAAAAGCTGGCTTTTACCTTGGACAAAGGATAAGCATTGCCATACAGCGTCAAAATGCTGCCAGCCTTTTGGGTAGGTTGGGTACCAGTGGCTAGCGATGTGGAGGAATTTTTCGACACCATCTTTTGACTACTTTTATTTTTGTTACTTGTGTTTTTTACTTATACCTATATATAGTAATCGTTAGTTATAATAATAATAAAATGAATAAAATATGATTAAAAATTAAATGAGTACGAGGATACATAGATGAAGTGAGCTGTAAATCTATACAAAAAACATGGAATGACAGTTCACTTCACGGTCGCCCACTTTTATATTACACGATGAGATATCGTTAGAGGCTTTCACATGTGGCATTCTGTCAGCGGCGAAGACAATTTTCAAAACGTCAAAAATGTACGGAATTGACAAACGCTGTCAAAATTACGTGGAACTTTGTATTTTGACAATCGCGTTTGCTGATAGAATAGCACATTGTCTAGACCCTCAGAATAGATCGGCAGGACAGAATAAAATGAGCGGCGCGGTATTTTATTAATTAAAATTATATGCACTACTAAAAACTGTACAAAAGCGAACTTTTTAGCGGATTGAAGCGAGGCGAGCGAGATACAGCGGAAAAGATTAAGGGACTAAATTAAGAAATTGAGTAGCTAATTGGCTCTCCGTACAAGACTTCGTACAATTCCATTCCCATTCATTTTATTGATCCGAGAAAAATTGAGAAATTGGTTGCGATTGGATTCATCAGACCAAAAGTCGCCGCCCGTGTAATTATTTTAAGGGGGTCTCTATTTGTGTGGTGATACTAAATTATCCGCGTTTGGCGACACCCAGGTTAGCTACGCCACTGGCTTCACCCGCTTAAAAATCGGAAACTGGTTATAATAAGGGAACATGTTCCCGGGAATCCTACATATGTGCTATTCCAAACTATAATCTATATCTGTGTCAAATTTCCCGTTCGTTTTGGCATGATTGAGTAGGTAGCAACTAGGTATCCATCAATCCAAATTGTTTGTCGCATAAGTTATAACAGTTAGATTTTAAACGTTAATGGGAAAAAACAAACTTGACCATGGCCTGACACAATGTATGGAAAACCCAACTTTCAGCCTCTCTACACTGTATGGAATTTGCTCGGCCGCTCACTGAATTACATTAGAATGTCAACCACAATAAACTCATTATTTCAGCCATTATAAGACAATAATTTAAGTACCTACTAATTTATTTAAGTTAAGTAATCTATTTTAATACCGGGTCTATTAAAAGTAATCATTAATTTATTATAAATGGCTATTTAAAGTTTGTAATCAAAAGCAAATCTTATTTTTATAGAAAATAATGTTAGATGAAGTTGTGATTTAAGATGGGACCTTGAAGAATACAATATACCTTCTAAACTTGCCATAAAGATGCTCGCTAAAGAACTTCTGTTTATTATGAAAAATATTTAATTTTCTAAGGTGATTTAGGTTAAAAATATGTTATTTACTAATACTAATATGACTATTAAGTACTTATTATTTTACTCATGTTATAAATGCGAACATAACTCTGTCAATCTGCCGGTCTATAGGCATATCTGAATATCTGTCTGTCTGTTACCGCTTCGTGTCTTGACGACTGAACGGTTTTGTATAAAACTTGGCACACGGCTAGACTGAGTCTACCCGTAAAAAAAGACCCGTGCGGCAGTTATATAATCCTTTGTTTATTTTATTTGAAGTTTAAATTAAATATAAACTTAGCTTTGACAAAACTGTAGACTTATTTATACACGGACTACGTAAGTGCTTCCCTCATACAGATTTTTTTTAGTTTCTTTATTATTTAAGTAATTTTAAGTATACAAACAAAAAAGTACAAAATAACTTTAATTTCGGAAGTCGGTGTTCAAAAAACGAAAAAGCAATAAAAACACCGAGTACCGAAATTAAAGTTATTTTGTACTTTTTGGTTTTTTTGTGTAGAAATCGAGTTTTATTTTTTTGTAAAAGTTTTTATTTTACACGCAAAACCGTCTATAGTTGACGGAGTTATGCCGCCGGAACATACATGAAAAAAATACAAACATCCGAATTGAGAACCTCCTCCTTTTTAGGAAGTCGGTTAAAAACGACGAACATTTTCCTGTTTACAAAATCGAATGCTGCATACATGAAGGAGATCCATTATCTTTATTGTATTTGCTCTGGGTATTTCTAACTCCATGGGTCCAAGATGGTGCCCTGAAATAACAAATACAGTATTTTTAATGTTAATTAAAACATTATTAAAAACGGCATTTTCTGTCAGTCAAACAAGAGTGATAGAGAGAATGACAGACAAATAAGAAGGTACATTAACGTTGTGTGTGTGCGTGCCTACGTAAGCTGATTAAAAATTCTGTTGTGCTAAAAATAAAGATAACCCCAGGTCATTCTATCTTTAACTGAAGTTCAATAGTTTAATGAACTTGCCAAAACCGGGAAGAACCTAAACGCTGGATATGCAGTGGCGTAACTAGATGTGGGTATGACCTGTCGGACACGGCCTCTCCTTAAAGTGTCTCTCTCGTGAGTGAATTAAGACCAAACGCCATGACCTCTAAATATCGTACGATTAGAACACCAAAATACATAGTATGATAGAAATAGAACCTCCCTTCCGCTTCGCCCAGAGCGGGAGAAGTCATTTGACGATTTCCCATTCAGAAAAAAAAGGGCGCTATTAGTTATTTATATAAATAAATCTCTGTGCCTCGGAAAGCACATATGTACGAGTATGTCGTTGGTCCCGGTTGTCATTACCTAGATCTTTGGCAGTCGTTACGGATTATCAGAAGCCTGTCTTGTCAAGAAGTACCGTATTACCCAGTTGGCAAGCAGATGATGATAAGCTTCAGTTGATATAGCGTAGGTATATACTAAATGCTAAAACTAAAAATTTGAAAAAATGCAACGCTGAATTTTTTCAAATTTTTAGTTACACTGTAGACTTCTTATAGGTTTTCCTGTGATCATTTGATTACAGGAAATCCTATAAGAAGTCTAAAGTATTAAAATAACATGTAACAAAAATGAAATTCGTTCGGGACCCTTTGCACGTGGGACCGACTCGCACTTGACCAATTTTTATAGGGAACGTGCAGAATCTATAGGTGGCAGCACAGACGCGTCAGTGTCAAGTATATTTTACCTATAGGTTTCAAATTTGCAACGCTAGATGTCACAGTCTACTTCGTGCACGTTCTTCTAAACGGTGGGTGCAGGAAGTATAGGTGGCAGCACAGGTCAAATATTTACAACGTAAAAGTTACAGATTTATAACAATAGATGGCATGGTCTACGCCGTGCACGTTCCCAATATACATTATATAGATGAGGGGTACCCTATAATGTTGTTGAAAAATGAACTTGTCGCTCTTCCTTTGAAAGATTAATAAGTAATGTTGCATCATCAGCATCAGCCGGTCTGACGTATGTCTATCTGAAATTGTACATTTGGTGCAGCCATGATGATTTTTTGAACTTACCATTCTTTGATACGTATTTCTCTGTGCATTGTCTGTACTATGTCTCTAGGTACATATTCATGCTACAAAAAAAATTATTATTCTTTCCTTTCTTTCATATCTCCGCTTTTGTGGTGCTTTAATTAGGGTTAGGTGACCTAGTGTTATCATATCAGTCACAACGATTTTATTATGATTAGTGCTCCAGACTTCAGTGTAAAATTAAGAGCCGAGCAGAGCGCTACGAACTGTAAGTAGGTAAGTTACTTTTATAAATATTTTATTTAAGGAATCATAATTTTAATATGACTTGTATCACCTACGAAAAATAAATTATTTTTATTAAATCTCTACATCACTATCACTACACGTACCTAACTTATAAAACAAAGTCCCTAGCGTTGCTTTTTGCCATATGACGTAGACAGAAGGCTTATATGAAGATATCGGTAACTGAATCCCGGAATAGCACAACCTACCGATCACTGCTTATCAACGTCTGCTAGCCGTGGGAAGCCGGGGCGAGTTTTTAGTATTGAATATTATAGTAGGTATACTTAATACTATGTAGGTATATATTATATAGGCCGCCCCGGCTTCACACGGATGGATTTTGTTTTATAAAATAAGTCACATAATTTGATGTAGGTACACATATCATAACATCATAGCATAATTGTGTAATAAAACTACACAACTGTATAACTGTGTGTTGTACTTTAATAAACAGTATATTCCTTATCTATTAATATAAATGTTAATTACTGCTAACCAACTTATAATCGAATGCAATGATGGCAATGACCAATCATGAGCGTAAAACTCGACGCGCCAACGGAACAGGGAGATTTTTAAAATGCCGCGACGCGCGACGCCCGCCATTCTATTACTCTGACAGCTTATCGCAACCAACGAAAATGACACGAATTGATTCGTTTCAGTGTTGCAAGCACAATTTTATTAATCGAATACAATGAATAATAGAGTACAAAATAACTTAAATACAAACCTCGATCACTTTAAATTTAATATAAACTAGCTTCTGCCAGCGACTTCGTCCGCGTGGAATAGTTACTTTACCCCCGATTTTGAAACTCTCAGCCCGATCGGTTTAAAATTGACAAAGTTTCATACAAACGTTCATCCCCTATTTTATTCCCTTGGGGGTAGAATTAATCAAAATCCTTTCTTAGCTGATTCTATGCAAATTTAACCATTAAGGCTACACATGCGACGGAAGCTTAAAAAATGGAGTAACTTCTCCCGTTTTCCCAACATTTTCCTTCACTGCTCTGCTCCTATTGATTGTAGCGTGATGAAAAGTATACTATAACCTGCCCATGAGTATGAAGAATAATTGCACCAAGTTTCGTTAAAATCGGTTGAGTAGTTTTTGTTTCTATAAAGAACATACAGACAGACAGACAGACAGACAAAAATTTTACTGATTGCATTTTTGGCACCAGTATCGATCATTAATCACCCCCTGATAGTTAATTTGAAAATATATTCCTTGTACAGAATTGACCTCTCTACAGATTTATTATAAGTATAGATTAAACAGCTGACAATTGCGTTTTAACTATAAAAGGATTTTCTATACTTATAATAAATCTGTAGAGAGGTCAATTCTGTACAAGGAATATATTTTCAAAATAACTATCAGGGGGTGATTAGTGATCGATACTGGTGCCAAAAACGCAATCAGTAAAATTTTTGTCTGTCTGTCTGTCTGTCTGTCTGTCTGTATGTTCTTTATAGAAACAAAAACTACTCGACCGATTTTAACGAAACTTGGTGCAATTATTCTTCATACTCCTGGGCAGGTTATAGTATACTTTTCATCACGCTACAATCAATAGGAGCAGAGCAGTGAAGGAAAATGTTGGGAAAACGGGAGAAGTTACTCCATTTTTTAAGCTTCCGTCGCGTGTGTAGCCTTAATGGTTAAAGTTACATAGAAATCATGTATTACGGAAATGTTTTACATAAAATTATCTAAAAAATGTCCCAAACAGCATATGTCTATATTTTATGGTTGACTCACAATAACACGTGTAACTCCCGATAGCTTAGCAGTTCGGCGCTTTCTGATTATTTGTATGAAACTTTGTCAATTTTAAACTGATCGGGCTGAGAGTTTCAAAATCGGGAGTAAAGTAACTATTCCACGCGGACGAAGTCGCTGGCAGAAGCTAGTTTATAATAAATAGGTCGTTTTCGTTTCTTTAATTGGTTGTTTATGAAAAAGGCGAGCTTAATTGTCTTGAATATGGGATCGTTTTTGGGGAAATATATTCAGCCCACTTGCTCAAACTTCAGACACATCCATCAAAAGCTTTTCGTTTTTATTTTGCAGGACAACCATGAAGTTAACGCTGTGTTTTCTCGTGCTGGTGACGCTGACAACACTAGCTGTTGCCAATCCTGCTGGTCTACCCTACCCAGAGCCAAACCTACCCATGAACAAGTTGGCAACTTTATGTGGTCAAGCCGTGATAAGAGCGTACATGGTTTTGTGCGGTTTAGAAAACACAAAGGGTGGTAAGTTTGAGTTAACAGATAGGTTTTATCAGTACAGCGCTAAGGCCACTTGAGCGTTACACGGAAGTTAACAGTCTGGTTCAAAAATCTCCATTTGCTGGATAGTAAGGTCTCTGTCGTGTGTTGAGCCGTCCCTATTGGTACACCGTCATTCATCTGTTTATGCTCTTACTGTCTAGTTTAAGTACAGCCACAGATTACTAAATAGCTACTATGTACAGCAGGCCTACCATGACGTGTTAAATCCATCATGATTCCTGTGTCAGAGAGAGACGGAGTTACACAAGACGAATAGCACTATCCCTTTCCCTCACACTGAATCATGATAGCATTGGCACTTCGTAGTAAGGCTGCAGGTAGGTGAGTGTAAATCATTTGAAGAAATTATGTAGAAGTTAGAAAGAAGCTGCTTGATTCGAAGTTTTTCTCTGTGGTAGTTTTTAACTCTAGATATATCTGTCTCGATCTGAAATATTTGTTACTAGCTTCTGCCAGCGACTTCGTCCGCGTGGAATAGTTACTTTACCCCCGATTTTGAAACTCTGAACCCGATCGGTTTAAAATTGACAAAAGATAGACATATGCTGTTTCGGGATATTTTTTAGATAATTTTATGTAGAACATTTCCGTAATACATGATTTCTATGTAACTTTAACCATTAAGGCTACACACGCGACGGAAGCTTAAAAAATGGAGTAACTTCTCCCGTTTTCCCAACATTTTCCTTCACTGCTCTGCTCCTATTGATTGTAGCGTGATGAAAAGTATACTATAACCTGCCCAGGAGTATGAAGAATAATTGCACCAAGTTTCGTTAAAATCGGTCGAGTAGTTTTTGTTTCTATAAAGAACATACAGACAGACAGACAGACAGACAGACAGACAGACAAAAATTTTACTGATTGCATTTTTGGCACCAGTATCGATCACTAATCACCCCCTGATAGTTATTTTGAAAATATATTCCTTGTACAGAATTGACCTGACCCAGATTTATCTATCTATACTTATAATAAATCTGTAGAGAGGTAAATTCTGTCTACTAACTAAGTAGTAGTTATTTTATTAATTAGTTATACGTAGTTATAGGTACTTATTTTTAAGTGAAATAGGTATAGGTTATTATAATATAATTTTGCACAGGCATTTCAGCTTTACTTTCATTTCTTTTTTGTTGTAAGTTGTACATATTTCACACACACATAGTGATCTATCAATGCACAGCACTGAACGGATCGGGCTGAAATTTGGCATGCAGGTAGATGTTATGACGTAGGCATCCGCTAAGAAAGGATTTTGATTAATTCTACCCCCAAGGGGATAAAATAGGGGATGAACGTTTGTATGAAACTTTGTCAATTTTAAACCGATCGGGCTGAGAGTTTCAAAATCGGGGGTAAAGTAACTATTCCACGCGGACGAAGTCGCTGGCAGAAGCTAGTTATAAGTATAGATTAACTCCAGCTGTCGTACGGCTGGACGTCATGGGAGGAGGGTAGCTCGCGATAGGACTCAGTGGAAAATGTTGGAGGAGGCCTATACCAAGAGGCACACTGAGCTTCGGAACATATTTTGAACTTCTTTAAAATTAAGTCACAAAATATTGTAAAGCTCAGAATAAACAGGCTCATTATTTTATTATTATATTATAGCAACTAACTCAGACTTAAAATATAACTCTGTTTTATGATACCTTAGAACTAATCAGATAGATGGATAATCAAAGTAAACCAACCAATTTCTCTATCGTACAAGTAGTATAGAAAAATAAACTCATTCTCCGCCTTTATCTGTTTCCACGCTTAATTATTCTAAACCACGCAACGGATTTGCTCATTTTTATAAAATGAGCGATGGACGAGGAAGGTTTTTGTAGACCGTACCTATATAATTTGCTTAATAAAACAGTCATTCCCTTATATACTCTCTACTCGCTAATTGTATCATTACGGTGTACAGATCAAATCGATATACTTAAAACAATATGTATATATTATGTATGTATGTGTGTCATTTCATAGTTTTTCTTTTTAGCATCAAATATCCACTGACGTGCCCTTTTTATTTTAGTTCCGGAGCTTGACAAGTCCGCAAAGGTTGCAACTCTAAACACTTTATATGAGGAATGCTGTCAACGAGTTTGTCAAGTCGAAGATTTAATTAAATATTGTTAATTAAAATAACCAAAATGTAAAGCTATTTGGTTCATTAAATAAATAAAACAAGATTTGTTTATTTTTATTTTTGTAATTATATATTATATTTTTGTAATTATAAAAATGTATAAATTGGCTTCAAAACGAAACCACCTATTTTTTTGAGCGTGGTTTTAGGAACGACATAATTGTGTTTGTTCCTAGTATTATGCTATGGATATCACTGTATTTTTTAAACAGATTAATATTTTTATGTGCATACATATATTGTATTTTTTGTATTTCTCTTTAAATTTATTATATTGGGAATCTCTCTTTAAATTTGTCTCTGTGGAATGAATTTGAATGTCTCGGACTTGATAAATTGCTCGAATAGCCTTTTTTGTAAGACAAATATTGTCTGAATATCAGAGGAATTTCCCCAAAACAGAATGCCATATGACATCACACTATGACGGTTCGTATTGGCATATGCTGCAGAACTGAGCTTTTTTGACAGTTTGTCTATGTCGGGGTTTCGTATCCAAAGTGATTATTAATAGCGAAACGGGAAGGTCTTGCAATCGAACCATTGATTACAGTCTTGCTATTAATGACAGTGTAATTAATTTAGATTCCGAAGTCGCCGCAGCTTTTGAAACTTTCTTTGCAGAGATTCCCGTCTCAACAACTAAGTTTCTAAATTCATCACCCACCGCTGCAGAAATGTTACTTAAAGAAAACGTTCCACTATGTGATGCTGAGTTTAAATTCCAACATGTCACTTATAGTGATATAATAAAAACTTTTAATTCTTTGAATTTAAAAAAAACGGCAGATCTATGGGGTAATTCTGTTGATCTAGCAAAGTCCATTATACATATTGTGGCACCTACCTTAGCTGTTATTTTTAATAAATGTATCGACCGTGGTGAGTTTCCTGATCTAATGAAATATAGTAAAATAATACCTTTATTTAAATCAGGTAGTACGTCAGACCCCAGTAATTATAGACCTATATCAGTACTACCTACTTTTAGTAAAATTTTTGAAAAAGTTATCCTAAATCAAATGCAAAGATATTTTAACAAACACAAACTGTTACATAATAAACAGTTTGGTTTTACACGGGGTCGTTCAACAGCCGATGCCGGCATTGAACTGTTAGGACATATTTATGATGCATGGGAGGACAAATGCGATGCTTTGGGCATTTTTTGCGATTTATCCAAGGCATTCGATTGTGTTCTCCATGAGACATTAATCAGGAAGCTACACTATTACGGAGTCCGGGACGCCTCTCTGGATCTTCTTATTTCTTACCTGAGTGATAGGATTCAAAGAGTTGACGTCAACGGTAAAAGATCTCCTGGATCTGTAGTGAGGATGGGGGTCCCACAGGGCTCGATTTTAGGTCCCTTTTTGTTTCTCATTTATATAAATGACTTGCCGTACCTCGTAAAGGATAAACATGATATAGTGTTGTTTGCAGACGACACGTCGCTTTTATTCAAACTGAAACGTCAGCAGCATAATATAGACGCTGTAAATAGTGCCCTTACGATTGTAGTTAACTGGTTCAATATTAATAATCTTCTACTTAATGAGAAAAAAACGAAATGTATAAAGTTCACGTTACCTCATGTTAGACAGGTGAACACTAGTGTGTTAATAAAGGGGGAAGAGTTAAAACCCGAAGATAGCACACTGTTCTTAGGCATAACTTTGGATGCGAAGCTACAGTGGGGCCCCCATATAGATAAATTGTCCAAAAAACTTAGCTCTGCAGCATATGCCGTCAGAAAAATACGTGGCTTAACAGATTTAGAGACAGCACGTTTAGTATACTTTGGTTATTTTCATAGTGTGATGTCATACGGCATTTTGTTGTGGGGAAATGCCGCTGATATTCAGACAGTATTTGTGTTACAAAAAAGAGCTATCCGTGCAATTTACAAATTAAGTCCTAGACAGTCCCTCAGAGAAAAATTTAAAGAGATTAATATAATGACTGTGCCTTCTCAGTATATTTATGAGAATCTTTTGTATGCACATAAAAATATTAATCTATTTAAAAGATACAGTGATATTCATAACGTGAATACTAGGAACAAACATAATTTTGTCATTCCTAAAACTAGGCTCAAAAAAATAGGTGGTTCATTTAGATGTCAATGTATACGTTTTTATAATAAACTCCCTTCCTACATCCAAGACCTTAGTATTAATAAATTCAAATTGATAGTAAAACGTAAGCTATGCCAGAAAGCTTTTTACACAGTTAAAGACTATATTGAAGACCAAAAGGCTTGGGATTGAGCTGCTTCAACGATGTACATGGCCTACTATTACTTTTATCTATTGATACTTTTCTCAATTTTAGATTTGACATTTGATATTCTCCTGTTTGTGCAATTTTGACATGAATGTTTACTTTATGAAGTATTATTTTATTATTGTGACATGAATATTTACTTGTTAAAGTAATATATATATATATTTTTTTATTTATTATGTTTGACATGTATACTTACTTTGTAAAGTAGTATATTTTTACTTAATTTATTTTTGTGAATATGAGGACTATATGGGTATTATTTTCTTTTTCTTTCCTTTTTTAAAGTATATATAACGATGACGTCTGGCAGTTTAAGTACTTTTGTGGCCTACCCAAATGTCCCTTCTTTGGTATTGTTCGTCGGGTCGTTGAGCTCCTTATTGTTTTCTAAGTCGAGCTACTCGACTACTGACAAAAGCTTGCACTGAATGGACAGGCCCACTTAAATCTGTGTGGTTCTTTCTTCAAAAGACCATTTCAGACACTGATCTGCATGGTTCTCATATAACATATTGTGAATGTGAGGACTATGTAGATCGCCATATTAGGGTTTTATTTCAGTTTGTCTGGCAGTTTGAGTAATTCTTGCGGCCTACCCAAATGTCCTTACTTTGGTATTGTTCGTCAAATCGTTGAGCTCCTTGAAGTTCTAAGTTTGAGCTAAACGGTATCTGACAAATGCTTGCACTGTCTGGACAGGTCCACTCAAATCTGTGTAGCACTTTCCTCAAAAGGCTACCTCAGACATTAACCTACATGGTTCTCATATGACTTGACCAGTACGGATTGTATGGACTTTAAAAGAGACTTTGACCTCTGAGTTTGTTTCGGTGTTTCTTCTCAGGGTAGTCAGCTAGGAAACACCGGCTTCATCTAGCTTAAAATGACCAGAAATATTTGACGTGTAAAAGTGTTATGTTTAACCTACTTACAAAATAAATATCATTTGTCATTTGTCATTTGTCATTTGATACCTAAGAACACTGTGGTATCGTCGGGTTTCAACTATTCACCCTTTATCGATACAACAGTCTTCACTTGTCGCACATGAGGTAAAGTAATCCTTATACATTTCATGCATAAGAAGATCCAGAGAGATGTTCCTGATTCCGTATTAGTGTAATTTCCAGATTAGTGTCTCATGGAGAACGCAATCAAACGCCTTGGACAAATCGCAAAAAATGACCAAAGCATCGCATTTGTTCTAATAATGCATGGGGCATTATAAATGTGTCCTAGAAGTTCAACACCCGGCATCAGTTGTTGAACGACCCCTTGTATAACCACCTGCTTTTTTATGGAAAAAAAATAATATGTTTATTAAAATATCTTTGCATTTGATTTAGAAAAAGTTTCTCATAACCCTCCTTTTGCTTCGCCGTAGTCAGGTAAAAATGAGCTCTCGCTACGACCACTTCTATGACTGAGAAAGCTTTAAAAAAATCACTATAAATATAACTATAAAAACATCAAAACGTTATGAAGTACCCATAAAAACAAGCAAACACCGTTTTAAAATTTGGCCACTACAATAATTTAAATCAAAACAACACACTGTTGTGAGAGTGACTAATCCTATACGCAATGAAGTGATACTGATAACCCTAGGTTACCTGATTCCGCAGAGCGCAAAATTCTGAAAGCAACAAAAAAATAAGGGTACACACGTCTCCACCATACCAGTGGTACACACATGTCACCAGACGGCCTTTCAAATTCAAATTCAAATATCATTTATTTCAACCCCTTAGGATCATATCATACATTATTTCATTCATTCTGTTACAATAAAAAAATAAAATTTTCAAAATAATAAAATAAAATAAAAATGGTTAATAATATTATTCATACAAATCCACGTAAACGCTAACGCGATCGAGAACATTAAAAAACTCGCACTAAGGCCACTGAAGTCCGAGCTTACATAAACCCTTATCCTATAAGGGTTCTGTTTTTCCTTTTGTGATACGGAACACTAACAATCGGCTGGGCTACGCCTGTACCCTACGGGTGTAATGTAGTCTAACCTTTTTTTTTCTGAATGTGAAATCATCAAATGACATCTCCCGCTCTGGGCGGATCGGAAGGGAGTGTCCAGACTCTTACTGACTAAAACCCACTCATGATCCTTCTAGTGCCCTTTACGTTCCAGGGCCGCGGTGACTCTTTCGAACAAATTTCGCAACCCTAGCAGGCACTGACCCTATGGGGCCCCGTCATAGATAGTCTAACCTTAGGTTATCATTTTATCGTCGAAAATATACGTCGCAAGAGTGACTGGGTTTATCCCAGTACGCAATTAGACGCGGACTTGAGCAGTACACAAAGTGGTAAGTACCTCCTAGAATTACTTAATCATTTTGTTTTACCCGAACTTCGAACACGACAATCAGCCGCGTCCTGACTGCACGACGTTCCGAGGTAGGCGAGGAAGTTTAGCTTTGAAACTTGCAAAAATTCCTAAATCTCATTCTCCTATTTCTCGTTTCTAAGTTTTTTTTCTTGTATCCTGTATTTGTTGATTGATTGATTGATTTTTCAAGGTCTTTATTAGTATATAAGGTTTACATTACTGTTTACAAACGATCTTATTCTATTTGTATACAAGTCAGATTATTAATTTCGTTACACAGGCTGCTATCGCCTCTACAAACATTAAACTATATTGTTACGTGATATTAATTTAACATTGATTTAACTTACTTATTTCTAAATGTTCATGTACGAGGTATGTGCAAGTCTTAGTGTGTGCCCACTTAAGTTTCAAATATGTATTTGTACTAGGTCTTTTAAAAAAATAAACATTTTCCATAACCGGGTCATGGGTATTACGGACATATCTCTATGCAGAGCAAGCGATTTGTCTGTTTCTGGAGTGAGGTCGGCTGGTTTGAGTGATGACCGCCATAGCTCATGCACAATGGTCCAACACTAGGACTAAGTGCGCAAACCAAACCCTAATAGATAGAACCGGTACAAGGCAAAAATAAAAAATTAAATTATCACTACTTTTTTACAATATGTAAGAATAAGTAGAACTAATTTATTTTGTCAGAATTCAAGTAAACCCTCCGAAACATTAAATTATAAAGACAGTTTTTTTTTTACTGGTAAGATGTGAATAGTTTTTCCGTACCACCGTTTTGACGTCATTGATTATTAAACCTCCATCAGCGTTTTCACCCACATAGTTCCCATTCCCATGGGAATACGGGAATAAAATATAGTCTATGTTTCTCGCCGATAATGTAGCTTTCCGTTGGTGAAAGAATTTTTTTAATCGGTATCATGGGTTAGGTGTGCAAACGTAACAAACAAACTCACATTTGCAATTATAATCTACTAGCTGCTACCCGCAGCTTCGCCCAAGTGAATGTCGGAAATTATCCCAAGGGAAAATACTTAATCCTGGGATAAAAAGTATCCTATGTTACTTCTAATACCTCCAAGAATATGTGTACGAAGTTTCATAATGATCGGTTGAGTAGTTTTCGCGTGAAAGCGTAACAAACAAACTTACATTCACATTTATATATTAAGTATAGACTATCTATATCTATACTTCTATACTAATATTATAAAGAGGAAAGATTTGTATTTTTATATTTTTGTATGTAACGAATAAACTCAAAAACTACTGGACCGATTTCAACAATTCTTTCACCATTAGAAAGCTACTATCACCCTGTAACATAGGCTATATTTTATCCCCGTATTCCCACGGGAACGGGAACTACGCGGGAGAAACCGCGGGGCGCTGCTAGCGTTGAATAAATTAAGACACAACATAGTTTAGATATGCGGATTTACATATCTAATTACCTTTTCAATCTTTTGCAGGTCAACCATGAAGTTAACGCTGTGTCTTCTCGCGCTGGCGACGCTGGCTATATTTGCGGATGCGTATAATTTGTACGATTCCTCTGTGGAGTGCAAAAAGAAGCTGGACGAATTTTGCTTCGCAAAAGAGATGGCAGGTTTTTGCGTTACTGGTCTGTGTAAGTATCCAGCGATGCCGCGTATTTATTGAAAACTAGCAGCGCTCCGCGGTTTCACCAGCGTAGTTTCCGTTCCCGTGGGAATACGGGGATAAAATATAGCCTATGTCACCCGGGGATATTGTGTCTTTCCAACCATGAAATAATTTTTCAAATCGGTTCAGTAGTTTCGGAGCCTATTTAATACAAACAAACAAACAAATCTTTCCACTATATAATATTAGTAGGGACAGACAAAGTTAAATAGGAATCAGTTTCGCAAAAAAGTAACATTAACGTTCTTCTGGTAAGCATAAATATTATGAATCGTTGCACATATGAAAACTGCAACTAAGCGTTGTGGAAAATTACAAACGCCAAGTCACGTTCTGAGCCCTAACTAATGAAATCACATCAAAAACAGCTAACAACACGTTAAGAGCTGTTTTTCGCCCTATGAGCGTCTTCAGCCTTTAGACACATCCATAATATTTATGACTAGCTCCTGCCCGCGACTTCGTCCGCGTGGAATAGTTACTTTACCCCCGATTTTACAACTCTGAGCCCGATAGGTTTAAAATTGACAAAGTTTCATACAAACGTTCATCCCCTATTATATCCCCTTGGGGATAGAATTAATCAAAATCCTTTCTTAGCACATGCCCACGTCTTAACATCTACTTGCATGCCAAATTTCAGCCCGATCCGTTCAGTGGTTTGGGCTGTGCATTGATAGATCACTATGTGTGTGTGAAATATGTACAACTTACAACAAAAAGAGAAATGAAAGTAAAGCTGAAATGCCTTTGCAAAATTATAGTATAATAACCTATACCTACTTCACTTAAAAATAACTAATTAATAAAATAACTACTAATTAATAAAAGTATCTACGCTTTTACCTACTTAATACTAAAAAAACAGAACATAAATTAGCCAAAATTAACCTATCGGTATCTAAAAATCTATGCTCCTACTTCTACGACTACTTCACCTAAAAAGAAATAAAATTGAAACTATTAATAATTTGTAATTTAAACGAATATTTAAACACTACCAAAATAACTAATAAGTACCTATTTTATAAAATAACAACAAAATAAATTCAAATAAACTATTCTGATAAGCACGGTTTGTTAATACCTATCAAATTGATGACAGACAATGATTGATAGTATCAATCATTGTCTGTCAATAAGGTCGAACGCTCTGAACGCATCAACAGCTAAATATTGAATGACGCTCGCGCGTTTTTGTTTAATGTGACCATTCGCAGTTCAGCACACTAAGGCTGGTTACTGCTTAACCGGGCAATCCTGTGGTGGCCTCAAATGAATTTAAGGCCCCCAGCCACGGACCTCCCGCTTTTTATACCCTACCGCCGCGACCCGCGTCGAGCGCGGCAACCGTTACACAAAAATAATCCTTATAGCATGATTCAGTATTAAAGCGCGACGGCGCGGCGCAATGGCTTATCATTGTATTCATGTATAAGTTTGGTGTTTCTATACCGATTTCTATTATTCTTTTTTTATTGAGTAGGTAATAATGTTAACTTTTTGAGTGAACGATGAGTGAGAGTATTATAAACGTAAGAGTAAACAAATATAATCAGAAAGCTCCGAACTGCTAAGCTATCGGGATTTACACGTGTTATTGTGAGTCAACCATAAAAGATAGACATATGCTGTTGAGGGATATTTTTTAGATAATTTTATGTAGAACATTTCCGTCATACATAATTTCTATGTAACTTTAACCATTAAGGCTACACACGCGACGGAAGCTTAAAAAATGGAGTAACTTCTCCCGTTTTAACAACATTTCCCTTCACTGCTCTGCTCCTATTGATTGTAGCGTAATGAAAAGTATACTATAACCTGCCCAGGAGTATGAAAAATAATTGCACCAACTTTCGTTAAAATCCATCGAGTAGTTTTTGTTTCTATAAAGAACATACAGACAGACAGACAGACAAAAATTTTACTGATTGCATTTTTGGCACCAGTATCGATAGTGATCGATACTGGTGCCAAAAATAATAAATCTACAGATTTATTATAAGTATAGATATAGATTACAAAGTATGTAAACATGAAGATGCTGAAATTGTTGCGCAACTATTGTTTGGGCATAATAACATAACGGTTCAGAGTTAGAATATCTTATACAGATTTATAATAAAAAGAAAACATTTTTATTTCAAAGATGGTTTCTATAACGGTACAATAACACACACACACATCTGAGCTGCCGCCACCTTCAATTAAGGCGTTTCCCTGGCCAAATAACCTTGAGCATTCGTTCCCTCTTTTCCGCTCGCACCCTGCGCACGCCCTTTTATCATAGATTTCACACAATTTTAGGAATTATTTTGATTAAAAAAGATAAGTGATGTTTTGAAATGAAATAAATCGTGTATAATATAGATTTTCAAATTATTTATCCATTAATGTAATCCTCAAATGATTAGAGCGTTGCATTTAGCAACAGATGCATAAAATCAACAATTTTAGTCATTTTTTAAAAGTTTTAAAATTATTTATAACACATAAAAATAAATAAGAACGTGGAATATGATGATAACACATCGAACATTAATAATGTGCTTTTACATGTAGATTATTTCTCATAATTAATGAGTTAATAGTCTCTGAAAAGCGAAGAAAAACGCACTATCGCAAGGTTTTGGTCGGGGTATCGCCTTAATGCACGTTCCTCGTAGTATATTTAATACTAGATTCTGCTAGCAGCTCCGCCCACTTGAGAGTCGGAAAATTATCCTGAGGGAACATACTTCCGTGATAAAAAGTATCCATGTCGTATTCCAGAACATGGCTTACCCGTATGCCATGTTTCATCCAAATCTGTTCAGCCATTAAGACGTGAAAACGCAACAAACAGAGTAACTTTCTCCTTTATAATACGATACTAGCAGAGCTCCGCGGTTTTACCAACACGAAAATGATTAAAATCGGTCCACTAGTTTCGGAGCTTATTCAGTGCAAATAATCGAATAAAAAAATCTTTCATACTACGGATAGACTAGCAGCGCCCCGCTGTTTCACCCACGTATTTCGTAGGAATACGGGGATAAAATCCCCGTATTCCTCTTATCTTAAAGAACGTTTCAAGTTCCTTCATGACACACATAATAGATATCTGAGGTCATCGGAAAATTTGAGACTAGAGATGCCGATACATTCCACCAGCTTTTACGACAAATCATTTACGGTTCATGCGGTGCGGCTATGGAATGCCTTGCCCGTGTCGGTAAGGCGTGCTCAATCTTTGTCTATTTTTAAAACAATGGTCAAAAATCACTACCTCTCTCTTTAAATCGTTTTTATTTGTGTTCTGTTCTTTTTGTTTTATAATTATTATTGTATATATTTATCTATCATGTATTTATTATATTATATATAATTAAAAAACCACTGACTGATTGATTGACTGACTGATTGACACAATTGTTCTCCCACTTCCCGTGCTAGGAGGGAAAAACTTTTTATGGGGTTGTATAGAAGGTGTCGGGGTGAGTATGGGAAAAATCTGAAACTACCCCTTTTCAACCCCCTTCTTTCAACCCCATTGCTTATCTCGGAAACCTGACGTCGAAGAGAAAAATGGTTTTCGGGGTTGTATAGAGGGTGTCTGGGTGAGTATAAAACGAAAAAAAAATTACCCCTTTTCAACCCCCTTTTTACAACCCCTTTGCGTATCTCGGAAATCTGACATTTTAGAGAAAAATGGTTTTCGGGATTGTATAGAGGGTGTTTGGATGAGTATATGGCCAATAAAAAATTCAACCCTATTCAACCCTTTTCAACCCCCTACTTTCAACCCCTTTGCGTATCTCAGAAACCTGACATTCTAGAGAAAAATGGTTTTCGGGGTTGTATAGAGGGTGTCTGGATGAGTATATAGCCAGTAAAAAAATCAACCCTATTCAACCCTTTTCAACCCCCTTCTTTCAACCCCATTGCTTATCTCGGAAACCTGACGTCGAAGAGAAAAATGGTTTTCGGGGTTGTATAGAGGGTGTTTGGATGAGTATAAAACGAAAAAAAAATGAACCCTTTTCAACCCCTTGTTTCAACCCCTTTGCGTATCTCACAAACCTGACATTCTAGAGAAAAATGGTTTTCGGGGTTGTATAGAGGGTGTCTGGATGAGTATATGGCCAGTAAAAAATTCAACCCTATTCAACCTTTTTCAACCCCCTTGTTTCAACCCCTTGGCATATCTCGGAAACCTGACATTGTAGAGAAAAATGGTTTTCGGGGTTGTATAGAGGGTATTTGGGTGAGTATATGGCCCATAAAAAATTCAACCCTATTCGACCCTTTTCAACCCCCTATTTTCAACCCCTTTGCGTATCTCAGAAACTTGACATTGTAGAGAAAAATGGTCTTCGGGGTTGTGTAGAGGGTATCTGGATGAGTATATGACGAATAAAAATTTCAACCCTTTTCAACCCCCTACTTTCAACCCCTTTGCGTATCTCAGAAACCTGACGTTGTAGAGAAAAATGGTCTTCGGGGTTGTATAGAGGGTATCTGGGTGAGTAAAAATACTAAAAAGACAACGCGAGTTGCTCGCAACTCGCGCCCCCAAGCGAAATACTAGTTATTATATTATATATAATTAAATAACCACTCACTCACTGATTGACATAATTGTTCTCCCACTTGCCGTGCTAGAAGGGGAAAACTTTTTATGGGGTTGTAAAGAAGGTGTCGGGGTGAGTATGGGAAAAATCCGAAACTACCCCTTTTCCACCCCCATCTTTCAACCCCATTGCTTATCTCAGAAACCTGACGTCGAAGAGAAAAATGGTTTTCGGGGTTGTATAGAGGGTGTCTGGATGAGTATAAAACGAAAAAAAAACTACCCCTTTTTAACCCCCTTTTTACAACCCCTTTGCGTATCTCAGAAATCTGACATTTTAGAGAAAAATGGTTTTCGGGGTTGTATAGAGGGTATCTGGATGAGTATATGGCCACTAAAAAATTCAACCCTATTCAACCCTTTTCAACCCCCTAATTTCAACCCCTTTGCGTATCTCAGAAACCTGACATTCTAGAGAAAAATGCTCTTCGGGGTTGTATAGAAGGTGTCTGAATGAGTATATGGCCACTAAAAAATTCAACCCTTTTCAACCCCCTACTTTCAACCCCTTTGCGTATCTCAGAAACTTAACATTTTACAGAAAAACGGTCTTCGGGGTTGTATAGAAGGTATCTGGGTGAGTATATGGCGAATAAAAAATTCAGCCCTTTTCAACCCCCTTCTTTCAACCCCTTTGCGTATCTCAGAAACCTGACGTCGAAGAGAAAAATGGTTTTCGGGGTTGTAAAGAGGTTGTCAGGATGAGAAAATGACGATTAAAAAATTCAACCCTTTTCAACCCCCTTCTTTCAACCCCTTTGCGTAACTCAGAAATCTGACATTGTAGAGATAATAATTGTTAGTAAAAAAATTCTAAAAAGACACCGCGGGTTGCTTGCAACTCGCGCCCCCAAGCGAAATACTAGTTATATTATATACAATTAAAAAACCACTGACTGATTGATTGACTGACTGATTGACATAATTGTTCTCCCACTTCCCGTGCTAGGAGGGGAAAACTTTATATGGGGTTGTATAGAAGGTGTCGGGGTGAGTATGGGAAAAATCTGAAACTACCCCTTTTCAACCCCCTTCGTTCAACCCCATTGCTTATCTCAGAAACCTGACGTCGAAGAGAAAAATGGTTTTCGGGGTTGTATAGAGGGTGTTTGGATGAGTAGAAAACGAAAAAAAAACTACCCCTTTTCAACCCCCTTGTTTCAACCCCTTTGCGTATCTCGGAAATCTGACATTTTAGAGAAAAATGGTTTTCGGGGTTGTATAGAGGGTATCTGGGTGAGTATATGGCCAATAAAAAATTCAACCCTATTCAACCCTTTTCAACCCCCTACTTTCAACCCCTTTGCGTATCTCAGAAACCTGACATTCTAGAGAAAAATGGTTTTCGGGGTTGTATAGAGGGTATCTGGGTGAGTATATGGCCAATAAAAAATTAACCCTTTTCAACCCCCTTCTTTCAACCCCCTTCTTTCAACCCCTTTGCGTATCTCAGAAACCTGACATAGTAGAAAAAAATAGTTTTCGAGGTTGTATAAAGGGTATTTAGATGAGTATATGGCCAATAAAAATTCAACCCTTTTCAACCCCCTACTTTCAACCCCTTTGTTGTTAGTCAAAAAATACTAAAAAGACACCGCGGGTTGCTTGCAACTCGCGCCCCCAAGCGAAATACTAGTTATTATATTATATATAATTAAATAACCACTCACTCACTGACTGATTGACATGATTGTTCTCCCACTTGCCGTGCTATGAGGGGAAAACTTTTTATGGGGTTGTATAGAAGGTGTCGGGGTGAGTATGAGAAAAATCTGAAACTACCCCTTTTCAACCCCCTTCTTTCAACCCCATTGCTTATCTCAGAAACCTGACGTCGAAGAGAAAAATGGTTTTCGGGGTTGTAAAGGGGGTGTTTGGATGAGTAGAGAACGAAAAAAAAAACTACCCCTTTTCAACCCCCTTTTTACAACCCCTTTGCGTATCTCAGAAATCTGACATTTTAGAGGAAAATGGTTTTCGGGGTTGTATAGAGGGTGTTTGGATGAGTATATGGCCAAAAAAAATTCAACCCTTTTCAACCCCCTACTTTCAACCCCTTTGCGTAACTCAGAAACCTGACATTGTAGAGAAAAATGGTTTTCTGGGTTGTATAGAGGGCATCTGGATGAAAATATAGCTAAAAAAAATTCAACCCTTTTCAACCCCCTTCTTTCAACCCCTTTGCGTAACTCAGAAATCTGACATTGTAGAGATAATAATTGTTACTAAAAATACTAAAAAGACACCGCGGGTTGCTTGCAACTCGCGCCCCCAAGCGAAATACTAGTTATTATATTATATATAATTAAATAACCACTCACTCACTCACTGATTGACATAATTGTTCTCCCACTTCCCGTGTTAAAAAGAGAAAACTTTTTGAGGGGTTGTATAGAAAGTGTCGGTGTGAGTATGGGAAAAATCTGAAACTACCCCTTTTCAACCCCCTTCTTTCAACCCCATTGCTTATCTCAGAAACCTGACGTCGAAGAGAAAAATGGTTTTCGGGGTTGTATAGAGGGTGTTTGGATAAGTAGAAAACGAAAAAAAAAACTACCCCTTTTCAACCCCCTTTTAACAACCCCTTTGCGTATCTCAGAAATCTGACATTTTAGAGAAAAATGGTTTTCGGGGTTGTATAGAGGGTATTTGGGTGAGTATATGGCCAATAAAAAATTCAACCCTATTCAACCCCCTACTTTCAACCCCTTTGCGTATCTCAGAAAATTGACATTGAAGAGAAAAATGGTTTTCGGGGTTATATAGAGGGTATCTGGATGAGTATATGGCCAATAAAAAATTCAACCCTATTCAACCCTTTTCAACCTCCTTGTTTCAACCCCTTGGCATATCTCATAAACCTGACAATGTAGAGAAAAATGGTTTTCAGGGATGTATAGAGGGTATCTGGATGAGTATATGGCCAATATAAAATTCAACCCTGTTCAACCCTTTTCAACCCCTACTTTCAACCCCTTTGCGTATCTCAGAAACCTGACATTGTAGAGAAAAATAGTCTTCGAGGTTGTATATAGGGTATCTGGGTGAGTATATGGCCAATAAAAAATCAACCCTATTCAACCCTTTTCAACCCCCTTGCTTCAACCCCTTGCCATATCTCAGAAACCTGACATTGTAGAGAAAAATGGTTTTCGGGGTTGTAGAGTACTAAAAAGACACCGCGAGTTGCTCGCAACTCGCGCCCCCAAGCGAAATACTAGTTATATTATATACAATTAAAAAACCACTGACTGATTGATTGACTGACTGATTGACATAATTGTTCTCCCACTTGCCGTGCTAGGAGGGGAAAACTTTATATGGGGTTGTATAGAAGGTGTCGAGGTGAGTATGGGAAAAATCTGAAACTACCCCTTTTCAACCCCCTTCTTTCAACCCCATTGCTTATCTCGGAAACCTGACGTCGAAGAGAAAAATGGTTTTCGGGGTTGTATAGAGGGTGTTTGGATGAGTAGAAAACGAAAAAAAAACTACCCCTTTTCAACCCCCTTTTTACAACCCCTTTGCGTATCTCAGAAATCTGACATTTTAGAGAAAAATGGTTTTCGGGGTTGTATAGAGGGTATCTGGATGAGTATATGGCCAATAAAAAATTCAACCCTTTTCAACCCCCTTGTTTCAACCCCTTTGCGTATCTCAGAAACCTGACATTCTAGAGAAAAATGGTTTTCGGGGTTATATAGAGGGCATCTGGATGAAATGTGGCCAATAAAAAAATCAACCCTATTCAACCCTTTTCAACCCCCTTGTTTCAACCCCTTTGCATATTTCAGAAACCTGATATTGTAGAGATAAATGGTTTTCGGGGTTGTATAGAGGGCATCTGGATGAATATATGGCAAAAAAAAATTCAACCCTATTCAACCCTTTTCAACCCCCTTGTTTCAACCCCTTGGCATATCTCGAAAACCTGACATTGTAGAGAAAAATGGTTTTCGGGGTTGCATAGAAGGTGTCTGGATGAGTATATGGCCACTAAAAAATTCAACCCTATTCAATCCTTTTCAACCCCCTACTTTCAACCCCTTTGCGTATCTCAGAAACTTGACATTGTAGAGAAAAATGGACTTCGGGGTTGTATAGAAGGTATCTGGATGAGTATATGACGAATAAAATATTCAACCCTATTCAACCCTTTTCATCCCCCTTGTTTCAACCCCTTGGCATATTTCAGAAACCTGATATTGTAGAGATAAATGGTTTTCGGGGTTGTATAGAGGGCATCTGGATGAATATATGGCCAAAAAAAATTCAACCCTTTTCAACCCCCTTCTTTCAACCCCTTTGCGTATCTAAGAAACCTGACATTCTAGAGAAAAATGGTCTTCGGGGTTGTATAGAAGGTGTCTGGATGAGTATATGGCCAACAAAATCAACCCTTTTCAACCCCCTTGTTTCAACCCCTTTGCGTATCTCAGAAACCTGACATTCTAGAGAAAAATGGTCTTCGGGGTTGTATAGAAGGTGTCTGGATGAGTATATGGCCAAAAAACTCAACCCTATTCAACCCTTATCGAACCCCTTCTTTCAACCCCTTTGCGTAGTCGGATTACCTGTCCCACATTCACCCAGAGAGAGGAGGCGAAGGCAAATTCAAAGGCGTAAGAATCTTGGAAATCGGAAGGAAACCAATAAAGACATAAAGGTACCAAGATCGCCAAAAAGCACGAGGTTATTACCAAAAAACAACCTCAAACCGCGTGGTATAACCACACTTTTTGTCACCACGTGCTTTTCTTTAATATATCAGCCTTGTGTGAAGACTTCGAAGCCGGCCGAAGAATTATTCTACCACACCAGCCATCACGCGGACCGACGTGAAGAATCCGCTCAACTCCCCACGAGACCCCCCATGACCCCCCACCAAGACCCCACCCTCTCTTACCTCCGCACGAGAACCCCCAAGACCCCCACCCAAGACCCCACCGCCTATCGTCTCCCCACGAAACCTCCCCCTCCCCCCCCTCCTCCTCGGGACTACCTCACCCCCCCGCAAGTTATCTTCGTAACCCCTGGTGCTAGAAGACCGAGATTGGTGTCGTTTGAAAGGGCATAAAGAGCCCTAAAATCTGGCCCATAGCGAATCCCGGAATTCAGCACCGTTCGCGAGCTTTCCCCCCCCCCCCCTTACTTTTCATAACCACCCCCTCCCAACCTGGGAATACCCCCTCCAACTTAAACCTCCAAACCACCACACGAGTGACGATCCCCCAAGACCCCACCACCCCTCACTACCCCACGAGACCCCCCAAGACACCCCCCCAAGACCCCACCAGCCCTCACCTCCCCACGAGACCCCCCAAGAACCTCACTCCCAAGACCCCACCACCCATCAACTCCCCACGAGACCCCCATGACCCCCCACCAAGACCCCACCCTCTCTTACCTCCGCACGAGAACCCCCAAGACCCCCACCCAAGACCCCACCGCCTATCGTCTCCCCACGAAACGCCCCCCTCCCCCCTCGGGACTACCTCACCCCCCGCAAGTTATCTTCGTAACCCCTGGTGCTAGAAGACCGAGATTGGTGTCGTTTGAAAGGGCATAAAGAGCCCTAAAATCTGGCCCATAGCGAATCCCGGAATTCAGCACCGTTCGCGAGCTTTACCCCCCCCCCCCCCTTACTTTTCATAACCACCCCCTCCCAACCTGGGAATACCCCCTCCAACTTAAACCTCCAAACCACCACACGAGTGACGATCCCCCAAGACCCCCACTCCCAAGACCCTACCACCCATCAACTCCCCACGAGACCCCCCACCAAGACCCCACCCTCTCTTACCTCCGCACGAGAACCCCCAAGACCCCCACCCAAGACCCCACCGCCTATCGTCTCCCCACGAAACCTCCCCCTCTCCCCCTCCTCCTCGGGACTACCTCACCCCCCCGCAAGTTATGTTCGTAACCCCTGGTGCTAGAAGACCGAGATTGGTGTCGTTTGAAAGGGCATAAAGAAACCTAAAATCTGGCCCCTAGCGAATCCCGGAATTCAGCACCGTTCGCGAGCAACATCAGCGAGAACGCTCGTTACTGCCCATCCATCGAGTTGCGATGTGTGCAGAGGAGTTCTTGGGTGATGCCAGCCACCATATATGGACGGGTATACCTTAACTCGAATAGGTTCACTCTGTCCAAAAATGGTCCGATAAGGACAATCTCGCTTGCTCCAGACGACTTTACTGCGATGACTATGGCCCCATAATGGTTCATAAGAGCCTCGTCTACCGTGAGGCGGTAGCATTTCTCTTGTTTCCTGAACCCGTTTACTAAGATTGAGGCCAAAGTGCGCATCTTTGTCTTTACTCGGTCTCCTAAGCGGTGCGCAAGCTTCTCCCTGAGATCTTTGGCAGCTTCAGTTGTCGTGGTGGCCACAACGTCCTTTTCCTCGTCGAAGTGTTTCACCACCCAGGTTGTCTTGCCGCAACCCGGAACTCCGTTTACCCACCTGATACTGGGTACCGCCCAATGCTCCTGGATGTCTGAAGTCCCCAGAATGGACTGAGCCATTTCAAGGGTCTTGTCATCCAGCATGATTTTGGTACACTTGGCGGTAATCAGTATCGGGTCGGTGTTCGGTGCTCTGAATTTTATTTTGCCTGAGCGCTCCGTTTCCTCCTCGTACAGGGTCACAAAGCCACTCTCCGCGCTGAAAGCAGCCATATACGACCCCGCCATTTCTCCTATGATGACTTGAGATTTGACGTTGTCGTATACGGCCGCCTCGGCCTCCTCGAGCAGTACCCTTAGCAGTCCTTCAGTGTTTCTCTGGAAGGTCTGCAGGATCTTCTTGCATGTCATGAGATTAACCTCTCTGGTCGCTCTCACGATTGCTATGTACTCGAGGAAAGCGCTCTTCACGTGGTCCGTAGTGCCTGAATTGGCTGCGAGGGTCGGTGGGATAACATGCCCTTTGTCGGCTCTTGTTGGTGTGGGCTTCTTCGGTGATGGTTCTCTTGGTGTTTTTCTGAAGAACCTCTCCACTGCTTCCCCCTGCTTATCAGTTTGTGATTTGCGGCTGGTGCTAGGGAGTAGAGAACTGAGGAAAGTGCCGATTGCTTTCAGGCGACTCCTCGACCGGGCTTGGTCCTCTGGGCTGGTAGTTTTGCTCTGCTCCTTTGCAGCTTTTTCGGCGGCTGCCTTCTCCTGGGCCCTCTCGGATCCACTTTGAGTGGTCGGACTCGTTCTGGAGCTCGTCGCGCTGGCTGTTGGGTCTCTTGGGGCTCTGAGAAAGCTCAAACTTTCCCCTCTGTCCTCATAGACGACTAACTCATGCTGTTCTGAGGCTTTTAAACAGCCGAAGCGGTCTGCGACGTCTCCTCTTTCCCCTCCGACCACCACCGCGTCAACACTTATAGTGCGAGCTGTGACCGTGTGTTCTCCTGCCTCTCTGATTTGTTGGAGCAGTGAGCTCGCCTGGGCAAATGGAGTCTCCTCTCTCCACTCGAATAATGCGATCGTCTTCCCTTTGGTTCGCATTATACGGCATCGGTGAGTGGCAACTACCATTTGAGGCAGTGCAGCATACTTGCTACCTTTTATGGTCGTTTTGCTGGTGCTTCCGTTGATCAGAGCTGCAAGGCCAGGTGAGATAGGTATTCGGGCTCTAGGTCGGCTTGAGCCTATGCAGAAGCTTATACCCAGCTTTTCTCCTTCCCTGCGAAGAAAGAAGAAACTAGCGAAGTCCCTGGTCATTAGGCCCACCTAAACTAATCCCTGTCCCCAATAATAAACTCCACCCAAACTCTGTATTCTCCATAATGTTAAATAAAATACCATTATGTAAAGCTGCATGGCAGAGTGAGTCTGTCATACTCACGTTCCCGCAAGGTCGAGGTTGGCTGGCTCAAACTGCCATGCATCACCCCTTTATGTATATCCATTTGTTTTGTGTGTCAAAACATCCGTGTTTTAACTAATATAGTAACATATAAAAAAAAACAAAAAACAAAAAGAAACATTAAAAAAAAACAAAATAAAAACACAAAGAGAAAAAAAAAACAAAAAAAATGATGGACTCACATAGACCATAAGCTACGAAATGCTTTTATTGTATGCTCACAGGAATAACTTGTGCGTAGATTAAGGAAAAGTGTCCTATGTGGAAGCACATACTATATGTAATGTAAAAAAAAAAATCTAAACAAGTTTAACCTGTAAAAAAAGGCGCGGACCACCAAGTCCGCGGTAATAACTGTAAATTAAAAAAAACCCTTTTGCGTATCTCAGAAGGGTTCCCTCTATCTGGCAGAATCTTGTTGCTCCGAATTTTACTTGGCATAACACACTTGGCATAATCTTTTTTAAACGAGTATTTGTAAGGCATAAAAAATATTTAGTATAACAGCTATTGTTTGGCCGAATATTTATATGCCCGAATTTACAATGGCATACTATTAGGATGGCAGAATTTTATTTGGCATAATTACCTTTAGCATTGTTAAAACATCGCATAATTTCGTTTAGCACAATATTTACTTGGAACAACGATCATTTTGCATAATAAATTTCACTTGGCATATTATGAAGATGGCAGAATTTCACCTGGGATGAATCTATTTAACCATTTCCATAAAAAAAGCATTTGTATCTAATCTTAGGTATATTAAAATTTAAACATTGTCTTAACAGTAAACGCTTTTTACTAAAAATTTAGTGACAGAAACGAATCGCTGCAAAACCGACTCCACGTAGTCTTGTCTGCCCTACCCCTAGAGTGTAATTTAAAACCGCGAAGGCGCGGAGGGGTGAGGCGGCCCGCGATTTGAGGAGCAGGTGGTTGTAACACTCGCCGCCGCGGCTGAGGCTGGCCGGCGAAGCCGGGCAGCAAGCCGAAGCTGCGGTGGTGAGCGTTAAACCCATCTGCAACGATAAACTCGCGTGGGACCGCCGGAACCCCGCAGCGCCGTAGCCGTGACAGAAACCATGCATGCTGCATGTTGCTTGCTTGCTTGCATGCTGCATGCTTGCTTGCATGCTGCTTGCTTGCTTGCATGCTGCGTGCTTTCTTGCATGCTGCATGCTTGCTTGTACAAATTTTATTGTTCTGGTAAGAAATGCAAAATTATTGTAACTGAATTTTCTGTAATATAACAGATGTGTCTTTCTATTTATGGATGTCAAAATGTATGACAAAAGATGATTCTGTTAACTTTCGGAAATATGCCAGTTCTGCCTTTTAATGACTACCGATATGAAATGTTTGCCAAAAGACAATTCTGACTGTGAACTTTTTTGATTATCCACCAGCAACTTGCTCTAAAATACTCACTTGTGGAATCAGAGGTGCCGTACTACAGGTATGTGCCCGACCCAGTTCTCGATAATGGCAATATCACATTGTACTGGGATCGGTCCATCATCACTGACAGGACTAAAGTAGCCACATCTTTCATGGGGTATTGTTTAAAATGTTACAATAAAATTAATCCCCATATATTAGAACTGAATGAAACGAAATTTAAAACTTGTATTAAACGCACATTATGCAGGCAAGCATATTATAAGTTGGGGGATTACATTGAAGATAATAATGCTTGGCTAAATGCCGGTCCTGCTCCACAGCCTCAACCACTTGGATAAACAAGTTTAGGATTTTATATTGGAAGAGATGCTCGCCCTTTTTTATTTTTTGTCTCATTTATTTATTCTTTTTTTTATATATAATATTAATTTGATAATTAATAATTTCTCTTTTTTTTTTACTTGTAGTTGCTTGGTTTTTGTAAACCATAGTTTTGTATAATGTAGAAGCATTTTATTTTCAAATATTGTAAATGTGAGTACCATGGAGCCATTTACATGTGATAAGTTATAGTTTACTTTGTGACTTGATCTAAAATGGCAGTTGAGAGCATGTCATGCTTGCTCAATTGTTTCGCTGATGGTGGCGTGTGTGTTGGATCATTCGGTTCCCTTCAAAATGGTTGAGCTAAATGGTGCCAATACACGCGTCATGTTCGTGAACGGGCGCCGTCGGTTGAGACTGGTCACCTCTTAACTGCCACTGACTTGTTTTAATCTTTATACTTTGAATTGTTTTTATAGTTTCCTTTTTTTTTATTTTGCATTGTCCTCACATATAGAAGCGACCAAGGATGTAACCAAGGTTATGTAATACAGAACATAATTTAAAAGAGTGTCCGTGGGGTTTCTTGCACGTTCTTCTCCATAGAGATCTACGCTTTGGAACGTGCAGATAGCTTCACCTCTTTCGACTTGACAATTCAAAAATGCCTGTAAAGGGTTTAATTGAAATAAATGCTTTGAATCTTGAATCTTGAATCTTGACTATTGTTGCCAATAAGCCTGATATAGAGGTGGTGGACCGAATCGTGAGGCGTGCAATAATTGTAGACATAACTGTTCCACATGACGAGAACCTCGTGAAAGCCGAGAGAGATAAGCAAATTAAATATCTTGACTTGGCTCGCGAGGTTGTCGACATGTGGGATGTGGATTCAGCAATCATTGTACCGATAGTGGTTTCCGTCAATGGCTTAATAGCCATGAGCCTCGACCAACACCTTAAGAGGCTCTCTTTAGGCAGCTGGATCAAGGGCTTGATCCAGAAAGCGGTACTTCTGGACACGGCTCGCATTGTTAGGAGGTCCCTCTCTCTGGGGCCCTGACCGCCGGTAGCTTGGACCCTGTTCCCGATTCCGGTGGGCTACTATTTTTTATATTTTTAAATATTTTTATATAATTGTATTTTAATATTTAAAAATGTAATTTATATGTATTTATGTAATGAATAAAGGAAATAATAATAATAATAATAATAACAGATCATTAACAAAATTTTTTTTTACAGAAAATATATAATTAAAGACCCTACAGTAACAAACGATAAATGTCGCAAGTGTCACACCCAACCGGAAACCATTCAGCATATTACTGGCGCCTGCACAACACTCACGCAGACCGATTACACTCATAGGCATAACCAAGTAGTAAACGTCATCCATCAAAAACTAGCTCTCAAACACGCACTTATTCAAAACACTAAAACCCCTTACTACAACTATACACCACAAACCATTTTAGAAAGTACTACATATAAGCTCTACTACGACCGTGCCATTCTCACCGACAGAACCATACATTATAATAGACCGAATATAACATTACAGGATAAAATAAATAAAATAACTTATTTGATAGACATTGCAATCCCCAATACACATAACTGAATGTTATGTGTATTGGGGATTGCAATGTCTATCAAATAAGTTCGACGACGATCACTGAAAAAATAAGTAAATACGCAGAACTCAAAGATGAAGTTATGAGAATCTGGTGTCAAGAAAAAGTATGTGTAGTTCCAATAGTACTTTCCACCACGGTTGTTATCCCAAATATCTCCTCCATAGTTTAAAATTATTAGATCTTACAGAAACCCTCTACATAACATTGCAAAAGGCTGCGATTCTAAATACATGCAGAATTGTCAGAAAATGTATGCAGATAGATGACAACGAAGTAGGACCTCATCACACAATCCATTAAACGCACCACACGCTACATTTACTTGGCTTGACCCGTAAATGTGGTAAAAACCAGCCAAAAAAGAGCTGAGAAAAAAAAGATAACTGATAATAATAATAATAAGTTTATTTTATTTTGCATGCAAAAATACATCTTAGTTTCTAGGATACACACACTTTGAGATACAGTTTATGAACAAATACAGTTCTGTGAACATCTGTGTCACACAGAGCATGTATGGATGGGTATATGAAGAATCAAAAATTCAACCCTTTTCAACCCCCTTCTTTCAACCCCTTTGCGTATCTCAGATACCTGACATAGTAGAGCAAAACGGTTTTCAGGTTTGTATGGAGGGTATTTGGACAAGTATACGGCGATTAAAAAATACAACCCTTTGAAACCCCTTTGCGTATCTCAGAAACCTGACATAGTAGAGAAAAATAGTTTTCGAGGTTGTATAGTGTGTTAGGAAGTGGACGTGGCAAAGCCCCGACACTATGACCAAAACTGAGATCGACTTCATCATAAAGGACAAGAGGCATATATTCAGAGACGTCTCCGTGATCAATAGGTTCAATACCGGTAGCGATCACCGACTTGTACGAGGCTCTCTGAATATTAACTTCAAGGCCGAACGTGTCCGTCTGATGAAGTCCAGACTCCGACTAACTCTGCTCCAAACCATGGCATTATCTGAAACGTTCCAGGCAAACCTGGAAAACCGATTCGCTGCCGTGGAAACCACAACAGACGTAAACCAGAACCTCGAAAATGTGACTCGGATCCTCAGGGAAGAAGGTATGAGATTCTGTGATATGCAGCGTAAGGGCAAGAAGTTCAAGCTTTCAGAAGGAACTTTAGGGCTAATGAAGGAACGACGTGAAAACCCACCCACCACTTCGTCGGCAAAGCGGTTTCTAAACCGAGAGATCAACAAACACGTACGACGCGACCTCCGGCGCTTCAATGCTCTTTCGGTTGAAAGAGCAATCGAGCAGAATCGGGGGTCAAAGGTGTTCGTACAATCTCTCGGAAGAAGCCACCTGACGAAGTTGACCACAGCAAGTGGAGAAGTCGTTTCTTCGAAGCCAGCAGTCCTTTCGGAAGTGGAGGACTTCTATAGCCGGTTATACGCATCGCATGCATCTCGTCCTGATCCCGAAAATGAGGGTCTTAGAGCCACATTGACACGCCATTTCACCGAAGACCTGCCAGAAGTCAGTATTGGCGAAATCGAGATCGCTCTTGGGCAGCTTAAAAATGGAAAAGCCCCTGGAGAAGACGGCGTTACCACAGAGCTGCTGAAAGCTGGAGGTAACCCCGTACTTAGGGAGCTCCAGAAGCTCTTTAACGCTGTCCTATTTGAAGGGAGAACTCCAGAGGCGTGGAGTAGAAGTGTGGTCGTTTTGTTTTTCAAAAAGGGAAACAAGACCCTGTTGAAGAACTATCGACCCACATCCCTTCTAAGCCACGTCTATAAGCTGTTTTCAAGAGTGATCACGAACCGTCTTGCGCGAAGACTCGACGAATTCCAACCACCGGAGCAGGCTGGGTTTCGGAGCGGATATGGCACCATAGACCACATCCACACAGTGCGGCAGATTATACAGAAGACCGAAGAGTACAATCCGCCCCTGTGTCTAGCATTTGTGGACTATGAAAAGGCCTTTGACTCTGTTGAAATCTGGTCTGTTCTGGAGTCCCTGCAGCGCTGCCAAGTAAACTGGCGATACATCCAAGTGATGAGATGTCTCTACGAGGCCGCCACCATTTCCGTTCAAGTACAGAATCAGCAAACAAGTACCATACCGTTGCATCGAGGAGTGAGACAAGGGGATGTTATTTCCCCGAAATTGTTCACTAATGCAATGGAGGATATGTTCAAGACGCTGAACTGGAAAGAACGTGGCATTAACATCAATGGCGAGTACATCTCTCACTTGCAATTTGCAGACGATATCGTCATTATAGCAGAAACAGGCAGCAGGGTATCTGGGTGAGTATATGGCCAATAAAAAAATCAACCCTATTAAACCCTTTTCAACCCCCTTGTTTCAACCCCTTTGCGTAACCCAGAAACTTGTATTGTAGAGAAAAATGGTCTTCAGGGTTGTATAGAGGGTATCTGGGTGAGTATATGGCCAATAAAAAAATTAACCCTTTTCAACACACTTCTTTCAACCCCTTTGCATATCTCAGAAACCTGACATAGTAGAGAAAAATAGTTTTCGAGGTTGTATAGAGTGTTTGGATGACTATATGATGAATGAAATATTCAACCCTTTTCGACCCCCTTGTTTCAACCCCTTTGCGTATCTCAGAAATCTGACATTTTAGAGAAAAATGGTCTTCGGGGTTGTATAGAGGGTATCTGGGTGAGTATATTTAACCATTTTCAACCCCCTTCTTTCAACCCCTTTGCGTATTTTCACAGAGAAATAATAATTGTTAGTCAAAAAATACTAAAAAGACACCGCGAGTTGCTTGCAACTCGCGCCCCCAAGCGAAATACTAGTTATTATATTATATATAATTAAAAAACCACTCACTGATTGACATAATTGTTCTCCCACTTGCCGTGCTAGGAGGGGAAAACTTTTTATGGGGTTGTATAGAAGGTGTCGGGGTGAGTATGGGAAAAATCTGAAACTACCCCTTTTCAACCCCCTTCTTTCAACCCCATTGCTTATCTCAGAAACCTGACGTCGAAGAGAGAAATAGTTTTCGGGGTTGTATAGAGGGTGTTTGGATGAGAAGAAAACGAAAAAAAAAAACTACCCCTTTTCAACCCCCTTTTTACAACCCCTTTGCGTATCTCAGAAATCTGACATTTTAGAGAAAAATGGTTTTCGGGGTTGTATAGAGGGTATCTGGGTGAGTATATGGCCAATAAAAATTCAACCCTATTCAACCCTTTTCAACCCCCTTGTTTCAACCCCTTTGCGTATCTCAGAAACTTGACATTGTAGAGAAAAATGGTCTTCGGGGTTGTATAGAGGGTGTCTGGATGAAAATATGGCCAAAAAAAATTCAACCCTTTTCAACCCCCTTGTTTCAACCCCTTGGCATATCTCAGAACCCTGACATTGTAGAGAAAAATGGTTTCCGGGCTTGTATAGAGGGTGTCTGGATGAGTATAAAACGAAAAAAAATATTACCCCTTTTCAACCCCCTTTTTACAACCCCTTTGCGTATCTCAGAAATCTGACATTTTAGAGAAAAATGGTTTTCGGGGTTGTATAGAGGGTATCTGGATGAGTATATGGCCAATAAAAAATTCAACCCTTTTCAACCCCCTTGTTTCAACCCCTTTGCGTATCTCAGAAACCTGACATTCTAGAGAAAAATGGTTTTCGGGGTTATATAGAGGGCATCTGGATGAAATGTGGCCAATAAAAAAATCAACCCTATTCAACCCTTTTCAACCCCCTTGTTTCAACCCCTTTGCATATTTCAGAAACCTGATATTGTAGAGATAAATGGTTTTCGGGGTTGTATAGAGGGCATCTGGATGAATATATGGCAAAAAAAAATTCAACCCTATTCAACCCTTTTCAACCCCCTTGTTTCAACCCCTTGGCATATCTCGAAAACCTGACATTGTAGAGAAAAATGGTTTTCGGGGTTGCATAGAAGGTGTCTGGATGAGTATATGGCCACTAAAAAATTCAACCCTATTCAATCCTTTTCAACCCCCTACTTTCAACCCCTTTGCGTATCTCAGAAACTTGACATTGTAGAGAAAAATGGACTTCGGGGTTGTATAGAAGGTATCTGGATGAGTATATGACGAATAAAATATTCAACCCTATTCAACCCTTTTCATCCCCCTTGTTTCAACCCCTTGGCATATTTCAGAAACCTGATATTGTAGAGATAAATGGTTTTCGGGGTTGTATAGAGGGCATCTGGATGAATATATGGCCAAAAAAAATTCAACCCTTTTCAACCCCCTTCTTTCAACCCCTTTGCGTATCTAAGAAACCTGACATTCTAGAGAAAAATGGTCTTCGGGGTTGTATAGAAGGTGTCTGGATGAGTATATGGCCAACAAAATCAACCCTTTTCAACCCCCTTGTTTCAACCCCTTTGCGTATCTCAGAAACCTGACATTCTAGAGAAAAATGGTCTTCGGGGTTGTATAGAAGGTGTCTGGATGAGTATATGGCCAAAAAACTCAACCCTATTCAACCCTTATCGAACCCCTTCTTTCAACCCCTTTGCGTAGTCGGATTACCTGTCCCACATTCACCCAGAGAGAGGAGGCGAAGGCAAATTCAAAGGCGTAAGAATCTTGGAAATCGGAAGGAAACCAATAAAGACATAAAGGTACCAAGATCGCCAAAAAGCACGAGGTTATTACCAAAAAACAACCTCAAACCGCGTGGTATAACCACACTTTTTGTCACCACGTGCTTTTCTTTAATATATCAGCCTTGTGTGAAGACTTCGAAGCCGGCCGAAGAATTATTCTACCACACCAGCCATCACGCGGACCGACGTGAAGAATCCGCTCAACTCCCCACGAGACCCCCCATGACCCCCCACCAAGACCCCACCCTCTCTTACCTCCGCACGAGAACCCCCAAGACCCCCACCCAAGACCCCACCGCCTATCGTCTCCCCACGAAACCTCCCCCTCCCCCCCTCCTCCTCGGGACTACCTCACCCCCCCGCAAGTTATCTTCGTAACCCCTGGTGCTAGAAGACCGAGATTGGTGTCGTTTGAAAGGGCATAAAGAGCCCTAAAATCTGGCCCATAGCGAATCCCGGAATTCAGCACCGTTCGCGAGCTTTACCCCCCCCCCCCTTACTTTTCATAACCACCCCCTCCCAACCTGGGAATACCCCCTCCAACTTAAACCTCCAAACCACCACACGAGTGACGATCCCCCAAGACCCCACCACCCCTCACTACCCCACGAGACCCCCCAAGACACCCCCCCAAGACCCCACCAGCCCTCACCTCCCCACGAGACCCCCCAAGAACCTCACTCCCAAGACCCCACCACCCATCAACTCCCCACGAGACCCCCATGACCCCCCACCAAGACCCCACCCTCTCTTACCTCCGCACGAGAACCCCCAAGACCCCCACCCAAGACCCCACCGCCTATCGTCTCCCCACGAAACGCCCCCCTCCCCCCTCGGGACTACCTCACCCCCCGCAAGTTATCTTCGTAACCCCTGGTGCTAGAAGACCGAGATTGGTGTCGTTTGAAAGGGCATAAAGAGCCCTAAAATCTGGCCCATAGCGAATCCCGGAATTCAGCACCGTTCGCGAGCTTTACCCCCCCCCCCCCCTTACTTTTCATAACCACCCCCTCCCAACCTGGGAATACCCCCTCCAACTTAAACCTCCAAACCACCACACGAGTGACGATCCCCCAAGACCCCCACTCCCAAGACCCTACCACCCATCAACTCCCCACGAGACCCCCCACCAAGACCCCACCCTCTCTTACCTCCGCACGAGAACCCCCAAGACCCCCACCCAAGACCCCACCGCCTATCGTCTCCCCACGAAACCTCCCCCTCTCCCCCTCCTCCTCGGGACTACCTCACCCCCCCGCAAGTTATGTTCGTAACCCCTGGTGCTAGAAGACCGAGATTGGTGTCGTTTGAAAGGGCATAAAGAAACCTAAAATCTGGCCCCTAGCGAATCCCGGAATTCAGCACCGTTCGCGAGCAACATCAGCGAGAACGCTCGTTACTGCCCATCCATCGAGTTGCGATGTGTGCAGAGGAGTTCTTGGGTGATGCCAGCCACCATATATGGACGGGTATACCTTAACTCGAATAGGTTCACTCTGTCCAAAAATGGTCCGATAAGGACAATCTCGCTTGCTCCAGACGACTTTACTGCGATGACTATGGCCCCATAATGGTTCATAAGAGCCTCGTCTACCGTGAGGCGGTAGCATTTCTCTTGTTTCCTGAACCCGTTTACTAAGATTGAGGCCAAAGTGCGCATCTTTGTCTTTACTCGGTCTCCTAAGCGGTGCGCAAGCTTCTCCCTGAGATCTTTGGCAGCTTCAGTTGTCGTGGTGGCCACAACGTCCTTTTCCTCGTCGAAGTGTTTCACCACCCAGGTTGTCTTGCCGCAACCCGGAACTCCGTTTACCCACCTGATACTGGGTACCGCCCAATGCTCCTGGATGTCTGAAGTCCCCAGAATGGACTGAGCCATTTCAAGGGTCTTGTCATCCAGCATGATTTTGGTACACTTGGCGGTAATCAGTATCGGGTCGGTGTTCGGTGCTCTGAATTTTATTTTGCCTGAGCGCTCCGTTTCCTCCTCGTACAGGGTCACAAAGCCACTCTCCGCGCTGAAAGCAGCCATATACGACCCCGCCATTTCTCCTATGATGACTTGAGATTTGACGTTGTCGTATACGGCCGCCTCGGCCTCCTCGAGCAGTACCCTTAGCAGTCCTTCAGTGTTTCTCTGGAAGGTCTGCAGGATCTTCTTGCATGTCATGAGATTAACCTCTCTGGTCGCTCTCACGATTGCTATGTACTCGAGGAAAGCGCTCTTCACGTGGTCCGTAGTGCCTGAATTGGCTGCGAGGGTCGGTGGGATAACATGCCCTTTGTCGGCTCTTGTTGGTGTGGGCTTCTTCGGTGATGGTTCTCTTGGTGTTTTTCTGAAGAACCTCTCCACTGCTTCCCCCTGCTTATCAGTTTGTGATTTGCGGCTGGTGCTAGGGAGTAGAGAACTGAGGAAAGTGCCGATTGCTTTCAGGCGACTCCTCGACCGGGCTTGGTCCTCTGGGCTGGTAGTTTTGCTCTGCTCCTTTGCAGCTTTTTCGGCGGCTGCCTTCTCCTGGGCCCTCTCGGATCCACTTTGAGTGGTCGGACTCGTTCTGGAGCTCGTCGCGCTGGCTGTTGGGTCTCTTGGGGCTCTGAGAAAGCTCAAACTTTCCCCTCTGTCCTCATAGACGACTAACTCATGCTGTTCTGAGGCTTTTAAACAGCCGAAGCGGTCTGCGACGTCTCCTCTTTCCCCTCCGACCACCACCGCGTCAACACTTATAGTGCGAGCTGTGACCGTGTGTTCTCCTGCCTCTCTGATTTGTTGGAGCAGTGAGCTCGCCTGGGCAAATGGAGTCTCCTCTCTCCACTCGAATAATGCGATCGTCTTCCCTTTGGTTCGCATTATACGGCATCGGTGAGTGGCAACTACCATTTGAGGCAGTGCAGCATACTTGCTACCTTTTATGGTCGTTTTGCTGGTGCTTCCGTTGATCAGAGCTGCAAGGCCAGGTGAGATAGGTATTCGGGCTCTAGGTCGGCTTGAGCCTATGCAGAAGCTTATACCCAGCTTTTCTCCTTCCCTGCGAAGAAAGAAGAAACTAGCGAAGTCCCTGGTCATTAGGCCCACCTAAACTAATCCCTGTCCCCAATAATAAACTCCACCCAAACTCTGTATTCTCCATAATGTTAAATAAAATACCATTATGTAAAGCTGCATGGCAGAGTGAGTCTGTCATACTCACGTTCCCGCAAGGTCGAGGTTGGCTGGCTCAAACTGCCATGCATCACCCCTTTATGTATATCCATTTGTTTTGTGTGTCAAAACATCCGTGTTTTAACTAATATAGTAACATATAAAAAAAAACAAAAAACAAAAAGAAACATTAAAAAAAAACAAAATAAAAACACAAAGAAAAAAAAAAAACAAAAAAAATGATGGACTCACATAGACCATAAGCTACGAAATGCTTTTATTGTATGCTCACAGGAATAACTTGTGCGTAGATTAAGGAAAAGTGTCCTATGTGGAAGCACATACTATATGTAATGTAAAAAAAAAAATCTAAACAAGTTTAACCTGTAAAAAAAGGCGCGGACCACCAAGTCCGCGGTAATAACTGTAAATTAAAAAAAACCCTTTTGCGTATCTCAGAAGGGTTCCCTCTATCTGGCAGAATCTTGTTGCTCCGAATTTTACTTGGCATAACACACTTGGCATAATCTTTTTTAAACGAGTATTTGTAAGGCATAAAAAATATTTAGTATAACAGCTATTGTTTGGCCGAATATTTATATGCCCGAATTTACAATGGCATACTATTAGGATGGCAGAATTTTATTTGGCATAATTACCTTTAGCATTGTTAAAACATCGCATAATTTCGTTTAGCACAATATTTACTTGGAACAACGATCATTTTGCATAATAAATTTCACTTGGCATATTATGAAGATGGCAGAATTTCACCTGGGATGAATCTATTTAACCATTTCCATAAAAAAAGCATTTGTATCTAATCTTAGGTATATTAAAATTTAAACATTGTCTTAACAGTAAACGCTTTTTACTAAAAATTTAGTGACAGAAACGAATCGCTGCAAAACCGACTCCACGTAGTCTTGTCTGCCCTACCCCTAGAGTGTAATTTAAAACCGCGAAGGCGCGGAGGGGTGAGGCGGCCCGCGATTTGAGGAGCAGGTGGTTGTAACACTCGCCGCCGCGGCTGAGGCTGGCCGGCGAAGCCGGGCAGCAAGCCGAAGCTGCGGTGGTGAGCGTTAAACCCATCTGCAACGATAAACTCGCGTGGGACCGCCGGAACCCCGCAGCGCCGTAGCCGTGACAGAAACCATGCATGCTGCATGTTGCTTGCTTGCTTGCATGCTGCATGCTTGCTTGCATGCTGCTTGCTTGCTTGCATGCTGCGTGCTTTCTTGCATGCTGCATGCTTGCTTGTACAAATTTTATTGTTCTGGTAAGAAATGCAAAATTATTGTAACTGAATTTTCTGTAATATAACAGATGTGTCTTTCTATTTATGGATGTCAAAATGTATGACAAAAGATGATTCTGTTAACTTTCGGAAATATGCCAGTTCTGCCTTTTAATGACTACCGATATGAAATGTTTGCCAAAAGACAATTCTGACTGTGAACTTTTTTGATTATCCACCAGCAACTTGCTCTAAAATACTCACTTGTGGAATCAGAGGTGCCGTACTACAGGTATGTGCCCGACCCAGTTCTCGATAATGGCAATATCACATTGTACTGGGATCGGTCCATCATCACTGACAGGACTAAAGTAGCCACATCTTTCATGGGGTATTGTTTAAAATGTTACAATAAAATTAATCCCCATATATTAGAACTGAATGAAACGAAATTTAAAACTTGTATTAAACGCACATTATGCAGGCAAGCATATTATAAGTTGGGGGATTACATTGAAGATAATAATGCTTGGCTAAATGCCGGTCCTGCTCCACAGCCTCAACCACTTGGATAAACAAGTTTAGGATTTTATATTGGAAGAGATGCTCGCCCTTTTTTATTTTTTGTCTCATTTATTTATTCTTTTTTTTATATATAATATTAATTTGATAATTAATAATTTCTCTTTTTTTTTTACTTGTAGTTGCTTGGTTTTTGTAAACCATAGTTTTGTATAATGTAGAAGCATTTTATTTTCAAATATTGTAAATGTGAGTACCATGGAGCCATTTACATGTGATAAGTTATAGTTTACTTTGTGACTTGATCTAAAATGGCAGTTGAGAGCATGTCATGCTTGCTCAATTGTTTCGCTGATGGTGGCGTGTGTGTTGGATCATTCGGTTCCCTTCAAAATGGTTGAGCTAAATGGTGCCAATACACGCGTCATGTTCGTGAACGGGCGCCGTCGGTTGAGACTGGTCACCTCTTAACTGCCACTGACTTGTTTTAATCTTTATACTTTGAATTGTTTTTATAGTTTCCTTTTTTTTTATTTTGCATTGTCCTCACATATAGAAGCGACCAAGGATGTAACCAAGGTTATGTAATACAGAACATAATTTAAAAGAGTGTCCGTGGGGTTTCTTGCACGTTCTTCTCCATAGAGATCTACGCTTTGGAACGTGCAGATAGCTTCACCTCTTTCGACTTGACAATTCAAAAATGCCTGTAAAGGGTTTAATTGAAATAAATGCTTTGAATCTTGAATCTTGAATCTTGACTATTGTTGCCAATAAGCCTGATATAGAGGTGGTGGACCGAATCGTGAGGCGTGCAATAATTGTAGACATAACTGTTCCACATGACGAGAACCTCGTGAAAGCCGAGAGAGATAAGCAAATTAAATATCTTGACTTGGCTCGCGAGGTTGTCGACATGTGGGATGTGGATTCAGCAATCATTGTACCGATAGTGGTTTCCGTCAATGGCTTAATAGCCATGAGCCTCGACCAACACCTTAAGAGGCTCTCTTTAGGCAGCTGGATCAAGGGCTTGATCCAGAAAGCGGTACTTCTGGACACGGCTCGCATTGTTAGGAGGTCCCTCTCTCTGGGGCCCTGACCGCCGGTAGCTTGGACCCTGTTCCCGATTCCGGTGGGCTACTATTTTTTATATTTTTAAATATTTTTATATAATTGTATTTTAATATTTAAAAATGTAATTTATATGTATTTATGTAATGAATAAAGGAAATAATAATAATAATAATAATAACAGATCATTAACAAAATTTTTTTTTACAGAAAATATATAATTAAAGACCCTACAGTAACAAACGATAAATGTCGCAAGTGTCACACCCAACCGGAAACCATTCAGCATATTACTGGCGCCTGCACAACACTCACGCAGACCGATTACACTCATAGGCATAACCAAGTAGTAAACGTCATCCATCAAAAACTAGCTCTCAAACACGCACTTATTCAAAACACTAAAACCCCTTACTACAACTATACACCACAAACCATTTTAGAAAGTACTACATATAAGCTCTACTACGACCGTGCCATTCTCACCGACAGAACCATACATTATAATAGACCGAATATAACATTACAGGATAAAATAAATAAAATAACTTATTTGATAGACATTGCAATCCCCAATACACATAACTGAATGTTATGTGTATTGGGGATTGCAATGTCTATCAAATAAGTTCGACGACGATCACTGAAAAAATAAGTAAATACGCAGAACTCAAAGATGAAGTTATGAGAATCTGGTGTCAAGAAAAAGTATGTGTAGTTCCAATAGTACTTTCCACCACGGTTGTTATCCCAAATATCTCCTCCATAGTTTAAAATTATTAGATCTTACAGAAACCCTCTACATAACATTGCAAAAGGCTGCGATTCTAAATACATGCAGAATTGTCAGAAAATGTATGCAGATAGATGACAACGAAGTAGGACCTCATCACACAATCCATTAAACGCACCACACGCTACATTTACTTGGCTTGACCCGTAAATGTGGTAAAAACCAGCCAAAAAAGAGCTGAGAAAAAAAAGATAACTGATAATAATAATAATAAGTTTATTTTATTTTGCATGCAAAAATACATCTTAGTTTCTAGGATACACACACTTTGAGATACAGTTTATGAACAAATACAGTTCTGTGAACATCTGTGTCACACAGAGCATGTATGGATGGGTATATGAAGAATCAAAAATTCAACCCTTTTCAACCCCCTTCTTTCAACCCCTTTGCGTATCTCAGATACCTGACATAGTAGAGCAAAACGGTTTTCAGGTTTGTATGGAGGGTATTTGGACAAGTATACGGCGATTAAAAAATACAACCCTTTGAAACCCCTTTGCGTATCTCAGAAACCTGACATAGTAGAGAAAAATAGTTTTCGAGGTTGTATAGTGTGTTAGGAAGTGGACGTGGCAAAGCCCCGACACTATGACCAAAACTGAGATCGACTTCATCATAAAGGACAAGAGGCATATATTCAGAGACGTCTCCGTGATCAATAGGTTCAATACCGGTAGCGATCACCGACTTGTACGAGGCTCTCTGAATATTAACTTCAAGGCCGAACGTGTCCGTCTGATGAAGTCCAGACTCCGACTAACTCTGCTCCAAACCATGGCATTATCTGAAACGTTCCAGGCAAACCTGGAAAACCGATTCGCTGCCGTGGAAACCACAACAGACGTAAACCAGAACCTCGAAAATGTGACTCGGATCCTCAGGGAAGAAGGTATGAGATTCTGTGATATGCAGCGTAAGGGCAAGAAGTTCAAGCTTTCAGAAGGAACTTTAGGGCTAATGAAGGAACGACGTGAAAACCCACCCACCACTTCGTCGGCAAAGCGGTTTCTAAACCGAGAGATCAACAAACACGTACGACGCGACCTCCGGCGCTTCAATGCTCTTTCGGTTGAAAGAGCAATCGAGCAGAATCGGGGGTCAAAGGTGTTCGTACAATCTCTCGGAAGAAGCCACCTGACGAAGTTGACCACAGCAAGTGGAGAAGTCGTTTCTTCGAAGCCAGCAGTCCTTTCGGAAGTGGAGGACTTCTATAGCCGGTTATACGCATCGCATGCATCTCGTCCTGATCCCGAAAATGAGGGTCTTAGAGCCACATTGACACGCCATTTCACCGAAGACCTGCCAGAAGTCAGTATTGGCGAAATCGAGATCGCTCTTGGGCAGCTTAAAAATGGAAAAGCCCCTGGAGAAGACGGCGTTACCACAGAGCTGCTGAAAGCTGGAGGTAACCCCGTACTTAGGGAGCTCCAGAAGCTCTTTAACGCTGTCCTATTTGAAGGGAGAACTCCAGAGGCGTGGAGTAGAAGTGTGGTCGTTTTGTTTTTCAAAAAGGGAAACAAGACCCTGTTGAAGAACTATCGACCCACATCCCTTCTAAGCCACGTCTATAAGCTGTTTTCAAGAGTGATCACGAACCGTCTTGCGCGAAGACTCGACGAATTCCAACCACCGGAGCAGGCTGGGTTTCGGAGCGGATATGGCACCATAGACCACATCCACACAGTGCGGCAGATTATACAGAAGACCGAAGAGTACAATCCGCCCCTGTGTCTAGCATTTGTGGACTATGAAAAGGCCTTTGACTCTGTTGAAATCTGGTCTGTTCTGGAGTCCCTGCAGCGCTGCCAAGTAAACTGGCGATACATCCAAGTGATGAGATGTCTCTACGAGGCCGCCACCATTTCCGTTCAAGTACAGAATCAGCAAACAAGTACCATACCGTTGCATCGAGGAGTGAGACAAGGGGATGTTATTTCCCCGAAATTGTTCACTAATGCAATGGAGGATATGTTCAAGACGCTGAACTGGAAAGAACGTGGCATTAACATCAATGGCGAGTACATCTCTCACTTGCAATTTGCAGACGATATCGTCATTATAGCAGAAACAGGCAGCAGGGTATCTGGGTGAGTATATGGCCAATAAAAAAATCAACCCTATTAAACCCTTTTCAACCCCCTTGTTTCAACCCCTTTGCGTAACCCAGAAACTTGTATTGTAGAGAAAAATGGTCTTCAGGGTTGTATAGAGGGTATCTGGGTGAGTATATGGCCAATAAAAAAATTAACCCTTTTCAACACACTTCTTTCAACCCCTTTGCATATCTCAGAAACCTGACATAGTAGAGAAAAATAGTTTTCGAGGTTGTATAGAGTGTTTGGATGACTATATGATGAATGAAATATTCAACCCTTTTCGACCCCCTTGTTTCAACCCCTTTGCGTATCTCAGAAATCTGACATTTTAGAGAAAAATGGTCTTCGGGGTTGTATAGAGGGTATCTGGGTGAGTATATTTAACCATTTTCAACCCCCTTCTTTCAACCCCTTTGCGTATTTTCACAGAGAAATAATAATTGTTAGTCAAAAAATACTAAAAAGACACCGCGAGTTGCTTGCAACTCGCGCCCCCAAGCGAAATACTAGTTATATTATATATAATTAAAAAACCACTCACTGATTGACATAATTGTTCTCCCACTTGCCGTGCTAGGAGGGGAAAACTTTTTATGGGGTTGTATAGAAGGTGTCGGGGTGAGTATGGGAAAAATCTGAAACTACCCCTTTTCAACCCCCTTCTTTCAACCCCATTGCTTATCTCAGAAACCTGACGTCGAAGAGAGAAATAGTTTTCGGGGTTGTATAGAGGGTGTTTGGATGAGAAGAAAACGAAAAAAAAAACTACCCCTTTTCAACCCCCTTTTTACAACCCCTTTGCGTATCTCAGAAATCTGACATTTTAGAGAAAAATGGTTTTCGGGGTTGTATAGAGGGTATCTGGGTGAGTATATGGCCAATAAAAATTCAACCCTATTCAACCCTTTTCAACCCCCTTGTTTCAACCCCTTTGCGTATCTCAGAAACTTGACATTGTAGAGAAAAATGGTCTTCGGGGTTGTATAGAGGGTGTCTGGATGAAAATATGGCCAAAAAAAATTCAACCCTTTTCAACCCCCTTGTTTCAACCCCTTGGCATATCTCAGAACCCTGACATTGTAGAGAAAAATGGTTTCCGGGCTTGTATAGAGGGTGTCTGGATGAGTATAAAACGAAAAAAAATATTACCCCTTTTCAACCCCCTTCTTTCAACCCCTTTGCGTAACTCAAAAACCTGCCATTGTAGAGAAAAATGGTCTTCGGGGTTGTATAGAGGACATCTGGATGAATATATGGCCAAAAAAAATTCAACCCTTTTCAACCCCCTTCTTTCAACCCCTTTGCGTAACTCAGAAATCTGACATTGTAGAGATAATAATTGTTACTAAAAATACTAAAAAGACACCGCGGGTTGCTTGCAACTCGCGCCCCCAAGCGAAATACTAGTTATTATATTATATATAATTAAAAAACCACTCACTGATTGACATAATTGTTCTCCCACTTCCCGTGCTAGGAGGGGAAAACTTTATATGGGGTTGTATAGAAGGTGTCGGGGTGAGTATGGGAAAAATCTGAAACTACCCCTTTTCAACCCCCTTCTTTCAACCCCATTGCTTATCTCAGAAACCTGACGTCGAAGAGAAAAATGGTTTCCGTCGTTGTATAGAGGGTGTTTGGGTGAGAATAAAACGAAAAAAAAATTACCCCTTTTTTACCCCCTTGTTTCAACCCCTTTGCGTATCTCAGAAATCTGACATTTTAGAGAAAAATGGTTTCCGGGGTTTTATAGAGGGTATCTGGGTGAGTATATGGCCAATAAAAAAATCAACCCTATTCAACCCTTTTCAACCCCCTTGTTTCAACCCCTTTGCGTATCTCAGAAACCTGACATTCTAGAGATAAATGGTTTTCGGGGTTATATAGAGGGTGTCTGGATGAAAATATGGGCAAAAAAAAATCAACCCTTTTCAACCCCCTTCTTTCAACCCCTTTGCGTAACTCAGAAACCTGACATTGTAGAGAAAAATGGTTTTCGGCGTTGTATAGAGGGCATCTGGATGAAAATATGGCTAAAAAAAATTCAACCCTTTTCAACCCCCTTCTTTCAACCCCTTTGCGTAACTCAGAAACCTGACATTGTAGAGAAAAATGGTCTTCGGGGTTGTATAGAGGACATCTGGATGAAATATGGCCAAAAAAATTCAACCCTTTTCAACCCCCTTCTTTCAACCCCTTTGCGTAACTCAGAAATCTGACATTGTAGAGATAATAATTGTTACTAAAAATACTAAAAAGATACCGCGGGTTGCTTGCAACTCGCGCCCCCAAGCGAAATACTAGTTTATTGTATATATAATTAGTACACCAAAGACTACCTACAGTACTGTATTTCCTTTTTCTCTTTCAAATCCATCCAAAGGTTGTCTTGAAAAGATCGCTTTTAGCGATAAGGCCGCCCATTGTGTCACCCTATGTAATGTTTTCATTGTATATATTTTCTGTAACTTTAATAAAGAGTATTCTATTCTATTCTATTCTATAAAATATAGCTTATGTTGCTTGCTAAAAATGTAGCTTTCCATTTTTGAAAGTTTTTTTTTTAAATCGACTTAATGGTTTAGGCGTGAAAGCGAACAAACAAACATCCGCATTTATAATATTAGTTAGGATTCGTTTGGAAGTATGGATCTGAATTGTTAAAAATCAAAATCAATGTCATTTATTCAAACTAGGCCGACAGACAGCACTTTTTGAACGTCCCGTCACCACTTCCTAATGTTTTAGCTGAGAAGAAGAAGTAGCGCAACAAACTCCCCAGCAACATGTCTGTCTATTGCGTTTTAAGAACTTGAATTTATACAAAAGTATGCAAAGTCATTAATACATGACAAAGGTAGAAAAATTATTATCCAACATGGAAATCAATTCACTATAAAACATTGTAAAGAGTAGATTGAGTCAATAAAGTAAAAACAGATTGACCTACACAGTCATCAAAAATAATAAAAAAACAATAATATAACATAATCAGCCTTTTAGCGTTCCCACTGCTGGGACACAAGCCTCCTCTCTAGGAGAGGGAATGGGCCGTAATCCACTACGCGGGCCCAGTGCTGTTTAGTATTATACATATGTACCTACAGCAGCAATATTATATGAACTCATGTAACCCGTTAATTTCACAGATCACCAACTACGGTCCAGTGAGGACAAGTTTGGAGGTCTGGAGGCAATATGCTGTCATGGACAATGCTCGTGGAGTGAATTGTTAAATTATTGTACTTTCCACTAAGAGTTCAAAACAGGTCACAAGAATTTTTGTATCATTTAGTGAGAAATAAAAAATCTGATTTCGTTAAATGGTCTTTTACTTAATTTCTGGCAGCATTTTGTAACGTCACTTTTTAATCACCGTCTAATTTATTTATTGGTAAGATATTTGTACCAATCGAAGATACGATAAAAAATCAAGTCAGATAACTCGACAATATGTAAAGCATCGTGTTTTTAATTGATAAATTAACAAATAAGCTGCTTTTAGGGTTCCAAAATCCTGTATGGAAAAACGGAACCCTTACAGGATCACTCTTGGGGACGCCATTATCGTGGCGATAAGTTCCCTCTTGGAGGAGTAGTTGTAAAGGCGCCACGGCGTCCTCATCTACCGCCTGACGCAGATACTCACCGGACACAGATAATTCCGTGAGGCGCGCGCGGAACACAACGCGACGTCGCGCCTTGTTATTATCGGACGGCGAGCCAACGAAATTGTGGCCGGGAATCGCCCAGCTACTCCTGATGCCCAGGCCAACTTCTTCTGCTACAGAGGCTGGGACGTGAGGTTCGCCCCTCCCTCCTACTCCGTCGATAGCATGACTACTTCGCAAAAGGAGGTGCCCAGTTCCCATGCCTCCGGTCGCTCCGGATGGATTGAACCAGGGCTGAAAGTGAAAGATCACCGCGGCCGATCGCCTCGAGGGGACATGGCGGTGCTCTGCCCAAGCAGGGCAGCATAGATAATACACTAACATGATAGCTACAGGGCAGACCTCCACCGTATGCTCCCTCTTTCCTCCGGGCGGCCAACACAGTGTTGACACATGGATGTGACCAGGCCCGGGTCGACGACGCGTCGTGTTCCACGCGCGCCTCATAGAGATGTCGGCAAAGACGGGGCCCCATAGGGTCAGTGCCTGCTATGGTTGCGGAATTTGTTCGAAAGAGTCACCGCGGCCCTGGAACGCAAAGGGCATTAGGAGGTGGTTACAGCGCAGCAACTTTTATGAAGCAACTTTTTTGAAGCGCCAGTTTTGTGACTCTTTCGTAACTAGCAACCTTATCGAGCATTATTTTGAAAGAAAACAACACCACATTGGAAAGTCTCTTTATTAAAATTAAATATTCAAAATTCATTACTGTACTTTCCTTTTTATAGATGAGGAATTTATGTAATGACTACCTAATGTTAATAGAGGCAAGTACTAATAAACCAAATGCGATTTGTTTGTCTTATATTAACCAATTTTGTGGACGGTTGCATGAAAGGGACTTTTCGTTACTATATAGCACAAAATGATGACATTCTTAAAACAACCAAACATCTTTTACTTAGTTTATAAATTCATCTGTTAATCCATTACATATTTTGCCGCGAAACCGAATTGCAGGTGAAAACTAACAAATGGCGACATTATTGAGTTACAATAGATTTATTTAATATGTAACATTCATTGTCGTCAGTGTCATAAATGAGAGTTTCCAGGATAATTTACGCCACCAGCTGGCGCCACATAGGCGATAGGTCCTCTTCCTTGAAAAATCGACTTTTACGTAAACATGACGTTGATGTCAATTTAACAAATGTCAGAAAACATTAGCATTTTAACAGGTTCCTGGACCAGACGCCTCAGTGCTACCACCTGGTGTTCGTCATTTCAGGAAACCCTCATTAGGATTTGTTCCACTTCATCTGAGTAGTTAATTTTCCGCTAAATTCAGTAAACAAGTACTTTCGCATTCATGAATTTAACCGTCGAGCCGTGGCTTCTCAGATATTCTGAAACACCCTTAATCACCTTGCAATCTAAACATGAAATAATTCACAAACAAATTTTTAGTAAAAAGTGTTTGATTTAGTGGTTGATTGAGACTTGTCCATTACCAATTTTCTTTCGATTCTCAACTCGAAAGAAAATTGGTAATGGAAAAGTGAAGAGCCTATCCTTAAAAACCCTAGAAAAATCCCGCCGTCCATAGGCTATAGTTTCACCACGGAGACGAAGCATTCTCTGCATCACACTCTTCTACAGTTTTTTTCTCAGAGACATTTTTAAGTTTGTATTTTGTAGTTGCAAGACCATGAGGATTGTGTAAGTTCTGTAAAAAAGTATAATACGTTTAAATGTTAACAGTATAAGGCTGTTAATTATATGATTAAACTTGCTGCTTTGACTTGTGTTACTATACACGTCACTAGAATAAACTTTTAAATGTCACCGTCACATCATATATTTGGGACAAACGAACGTTATTATGTAGGTTTATAAAGCTGTGGATAGCAAATGACCAAGTGTAGGTAAATGAACGGGGTCAAGTATGTCCGGTTTCAGTCTATGTAGTTCAGCTTCAGCTAATAGAATTCGTTCAAAATACTCGTAGTTGTAAGCCTGTCTTTTACTGTAGTTTCTAGTACATAAATAATTAATGCATCGGTTGCCCGAATTTGGTCTAAAGATCAAGTGTAATTGCGCAATTAAAATACATATATCAATACAATACATATGTCAATGTGTCAGTAACCTTGTCTTAACGTTCCCATCAATCGCGGACTTGCGGCCTTTTTTTTGTTTTGTTTGTGAGAAATCTTCAAAAGGCGCCTGGACTTTTGGGGAAAAGACCAAGGATCGGTGATCACCATCAGCACATAGAAAGGGGCCCGTTACCTCTTAAAAGCACTCTCCGGAACCCCCTGTATGCGACGCCTGTTAAGACACATCCTTGGGGAAACTTGTTAGATATTTACATAACCAAATAATATTTAAAAAAAAAATATATAGTCGATTCCGAACCACTGCAGTGTTTTATTAGGTTATGGGCCCAGACCCGTTAAAAAGAAGGATAAAGTATTGTAATAAGTTCAGTGTGTGCAGAAAAATGTCTACAAACTATTTAGTGAATGTTCCGAAGCTGAAAGGTCGCGAGAACTACGATGACTGGTGCTTCGCGGCAGAAAACGTACTTGTGTTGGAGGGAATGGCGGACGCTATCAAAGCACCATTATCGCCAACAGCTACTTCAGATCAAAAAGCTGTTGATTTAAAGGCTAGAGCAAAACTAATATTGACCATCGATACGTCTCTTTATGTGCACATTAAGAAAATATCTAACAAAACTGTATTAGGGTCTCCCCTAAACCACGCTCTGCACGGCAGCATGTGATCATTGTGCCACCGCCTTTCCGAGGATCACTGGGTTGGCGGACAGTCCCCACTCTGAGTGCCCGTGACCCTGAAGTTCCACGTGCGGCCTGCATTCGTGAAGCAAGCTCATAGCTTGTGCCAATTTGCCAGCGCGTATCGACACGAACCGACAAAAAGCAAAGTCAGCTCCGCTTGCTATTCTATCAATCTTAGCTCAGGAGCTCATGAATAAGTAAACATCGCAAAGCAGCGCTTGCCGAGGTTGGTTCGCAGATCGGTAATCATTCATTATATTCTGAGTCTCCTCGTCGTTTGTTCTTAAGCGAGTGGTCCTGGTTTTCATTTGACAGTCATAACGGGTATTTAGAAGCTTGGTCTTTAATGCCAAGTGGCATCTTTTTATCATAAACCTCACCTGGCATGGAAATCATCATCTGCGCCCCAGTTCTAAAAAGATGAATAGCCGTTGACTATGCTGTAATCTTTCGGAGTGAGGGCAGTTATACCGCCGAAGATCCTTCGGCAGGCTGAAATAAATCAAATTTTCACTGTGAGCCATCTGCTGTTTTGCCCTGTACCAGTTTTCACTACAGAGGCTGACAGAAAGTTTAGCAAGATGCTCCCCTATCTACGAATGAACCACGTACTGCTCCTGTCCGTGAAATGGAAGAATAAGCAATGAAATGGGTTTCTCACATGCCAAACGATTCGGATACTGGATCTTCTCGCCCTCATGCTCCAGGTCTCCGTGGAAGATCAGGTAGTACCGTCGCTGAGTCTTCAGAAATGCGATATTACATAAATTGGCTTTGTTCAACTTTTCTATACCTTTAGAAAAAAAAAAAACGAATAGTTATCAAAACAAAAATAAATGGTTAAAATTTATGTTTATTTATAAAATCAATTTTGATTCTACCTGACAAGACAACGCACAGCCATAACTAATGGTCGTAGAAAGTTGAAATTTTGCATGTAGGCTCCTTGGGGAGTGTGGCGGAGCACAAAGAGAATTTCCCAAAATTACTTCGAAACTGGAATAAACGGGATATACGCGTACAAAGTCGCGGGCAAACTTAATCCATTATAAAGATAGAAAGAAAATAATATTTTCTTTCTATCTTTATAATGGATTAAGTTTGTTTTCATGTTTTAACTGAAACATATTATTTTTTAGTTAAAACATGAAAGCAAAGCGCTCGTAGCACAACGCGTGCTACGTCGTAGCAACGCGCTACAAGCGTAGCAAAAGGAGTGTGTTTATCCATTGGTGCGGAGCGGAGCGAGAGAGTATTGCGGAGCTGAGTTGCGGTCTGTGTTCATCCATTGATGCGGAGTGAGGTAATGAGGAGTCGAGTTGCGGACTGCGCGGAACTAGGCCGACTTCACGTGTTTAGTTATTTGAGCAGGTGGCCAGGTTTTTTCGCGACCCCATTCCGCTGCGTCATCGCTTCCGGTAATTAATTTAATTTAGTTTACAAATCCCTGTCCCTGAAACGGAGCAAAGATGTTATGCGACTTCATTGGTTAATATTAGCACAACTCCGGTCCACTGCTCTCCTCTCCGCTGCAGTGGACAGTTAGCATGAACCCAGCGAAACCCCGCAGATGTGACGATTATCGATGAATAAAGTATTTATGAGCACTCAACGTACAAATTCCAAATCAAGCTTACCATATTGTTCTATCGTAAATATCCTGTACGCTAATTACAATTTCTTCAGTAACGGACGAATGTAGCGAGGGAAAATCGCAACTTGAATTTGACGATCTCTGAAATTATGTTTAATAATCTTTTCATAGGTTTCCTAGCGTTCAATTTAGGTTCATTGACCGCAAACATTGATGTTAATATGGATATTCCACGGGATTTCGACTGATACTACGGGATTTTATTGATTTTCATTATTTTTATCAATTTGTATGAAAATGGTTTATGTAAGCCAATAATCGCATGAGCGACGTTGTAAATTCGCCGCATTATGGAAACAATAGTGGGGTGTTTCTATCGCTAGGGTTTCGCACCTGTTTTTGTCTCTTTCTGCGTCACAAGAATTCAATTCTTTACCAACAGTAACTTGTTATCTCACTCGATTACTTCGGTTCTTAGATTGCGCTTGTTTGCTTTCTGTTGTGTTTTTTTGTGTGGTGGAATCTTTTATTAGTCCCGAATACGAGAATAATATTTTTTTTTTATGATTTAACTACTTAAAAACCAAATCCCTGGACTCGGGGAATGTCCATATTATTCTAACCTATAGCAAGTTCATAAAACAGCTCTACCTATTCCGATCTCTGGTTATCATACACAAGTCACCTTGTGGAAAATCGCATAACTGTCCACACATATCCGGCCCGAGTCTAAGTCTTGGCCGGGCCTTGTCCCGACCGGACCTCAATACAATATCGTTGCATGCATGTTATAAAAGGACGAGTTCACATGCATACATCGGTGTTAGCGCCTTGCCCGGCACGTGTCAGACCGCGGCCAGGACACGTCCCGGTTACGTCCCGGTCATGGGCCTGATATATGTGGATCAAAATTGATAAGAGAACATATAAAAAACAAGATTAACAATGTTTCCGCCACTAAAATATTAACTGATAAGCCAAAACCTTAGCTCTTGTCCAAGAGAGCAATAAGTGCAGATAAAATTCAAGGAAAAGATGATTTGGAGTGTGCAACTGTACGACACGTAGGTGCAGCCGGTGCTTCCTAGTTGTTTTGTAAATACAAAAAAAAACTGTCGGCCTGTTTAAGTGTATAGTCCACACTTAAACAGGCCGACACCATCGAAACAGCAGTATTTGTTGAACAACAAGGCCGGCCCGAATCAATTCTTGGCCGAGCTTGTCGTTCAACAGGCTAAATTCTGGCCCAACAGTTAACCTGTCTGTCTCGCTAGGAAAAGACTAATAAAAATATCTAAGACACTGAAGTTTCATCAATGTAAAAGCAAGCTTACCGATACGGTGTAATAATGGCCACACGAAGGGCAGCGCGGCAGATCCTGTGCATCCAGCAACCGTCGGTAATCACCAAAGGGTTTCGTATCGCCAGTCACTGCACAGACGGTTCATTTTTACTCGGTTTTATTGGTCATTATGGTAAAATTCGAAACCACGACTAAATAAAGAGGATCGCATTATTATATGGTCTTATTTCTATGTTTTTACTCTGTAGCTTGTACCACTAATTTTGAATCAACTTTATTTTTCGGAATAAAAACTAGCCTTATAAAATAATCAATAAAAATGTTGCTATTTTCTTAAGAATTTCGACTGTAACTAAAGATTCTGATTGAATCAGAAGGAATACATAGGCATTCCTTTTTTAAAATAGGCCGTTTTGTTTATATTAAGATGCCGAAAGTTGAGATAATTTCTGAAATTCATGACGTAACATGCAACACCCCGTCGACTCAGCTAGTGTGTCGAATGTCAAAATCTTGTCGAGCAGAGTGGTTAAATGGCAGCTTACTGAATTGATTTAGCTGATGTTTTCTTTTCATTAACCACTGATAGGTCGAGTTATATTCGGAGTCGTAATCTGCAAACGAAACAGTTAATTTTTATTTAAGCGGCCGTGTATCAATGCTGCCACAAGAAAATGTAACGAAACGAAATTTGTACGGCAACAAAAACAAATAACGCCATCTGTCCCGCCAGCGGCGAACTAACTGATCGAAATCCTACATCGCGGTATCAAAGTTTTCCGAGCGATGTGAACATGAACATGTACAACAGCTCGAAAATCAACTATTCTGGCATTTGCCCACCAAACACAACAACCGTCGATATTGCAGAAAAGGCTACTTTTTGTTTCTTTTTTTGTGAAGCCATTACTTATGATGCCAAGAGTGCAATGAAAAATGTTCCCGATTATCAAACAACGTCTTTCATAACAATTATCTACGGAACATCATTCAAACAAATCATAAAAGCAAATTGGCGCTAGGCTAAGATAGTGAAGCTTTTTTTTTTTTTTTTTCTTTTTTTTTTTTTTGAAAACGTTGCCCCCCCACACTAGGAATTTCTCCTGTGTCGTGGGTGCGTTTACAAACATACAATGTCACATACACAAACAGCCAGACCCGGAACAACTATCTGTAGGCCATACAAATATTTGTTCCGTGCGGGAATCGAACCCACAACACGTAGCGCAGCAGCCAATCGCTCAACCACTGCGCCAACCGTGTCGTCGTGAAGCTAACGGTCAGTGGGTCGTCTTAGGGGAACTGTTAAAAGCACTTACCCATTTTGATGTCCATATCATTAGTCAAATGATATTCTTCATAAAAATTAATACAATCCAAATTATCGTCTTCAGTTCCAGGAACTACATCTTGCGATTTATTATTAGTCATAAACTTACAATAATGCTCCAATATGAAAAATACCAGTAAGGTAACCAGACATCGAAATTGCGTTAATTGGAAATAACAATCCATTGCTTCGTTCGTTTGAGTGAGATCTTATGTAGGAACAAACAAGGTTGCATTGGACAACTAACTAACAATTTTATTACAGCTCATAGTCACTACATAGAATTTTGTTTTGTGTTGACTGACGTTGGAGCCCAGCACCAAAGAAAACAAATATTTTGTCAGGGATTGTGGTTTGGGAGGGAAAATTCTCTTTTTTGGCAACCCGGTTTTGCTCAAAGCTGTCAAAGGTGAGCGCAGGTCCCTTCGACAGCAATTCGCGAACGGATCGCCTACTGTTCTCTCTGATTATAACTGTCCAATTTCTAAAATGCAACATTGGCTGACCGGTGAAGTGGTTATTGAGTAAAACAATTGTTTTTTTTTTTGTTGTATAATATTTAAACTGGATTTGCAACCTGCATTGCAGATATTAAATTTGTGACTGTGACATTTACATGTTATTTCTTTTTAACGTATACGTATCTATGGTCGTGCGCTTCATGAAGTATTGATGATTGCTATATTTCGTCTATGGTGGAAGTTTTGAGCGATTCCGTGGGTGGATTTCCGTGACTTCAAGGTTTTCTCGAGATAAAAAAGACACCTCGATCACTGCGAACAAAGACTTGTTTCTAATATATAATGATGACGAAGGTTTTTTAGTGTTGAAAAACTAAAACCACTAGAAAATGATGCTAAAAACGATGATTATAAAAACAGTGCGTTTTGATGCAAGTGGGCAAACCTTATCATTGCAGTAGAGGCCCGAGCAGAACCTGATTACGTTACGGAGCCATCATATATCAAACGACATTTTTTGACGTGGTCACGCCGGTTAAGCAGTAAACAACCCAAGCGTGTTGAACTGCGTCAACACGCTTGGGTTGTTTACTGCTTAACCGGACACCAGGCAACCAACCGGCTAGGTATTTTAAATATAGTAAATTGAATAGTTGAGTGATGACTGGTACAGTTTCTGCACCAGAGTGAAATACGCTTAATTCCGTTTTCAAAAACTGTGAAGTAGGTGCCAATATCAGATTTGTTGAATAATATAAAAAAAAACTTACCTGTTGAAAAATGATTCGAGTCATTTAATAGATATTTATTTTTCGAAACTTTGGACTGTTTTCGTAACTTTTTGTTCTCCAACTTTTTGCTTGGCAACTTTTTGTTTTGCAACTTTTTGAGTTTTTGAGCTTTAATTTCCTCTAGAGCAGGATTAGTTATGATTATCATAGAGCAGTATTTCAGAAGTTGTTGAAACTGGTCTTCTGTTTTACTTCTGATTTCAATTATATTGTCATGATAGCTTTTTTCTCTTTTAAAAACGTTGGTTAAATTATCATCGTACAAAATATGATAAGTACACTCCAACATGAAAACTATGGCCATAAATAGCAAGCACTGTGTACGATTGTATCTAAAGCGACACATGACTTCTTCTAATTTACAAATACTTCGATAGAGGCAATAAAGTTAGCCAGAGATCCATATATGCAGTCTCTAACTACATCGTAAGGTTCCACATCAGTAGCTGTGAATAAATGATAATAATTTTTGTAAAAGCAGATTTTACAATTATCAGGTCTATTTTAGGAATAAAAAGGCCGTCTCCATATTTAAGTTATTAGACTATTTTTCAACAGTCTGATAATTTTTAACTGAAGATAAAATTTGGACATAATTATGTTCTGTACAAAATCTGTTTTTTATTTCTTAACATCTTTATACCTATTAATATTTATTATTTTGTTGATACCACAAAGCGGCTGGAATTTACCTACCTATTGAAGGGTCCAAATCCTGATAAACTGTACCAGTTTTTAATGTGAGGACAACCAAATCCCACATACACCGGTTACGGAAAAAGATAGGGCTAAGAAATTTCGGCATAACTTTCAGGCAAAATGTAAAATGCTCTTATAAATCGTGTATATAAAATTATAGGTAACAAAAATAACACGTTTATAAAATTATGACATTTGTCAATATGTATTTGGTGTTACAATGAGGTATATGAGAGTTTTGAGCAAAGAGTTTTATAAAGTAACAGGCGAGTTTTTAGTCTCGGAAATTAACAAACGGCAAACTTATAGCCTAGTAACTTCGCCCGCGTGGAAGTCCAACAATAACCCAAGGCAACATACTCCCAGGTTGAATAACATCCTATGACCTCTCAGTGGTAAGTTTCATCCAAATTCGGAGGTTAGCAAGACGTTAAAAACTAACAAACAGGCAGAAAGACTAACTTACTGTCGTGGTTTGACAGTGTTGAGGATCAATATAACCGCACCTTTCAATAATCTATGCTTCATAGACTTATCGTGGTCTCTGATTGTCTCTGCCTCACTTTTCACTTAGTAAAACATACTTTTACGTGTTCCTCCTAACACTGTTGTTAACAATTGTTGTATAAATATCCATGACTGAACACTGTGTCCCAAAATACAAGCGATGAGCTTAGTTTGGGAACCAGTATCATCAACTTCTGAGAAAACTGTACCTTTACTTTAGAAATAATAATATTGTGAATGTACTTTACAAATAAATAATTTACTGTGCTTTTATTTAACTCTGCATGACCTTACCTCCGCAGAAAGTACACAGATAGAATACATGTTAAGTACATACCTACATGTTAATAAGCAAATAAGCGTTTTTAAAAAACTATTCCATTTTAGAGGTACACGGTACAGAGAGTAAAGTCCCGCAAACCTCCATTAAAAAGGCAGGATCCTCCACCCTGCTTTTTGTGCCCGGTGGGTAACTGCCCGATGGTTGATATTCGGGTTGTTGTACATGTTCAAATCGCACGGTAAACTCTGATGCCGTGTGGCAGGATTTTAATTCGCCGCTGGCAGGATAGATGGCGTAGCAGTTCTAGTTGCTTCGTTAGTTTTTCTTGTAGCAGCATTGATGTTGCTGCACCATTTTTTGGCTTATGAGAAGATGAAGAATTAAATCCCTATCCATGTACAGGTCAAGAATTCACGGTCATGACCAAAAAAAAAGAAAAAAACTAGTTTCTTTCAGACTGTCAGTTTGGCAGATGATGACTGTCAGTTTGGCAGACCTCTGCTTTTGAGTTGTAAAAATTATTTCGTATCATAAAAAATAACCAAAAATATCAAATGATTCGAATAAATAATTGGGAAATCATAAAGGCTTACAGCCTAAGGCAGTGTTGTGCCTGCCTCATAGTTTCCGGCATTCATTCCCGGTACATTTTGTCGTCTACTCCAAGAGACATACACAAGGTTCAGGCCGTGGTGCAGCAGACCAAGAATTCAATTTTTGATTAATCTTTGCTTTGGAAATGTGGGATTTTTTCACAAAACCTCACCAACAGTTCTCAAATAACATAAACACAACATCAGATGAAGCTCAGTCTGTTAGTATATTTCAGAAACAGATTTTTATTTGGGTATTTTCACTAACTAAGGCCCTGTTTCTCAATCATCAAATAAGGTTTATCTGACAGATAAAATATAAATTGGCCAAATTAAATAACCAATTTAATATGGCATGCATTTTAAAATAGCTACTATTCAATTTGTTTGGTTCATAGGTTTATCTGTCAGATAAGGTTTACTTGGCAATTGTGAAACAGGGCCTTAATCATGCATATCTTTAGTAGGTAGTTAAATAAATATTCATTTCTCTTTACCTAATACTAATCAAAATCAAATCAAATACATTTATTTGTGTACTTAAGTACTACTTTAATACAATATGTGAAAGTTTGTGAGAATGGATGGATGTTTGTTACTCTTTCACGCAAAAAATACTAACGAATTTAGATGAAATCTCACTGTAATGGGACATGTGTTATTCTGATGCAACTATAAGTTATACTTATAGGTGCATCAGAATAACACATAGCTATATAATTTATAAACGAAGGAAATAATAACAAGCAGGCAGAGCCGCGGCTTCTAATACTTTTAAAATTGCGCCTACTCGTATTTGTATCTGCATCATCCAGCGTAGATTAGAAAATAGCATTAAGTGTCGCATAGCAGTAAGCAATCGGGTATTTTTCTAAAAACATCTAATCAGTCCGTCACATAGATTTCTCACGTAAACAAAAAATGAAGACGATACAGCACCTTTAAAAAAACTTTTTACAAAAAAATACAACCGACTTTTCCACAAAAAAGTACAAAATAACTTTAATTTCGGAACTCGGTGTTTGGGGTTCCTTTTTCATTTTTTGAACACCGACTTCCGAAATTAAAGTTATTTTGTACTTTTTTGATTTTTTGTGGAAAAGTCGGTTGTATTTTTTTGTAAAAAGTTTTTTATTTTTTACTTTTTAGTGGTACCTAAACCCCCTCCCCTCCCCCCATCTAAACGAACCAATTACATTAGTGTAATGTGTTCAAGTGTCAATGTAGACAATGTAGATATTTTTTTAGACTTTTGTTGATTTTTCAAAAACCGCTTGTTCGATTTCGATAAAATTTTCATGGGACCATTTGGGAAGTATACCCTTTCCAACAAAAAAAGATTTTTTCAAATCGGTTGGCAAGCGACGGAGTTACGCGCGAACAAAAAATAAAAAAAAAAATAAAAAAAAATAAAAACATACAAACATCCGAATTGAGAACCTCCTCCTTTTTTAGAAGTCGGGTTAAAAACTCGCGTGACGTCACCAGCCCCCACTCTTGACCGCCGATGCTTTTAATATTTATCGAGTTAAAATGAAGAATATTTTATTAATGCTAACGGATTGACTAAATAGAATTATTATTTTTCAATTTTGGAAAATACCCAATTGTCTCAAACCAAATTCTCTATTCTCCACAGTTAAAATTATCAAGATCGTAACAACAACGGCTGAAGAAACTCGATTACTCTTACCGACGAAGTTGAGGTAGCTTTCAAAAGACATACACTCGTCGAGAATAGATGCTCGTTTTATAAACATAATAATCAAGTTTTATGTTGTCCTGGTGGATGCAAATTATACAATTTGCTAGCTGGTACTTGACAGCTAACAAAATTATGATGATTATTATTGAGATGAGTACCTATCTTTGAGATTAATATGAAAAGAAAGCTGCCCACAGTGCCTGATATCTTTTGGAAATCTCTAAGGGTCAGTTATTTAAAGTTTATTATATATAATCGTACGCATTTTTTTAAAGGTTTTTGGCAAAATGGCAATGGCCATTCGATTCCACCTCGAATCGCAAGAGACGATAATTGTGGTTCTGTAAGGTTCGTGTAGGGAGAAAGCAGCTTAGTACCATTATTTTTATACATTGCCTCCACAACCCAGTAACTGGGTGACACGATACCCATTATTGTCCAGACGGATGTCAAATTGACTTCTAACTACATTATTGACAGATTTTTTTTTTGAAGAGCTAATCTATGGTTAATTGCTGCCAGTACACCGGGTATACATGAGGTAGCTTACGGTAAAGAAATAAATTGTATTTGCCTCTTGACCGGACAGAATAATCTAACCAGATTATTTTTAGAAATAGTATTAGTTAACGACATAGCTCAACGAAGTATCTAAGGTAGATATTTTACTGTCGTTACTATATCTCATTTATCAACGGACAGACCCTGGCAAGAGGTGCTTAACGTTGAAAATCCACCGCTGTGGTTGTTGTGCCCAGTGAACGCAAATAAAACATGGAAGCATTACTTCAAGGGATCTAAGCGCAAATCGTGACCCAAAAATCCAAACAAACTTACTCATCGAAACCTCGTCGCTGATTCGCCGAACCACACCAACAACATTATTGCTAATACGATGCACAGTTAAAAATTGACCTTATTCCCCAAGTATTTGGGTTTAAATTACCATGTAACGAATAGGCCGTGTAACTAAACACGTAAGCGGCGCAATCGGTAAGCCCCGCCTACCGCGGCGCAATGTGCTTTAATAATAATAATAATAATAATAAACATTTATTTCAGACTAAGGTCCATATTTTTGTTAGTATTTTGGTGTTAGTAACAATGGTGCTTAAATAAGTGGGTTAGTAATGTTAAATTTGTTTAATTATTATTTTAGTTGACCTAGGACTATCCCCACCCAGTGTCGCTGAAACGGACAGTCCGGTCTGGCAGCTATCATTTTTAGGATGCTGCTTTGGGTCATTTTTTTGAGTTAGGAATGCTTCCATGTTTAATTTGCGTTCACTAGTTGTGCCTCTTATATATTACTGCAATGACTGATTTTTTTTTCAACAGATATTTTGCTTCGAGTACTCCACACTTGGTCATCACAAGGAAGGCTCTTGGTAGAGTAAACCAAGAGAAAACATATTTCAAGACAATAGAAGAAATGAAAATATTCCAAAGCGAGACTAATCAAAAATTGGGCGACGGCCCACTACATTTTCTTTACAAACAATTGAATGTGTACTGCCCAAAAACATATTTTGTACCTCGTATTCTATTTATAATTTTACAAAGAACCCGCCCAGGCTTTGAACGCATAATATTGAATCAACATAGTTTTGTCATATTATGTAAATGGTGTAAGAAAAGTTTAGAAATAACTTTTTAAAATGGGTTGTTTTAGCGTATTTGTAGCATATACATTTTGTGAATTTAGTATTGAATAATAAAAGTAGTAAAAAACGAAGAATGTTCTTTTGTGTTATTACTACAATCCTTTTTTTTTTTTTTTTTTTCTGGATGGGAAATCATCAAATGACCCCTCCCGCCCTGGGTGGGGCGGTAGGGAGTGTCAGACTTTTACTGACTAAAACCCACCCGTGATCCTTCTTGTGCCCTATGCGTTCCAGGGCCGCGGTAACTCTTTCGAACAAATTCCGCAACCCTAGCAGGCACCGACCCAATGGGGTCCCGTCCTTGGTGCTGACGGCTCCTTCGGCGCGCGTGGAACACAACGCGTCGTCGACTCAACCTGGTGTCGGACGGCGAGCCACCCACGCTCACCGTCCCCAGGCATCAGCCACTGCGCAATAGCACAGCGGCCGACTTGTCTCTGGAGGAGGCCGAAATGGGACCATTACTGGCACTCCATCTCAGCACCCTCCCGAGCGTTGGGAGTCGCAGCACCCGCAGCAGAAGCGGCAGAAGCGGCGACGGAAGCCGCGGCGGCGGCAGAGGCGGCGGCGGCGGCAGACCTCTTGCCCTTGGTCGGGGCGGATGGCGCGCAGGCCCTTCCCCCAGCCCAGTGCTCGGCCGGCTTGCCAGCAGCCGCACATGCACTGCAGTGCGGCGTGGCCTCACATGAGCCGGCCCGATGACCGGGCTGACCACAGCGGAAACAAAGACCGCTGCGGTCCACCTCCGAGGGGCACATAGCTCCCGTGTGGTTGCCCACATGGCAGCGGTAGCACCTCAGAGGCCTGGGTTCCAGCAGTTTTACCCGCGCAGACACCCATCCCACCAAGAGCCTTCGGCCCTCCGACACAGTTCTGGCCGCCGTCACGGGGCAGCTCACCACAAGGGTTTGCATGCCCGTGTTGTCAGGCCGGAGGGTGCCCGCCTTGACGAGCTCGGCAGAGCACCCCCCAGTCCTGGCGACGGCGGCCACAACTTCCTCCTCCGTAACGGAGTCATCCAGGCCCACTATGCGCATGTCGATGCGCTTAGTCGGCCTGGACACCCGGACCTCGTCCGCGGGTAAGACCGCCCTCAGCTTTTCGGCCAAGGCGTCCGCGAACGGGCCACTCTCCGCTCCGGCGAGCTCGAGCTTGCGGGCACCGGTTAGGGTCCTCCTGACCCCGATGCCCCCGCTGATGCCCAGCTCTTGGAGGCTCACCGCCTCCTTCGCCCGCTTCAGTACGGCGAGATACGTCACGCCCCTCTGTTCCGCTTCCGGCTGCAGTGTGAGCACTACAGCCGCGGATTTCGGGGCGCGAAGCCTCGCCGCAATAGCGTTGGCCTTACGCCGCTGCTTCCTCGCCTTCCTCCTGGCCGCCTCTTTGGCCCTCCGCTTCTGGCCAGCAACCTGCCACTCGGCCCCGGCCGCAGGAGGGTCCGAGGGTGGGGGTGGGGGCGGCTGTGGCACCACTGGCACCGCAGCCTTAGCCGCTCCTCCCCGAGCCTTCCTCCCACCCCTTTTCGCCGGGGCCGACTTGGTCGTCGCCGGCGTCGCAGCCGCCGGCTCCACAGGCGCTGGCGCTGCTCCGCCCTTGGCCTTTGCCTTCGCCTTGCCGGACGTTCCCGGGCTGGCAGCCGCGGCGGCCGCGTACGAAGCCGCCTTCTGCTGCTGGCCCGGGGCCCTCTGAGTCGCCGCTGTTGCCGCTGTTGGGGGACGCCGGACCATGTCCTCCAGCATGGAGAACTGCCTCCGGAAGGGAGCCAGCTCCTGCCGTACCAGGTCCCGCACCTGGCTCAGCACTTGGCCCCCCTCCGGCGCTGCCGGACTCAGTCCCCCTCGCGGCTCCACGGAGGCCGCTCTGGCCATCCCCGCCAGGTCCCTCCGGAGCGACTCATTCTCCTGAACGAGTCGCTCCGTAAGAACCGCGAGGCGGGCGACCTCCGCCCGCAACTCCGACGCCTCGTCTGAGGCAGTCCCGCCAGCGTTGGCCGCCGCTGCCGCCAGTATGGAGGCTTTGGCCGCACTGATGGCCTCCCGCTTCGAGGACTGCTTCCTCTTGAAGGCCACAGCGCGGATCGCGGCCTCCACGACCTCCGCAAACTGGGCCCTCTGGTCCTCAACAGCGGGAGGTACCTCTCCCGGGGACTCCAAGTCGTCAGAGTCGAGAGGAGGCGGACGAGTAGAGGGAGCCCTGCGACCGCTCCCTCCAGGGCGACGCCCCTCCTCCACCAACCTCTCGGCCCGACGCTCCACCTCCCGGGTAGAGGGTGCAAGCCCCCTCCCTGCCTCACAGCCCCTGCCCCGCCTAGCGGTGGGGATTTTGCGGGCGGAGGCAAATTCGCCCTCGGAGGACGACCCGCTGTCATCCTCCCGTCTGGGCCGCTTGCGGAAGAACTTTACGTTCTCCGCAGCAGCCCCCCCTCTTTCCTCTCCCGAGCCCGCCGAGCTGACCGTTACTAGGTCTAGCGCGGAGCCGGAATCCAACTCCACGCCACCCCGGCGCTCAGGCGAACCCTCCTCTGTGAATTCGTGCGCCATCAGCTCCTTAAAGGAGGCGGATCCGGATGACGACGACGAATTGGAGCCTCCTCGGCTCTTGTTGCCACTGGCAAGCGGAAGACGTTTGGTGCCCACCCCAGAGTACGGAGGGCAGCCCGCCGAAGCGGGGTGGGATTCCCCGACCGCTGAGCAGTCGGGACCCACCTGGGGACTCATTTTGCAAGCGTCTTTCATATTTTGTGCCTTTTAAGGGTGCGGTCCCTGTTCGCTCCGCCCCTTCTCAGGGCCCTCTCCTCACCTCACCTCTCCACCTGCTCGCTGCTCCCACAGTCACGTCTGATGATCAGACGCGTACCAGAGAGCAGCGAGCAAGCGTGTGTGTGTCTCTCTTGGTCTGATCCCTCACTTGCGACCTTCCGGCATGAGTGGCTCTACCGGGAAAGCTCGCAAGATCATTGGGACGCTCAAGCCCCACCACGACGACAACGTGGAGACACATTCGGTGGGGATTACTACAATCCTAATGATTGTGAACAATTTAAACAATTTTTTTTTTTTATCGGCTAATTCCATCCCAGAATTAGCCGATTAGGGTATTTAACTGTAAAAATCTCATTAGTCCGTCTGATAGATTTACAAAAAATATTGGACACGTATTTTTTCTTTTTTCACATAAACAAAAAATGAAGACGATACAGTGCGTTGAAAACTCACGTGACGTCACGTCGCTGGTAAAAATTTATAGCAACGTAGTGACGTTACGTGAGTTTTCAACGCGTAGGTACTTCAAGTAGTTCGCGTTTGCGTATAACTTCATGTATAAATACAAAGGCGATAGGTAGGTGATTTCATTTGGGCACGCCACCATTGCGGCGATAAGTCCCCTCTTTGAGGAGTGGTTGGAGAGGCCACGGTGTGCTCACCTTCCGCCTGACGCAGGTGCTCACCGGACACGTCTGTTTTAGGAGGGATCTGTTTCAGATTCAGCGGGAGGACACGTCCGGGTGTCAACACTGTGTGGAACGGAAATCTCTTTGAGATGCAACGTGTTCCACGCACGCCTCAAAGAGATGTCAGCTAAGAAGACGGGGCCCTTAGGGTCAGTGCCTGCTAGGGAATTGCTTGCGGAATTTGTTCAAAAGAGTCACCGCGGCGGCCCTGGAACGCAAAGGGCACTAGGAGGAACACGGTTGTGTTTTAGTCAATAGGAGTCTCCCTTCTGCTCCGCCCAGAGCTGGAAAAGCATTTGATGGTCTCCCATCCAGAATAAGTTTATCCAAAAAGATGATAATTGATTTGACTTCCATTTTAGGCGTGTGTAACTCTTTGCGGAACCGACTCACTGATCCGGATCACTGAAGTGATTCAAAAGATTGGTTCACTAGCAACGTTTCAAACGCATCATTTGGATCTGGAACACTTCGCGCGACACGTCGCTCGCGAGGCGACTGTGCCACGAGCGAAAGAGACAAATTGAGACACTGAGTAACTAAACTATTGACTCGCGTCGTATGAGAAGTGTATCATTCAATTCGTACGGATTTTCGCTGTCAGTATTCATGGACGTAAAAATGACCACTAAGGCGCTTATATATCAAACACTATACGGTCGTTTTTTGCATGCAATGTGTGTATTAACAAGTTATCATTTTACGTTGATGCGGCACTTGTAATAATTATTGTTTATGTTCGTTCGCGCTTGTTTATGAAAACTTATTGAGTTCCAATTGAGTTCTGTTTAGAATTTCTTTGCGTAGTGATGATTATTGTAATAAACGCCCGCGACGTAACTTTGTGTATTCGAAACATTCTGTAGGTAGGTAATTGAATCTTTTGAGTCGATGATCCAAATGAGCCAAATGAAACATATCAGTGTTCCGGAACATTTCAGTGTTCCAGATACAAATGTTCCAATCGCAAAAATGATACACTTTGCCCACCTCTATTCCATTTTAGTCATATTGTTTGCTTATGGTTTTCTGTTCTCTCCTCTATATGTATAGACAAAACGACAAGTCACATTGACAATTCTTTTCGCTTAATTTTGTTGATAAATTCCGCTGTTTATTTCTAAATTAAATTATTAATTATTTTATATGCCTATCATAGCATTCGGACGGATTTCTGGGATTTTGCACCATACAAATTTTCGGATCTCTGATTTCATCTCACATGAACTGGAACATGATCATCGATAGTCTTGTAAACATTTTAACTTTATTTTATCAATTAAAAAAATAAAACATCATCGTCGAAGTTGGCAACAAGTCTGACAGGATAAAGTGGGTCAGGGCGGACATACTAGGACAGGATACCTCAAGATTGATGAGCCAGGATCGTCACGCAGTAGGTGCTGAATGTAACCGAGTCAGACCAAAGAAACGCGGGCGTAACAATTTGTACTAGTTCTCGACGGTTCGCCCGGAAAAGGCAAAATACAATGAACCTTGGAAAAGAATAGGAGATATCTTTGGCCAGCATTGAGATTCAGATAGGTAATATACATATGTAGGTGAAATAAAAAGTATATACATAATATGTATATACTTTTCTTATATACATATATCTAATATGTGTATATTGAAATTAACAAAAAACAGCTTGTTCGATTTCGATAAAATTTTCATGGGACCATTTGGGGAGTATACCCTTTCCAACAAAAATAGAATTATTCAAATCGGTTGGCAAGCGACGGAGTTATGCGCGAACGAACATTAAAAAAATAAAAAAAAACATACAAACATCCAAATTGAAAACCTCCTCCTTTTTTAGAAGTCGGTTAAAAATAGCAGTAGTACTCGTGCATTAAATTATTTCCACGTTTATTTTAGATGCACATAAGTAATCTTCTATATACGAACCGGGTGAAATAAGAAGCATGGATGGGACCTACCCTATCTACTGCACTCGCCGTTTATGGATATTTGCTCTAGCTTTGCTGATAGTCGCAGATTGCTATTTTCACGTCTACGTATATTACAATGTACTGCAAATTCCTAGAAGATTTAAAAAATATAGTGAAACTGCAAACAGAACATGGAATTCTAAGAACCAGACTTTTTATTATAAGTATCCGTTAGTTAATGGATCGGAAGCGTCTATGGGTACGTTTTGATGACTGTTGTTTCTATAATTTATGAGCTTTTACCTTGACTTGGCTTTCCTAGCGAATTTCACAGGAACTATGAAATTTTTCCGGTATAAAAACTATCCCATGGTACTCCACCATAGTGTAGATTTTAACAAAATGTTCCTAATCGTTTCCGTATTTCCAAGGATCGCATAAAGAAAAAATAACCTACCTCTTATCTACCTCTTACCTTTTTTTCTGGATGGGAAATCATCAAATGCAACGCAAATGAATTCTTCCGGTCTGTGTGGAACGGAAGGGAGTGTCAGACTCTTACTGACTAAAACCCACCCGTGATCCTTCTTGTGCCCTTTACGTTCCAGGGCCGCGGTGACTCTTTTGAACAAATTCCGCAACCATCTCTTACCTTAGTTTAGATAACTTCTAGTTCGTAAACAATTAAAATGAAATGTTAAGTGTGGCTATATCAAAGAAATGGTCCATCGTCGTTACACTTTCAAAGCCTTCTTTTTTACACGCTTTTATTAGCTTCATTTCAACACACTTGGCTCAGTTGCTGATTTTCCTTTTCAGATTATGAAATTGCTTATAACTCATCATACTTTTGGTTTAAATCGATGGAACATCTGTTCAAGGATCTTAGTAAGTCCTTAGGTATATATTATTATTTTTGTTAATAACATTTTATAATATTGTTGCGCGCCTCAGTAAAAGCATTTTACTTATATAGCGGCATTCGTTACCACTAGTGTCATCTAATGTCGACTAGCAGAACTAATAGAGTCAAAAACCTTCGAGAATTTTCTGTGTTAGAACATTCTTGAATTCTCGGCACCATGTCAGTCACAACCAGTATATAGACGAACATTCCAGACTTTCTTCATCTACAGTAAAAGGTTCTGGAATCATCTAACGCCCTATATAAGGCCCGCATAGCCCACGACCGAAGCAGCCAGCCCGATCACCATGTTTTGTAAGCCGATCCCTAGGGAGGAGCAAGCCAAATATCTAGGTGTGATCCTCGACCGAAAGCTTACTTTCGGTGAGCACATAAAGACGTTACGTAATCGTGAAATCGCTTTCGCCCTCGGTAGGCTCCATTCCATGATGAATGTCCACCACCCTGATCCAAGAAAGCCGCCGACGAGGCCCATTGCGACGCCCCCGTAATATCCTTCCCCGACTTTTGCGTAACGAGCCAGCCCGCGCCGCTGAGCCATTAGCATTAAATCCCCCAAATAATAATAACAGGGTATGCCCTTAGCGAAGCGGTCATTTCGCTTTTAAGTACTTTTTAGCCAAAAAAAAAAAAAAAAATTGATCGAGTCAGGCGTTACTTTGCGGAAATCCATTTTAATATTGAAAATGAAAATAATATATCTAGTTTTAATTTCCGCGAATATTAGTGGGTTGCAGGTATGCACCTCCCTCCCGCCCGCTTTATTATGCACATGCAAGATTACAAGGCAAATGCAAGGATTTTAAGCACATGCAGGAAGGCAAAGCAAAACCCGACACGTGTTTCGCCTCTCCACGAGGCATCCTCAGGGGACGAGTTGACTCGCTGACCGTTGTGTTGCGACTGAGAATTTAGTTTTTTTTTTTTTTTTTTTGAATGGACTACTCGCAGTTCAGCACATTAAGGCTGGTTACTGCTCAACCGGGCAATTCTGAGAATTTAGTACAAGGCACCCCCCTTTTATACACTGCCACCGTTGGTTATTTGTGTACAACTACCCACAAACATTCGCAGTAAAGGGGAAGAAACCAAATTCGTCTGGTCATTCAACAGTGCAAAATTATTATTATTACTATGTTTAAAAATCTCTAATTGTTCCAAAACACACAGCCGGAAACCCTTATCACAAATATGTAGTATATTAAAACTATTGTTGTCGCGCAAAGAATGGCCGGTATCAATTAGATGTTTCGCGAAATTCGTTTTGTCCGAATGGCCATTTCTATACGCGGCAACATGTTCCCCATACCTTATGTCAAAGTTACGGCCCGTCTGACCCACATACACCCCGTTGCATTCATCACAGACCAGCCTATACACCCCAGACTTTTTACTATTTTCTAAAACATCTTTTCCGTTACAAACACGGCGTATATTCTGGTCCGTTCTGAACGCTACATAAACGTTGTTTTTTCTAAGTAAATTACTAATCCTATCTGAAATGGGGCCCATATAGGTCAGACTGGCCACATATCTATTAATATTAGTACGCGGACATGCATATAACTTTGACATAAGGTATGGGGAACATGTTGCCGCGTATAGAAATGGCCATTCGGACAAAACGAATTTCGCGAAACATCTAATTGATACCGGCCAATCTTTGCGCGACAACAATAGTTTTAATATACTACATATTTGTGATAAGGGTTTCCGGCTGTGTGTTTTGGAACAATTAGAGATTTTTAAACATAGTAATAATAATAATTTTGCACTGTTGAATGACCAGACGAATTTGGTTTCTTCCCCTTTACTGCGAATGTTTGTGGGTAGTTGTACACAAATAACCAACGGTGGCAGTGTATAAAAGGGGGGTGCCTTGTACTAAATTCTCAGTCGCAACACAACGGTCAGCGAGTCAACACGTCCCCTGAGGATGCCTCGTGGAGAGGCGAAACACGTGTCGGGTTTTGCTTTGCCTTCCTGCATGTGCTTAAAATCCTTGCATTTGCCTTGTAATCTTGCATGTGCATAATAAAGCGGGCGGGAGGGAGGTGCATACCTGCAACCCACTAATATTCGCGGAAATTAAAACTAGATATATTATTTTCATTTTCAATACTTTTTAGCCCTTAGTGTGCTGAACTGCGAGTAGTCCAATAAAAAAAAACGACCGAAGCAGTTGTGGATTTGCGATACAAAAGCGAGACAACGGTCAAGCTGTTTTACTTTTCATTTAGTAAAGCCTCTCTCACTCTCGTTCTTAACGCATAATCATTATTTTAATCGAATATTTATTTTATTGTTTATCGTTTTAGGCGCAGACGCTTCGCCCATGTATAGAAGTAACATGTCTACATGCAAATCAAATACTTCTTTAAGTAAGTTTTCTTCACAGGACCTTATTAAACATCCTTATAAACGGAAATATCCACCAGAATGGCTAATTCCCTTTTCTTTCCTTTTCTATTCTATTCTATAATGTTGAGCCGTCAGTTTTGGCAGCCTTAGTGAAGTCAGCTCATTCATATAACACGATTTCTATGAGAAATACCGTCTTAAGAGCGTATACGCCGTATGGCGTTTCATACAAATTTTCAAGTCACTATTTTGGCAAAATGACTGAACCGGATTTAGTGAAACATCACACATATAAGCAGGATAAATAGGTCTAAAAGTTAGTTAAAAATATTTTCAAAATGTCTTATTTAAAAAAAGATAACTGGAAATATATGTTTGTATGGAAAATTTAAAATGACACTATTTATCGAAAATGTTTTCAGCTAACTTTTTAGACCTATGTGTCCTTCTTATATGTGTGAAGTTTCATTAAAATCCGTCAGTTATTTCGGAAAATAACGACTTGAAATTTTTTATGAAATGCCGTTTGGCGTATACGCTCTTAAGTTGGAACGCGCCGTCCTTAGCCTTACAGGCGTGGGAAATCCCTGTTCAGTGTATGTATATTATTAGTCCACTGCATGCATTATGTAGGTAGTCCTTTGCCGTGGGTTTAAAAAGTATATAAAAAAGTATGCATCTACTCATTTGCTCAAGAATAACTGAGCTACAAAATGGCGTTTTAGCTCTATCAGTTACAAAACTGGATTTATGCTAAATTAAAACCGAAAATATTCACAATATTTTTATTTTTGTTAGATCCAATTTTTGTGAACAACAGTGAACCAGATCTGGAATGGATAGAGGAACAGAACTCTGACGTGACGGTTGGGGGTTACTATGCGCCGGCGCACTGCAAGCCTGCAAACCGAGTGGCTATTATAGTTCCTTACCGGTTTGTTTGTTTTATCTAATTAATAGAGATCGGATAATCTGATGCATATTTTACCTAAGTTTATTTTTGTCTAACACATTATGGAGGCGGCTTCTGAAATTATTATATTAAGATCCCGGGATTGCATAACTAATACAATAACACACGTCACAAGGTTGGAACTGGCGACTCTTGGGAGAGGCTAGTGTGTGTCCAGCAGTGGACGTATTTCGAGGAAAATCTTGAATACACACATAACATAAGTGGCATAAGACAAACTTAAAGCTTAGGCCCCTCGCCCACGGCGACTTTTTGTAGCGATGCAGTCGCGCGTTCAGCAAACGCGCGACAGCATCTCTTCTAACGCGTGTTAGTCGCATTTGCAACGCGCTACTAACGCGCTACTGCATCGCGATTGTATCGATACACATTTGCAACGCGCTACTGCATCGCGATTGTATCGATACAAACGCGCGACCGCGTCGGACGACATCGGTAGAGAGAACGGAGGGGGGAGGGAGTGTGGCGCGGCGCGTGAGGGGTAACCGGCATCAGTGCAACACAGACAGGTCCGAATTGCGTTTGTATCGCGACCGAAACGCGTTTGTATCGCGACCGAATCGCGTTTGCATCGCGACTGAATCTGGTCCCGTGGGCGAGGGCACACAGCTAGCGACAGCTTCGCGTCTGTATCGATACCTACGCGCGACAGCATCGCTACAAAAAGTCGCCGTGGGCGAGGGCCCAAGCTTTAAACTTATTAAAATAAGTACATTAACTTCATCGTGCGGAACACTTTTACATTATGTCCGAGAGTGACTTGTGAATGAAAACATAATGAATGACTTTATATAATGATTAAACTGTATTTCAGAGATCGTCGTATAAACCTTGCGATTTTCCTTCGCTACATTCATCCATTTCTAAAGAAACAGTTATTAGAATACCGGATATTTGTCATAGAACAATATGGTATGTTCAATTCGGAATCTTTGCATTGTTTTTATCTAAAATTAATTCATTAGACTCATCACGACCGCAGTATTTTGCTAGCTAGTAACATACTTATTTGGGAGTTCCTAAAATTTATTTTCATTTGAAATCATCATCTGTCTAGCCTTTTCCTTACTATAATATTATGGTCCGCTTCCAGTCAAACCGGATTCAGCTACATATCAGTATTTTACGCGGAGTCACTGCCTAGCCTGCACAACCCAGTAACTGGGTAACACGGCACTTCTTCTAGAAAAGACTGGTGTCAGATTGCCAAGTTTCTGACAAATCAAATAATTTTTTTTTTTTTTTAATTAGTTTGAAAAATTAGTTGTACTTGTTTTGATCGTCAACGTTTACAAAAAGACCGTCGTCCCCCAAAACGCCCTGCACATCACCACTTGGGCGTTCATACTTTTCAAACGGATTTTAAACGTTTTTACCATCAACTAGCGACCCGCCCCGGCTTCGCACGGATGCAATGTAATGTTTCTTCTACTACTATATGCATGTATTATACATATAAACCTTCCTCTTCAATCACTCTATCTATTAAAAAAAACCGCATCAAAATCCGATGCGTATAGTTTTAAAGATTTAAGCATACATAGGGACAGATAGCGGGAAGCGACTTTTTTATACTATGTAGTGTAAAACAAAGTGTATAGTGATAAATGTAAGGTTGTTAATATTGTCATCGAAGTTATTTTTGACTTCTCAATTGTTGCTGACACACATATTTTTGCTGTGATAGCTATTCGTTTATCAAGGAATCATTTAACTTTCCATAGGTACAGAAAAGTTCAACAAAGGCACTTTATACAACATCGCGTTTCTAGAAACTCAGCGGTTTGGCTCCTGGGACTGTCTGATCTTCCACGACGTGGACCTGGTGCCTGAGGACGAAAGGATCCCGTACACCTGTCCCGACCAACCCACACATTTTGCAGCTGCAGTTAAGTCTTTCGGTTATGTGTGAGAATCCATTTTACCAGTTCAGTTTAGCTATTAAAGACTTGAATCACACCTTGTACACTACAAGGTGTGATTGAAATAAATGATTACACGAGAAAGGGTCTTTGAACACATAATCCCGACCATGTCCTTGCGTAAGGAAATGCTACTTATTCAGTATAAAAGGGATACCCATACGTTCCGTAAAGTTTCCATATATTTTCCTTACTTAGGTCACTGGATTTGGAACACAAATAGACCATGGCCCGGATGAGAACATCCCGGTAATTTTCCCGATATCGTTGGATCATTCTCGACGTTCCGTTTCCGTTGGTAAAGCCACAGGTGAATGCTAGGTTTAACTGAATAATTATATTGATTTCAGCCTACCATACCGACGGATCTTCGGGGGAGTAACTGCGCTCACTCCGAAAGATTACAGCACAGTCAACGGCTATTCAAATTTTTATTGGAACTGGGGCGCAGAAGATGATGATTTCCATGCCAGGTGAGGCTCTCTGCTAGTAGTGTTGTGTCTTCAAACAGCTCATATGATAGACTCGTGCTTCCCACAAGGTATAACTGCGTCAACAAAACGGTAGCCAACCGTAATCAAGCCCAACCATATCGGGGTCGGCTTCCAGTCTTGCCATGAAGTACCGTGTTCCCCATATAAATGGGTTGTGGAGGTCTGGTAGGCAGCCGCTCTACGGAAAATATTAGTATTCAGCTGAATCCGGTTTGACTGGAAGCCGACCCCAATATAGTTGGGAAAAGGCTAGGCAGATGATGATAATCGGGGTCAGCTTCAATTCAGATGAATACCAGTATTTTACGTGGAGCGACTGTCTATCAGACCTCCACAACCCATTCTCTGAGGGACACGGTATTTCTTGTCAAGTCTGATGTCAGAATTTCTAATTTCTGGCAGTCCGTAATAACTGACAAAGATTTCCGAATGATAGCCGGGATCTTTATCTAACGGCTTAACGTGATTTCCGAGACACAGAGGAGTTTCCATATTATGTTAAGATGGCCGCGAACTTCTCCATAGGCGTCGTCCTAATTGAAAACGATAATCGCTTACACAAACAAGCACACAATATTTTAAGGATAATTTGCTCCATCCTTTTTTTGGTTGGGAAATCATCAAATGACTTCTCCCGCTCTGGGCGGAGCGGAAGGGAGTGTCAGACTCTTACTGACTAAAACCCGCCCGTGATCTTTCTTGTGCCCTTTGCGTTCCAGGGCCGCGGTGACTCTTTCAAACAAATTCCGCAACCCAACAAATTTGCTCCATCCTAATGTATATATTTGTTTATTATTTTTTTTTTGTTTATCGATGATATTATATTATATTGATTCACATCAACCACTACACGAAAACGACCTTTAAAAGGTTGATTACAAAACCAGCATCAAACAGTGTCATTATATCTAGCGGATCGCTGTAATGGACCTTTTTAGTGCATCCGTGAGACACTCACTAAGTTTTTTGCATGCCATTTTTATAATAAATATACCATATGTGTTTCATAGTATGTGTTAAATATATTTTATTATTTTTTTATTCTTTTCTTCCTACTGTCGCACCTCAAGCTTTGGTCTGATCGGAACGTACAACGCTGCGTCGTACGGTATGCGGTACCGGACACGGGCCGACTCGGTAGCCCTGACTGCAAGCTTTATATTTTATTAAGGTCGCCACAAGCAAATCCGGTTAAGCAGACGACTACCTCATAGGTTGACCTGCGAGAGACCATTAATTTAACAACTTGAGGGTGTTTAAGTGAAGAGTGAATCTTTTTTTCTTTTTTTACGGGGGGAAATCCTCATGGATGTCCTCCACCCGGGTCTGTCAGACTCTTACTGACTATAACCACCCCGGTGTTCCATCTCTCACCTACGCCGGGGATCGCGGGAACGTATGCGACATCCGTAATCCCCGGCTGTTACTAGGGAAGCCTGCATCATGGTTGACCACATCGTTGCTTTCCACGAAACAAAAAGTAAACCTGTCCCAAACCTTTTGATCAGTTGGTACAAGGCATGTGCAAGGTCACACACTCAAAATGTCAATAAACAGTTAACCTGTGCACTTTTTTTATAGACTCATGGCCAAAAACATACCAGTGTCGCGGTACAACGGGTCTATAGCACGGTATGCCACACTGCCTCACAATTACACTGCTGTGGGAAAAGAACGGTAATAATGGATACATTTTATGTTGGAAAGATAATCGATCGAGTAAGTCTGTTGAAATATCTCGAACACATGTCATTTGGAATAGCCGGCTCCTGAATGGCCTTGATTTCGGCTCGGGCGTCTATTCTGCCAGTTGGTGCAAATGGTGGATCAAAATGCATCATATTGCAGAAATCTTTAACTATTCCTATCTGCAAGTATATTTATAGTTGACTAACGGCCGAAACCAATAACCGATCTATCACATACTGGAGATAGAAAAACAAATGAAACAACAGAAAACCTATATCTTTTTTCTTGATTTTTCTGTTGTTTCATTTGTTTTTCTATCTCCAGTATGTGATAGATCGGTTATTGGGTTTGGCCGTAAAAAATCTAATTAGTCCGTCGTTTCCAAAAATAAGGGACACGATTTTGTTATAGCTTAATAAAGAACGAAGACGATACAGTGCGTTGAATACTCGTGTGACGTCACTACTCGCTACAATTTTTACCACGACATGACGGCGCAACTCCCCACTCATCATATTTGATGCTTATTATCTTCTTAAATTTTCATAGATTTGATAAAGCAAAAATTCGTGTCCAAAATTTTTCGATAGCAAGTACAGAGCGGTCCGCGCTTCAGAGGACCGCATGGCTAGGAAACACGTCGTATGTGGTCGCTATCCTCAGCATTGAGGGAACGACGAAGAAGAAGAACTGATAGTTTAAATTTAAAACCATTTTTTACAGACTCTTACTCCTCATGCTCTCCAAAATACGTTGCCACAAGGAAGGTCTTGCGACAACGAAGTACAAACTTTTGAAAGTCACTGAAGAAAAACTGTACACCCACATATTAGCCGATGTTAATCCTGCAAAACTGAAACTCGACATGAAGAATATCATGCAGAGAATGCTTCAACTACACGGTGAAACTATTGTCTATGGACAGCGAGAATTTCAGTTATCAAACCTATCATAATGAAGCTGTGTAGGGCGATAGGCTCCTCTTCATATTACTTAATCGATTTTCATTGAGTCTCAATCTTTATCTGACTCTTTTCAAATAAAAATCTATTTGAGAATTATTGGATGTAGGATTTTTTGATGCAGAGTATTTCAGGCGTGCCGTACAAATACAATGTGATCTCTGCGCAAAAACGCGCCGCCTATTGTTAACTTTTTAAGTACACACAATGAAATGTTTGATTATTTTATGAATAAAATCATATGACACCGAATTTTGCAGCAAAAGTTCTTTTAATGTGCTCCCAAAACGTGTGTGTGTGTGTTGTTGTTTTGTTGTGTATAGAGAACGCTTTGTATTTAAATTGTCTATCAAGATGAAGGTAATAAACTAGAGTAATTAATTTGAAATATTTGTATTGAAAAAAGTATTTGTAATTTTTGTGTTATTTCTGCACAATTCTGATAAGATTTTAATTGTTAACAAAAAGCAGCACTATGAAAATATTTGAAAACATAGGAAGCAATCCTTTGTATAATCGTACCCTAACCGGGTACGATTATAGCTAATTTACTCTCAGCCGCATTGTTATTGTTGCGGAATTTGTTCGAAAAAATCACCGCTGAATATATACGTGCGTAAAAGTTTTGGACACTTTTCATTATGGGCATGGATTTCCTGACAAAGTCTGTTTTTGTTGATAGCTACAACGGCCTTCTAGAAAAGCGTGCTCCATCAACGACCACATATATATATACATAGCTTTTTACACAACAATATCTGAAGAAGGAAGTCAACAATAATAATGTCCGTACAATACAATGATAATGTTTGTTATTTTAAATTCTAAGAAGTGATAGCACGTATCACTTTATGGAATCCAAGGTTAAGGCCTGTAAAAGTGCAGGCACGCGGTGACCATTAAATTGACCTGTGATAGGGAGATATGTTTACACTTTATTGGGCTATCACAACCCCACGGGTCGGATTTGACCTCAAAGAGATCAGCAGGGGCTATCAGCTACGTTATCTTCTCTTGGATTTTCCAAATAATGGCAGCCAATTTAATCTAATGTATACAGGGTTATTTGTAAAACACCAACAACCTCTTAAGAAGTCATTGTAGTCATCATTATGAACCACTTTTACTATGGGACCAAACCTGAAATCGCCCAACAAAAATCAGCTGTCCTTACATTTATGTTCGTATAACTCATCAAAATGTAGGGAACAGCTGTTTTTTTTTACAGATTACCCTGTATTTGATTTTGGGTAGATTGATATATCAATAGGATGCGTGTTTATATCACGTCGGGGTCACTAGTATGAGGTATGCGTATACAGAGAGTTAAGTCCCGCATACCTCCATTGAAAAGGAAGGATCCTCCCACCGGACGGTTGTGTCCGGTGTACAACTGCTCCATAGTTGACATTCGGGCACCTATCCATGTTCAAATCGCACGCTAAACTCTAATACCGCGATGCAGGATTTTAGTTTGTTTGAAAATGAAAATAATATATCTAGTTTTAATTTCCGCGAACATTAGATATATAGATCGATCATTACCTATGATAGATCATTACCGACACGTGTTTCGCCTCTCCACGAGGCGAAACACGTAATGGTGTTGGGTTTTGCTTTGCCTTCCTGCATGTGCTTAAAATCCTTGCATTTGCCTTGTAATCTTGCATGTGCATAATAAAGCGGGCGGGAGGGAGGTGCATACCTGCAACCCACTAATGTTCGCGGAAATTAAAACTAGATATATTATTTTCATTTTCAAATTTAAAATGGATTTCCGCAAAGTAACGCCTGACTCAATCAATTTTTTTTTTTTTTTAGTTTGTTGCTGGCTGGATAGATGGCCTAGCTGTTCTTTTTGATGCTTTGTTAGTTTTTCTTGTGGCGGCATTGATATAGCTACAGGTGTGCTGTATATTTTAGTAAGCCACACTGATATATGCTATCGAAGGCCTTTGCGAAATCAACTCAAATACCAGATATAAAGGTGTTTATTTATTAAAACTTCACGGAACACACCGTTATAAAGATCGATTAATGGCATTCCCTACCAGTCAACTAAAGATGGTAGAGAGATGACATGGCAGGCACAGGTGTTTTAAATGTTGTGCAGTTTTGAATAAGTTCTTTAAATGTATGCAGTCAAAATAAGTTGTTTAAGAGTATTGTTATCACTACATAGTATAAAACAAAGTCGCTTTCTCTGTCCCTATATCCTTATGTATGCTTAAATCTTTAAAACTACGCAACGGATTTTGATGCGGTTTTTTTAATAGATAGAGTGATTCAAGAGGAAGCCTTATAATACATGCATATTATAGTAGAGGAAACATTCGTATCTACATTGCACCCGTGCGAAGCCGGGGCGGGTCGCTAGTATATAAAGAGATCATAGTTAATTTGGGTTTCATGCAGTTTTATTGTTTCTGCCTCTCATAGACAACAGTGAACTACACAAACAGAAGTCACAATGACAGTCTTCTTTTCGAAAATATTTTTTAAGTCGTTTCTACATCAAATATTGCTATTGCAATCGCTTGTTGAAAAATTCAGCAGTTTGTTTCGAAATTATCAGCATGAACAAATAGATGGTTTCTTATTATCCGAGCTGTTTCCAGGGATTTAATTGAGAAGTTCATCTCGTTTGTCCCGCTTTTTAAAATCGCGAAGCCTGAGCTCCGGGATTCTGTTAATCTATCTTGTCAACTAGAATATTTGTATTATGATCATTGATAGCTTGGTGAATATCTGTTCTTAATTTCTTTAGTTCTTAAGGATTACTGTTATATTTGTAAGACACTCGCGCGTTGAAACACAACCGAAGCGAAAATAACTATTTTTAAAACCTATACAAAGATCGGCAAAAGATTTTATAAAGAGCCACACCAACCCGCACTGGGCCCGCGTGGTGGATTACGGCCCATTCCCTCTCCTAGAGAGGAGGCCTGTGTCCCAGCAGTGGGAACATTAAAAGGCTGATTATGTCTGTGGGTTCGATATACGTAAAAAGGGTTAGGGTTTAGTGAAATAATGTCTTAAAGTAGCTTAGGTAAGGGAGATAGACAGAATTTAACACAAATTAAATATTTTTTTTTTACACAATATAGTTACATATAAATAGCCACAAGTAATCTTAAATAAATAATTATGCTAGTATCCAACAAATAACTATGTGTAGTGACTAAATTATCAATATTTCAGGACTACGCAATTATGTATAATTAGCGAGTTTCCTGAGCTAGGTTTATAAAACCTGTTTTTCAGGTCATGTAGAAGGCGCCTTCAAGAATTTACTTTTCTACAGTTATTACAGATAGACATGGATCGCACTTTGTCCAGAGACGTACCCAGCGAGAAAAAAGCCATGGATGGAACCTATCCCATTTATTATACCCGCCGTGTGTGGATATTTGTGCTTGCCGTTCTGATAGTCCTAGATTGCTATTTTCATGTCTACGTATATTATAACATATTGCAAAATCCTAAAAAAATTAGGAAATATAGCGCAGAAAGGATATGGCGTCCTAAGGATCAGACAGCTTATTATAAGTATCCGTTGGTTAACGGATCAGAAGTATCCATGGGTACGTTTTAGTAAATCTTATTTTGTTTTTTTATTGAGGAGCTCGTGGCTAAAGAATAACAGCCACACAGGTCGATCATAAAGGTTAAGCAACGCTTGCCATGGTTGGTCTGTGGATGGGTGACCATCTTAACATACCGAGTTTCCTCCGTGCCTCGGAAAGCACGTTAAGCCGTTGGTTACAGCTGCCATTTTGTAGATCTTTAGCAGTCGTTACTGATTGTGAGAAGCCAGAGAATCTGACACCAGTCTTGCCAAGAAGTACCGTGCTCCCCAGTTATTGGGTTGTGGAGGTTGCACTCCACGTTAAATACTGGTATTCGGCTGAATCTGGTATGACTGGAAGCCGACCCCAATATAGTTGGGAAAAGGCTATGCACCTGATGATGATTTTTGTTTTTTTATTTCTTTGCTCCACTTCCTGTTTCTTACGCAGCATGACCGCCTTTTTTGCTACACATGCCTATTTAATTGTCATTTCAGAAATGACCTACATACTTTCTAGCCGTAACTCCTACTGATACCTATTATACATAAGATAACCTAAAAAAAATAAAGATAAATAATCAGACGTCTTGGATGTTTCATAACTGTTTATAGGATTTTCGGATTTTAACGGAACGAAAGTTTCAATACTTAAATTAATAAAACATTAATTTAATAATAATTTTATTGTTAAATGAATGTTTTATTGTTTAAACTTAATGCCGAGTCAACGGGCCTATTGTGGATGGGAACACCTCTGGCCAACACTTCATTTCAACAAGCGTGAGGTTATGTCTTGTTTACATTTTCAGAATATGAAATTGGTTATAACTCCTCTTACTACTGGTTTAAATCGATGAAACATCTTTTCAAGGATCTTAGTAAGTATACTCCTTTGATATTTTAGGGTAACCGTGACAGTTGAATATTTTATCCCCGTATTCCCACGGGAACGGGAACTAAACGGGTGAAACTGCGGGGCACTAGTATTTCATATAATAGTTTTTTTTTCTCCCTTTGTCATGTTTAATGACTGCATACTATTGTATAAATTCAAGTTCTTAAAACGCCACAGACAGATGTGTTGCTGGGGAGTTTGTTGCGCCACTTCTTCTTCCCAGCTAAAAACACTAGGAAGTGGTGACGGGTGGGCGTTTTGGGGGACTGTCTTTATGCATAATTTGACTTTCAAAAAGTGCTGTCTCTCAGCCTAGTTTGAATATAAATGACTTTTAATTTTGGTTTGACTTTTTAACAATCGTTATCACCGTAAGAATTTCGTTTTGTTTAGAGGCCGGTGTTCATACTTTACTTAGCAAATATATTGAGGAGTTTTAGCATTTTTCTGTTTTTCGTTTTAGGTGCAGACGCAACACCGAACTATCCAAGGAACACTTCTTTATGCATTTCAAATACTTCATCAGGTGAGATTGTGATTTAATACGGATCAATCAATCTTTTGAGATGGCTCGGGACAAAAATATCTGGATGTAGTTGGGGAGTCCTTTACCCAGTATAGGTTGAGAAAAAGACATCTTTTCAGACAGATGTCTGACTGACGGACAGATGGGCCCAGAGTATTTGAAAAGATTTTCAAATACTCTGGGCAAATATAAGTCTCTAATTCGTACAAAATTAAATGACATGTAAATATGTATGAATTACCTGGCTAGAAAATTTTAATTTTAACTTTGCATGATGTTGTCTCCTATTTGAGGGAGCACATGGAATTTTGTTCTTGTACTTTATAATATAGCATGTAGGGTGTATTATTTGTTGGAGATCCTAATAAAAGCCAAATATACTTATTATATCAAGCTGTAGCATCGAATAAATGTCGACAATGTTTTTATTTTTGTTAGATCCAATCTTTCTGGACAACAGTGAACCAGATCTGGAATTTATAGAGGAACAGAACTCTGACGTGGCAGTTGGAGGTTACTACGCGCCCGTGGACTGCAGGCCGGCCAACCGAGTGGCTATTATAGTTCCTTACCGGTTCGTTTATTTTACCTGCTTAGTAGACAGTAAACAGGCAGTGGCGTGCAGTGGTTCGAGTTAGGGTAGGCCAGAGAAAATGTCCAAAAAAAAAACACACCACCTTATTCAGGGTTGAAATGTGGTGTTATTTTTTTTTTAATAAACTATTCAAAAAAAAAAACAAAAAAAAACTCATTTCATTAAAATTCAACCCTGAATAATGTCGTTATTTTTTAAAATTTATTTGGCCATTTTCTCTGGCCTACCCTACCCTAACTCGAACCACTGCACGCCACTGTAAACAGGTCCGGGTAAATTGAATACGCCGCACGTAAAACCAATAGATCAATTCTGTCAAAGCTCACAGTGCAAACTTTGGGGGAGTGAGCATGAAGTGAACTATCATTTGAGAGTTCACTTTATTCTCAGTGATAACGGTGATGTCAATTTAACGTCGGAAAACTCAATAAAATACCTGGCGCCTCATATATTTCCTCCTTTTCCTCCTTCATCGGCATTTCAGAAAAGACACATTTATTTTGACTGACATTGCAGTAAGTATATGTACTTCTTTCATCCATACATCGCTATTAGTAGTCATCCCCTTTATAGCTCGTTTCATAAACACTGTTATATTTTTCTCAGTAATCGTCCAGTGAGTCTCACTATTCTCCTGGGTTCACTTCACCAATTGCTGAAGAAACAGCTTCTAGAGTACAGAATATTTGTCGTTGAACAAAATGGTAAGTTTAATTTGTGCTTTGAGTACCTATTCGTAGAAAGAACCTAAATAGAGTTTGACCCCCTGACCTCTTTTGCAGAACTAAACTTCAGCTAAGTTAGTTTCAGCTCGCACAACTGAGATATTATTTAGGGTTCTGTTCCCCTCTCTGTAACCAACGGAACCCTATAACTAAGCAGCCGCTTTACGTCAGTCCTTCTGGCAGCGCGCTATAACGATCATGAACTATATTTTTTTTCGGTTTATGGATATGGAATATTTCGTTTGCGAGTTCTAAGTAGAACTAGCAAACGCTGAACCTTAAAACTGGCTAGGTGCAAGTGCACTTAACCAGTTTAAGTAAGCGTCCGTATTAAAAAAGTAACCCTTATTTGCAGCCGTGTGTCTGGTCTGTGTGTTTGTCTATCACAGCTACTTCTTTTTTCAAATCTACTCAACCAATTTTGTGAAATATAGAACATATATTTCGCCGAAAAATGCTTAAACGATATTTACCCAGAGCGTTTGATTATTGGTTGAGTTACTTATACATTTATTTAGTATTGGGTCGAAATATTCGACCCAATACTAAATAAATGTATAAGTCTCTTTTTCGTTGAGGTAAAGCGGTAAATTATGATAGTAAAAAATAAATACATTATATATATTTCATAAAAGCCAAATCAACAGTATGATGCTAAAACTTCCAGTTTACAACCAACGTAACAGCAATCCTCCTGGATACCTCTTCTCTTTCTAACGAGAGTTAGTAGGTCGACATCTGAAATTAAAAATGAATTACTGGATTATTGCTTGAAGGAAAATCGTCTGCCTAGCCCTTTCCCAACTATAAATTATTATTTTTTATTCAGTGCTCAAACTATGGCAAATTAAACTTAAACAAGTTTTATTAAACACGTATTTTTTTTTATTTTGAAATTTTTTCGAAAATCACGGTCCACTTCACCTTAGTTTTCACGGAGTCACTTAACAGAATGCAGTTGTTTTTAGTCTTAATAGAGATTTTATATTAAAAGACAAGTTCAATTTCACTCGGTTCAGAAAAAATAGAAGCTTTTTAGCCTTTTCCTCATAACAAATTTTGGAAGTTACTTTTATTCATCGTAATAATAGATACTCATAATTTTATTAATACAAGCATACCTGCAACGTTTTTACAAACTTCAGCAAGAGCAGAAGCTAAATTCCGGTCACATATAGGTCGAAGAGACCAGCTGTCATCTTCGGATACCGTTTCACCTACTGGAACCGCAGCAGCGAATGTTGCCAGCGTCACCAGCGCAACAATACACAGCGTCAACTTCATCGTAGTTCTGAAAATAAAGGCATTAAAAATGTCTAATCAGAGAGAAACGCTATATATTTACTACCCGCCACACCGGTGAAAACTTTAATTCCTACGGGATTTTTAACAGCCTCTCCCTCGGTCGCAACCGTAGCCTGCGGGCGTACCATGAGGTGTTAACTATAGCTCCATCCCTTTTTCTCGCTCGGAAGACTCACGCTTTAAGACGTCATGGTACGCCCGCTTGGGCACGCCACCATTGCGGCGGTAAGTCCCCTCTTTGAGTAGTGGCTGGAGAGACGCCACGGCGTCCTCACCTTCCGCCTGACGCAGGTGCTCACCGGACATGGCTGTTTCGGGAGGAACCTGTGTCAGATCCAGCGGGAGGACACGTCCGGGTGTCATCACTGTGTGGATCGCCCGGAGGACATGGTGGAGCATACGATGGAGGTCTGTCCTGCTTGGGCGGAGCACCGCCGTGTCCTCGTCGAGGCAATCGGCGGCGGCGACCTCTCACGTCCGGCCCTGGTTCAAGCCATGGTCCGGAGTGAGGAGGCATGGGAAGCGGTCGCCTCCTTCTGCGAAGCAGTAATGCTAGCAAAGGAGGAGGCGGAACGCGTGCGAGAGAGAGAAACCTCTCGCTCCAGCCGCCGCAACAGAAGGAGACGCCCCGGGCATTGGGAAACGCAGGGCGATTCCCGGCCACCGTAGGCGCGGGCCTGCGGATGGCGAGCTATGGGTCACAGTAAAGGGTCAATATTGTAATACTGTGTATGGGTGGCTCCCCGTCCGATAGCAACCAGGCCCGAGTCGACGGCGCGTCGTGTTCCACGCGCGTCTCAAAGAGCCGTCAGCAAAGAAGACGGGGCCCCATAGGGTCAGTGCCTGCTAGGGTTGCGGAATTTGTTCGAAAGAGTCACCGCGGCCCTGGAACGCAAAGGGCACAAGAAGGAACACGGGTGGGTTTTAGTCAGTAAGAGTCTGACACTCTCTTCCGCTCCGCCCAGAGCGGGAGAAGTCATTTGATGATTTCCCATCCAAAAAAAAAATGGTACGCCCGCTGATTGGAACAAGCAGTCCCAGCGATTATAATATTGCAGGATATTTGTGTGTTATTGAGCACACCACGACAACCCATAAACCCATATTTTATCTTTATATCTTTGAATACTCCTACCACAAAGCAGCTCCGGGATTATCTGTATCAATTCAAATATTATCTATAAATATAAATTTACTTACAATTATTTGTAGTGATCGAGTCCGCAGTAGATTTTATACTACAAAGAAAAACAAAACAGCACACTGTTCTGATAGCGTCTAAGTATTCCTGCACGCATCGAAGTGATAACCCTAGGTTACATGATTTTGCAAAAAGCTGATAAATCACCGAAAGAAACAAGAAATAAGGGCACAAACACACTGTTCCTCTTATACCACTATTTGATGATTATATTATGTAGATTATACAAATAGGGCGTCAGTTGATTCCAGAACCTTGTACTGTAAAAATATCTAGAACATTCGCGTACATACCGGTCGCGACTGAACTGTTGTCGAGATTTCTAGAATGTTCTAGCATAGAAAAGTCTCGAAGGTTCTTGAATCTACTAATTCTACTACACGACACTAGATGGTGCTGGTGGTATGCGAATGCTACAAGTAACGAGCTGTAACTGAGGCGAGGAACAATTATGATACATACTCTTTGCACACCAATCCGACTTGCACTTATCTAATCACAGGCATAGAAAGATTCAACAAAGGCACTTTATACAACATCGCGTTTCTGGAGACTCAGCGGTTTGGCTCCTGGGACTGTCTGATCTTCCACGATGTGGACCTGGTGCCTGAAGATGAAAGGATCCCGTACTCTTGTCCAGAACGACCCACACATATGGCAGCTGGCAATGACTCTTGGGGAAATAGGTAAGAGCCTACACTTTCGAGATCTTCAGATTTGATTGAGTCAGGCGTTACTTTGCGGAAATCCATTTTAAATTTGAAAATGAAAACAATATATCTAGCTTTGATTATATAATGTCATATCTAGTTTTAATTTCCGCGAATATTAGTGGGTTGCAGGTATGCACCTCCCTCCCGCCCGCTATATTATGCACATGCAAGATTACTAGGCAAATGCAAGGATTTTAAGCACATGCAGGAAGGCAAAGCAAAACCCAACACCATTACCGACACGTGTTTCGCCTCTCCACGAGGCATCCTCAGGGGACGTGTTGACCCGCTGACCGTTGAGTGGTCGCAACTCAACGGTCAGCGAGTCAACACGTCCCTTGTCCATTCTCAAACGTCCATTTTCAAATCTTCAGATTTTCTTCTCTTATGCAAAGCTTATGCAGAATATTGACGAGGACGACCTGTTAACCTTTGCAGACTAGACTGTGGGATTGTATTTTCTTCTTTTTATCACAGAGTAGTCTATTCAACCAAAAGATTTAGTGTTTGAGGATGTCTTGTTCGAAAACCAGGTGAATTAGGGTCGGTGCAAATAAATAAAGATGTTTTTTTTTAACTTGTTAGCTTTCTCTTTGGCATCGTTTCCGTGGTATTCGTGTTTAATATGAAAAGTGTCTATGGTCATCGATAGCTTTCCATCAATAATAGACTTTTCGCAGTCGAATCAGGGGTTTCAGAGATTGTCTTTTACAAATATATCAACAACAAACTTTTTCACATTTCCCAGAAATAACGGATTACGACTTACTCCGGACTTACAACTCTCAGGAAATTGGGGAAATATTTCTTTCCCTAATTTCCTGCGTTTCGTTTAATGCGTTCCATATTCAAATTTGTGTATAGATAATATGTATACACAAATTTGAATATGGAACGCATTAAACGCGTAACGACGACTGATGAGGACTCTAAACGAGAACTGCCTCGTTGGTCCAGTAATCGATACGTAATGCCTGAGATTGATATCCCGGGTGCATTTTCTAGGCTGTGGAAAGTGTTATTAGATTTTGTCCATCTGGAATTTCTGAAACAACAAGCATGTCGTTTTTCATCCTTTGATTCATATCCCATCACTTGTAATAATTTCAGTGACCCGCGCAGGAGTACTTTCGGTGGAGTGACAGCACTCACTCCTGAGCAGTATGAATCTGTGAACGGGTATTCAAACTTGTACTGGGATTGGGGGGTTGAAGACGATGACTTCTATGGCAGGTGAGATGAATATTATCACAGCATTTTGGTACTTACCGAGAACTCAGTGGACGTCGTGTTAAGTCGACTTCAAAAAAGTTCTAGTTTGGTGAAGATCGGGTGAATGACTTCGGAGATTGGCAACGGAACTCTTCAATAAATGATAGCAAATCTTCCAGTATTGCTGAAATCACATGTCTGTTTATTGTTTACATCAGATTATAGTACGCTGTGAAAAGGTGCGTTTAAATGTGGGGTATCACCACTAAAAAGTGTTTTTTTTTTAATGTCCAAAAAAGACTACTTCTAAATAAAATACAGACACTACAAAGTGTAACCTAGGTACTTTTATGAGATACACTACAAAATATAACCTACTCCTAAATAAACTTTGCAGTGTCTTTTCATAGACATCGTTTGTATTTAACTCGTTGTCACGCCACGACACATCAATTTAAAATATTCAGCAGCTACTCGGTTCAAAAACCACTAGCAGAAGCTTAATTTAGTTGGTTGTGGTAGCGTCTATCTCGAGGGTCGGTGAGAATAATAATTTAAATGATAAATTTTAACAAAACCAAACAAGTTGTAAAATAAGTAACTCACCGACTGTTTTCTTGCAGACTTGCAAGGAACTACACTATCGCAAAATATAACAGTTCGATTGCGCGGTATGCGGTTCTGGCGCACTCAACTAACGAAAGCGATACAAAACGGTAGATATATTATTCATATTATAAACCTTTTTTGTTTTTTAGGATACGAAATCATCAAATGGTCTCTTACAGACCAAAACACTCTAAAAACCTCTTGCGTTCCAGGCCGCGGTGACTCTGTCGAACAAATTTCGCAACCCTATCAGGCACTGACCCTAGCGGGTACCGTTTTTTATTCTGACATCTCTTTGAGAAGAGCGTGGAACACAATGCGCCGTCAACCAACGGTGGGCGGAATCGCCCTGCGACTCCCGAGGTGTCTTTTTCTGTTGCGGCGGCTGGGGCATGAGGTTTACCTGTCACTCACGTGGCCCGCCTCCTCCTTCGTGGCGACGTCCGCCGGTAGTTCGTAGTATATAAAAAATGGCGCAAGAGATACACGTCACGCAATCAAAAGCGCATGCCGCATAATGTCCGGAGACTACATTGATATGTCTATAAATTACGAAATCGACTGTGGCCGGGCTTCGTCGCAACACACCCAGAACGGATTGGTTCTCTCGATAATTGCAAAAAATTAATCCCCAAAAATAAAGTTTGTATCTCACTTGAATCACACTTTTTGCAGAACCCTACTCCTCACGGCTTCCAGGATGCGTTTCCGAAGAGAGGACCTCACAAGCACTAAGTACAACCTCGTGAAAGTCACTCAAGAAAAACTGTACACCCACATACTAGCTGACGTTAATCCAAGGAACATGCCATTAGACCCCAAGAGTCTGATGCGACGTCTGTTCAAATACGATGCAAAATCAATGTATGGCCATGACGAATTCAAATTACGATCATTTCATCAGAAGTGAAAGCAAAATCTCTTAAACAATTCAATTTTATTTTTACCATCATCACTTTTCTAGCCAAATCGTCTATTTGTTTTTCATTTTTTATTATAATAAAAATATATAACGTGGTTTTAATTTTCTTGTACCATTACTTGTAGTAGGTATCTAATTTTTTATGGATGGAAAATCATCAAATGTCGTTTTCCGGTCTGGGTGGAGCGGAAGAGAATATCAGACTCTTACTGACTAAAAGCCACCCTGTATTCCTCCTAATGCCCTTTGCGTTCCAAGGCCGCGTTGACACTTTTGAACAAATTCTGCAACCCTAGCAACCTCCCTAGCGGGTACCGTCAATTATTCTGACATCTCTTTAAGGAGCGCGTGGAACACAACCCGCACCTGGGGTTGGCCCTTATCGGACGGTGTCACCTATCGCTAGCCGTCGTCAGGCACGCGCCTACCTACGGTGGCCGGGAATCACCTGAGACTCCCGATGCCCGAGGCGTCTACTTCTGTTGCAGCGGGAGGGGCGTGAGGTTTGAATCTCTATACGCGGCCCGCCTCCTCCTTCGCTTGCATTATTGCTTCGCAGAAAGAGGTGACTGCTTCCTATGCCCACTCGCTCCGGACCATGGATTGAACCTGACCCTATTGGGTCCCGTCTTTTTTGCTGACGTCGTACCTATACATACTTACCAAGTACTTTAGAAAATATTGTCTTATATACCTATAGATATAGGTATATATAGATTCTATGCCTAGAGTATATAGTGAGAGAATGATACGCCGTCAAAGTATCGGCCTAGAGATAAGAACTCGAACGGGTTGTTTCGAAACGGTTTGTTAACGTAACGGGAGAGCAGTGGTGGCCGAGTAGTAATGGCCCCGACTTACGAATTGTAGGTCGCGGGTTCAAACCCATCCAGGCGCATTACTTTGTGTAATTAATTTCATCACCACTGCTCTCAAAACGGTGAAGGAAAACATCGTGAGGAAACCGGCATGTCCTAGAACCAAAAATTCGAAAACATGTGACATTCACCAAGCCGCACTGGGCCCGGGTGGTAGATTACGGCCCATTCCCTCTCCTAGAGAGGAAGCCTGCGTCCCAGCAGTGGGAACGTTAAAAGGCTGATTATGCTTAATATATTAACGTAACATACTTACGTCAAAATGTAACGATTATGGAGGATATTAATTTTATTACGTTAAACACGAAGCTTTGGTTCATCTGTCAATTCTGCCTGCCATTAGAAAGCAGTCTTTTTTCCTAATAAAATTAGATGGGAGATTTTTTTGTTTTGTGTTAACGTGTGTGGGTATGAACGACTTACGCTTCCACAAGTTTTTCAGTTGCATCATATATGAGTGATTATAGCCAAGTATCGAGTCTTTTCTTGTACTTACTTATTTTTGTTTTAGAAGAATGGATGTTGATCGTTTTGTTAATTCTATTGTATAATTTTGAGCTTATGTAGGTACAATGACGACGTGCTGCTACATTTTTAAAGGGTTTTACATCGCATACTCGATCTGAACGGCGTCTACTGTTACATCTGGCTGGCTCATAGGGAAGCTGGGTATGTTTACGTAACACTACCTGAGACACAAATAGCTGTCTGATTGTTAGGACTTGGCAGAGGCAATACAAGGAGATTATAGAAAAGCGTAAAGGTTTCCTGGTCCTTACTTTCAGAACTGCTCTTTGATCTCTGCAGTGCAAAATATACATTAATTATAGGACCTTAATTAATGTATATTTTGCAATGCCTTAGTGATAGGATATTGTCAGCCATTGTAAGTCAGCCGTAGTCATTTGGAGATCTTTGGCAGTCGTTACGGATTGTCTGAAGCTAGAAAATCTGACACCAGTCTTGCCAAGAAGTACCGTGTTCCCCAGTTAATGGGTTGTGGAGGTCTGGTAGGCAGCCGCTCCATGTTAAATACTGGTATTCAGCTGAATCCGGTATGACTGGAAGCCGACCCCAATGTAGTTGGGAAAAGGCTAGGCAGATGATTGTAAGTCAGCCGTAGATCTAAGTTTCTTAAAAATATATAAAAGCTTTCTCAGGCGTATCACGACTGAGTCAATTGTTGATGCCATTTCAGGTGACTATCAAGTACAATACCAAGATACTCGGCTAGTGTCGCCAAATCCAATACAAATACAAGAACAATACAAAAAACAAGGTCTGTATTTATTATTTCAATTTGGACGAGAAAACAATCATTTGTATAACAAATAAAGAAAAATAATACGACGCATGACAAATAAATAAACATGTGCATAGCAATACCTACTTCTCTTCCCTGGTCACTATCAACCGAAAACTTTAACTACTTCTTCTAGAAGATTCAAAGCAGTAAATCGTTTCACGGAGTGCAACAACAGGCATATTTTCGGATCCGTAACGAATTTACAAACATAAATATCGCCTTCGTCCGTATCCACTTCTAAACGTTTTATCACGTCTTTTACATCGTCTTCAAATGGCGTCTTCTTTTCTTCAGGAATTATTACAAACTGGCCAGGCAAACAAATCCGTAGAACATTCCATATGACTGACTGACTAACAGCATACGCTAAGTCAGGGTCTTCTTCTGGTTCCACTTTAGTTTCTTCTTCAGCTTCAACGTGTTCCACTGGCTTTTCTTCAGGCTCAACGTCATCTTCACATGGTCTACAAATAAATGTAGTCTTCACATTGGTCTCTGACTGCGCCATTTTACTTTTAGAAGAGCTCTTCAAAGTTTTAGGTATCCGAGCACTTTGTGTAGAGTCGAATTTTTTCGAGGTTTGACTTTTACCTCTTCCTTTTCTACCTTTCTTGTCTTCTGATGGTGGAACGTATTTTAACTCAATAATGGAAGTTCCTTCACAATAAACTATTACTTTTTCTAATAGAGTATCAAGAAATTCTTTTGTACATTTATGGGCACAAGCTAAACATTCATCTCTGTACTGTTTGAGTTTAATCAATTTAAGAACGACTTCCTCACACTCCTGTACGTCAAAGCAAGTTTTTTTACCAACAGCCATAGATAACGCTGTTACGAAACCTTGTATAGGATCAACATTTTTACAAAAAGCCAACAAAAACGCGGAGTAATTCATCGTGTTTTCCTCAGTTTCAAATAATTCAAACAAGAAATGTTTCATCAAATTCTTTCTAAGCTGGTCATGTTTGTCTTCTGGATCGAAATCCTTTTCAAACCACAACTCTTCCGCCATAAAATCATCCCTACTTATCAACTCGGTGGACTCGGGATCTTTACATCGAAATTTTTTGCGAACTTCTAATAGTTCATCCACTTGGGGAAATTGAATATTTAAACAGTAAATAAGAAAATCTCTCCAATCGAGGTATACCGTTTCACCAAATAGCAAAAATACTAATTTAGGGACTTGCTCGGGATTTATACTCATCCAAGCTTCCGGAAATAAAGGTCCACTACAAGTCTCTTTCCCGAAGAAAAAGAAATCCTGAAGAAGATAAATGAAAGCCTGTGTCAGAATGATTCCCGTTGGCGCAACTATCTTAAACTGTGACCGCAAAGTAGCCAGTTGGCTGATTTTGAAATCCATAGTTCCAACTTCCTCGGTTACTGGTCCTGTATCAACTGGTGGCTGTTGTGGAGCAAACTGTAAGAGATTAGGATCAATCATAAATGTATCATGTTCAAGTACAAGCGTTTCCGGAATTCTTCGTCCATCTTCAACTGCCATTTGTAAATATTTACAAAGTCTATCAACAGATTTTATCTCATTTATGTAGTAAGTATCTATATCGTTTTGAATTTCCATAAACGCTCTATAAATATGGTCATTAAACATTTTCATATCACGGTAACATTTGTATTGAAGAGCTAGCATTCGAAGGCTTGCTCTGTACATTTCGCCATTTATTCCCATCGTCCATTCTTCAATACATTTTAATGCGTTCTCTTTAAATATTTCTTCAAGATTAACAACAGAATCTTCAGAACTAACGTCGTCCTTCTTTTTTATAGCTGGTTGAATTCTAGCAACTTCACCGTATTCCCTTGCTATTATGGATCTATACGAATCATTTGTGTCTTTAATAACTTTCAAAGCAAATTTAACATTGTTCTCAATCACTAAATTAAAAGGATTATTTTCGAAGTCAATTTCAATATTTTTAAGTTGTAATTCTTGAAATGCAGATTTCAAATGTCTATACATCTTGTCTTCACCTCCTTTTCTACTCCCAGATGTATCATCAGATTCCCTGTATATTTTATTCAATTCCTTAAATGTTATTCTATCGTTTGGTGGCATATGTTTAATCATAGCAAAATAAAAATCATGTAGCGCTTGGAAAGTCAAAACCGATCTGAAATAATTAAAATTACACCATTAAAAACAACACCACGGACATTTCCGAAACACTTACATGTACATAAAATCATACGTGTTTTTCCCGAAGTTGTATTTATAATTTGACAATTAGGAATATCTGCTTGGTACGTTAGTTATGAAAATAAATACATTTTGAACATTCTTTACCTGTTTAGTTCCGTTTGCATACAAGATATGTAGGTATTAACAAGGGTTAATAGTTCTTCTAAAGCCCAATTATCACAAATCAGGGCATGCCTTTGTTTCTCAGCGTGTAATTTCCTCTCATCACAAATATGATACAATCGATCTTGAAGCTCTTTAACCCGGCAGTGCCATTCATTCTTCGTCAAATTAATGTCTCGCCAATCATTTTCAAAGTCATTATACTCTTTTTGAAAACGACACACAAGATCTTGTTTATAAGATGGCAAAGTTATTATTTGTTCCATTTTATCCTTAATGAATCTCGCGTATGGTATTAAACAATTCAACTGTAACCTCTTTGCAAAGAACAACTCCTTCATGTCTCTAATATAAACTTTTTCAATCGCCTGCCAACAAGTTGCCAATGCTACGCCAATTATCTGAGCAATAGCTATCTCGCCATAATCCCAATCTTCTTCGCCAGCCAGTAAGTGTACTTCCTCAATAGTTATCGATTTGCTCACAGCATCTTCCCCAGGTAGTTCCTCCATTAAAGCCACAGCATCATCAGGAAACTCATCGATAGAAGGCTCTTTCACAACCTCCAGTGACTGACCCACAGAGCTTTTACTCATTTTAGAACCATGACGCAATATTTTCTCTTTTGATTTGCCATTAATTACTTCGGCTTTCATTATTCTAGATTTTAGTCTCTTGTCGTCAGATGACGGGAAATCGAGGGTACTTAATACATTTTCACCAAACAGTTCATTTGCTGACTTTTGTGGCATGAAGTCACCAATGATATATTTACAAACTTGGGCTAAAAATTCTTTATCAATGGTTTCATAGTACATACTATAATTCAGACCTAGTACAGCGTAAAATCGGTCTATTAACTCAGAATTATCTTCTGTTAAATCCCATATAACAAGTTCTTGCAGAATATCTTCCGTCTCTTTAAGATGAAGATAACTTGTGAAATAGCTTTCAAACGGCTTCTCAATTCTGTTCTTATGAGGATCGTTCACGAGTTTGGAAACTCTCACTTCTTTATAAGGATCTATTTCTTTTTTCCGGTGCTTTATGATGCACTCTTCAAGATAAATATCATCCCGATCTTCAAGAAGTTCAGCTTCATTAGGCGGTGGAAAGCCAGAGAAAGTCTGTTCCAAAATTTGCGCCTCCCTATACGAATTCGGGTAGTTAATAATTACAAAACCATCAATGTCATCTTGGTCTTTAAGATATTCTACTATCATTGCTGCTAGGAGATGATCTGTTAAAGTATCACCTACGCCCAAGGATTCATAGGCATACCTGCCTAGGTCAGCAGCATTAGACAATTTAATTTCCTCTTCCGGTAACGTTTTCGGCGTTTGCGTTTGTTTCGTATTAGCCGGAATCACTCCCAGCATAGCACTGACGGCTAACTCACTCGTTTTGCTCGTAGCATCATCATCCAATTTCATTAATCTAATTAGTTCCTTGTCTTCTTCCTCGGGAGCAGCCGCAATAAACTTATCAAATGACAGGTCAATATCAACACAACCTAACATTTCAGATTTAAATTTTCTCAGACAAAAATTAATGGCGCTTTCAACGCGTACAACCTGTATTTTTCGCATTTTGAGCAGAGCTTGCATTGGAACAGTTATGGACCTGTCTGGGAGGCCGCGTAGTAAAGCTTTAGCCGAATATGGTGGCAAGTCAGCAGGTGGTAATTGTGGTGGATATGGATATTTAATTCCAAGTAGAGTGTAGACCAAATGACCTAATATACGAGTTCCCAAATATTCATATTTTCTTTCTTCGGACTCAGGATCATAATTAGGAATTAATAAATCCAAAGTCCATGGATAAGAGTAATCATGATACTCTTTAAATTCACTATCGTTTTGAGCTTCTTGTCTATCTAATTCAAGCCTTATAATTTCTTCTACTTCTTCAGAAGCTTCCTCTTCGGCTTGATCTTTCAAAATGTCTTCTGGAGGTTCCAATATATCAAATATTGGCTGTTGTTTAAAATATAGAATTTTCCATTCGTGAATAAAATGATCAGGAATATCGCCTCCGATCAGTTTCTTAAAGTATGCATATTTCGATGCATAGTCCACTATTGATAACATAGTTTCGTAACAAATTTCATGATAATGCAGGCGTTTTCTCCTCATTTTTTCGGCATATAACTTCTTATGAAGCTTGAATTGTCTCTGTTTTTCAAAATCGATTTCTACATCATCTAAATGAATTTGTTCTTTAACATTATCAAGAAACTGGTCGAACTGCTGTGATCTTTGCTGTGCAAACTCCTTCTCAGCTTGAACTCTATTCTTGGCTAAATTCCGTGCTTGTTGTTTCGTCTCCATTATTTGAGTGCACATTTGCTTTTCAAATTGGGATAGTTTCATTACTTTCTTCGCAAGTTCAGTATCCAACTTAGTTTCTTCTTCAGCAATAGAAAGGTCCCACATGGAACAACTTATGTTATGTCTAAGTTCATTTTGAAACTCCTCGGAATCCGTTTTTTTACGCATTCTGGTATGAAGATTTTCCATGAAATCTTTAGTCCAGTCGGACCCAGTAATTGAAGATTTTTGTTCTAAAGCATTTTGTTCCATGGCCAGAAGCTGTTCATAAGTGTAGTTTTCAAATGTACAAGGGTACCTTAAAGCAAATCGTTCCATTTCGTTTCGCTCTTTGCCTGTTGATTTTGATGGCAGAGCAGCCTTAAAGCACATTGGAGTATTTGCTTCTTTTATGTTCTTAAGCATTTTTGAGTATTTATGTCTAATATAGTCATATGTATCTTTAACTTGTTCGGCTTTCTTCTGTTGCCATTCTATGAAATGCTTCTCATTTAGTAGAGGTCTCGAGAGATTATCAACGATTGACTCTTGTTCTTCAGGAATATTTTCTACTTTAAACCTGTGTCCGATTTTCTCTACTAAACCAGAAACCATTTTCCTTTCTCTTTTAATAAAATTTGTGCGATCTCTTTTATCTAGATGAAGGAACATTTGATAAAATAGCCGAAGTATCGCAGAACCTCTGCCATCCATAATGTTTTCGAGTTCAGAAGCATTTAAAGTCACGTCTAAATCCGCTAACCATTCTGTTAAATATTTCCAATTGCTTTTAATATCATCAGGTGCAGAACTAGACTTTATTAGTAAGTATTTGTCTTCATTAATAACGTTGTAGCTGTTTAGTACACTAGCAATCATATAACCATTTTTCATCATACTTCCAAACTCGTCAGCCTCCCATGATATAGAACGCTGCAATCTTTCCGAGAGCCACTCTTTCAATATTTCAGCCATAATTTTTCTGTAAGTGCATAAAAAATAATGAATATATTATGAAAATGAGTAAATAGTTGATTTTTTGATGCAGTTTAACATGACAACACGCAATTGTCTAATAGACAATTTCTTTGTAAAAAGGTGCACTATGAATGAATATATTATAATGATAGTCCTTTTTATTTCTTTTTTCATCACTAAGATCGTAACATGCAAAAGTGGTAATAGCTATCTATTTTTTAAACTGGCAACTCGTAGTCACACTTGTCATTCCTTATTATGACTTTTTTGTGATGTTTATTTTCACTGTTTTCTATGTATATTTCTTGAATTCTGCCTAGATCTAATCCAGGATGAAATGTAATGAATTCGAAAAAAGTGTACGTACAATCAGGAGATACACACAATAGTTGAGGCGGCAGATCGCGTTATTAATTTTGTCGCGTTGTTCTCAGAAATCTCGCCACATGAACCTGGAGAATTTGGATAAAGCCTTGAAGGACTTGGGCATGTTGAGTGCAATAACCGAAGCGCGGCGCGATTATTTACGCGAATCGAAGTCAAACTACAGCGTGATGCGTCTCAACACGCGATACGTGTCGAATGTGACCGTGGGGTATTGTATGAAGAGAGCAACCACCAAAAACAGACTCTGCCCTTACGTATTACCTATTAGACACAGAACTAAGAGTGAAAACTCAGATGCGATCGGTAGTGACGTGAACGATAGCGGGTGCGAGTTCAAAAACAGTTTGTTAGAGCCGTCGACGAGCGGGTACAACCACGAGTGCGCGAAGAGCCCGGCAAAGCGCTGTCAGTCTCTGGAGAACCTGGCGCTGGCGGCGGACCCCCCGGCGCCGCGCGCCGAGCCCTCGCCCGATATGGACTGCGTCTCCACGCGCATCCAGAAGCTACAAGTCGATGAATGACACCAGTCAGGCACTCACAACCACCTCGAAATCTAGTGTGATGACCTTCGAATCGTATTTACTCTAAGTTAGAGTGGCGGAGGTTAGAAATATAGAAGTAGTATTCAAGTGATCTAATGAATGTTGAATAATGTATTTTTCAGTGTATTTACTGATGCATGGATATAAGTGTAGAAGCTGATTCTAAATGTTCCTAGCTCCACGGTGTACTTGAGTTCATTTTGCATGTATTATCCACCCCAACGATAAACTATAGTGCAGCTACTTTCATTAATGTTTAAGCGAATTGCTCAAAAATTGTTTGGAATTGGTACAAATATTGGATATGTTTGGTATCAGAATTAGACAATTGTTTTGATATTGTTGATTGATGTGTTGTAAACTGCGAGTTTTAATAATTTTATGGTTACCCTCAAGTTAGCACTGCAGTGTTTTTTGAGAACAAATGATTTTGTTTTGGTCTAAGTCACATGTGCACTTCATTTTATATAATCTCTTGTGGTTCTTTCGAATAGATAATTATTCGGTACTTTAAACAAGCATTACATATATTTGTGTATCATATTTAACATAATAGTTAAAATTGTGCAAATAAATATAAGACTGTATGAAGATCTCATTGTATCCACAAAAATTCATACAACCTATTCAATATTATTGTCTTAACAACATATTTTATTTATTTGTCATCCACGCTTTTGTGACTTAGAAATAGATACTTATGTTTGTTAACATATTTTGTTATTTTGTTCTTATTAATTTAATAACAACAATTTGAAATAAATATTGCTTTGATTAATTATTATAATTGTTTTACTATGCTAATAATGCGCTACCTCTTTGTCCTGCGGGTATGAGTATGATGTCCTAAATTTATTCCCAATTGCAGTGCAAAAGATGTTATTGGGTATTTTCAACCGACTTCCAAAAAAGAAGGAGGTTCTCAATTCGACTGTATTTTTTTATGTTTGTTACCTCATAACTTTGTACTGTGTGTACTGATTTTGATGATTCTTTTTATATTCGAAAGCTGGTGCTTGTCGTGTGGTCCCATTTATATTTGACTGAGATATGACGACTAGTATTTGAGTTATCCCTCATAATGCGTGGCTTAGTTTACATTGATGATGTTTTCATTCCCTCTTGTCGATGTAAAATTAAAAAATTAAATTGTGTACGATGGTTTGGAAGAGCATCTTAGTATTTCAACGTGGTCCCTGTCTAGTTTGGTGAAGATCTGATGAAGAACAGAGATGATAGGAAACGGAACCCTTCAATAAATGATAGCAGATCGTTTGGGATTGCTGAAATCGCATGTTTGTTTATTGTTTACACCAAAGTCGGTGTTCAAAAAACGAAAAAGCAACCAGAAACACTGACTTCCGAAATTAAAGATATTTTGTACTTTTTGGTTTCTTTGTGTAAAAGTCGGTTGTATTTTTTGTAAAAAATTTTTTTCAATAGCAAATCTCTTAGCGAATCAGGTAGTTGACATCACGCGTGTCTGAAAAAGCACATGATGCTCTTAGTCCTGTGGCCGGTAGCCTCGGTAGGTAGTGAGTTTGCCATCTCGTCAGACTTTAAGACTAAAAACTGGGTGCACCTATGTTTGTGGACACTTGCTCACTATTATAATTATATCCTACATACCTGGTCACTCTGACCGAATCTATCTATTCTGGTGTTTGGTTTCCGCACTTAGTCCCAATGTTGGACCATTGTGCGTGAGCCATGGCGGCCGTCACTCCAACCAGCCAACCTCCCTCCCGAAGCAGATCAGTTCACTCAGTGTGATCAGGATATCTGTATTCGAATTCGGAGTCTCCCCTATTTTTCGTCTCCGTATTTCGGCGACGCCTGTGCTTTCAAGGAGCACGTGCGATACTGTTTCCTCCTCCTCCATGCATGCTTTACACAGAAGACTGTCCATTATACCTGTCGTGTAGAAATGTTCTTTCAGTTAGCAATGCCCGGTGATGGTCCCCGCCACCATTCGCAGGCTGCCCCTATCCAGTCGCAGAAGGCGCTTGGTTAGTTTCCTGTCCTGGAATGGCATAGTCTCCCCTGGACTGCCTGCAGCCTAGTGCCGAGACCCACTAGCGTTCTGCTTGTGTTTGGGTGTACTCTTGCAGCCACGTGCGGAGGTGGATGAAAGGGACTGGTACTATGGATTCGGGTCCAACAGCCACCGCACCAGCTCCCCTTCTGGCCATCTCATCAGCCGCGCTAGTCACGAGTTTGTATTATTTAAAAATATAATAATAGGACATAAGCCTTGCTCAAGCTCCTCCACATTCTGCATCCGGTCTAACCTGCCCGCCTTTTCATATTTGGACCAACCAAAGCAAAAATCAAATAAAAATAAAAAAATGTTTGAACTTGACTTTCTTTGATGGCCATAAAATTAAAATAAACGAACGAAATATAAACCCCCTACTAAATGAGATGGTGTATTTGGTGAGCTTTATAACCGACTTCTAAAAAAGGAGGAGGTTCTCAATTCGGATGTTTGTATGTTTTTTTTTATTTTTTTATGTTTGTTCGCGCATAACTCCGTCGCTTGCCAACCGATTTTAAAAATTCTTTTTTTGTTGGAAAGGGTATACTTCCCAAATGGTCCCATGAAAATTTTATCGAAATCGAACAAGCGGTTTTTTGTTAATTTCAATAAATGATAGCAAATCTGTTGGGATAGTTGAAATCACATGTTTGTTTATTGTTTACACCAATTTATACCACGTACGCTGTGATGGGTAGGTATGTATGTTTAGCTAGGAGTGAACCACTAAAAAGGGAAAAATAAAAACGGAAGTCGGTGTATTCAAAAACATGAAGCAACCAAAACACCGAGTTCCGAAATTAAAGTTATTTTGTACTTTTTGGTTTTTTTTTTGTTTAGAAGTCGGTTTTATTTTTTGTAAAAAGTTTTTTTTTCATTATTGTTATTATTACGCGGGTTGCGGCTGTAGGAAGGTATATGTTTGAGCGCGAGCAATCGTTCTCAATGAGGGCTTTCCAACAACTGATGGTGGCCGAGTGGCGTTAAGTTCATCATCATAATTACAAACGCGGAGTTGAGTGGAAGTGACATTTTAAATTGGCGCATTTATTTTGTAAGTGAGGGACTTGCTATTTCTGGTTGCTTGTAGATTTTTGATGTTGATGTTCTTGGGTCCGGGCGAATGAGCGCGCACCAGCTCTTATAGTGTAACCGATTGTCCTTTTTGTGTTAACCTCTATACAATTGTATTCTCTATGTTGTGGAGACATGGATCAAATGCTATGTATTATTTTATATTGACACCTTGATCCTAATGACTACGACTGAACTCCAATATTAATCTAGTGTGTGGAAGAATTAACATACCTAATAAACCGTCTTAAGAGGTAAAGTAAATTACTTTACCTAATGATGGTTCCATGGGGTACCTACTTTCATAAAGATACAGGTCCCCAGTTCATTTAGAGTCAGAGAGTATTGGTAAATTTTGAGACAATAAAGATTATTATTATTAAAGTTTCGTCCCCCCCCCCTTCCGCTCTGGACGAAGAGTTCCTTCAAATGCCCTTTCCGTTCCAGCGGCGCGGTGACTCTTTGGAACAAATTCTGCAAGGATCAAGCATCCATTATTTTTGTATGAACTTGCATAAAGTTAGTCCGTGAAAAATAAATAGGTTTTTGTGTAACTGCGCCAACCGTGTCGTCAAATTACTTTTATTATTCATTAATTTTATATTATGTCACACTATTCTTATAATTCAATTAAAACACTTACAGTATAACTTAAAATTCATTTATTCGCAGCCATTGAGTATGTAACACTTAAGATAAATAACAAAGGTTTGTATAAGTATAATATTTCTGACTGATTCCAGGGCGAGGACCAAAGCGGCTGTGATCTAAAGTTCTATGTATGTGGGATCACAGGGCTTTCACTTTTAACTGCTTCATTTTTGGTGTTTTGCGTTTCTGTTGGCGTTTCTGCTCTTTTAGTTCCCAGCGACGTTGTTTCTCTGGGTCGTCCTCCTGAAATATACCAAGACGGTTGTTTAATATTGATGGTTTTTACTGGATAGTAGTCAAAATTATTGTGTGTTTGTTGTCTTATGGTGTTGTTCATGACAATTTAATTCTATATGACCCATTAGGTGTAAATAGATGTCGTGTGTTATGCGTCATTCTCAAGGATGGGAATGAATTTCAGAGCAAAATGTAAAGCATTAGTACTCAATGTGTTTTTCATTTTTTCCACATAAATTTACTTTCTTTTTGTCATGATAGTTCAGAAACTCACAGGGTGTCCGTCTGGTTGTTTGTTAGCGCACATCACCAAAATTTCTGATTAGATTTTCATTTGTGTGTGTCTAAAATAGCTAGTATTATTGTAATTATAAACTTTAATTTTCTGGTGTCAAGTATATATTTTTGGTAAAAGAACATTTTATGGTGATCATTATATTTAACTCCATTTTTAACTTTGATGTACCGCGTGTATGCGCTCCTTCTCCTCCTTCCTGGCGGCGGCCTGCACTTCACATCAATACATAGTACGTACCGCGAGTATGCGCTCCTTCTCCTGCTTGCGCTTCTCCTCCCTCCTGGCGGCGGCCTGCTCCTGGCGCGCCGCGTGTGCGCCGCGCAGCCACGCCTCCGCCACCTTCTGCCGACGCTTGTCGCACTTCACATCAATACATAGTACGTATCGCGAGTATGCGCTCCTTCTCCTGCTTGCGCTTCTCCTCCCTCCTGGCGGCGGCCTGCTCCTGGCGCGCCGCGTGTGCGCCGCGCAGCCACGCCTCCGCCACCTTCTGCCGACGCTTGTCGCACTCCACATCTATACATAGTACGTACCGCGAGTATGCGCTCCTTCTCCTGCTTGCGCTTCTCCTCCCTCCTGGCGGCGGCCTGCTCCTGGCGCGCCGCGTGTGCGCCGCGCAGCCACGCCTCCGCCACCTTCTGCCGACGCTTGTCGCACTTCACATCAATACATAGTACGTATCGCGAGTATGCGCTCCTTCTCCTGCTTGCGCTTCTCCTCCCTCCTGGCGGCGGCCTGCTCCTGGCGCGCCGCGTGTGCGCCGCGCAGCCACGCCTCCGCCACCTTCTGCCGACGCTTGTCGCACTCCACATCTATACATAGTACGTACCGCGAGTATGCGCTCCTTCTCCTGCTTGCGCTTCTCCTCCCTCCTGGCGGCGGCCTGCTCCTGGCGCGCCGCGTGTGCGCCGCGCAGCCACGCCTCCGCCACCTTCTGCCGACGCTTCTCGCACTTCGCGAGAGCCTGCAACGATAGCACTGTTCTGAGTAACATGGCCGATAAACTCTTATAACAAGAGCACCGCACTAATGTTAAATAGTGCATGCCACACGTGCCGTGAAGCTCCATTAACATGAATCGTCGCCAAACGCGTGTGACATGGTATAATGAGAATAATGTAGTATGAAACAGCGGCACTGTCGACGCATCATGTGGCTTTGCCTTAAAGTAAACGACGCGCGCAGTCGTCTACAGCGTTGGATTATGACCAAAACCACGTGTTGAAAAAAGATAGATGGACCAACCTCCTTGCTGAGCCGGAGCCTCTTGATCTTGTCCATGAGGTGGAACACGAGCTGCAGCAGCGGCCGCACTTCGTCACCGCCGCCATCAGGCCCCAGCGCCAAGCTCACCAGCATCACCTTCTCTGTGTCCGGGGGCTTCGTCACTGCTGCCTCCCTGTGGGTGAAACGAGCGTGGACATTATTATGAGGGCAACATAGACCTTTATGGCTAGACTAAGATTGATCACTATTCGGAAAGTTTCTAAACAGCCTATCATCATCTGACTGACCTTTTCCCAATTACATTGGGGTGAGTTGGGAAGTCCAATCGGATTCAGCTGAATACCAGTATTTTAGTGAAAAGCCTATCAAGAGGAAAAATATAACTTTTTGCTGTAATCAAGAATTGGACCTAATCTTTTTGGAATAGAAAATACACGTAAATCATTTTCCCGAGAACTAAGGATAAAATTTTCCAAATGGATAACAGATGTAGGGGCAGTGAAGATCAGACGACCCTACCTTACTGGGTGAACACAAATTCCACCAATTTAAGAAAAGACTTTCTTTGAGTACCAGAAGTAGTCTCCGTTTAATTTGAACAGTAGTAACACTCACTCCATCTGCTTCGGGCCGGAGTACTTGTCGGAGATGTGTATGAACTGCACGTATGTGTGGTAGTGGTCCAGGGCGGCGCAGACCCGCGCGTCCAGCACCGCGGCGGTGGCCTCCGCCGTCTCCGACATGACGGCCAGCGCGGCCGGCAGCCCGTGCTTGTCGCCCGGCCGCCGCTCCGGGCAGAACACGCTCTGCGGCGGGGCGGGCAGTCAGTACACGCGTGTTAAACTTACATTATATTCAAATGTAAAACAAAAAGAGAACAGGGCCTCAAGTCTGCTATTACAATAGTGTCAGAATGGTTTATCATTGATTTCATAATGGTTGATTTTTACAAGTTTGGTAATCTACTTATATAAAAGTGTCATTGTGACTTTCCAATGGTCAACCACTGACACTCCATTGAAAGAAATGGCATAAAATGGTAATCTCGTACATAATGATAAATGGATGACAGACGTATGCGGTAATCTGCTAAAACTTTGACAATTTCTTTGATCAGTGACCTACCATTAGAACGTCATTGTGCAGTCATTGCTTTTAATAGCTTGGTTATCAAAAAGTGTTACGAGACCATTAACCGACCAATTGTTAGGTATGCGGGTGCGGGGAAGGGGTACCAAGTGAAACGCTTGCTAGCTAGTAACGCACTGCTTTATTGCGAGTTACGCGGGATGTTATAAACGGTGGCGCGGGGAGGGGCGCGCCTTGCACACATACATAACAATTCCTCCCTCTAGTCCAAATAAAACGAATACAAATCAAATCCTTAGTAGGTACATATATATTTTAACAAAGTATACGCTAGTAGTCCTACATAACATCTAACGCTAGAAGTACTTTTTAAAACAAATAACGGGGCGCTTACGTAACGATCTCTTTGTAACAATATTTGACCCTTCGTGTTGTGTGGACTGGTTATTTAGTTCAGTTCCTGCTTTATCTCCAACATCGTCGGAGTTCGAAGGTCTCTCTGTTCTTCCAAAATCTACGTCGTTCGAACCAGTTTTCTGAACATCATCATGGGCCTGTTGTTGGACCTCCGACTTGTCTTCTTCCGACGGCGGCGACGATGTAGTACTTCGTTCGCCCAAATCTGCACTATTTCCTCTGGCCGGATTACCCTGCCAGGGCTCAGGTGAGCAAAACTCCGGCTGAAGTGGGTGCGATTCAGGAGCAGCTGGCGACGGTGATGACGGAGGCGACGGTGATGACGGAGGCGACGGTGATGACGGAGGCGACGACGACAGAGAGTGTCGCCGTGATGGCCCTGGTAAGCTCCCTTTGGAACTTTGTACATTATCCTCATTATTGTTACTTGTTCCTTTATAAAGCATCAGTTGATTTATGTGCCTTTTGCACTTTTCTAAACTATAATTGTCTTTTATTAAATACACAACTTTCCCTATTCTTTTAAGTATGACGCCCTTACGCCATAAATAGCTTGCTTTGTTAATAAACTTTTTGTATAATACAACATCGTTTTTTTGTAAATATTTTATTCCTTTTTTTTCTTGTTGATTAGTTTGCATACACTGTTTATTTTTTACAACGTTAGATAACGCCGGTGACAAGGGTGACGGGGTCTTTGGATCCATCAGATCTAAACGCGACCTTAATTTGTGCCCAAATACCAATTGCGCAGGGGACAACCCAGTAGCGGAATGAACTGAATTACGATAATCCATAAGATATTTTAGTAATTTTATCGATGTTTCTTTCGCGCTATGACTTGAAATAATACTAGACTTTATTCCCTTTTTAATTACCTTAACAAAACTTTCGGCCTGACCGTTACTAGGTGGGTGATAGACCGGTGACGTCATATGCGAAATCCCGTTTGCCGCGCAAAATTGTTCGAATTCTCGCGAACAGAATGCTGTGCCATTATCACTTACAAACGTTGTCGGAACTCCAAACCTTGACATTAAATCACATAGCTTCTCAATCACCGCGGTCGAAGAAGTAGCCGTGTTCATGTTGTAAACTTCTACCCATTTGGTATATGCATCCACCGCTACCAGATACATGCATCCTTTAATTGGACCTAGGAAGTCTATGTGAATCCTGTAGAAAGGACAAGGTGGAAATTCCCAGTGGGCCGGAGGCGCGCGTGGAGGTGAAGGGCGCAACTGAATACACACATCACATGAACCTATCATTGATTCTATAGCCTGGTCAATTCCTGGGAACCAAAATCTTGATCGCGCCTCAGCCTTAGTTTTTACTACGCCCAAATGGGAAGAATGTAATTCTTTGAGCATGATTTTATATAAGCTCGAAGTAATAACCACTTTATGACCTCTCATGATACAGCCATTCTCATAGGATAAATGAGATCTACATAAGTAGTACGGTTTTATCCTTATGTCGTTTATCTTTGGTGGCCAACCATTCAAAATAAAGTTTTTTACTAATCTTAAAACTACATCATTACTCGTCTCCTTGCGCAATTTGTCTACTGTCACGGGCAAGCTGCCGTCGACAACAAAACAAACATATGTCGCGCGGTCGTACGATACTTCACAATCGCAACACTGACACTGTTCGGTGCACGCGCACTCGTGTAACGCGCGCGGCAAGCTCGCGCGGGAGAAATAATCCGCGCTGTTGTCAGCACTGCGAACATATGATATTTTATAGTTATAGCTACTTAAGAACAAGGCGTACCGTTGCAACCTATTTGCTGATATTTCTGGTATGCCTTTATGGGGCCCAAAAATTGTCAATAAGGGCTTGTGGTCAGTTCGAAGGATAAACGGTTCCGATCTGCCATACAAATATTGATGAAACCGACGCACGCCGTAAATTATGGCGGTTGCTTCCTTTTGTATTTGAGCATACCGCTTTTCCGCGGAGTTTAACGTACGCGAAACAAATGAAATAGGTCTTTCCACACCGTCTGAACCTACTTGTGACAGGACTGCCCCCAAGCCACTTGGGGAAGCGTCTACCGTTAAAATGATCGTCGAGTTCGGGTCAAAATGCGCGAGAACCTGATCCGAAGTCATGATCTTTTTTATTGACCTAAAAGCTGAATCATGAATATCCGTCCATGTCCACTTACAACCCTTTTTTAACAGGTCGTACAACGGACTGAGGACAGTAGATGCGTTAGGTACGAAATTCCTGTAATAGTTAATCAGCCCCAAGAATGATTGAAGCTGACTAACATTTACTGGCACCGGTGCTTCCAGCATTGCTTTTATTTTTTCCGGTGCTTTTTTAAGGCCATCCTTAGTGATAATATAACCTAGATAACTGATTTCGTCCTGAAAAAAACTACATTTCTCTTTTTGTAAAGTCAAACCTGCTTCTTCCAAACGCTTCAAAACGGAATTAAGCCTTTGTAAATGCTCCTGCCTATCCTTTCCCGTTATTAAAATATCGTCTAGCAGGCACAACACTCCGTCTATACCGGATAATAAGCCCTCGATAGCGCGCTGAAAAATAGACGGCGCGCGGCGCGCTGGCCAACCCGAACACTAAACGTGTAAATCTATATAGCCCGCGGTTTGTATTTATGCAGGTTAGGTTTTTTGAGTCACTGTCCAAAACTAATTGGTTATAGGCCATGGATAAATCAAGTTTGCTAAACTGTTGGCCCCCATGAATCTTTGAAAATAGTTCGTTAGTCGTGGGAAGCGGATACTGTTCTACTAGTAATTGTTTATTAATACTAACTGAGTAGTCAGCACACAATCTGACTGTACCGTTTCGCTTTAGAACTGGAACTATCGGTGAAGCGTATTCCGAATATTCTACGGATTCAAGAATACCTAACCCGACCAATCTGTCGATTTCTTTATCGACCAATGCCCGCAACGCAAACGCTACCGGTCGCGCTTTACAAAAAATCGGTTTCGCTCCATCTTTCAACGATAGTTTTATTTTGTACTTATTAAATTTTCCCAATTCTTCCGAAAATAACTTCGGGTATTGCAGTTGCAATTCAGAAATTCCACAAAAGTTTACCGGTACTAACTGTAAGCGAAACAATGATAAGAAATCTCGACCAAGAATGGGCGGGCCGCCATCGCGGACCACATATAAGTACATAAGATTCGTTCGATCCGCGTAGCGAATCGGTAGTCGCAACGTACCTAGGCACACAATTTTCCCGCCGTTATACGTTATGAGCTGTTTACATGTACTTGATAATGACACATTCCTGAAATTACTTTTGTAAAACCCCTCCGAAACAACGGTTACAGCGGACCCACTATCTATCTCGAATTTAAATGGCACGTTATCAATCCAAACAGTTTCCACCATAGGTTCTCCCCTTAAAGAACGGATATAATACAGCTTACCGTCATCGTCATCTTCCCCCTTGTCACCGTCATCCACGTGTACGTAATTCACTTTTGGACACATTTTACGCAGGTGGCCTTTAACGTGACACTTTTTACAAACGTAATTTGCGAATCTACAATCAGCCGATTTGTGATTCGTATATCCACATACACTACATTTCACCTTCACTGCACTACCACCATTTTTTCCTTTATCCGCTATCTTGGAGAGCTGCTGATCTGCCGCCGACACCTGTGCCGGCGCTCCCGCGCTGGCCGCGGCAGCAGCCCGCGAACATTTGAGGTTCTCTGCCATCTCCACGACCTTGGCTAGCGTGAGGTCAGCCAGGTCCTTCGTGTACAGCTTTTCCTTCTCTCGTCCTGGTTGCATGCCCATAATGAACTTGTCGCGGAGTGCCTCCTCCACATTAAGAAAGGCGCATTTTTCGGTGAGCCCTCGCAATCTCGCTGCCCATTGTGAATGAGATTCACCTGCTTGTTGAAACGCCGCGTAGAAATTGTGACGCTCACCAAACCCGACACACAGGGGCGTGCGCTCCATATAGGCAATTAGGCTAAGCCTACCCTACCATAGCAACGGATAAATAAAACAAATGTATTTATTGTAACTATGCAATAAAATAAAACAAAAATATTTAATAACTCATAACGCCTAGTATAATGCTTATAGCAACTTCTCGCCCCGCGCCCGTGCGTGTGACGTATTTCAAACTACGCTGTTCCTACGAAACGGTTCACATAGGCCACAATACGGAGTGCCTTATTTCAATTGATAAATTTCTGCATGTGTGCAAATGTTCTTGTGTATGTACGCTCATAATTTACACACACATGTATAAATTATGGGCGTTTTCTAGGCTCGCTGGAGCCCACTACACGGGTCCTGATTGGTTCACCACACAATTCAAGGACAAGTAGTAAAATTTTATGAATGGAAATCGCTTAACAGGGTTGCCAATTTGAGAATAATAATTTCCTTAATAACTTATAGATATAGTTTAAAAAAACTGGTTAGTATTATCAAAAGTATAAAATGTACAAAATAAATGTTAAGTTGTAATTAATAACCCTCTAAATATAATTAAAAACCGCAAGAATTTAACTTTTCTCCCCAAATTTTCCAAACTTAATTTGAGAATTTGGTTTAAAGGGAATTAGAAAAATAAAATTGGCAACTCTGTTGACATTGACATTGACAATTGTCAATTTTGGCGGGTTATGATGTATAACCCGGCAAAATGTCATTACATGTCATTCTTAAAGATTACGATAGGACCATGTAGCATTTTTTTTTGGAAGTGTATTGATTGTCTTTTTAAATGATATTTTTGCAAGAAAAAGAGAAGCCATATTGTTGATATTGTTTCATGTGACAAGCAATAGTCGTTCGAATATTTTGTTGTTGAGTGTTATAAATCATAGTGCATTGATTTATAAGTAATTCGTTTTGAGTCATAAAGTAGTGTAAATATTAAAGTTTAGTTATTTGTTTACATACTTAAAAATGGTCCTAAATTGTGAAGTTTGTGCTGACAATGTGTTTGTTAGAGATTAAAAAAAGGTAAGTTTTCACAGCTATCGTATAATGATAAGATTCAAGTTGTTTCTAAAGGTAGATGTATACCCGAGTTACGAGAATTAACTCAAAAATAATTCATCTCGTACTCGTCATTTCAATCCTCAGAGTTATGAAACATATAACTGGCTATGTGTGTACGCACAAATTATTTTGTTTTCTGTGCATTTTGTTCAATACTTCTAGAAAGAGTAGTTTGTATCGTCAGAATATCGTGATTTGAATTTGGTGAGTTTTTAAAATTATATGTTTCTCATCGTTCCGTATCGTGATTTCAACCCAGTAGAATGTGGTGAGCTTTTTTTTTGGACATTATGTCTGGCCTACCCTTACTCTAGAACCACTGCACGCCCCTGCCGACACATTTGGGGGTGAAATGCTTGTCCAGCAGCGATAAAAGGTCTTCATACGGCACATCTTCAACGGCTTTAGGTAAAACTAAATCCGTTGTTAGTTTGTAGGTACCCTCGGTGAGTGCGCTAAGCAAGATGGCCTTTCGTTTTTCACCCGCGCAATCCGTCTTGTCGTCGATTCCATTTGCCACGAAATATTGTGCTATACGCCCTTTGTAGGTCTTCCATATTTGCGTATTATGGTCAAACGTATGTAATATCCCGAATTGCGTAGAAGTCATCCTAAACACGTTGTAGGTAAATTTCTCGTCGCCAATGTTAGGTATGCGGGTGCGGGGAAGGGGTACCAAGTGAAACGCTTGCTAGCTAGTAACGCACTGCTTGCTTTATTGCGAGCAGTGCTGCCAATAAAAAATTCTCGATTCCCCGCGTTAGTGTTGTCAATTCCCCGAAATTCCCCGCTTGTTTTTTATTGATTCCCCACATATTCCCAGAATTTATAGTTTTAGAATAAAAACACTGTTTTATTCAAAATTTGTTTAATACTGAACAAATTTTGAAATACTGAACTGGATTAAAATAAGCATAAGTAAGTATAAATATCATATTTTAATGCTGAACACGCTACTTACCTCTTTTTTTTAACAGTAGCTGCACTTTTTAACCACTTTTCCATTTTACTGAAAATTTCAACCGTACGCACCAATTTAAAAAATCGACAACCATAAACAATGTTGTAGAAATGGATGCGTTCAGAAATACAAAATCGTGTTCAAATGACAGTTGAGTAGGCATTTGTTAGTTGTAAAGTATTAGGTACCCGACATAAAATTGTTTGGATTCTGGATTCCCCGAAATTCCCCGATTTCTGTCATTCCCCGGGCTCTCCCCGCACTAACCCTCAATTCCCCGCAAATCGGGGATTTTCCCCGCGATTGGCAGCGCTGATTGCGAGTTACGCGGGATGTTATAAACGGTGGCGCGGGGAGGGGCGCGCCTTGCACACATACATAACACCAATGATCGACCATTATGGATTTAGCAGATTACGAACTTTTAGCAAAATGACAATGGGATCGTGTTGGAATGACAAAATAAAAATAGCAGACTTGGGGCCCAGGTAAAAAGGTCAAGAATAGAAGAATTAGTAAAGTGTTTTCATTACTACTGTTGTGCGTGTTATTGATATGGGTCAGATGAAATATTTAATAAAGGTACACAATACTCGGCTATAGTTATACGATAAATTAGGACGTGGCAAGGCGGTGGTATGTAAGCGACTGGCGAGCCCGGCGCGGGCGCTCCCGTACTATATCAAAAATGCAATTCAGCAATCGCATCGCCAGAATCGTTTTAAATACCAGCCTGGGGTTGATTTCGCCCAGAGACGGCTCAAAAATCTAGTTTCGGCTACAGTTTCGGTTTCGATCAAAAATTTACCGAACGAATGACGAACACCGAGTTTCGGCAGTCAAAATCATTACATATTAACTCTAGAACTACCACTTGGTGCACCTTATTACTGACCTGCAACTAACCCTGTATCAAAATATATATAACTCAAAAGGGACTGACTGACATAGTGATCTATCAACGCACAGCCCAAACCACTGAACGGATCGAGCTGAAATTTGGCATGCAGGTAGATGTTATGACGTAGGCATCCGCTAAGAAAGGATTTTGATTAATTCTACCAAGGGGATAAAATAGGGGATGAAAGTTTGAATGAAACTTCGTCAATTTTAAACCGATCGGGCTGAGAGTTTCAAAATCGGGGGTAAAGTAACTATTCCACGCGGACGAAGTCGCGAGCAGACGCTAGTCTATACTAATATTATAAAGCTGAAGAGTTTGTTTGTTTGAACGCGCTAATCTCAGTAACTACTGGTTCAAATTGAAAAATTCTTTTTGGGTTGAATAGACCATTTATCGAGGAAGGCTTTAGGCTATATATCATCACGCTTAAGCCAGTAGGAGCGGAGCAGCGATAAAGAATGTTTTAAAACCGGGGATTCCACGGGGACGAAGTCGCGGGCAGCAGCTAGTTTACCAATAAAAGTCTTGACATACCAGGTCCTGCATCTCCTTGGAGAGCTTGGTGGCGATCTTCTTCTGCGCGACGCACAGCACGAAGGGGTCGCTGTCGTCCTTGCCGAGCTCCACGCGCACCAGCAGCGTGTCGGGCGTCGGCCGGACCACCCCCAGCAGCACGTGGACCAGGTCTTGTCGCTGGAAGAGGTATGTACATAAGTGTTACGTGTTGGTAGGGAATGTGCAGGACCGAGGTATCACTCTCTAGTATTTATAACGTTAAAGTTACGTTGCACCTTTAGGTGGCACTGTCTGGTTGCGGAATTTTGTTCGAACGCAAAGGGCTCTAGGAGGAACACAGATGGTTTTTAGTTAGGGCTGCCATCATCGAAATTACCGACGCCGGACAAAATCATTAAAACCCCGGACATTTGAGTGAAATTGATTTTTTTTCCCCGAACAGAACCGAAAAAAAGCCTTACAAACAAAGAAAAAGTTCCCCTTTAAGTTTTCCTTCTTCTTATCTTTTTATTAAATGTGTGTACATAAATTGTTAAATAAATAAAGAAAAAGGATAAGCGTTTATTTTTTTAATAATCTGTTACAGCGTGTTTGCAATATAAACTAGAGTGCCAGCTATTTTGCTGATTTACGAGTAGATCGTATCCCGCTTACGATTACGAATGAATGATTACATAACTAAGTATTGTTTTAATTTGTTGCTTATCTTCCAAATTTTCAATCAATGGAGGATAGAGACAGAAAAAATGTCCACGTAATACCAGGACACCTTTGAAAACCCCGCCCGGACGCTCCCCGGACGCCCTCCAAACTAGGACAGAACCGGGGAAATCCGGACGGATGGCAACCCTATTTTTAGCCAGTAAGAGTCTGACACTCTTCAAGAAGTCATTTGATGATTTTCTAGTAAAAAAAGTTGGCACTGTCAACGCCCTACACGATCCTCTTATAAGAGCGTCTAGGAGCTGGCAGCACAGAATATGAAGTGTTAATAAGGTAAAAGTTACGAATTTGCAACGCTAGATGGCATCGTCTACGTCATTAAAATTCCCTAGGTTGCTATATTTTGTTTCTTTTTATGTATGGGAAATAATCAAATGTATTTCGTCAGTAAGAGTCTGACAATTCCGCTCTGTACGGAGCGACATTGTCAGACTCTTACTGACGAAAACCCATCCGTGTTCCTCCTAATGCTTTTTGCGTTCCAGGGCCGCGGTGACTCTTTCGAACAAAATTCCGCACACGTTTCTATACTGGCTGATTGCTATTCGTCTTTGAAATAAAGAAGAAACCGTACCCGGTGCGCTTTTTCCACTAAGTAGTGGTTGGCGCATTAATTGGTCCGCAGCAGCGTCATCATTGATCAGAAGAACACCTGTTACTTTGTTAGAGGTCATCAGAAAAATAATGCATGCTGCCTTGACAGAGCAGTTCTACTGTGATACAAGCCTTTGTGTTCTAGTCATATTAAACATAAGGTATATTTCATAAGAGACTCGTTCCGGCTTCGCACGTGTGCTACAAAATCAAAAAGAAATTTCTATTTTCTTTCATACAAACCTTGTCATTTGACTTTGACAAAAAAAAAATAGCAGCCAAATTGGACGAGTCGTTCTCAAGTTAGTGGTGCTCCATTATGCATGTGGTAATTGATTTTTATTTATACAGATTTATTATTAATTTAAAAATTTGGGTCCCTGGGTCACCGAACATTTAAGTGATAATGTAGATATTGAAAGGGAACGCAGGTCGCTGGCTGTCCGTTGTAACATGCTGGCCCGCAGGTTTGCACGGTGTACGAATTCAGTGAAGATCACGCTTTTCAAAGCATTTTGTCAGTCTTTTTACACCTGCAGCTTGTGGGTGGTGTTTCTACACTGCTAATACCTAGATTATACATTAATATCCTCACACCTTAATAAGTTTGAGTGTGAGCAGCATGCCCTCGCAGCAGAGGCGTCCGCTGCACCACATGGTAAAGCAGTGCTCTGCCTCGCGTCTCCACCCGCGCTCGTCGCTCGCTGCTACCACGTCTAAGCCTGTCTCTCCTGAAAACAAACATCAAAATAGTCAGAACATGTCTCAATCTATCTTTAAATTACATTAAATTTATAAGATTTTGTTTCAATTTCACCTGACTGTGATCTAAGCCCAAAACGAGGGCTGTTTTTGTTTTTTCGTTTACAATGGAGATATGTCCTACTTGAAGCAGCCAATAAGGACCTAAATCCACGGTGATCTTACCTACTGTTTTATAATATAACAAGCCGGGCGTAGGGTAATACGCCGTCAGCAAAATGAACATCTTTGATACTTTTCATCCCCTATTAAAGACGAATTTTCAAAAACTTTCCATAATATTCACCACCGTGAAATAAGTATTTGTAGCAAAATCCATTGTTCTAGACCCAGTAGTTAAATCTGTGTATTGTATATCATTGAATTTAACAGTAATCAAGACCATCTTTCTTACCAACTAGCGTAAAATTATCATCAAGCAGTGGCTTATGGAGCTTGAGGAAGTTGGTGGCAATGGAGATGTTCTTCGCGCGCCCTATTACGTAGGCGAGAGCGTAGGACGCCAATAGGCAGCACAGGATGCCTTCCAGCCAGTACGCATCCCAACGGGGACGGAGCATTATAGGAACCTAGCCGAAAAGGAGAAAAAAAATTAAAAAGAGCTGGCCAGTACAGAGTACAGACCATTAAGTAATTAATTTGCAAACAACGAAAAAAAACTCTAGTGCCTTCAGCATAAAACATGTTTTGGTAAAATAAAAAAATAAACAAACCTTTGAAATAGTGATCTTTGGTTGTTCAGAAGTACGTGGAGCACTGTCCTGAAACCCTTCGAACTCCTCAGGGTCTTGGAAGTGTTCAAACTCATTGTCTTCATCCTGAGGAATAAATTCAGAATTTTATTTAATGCCTGGCATAAAAAATATTAAAAAATAACCCACTCTACCATTACAGCTACCTATCTCTCTCTCTCTTCCAAGAAATTAAAATAAAGAAAAACTATACAAAGTTCAAGATGATTTCTTAAGAATTTCTGAGAAAAAGTGAAAACAATTACTTAAAATAACCCACTGAAATATTAATCATAACACACTTGAACTTCATGACTTTCAACAAGATATGCCTCAATAGAATTAATTTATATTTAAATGAGGCAGTGTAAGTGACCTCTGTCTGTACCACAGAAGTATACTAGGCAAGTATCAATGACGTTATTATAAGTATATGTACATGTCATGCACCAACATCACAGCTCTGAAAAACATCATAAGCACAATACAAATAACACTCTCTTCTCGGCAGACACAAGTTGTTCATGAAATTTCTTTACACCAAAAAAAAGGAAGAATTAAGGAAATGTGAGGATCACAATAGATGATGCTTTATTTAGGATAGCTTATGTCTTTATTTCTGTTTTTGAACTTATGAATATCAATGAGAGGCTACCATATTACTGTATTGTCATGCAAAAGCATACCTCCACTAAGATCTCGTCTTCAGTCTCCACATTGGCTTCAAACTGATCCTTTGAAGGTATCTTCTGTTTTGAAGGAGGGGGTGATTCCTTTTCTTCAGCAAAATCTAAGGAATTAAGATAATTTATAATTTTTGGTGTTCTTTTCATGGCCTGCAAATTTTTGAACTTGTGTATATTTTCATACAACAACAAGCAACTAGAAAATGAAACAATAAAAAAAATAAGTTTTATGGGTTTGAACGCCAGGAGGAACTTAAAAAAAGTGTTGCTCAATGGTCATTACATCTTTGAACAATACCAAAAACATTTCACAAACACGTACCACCAGCAAGATCATCATCTTCCACCTCAAACTGTTCAAACTCTGCAAAGTCATCATCTTCCAAGGCTTGATCCTCAAAAGCCTGAGCCACAAAGGTACTGCATAGCAGCAATACTATGGATAATAGCACCCACCGCATTTTGTACCTGTAAAAGTAAGAAAACTCCTTTACTTTCACTTAGGAACATAATCAATAAAATAATATTCAAATTAATCTGGAAACCAATACCTTTAAACATTCAAATTACATAGATCAGTGCTCCCGAATACTTTTTTTTCTTTGGTTTACATACATATAAGTTTACTGGATGTAAACACTTCAGTTCACAATACAGGCAAAGGATTCATAGCTAGCTTCTGACAGAACTTGTAGTTCAGGATCAATTGACTGGAATGACACAGATTGAAGACCAAAACTTCTAGATGTCATGTATAAACATAACATATAAACATACATACATACTTATAACTTATAGGTATATTTAAATGAATTCAATTCAAGTATTGTGCACCTCAGAAGGTATTAAGGAAAAATATAAATTTACCCTTTTCTTAACAATGCAATTGAAAATATTTACTATATTATAAAGTTTCTAACAGGTATGATAAGGTGTTGTAAAGTATGTAAGTACAGAATTCAGAACAGTTTTCCTTATGCAAATACTCATTAGAATTAAGGTTTTTAATTCTTAGTGACACAAGTATGTAATCTTATCTATCTTACAAGGTGTTTCAAAGTTTGTAAGGTTTCATGCCTGGATCAAGGTATTAGTTAACTTGATGCTAGTGTCCCAAAGCGCAATTCCTTTCGACTTTACCTTCGCCAAAGTTAGTAAGAATGCAATAAGAAAAAATATAATTGGCCTACAAGGTAAAAACTTTAATCAAACGTTTCGTTTATTTAATAACACTCTACGGCGCAAATGTCGTTCAATTTAGCTCCCAAGGTAATCTAAATATATATTTTTTATTTTTACAGCATTGAATTGCACGGCTGACTGTGCAATTTTTAATACCTTATATCTCTCATATTATAGTGATTTATACAGATTTTTAGTTACCTGTTATCTATTCCTCGATGATGTTATCAACTAAACTAGCTCATTAACTTATTAATTAGATTATTTTACTCAAATTCAATAACATTTCACCTACTTCATTGCGGATTGACACAGTATGTTTTCGTTGGGTCTATTCCATAAAAAGAATTTTATCTCTGTGTAAAACCAATATTTGTTTTTTTCAGCCAATAGAAAACGGTCAAATGAGTTAAAAGTAAAACTGATCTAGGAAACCTGTAAAGGAAAACGCACTGTCTAATGTCTCCGGTGTCACGTCACATGACATTCAAAGGTTAGTGTTGCTAAAACGAAATATGTTTTATTAATTGATTCGTTTGGTTTTAAATTAGCAACACTGAGGACTAAAGTTTTAAAGTGATAAACTATCAAATACAAATTATACATTTTATTTGCGATATTTACGTGAGGTGAATTCATTTTCCAATGCGAAATTTGATGAAGGACAGTGCCTACAACAAATCACTTGAATTAAATTAAGATGATCCTAAAGCTAAGCGTCCACTGCGTCGGAATCGGAGTGTACGCATCGAAAGGATTCGTTGCTTTGTATTGATTTGTATGGCACAGCGTGCACTGGATCGGCATAACTGCGCCATAGATCACTATTTCTGCCGATGACGTCATCCGCAGTGAACTTAACTTTTTAGCTTAACTCCGTACAACGGCATTGACTTAAAGCTAAGCGTCCACTGCGTCGGAATCGGAGCGTGCGGAATGTACGAGGCGTCCGCGTCGGTATTTACAAAATGCCGATAGGGTGCGTCTACTGCATTCGGATTTTGCATCGGCAATATCATTTTCAAAGCAATCGAGTTCGCCTGTGCACGAGTTTTCTCTTTATGGAGGATAGTGACGACTGTGACGAGGGTATTGTAATCATTAGTTGTTTATTATCAGCAGAGGAGAAGAAAAACAAAAGAAAAAGAAAGATGTGGGTTCATAAAGTAAACTTAAAAAAGCCTATTTTCGGAGAATTTCATACATTATATTTTGATTTATCATAAGATGAAAAAAGATTTTGAAGTTCTTCATACCTATCTTTCTACTAAAGTAATTAAAACTTCTTCGTTCATCTATACTTATAATAAATCTGTAGAGAGGTCAATTCTGTACAAGGAATATATTTTCAAAATAACTATCAGGGGGTGATTAGTGATCGATACTGGTGCCAAAAATGCAATCAGTAAAATTTTTGTCTGTCTGTCTGTCTTTCTGTTTGTCTGTCTGTCTGTCTGTCTGTATGTTCTTTATAGAAACAAAAACTACTCGACCGATTTTAACGAAACTTGGTGCAATTATTCTTCATACTCCTGGGCAGGTTATAGTATACTTTTCATCACGCTACAATCAATAGGAGCAGGGCAGTGAAGGAAAATGTTGGGAAAACGGAAGAAGTTACTCCATTTTTTAAGCTTCCGTCGCGTGTGTAGCCTTAATGGTTAAAGGTACATAGAAATCATGTATTACGGAAATGTTCTACATAAAATTATCTAAAAGATATCCCGAAACAGCATGTCTATCTTTTGTCAATTTTAAACCGATCGGGCTGAGAGTTTCAAAATCGGGGGTAAAGTAACTATTCCACGCGGACGAAGTCGCTGGCAGAAGCTAGTCGTGAATATAAACTAAACTGTGTATACCTATACACAGTTTAGCGTCGCAAACACGTCAGAACTCGAAGCGATCGATATCCAAATGGCGCGTTTACAGCGGATGACGTCATTGGCAGAAATACCGATCTCTGGCGCAGTTATGCCGATCCAGTGCACGCTGTACCATACAAATCAATACAAAGCAACGAATCCTTTCGATGCGTACACTCCGATTCCGACGCAGTGGACGCCATATATAGGTATATTGTCGTCTTATTAAATTTCCGCTTCCTGTCCTGTTGTATTTTTTGTGTTCGGTTACATTGTTTTTCATTTGGGTGTAACATTTTATTAGTAACAGCAATTTTAGAAATTTGATGATTTAAGTTGCATTTATCTTCTTCTTCTATCTATACTTATAATAAATCTGTAGAGAGGTCAATTCTGTACAAGGAATATATTTTCAAAATAACTATCAGGGGGTGATTAGTGATCGATACTGGTGCCAAAAATGCAATCAGTAAAATTTTTGTCTGTCTGTCTGTCTTTCTGTCTGTCTGTCTGTCTGTCTTTCTGTCTGTCTGTCTGTCTGTCTGTCTGTATGTTCTTTATAGAAACAAAAACTACTCGACCGATTTTAACGAAACTTGGTGCAATTATTCTTCATACTCCTGGGCAGGTTATAGTATACTTTTCATCACGCTACAATCAATAGGAGCAGGGCAGTGAAGGAAAATGTTGGGAAAACGGAAGAAGTTACTCCATTTTTTAAGCTTCCGTCGCGTGTGTAGCCTTAATGGTTAAAGGTACATAGAAATCATGTATTACGGAAATGTTCTACATAAAATTATCTAAAAAATATCCCGAAACAGCATGTCTATCTTTTGTCAATTTTAAACCGATCGGGCTGAGAGTTTCAAAATCGGGGGTAAAGTAACTATTCCACGCGGACGAAGTCGCTGGCAGAAGCTAGTCTATACTTAATATTATAAAGCTGAAGAGTTTGTTTGTTTGTTTGTTTGAACGCGCTAATCTCAGGAACTACTGGTTCCAATTGAAAAATTCTTTTTGGGTTGAATAGACCATTTATCGAGGAAGGCTTTAGGCTATATATCATCACGCTTAAGCCAATAGGAGCGGAGCAGCGATAAAGAATGTTTTAAAATCGGGGATTCCACGGAGACGAAGTCGCGGGCAGCAGCTAGTTGTTAATGAAATGAGAGAAAACTTGTTATTTAGCTATCCTATAATCTTATTCGATCCAGCCCGTACCTTGCCGCATATTATCTTCTTTTCCTCAAATAATTAACCTGTAGTATTGCGTTAGACCTCTTATAATACTATATGTATGATCTTACAAAAATGTGCATGAACGATATGTAAATAAACAAAGACGAATTGAAACTAAAATGTCTATAAGTAGGTACCTACCTAAGTGCAATATTTATAGCATTATTCACTAACTGGTGCCGTCATTGTCCGAAGATTACGAGGCCAACCACCGCGTAAATCCGCGTTGGGGAGCGTTATTGGCGTTATTGTATGCCGATACAATCTTGATCAACGAATATAATACACAATTTATTACATAGATCATCTGTAGTCTGAGGTTCACGAGGATGTTGACAAGAAGAACAGAAGAAGAAAGAAGAACAGTTGAATCTTAGATAAAGAATAGACTATGAATACTCTTTATTATGTACACCATATAAGTTACAGAAAAAAAAAAGTAAATTCCTTTAGATGTAGAGTTGTCCCTCTGTTATTGATCATGCTTTTGTGAAGGTTTCTTTGTAAAACTCCATGCACCTTTACGTATTGGTGAGCGCTCGGATAACTGTAGTATTCTTATATGCTTCGCTCGGGTATAATTAAACATACAAACCCTTATCGATTTTCGTTATTTTTAATGTAAACAGTGTAAACGGCTGGCCAGCAGCACACAGATAAACCCTGAGAGGTTTTTGTTGTGTGGCATAAACCATTGTTAAAATAAACTTAAGCATTTTGGAAATAAAAAATAATAATATTCAGATCAAAATACGATAAGAGAGAAAATTAAAATCGGGTCAGTCATTTCGCAAAATAGTGACTTGAATGAATATTTGTAGGTATGATATACCATACGGCACTCACGCTCTTAAAAGAACATACAAAGGCAATCAGCGACTTAGTTTTATAACATTCAGAGATTTTGTATCAGTCATCATTAACAGACTACGTAATCTTTATAACTGATTTTTTGGCAGTCTTTTGAACTTCAAAGCAATGCACTGGCAATGTCGATCGTGTAGATTAGTCTGCAGTTACATTTAATTTAGATAATTAGATTAACCTATAGACAAAACACATTACAGCCGGATTTCATTAGTAATTATATTATGTTTCAATGACCGGAATGGTTTCGCTTGCCTGGTAACCTTAGATTTCCTTAAGTGTGGTTGCATGGAATCCATTTTTATTTTTATGGCTGGAGAATTTGAAATCATCAAATGACTTCTCCCGCTCTGGGCAGAACAGAAGGGAGTGTTAGACCACTTGACTTACTGACTAAATCCCATTCGTGTTTTCCTAATGAACTTTGCGTTCCGGGGCCGCGGAGAATCTTTCGAAAAAATTCCGCAACTTGCATGGGGTCCTGGGTTTAATTACCAGGTCGGGAAAAAGTATTATTGGGTTTTCTTTTCTTTTCATTAGGAATTTCTGTGCGACAATTCGGAGTTCGGAATTTGGTGCTGTGACACCGTAGTGCCTTTGGTGCCATTGGTTCTACATCAGGTCTCTGCAACCCGCGCCGGGCCCGCGTGGTGGATTACGGCCCATTCTCTCTCCTAGAGAGGAGACCTGTGTTCCAACATGCAAAATTGGGACGATTAAAAGACTGATTATGCTTATGCAGGTCTCTCCGCTCAGGTGTTGTACTGTGACTGATGGAAGAATAGGGAACATTCACGACGTAGACTACGCCATCTAGTGTCGCAAATCTGAAACTTTTACGTTGTAAATATTTGACCTGTGCTTCCACCTATACTTCCTGCACCCTCCGTTTAGGGGAACGTGCACGAAGAATACTATGCCATCTAGCGTTGCAAATTTGAAACTTATAAGTAAAATATACTTGACATTGACGAGTCTGTGAGCAGGGCCGGCCCGCCCATACGGCGAACGGAGCAGTCGCTCCAGGCGCCAAATCCTAGGGGGCGCCTAAATGTAGGTAATGGTAGGTATATATTATTAGGAGCAAACGGGAGAGGCGCCATAATTGGATCTCGCTCCATTCTAAAATTTACTTCGGGCCGGCGCTGTCTGTGAGTGCCACCAAAGACACTCTATGGCTGCCGCCCATAGTTTCTGCACGTTCCCTATACATCTGTGTTTTCGCAAACACTAGTACTACTTTTAATTTGTTCCGCGCTGATGGTTATTCTGTCTCTTAGTCTCCGTTGGGATTGGCCGCCGTAGCCGAAAATGTGCAGGAGGAGACATCATCTAGGTACCTAGCATTTTTCCCATCTAAGTTGGCGTCAGCCTTCAGTCAAACCGGATTCAGCAGAATACCAGTATATTACGTGTTATAGTTATACGACTATTACTACTTAAATCACTGAACAGATGAAGGGCTTATCTGTTCTGTGACTTAAATCGTAAGACACCGGGAGACTTAGGGAAGGTTCATATCTGACAGAACATGCGTCGCGTATTATCCGTCGCGTAACGCCAGAACAGGCAAATGTATAGAAAAACACTCGAGCGTTCACACTCGTATCATCGGTCGAGTGTGAACTCTCGAGTATTTTTCTATACATTTGTCTGTTCTGGCGTTACGCGACCGATAATACGCGACGCATGTTCCGTCAGATATGAACCTTCCCTTAGACGGTCGATGACTAGATTATGCAATACCTACTGACTGGATAGAAATGAGTGCAGTGACGCACATGCACCAGCTGTGGAATGTCTGGTCTGACGAATAAGAAAACCTTTTCACACCTCACCTCACCCAGTTTACAACCACATACTTAGATACCAGTACTTTGTTGTTGCTAAATGACTAATCCGCTGACTGGATCAGGTATGTATGTACATATATATCTAGTACTAGCTGACCCAGCAAACGTTGTTTTGCCATATAAAATAAAAACAATATTAAGGGGTATGAATAATCTATACTAATATTATAAAGCTGAAGAGTTTGTTTGTTTGAACGCGCTAATCTCAGGAACTACTGGTACGAATTGAAAAATTCTTTTTGGGTTGAATAGACCATTTATCGAGGAAGGCTTTAGGCTATATATCATCACGCTTAAGCCAATAGGAGCGGAGCAGCGATCAAGAATGTTTTAAAATCGGGGATTCCACGGGGACGATGTCGCGGGCAGCAGCTAGTGTTTTATATATTATACAGCGGCCCGCGGTTTCACCCGCATAGTTCCCGTTCCAGTAGGAATATGGGGATAAAATATAGCCTATATCACCCGGGGATAGTGTAGCTTCCAAACAGTGAAAGAATTTTTCAAATCGGTTCAGTAGTTTCGGAGCCTATTTAATACAAACAAACAAATCTTTCCTCTTTATAATAGTAACTAGTATTTCGCTTGGGGGCGCGAGTTGCAAGCAACCCGCGGTGTCTTTTTAGTATTTTTAGTAACAATTATTATCTCTACAATGTCAGATTTCTGAGTTACGCAAAGGGGTTGAAAGAAGGGGGTTGAAAAGGGTTGAATTTTTTTTGGCCATATATTCATCCAGATGTCCTCTATACAACCCCGAAGACCATTTTTCTCTACAATGTCAGGTTTCTGAGTTACGCAAAGGGGTTGAAAGAAGGGGGTTGAAAAGGGTTGAATTTTTTTTGGCCATATTTTCATCCAGACACCTTCTATACAACCCCGAAGACCATTTTTCTCTACAATGTCAAGTTTCTGAGATACGCAAAGGGGTTGTAAAAAGGGGGTTGAAAAGGGGTAGTTTTTTTTTTGTTTTCTACTCATCCAAACACCCTCTATACAACCCTGAAAACCATTTTTCTCTTCGACGTCAGGTTTCTGAGATAAGCAATGGGGTTGAAAGAAGGGGGTTGAAAAGGGGTAGTTTCAGATTTTTCCCATACTCACCCCGACACCTTCTATACAACCCCATAAAAAGTTTTCCCCTCCTAGCACGGCAAGTGGGAGAACAATCATGTCAATCAGTCAGTGAGTGAGTGAGTGGTTATTTAATTATATATAATATATATAACTAGTATTTCGCTTGGGGGCGCGAGTTGCGAGCAACTCGCGGTGTCTTTTTAGTATTTTTTTACTAACAACAAAGGGGTTGAAAGTAGGGGGTTGAAAAGGGTTGAGTAGGGTTGAATTTTTTATTGGCCATATACTCATCCAGACACCTTCTATACAACCCCGAAGACCATTTTCCTCTAGAATGTCAGGTTTCTGAGATACGCAAAGGGGTTGAAAGAAGGGGGTTGAAAAGGGTTGAATTTTTTTTGGCCATATATTCATCCAGGTGCCCTCTATACAACCCCGAAAACCATTTATCTCTACAATATCAGGTTTCTGAAATATGCCAAGGGGTTGAAACAAGGGGGATGAAAAGGGTTGAATAGGGTTGAATATTTTATTCGTCATATACTCATCCAGATACCCTCTATACAACCCCGAAAACCATTTTTCTCTACAATGTCAGGTTTCGGAGATATGCCAAGGGGTTCAAACAAGGGGGTTGAAAAGGGTTGAATAGGGTTGATTTTTTTATTGGCCATATACTCATCCAGACACCCTTTATACAACCCCGAAGACCATTTTTCCCTTCTATGTTAGGTTTCTGAGATACGCAAAGGGGTTGAAAGTAGGGGTTGAAAAGGGTTGGATAGGGTTGAATTTTTTATTGGCCATATACACATCCAGACACCCTCTATACAACCCCGAAGACCATTTTTCTCTACTATGTCAAGTTTCTGAGATACGCAAAGGGGTTGAAAGTTGGGGGTTGAAAAGGGTTGAATTTTTTATTGGCCATATACGCATCCAGATACCCTCTATATGACCCCGAAAACCATTTTTATCTACTGTGTCAGGTTTCTGAGATACGCAAAGGGGTTGAAACAAGGGGGTTGAAAAGGGGTAATTTTTTTTTTCGTTTTATACTCATCTAGATACCCACTATACAACCCCGAAAACCACTTTTCTCTAAAATGTCAGATTTCTGAGATACGCAAAGGGGTTGTAAAAGGGGGTTGAAAAGGGTTGAATTTTTTATTGGCCATATACTCATCCAGACACCCTCTATACAACCCCGAAAACCATTTTTCTCTAAAATGTCAGATTTCCGAGATACGCAAAGGGGTTGTAAAAAGGGGGTTGAAAAGGGGTAGTTTTTTTTTTCGTTTTCTACTCATCCAAACACCGTCTATACAACCCCGAAAACCATTTTTCTCTTCGACGTCAGGTTGCCGAGATAAGCAATGGGGTTGAAAGAAGGGGGTTGAAAAGGGGTAGTTTCAGATTTTTCCCATACTCACCCCGACACCTTCTATACAACCCCATATAAAGTTTTCCCCTCCTAGCACGGGAAGTGGGAGAACAATTATGTCAATCAGTCAGTCAATCAATCAGTGGTTTTTTAATTGTATATAATATAACTAGTATTTCGCTTGGGGGCGCGAGTTGCAAGCAACCCGCGGTGTCTTTTTATTATTTTTAGTAACAATTATTATCTCTACAATGTCAGATTTCTGAGTTACGCAAAGGGGTTGAAAGAAGGGGGTTGAAAAGGGTTGAACTTTTTTTAGCCATATTTTCATCCAGACACCCTCTATACAACCCCGAAGACCATTTTTCTCTACAATGTCAAGTTTCTGACATACGCAAAGGGGTTGAAAGTAGGGGGTTGAATAGGGTTGAATTTTTGATTCTTCATATACCCATCCATACATGCTCTGTGTGACACAGATGTTCACAGAACTGTATTTGTTCATAAACTGTATCTCAAAGTGTGTGTATCCTAGAAACTAAGATGTATTTTTGCATGCAAAATAAAATAAACTTATTATTATTATTATCAGTTATCTTTTTTTTCTCAGCTCTTTTTTGGCTGGTTTTTACCACATTTATGGGCCAAGCCAAGTAAATGTAGCGTGTCGTGCGTTTAATGGATTGTGTGATGAGGTCTTACTTCGTTGTCATCTATCTGCATAAATTTTCTGACAATTCTGCATGTATTTAGAATCGCAGCCTTTTGCAATGTTATGTAGAGGGTTTCTGTAAGATCTAATAATTTTAAACTATGGAGGAGATAATTTGGGATAACACCTGTGGTGGAAAGTACTATTGGAACTACATATACTTTTTCTTGACGCCAGATTCTCATAACTTCATCTTTGAGTTCTGCGTATTTACTTATTTTTTCAGTGATCGTCTTCTGAATGTTATGTGTATTGGGCATTGCAATGTCTATGAAATAAGTTATTTTATTTATTTTATCCTGTAATGTTATATTCGGTCTATTATAATGTATGGTTCTGTCGGTGAGAATGGCACGGTCGTAGTAGAGCTTATGTGTAGTACTTTCTAAAATGGTTTGTGGTGTATAGTTGTAGTAAGGGGTTTTAGTGTTTTGAATGAGTGCGTGTTTGAGAGCTAGTTTTTGATGGATGACGTTTGCTACTTGGTTATGCCTATGAGTGTAATCGGTCTGCGTGAATGTTGTGCAGGCGCCAGTAATATGCTGAATGGTTTCAGGTTGGGTGTGACACTTGCGACATTTATCGTTTGTTACTGTAGGATCTTTAATTATATATTTTCTGTAATTTTTTTTGTGTTAATGATCTGTTATTATTATTATTATTTCCTTTATTCATTACATAAATACATATAAATTACATTTTTAAATATTAAAATACAATTATATAAAAATATTTAAAAATATAAAAAATAGTAGCCCACCGGTATCGGGAACAGGGTCCAAGCTACCGGCGGTCAGGGCCCCAGAGAGAGGAACCTCCTAACAATGCGAGCCGTGTCCAGAAGTACCGCTTTCTGGATCAAGCCCTTGATCCAGCTGCCTAAAGAGAGCCTCTTAAGGTGTTGGTCGAGGCTCTTGGCTATTAAGCCATTGACGGAAACGACTATCGGTACAATGATTGCTGAATCCACATCCCACATGTCGACAACCTCGCGAGCCAAGTCAAGATATTTAATTTGCTTATCTTTCTCAGCTTTCACGAGGTTCTCGTCATGTGGAACATTTATGTCTACAATCATTGCACGCCTCACGATTCGGTCCACCACCACTATATCAAGCTTATTGGCAACAATAGTCCTGTCAGTGATGATGGACCGATCCCAGTACAATGTGATATTGCCATTATCGAGAACTGGGTCGGGCACATACCTGTAGTACGGCACCTCCGATTCCACAAGTGAGTATTTTAGAGCAAGTTGCTGGTGGATAATCCTGGCTACGAGGTTGTGCCTATGCAAATACTCTCAATACTTATTATTGTTATTATGTAATCCCGAAGACCATTTTTCTCTACAATGTCAAGTTTCTGAGATACGCAAAGGGGTTGAAAGAAGGGGGTTTAAAAGGGTTGAATAGGGTTGAATTTTTTATTGGCCATATACTCATACAGACACCTTGTAACAACCCCGAATAACATTTTTCTCTAAAATGTCAGATTTCTGAGATACGCAAAGGGGTTGAAAGAAGGGGGTTGAAAAGGGTCGATTTTTTTATAGGCCATATACTCACCCAGATACCCTCTATACAACCCCGAAAACCATTTATCTCTACGATGTCAGCTTTCTGAGATGGGTCTACCCTTTATAGCAGAACTTAATGTCATAATATTATTTTGCATAACAACGGATAGCATAATCTTCACTTCGCAGAAAATTGTTTGGTGTACCCTCATTTATCATACATTAAAAAGTCATAATTTTGTAAGTCAGAATCATCTTTAGGCATAAATTTCATATCCATAATGATTAAAAAGTAGAACCATCTTATCGCAGAAAGTTCACAGTCAGAATTGTCTTTTGGCAAACATTTCATATCGGTAGTCATTAAAAGGCAGAACTGGCATATTTCCGAAAGTTAACAGAATCATCTTTTGTCATACATTTTGACATCCATAAATAGAAAGACACATCTGTTATATTACAGAAAATTCAGTTACAATAATTTTGCATTTCTTACCAGAACAATAAAATTTGTACAAGCAAGCATGCAGCATGCAAGCAAGCACGCAGCATGCAAGCAAGCAAGCAGCATGCAAGCAATCATGCAGCATGCAAGCAAGCAAGCAACATGCAGCATGCATGGTTTCTGTCACGGCTACAGCGCTGCGGGGTTCCGGCGGTCCCACGCGAGTTTATCGTTGCAGATGGGTTTAACGCTCACCACCGCAGCTTCGGCTTGCTGCCCGGCTTCGCCGGCCAGCCTCAGCCGCGGCGGCGAGTGTTACAACCACCTGCTCCTCAACTCGCGGGCCGCCTCACCCCTCCGCGCCTTCGCGGTTTTAAATTACACTCTAGGGGTAGGGCAGACAAGACTACGTGGAGTCGGTTTTGCAGCGATTTGTTTCTGTCACTAAATTTTTAGTAAAAAGCGTTTACTGTTAAGACAATGTTTAAATTTTAATATAAGTACCTAAGATTAGATACAAATGCTTTTTTTATGGAAATGTTTAAAGAGATACATCCCAGGTGAAATTCTGTCATCTTCATAGTATGCCATGTGAAATTATGCAAAATGATCGTTGTTCAAAGTAAACATTGTGCTAAACGAAATTATGCGATGTTTTAACAATGCTAAAGGTAATTATGCCAAATAAAATTCTGCCATCCTAATAGTATGCCATTGTAAATTCGGGCATATAAATATTCGGCCAAACAATAGTTATACTAAATATTTTTTATGCCTTACAAATACTCGTTTAAAAAAGATTATGCCAAGTGTGTTATGCCAAGTAAAATTCGGAGCAACAAGATTCTGGCAGATAGAGGGAACCCTTCTGAGATACGCAAAAGGGTTTTTTTTTTAATTTACAGTTCATTACCGCGGACTTGGTGGTCCGCGCCTTTTTTTACAGGTTAAACTTGTTTAGATTTTTTTTTACATTACATATAGTATGTGCTTCCACATAGGACACTTTTCCTTAATCTTCGCACAAGTTATTCCTGTGAGCATACAATAAAAGCATTTCGTAGCTTATGGTCTATGTGAGTCCATCATTTTTTTTTCTTTTTTTTTTCTTTGTGTTTTTATTTTGTTTTTTTTTTAATGTTTCTTTTTGTTTTTTTTTTTTTTATATGTATAATCTTCAGACTTTAGTTCTAAATTACTTATTACTATATTAGTTAAAACACGGATGTTTTGACACACTTAAAACAAATGGATATACATAAAGGGGTGATGCATGGCAGTTTGAGCCGGCCAACCTCGACCTTGCGGGAACGTGAGTATGACAGACTCACTCTGCCATGCAGCTTTACATAATGGTATTTTATTTAACATTATGGAGAATACAGAGTTTGGGTGGAGTTTATTATTGGGGACAGGGATTAGTTTAGGTGGGCCTAATGACCAGGGACTTCGCTAGTTTCTTCTTTCTTCGCAGGGAAGGAGAAAAGCTGGGTATAAGCTTCTGCATAGGCTCAAGCCGACCTAGAGCCCGAATACCTATCTCACCTTGCCTTGCAGCTCTGATCAACGGAAGCACCAGCAAAACGACCATAAAAGGTAGCAAGTATGCTGCACTGCCCCAAATGGTAGTTGCCACTCACCGATGCCGTATAATGCGAACCAAAGGGAAGACGATCGCATTATTCGAGTGGAGAGAGGAGACTCCATTTGCCCAGGCGAGCTCACTGCTCCAACAAATCAGAGAGGCAGGAGAACACACGGTCACAGCTCGCACTATAAGTGTTGACGCGGTGGTGGTCGGAGGGGAAAGAGGAGACGTCGCAGACCGCTTCGGCTGTTTAAAAGCCTCAGAACAGCATGAGTTAGTCGTCTATGAGGACAGAGGAGAAAGTTTGAGCTTTCTCAGAGCCCCAAGAGACCCAACAGCCAGCGCGACGAGCTTCAGAACGAGTCCGACCACTCAAAGTGGATCCGAGAGGGCCCAGGAGAAGGCAGCCGCCGAAAAAACTGCAAAGGAGCAGAGCAAAACTACCAGCCCAGAGGACCAAGCCCGGTCGAGGAGTCGCCTGAAAGCAATCGGCACTTTCCTCAGTTCTCTACTCCCTAGCACCAGCCGCAAATCTCAAGCTGATAAGGAGGGGGAAGCAGTGGAGAGGTTCTTCAGAAAAACACCAAGAGAACCATCACCGAAGAAGCCCACACCAACAAGAGCCGACAAAGGGCATGTTATCCCACCGACCCTCGCAGCCAATTCAGGCACTACGGACCACGTGAAGAGCGCTTTCCTCGAGTACATAGCAATCGTGAGAGCGACCAGAGAGGTTAATCTCATGACATGCAAGAAGATCCTGCAGACCTTCCAGAGAAACACTGAAGGACTGCTAAGGGTACTGCTCGAGGAGGCCGAGGCGGCCGTATACGACAACGTCAAATCTCAAGTCATCATAGGAGAAATGACGGGGTCGTATATGGCAGCTTTCAGCGCGGAGAGTGGCTTTGTGACCCTGTACGAGGAGCAAACGGGGCGCTCAGGCAAAATAAAATTCAGAGCACCGAACACCGACCCGATACTGATTACCGCCAAGTGTACCAAAATCATGCTGGATGACAAGATCTTTGAAATGGCTCAGTCCATTCTGGGGACTTCAGACATCCAGGAGCATTGGGCGGTACCCAGTATCAGGTGGGTAAACGGCAGTGGCGTGCAGTGGTTCGAGTTAGGCTAGGCCAGAAAATAATGTCCAAAAAAAAACACCACATTATTCAGGGTTGAAATTTGGTGTTTTTTTTTTAAATAGGCAATAAAAAAAAAAAAGAAACTCATTTCATTAAAAATCAACCCTAAATAATGTGGTTATTTTTTAAATATTATTTGGACATTTTCTCTGGCCTACCCTAACTCGAACCACTGCACGCCATTGGTAAACGGAGTTCCGGGTTGCGGCAAGACAACCTGGGTGGTGAAACACTTCGACGAGGAAAAGGACGTTGTGGCCACCACGACAACTGAAACTGCCAAAGATCTCAGGGAGAAGCTTGCGCACCGCTTAGGAGACCGAGTAAAGACAAAGGTGCGCACTATGGCCTCAATCTTAGTAAATGGGTTCAGGAAACAAGAGAAATGCTACCGCCTGACGGTAGACGAGGCAGAGTGAACCTATTCGAGTTAAGATATACCCGTCCATTTATGGTGGCTGGCATCACCCAGGAACTCCTCTGCACACATCGCAACCCGATGGATGGGCAGTAACGCGCGTTCTCGCTGATGTTGCTCGCGAACGGTGCTGAATTCCGGGATTCGCTAGGGGCCAGATTTTAGGGCTCTTTATGCCCTTTCAAACGACACCAATCTCGGTCTTCTAGCACCAGGGGTTACGAAGATAACTTGTGGGGGGTGAGGTACTCCCGAGGGGGTGGGGGGGGAAGGGGGAGGTTTCGTGGGGAGACGATAGGCGGTGAGGTCTTGGGGGGGTCTCGTGCGGAGGTAAGAGAGGGTGGGGTCTTGGTGGGGGCCTTGGGGGGTCTCGTGGGGAGGTGATGGGTGGTGGGGTCTTAGGAGTAGGGGTCTTGGGGGGTCTCGTGGGGAGGTGAGGTGTGGTGGGGTCTTGGGAGTGGGGCTCTTGGGAAATCGTCCTTCGTGTGGTAGTTTGGAGGTTTAAGTTGGGGTATACCCAGGTTGGGAGGGGATGGTCGTGAAAAGTAAGGGGGTGGGGTAAAGCTCGCGAACGGTGCTAAATTCCGGGATTCGCTAGGGGCCAGATTTTAGGGCTCTTAATGCTCTTTCAAACGACACCAATCTCGGTTTTCTAGCACCAGGGGTTACGAAGATAACTTGCGGGGGGGTGAAGTAGTCCCGAAGGGGGAGGGGGGGAGGGGGAGGTTTCGTGGGGAGACGATAGGCGGTGGGGTCTTGGGGGGTCTCGTGCGGAGGTAAGAGGGGGGTGGGGTCTTGGTGGGGGGTCTTTGGGGGTCTCGTGGGGAGGTGATGGATGGTGGGGTCTTGGGAGTGGGGTCTTGGTGGGTCTCGTGGGGAGGTGAGGGGTGGTGGGGTCTTGGGGGGTCTCGTGGAGAGGTGAGGGGTGGTGGGGTCTTGGGAGTGGGGGTCTTGGGGAATCGTCACTCGTGAGGTGGTTTGGAGGTTTAAGTTAGAGGGGGTATTCCCAGGTTGAGTGGGGGTGGTTGTGAAAAGTAAAGGGGGGCGGTAAAGCTCGCGAACGGTGCTGAATTCCGGGATTCGCTAGGGGCCAGATTTTAGGGCTCTTAATGCCCTTTCAAACGACACCAATCTCGGTCTTCTAGCACCAGGGGTTGCGAAGATAACTTGCGGGGGGGTGAGGTAGTCCCGAGGGGGGAGGGGGGGGGATTTCGTGGGGAGACGATAGGCGGTGGGGTTTTGGGGGGTCTCGTGCGGAGGTAAGAGTGGGTGGGTTCTAGGGGGTCTCGTGGGGTTGGGTGAAGGGTTCAGGAGTTCCCTCAGGACTTACGTATGCGCTGGTGCGGAGCTGGAGCGGATTCTTCACGTCGGTCCGCGTGATAGCTGGTGTGGTAGAATAATTCTTCGGCCGGCTTCGGAGTCTTCACACAAGGCTAATATATTAAAGAAAAGCACGTGGTGACAAAAAGTGTGGTTATACCACGCGGTTTGAGGTTGTTTTTTGGTAATAACCTCGTGCTATTTGGCAATCTTGGTACCTTTATGTCTTTATTGGTTTCCCTCCGATTTCCAAGATTCTTACGCCGTTGAATTTGCCTTCGCCTCCTCTCTCTGGGTGAATTTGGGAGAGGTAATCCGACTACGTAAAGGGGTTGAAAGAAGGGGGTCGATAAGGGTTGGATAGGGTTGAATTTTTTATTGGTCGTATACTCATCCAGATACCCTCTATACAACCCCGAAGACCATTTTTCTCTAAAATGTCAGGTTTCTGAGATACGCAAAGGGGTTGAAACAAGGGGGTTGAAAAGGATTGAATAGGGTTGAATTTTTTAGTGGTAATATAGTCATCCAGACACCTATACAACCCCGAAGACCATTTTTCTCTACAATGTCAGGTTTCTGAGATATGCCAAGGGGTTGAAACAAGGGGGTTGAAAAGGGTTGAATGGGGTTGAATTTTTTATTGGCCATATACTCACCCAGATACCCTCTATACAACCCCGAAAACCATTTTTCTCTACAATGTCAGGTTTCTGAGATACGCAAAGGGGTTGAAAGTAGGGGGTTGAAAAGGGTTGAATAGGGTTGAATTTTTATTGGCCATATACTCATCCAGATACCCTCTATACAACCCCGAAAACCATTTTTCTCTACAATGTCAGATTTCTGAGATACGCAAAGGGGTTGTAAAAAGGGGGTTGAAAAGGGGTAATTTTTTTTTCGTTTTATACTCATCCAGACACCCTCTATATAAGCCCGAAAACCATTTTTCTCTTCGACGTCAGGTTTCTGAGATATGCCAAGGGGTTGAAACAAGGGGGTTGAAAAGGGTTGAATAGGGTTGAATTTTTTATTGGCCATATACTCACCCAAATACCCTCTATACAACCCCGAAAACCATTTTTCTCTAAAATGTCAGATTTCTGAGATACGCAAAGGGGTTGTAAAAAGGGGGTTGAAAAGGGGTAGTTTTTTTTTTTCGTTTTCTACTCATCCAAACACCCTCTATACAACCCCGAAAACCATTTTTCTCTTCGACGTCAGGTTTCCGAGATAAGCAATGGGGTTGAAAGAAGGGGGTTGAAAAGGGGTAGTTTCCGATTTTTCCCATACTCACCCCGACACCTTCTATACAACCCCATAAAAAGTTTTTCCCTCCTAGCACGGGAAGTGGGAGAACAATTGTGTCAATCAGTCAGTCAATCAATCAGTCAGTGGTTTTTTAATTATATATAATATAATAATAATAATAACTAGTATTTCGCTTGGGGGCGCGAGTTGCAAGCAACCCGCGGTGTCTTTTTATTATTTTTAGTAACAATTATTATCTCTACAATATCAGATTTCTGAGTTACGCAAAGGGGTTGAAAGAAGGGGGTTGAAAAGGGTTGAACTTTTTTTGGCCATATTTTCATCCAGACACCTTCTATACAACCCCGAAGACCATTTTTCTCTACAATGTCAAGTTTCTGAGATACGCAAAGGGGTTGTAAAAAGGGGGTTGAAAAGGGGTAGTTTTTTTTTTGTTTTCTACTCATCCAAACACCCTCTATACAACCCTGAAAACCATTTTTCTCTTCGACGTCAGGTTTCTGAGATAAGCAATGGGGTTGAAAGAAGGGGGTTGAAAAGGGGTAGTTTCAGATTTTTCCCATACTCACCCCGACACCTTCTATACAACCCCATAAAAAGTTTTCCCCTCCTAGCACGGCAAGTGGGAGAACAATCATGTCAATCAGTCAGTGAGTGAGTGAGTGGTTATTTAATTATATATAATATATAACTAGTATTTCGCTTGGGGGCGCGAGTTGCGAGCAACTCGCGGTGTCTTTTTAGTATTTTTTTACTAACAACAAAGGGGTTGAAAGTAGGGGGTTGAAAAGGGTTGAGTAGGGTTGAATTTTTTATTGGCCATATACTCATCCAGACACCTTCTATACAACCCCGAAGACCATTTTCCTCTAGAATGTCAGGTTTCTGAGATACGCAAAGGGGTTGAAAGAAGGGGGTTGAAAAGGGTTGAATTTTTTTTGGCCATATATTCATCCAGGTGCCCTCTATACAACCCCGAAAACCATTTATCTCTACAATATCAGGTTTCTGAAATATGCCAAGGGGTTGAAACAAGGGGGATGAAAAGGGTTGAATAGGGTTGAATATTTTATTCGTCATATACTCATCCAGATACCCTCTATACAACCCCGAAAACCATTTTTCTCTACAATGTCAGGTTTCGGAGATATGCCAAGGGGTTCAAACAAGGGGGTTGAAAAGGGTTGAATAGGGTTGATTTTTTTATTGGCCATATACTCATCCAGACACCCTTTATACAACCCCGAAGACCATTTTTCCCTTCTATGTTAGGTTTCTGAGATACGCAAAGGGGTTGAAAGTAGGGGTTGAAAAGGGTTGGATAGGGTTGAATTTTTTATTGGCCATATACACATCCAGACACCCTCTATACAACCCCGAAGACCATTTTTCTCTACTATGTCAAGTTTCTGAGATACGCAAAGGGGTTGAAAGTTGGGGGTTGAAAAGGGTTGAATTTTTTATTGGCCATATACGCATCCAGATACCCTCTATATGACCCCGAAAACCATTTTTATCTACTGTGTCAGGTTTCTGAGATACGCAAAGGGGTTGAAACAAGGGGGTTGAAAAGGGGTAATTTTTTTTTTCGTTTTATACTCATCTAGATACCCACTATACAACCCCGAAAACCACTTTTCTCTAAAATGTCAGATTTCTGAGATACGCAAAGGGGTTGTAAAAGGGGGTTGAAAAGGGTTGAATTTTTTATTGGCCATATACTCATCCAGACACCCTCTATACAACCCCGAAAACCATTTTTCTCTAAAATGTCAGATTTCCGAGATACGCAAAGGGGTTGTAAAAAGGGGGTTGAAAAGGGGTAGTTTTTTTTTTCGTTTTCTACTCATCCAAACACCGTCTATACAACCCCGAAAACCATTTTTCTCTTCGACGTCAGGTTGCCGAGATAAGCAATGGGGTTGAAAGAAGGGGGTTGAAAAGGGGTAGTTTCAGATTTTTCCCATACTCACCCCGACACCTTCTATACAACCCCATATAAAGTTTTCCCCTCCTAGCACGGGAAGTGGGAGAACAATTATGTCAATCAGTCAGTCAATCAATCAGTGGTTTTTTAATTATATATAATATAATAATAATAACTAGTATTTCGCTTGGGGGCGCGAGTTGCAAGCAACCCGCGGTGTCTTTTTATTATTTTTAGTAACAATTATTATCTCTACAATGTCAGATTTCTGAGTTACGCAAAGGGGTTGAAAGAAGGGGGTTGAAAAGGGTTGAACTTTTTTTAGCCATATTTTCATCCAGACACCCTCTATACAACCCCGAAGACCATTTTTCTCTACAATGTCAAGTTTCTGACATACGCAAAGGGGTTGAAAGTAGGGGGTTGAATAGGGTTGAATTTTTGATTCTTCATATACCCATCCATACATGCTCTGTGTGACACAGATGTTCACAGAACTGTATTTGTTCATAAACTGTATCTCAAAGTGTGTGTATCCTAGAAACTAAGATGTATTTTTGCATGCAAAATAAAATAAACTTATTATTATTATTATCAGTTATCTTTTTTTTCTCAGCTCTTTTTTGGCTGGTTTTTACCACATTTATGGGCCAAGCCAAGTAAATGTAGCGTGTCGTGCGTTTAATGGATTGTGTGATGAGGTCTTACTTCGTTGTCATCTATCTGCATAAATTTTCTGACAATTCTGCATGTATTTAGAATCGCAGCCTTTTGCAATGTTATGTAGAGGGTTTCTGTAAGATCTAATAATTTTAAACTATGGAGGAGATAATTTGGGATAACACCTGTGGTGGAAAGTACTATTGGAACTACATATACTTTTTCTTGACGCCAGATTCTCATAACTTCATCTTTGAGTTCTGCGTATTTACTTATTTTTTCAGTGATCGTCTTCTGAATGTTATGTGTATTGGGCATTGCAATGTCTATGAAATAAGTTATTTTATTTATTTTATCCTGTAATGTTATATTCGGTCTATTATAATGTATGGTTCTGTCGGTGAGAATGGCACGGTCGTAGTAGAGCTTATGTGTAGTACTTTCTAAAATGGTTTGTGGTGTATAGTTGTAGTAAGGGGTTTTAGTGTTTTGAATGAGTGCGTGTTTGAGAGCTAGTTTTTGATGGATGACGTTTGCTACTTGGTTATGCCTATGAGTGTAATCGGTCTGCGTGAATGTTGTGCAGGCGCCAGTAATATGCTGAATGGTTTCAGGTTGGGTGTGACACTTGCGACATTTATCGTTTGTTACTGTAGGATCTTTAATTATATATTTTCTGTAATTTTTTTTGTGTTAATGATCTGTTATTATTATTATTATTTCCTTTATTCATTACATAAATACATATAAATTACATTTTTAAATATTAAAATACAATTATATAAAAATATTTAAAAATATAAAAAATAGTAGCCCACCGGTATCGGGAACAGGGTCCAAGCTACCGGCGGTCAGGGCCCCAGAGAGAGGAACCTCCTAACAATGCGAGCCGTGTCCAGAAGTACCGCTTTCTGGATCAAGCCCTTGATCCAGCTGCCTAAAGAGAACCTCTTAAGGTGTTGGTCGAGGCTCTTGGCTATTAAGCCATTGACGGAAACGACTATCGGTACAATGATTGCTGAATCCACATCCCACATGTCGACAACCTCGCGAGCCAAGTCAAGATATTTAATTTGCTTATCTTTCTCAGCTTTCACGAGGTTCTCGTCATGTGGAACATTTATGTCTACAATCATTGCACGCCTCACGATTCGGTCCACCACCACTATATCAAGCTTATTGGCAACAATAGTCCTGTCAGTGATGATGGACCGATCCCAGTACAATGTGATATTGCCATTATCGAGAACTGGGTCGGGCACATACCTGTAGTACGGCACCTCCGATTCCACAAGTGAGTATTTTAGAGCAAGTTGCTGGTGGATAATCCTGGCTACGAGGTTGTGCCTATGCGAATACTCTCAATACTTATTATTGTTATTATGTAATCCCGAAGACCATTTTTCTCTACAATGTCAAGTTTCTGAGATACGCAAAGGGGTTGAAAGAAGGGGGTTTAAAAGGGTTGAATAGGGTTGAATTTTTTATTGGCCATATACTCATACAGACACCTTGTAACAACCCCGAATAACATTTTTCTCTAAAATGTCAGATTTCTGAGATACGCAAAGGGGTTGAAAGAAGGGGGTTGAAAAGGGTCGATTTTTTTATAGGCCATATACTCACCCAGATACCCTCTATACAACCCCGAAAACCATTTATCTCTACGATGTCAGCTTTCTGAGATGGGTCTACCCTTTATAGCAGAACTTAATGTCATAATATTATTTTGCATAACAACGGATAGCATAATCTTCACTTCGCAGAAAATTGTTTGGTGTACCCTCATTTATCATACATTAAAAAGTCATAATTTTGTAAGTCAGAATCATCTTTAGGCATAAATTTCATATCCATAATGATTAAAAAGTAGAACCATCTTATCGCAGAAAGTTCACAGTCAGAATTGTCTTTTGGCAAACATTTCATATCGGTAGTCATTAAAAGGCAGAACTGGCATATTTCCGAAAGTTAACAGAATCATCTTTTGTCATACATTTTGACATCCATAAATAGAAAGACACATCTGTTATATTACAGAAAATTCAGTTACAATAATTTTGCATTTCTTACCAGAACAATAAAATTTGTACAAGCAAGCATGCAGCATGCAAGCAAGCACGCAGCATGCAAGCAAGCAAGCAGCATGCAAGCAATCATGCAGCATGCAAGCAAGCAAGCAACATGCAGCATGCATGGTTTCTGTCACGGCTACAGCGCTGCGGGGTTCCGGCGGTCCCACGCGAGTTTATCGTTGCAGATGGGTTTAACGCTCACCACCGCAGCTTCGGCTTGCTGCCCGGCTTCGCCGGCCAGCCTCAGCCGCGGCGGCGAGTGTTACAACCACCTGCTCCTCAACTCGCGGGCCGCCTCACCCCTCCGCGCCTTCGCGGTTTTAAATTACACTCTAGGGGTAGGGCAGACAAGACTACGTGGAGTCGGTTTTGCAGCGATTTGTTTCTGTCACTAAATTTTTAGTAAAAAGCGTTTACTGTTAAGACAATGTTTAAATTTTAATATAAGTACCTAAGATTAGATACAAATGCTTTTTTTATGGAAATGTTTAAAGAGATACATCCCAGGTGAAATTCTGTCATCTTCATAGTATGCCATGTGAAATTATGCAAAATGATCGTTGTTCAAAGTAAACATTGTGCTAAACGAAATTATGCGATGTTTTAACAATGCTAAAGGTAATTATGCCAAATAAAATTCTGCCATCCTAATAGTATGCCATTGTAAATTCGGGCATATAAATATTCGGCCAAACAATAGTTATACTAAATATTTTTTATGCCTTACAAATACTCGTTTAAAAAAGATTATGCCAAGTGTGTTATGCCAAGTAAAATTCGGAGCAACAAGATTCTGGCAGATAGAGGGAACCCTTCTGAGATACGCAAAAGGGTTTTTTTTTTAATTTACAGTTCATTACCGCGGACTTGGTGGTCCGCGCCTTTTTTTACAGGTTAAACTTGTTTAGATTTTTTTTTACATTACATATAGTATGTGCTTCCACATAGGACACTTTTCCTTAATCTTCGCACAAGTTATTCCTGTGAGCATACAATAAAAGCATTTCGTAGCTTATGGTCTATGTGAGTCCATCATTTTTTTTTCTTTTTTTTTTCTTTGTGTTTTTATTTTGTTTTTTTTTTAATGTTTCTTTTTGTTTTTTTTTTTTTTATATGTATAATCTTCAGACTTTAGTTCTAAATTACTTATTACTATATTAGTTAAAACACGGATGTTTTGACACACTTAAAACAAATGGATATACATAAAGGGGTGATGCATGGCAGTTTGAGCCGGCCAACCTCGACCTTGCGGGAACGTGAGTATGACAGACTCACTCTGCCATGCAGCTTTACATAATGGTATTTTATTTAACATTATGGAGAATACAGAGTTTGGGTGGAGTTTATTATTGGGGACAGGGATTAGTTTAGGTGGGCCTAATGACCAGGGACTTCGCTAGTTTCTTCTTTCTTCGCAGGGAAGGAGAAAAGCTGGGTATAAGCTTCTGCATAGGCTCAAGCCGACCTAGAGCCCGAATACCTATCTCACCTTGCCTTGCAGCTCTGATCAACGGAAGCACCAGCAAAACGACCATAAAAGGTAGCAAGTATGCTGCACTGCCCCAAATGGTAGTTGCCACTCACCGATGCCGTATAATGCGAACCAAAGGGAAGACGATCGCATTATTCGAGTGGAGAGAGGAGACTCCATTTGCCCAGGCGAGCTCACTGCTCCAACAAATCAGAGAGGCAGGAGAACACACGGTCACAGCTCGCACTATAAGTGTTGACGCGGTGGTGGTCGGAGGGGAAAGAGGAGACGTCGCAGACCGCTTCGGCTGTTTAAAAGCCTCAGAACAGCATGAGTTAGTCGTCTATGAGGACAGAGGAGAAAGTTTGAGCTTTCTCAGAGCCCCAAGAGACCCAACAGCCAGCGCGACGAGCTTCAGAACGAGTCCGACCACTCAAAGTGGATCCGAGAGGGCCCAGGAGAAGGCAGCCGCCGAAAAAACTGCAAAGGAGCAGAGCAAAACTACCAGCCCAGAGGACCAAGCCCGGTCGAGGAGTCGCCTGAAAGCAATCGGCACTTTCCTCAGTTCTCTACTCCCTAGCACCAGCCGCAAATCTCAAGCTGATAAGGAGGGGGAAGCAGTGGAGAGGTTCTTCAGAAAAACACCAAGAGAACCATCACCGAAGAAGCCCACACCAACAAGAGCCGACAAAGGGCATGTTATCCCACCGACCCTCGCAGCCAATTCAGGCACTACGGACCACGTGAAGAGCGCTTTCCTCGAGTACATAGCAATCGTGAGAGCGACCAGAGAGGTTAATCTCATGACATGCAAGAAGATCCTGCAGACCTTCCAGAGAAACACTGAAGGACTGCTAAGGGTACTGCTCGAGGAGGCCGAGGCGGCCGTATACGACAACGTCAAATCTCAAGTCATCATAGGAGAAATGACGGGGTCGTATATGGCAGCTTTCAAGATTCAAGATTCAAAGCATTTATTTCAATTAAACCCTTTACAGGCACTTTTGAATTGTCAAGTCGAAAGAGGTGAAGCTATCTGCACGTTCCAAAGCGTAGATCTCTATGGAGAAGAACGTGCAAGAAACTCCACGGACACTCTTTTAAATTATGTTCTGTATTACATAACCTTGGTTACATCCTTGGTCGCTTCTATATGTGAGGACAATGCAAAATAAAAAAAAAAGGAAACTATAAAAACAATTCAAAGTATAAAGATTAAAACAAGTCAGTGGCAGTTAAGAGGTGACCAGTCTCAACCGACGGCGCCCGTTCACGAACATGACGCGTGTATTGGCACCATTTAGCTCAACCATTTTGAAGGGAACCGAATGATCCAACACACACGCCACCATCAGCGAAACATTTGAGCAAGCATGACATGCTCTCAACTGCCATTTTAGTTCAAGTCACAAAGTAAACTATAACTTATCACATGTAAATGGCTCCATGGTACTCACATTTACAATATTTGAAAATAAAATGCTTCTACATTATACAAAACTATGGTTTACAAAAACCAAGCAACTACAAGTAAAAAAATAGAAATTATTAATTATCAAATTAATATTATATATAAAAAAAAGAATAAATAAATGAGACAAAAAATAAAAAAAAGGGCGAGCATCTCTTCCAATATAAAATCCTAAACTTGTTTATCCAAGTGGTTGAGGCTGTGGAGCAGGACCGGCATTTAGCCAAGCATTATTATCTTCAATGTAATCCCCCAACTTATAATATGCTTGCCTGCATAATGTGCGTTTAATACAAGTTTTAAATTTCGTTTCATTCAGTTCTAATATATGGGGAGGAATTTTATTGTAACATTTTAAACAATACCCCATGAAAGATGTGGCTACTTTAGCTAGTCTGAAACCTGGTTGAACTAATTGATCCCTATTTCTAGTAGCATAATTATGTCTGTCGCCTCGCTTACTAAAGAGATGCAGATTTTTTCTAACGTACATAATGTTTTCATATATATATTGACAAGGTACCGTCATGATGTTACATTGTGTTTTCAGCGCGGAGAGTGGCTTTGTGACCCTGTACGAGGAGCAAACGGGGCGCTCAGGCAAAATAAAATTCAGAGCACCGAACACCGACCCGATACTGATTACCGCCAAGTGTACCAAAATCATGCTGGATGACAAGATCTTTGAAATGGCTCAGTCCATTCTGGGGACTTCAGACATCCAGGAGCATTGGGCGGTACCCAGTATCAGGTGGGTAAACGGCAGTGGCGTGCAGTGGTTCGAGTTAGGCTAGGCCAGAAAATAATGTCCAAAAAAAAACACCACATTATTCAGGGTTGAAATTTGGTGTTTTTTTTTTAAATAGGCAATAAAAAAAAAAAAAAAACTCATTTCATTAAAAATCAACCCTAAATAATGTGGTTATTTTTTAAATATTATTTGGACATTTTCTCTGGCCTACCCTAACTCGAACCACTGCACGCCATTGGTAAACGGAGTTCCGGGTTGCGGCAAGACAACCTGGGTGGTGAAACACTTCGACGAGGAAAAGGACGTTGTGGCCACCACGACAACTGAAACTGCCAAAGATCTCAGGGAGAAGCTTGCGCACCGCTTAGGAGACCGAGTAAAGACAAAGGTGCGCACTATGGCCTCAATCTTAGTAAATGGGTTCAGGAAACAAGAGAAATGCTACCGCCTGACGGTAGACGAGGCAGAGTGAACCTATTCGAGTTAAGATATACCCGTCCATTTATGGTGGCTGGCCTCACCCAGGAACTCCTCTGCACACATCGCAACCCGATGGATGGGCAGTAACGCGCGTTCTCGCTGATGTTGCTCGCGAACGGTGCTGAATTCCGGGATTCGCTAGGGGCCAGATTTTAGGGCTCTTTATGCCCTTTCAAACGACACCAATCTCGGTCTTCTAGCACCAGGGGTTACGAAGATAACTTGTGGGGGGTGAGGTACTCCCGAGGGGGTGGGGGGGGAAGGGGGAGGTTTCGTGGGGAGACGATAGGCGGTGAGGTCTTGGGGGGGTCTCGTGCGGAGGTAAGAGAGGGTGGGGTCTTGGTGGGGGCCTTGGGGGGTCTCGTGGGGAGGTGATGGGTGGTGGGGTCTTAGGAGTAGGGGTCTTGGGGGGTCTCGTGGGGAGGTGAGGTGTGGTGGGGTCTTGGGAGTGGGGCTCTTGGGAAATCGTCCTTCGTGTGGTAGTTTGGAGGTTTAAGTTGGGGTATACCCAGGTTGGGAGGGGATGGTCGTGAAAAGTAAGGGGGTGGGGTAAAGCTCGCGAACGGTGCTAAATTCCGGGATTCGCTAGGGGCCAGATTTTAGGGCTCTTTATGCTCTTTCAAACGACACCAATCTCGGTTTTCTAGCACCAGGGGTTACGAAGATAACTTGCGGGGGGGTGAAGTAGTCCCGAAGGGGGAGGGGGGGAGGGGGAGGTTTCGTGGGGAGACGATAGGCGGTGGGGTCTTGGGGGGTCTCGTGCGGAGGTAAGAGGGGGTGGGGTCTTGGTGGGGGGTCTTTGGGGGTCTCGTGGGGAGGTGATGGATGGTGGGGTCTTGGGAGTGGGGTCTTGGTGGGTCTCGTGGGGAGGTGAGGGGTGGTGGGGTCTTGGGGGGTCTCGTGGAGAGGTGAGGGGTGGTGGGGTCTTGGGAGTGGGGGTCTTGGGGAATCGTCACTCGTGAGGTGGTTTGGAGGTTTAAGTTAGAGGGGGTATTCCCAGGTTGAGTGGGGGTGGTTGTGAAAAGTAAAGGGGGGCGGTAAAGCTCGCGAACGGTGCTGAATTCCGGGATTCGCTAGGGGCCAGATTTTAGGGCTCTTAATGCCCTTTCAAACGACACCAATCTCGGTCTTCTAGCACCAGGGGTTGCGAAGATAACTTGCGGGGGGGTGAGGTAGTCCCGAGGGGGGAGGGGGGGGATTTCGTGGGGAGACGATAGGCGGTGGGGTTTTGGGGGGTCTCGTGCGGAGGTAAGAGTGGGTGGGTTCTAGGGGGTCTCGTGGGGTTGGGTGAAGGGTTCAGGAGTTCCCTCAGGACTTACGTATGCGCTGGTGCGGAGCTGGAGCGGATTCTTCACGTCGGTCCGCGTGATAGCTGGTGTGGTAGAATAATTCTTCGGCCGGCTTCGGAGTCTTCACACAAGGCTAATATATTAAAGAAAAGCACGTGGTGACAAAAAGTGTGGTTATACCACGCGGTTTGAGGTTGTTTTTTGGTAATAACCTCGTGCTATTTGGCAATCTTGGTACCTTTATGTCTTTATTGGTTTCCCTCCGATTTCCAAGATTCTTACGCCGTTGAATTTGCCTTCGCCTCCTCTCTCTGGGTGAATTTGGGAGAGGTAATCCGACTACGTAAAGGGGTTGAAAGAAGGGGGTCGATAAGGGTTGGATAGGGTTGAATTTTTTATTGGTCGTATACTCATCCAGATACCCTCTATACAACCCCGAAGACCATTTTTCTCTAAAATGTCAGGTTTCTGAGATACGCAAAGGGGTTGAAACAAGGGGGTTGAAAAGGATTGAATAGGGTTGAATTTTTTAGTGGTAATATAGTCATCCAGACACCTATACAACCCCGAAGACCATTTTTCTCTACAATGTCAGGTTTCTGAGATATGCCAAGGGGTTGAAACAAGGGGGTTGAAAAGGGTTGAATGGGGTTGAATTTTTTATTGGCCATATACTCACCCAGATACCCTCTATACAACCCCGAAAACCATTTTTCTCTACAATGTCAGGTTTCTGAGATACGCAAAGGGGTTGAAAGTAGGGGGTTGAAAAGGGTTGAATAGGGTTGAATTTTTATTGGCCATATACTCATCCAGATACCCTCTATACAACCCCGAAAACCATTTTTCTCTACAATGTCAGATTTCTGAGATACGCAAAGGGGTTGTAAAAAGGGGGTTGAAAAGGGGTAATTTTTTTTTCGTTTTATACTCATCCAGACACCCTCTATATAAGCCCGAAAACCATTTTTCTCTTCGACGTCAGGTTTCTGAGATATGCCAAGGGGTTAAAACAAGGGGGTTGAAAAGGGTTGAATAGGGTTGAATTTTTTATTGGCCATATACTCACCCAAATACCCTCTACACAACCCCGAAAACCATTTTTCTCTAAAATGTCAGGTTTCTGAGATACGCAAAGGGGTTGTAAAAAGGGGGTTGAAAAGGGGTAATTTTTTTTTTTCGTTTTCTACTCATCCAAACACCCTCTATACAACCCCGAAAACCATTTTTCTCTTCGACGTCAGGTTTCCGAGATAAGCAATGGGGTTGAAAGAAGGGGGTTGAAAAGGGGTAGTTTCCGATTTTTCCCATACTCACCCCGACACCTTCTATACAACCCCATAAAAAGTTTTTCCCTCCTAGCACGGGAAGTGGGAGAACAATTGTGTCAATCAGTCAGTCAATCAATCAGTCAGTGGTTTTTTAATTATATATAATATAATAATAATAACTAGTATTTCGCTTGGGGGCGCGAGTTGCAAGCAACCCGCGGTGTCTTTTTATTATTTTTAGTAACAATTATTATCTCTACAATGTCAGATTTCTGAGTTACGCAAAGGGGTTGAAAGAAGGGGGTTGAAAAGGGTTGAACTTTTTTTAGCCATATTTTCATCCAGACACCCTCTATACAACCCCGAAGACCATTTTTCTCTACAATGTCAAGTTTCTGACATACGCAAAGGGGTTGAAAGTAGGGGGTTGAATAGGGTTGAATTTTTGATTCTTCATATACCCATCCATACATGCTCTGTGTGACACAGATGTTCACAGAACTGTATTTGTTCATAAACTGTATCTCAAAGTGTGTGTATCCTAGAAACTAAGATGTATTTTTGCATGCAAAATAAAATAAACTTATTATTATTATTATCAGTTATCTTTTTTTTCTCAGCTCTTTTTTGGCTGGTTTTTACCACATTTATGGGCCAAGCCAAGTAAATGTAGCGTGTCGTGCGTTTAATGGATTGTGTGATGAGGTCTTACTTCGTTGTCATCTATCTGCATAAATTTTCTGACAATTCTGCATGTATTTAGAATCGCAGCCTTTTGCAATGTTATGTAGAGGGTTTCTGTAAGATCTAATAATTTTAAACTATGGAGGAGATAATTTGGGATAACACCTGTGGTGGAAAGTACTATTGGAACTACATATACTTTTTCTTGACGCCAGATTCTCATAACTTCATCTTTGAGTTCTGCGTATTTACTTATTTTTTCAGTGATCGTCTTCTGAATGTTATGTGTATTGGGCATTGCAATGTCTATGAAATAAGTTATTTTATTTATTTTATCCTGTAATGTTATATTCGGTCTATTATAATGTATGGTTCTGTCGGTGAGAATGGCACGGTCGTAGTAGAGCTTATGTGTAGTACTTTCTAAAATGGTTTGTGGTGTATAGTTGTAGTAAGGGGTTTTAGTGTTTTGAATGAGTGCGTGTTTGAGAGCTAGTTTTTGATGGATGACGTTTGCTACTTGGTTATGCCTATGAGTGTAATCGGTCTGCGTGAATGTTGTGCAGGCGCCAGTAATATGCTGAATGGTTTCAGGTTGGGTGTGACACTTGCGACATTTATCGTTTGTTACTGTAGGATCTTTAATTATATATTTTCTGTAATTTTTTTTGTGTTAATGATCTGTTATTATTATTATTATTTCCTTTATTCATTACATAAATACATATAAATTACATTTTTAAATATTAAAATACAATTATATAAAAATATTTAAAAATATAAAAAATAGTAGCCCACCGGTATCGGGAACAGGGTCCAAGCTACCGGCGGTCAGGGCCCCAGAGAGAGGAACCTCCTAACAATGCGAGCCGTGTCCAGAAGTACCGCTTTCTGGATCAAGCCCTTGATCCAGCTGCCTAAAGAGAACCTCTTAAGGTGTTGGTCGAGGCTCTTGGCTATTAAGCCATTGACGGAAACGACTATCGGTACAATGATTGCTGAATCCACATCCCACATGTCGACAACCTCGCGAGCCAAGTCAAGATATTTAATTTGCTTATCTTTCTCAGCTTTCACGAGGTTCTCGTCATGTGGAACATTTATGTCTACAATCATTGCACGCCTCACGATTCGGTCCACCACCACTATATCAAGCTTATTGGCAACAATAGTCCTGTCAGTGATGATGGACCGATCCCAGTACAATGTGATATTGCCATTATCGAGAACTGGGTCGGGCACATACCTGTAGTACGGCACCTCCGATTCCACAAGTGAGTATTTTAGAGCAAGTTGCTGGTGGATAATCCTGGCTACGAGGTTGTGCCTATGCAAATACTCTCAATACTTATTATTGTTATTATGTAATCCCGAAGACCATTTTTCTCTACAATGTCAAGTTTCTGAGATACGCAAAGGGGTTGAAAGAAGGGGGTTTAAAAGGGTTGAATAGGGTTGAATTTTTTATTGGCCATATACTCATACAGACACCTTGTAACAACCCCGAATAACATTTTTCTCTAAAATGTCAGATTTCTGAGATACGCAAAGGGGTTGAAAGAAGGGGGTTGAAAAGGGTCGATTTTTTTATAGGCCATATACTCACCCAGATACCCTCTATACAACCCCGAAAACCATTTATCTCTACGATGTCAGCTTTCTGAGATGGGTCTACCCTTTATAGCAGAACTTAATGTCATAATATTATTTTGCATAACAACGGATAGCATAATCTTCACTTCGCAGAAAATTGTTTGGTGTACCCTCATTTATCATACATTAAAAAGTCATAATTTTGTAAGTCAGAATCATCTTTAGGCATAAATTTCATATCCATAATGATTAAAAAGTAGAACCATCTTATCGCAGAAAGTTCACAGTCAGAATTGTCTTTTGGCAAACATTTCATATCGGTAGTCATTAAAAGGCAGAACTGGCATATTTCCGAAAGTTAACAGAATCATCTTTTGTCATACATTTTGACATCCATAAATAGAAAGACACATCTGTTATATTACAGAAAATTCAGTTACAATAATTTTGCATTTCTTACCAGAACAATAAAATTTGTACAAGCAAGCATGCAGCATGCAAGCAAGCACGCAGCATGCAAGCAAGCAAGCAGCATGCAAGCAATCATGCAGCATGCAAGCAAGCAAGCAACATGCAGCATGCATGGTTTCTGTCACGGCTACAGCGCTGCGGGGTTCCGGCGGTCCCACGCGAGTTTATCGTTGCAGATGGGTTTAACGCTCACCACCGCAGCTTCGGCTTGCTGCCCGGCTTCGCCGGCCAGCCTCAGCCGCGGCGGCGAGTGTTACAACCACCTGCTCCTCAACTCGCGGGCCGCCTCACCCCTCCGCGCCTTCGCGGTTTTAAATTACACTCTAGGGGTAGGGCAGACAAGACTACGTGGAGTCGGTTTTGCAGCGATTTGTTTCTGTCACTAAATTTTTAGTAAAAAGCGTTTACTGTTAAGACAATGTTTAAATTTTAATATAAGTACCTAAGATTAGATACAAATGCTTTTTTTATGGAAATGTTTAAAGAGATACATCCCAGGTGAAATTCTGTCATCTTCATAGTATGCCATGTGAAATTATGCAAAATGATCGTTGTTCAAAGTAAACATTGTGCTAAACGAAATTATGCGATGTTTTAACAATGCTAAAGGTAATTATGCCAAATAAAATTCTGCCATCCTAATAGTATGCCATTGTAAATTCGGGCATATAAATATTCGGCCAAACAATAGTTATACTAAATATTTTTTATGCCTTACAAATACTCGTTTAAAAAAGATTATGCCAAGTGTGTTATGCCAAGTAAAATTCGGAGCAACAAGATTCTGGCAGATAGAGGGAACCCTTCTGAGATACGCAAAAGGGTTTTTTTTTTAATTTACAGTTCATTACCGCGGACTTGGTGGTCCGCGCCTTTTTTTACAGGTTAAACTTGTTTAGATTTTTTTTTACATTACATATAGTATGTGCTTCCACATAGGACACTTTTCCTTAATCTTCGCACAAGTTATTCCTGTGAGCATACAATAAAAGCATTTCGTAGCTTATGGTCTATGTGAGTCCATCATTTTTTTTTCTTTTTTTTTTCTTTGTGTTTTTATTTTGTTTTTTTTTTAATGTTTCTTTTTGTTTTTTTTTTTTTTATATGTATAATCTTCAGACTTTAGTTCTAAATTACTTATTACTATATTAGTTAAAACACGGATGTTTTGACACACTTAAAACAAATGGATATACATAAAGGGGTGATGCATGGCAGTTTGAGCCGGCCAACCTCGACCTTGCGGGAACGTGAGTATGACAGACTCACTCTGCCATGCAGCTTTACATAATGGTATTTTATTTAACATTATGGAGAATACAGAGTTTGGGTGGAGTTTATTATTGGGGACAGGGATTAGTTTAGGTGGGCCTAATGACCAGGGACTTCGCTAGTTTCTTCTTTCTTCGCAGGGAAGGAGAAAAGCTGGGTATAAGCTTCTGCATAGGCTCAAGCCGACCTAGAGCCCGAATACCTATCTCACCTTGCCTTGCAGCTCTGATCAACGGAAGCACCAGCAAAACGACCATAAAAGGTAGCAAGTATGCTGCACTGCCCCAAATGGTAGTTGCCACTCACCGATGCCGTATAATGCGAACCAAAGGGAAGACGATCGCATTATTCGAGTGGAGAGAGGAGACTCCATTTGCCCAGGCGAGCTCACTGCTCCAACAAATCAGAGAGGCAGGAGAACACACGGTCACAGCTCGCACTATAAGTGTTGACGCGGTGGTGGTCGGAGGGGAAAGAGGAGACGTCGCAGACCGCTTCGGCTGTTTAAAAGCCTCAGAACAGCATGAGTTAGTCGTCTATGAGGACAGAGGAGAAAGTTTGAGCTTTCTCAGAGCCCCAAGAGACCCAACAGCCAGCGCGACGAGCTTCAGAACGAGTCCGACCACTCAAAGTGGATCCGAGAGGGCCCAGGAGAAGGCAGCCGCCGAAAAAACTGCAAAGGAGCAGAGCAAAACTACCAGCCCAGAGGACCAAGCCCGGTCGAGGAGTCGCCTGAAAGCAATCGGCACTTTCCTCAGTTCTCTACTCCCTAGCACCAGCCGCAAATCTCAAGCTGATAAGGAGGGGGAAGCAGTGGAGAGGTTCTTCAGAAAAACACCAAGAGAACCATCACCGAAGAAGCCCACACCAACAAGAGCCGACAAAGGGCATGTTATCCCACCGACCCTCGCAGCCAATTCAGGCACTACGGACCACGTGAAGAGCGCTTTCCTCGAGTACATAGCAATCGTGAGAGCGACCAGAGAGGTTAATCTCATGACATGCAAGAAGATCCTGCAGACCTTCCAGAGAAACACTGAAGGACTGCTAAGGGTACTGCTCGAGGAGGCCGAGGCGGCCGTATACGACAACGTCAAATCTCAAGTCATCATAGGAGAAATGACGGGGTCGTATATGGCAGCTTTCAAGATTCAAGATTCAAAGCATTTATTTCAATTAAACCCTTTACAGGCACTTTTGAATTGTCAAGTCGAAAGAGGTGAAGCTATCTGCACGTTCCAAAGCGTAGATCTCTATGGAGAAGAACGTGCAAGAAACTCCACGGACACTCTTTTAAATTATGTTCTGTATTACATAACCTTGGTTACATCCTTGGTCGCTTCTATATGTGAGGACAATGCAAAATAAAAAAAAAAGGAAACTATAAAAACAATTCAAAGTATAAAGATTAAAACAAGTCAGTGGCAGTTAAGAGGTGACCAGTCTCAACCGACGGCGCCCGTTCACGAACATGACGCGTGTATTGGCACCATTTAGCTCAACCATTTTGAAGGGAACCGAATGATCCAACACACACGCCACCATCAGCGAAACATTTGAGCAAGCATGACATGCTCTCAACTGCCATTTTAGTTCAAGTCACAAAGTAAACTATAACTTATCACATGTAAATGGCTCCATGGTACTCACATTTACAATATTTGAAAATAAAATGCTTCTACATTATACAAAACTATGGTTTACAAAAACCAAGCAACTACAAGTAAAAAAATAGAAATTATTAATTATCAAATTAATATTATATATAAAAAAAAGAATAAATAAATGAGACAAAAAATAAAAAAAAGGGCGAGCATCTCTTCCAATATAAAATCCTAAACTTGTTTATCCAAGTGGTTGAGGCTGTGGAGCAGGACCGGCATTTAGCCAAGCATTATTATCTTCAATGTAATCCCCCAACTTATAATATGCTTGCCTGCATAATGTGCGTTTAATACAAGTTTTAAATTTCGTTTCATTCAGTTCTAATATATGGGGAGGAATTTTATTGTAACATTTTAAACAATACCCCATGAAAGATGTGGCTACTTTAGCTAGTCTGAAACCTGGTTGAACTAATTGATCCCTATTTCTAGTAGCATAATTATGTCTGTCGCCTCGCTTACTAAAGAGATGCAGATTTTTTCTAACGTACATAATGTTTTCATATATATATTGACAAGGTACCGTCATGATGTTACATTGTGTTTTCAGCGCGGAGAGTGGCTTTGTGACCCTGTACGAGGAGCAAACGGGGCGCTCAGGCAAAATAAAATTCAGAGCACCGAACACCGACCCGATACTGATTACCGCCAAGTGTACCAAAATCATGCTGGATGACAAGATCTTTGAAATGGCTCAGTCCATTCTGGGGACTTCAGACATCCAGGAGCATTGGGCGGTACCCAGTATCAGGTGGGTAAACGGCAGTGGCGTGCAGTGGTTCGAGTTAGGCTAGGCCAGAAAATAATGTCCAAAAAAAAACACCACATTATTCAGGGTTGAAATTTGGTGTTTTTTTTTTAAATAGGCAATAAAAAAAAAAAAAAAACTCATTTCATTAAAAATCAACCCTAAATAATGTGGTTATTTTTTAAATATTATTTGGACATTTTCTCTGGCCTACCCTAACTCGAACCACTGCACGCCATTGGTAAACGGAGTTCCGGGTTGCGGCAAGACAACCTGGGTGGTGAAACACTTCGACGAGGAAAAGGACGTTGTGGCCACCACGACAACTGAAACTGCCAAAGATCTCAGGGAGAAGCTTGCGCACCGCTTAGGAGACCGAGTAAAGACAAAGGTGCGCACTATGGCCTCAATCTTAGTAAATGGGTTCAGGAAACAAGAGAAATGCTACCGCCTGACGGTAGACGAGGCAGAGTGAACCTATTCGAGTTAAGATATACCCGTCCATTTATGGTGGCTGGCATCACCCAGGAACTCCTCTGCACACATCGCAACCCGATGGATGGGCAGTAACGCGCGTTCTCGCTGATGTTGCTCGCGAACGGTGCTGAATTCCGGGATTCGCTAGGGGCCAGATTTTAGGGCTCTTTATGCCCTTTCAAACGACACCAATCTCGGTCTTCTAGCACCAGGGGTTACGAAGATAACTTGTGGGGGGTGAGGTACTCCCGAGGGGGTGGGGGGGGAAGGGGGAGGTTTCGTGGGGAGACGATAGGCGGTGAGGTCTTGGGGGGGTCTCGTGCGGAGGTAAGAGAGGGTGGGGTCTTGGTGGGGGCCTTGGGGGGTCTCGTGGGGAGGTGATGGGTGGTGGGGTCTTAGGAGTAGGGGTCTTGGGGGGTCTCGTGGGGAGGTGAGGTGTGGTGGGGTCTTGGGAGTGGGGCTCTTGGGAAATCGTCCTTCGTGTGGTAGTTTGGAGGTTTAAGTTGGGGTATACCCAGGTTGGGAGGGGATGGTCGTGAAAAGTAAGGGGGTGGGGTAAAGCTCGCGAACGGTGCTAAATTCCGGGATTCGCTAGGGGCCAGATTTTAGGGCTCTTTATGCTCTTTCAAACGACACCAATCTCGGTTTTCTAGCACCAGGGGTTACGAAGATAACTTGCGGGGGGGTGAAGTAGTCCCGAAGGGGGAGGGGGGGAGGGGGAGGTTTCGTGGGGAGACGATAGGCGGTGGGGTCTTGGGGGGTCTCGTGCGGAGGTAAGAGGGGGTGGGGTCTTGGTGGGGGGTCTTTGGGGGTCTCGTGGGGAGGTGATGGATGGTGGGGTCTTGGGAGTGGGGTCTTGGTGGGTCTCGTGGGGAGGTGAGGGGTGGTGGGGTCTTGGGGGGTCTCGTGGAGAGGTGAGGGGTGGTGGGGTCTTGGGAGTGGGGGTCTTGGGGAATCGTCACTCGTGAGGTGGTTTGGAGGTTTAAGTTAGAGGGGGTATTCCCAGGTTGAGTGGGGGTGGTTGTGAAAAGTAAAGGGGGGCGGTAAAGCTCGCGAACGGTGCTGAATTCCGGGATTCGCTAGGGGCCAGATTTTAGGGCTCTTAATGCCCTTTCAAACGACACCAATCTCGGTCTTCTAGCACCAGGGGTTGCGAAGATAACTTGCGGGGGGGTGAGGTAGTCCCGAGGGGGGAGGGGGGGGATTTCGTGGGGAGACGATAGGCGGTGGGGTTTTGGGGGGTCTCGTGCGGAGGTAAGAGTGGGTGGGTTCTAGGGGGTCTCGTGGGGTTGGGTGAAGGGTTCAGGAGTTCCCTCAGGACTTACGTATGCGCTGGTGCGGAGCTGGAGCGGATTCTTCACGTCGGTCCGCGTGATAGCTGGTGTGGTAGAATAATTCTTCGGCCGGCTTCGGAGTCTTCACACAAGGCTAATATATTAAAGAAAAGCACGTGGTGACAAAAAGTGTGGTTATACCACGCGGTTTGAGGTTGTTTTTTGGTAATAACCTCGTGCTATTTGGCAATCTTGGTACCTTTATGTCTTTATTGGTTTCCCTCCGATTTCCAAGATTCTTACGCCGTTGAATTTGCCTTCGCCTCCTCTCTCTGGGTGAATTTGGGAGAGGTAATCCGACTACGTAAAGGGGTTGAAAGAAGGGGGTCGATAAGGGTTGGATAGGGTTGAATTTTTTATTGGTCGTATACTCATCCAGATACCCTCTATACAACCCCGAAGACCATTTTTCTCTAAAATGTCAGGTTTCTGAGATACGCAAAGGGGTTGAAACAAGGGGGTTGAAAAGGATTGAATAGGGTTGAATTTTTTAGTGGTAATATAGTCATCCAGACACCTATACAACCCCGAAGACCATTTTTCTCTACAATGTCAGGTTTCTGAGATATGCCAAGGGGTTGAAACAAGGGGGTTGAAAAGGGTGGAATGGGGTTGAATTTTTTATTGGCCATATACTCACCCAGATACCCTCTATACAACCCCGAAAACCATTTTTCTCTACAATGTCAGGTTTCTGAGATACGCAAAGGGGTTGAAAGAAGGGGGTTGAAAAGGGTTGAATAGGGTTGAATTTTTTTTGGCCATATACTCATCCAGATACCCTCTATACAACCCCGAAAACCATTTTTCTCTACAATGTCAGATTTCTGAGATACGCAAAGGGGTTGTAAAAAGGGGGTTGAAAAGGGGTAATTTTTTTTTCGTTTTATACTCATCCAGACACCCTCTATATAAGCCCGAAAACCATTTTTCTCTTCGACGTCAGGTTTCTGAGATATGCCAAGGGGTTAAAACAAGGGGGTTGAAAAGGGTTGAATAGGGTTGAATTTTTTATTGGCCATATACTCACCCAAATACCCTCTATACAACCCCGAAAACCATTTTTCTCTAAAATGTCAGATTTCTGAGATACGCAAAGGGGTTGTAAAAAGGGGGTTGAAAAGGGGTAGTTTTTTTTTTTCGTTTTCTACTCATCCAAACACCCTCTATACAACCCCGAAAACCATTTTTCTCTTCGACGTCAGGTTTCCGAGATAAGCAATGGGGTTGAAAGAAGGGGGTTGAAAAGGGGTAGTTTCCGATTTTTCCCATACTCACCCCGACACCTTCTATACAACCCCATAAAAAGTTTTTCCCTCCTAGCACGGGAAGTGGGAGAACAATTGTGTCAATCAGTCAGTCAATCAATCAGTCAGTGGTTTTTTAATTATATATAATATAATAATAATAACTAGTATTTCGCTTGGGGGCGCGAGTTGCAAGCAACCCGCGGTGTCTTTTTATTATTTTTAGTAACAATTATTATCTCTACAATGTCAGATTTCTGAGTTACGCAAAGGGGTTGAAAGAAGGGGGTTGAAAAGGGTTGAACTTTTTTTAGCCATATTTTCATCCAGACACCCTCTATACAACCCCGAAGACCATTTTTCTCTACAATGTCAAGTTTCTGACATACGCAAAGGGGTTGAAAGTAGGGGGTTGAATAGGGTTGAATTTTTGATTCTTCATATACCCATCCATACATGCTCTGTGTGACACAGATGTTCACAGAACTGTATTTGTTCATAAACTGTATCTCAAAGTGTGTGTATCCTAGAAACTAAGATGTATTTTTGCATGCAAAATAAAATAAACTTATTATTATTATTATCAGTTATCTTTTTTTTCTCAGCTCTTTTTTGGCTGGTTTTTACCACATTTATGGGCCAAGCCAAGTAAATGTAGCGTGTCGTGCGTTTAATGGATTGTGTGATGAGGTCTTACTTCGTTGTCATCTATCTGCATAAATTTTCTGACAATTCTGCATGTATTTAGAATCGCAGCCTTTTGCAATGTTATGTAGAGGGTTTCTGTAAGATCTAATAATTTTAAACTATGGAGGAGATAATTTGGGATAACACCTGTGGTGGAAAGTACTATTGGAACTACATATACTTTTTCTTGACGCCAGATTCTCATAACTTCATCTTTGAGTTCTGCGTATTTACTTATTTTTTCAGTGATCGTCTTCTGAATGTTATGTGTATTGGGCATTGCAATGTCTATGAAATAAGTTATTTTATTTATTTTATCCTGTAATGTTATATTCGGTCTATTATAATGTATGGTTCTGTCGGTGAGAATGGCACGGTCGTAGTAGAGCTTATGTGTAGTACTTTCTAAAATGGTTTGTGGTGTATAGTTGTAGTAAGGGGTTTTAGTGTTTTGAATGAGTGCGTGTTTGGAGCTAGTTTTTGATGGATGACGTTTGCTACTTGGTTATGCCTATGAGTGTAATCGGTCTGCGTGAATGTTGTGCAGGCGCCAGTAATATGCTGAATGGTTTCAGGTTGGGTGTGACACTTGCGACATTTATCGTTTGTTACTGTAGGATCTTTAATTATATATTTTCTGTAATTTTTTTTGTGTTAATGATCTGTTATTATTATTATTATTTCCTTTATTCATTACATAAATACATATAAATTACATTTTTAAATATTAAAATACAATTATATAAAAATATTTAAAAATATAAAAAATAGTAGCCCACCGGTATCGGGAACAGGGTCCAAGCTACCGGCGGTCAGGGCCCCAGAGAGAGGAACCTCCTAACAATGCGAGCCGTGTCCAGAAGTACCGCTTTCTGGATCAAGCCCTTGATCCAGCTGCCTAAAGAGAACCTCTTAAGGTGTTGGTCGAGGCTCTTGGCTATTAAGCCATTGACGGAAACGACTATCGGTACAATGATTGCTGAATCCACATCCCACATGTCGACAACCTCGCGAGCCAAGTCAAGATATTTAATTTGCTTATCTTTCTCAGCTTTCACGAGGTTCTCGTCATGTGGAACATTTATGTCTACAATCATTGCACGCCTCACGATTCGGTCCACCACCACTATATCAAGCTTATTGGCAACAATAGTCCTGTCAGTGATGATGGACCGATCCCAGTACAATGTGATATTGCCATTATCGAGAACTGGGTCGGGCACATACCTGTAGTACGGCACCTCCGATTCCACAAGTGAGTATTTTAGAGCAAGTTGCTGGTGGATAATCCTGGCTACGAGGTTGTGCCTATGCAAATACTCTCAATACTTATTATTGTTATTATGTAATCCCGAAGACCATTTTTCTCTACAATGTCAAGTTTCTGAGATACGCAAAGGGGTTGAAAGAAGGGGGTTTAAAAGGGTTGAATAGGGTTGAATTTTTTATTGGCCATATACTCATACAGACACCTTGTAACAACCCCGAATAACATTTTTCTCTAAAATGTCAGATTTCTGAGATACGCAAAGGGGTTGAAAGAAGGGGGTTGAAAAGGGTCGATTTTTTTATAGGCCATATACTCACCCAGATACCCTCTATACAACCCCGAAAACCATTTATCTCTACGATGTCAGCTTTCTGAGATGGGTCTACCCTTTATAGCAGAACTTAATGTCATAATATTATTTTGCATAACAACGGATAGCATAATCTTCACTTCGCAGAAAATTGTTTGGTGTACCCTCATTTATCATACATTAAAAAGTCATAATTTTGTAAGTCAGAATCATCTTTAGGCATAAATTTCATATCCATAATGATTAAAAAGTAGAACCATCTTATCGCAGAAAGTTCACAGTCAGAATTGTCTTTTGGCAAACATTTCATATCGGTAGTCATTAAAAGGCAGAACTGGCATATTTCCGAAAGTTAACAGAATCATCTTTTGTCATACATTTTGACATCCATAAATAGAAAGACACATCTGTTATATTACAGAAAATTCAGTTACAATAATTTTGCATTTCTTACCAGAACAATAAAATTTGTACAAGCAAGCATGCAGCATGCAAGCAAGCACGCAGCATGCAAGCAAGCAAGCAGCATGCAAGCAATCATGCAGCATGCAAGCAAGCAAGCAACATGCAGCATGCATGGTTTCTGTCACGGCTACAGCGCTGCGGGGTTCCGGCGGTCCCACGCGAGTTTATCGTTGCAGATGGGTTTAACGCTCACCACCGCAGCTTCGGCTTGCTGCCCGGCTTCGCCGGCCAGCCTCAGCCGCGGCGGCGAGTGTTACAACCACCTGCTCCTCAACTCGCGGGCCGCCTCACCCCTCCGCGCCTTCGCGGTTTTAAATTACACTCTAGGGGTAGGGCAGACAAGACTACGTGGAGTCGGTTTTGCAGCGATTTGTTTCTGTCACTAAATTTTTAGTAAAAAGCGTTTACTGTTAAGACAATGTTTAAATTTTAATATAAGTACCTAAGATTAGATACAAATGCTTTTTTTATGGAAATGTTTAAAGAGATACATCCCAGGTGAAATTCTGTCATCTTCATAGTATGCCATGTGAAATTATGCAAAATGATCGTTGTTCAAAGTAAACATTGTGCTAAACGAAATTATGCGATGTTTTAACAATGCTAAAGGTAATTATGCCAAATAAAATTCTGCCATCCTAATAGTATGCCATTGTAAATTCGGGCATATAAATATTCGGCCAAACAATAGTTATACTAAATATTTTTTATGCCTTACAAATACTCGTTTAAAAAAGATTATGCCAAGTGTGTTATGCCAAGTAAAATTCGGAGCAACAAGATTCTGGCAGATAGAGGGAACCCTTCTGAGATACGCAAAAGGGTTTTTTTTTTAATTTACAGTTCATTACCGCGGACTTGGTGGTCCGCGCCTTTTTTTACAGGTTAAACTTGTTTAGATTTTTTTTTACATTACATATAGTATGTGCTTCCACATAGGACACTTTTCCTTAATCTTCGCACAAGTTATTCCTGTGAGCATACAATAAAAGCATTTCGTAGCTTATGGTCTATGTGAGTCCATCATTTTTTTTTCTTTTTTTTTTCTTTGTGTTTTTATTTTGTTTTTTTTTTAATGTTTCTTTTTGTTTTTTTTTTTTTTTATATGTATAATCTTCAGACTTTAGTTCTAAATTACTTATTACTATATTAGTTAAAACACGGATGTTTTGACACACTTAAAACAAATGGATATACATAAAGGGGTGATGCATGGCAGTTTGAGCCGGCCAACCTCGACCTTGCGGGAACGTGAGTATGACAGACTCACTCTGCCATGCAGCTTTACATAATGGTATTTTATTTAACATTATGGAGAATACAGAGTTTGGGTGGAGTTTATTATTGGGGACAGGGATTAGTTTAGGTGGGCCTAATGACCAGGGACTTCGCTAGTTTCTTCTTTCTTCGCAGGGAAGGAGAAAAGCTGGGTATAAGCTTCTGCATAGGCTCAAGCCGACCTAGAGCCCGAATACCTATCTCACCTTGCCTTGCAGCTCTGATCAACGGAAGCACCAGCAAAACGACCATAAAAGGTAGCAAGTATGCTGCACTGCCCCAAATGGTAGTTGCCACTCACCGATGCCGTATAATGCGAACCAAAGGGAAGACGATCGCATTATTCGAGTGGAGAGAGGAGACTCCATTTGCCCAGGCGAGCTCACTGCTCCAACAAATCAGAGAGGCAGGAGAACACACGGTCACAGCTCGCACTATAAGTGTTGACGCGGTGGTGGTCGGAGGGGAAAGAGGAGACGTCGCAGACCGCTTCGGCTGTTTAAAAGCCTCAGAACAGCATGAGTTAGTCGTCTATGAGGACAGAGGAGAAAGTTTGAGCTTTCTCAGAGCCCCAAGAGACCCAACAGCCAGCGCGACGAGCTTCAGAACGAGTCCGACCACTCAAAGTGGATCCGAGAGGGCCCAGGAGAAGGCAGCCGCCGAAAAAACTGCAAAGGAGCAGAGCAAAACTACCAGCCCAGAGGACCAAGCCCGGTCGAGGAGTCGCCTGAAAGCAATCGGCACTTTCCTCAGTTCTCTACTCCCTAGCACCAGCCGCAAATCTCAAGCTGATAAGGAGGGGGAAGCAGTGGAGAGGTTCTTCAGAAAAACACCAAGAGAACCATCACCGAAGAAGCCCACACCAACAAGAGCCGACAAAGGGCATGTTATCCCACCGACCCTCGCAGCCAATTCAGGCACTACGGACCACGTGAAGAGCGCTTTCCTCGAGTACATAGCAATCGTGAGAGCGACCAGAGAGGTTAATCTCATGACATGCAAGAAGATCCTGCAGACCTTCCAGAGAAACACTGAAGGACTGCTAAGGGTACTGCTCGAGGAGGCCGAGGCGGCCGTATACGACAACGTCAAATCTCAAGTCATCATAGGAGAAATGACGGGGTCGTATATGGCAGCTTTCAGCGCGGAGAGTGGCTTTGTGACCCTGTACGAGGAGCAAACGGGGCGCTCAGGCAAAATAAAATTCAGAGCACCGAACACCGACCCGATACTGATTACCGCCAAGTGTACCAAAATCATGCTGGATGACAAGATCTTTGAAATGGCTCAGTCCATTCTGGGGACTTCAGACATCCAGGAGCATTGGGCGGTACCCAGTATCAGGTGGGTAAACGGCAGTGGCGTGCAGTGGTTCGAGTTAGGCTAGGCCAGAAAATAATGTCCAAAAAAAAACACCACATTATTCAGGGTTGAAATTTGGTGTTTTTTTTTTAAATAGGCAATAAAAAAAAAAAAGAAACTCATTTCATTAAAAATCAACCCTAAATAATGTGGTTATTTTTTAAATATTATTTGGACATTTTCTCTGGCCTACCCTAACTCGAACCACTGCACGCCATTGGTAAACGGAGTTCCGGGTTGCGGCAAGACAACCTGGGTGGTGAAACACTTCGACGAGGAAAAGGACGTTGTGGCCACCACGACAACTGAAACTGCCAAAGATCTCAGGGAGAAGCTTGCGCACCGCTTAGGAGACCGAGTAAAGACAAAGGTGCGCACTATGGCCTCAATCTTAGTAAATGGGTTCAGGAAACAAGAGAAATGCTACCGCCTGACGGTAGACGAGGCAGAGTGAACCTATTCGAGTTAAGATATACCCGTCCATTTATGGTGGCTGGCATCACCCAGGAACTCCTCTGCACACATCGCAACCCGATGGATGGGCAGTAACGCGCGTTCTCGCTGATGTTGCTCGCGAACGGTGCTGAATTCCGGGATTCGCTAGGGGCCAGATTTTAGGGCTCTTTATGCCCTTTCAAACGACACCAATCTCGGTCTTCTAGCACCAGGGGTTACGAAGATAACTTGTGGGGGGTGAGGTACTCCCGAGGGGGTGGGGGGGGAAGGGGGAGGTTTCGTGGGGAGACGATAGGCGGTGAGGTCTTGGGGGGGTCTCGTGCGGAGGTAAGAGAGGGTGGGGTCTTGGTGGGGGCCTTGGGGGGTCTCGTGGGGAGGTGATGGGTGGTGGGGTCTTAGGAGTAGGGGTCTTGGGGGGTCTCGTGGGGAGGTGAGGTGTGGTGGGGTCTTGGGAGTGGGGCTCTTGGGAAATCGTCCTTCGTGTGGTAGTTTGGAGGTTTAAGTTGGGGTATACCCAGGTTGGGAGGGGATGGTCGTGAAAAGTAAGGGGGTGGGGTAAAGCTCGCGAACGGTGCTAAATTCCGGGATTCGCTAGGGGCCAGATTTTAGGGCTCTTTATGCTCTTTCAAACGACACCAATCTCGGTTTTCTAGCACCAGGGGTTACGAAGATAACTTGCGGGGGGGTGAAGTAGTCCCGAAGGGGGAGGGGGGGAGGGGGAGGTTTCGTGGGGAGACGATAGGCGGTGGGGTCTTGGGGGGTCTCGTGCGGGGGTAAGAGGGGGTGGGGTCTTGGTGGGGGGTCTTTGGGGGTCTCGTGGGGAGGTGATGGATGGTGGGGTCTTGGGAGTGGGGTCTTGGTGGGTCTCGTGGGGAGGTGAGGGGTGGTGGGGTCTTGGGGGGTCTCGTGGAGAGGTGAGGGGTGGTGGGGTCTTGGGAGTGGGGGTCTTGGGGAATCGTCACTCGTGAGGTGGTTTGGAGGTTTAAGTTAGAGGGGGTATTCCCAGGTTGAGTGGGGGTGGTTGTGAAAAGTAAAGGGGGGCGGTAAAGCTCGCGAACGGTGCTGAATTCCGGGATTCGCTAGGGGCCAGATTTTAGGGCTCTTAATGCCCTTTCAAACGACACCAATCTCGGTCTTCTAGCACCAGGGGTTGCGAAGATAACTTGCGGGGGGGTGAGGTAGTCCCGAGGGGGGAGGGGGGGGATTTCGTGGGGAGACGATAGGCGGTGGGGTTTTGGGGGGTCTCGTGCGGAGGTAAGAGTGGGTGGGTTCTAGGGGGTCTCGTGGGGTTGGGTGAAGGGTTCAGGAGTTCCCTCAGGACTTACGTATGCGCTGGTGCGGAGCTGGAGCGGATTCTTCACGTCGGTCCGCGTGATAGCTGGTGTGGTAGAATAATTCTTCGGCCGGCTTCGGAGTCTTCACACAAGGCTAATATATTAAAGAAAAGCACGTGGTGACAAAAAGTGTGGTTATACCACGCGGTTTGAGGTTGTTTTTTGGTAATAACCTCGTGCTATTTGGCAATCTTGGTACCTTTATGTCTTTATTGGTTTCCCTCCGATTTCCAAGATTCTTACGCCGTTGAATTTGCCTTCGCCTCCTCTCTCTGGGTGAATTTGGGAGAGGTAATCCGACTACGTAAAGGGGTTGAAAGAAGGGGGTCGATAAGGGTTGGATAGGGTTGAATTTTTTATTGGTCGTATACTCATCCAGATACCCTCTATACAACCCCGAAGACCATTTTTCTCTAAAATGTCAGGTTTCTGAGATACGCAAAGGGGTTGAAACAAGGGGGTTGAAAAGGATTGAATAGGGTTGAATTTTTTAGTGGTAATATAGTCATCCAGACACCTATACAACCCCGAAGACCATTTTTCTCTAAAATGTCAGGTTTCTGAGATACGCAAAGGGGTTGAAACAAGGGGGTTGAAAAGGATTGAATAGGGTTGAATTTTTTAGTGGTAATATAGTCATCCAGACACCTATACAACCCCGAAGACCATTTTTCTCTACAATGTCAGGTTTCTGAGATATGCCAAGGGGTTGAAACAAGGGGGTTGAAAAGGGTTGAATGGGGTTGAATTTTTTATTGGCCATATACTCACCCAGATACCCTCTATACAACCCCGAAAACCATTTTTCTCTACAATGTCAGGTTTCTGAGATACGCAAAGGGGTTGTAAAAAGGGGGTTGAAAAGGGGTAATTTTTTTTTCGTTTTATACTCATCCAGACACCCTCTATATAAGCCCGAAAACCATTTTTCTCTTCGACGTCAGGTTTCTGAGATATGCCAAGGGGTTAAAACAAGGGGGTTGAAAAGGGTTGAATAGGGTTGAATTTTTTATTGGCCATATACTCACCCAAATACCCTCTATACAACCCCGAAAACCATTTTTCTCTAAAATGTCAGATTTCTGAGATACGCAAAGGGGTTGTAAAAAGGGGGTTGAAAAGGGGTAGTTTTTTTTTTTCGTTTTCTACTCATCCAAACACCCTCTATACAACCCCGAAAACCATTTTTCTCTTCGACGTCAGGTTTCCGAGATAAGCAATGGGGTTGAAAGAAGGGGGTTGAAAAGGGGTAGTTTCCGATTTTTCCCATACTCACCCCGACACCTTCTATACAACCCCATAAAAAGTTTTTCCCTCCTAGCACGGGAAGTGGGAGAACAATTGTGTCAATCAGTCAGTCAATCAATCAGTCAGTGGTTTTTTAATTATATATAATATAATAATAATAATAATAACTAGTATTTCGCTTGGGGGCGCGAGTTGCAAGCAACCCGCGGTGTCTTTTTATTATTTTTAGTAACAATTATTATCTCTACAATGTCAGATTTCTGAGTTACGCAAAGGGGTTGAAAGAAGGGGGTTGAAAAGGGTTGAACTTTTTTTAGCCATATTTTCATCCAGACACCCTCTATACAACCCCGAAGACCATTTTTCTCTACAATGTCAAGTTTCTGACATACGCAAAGGGGTTGAAAGTAGGGGGTTGAATAGGGTTGAATTTTTGATTCTTCATATACCCATCCATACATGCTCTGTGTGACACAGATGTTCACAGAACTGTATTTGTTCATAAACTGTATCTCAAAGTGTGTGTATCCTAGAAACTAAGATGTATTTTTGCATGCAAAATAAAATAAACTTATTATTATTATTATCAGTTATCTTTTTTTTCTCAGCTCTTTTTTGGCTGGTTTTTACCACATTTATGGGCCAAGCCAAGTAAATGTAGCGTGTCGTGCGTTTAATGGATTGTGTGATGAGGTCTTACTTCGTTGTCATCTATCTGCATAAATTTTCTGACAATTCTGCATGTATTTAGAATCGCAGCCTTTTGCAATGTTATGTAGAGGGTTTCTGTAAGATCTAATAATTTTAAACTATGGAGGAGATAATTTGGGATAACACCTGTGGTGGAAAGTACTATTGGAACTACATATACTTTTTCTTGACGCCAGATTCTCATAACTTCATCTTTGAGTTCTGCGTATTTACTTATTTTTTCAGTGATCGTCTTCTGAATGTTATGTGTATTGGGCATTGCAATGTCTATGAAATAAGTTATTTTATTTATTTTATCCTGTAATGTTATATTCGGTCTATTATAATGTATGGTTCTGTCGGTGAGAATGGCACGGTCGTAGTAGAGCTTATGTGTAGTACTTTCTAAAATGGTTTGTGGTGTATAGTTGTAGTAAGGGGTTTTAGTGTTTTGAATGAGTGCGTGTTTGAGAGCTAGTTTTTGATGGATGACGTTTGCTACTTGGTTATGCCTATGAGTGTAATCGGTCTGCGTGAATGTTGTGCAGGCGCCAGTAATATGCTGAATGGTTTCAGGTTGGGTGTGACACTTGCGACATTTATCGTTTGTTACTGTAGGATCTTTAATTATATATTTTCTGTAATTTTTTTTGTGTTAATGATCTGTTATTATTATTATTATTTCCTTTATTCATTACATAAATACATATAAATTACATTTTTAAATATTAAAATACAATTATATAAAAATATTTAAAAATATAAAAAATAGTAGCCCACCGGTATCGGGAACAGGGTCCAAGCTACCGGCGGTCAGGGCCCCAGAGAGAGGAACCTCCTAACAATGCGAGCCGTGTCCAGAAGTACCGCTTTCTGGATCAAGCCCTTGATCCAGCTGCCTAAAGAGAACCTCTTAAGGTGTTGGTCGAGGCTCTTGGCTATTAAGCCATTGACGGAAACGACTATCGGTACAATGATTGCTGAATCCACATCCCACATGTCGACAACCTCGCGAGCCAAGTCAAGATATTTAATTTGCTTATCTTTCTCAGCTTTCACGAGGTTCTCGTCATGTGGAACATTTATGTCTACAATCATTGCACGCCTCACGATTCGGTCCACCACCACTATATCAAGCTTATTGGCAACAATAGTCCTGTCAGTGATGATGGACCGATCCCAGTACAATGTGATATTGCCATTATCGAGAACTGGGTCGGGCACATACCTGTAGTACGGCACCTCCGATTCCACAAGTGAGTATTTTAGAGCAAGTTGCTGGTGGATAATCCTGGCTACGAGGTTGTGCCTATGCAAATACTCTCAATACTTATTATTGTTATTATGTAATCCCGAAGACCATTTTTCTCTACAATGTCAAGTTTCTGAGATACGCAAAGGGGTTGAAAGAAGGGGGTTTAAAAGGGTTGAATAGGGTTGAATTTTTTATTGGCCATATACTCATACAGACACCTTGTAACAACCCCGAATAACATTTTTCTCTAAAATGTCAGATTTCTGAGATACGCAAAGGGGTTGAAAGAAGGGGGTTGAAAAGGGTCGATTTTTTTATAGGCCATATACTCACCCAGATACCCTCTATACAACCCCGAAAACCATTTATCTCTACGATGTCAGCTTTCTGAGATGGGTCTACCCTTTATAGCAGAACTTAATGTCATAATATTATTTTGCATAACAACGGATAGCATAATCTTCACTTCGCAGAAAATTGTTTGGTGTACCCTCATTTATCATACATTAAAAAGTCATAATTTTGTAAGTCAGAATCATCTTTAGGCATAAATTTCATATCCATAATGATTAAAAAGTAGAACCATCTTATCGCAGAAAGTTCACAGTCAGAATTGTCTTTTGGCAAACATTTCATATCGGTAGTCATTAAAAGGCAGAACTGGCATATTTCCGAAAGTTAACAGAATCATCTTTTGTCATACATTTTGACATCCATAAATAGAAAGACACATCTGTTATATTACAGAAAATTCAGTTACAATAATTTTGCATTTCTTACCAGAACAATAAAATTTGTACAAGCAAGCATGCAGCATGCAAGCAAGCACGCAGCATGCAAGCAAGCAAGCAGCATGCAAGCAATCATGCAGCATGCAAGCAAGCAAGCAACATGCAGCATGCATGGTTTCTGTCACGGCTACAGCGCTGCGGGGTTCCGGCGGTCCCACGCGAGTTTATCGTTGCAGATGGGTTTAACGCTCACCACCGCAGCTTCGGCTTGCTGCCCGGCTTCGCCGGCCAGCCTCAGCCGCGGCGGCGAGTGTTACAACCACCTGCTCCTCAACTCGCGGGCCGCCTCACCCCTCCGCGCCTTCGCGGTTTTAAATTACACTCTAGGGGTAGGGCAGACAAGACTACGTGGAGTCGGTTTTTGCAGCGATTTGTTTCTGTCACTAAATTTTTAGTAAAAAGCGTTTACTGTTAAGACAATGTTTAAATTTTAATATAAGTACCTAAGATTAGATACAAATGCTTTTTTTATGGAAATGTTTAAAGAGATACATCCCAGGTGAAATTCTGTCATCTTCATAGTATGCCATGTGAAATTATGCAAAATGATCGTTGTTCAAAGTAAACATTGTGCTAAACGAAATTATGCGATGTTTTAACAATGCTAAAGGTAATTATGCCAAATAAAATTCTGCCATCCTAATAGTATGCCATTGTAAATTCGGGCATATAAATATTCGGCCAAACAATAGTTATACTAAATATTTTTTATGCCTTACAAATACTCGTTTAAAAAAGATTATGCCAAGTGTGTTATGCCAAGTAAAATTCGGAGCAACAAGATTCTGGCAGATAGAGGGAACCCTTCTGAGATACGCAAAAGGGTTTTTTTTTTAATTTACAGTTCATTACCGCGGACTTGGTGGTCCGCGCCTTTTTTTACAGGTTAAACTTGTTTAGATTTTTTTTTACATTACATATAGTATGTGCTTCCACATAGGACACTTTTCCTTAATCTTCGCACAAGTTATTCCTGTGAGCATACAATAAAAGCATTTCGTAGCTTATGGTCTATGTGAGTCCATCATTTTTTTTTCTTTTTTTTTTCTTTGTGTTTTTATTTTGTTTTTTTTTTAATGTTTCTTTTTGTTTTTTTTTTTTTTTATATGTATAATCTTCAGACTTTAGTTCTAAATTACTTATTACTATATTAGTTAAAACACGGATGTTTTGACACACTTAAAACAAATGGATATACATAAAGGGGTGATGCATGGCAGTTTGAGCCGGCCAACCTCGACCTTGCGGGAACGTGAGTATGACAGACTCACTCTGCCATGCAGCTTTACATAATGGTATTTTATTTAACATTATGGAGAATACAGAGTTTGGGTGGAGTTTATTATTGGGGACAGGGATTAGTTTAGGTGGGCCTAATGACCAGGGACTTCGCTAGTTTCTTCTTTCTTCGCAGGGAAGGAGAAAAGCTGGGTATAAGCTTCTGCATAGGCTCAAGCCGACCTAGAGCCCGAATACCTATCTCACCTTGCCTTGCAGCTCTGATCAACGGAAGCACCAGCAAAACGACCATAAAAGGTAGCAAGTATGCTGCACTGCCCCAAATGGTAGTTGCCACTCACCGATGCCGTATAATGCGAACCAAAGGGAAGACGATCGCATTATTCGAGTGGAGAGAGGAGACTCCATTTGCCCAGGCGAGCTCACTGCTCCAACAAATCAGAGAGGCAGGAGAACACACGGTCACAGCTCGCACTATAAGTGTTGACGCGGTGGTGGTCGGAGGGGAAAGAGGAGACGTCGCAGACCGCTTCGGCTGTTTAAAAGCCTCAGAACAGCATGAGTTAGTCGTCTATGAGGACAGAGGAGAAAGTTTGAGCTTTCTCAGAGCCCCAAGAGACCCAACAGCCAGCGCGACGAGCTTCAGAACGAGTCCGACCACTCAAAGTGGATCCGAGAGGGCCCAGGAGAAGGCAGCCGCCGAAAAAACTGCAAAGGAGCAGAGCAAAACTACCAGCCCAGAGGACCAAGCCCGGTCGAGGAGTCGCCTGAAAGCAATCGGCACTTTCCTCAGTTCTCTACTCCCTAGCACCAGCCGCAAATCTCAAGCTGATAAGGAGGGGGAAGCAGTGGAGAGGTTCTTCAGAAAAACACCAAGAGAACCATCACCGAAGAAGCCCACACCAACAAGAGCCGACAAAGGGCATGTTATCCCACCGACCCTCGCAGCCAATTCAGGCACTACGGACCACGTGAAGAGCGCTTTCCTCGAGTACATAGCAATCGTGAGAGCGACCAGAGAGGTTAATCTCATGACATGCAAGAAGATCCTGCAGACCTTCCAGAGAAACACTGAAGGACTGCTAAGGGTACTGCTCGAGGAGGCCGAGGCGGCCGTATACGACAACGTCAAATCTCAAGTCATCATAGGAGAAATGACGGGGTCGTATATGGCAGCTTTCAGCGCGGAGAGTGGCTTTGTGACCCTGTACGAGGAGCAAACGGGGCGCTCAGGCAAAATAAAATTCAGAGCACCGAACACCGACCCGATACTGATTACCGCCAAGTGTACCAAAATCATGCTGGATGACAAGATCTTTGAAATGGCTCAGTCCATTCTGGGGACTTCAGACATCCAGGAGCATTGGGCGGTACCCAGTATCAGGTGGGTAAACGGCAGTGGCGTGCAGTGGTTCGAGTTAGGCTAGGCCAGAAAATAATGTCCAAAAAAAAACACCACATTATTCAGGGTTGAAATTTGGTGTTTTTTTTTTAAATAGGCAATAAAAAAAAAAAGAAACTCATTTCATTAAAAATCAACCCTAAATAATGTGGTTATTTTTTAAATATTATTTGGACATTTTCTCTGGCCTACCCTAACTCGAACCACTGCACGCCATTGGTAAACGGAGTTCCGGGTTGCGGCAAGACAACCTGGGTGGTGAAACACTTCGACGAGGAAAAGGACGTTGTGGCCACCACGACAACTGAAACTGCCAAAGATCTCAGGGAGAAGCTTGCGCACCGCTTAGGAGACCGAGTAAAGACAAAGGTGCGCACTATGGCCTCAATCTTAGTAAATGGGTTCAGGAAACAAGAGAAATGCTACCGCCTGACGGTAGACGAGGCAGAGTGAACCTATTCGAGTTAAGATATACCCGTCCATTTATGGTGGCTGGCATCACCCAGGAACTCCTCTGCACACATCGCAACCCGATGGATGGGCAGTAACGCGCGTTCTCGCTGATGTTGCTCGCGAACGGTGCTGAATTCCGGGATTCGCTAGGGGCCAGATTTTAGGGCTCTTTATGCCCTTTCAAACGACACCAATCTCGGTCTTCTAGCACCAGGGGTTACGAAGATAACTTGTGGGGGGTGAGGTACTCCCGAGGGGGTGGGGGGGGAAGGGGGAGGTTTCGTGGGGAGACGATAGGCGGTGAGGTCTTGGGGGGGTCTCGTGCGGAGGTAAGAGAGGGTGGGGTCTTGGTGGGGGCCTTGGGGGGTCTCGTGGGGAGGTGATGGGTGGTGGGGTCTTAGGAGTAGGGGTCTTGGGGGGTCTCGTGGGGAGGTGAGGTGTGGTGGGGTCTTGGGAGTGGGGCTCTTGGGAAATCGTCCTTCGTGTGGTAGTTTGGAGGTTTAAGTTGGGGTATACCCAGGTTGGGAGGGGATGGTCGTGAAAAGTAAGGGGGTGGGGTAAAGCTCGCGAACGGTGCTAAATTCCGGGATTCGCTAGGGGCCAGATTTTAGGGCTCTTTATGCTCTTTCAAACGACACCAATCTCGGTTTTCTAGCACCAGGGGTTACGAAGATAACTTGCGGGGGGGTGAAGTAGTCCCGAAGGGGGAGGGGGGGAGGGGGAGGTTTCGTGGGGAGACGATAGGCGGTGGGGTCTTGGGGGGTCTCGTGCGGAGGTAAGAGGGGGTGGGGTCTTGGTGGGGGGTCTTTGGGGGTCTCGTGGGGAGGTGATGGATGGTGGGGTCTTGGGAGTGGGGTCTTGGTGGGTCTCGTGGGGAGGTGAGGGGTGGTGGGGTCTTGGGGGGTCTCGTGGAGAGGTGAGGGGTGGTGGGGTCTTGGGAGTGGGGGTCTTGGGGAATCGTCACTCGTGAGGTGGTTTGGAGGTTTAAGTTAGAGGGGGTATTCCCAGGTTGAGTGGGGGTGGTTGTGAAAAGTAAAGGGGGGCGGTAAAGCTCGCGAACGGTGCTGAATTCCGGGATTCGCTAGGGGCCAGATTTTAGGGCTCTTAATGCCCTTTCAAACGACACCAATCTCGGTCTTCTAGCACCAGGGGTTGCGAAGATAACTTGCGGGGGGGTGAGGTAGTCCCGAGGGGGGAGGGGGGGGATTTCGTGGGGAGACGATAGGCGGTGGGGTTTTGGGGGGTCTCGTGCGGAGGTAAGAGTGGGTGGGTTCTAGGGGGTCTCGTGGGGTTGGGTGAAGGGTTCAGGAGTTCCCTCAGGACTTACGTATGCGCTGGTGCGGAGCTGGAGCGGATTCTTCACGTCGGTCCGCGTGATAGCTGGTGTGGTAGAATAATTCTTCGGCCGGCTTCGGAGTCTTCACACAAGGCTAATATATTAAAGAAAAGCACGTGGTGACAAAAAGTGTGGTTATACCACGCGGTTTGAGGTTGTTTTTTGGTAATAACCTCGTGCTATTTGGCAATCTTGGTACCTTTATGTCTTTATTGGTTTCCCTCCGATTTCCAAGATTCTTACGCCGTTGAATTTGCCTTCGCCTCCTCTCTCTGGGTGAATTTGGGAGAGGTAATCCGACTACGTAAAGGGGTTGAAAGAAGGGGGTCGATAAGGGTTGGATAGGGTTGAATTTTTTATTGGTCGTATACTCATCCAGATACCCTCTATACAACCCCGAAGACCATTTTTCTCTAAAATGTCAGGTTTCTGAGATACGCAAAGGGGTTGAAACAAGGGGGTTGAAAAGGATTGAATAGGGTTGAATTTTTTAGTGGTAATATAGTCATCCAGACACCTATACAACCCCGAAGACCATTTTTCTCTACAATGTCAGGTTTCTGAGATATGCCAAGGGGTTGAAACAAGGGGGTTGAAAAGGGTTGAATGGGGTTGAATTTTTTATTGGCCATATACTCACCCAGATACCCTCTATACAACCCCGAAAACCATTTTTCTCTACAATGTCAGGTTTCTGAGATACGCAAAGGGGTTGAAAGTAGGGGGTTGAAAAGGGTTGAATAGGGTTGAATTTTTATTGGCCATATACTCATCCAGATACCCTCTATACAACCCCGAAAACCATTTTTCTCTACAATGTCAGATTTCTGAGATACGCAAAGGGGTTGTAAAAAGGGGGTTGAAAAGGGGTAATTTTTTTTTCGTTTTATACTCATCCAGACACCCTCTATATAAGCCCGAAAACCATTTTTCTCTTCGACGTCAGGTTTCTGAGATATGCCAAGGGGTTAAAACAAGGGGGTTGAAAAGGGTTGAATAGGGTTGAATTTTTTATTGGCCATATACTCACCCAAATACCCTCTATTCAACCCCGAAAACCATTTTTCTCTAAAATGTCAGATTTCTGAGATACGCAAAGGGGTTGTAAAAAGGGGGTTGAAAAGGGGTAGTTTTTTTTTTTCGTTTTCTACTCATCCAAACACCCTCTATACAACCCCGAAAACCATTTTTCTCTTCGACGTCAGGTTTCCGAGATAAGCAATGGGGTTGAAAGAAGGGGGTTGAAAAGGGGTAGTTTCCGATTTTTCCCATACTCACCCCGACACCTTCTATACAACCCCATAAAAAGTTTTTCCCTCCTAGCACGGGAAGTGGGAGAACAATTGTGTCAATCAGTCAGTCAATCAATCAGTCAGTGGTTTTTTAATTATATATAATATAATAATAATAATAATAACTAGTATTTCGCTTGGGGGCGCGAGTTGCAAGCAACCCGCGGTGTCTTTTTATTATTTTTAGTAACAATTATTATCTCTACAATGTCAGATTTCTGAGTTACGCAAAGGGGTTGAAAGAAGGGGGTTGAAAAGGGTTGAACTTTTTTTAGCCATATTTTCATCCAGACACCCTCTATACAACCCCGAAGACCATTTTTCTCTACAATGTCAAGTTTCTGACATACGCAAAGGGGTTGAAAGTAGGGGGTTGAATAGGGTTGAATTTTTGATTCTTCATATACCCATCCATACATGCTCTGTGTGACACAGATGTTCACAGAACTGTATTTGTTCATAAACTGTATCTCAAAGTGTGTGTATCCTAGAAACTAAGATGTATTTTTGCATGCAAAATAAAATAAACTTATTATTATTATTATCAGTTATCTTTTTTTTCTCAGCTCTTTTTTGGCTGGTTTTTACCACATTTATGGGCCAAGCCAAGTAAATGTAGCGTGTCGTGCGTTTAATGGATTGTGTGATGAGGTCTTACTTCGTTGTCATCTATCTGCATAAATTTTCTGACAATTCTGCATGTATTTAGAATCGCAGCCTTTTGCAATGTTATGTAGAGGGTTTCTGTAAGATCTAATAATTTTAAACTATGGAGGAGATAATTTGGGATAACACCTGTGGTGGAAAGTACTATTGGAACTACATATACTTTTTCTTGACGCCAGATTCTCATAACTTCATCTTTGAGTTCTGCGTATTTACTTATTTTTTCAGTGATCGTCTTCTGAATGTTATGTGTATTGGGCATTGCAATGTCTATGAAATAAGTTATTTTATTTATTTTATCCTGTAATGTTATATTCGGTCTATTATAATGTATGGTTCTGTCGGTGAGAATGGCACGGTCGTAGTAGAGCTTATGTGTAGTACTTTCTAAAATGGTTTGTGGTGTATAGTTGTAGTAAGGGGTTTTAGTGTTTTGAATGAGTGCGTGTTTGAGAGCTAGTTTTTGATGGATGACGTTTGCTACTTGGTTATGCCTATGAGTGTAATCGGTCTGCGTGAATGTTGTGCAGGCGCCAGTAATATGCTGAATGGTTTCAGGTTGGGTGTGACACTTGCGACATTTATCGTTTGTTACTGTAGGATCTTTAATTATATATTTTCTGTAATTTTTTTTGTGTTAATGATCTGTTATTATTATTATTATTTCCTTTATTCATTACATAAATACATATAAATTACATTTTTAAATATTAAAATACAATTATATAAAAATATTTAAAAATATAAAAAATAGTAGCCCACCGGTATCGGGAACAGGGTCCAAGCTACCGGCGGTCAGGGCCCCAGAGAGAGGAACCTCCTAACAATGCGAGCCGTGTCCAGAAGTACCGCTTTCTGGATCAAGCCCTTGATCCAGCTGCCTAAAGAGAACCTCTTAAGGTGTTGGTCGAGGCTCTTGGCTATTAAGCCATTGACGGAAACGACTATCGGTACAATGATTGCTGAATCCACATCCCACATGTCGACAACCTCGCGAGCCAAGTCAAGATATTTAATTTGCTTATCTTTCTCAGCTTTCACGAGGTTCTCGTCATGTGGAACATTTATGTCTACAATCATTGCACGCCTCACGATTCGGTCCACCACCACTATATCAAGCTTATTGGCAACAATAGTCCTGTCAGTGATGATGGACCGATCCCAGTACAATGTGATATTGCCATTATCGAGAACTGGGTCGGGCACATACCTGTAGTACGGCACCTCCGATTCCACAAGTGAGTATTTTAGAGCAAGTTGCTGGTGGATAATCCTGGCTACGAGGTTGTGCCTATGCAAATACTCTCAATACTTATTATTGTTATTATGTAATCCCGAAGACCATTTTTCTCTACAATGTCAAGTTTCTGAGATACGCAAAGGGGTTGAAAGAAGGGGGTTTAAAAGGGTTGAATAGGGTTGAATTTTTTATTGGCCATATACTCATACAGACACCTTGTAACAACCCCGAATAACATTTTTCTCTAAAATGTCAGATTTCTGAGATACGCAAAGGGGTTGAAAGAAGGGGGTTGAAAAGGGTCGATTTTTTTATAGGCCATATACTCACCCAGATACCCTCTATACAACCCCGAAAACCATTTATCTCTACGATGTCAGCTTTCTGAGATGGGTCTACCCTTTATAGCAGAACTTAATGTCATAATATTATTTTGCATAACAACGGATAGCATAATCTTCACTTCGCAGAAAATTGTTTGGTGTACCCTCATTTATCATACATTAAAAAGTCATAATTTTGTAAGTCAGAATCATCTTTAGGCATAAATTTCATATCCATAATGATTAAAAAGTAGAACCATCTTATCGCAGAAAGTTCACAGTCAGAATTGTCTTTTGGCAAACATTTCATATCGGTAGTCATTAAAAGGCAGAACTGGCATATTTCCGAAAGTTAACAGAATCATCTTTTGTCATACATTTTGACATCCATAAATAGAAAGACACATCTGTTATATTACAGAAAATTCAGTTACAATAATTTTGCATTTCTTACCAGAACAATAAAATTTGTACAAGCAAGCATGCAGCATGCAAGCAAGCACGCAGCATGCAAGCAAGCAAGCAGCATGCAAGCAATCATGCAGCATGCAAGCAAGCAAGCAACATGCAGCATGCATGGTTTCTGTCACGGCTACAGCGCTGCGGGGTTCCGGCGGTCCCACGCGAGTTTATCGTTGCAGATGGGTTTAACGCTCACCACCGCAGCTTCGGCTTGCTGCCCGGCTTCGCCGGCCAGCCTCAGCCGCGGCGGCGAGTGTTACAACCACCTGCTCCTCAACTCGCGGGCCGCCTCACCCCTCCGCGCCTTCGCGGTTTTAAATTACACTCTAGGGGTAGGGCAGACAAGACTACGTGGAGTCGGTTTTGCAGCGATTTGTTTCTGTCACTAAATTTTTAGTAAAAAGCGTTTACTGTTAAGACAATGTTTAAATTTTAATATAAGTACCTAAGATTAGATACAAATGCTTTTTTTATGGAAATGTTTAAAGAGATACATCCCAGGTGAAATTCTGTCATCTTCATAGTATGCCATGTGAAATTATGCAAAATGATCGTTGTTCAAAGTAAACATTGTGCTAAACGAAATTATGCGATGTTTTAACAATGCTAAAGGTAATTATGCCAAATAAAATTCTGCCATCCTAATAGTATGCCATTGTAAATTCGGGCATATAAATATTCGGCCAAACAATAGTTATACTAAATATTTTTTATGCCTTACAAATACTCGTTTAAAAAAGATTATGCCAAGTGTGTTATGCCAAGTAAAATTCGGAGCAACAAGATTCTGGCAGATAGAGGGAACCCTTCTGAGATACGCAAAAGGGTTTTTTTTTTAATTTACAGTTCATTACCGCGGACTTGGTGGTCCGCGCCTTTTTTTACAGGTTAAACTTGTTTAGATTTTTTTTTACATTACATATAGTATGTGCTTCCACATAGGACACTTTTCCTTAATCTTCGCACAAGTTATTCCTGTGAGCATACAATAAAAGCATTTCGTAGCTTATGGTCTATGTGAGTCCATCATTTTTTTTTCTTTTTTTTTTCTTTGTGTTTTTATTTTGTTTTTTTTTTAATGTTTCTTTTTGTTTTTTTTTTTTTTATATGTATAATCTTCAGACTTTAGTTCTAAATTACTTATTACTATATTAGTTAAAACACGGATGTTTTGACACACTTAAAACAAATGGATATACATAAAGGGGTGATGCATGGCAGTTTGAGCCGGCCAACCTCGACCTTGCGGGAACGTGAGTATGACAGACTCACTCTGCCATGCAGCTTTACATAATGGTATTTTATTTAACATTATGGAGAATACAGAGTTTGGGTGGAGTTTATTATTGGGGACAGGGATTAGTTTAGGTGGGCCTAATGACCAGGGACTTCGCTAGTTTCTTCTTTCTTCGCAGGGAAGGAGAAAAGCTGGGTATAAGCTTCTGCATAGGCTCAAGCCGACCTAGAGCCCGAATACCTATCTCACCTTGCCTTGCAGCTCTGATCAACGGAAGCACCAGCAAAACGACCATAAAAGGTAGCAAGTATGCTGCACTGCCCCAAATGGTAGTTGCCACTCACCGATGCCGTATAATGCGAACCAAAGGGAAGACGATCGCATTATTCGAGTGGAGAGAGGAGACTCCATTTGCCCAGGCGAGCTCACTGCTCCAACAAATCAGAGAGGCAGGAGAACACACGGTCACAGCTCGCACTATAAGTGTTGACGCGGTGGTGGTCGGAGGGGAAAGAGGAGACGTCGCAGACCGCTTCGGCTGTTTAAAAGCCTCAGAACAGCATGAGTTAGTCGTCTATGAGGACAGAGGAGAAAGTTTGAGCTTTCTCAGAGCCCCAAGAGACCCAACAGCCAGCGCGACGAGCTTCAGAACGAGTCCGACCACTCAAAGTGGATCCGAGAGGGCCCAGGAGAAGGCAGCCGCCGAAAAAACTGCAAAGGAGCAGAGCAAAACTACCAGCCCAGAGGACCAAGCCCGGTCGAGGAGTCGCCTGAAAGCAATCGGCACTTTCCTCAGTTCTCTACTCCCTAGCACCAGCCGCAAATCTCAAGCTGATAAGGAGGGGGAAGCAGTGGAGAGGTTCTTCAGAAAAACACCAAGAGAACCATCACCGAAGAAGCCCACACCAACAAGAGCCGACAAAGGGCATGTTATCCCACCGACCCTCGCAGCCAATTCAGGCACTACGGACCACGTGAAGAGCGCTTTCCTCGAGTACATAGCAATCGTGAGAGCGACCAGAGAGGTTAATCTCATGACATGCAAGAAGATCCTGCAGACCTTCCAGAGAAACACTGAAGGACTGCTAAGGGTACTGCTCGAGGAGGCCGAGGCGGCCGTATACGACAACGTCAAATCTCAAGTCATCATAGGAGAAATGACGGGGTCGTATATGGCAGCTTTCAGCGCGGAGAGTGGCTTTGTGACCCTGTACGAGGAGCAAACGGGGCGCTCAGGCAAAATAAAATTCAGAGCACCGAACACCGACCCGATACTGATTACCGCCAAGTGTACCAAAATCATGCTGGATGACAAGATCTTTGAAATGGCTCAGTCCATTCTGGGGACTTCAGACATCCAGGAGCATTGGGCGGTACCCAGTATCAGGTGGGTAAACGGCAGTGGCGTGCAGTGGTTCGAGTTAGGCTAGGCCAGAAAATAATGTCCAAAAAAAAACACCACATTATTCAGGGTTGAAATTTGGTGTTTTTTTTTTAAATAGGCAATAAAAAAAAAAAAGAAACTCATTTCATTAAAAATCAACCCTAAATAATGTGGTTATTTTTTAAATATTATTTGGACATTTTCTCTGGCCTACCCTAACTCGAACCACTGCACGCCATTGGTAAACGGAGTTCCGGGTTGCGGCAAGACAACCTGGGTGGTGAAACACTTCGACGAGGAAAAGGACGTTGTGGCCACCACGACAACTGAAACTGCCAAAGATCTCAGGGAGAAGCTTGCGCACCGCTTAGGAGACCGAGTAAAGACAAAGGTGCGCACTATGGCCTCAATCTTAGTAAATGGGTTCAGGAAACAAGAGAAATGCTACCGCCTGACGGTAGACGAGGCAGAGTGAACCTATTCGAGTTAAGATATACCCGTCCATTTATGGTGGCTGGCATCACCCAGGAACTCCTCTGCACACATCGCAACCCGATGGATGGGCAGTAACGCGCGTTCTCGCTGATGTTGCTCGCGAACGGTGCTGAATTCCGGGATTCGCTAGGGGCCAGATTTTAGGGCTCTTTATGCCCTTTCAAACGACACCAATCTCGGTCTTCTAGCACCAGGGGTTACGAAGATAACTTGTGGGGGGTGAGGTACTCCCGAGGGGGTGGGGGGGGAAGGGGGAGGTTTCGTGGGGAGACGATAGGCGGTGAGGTCTTGGGGGGGTCTCGTGCGGAGGTAAGAGAGGGTGGGGTCTTGGTGGGGGCCTTGGGGGGTCTCGTGGGGAGGTGATGGGTGGTGGGGTCTTAGGAGTAGGGGTCTTGGGGGGTCTCGTGGGGAGGTGAGGTGTGGTGGGGTCTTGGGAGTGGGGCTCTTGGGAAATCGTCCTTCGTGTGGTAGTTTGGAGGTTTAAGTTGGGGTATACCCAGGTTGGGAGGGGATGGTCGTGAAAAGTAAGGGGGTGGGGTAAAGCTCGCGAACGGTGCTAAATTCCGGGATTCGCTAGGGGCCAGATTTTAGGGCTCTTTATGCTCTTTCAAACGACACCAATCTCGGTTTTCTAGCACCAGGGGTTACGAAGATAACTTGCGGGGGGGTGAAGTAGTCCCGAAGGGGGAGGGGGGGAGGGGGAGGTTTCGTGGGGAGACGATAGGCGGTGGGGTCTTGGGGGGTCTCGTGCGGAGGTAAGAGGGGGTGGGGTCTTGGTGGGGGGTCTTTGGGGGTCTCGTGGGGAGGTGATGGATGGTGGGGTCTTGGGAGTGGGGTCTTGGTGGGTCTCGTGGGGAGGTGAGGGGTGGTGGGGTCTTGGGGGGTCTCGTGGAGGGGTGAGGGGTGGTGGGGTCTTGGGAGGGGGGGTCTTGGGGAATCGTCACTCGTGAGGTGGTTTGGAGGTTTAAGTTAGAGGGGGTATTCCCAGGTTGAGTGGGGGTGGTTGTGAAAAGTAAAGGGGGGCGGTAAAGCTCGCGAACGGTGCTGAATTCCGGGATTCGCTAGGGGCCAGATTTTAGGGCTCTTAATGCCCTTTCAAACGACACCAATCTCGGTCTTCTAGCACCAGGGGTTGCGAAGATAACTTGCGGGGGGGTGAGGTAGTCCCGAGGGGGGAGGGGGGGGATTTCGTGGGGAGACGATAGGCGGTGGGGTTTTGGGGGGTCTCGTGCGGAGGTAAGAGTGGGTGGGTTCTAGGGGGTCTCGTGGGGTTGGGTGAAGGGTTCAGGAGTTCCCTCAGGACTTACGTATGCGCTGGTGCGGAGCTGGAGCGGATTCTTCACGTCGGTCCGCGTGATAGCTGGTGTGGTAGAATAATTCTTCGGCCGGCTTCGGAGTCTTCACACAAGGCTAATATATTAAAGAAAAGCACGTGGTGACAAAAAGTGTGGTTATACCACGCGGTTTGAGGTTGTTTTTTGGTAATAACCTCGTGCTATTTGGCAATCTTGGTACCTTTATGTCTTTATTGGTTTCCCTCCGATTTCCAAGATTCTTACGCCGTTGAATTTGCCTTCGCCTCCTCTCTCTGGGTGAATTTGGGAGAGGTAATCCGACTACGTAAAGGGGTTGAAAGAAGGGGGTCGATAAGGGTTGGATAGGGTTGAATTTTTTATTGGTCGTATACTCATCCAGATACCCTCTATACAACCCCGAAGACCATTTTTCTCTAAAATGTCAGGTTTCTGAGATACGCAAAGGGGTTGAAACAAGGGGGTTGAAAAGGATTGAATAGGGTTGAATTTTTTAGTGGTAATATAGTCATCCAGACACCTATACAACCCCGAAGACCATTTTTCTCTACAATGTCAGGTTTCTGAGATATGCCAAGGGGTTGAAACAAGGGGGTTGAAAAGGGTTGAATGGGGTTGAATTTTTTATTGGCCATATACTCACCCAGATACCCTCTATACAACCCCGAAAACCATTTTTCTCTACAATGTCAGGTTTCTGAGATACGCAAAGGGGTTGAAAGTAGGGGGTTGAAAAGGGTTGAATAGGGTTGAATTTTTATTGGCCATATACTCATCCAGATACCCTCTATACAACCCCGAAAACCATTTTTCTCTACAATGTCAGATTTCTGAGATACGCAAAGGGGTTGTAAAAAGGGGGTTGAAAAGGGGTAATTTTTTTTTCGTTTTATACTCATCCAGACACCCTCTATATAAGCCCGAAAACCATTTTTCTCTTCGACGTCAGGTTTCTGAGATATGCCAAGGGGTTAAAACAAGGGGGTTGAAAAGGGTTGAATAGGGTTGAATTTTTTATTGGCCATATACTCACCCAAATACCCTCTATACAACCCCGAAAACCATTTTTCTCTAAAATGTCAGATTTCTGAGATACGCAAAGGGGTTGTAAAAAGGGGGTTGAAAAGGGGTAGTTTTTTTTTTTCGTTTTCTACTCATCCAAACACCCTCTATACAACCCCGAAAACCATTTTTCTCTTCGACGTCAGGTTTCCGAGATAAGCAATGGGGTTGAAAGAAGGGGGTTGAAAAGGGGTAGTTTCCGATTTTTCCCATACTCACCCCGACACCTTCTATACAACCCCATAAAAAGTTTTTCCCTCCTAGCACGGGAAGTGGGAGAACAATTGTGTCAATCAGTCAGTCAATCAATCAGTCAGTGGTTTTTTAATTATATATAATATAACTAGTACTTCGCTTGGGGGCGCGAGTTGCGAGCAACTCGCGGTGTCTTTTTAGTATTTTTTTACTAACAACAAAGGGTTTGAAAGTAGGGGGTTGAAAAGGGTTGAGTAGGGTTGAAATTTTTATTGGCCGTATACTCACCCAGATACCCTCTATACAACCCCGAAAACCATTTTTCTCTACTGTGTCAAATTTCTGAGATACGCAAAGGGGTTGAAAGTAGGGGGTTGAAAAGGGTTGAATTTTTTATTGGCCATAAACTCATCCAGATACTCTCTATACAACCCCGAATACCATTTTTTTCTAAAATGTCAGATTTCTGAGATACGCAAAGGGGTTGTAAAAAGGGGGTTGAAAAGGGGTAATATTTTTTTTCGATTTATACTCATCCAGACACCCTCTATACAACCCCCAAAACCATTTTTCTCTTCGACGTCAGGTTTCTGAGATAAGCAATGGGGTTGAAAGAAGGGGGTTGAAAAGGGGTAGTTTCAGATTTTTCCCATACTCACACCGACACCTTCTATACAACCCCATAAAAAGTTTTGCCCTCCTAGCACGGGAAGTGGGAGAACAATTATGTCAATCAGTCAATCAGTCAGTGGTTTTTTAATTATATATAATATAATAACTAGTATTTCGCTTGGGGGCGCGAGTTGCAAGCAACCCGCGGTGTCTTTTTGGTATTTTTAGTAACAATTATTATCTCTACAATGTCAGATTTCTGAGTTACGCAAAGGGGTTGAAAGAAGGGGGTTGAAAAGGGTTGAATTTTTTTTGGCCATATATTCATCCAGATGTCCTCTATACAACCCCGAAGACCATTTTTCTCTACAATGTCAGGTTTCTGAGTTACGCAAAGGGGTTGAAAGAAGGGGGTTGAAAAGGGTTGAATTTTTTTTAGCCATATTTTCATCCAGATGCCCTCTATACAACCCCGAAAACCATTTTTCTCTACAATGTCAGGTTTCTGAGTTACGCAAAGGGGTTGAAAGAAGAGGGTTGAAAAGGGTTGAATTTTTTTTAGCCATATTTTCATCCAGATGCCCTCTATACAACCCCGAAAATCATTTTTCTCTACAATGTCAGGTTTCTAAGTTACGCAAAGGGGTTGAAAGAAGGGGGTTGAAAAGGGTTGAATTTTTTTTGGCCATATTTTCATCCAGACACCGTCTATACAACCCCGAAGACCATTTTTCTCTACAATGTCAAGTTTCTGAGATACGCAAAGGGGTTGAAAGTAGGGGGTTGAAAAGGGTTGATTTTTTTATTGGCCATATACTCATCCAAACACCCTCTATACAACCCCGAAAACCATTTTTCTCTAAAATGTCAGATTTCTGAGATACGCAAAGGGGTTGTAAAAAGGGGGTTGAAAAGGGGTAGTTTTTTTTTTCGTTTTCTACTCATCCAAACACCCTCTATACAACCCCGTAAACCATTTTTCTCTTCGACGTCAGGTTTCTGAGATAAGCAATGGGGTTGAAAGAAGGGGGTTGAAAAGGGGTAGTTTCAGATTTTTCCCATACTCACCCCGACACCTTCTATACAACCCCATAAAAAGTTTTCCCCTCCTAGCACGGTAAGTGGGAGAACAATTATGTCAATCAGTCAATCAGTGAGTGGTTTTTTAATTATATATAATATAATAATAACTAGTATTTCGCTTGGGGGCGCGAGTTGCAAGCAACCCGCGGTGTCTTTTTATTATTTTTAGTAACAATTATTATCTCTACAATGTCAGATTTCTGAGTTACGCAAAGGGGTTGAAAGAAGGGGGTTGAAAAGGGTTGAACTTTTTTTAGCCATATTTTCATCCAGACACCCTCTATACAACCCCGAAGACCATTTTTCTCTACAATGTCAAGTTTCTGACATACGCAAAGGGGTTGAAAGTAGGGGGTTGAATAGGGTTGAATTTTTGATTCTTCATATACCCATCCATACATGCTCTGTGTGACACAGATGTTCACAGAACTGTATTTGTTCATAAACTGTATCTCAAAGTGTGTGTATCCTAGAAACTAAGATGTATTTTTGCATGCAAAATAAAATAAACTTATTATTATTATTATCAGTTATCTTTTTTTTCTCAGCTCTTTTTTGGCTGGTTTTTACCACATTTATGGGCCAAGCCAAGTAAATGTAGCGTGTCGTGCGTTTAATGGATTGTGTGATGAGGTCTTACTTCGTTGTCATCTATCTGCATAAATTTTCTGACAATTCTGCATGTATTTAGAATCGCAGCCTTTTGCAATGTTATGTAGAGGGTTTCTGTAAGATCTAATAATTTTAAACTATGGAGGAGATAATTTGGGATAACACCTGTGGTGGAAAGTACTATTGGAACTACATATACTTTTTCTTGACGCCAGATTCTCATAACTTCATCTTTGAGTTCTGCGTATTTACTTATTTTTTCAGTGATCGTCTTCTGAATGTTATGTGTATTGGGCATTGCAATGTCTATGAAATAAGTTATTTTATTTATTTTATCCTGTAATGTTATATTCGGTCTATTATAATGTATGGTTCTGTCGGTGAGAATGGCACGGTCGTAGTAGAGCTTATGTGTAGTACTTTCTAAAATGGTTTGTGGTGTATAGTTGTAGTAAGGGGTTTTAGTGTTTTGAATGAGTGCGTGTTTGAGAGCTAGTTTTTGATGGATGACGTTTGCTACTTGGTTATGCCTATGAGTGTAATCGGTCTGCGTGAATGTTGTGCAGGCGCCAGTAATATGCTGAATGGTTTCAGGTTGGGTGTGACACTTGCGACATTTATCGTTTGTTACTGTAGGATCTTTAATTATATATTTTCTGTAATTTTTTTTGTGTTAATGATCTGTTATTATTATTATTATTTCCTTTATTCATTACATAAATACATATAAATTACATTTTTAAATATTAAAATACAATTATATAAAAATATTTAAAAATATAAAAAATAGTAGCCCACCGGTATCGGGAACAGGGTCCAAGCTACCGGCGGTCAGGGCCCCAGAGAGAGGAACCTCCTAACAATGCGAGCCGTGTCCAGAAGTACCGCTTTCTGGATCAAGCCCTTGATCCAGCTGCCTAAAGAGAACCTCTTAAGGTGTTGGTCGAGGCTCTTGGCTATTAAGCCATTGACGGAAACGACTATCGGTACAATGATTGCTGAATCCACATCCCACATGTCGACAACCTCGCGAGCCAAGTCAAGATATTTAATTTGCTTATCTTTCTCAGCTTTCACGAGGTTCTCGTCATGTGGAACATTTATGTCTACAATCATTGCACGCCTCACGATTCGGTCCACCACCACTATATCAAGCTTATTGGCAACAATAGTCCTGTCAGTGATGATGGACCGATCCCAGTACAATGTGATATTGCCATTATCGAGAACTGGGTCGGGCACATACCTGTAGTACGGCACCTCCGATTCCACAAGTGAGTATTTTAGAGCAAGTTGCTGGTGGATAATCCTGGCTACGAGGTTGTGCCTATGCAAATACTCTCAATACTTATTATTGTTATTATGTAATCCCGAAGACCATTTTTCTCTACAATGTCAAGTTTCTGAGATACGCAAAGGGGTTGAAAGAAGGGGGTTTAAAAGGGTTGAATAGGGTTGAATTTTTTATTGGCCATATACTCATACAGACACCTTGTAACAACCCCGAATAACATTTTTCTCTAAAATGTCAGATTTCTGAGATACGCAAAGGGGTTGAAAGAAGGGGGTTGAAAAGGGTCGATTTTTTTATAGGCCATATACTCACCCAGATACCCTCTATACAACCCCGAAAACCATTTATCTCTACGATGTCAGCTTTCTGAGATGGGTCTACCCTTTATAGCAGAACTTAATGTCATAATATTATTTTGCATAACAACGGATAGCATAATCTTCACTTCGCAGAAAATTGTTTGGTGTACCCTCATTTATCATACATTAAAAAGTCATAATTTTGTAAGTCAGAATCATCTTTAGGCATAAATTTCATATCCATAATGATTAAAAAGTAGAACCATCTTATCGCAGAAAGTTCACAGTCAGAATTGTCTTTTGGCAAACATTTCATATCGGTAGTCATTAAAAGGCAGAACTGGCATATTTCCGAAAGTTAACAGAATCATCTTTTGTCATACATTTTGACATCCATAAATAGAAAGACACATCTGTTATATTACAGAAAATTCAGTTACAATAATTTTGCATTTCTTACCAGAACAATAAAATTTGTACAAGCAAGCATGCAGCATGCAAGCAAGCACGCAGCATGCAAGCAAGCAAGCAGCATGCAAGCAATCATGCAGCATGCAAGCAAGCAAGCAACATGCAGCATGCATGGTTTCTGTCACGGCTACAGCGCTGCGGGGTTCCGGCGGTCCCACGCGAGTTTATCGTTGCAGATGGGTTTAACGCTCACCACCGCAGCTTCGGCTTGCTGCCCGGCTTCGCCGGCCAGCCTCAGCCGCGGCGGCGAGTGTTACAACCACCTGCTCCTCAACTCGCGGGCCGCCTCACCCCTCCGCGCCTTCGCGGTTTTAAATTACACTCTAGGGGTAGGGCAGACAAGACTACGTGGAGTCGGTTTTGCAGCGATTTGTTTCTGTCACTAAATTTTTAGTAAAAAGCGTTTACTGTTAAGACAATGTTTAAATTTTAATATAAGTACCTAAGATTAGATACAAATGCTTTTTTTATGGAAATGTTTAAAGAGATACATCCCAGGTGAAATTCTGTCATCTTCATAGTATGCCATGTGAAATTATGCAAAATGATCGTTGTTCAAAGTAAACATTGTGCTAAACGAAATTATGCGATGTTTTAACAATGCTAAAGGTAATTATGCCAAATAAAATTCTGCCATCCTAATAGTATGCCATTGTAAATTCGGGCATATAAATATTCGGCCAAACAATAGTTATACTAAATATTTTTTATGCCTTACAAATACTCGTTTAAAAAAGATTATGCCAAGTGTGTTATGCCAAGTAAAATTCGGAGCAACAAGATTCTGGCAGATAGAGGGAACCCTTCTGAGATACGCAAAAGGGTTTTTTTTTTAATTTACAGTTCATTACCGCGGACTTGGTGGTCCGCGCCTTTTTTTACAGGTTAAACTTGTTTAGATTTTTTTTTACATTACATATAGTATGTGCTTCCACATAGGACACTTTTCCTTAATCTTCGCACAAGTTATTCCTGTGAGCATACAATAAAAGCATTTCGTAGCTTATGGTCTATGTGAGTCCATCATTTTTTTTTCTTTTTTTTTTCTTTGTGTTTTTATTTTGTTTTTTTTTTAATGTTTCTTTTTGTTTTTTTTTTTTTTATATGTATAATCTTCAGACTTTAGTTCTAAATTACTTATTACTATATTAGTTAAAACACGGATGTTTTGACACACTTAAAACAAATGGATATACATAAAGGGGTGATGCATGGCAGTTTGAGCCGGCCAACCTCGACCTTGCGGGAACGTGAGTATGACAGACTCACTCTGCCATGCAGCTTTACATAATGGTATTTTATTTAACATTATGGAGAATACAGAGTTTGGGTGGAGTTTATTATTGGGGACAGGGATTAGTTTAGGTGGGCCTAATGACCAGGGACTTCGCTAGTTTCTTCTTTCTTCGCAGGGAAGGAGAAAAGCTGGGTATAAGCTTCTGCATAGGCTCAAGCCGACCTAGAGCCCGAATACCTATCTCACCTTGCCTTGCAGCTCTGATCAACGGAAGCACCAGCAAAACGACCATAAAAGGTAGCAAGTATGCTGCACTGCCCCAAATGGTAGTTGCCACTCACCGATGCCGTATAATGCGAACCAAAGGGAAGACGATCGCATTATTCGAGTGGAGAGAGGAGACTCCATTTGCCCAGGCGAGCTCACTGCTCCAACAAATCAGAGAGGCAGGAGAACACACGGTCACAGCTCGCACTATAAGTGTTGACGCGGTGGTGGTCGGAGGGGAAAGAGGAGACGTCGCAGACCGCTTCGGCTGTTTAAAAGCCTCAGAACAGCATGAGTTAGTCGTCTATGAGGACAGAGGAGAAAGTTTGAGCTTTCTCAGAGCCCCAAGAGACCCAACAGCCAGCGCGACGAGCTTCAGAACGAGTCCGACCACTCAAAGTGGATCCGAGAGGGCCCAGGAGAAGGCAGCCGCCGAAAAAACTGCAAAGGAGCAGAGCAAAACTACCAGCCCAGAGGACCAAGCCCGGTCGAGGAGTCGCCTGAAAGCAATCGGCACTTTCCTCAGTTCTCTACTCCCTAGCACCAGCCGCAAATCTCAAGCTGATAAGGAGGGGGAAGCAGTGGAGAGGTTCTTCAGAAAAACACCAAGAGAACCATCACCGAAGAAGCCCACACCAACAAGAGCCGACAAAGGGCATGTTATCCCACCGACCCTCGCAGCCAATTCAGGCACTACGGACCACGTGAAGAGCGCTTTCCTCGAGTACATAGCAATCGTGAGAGCGACCAGAGAGGTTAATCTCATGACATGCAAGAAGATCCTGCAGACCTTCCAGAGAAACACTGAAGGACTGCTAAGGGTACTGCTCGAGGAGGCCGAGGCGGCCGTATACGACAACGTCAAATCTCAAGTCATCATAGGAGAAATGACGGGGTCGTATATGGCAGCTTTCAGCGCGGAGAGTGGCTTTGTGACCCTGTACGAGGAGCAAACGGGGCGCTCAGGCAAAATAAAATTCAGAGCACCGAACACCGACCCGATACTGATTACCGCCAAGTGTACCAAAATCATGCTGGATGACAAGATCTTTGAAATGGCTCAGTCCATTCTGGGGACTTCAGACATCCAGGAGCATTGGGCGGTACCCAGTATCAGGTGGGTAAACGGCAGTGGCGTGCAGTGGTTCGAGTTAGGCTAGGCCAGAAAATAATGTCCAAAAAAAAACACCACATTATTCAGGGTTGAAATTTGGTGTTTTTTTTTTAAATAGGCAATAAAAAAAAAAAAGAAACTCATTTCATTAAAAATCAACCCTAAATAATGTGGTTATTTTTTAAATATTATTTGGACATTTTCTCTGGCCTACCCTAACTCGAACCACTGCACGCCATTGGTAAACGGAGTTCCGGGTTGCGGCAAGACAACCTGGGTGGTGAAACACTTCGACGAGGAAAAGGACGTTGTGGCCACCACGACAACTGAAACTGCCAAAGATCTCAGGGAGAAGCTTGCGCACCGCTTAGGAGACCGAGTAAAGACAAAGGTGCGCACTATGGCCTCAATCTTAGTAAATGGGTTCAGGAAACAAGAGAAATGCTACCGCCTCACGGTAGACGAGGCAGAGTGAACCTATTCGAGTTAAGATATACCCGTCCATTTATGGTGGCTGGCATCACCCAGGAACTCCTCTGCACACATCGCAACCCGATGGATGGGCAGTAACGCGCGTTCTCGCTGATGTTGCTCGCGAACGGTGCTGAATTCCGGGATTCGCTAGGGGCCAGATTTTAGGGCTCTTTATGCCCTTTCAAACGACACCAATCTCGGTCTTCTAGCACCAGGGGTTACGAAGATAACTTGTGGGGGGTGAGGTACTCCCGAGGGGGTGGGGGGGGAAGGGGGAGGTTTCGTGGGGAGACGATAGGCGGTGAGGTCTTGGGGGGGTCTCGTGCGGAGGTAAGAGAGGGTGGGGTCTTGGTGGGGGCCTTGGGGGGTCTCGTGGGGAGGTGATGGGTGGTGGGGTCTTAGGAGTAGGGGTCTTGGGGGGTCTCGTGGGGAGGTGAGGTGTGGTGGGGTCTTGGGAGTGGGGCTCTTGGGAAATCGTCCTTCGTGTGGTAGTTTGGAGGTTTAAGTTGGGGTATACCCAGGTTGGGAGGGGATGGTCGTGAAAAGTAAGGGGGTGGGGTAAAGCTCGCGAACGGTGCTAAATTCCGGGATTCGCTAGGGGCCAGATTTTAGGGCTCTTTATGCTCTTTCAAACGACACCAATCTCGGTTTTCTAGCACCAGGGGTTACGAAGATAACTTGCGGGGGGGTGAAGTAGTCCCGAAGGGGGAGGGGGGGAGGGGGAGGTTTCGTGGGGAGACGATAGGCGGTGGGGTCTTGGGGGGTCTCGTGCGGAGGTAAGAGGGGGTGGGGTCTTGGTGGGGGGTCTTTGGGGGTCTCGTGGGGAGGTGATGGATGGTGGGGTCTTGGGAGTGGGGTCTTGGTGGGTCTCGTGGGGAGGTGAGGGGTGGTGGGGTCTTGGGGGGTCTCGTGGAGAGGTGAGGGGTGGTGGGGTCTTGGGAGTGGGGGTCTTGGGGAATCGTCACTCGTGAGGTGGTTTGGAGGTTTAAGTTAGAGGGGGTATTCCCAGGTTGAGTGGGGGTGGTTGTGAAAAGTAAAGGGGGGCGGTAAAGCTCGCGAACGGTGCTGAATTCCGGGATTCGCTAGGGGCCAGATTTTAGGGCTCTTAATGCCCTTTCAAACGACACCAATCTCGGTCTTCTAGCACCAGGGGTTGCGAAGATAACTTGCGGGGGGGTGAGGTAGTCCCGAGGGGGGAGGGGGGGGATTTCGTGGGGAGACGATAGGCGGTGGGGTTTTGGGGGGTCTCGTGCGGAGGTAAGAGTGGGTGGGTTCTAGGGGGTCTCGTGGGGTTGGGTGAAGGGTTCAGGAGTTCCCTCAGGACTTACGTATGCGCTGGTGCGGAGCTGGAGCGGATTCTTCACGTCGGTCCGCGTGATAGCTGGTGTGGTAGAATAATTCTTCGGCCGGCTTCGGAGTCTTCACACAAGGCTAATATATTAAAGAAAAGCACGTGGTGACAAAAAGTGTGGTTATACCACGCGGTTTGAGGTTGTTTTTTGGTAATAACCTCGTGCTATTTGGCAATCTTGGTACCTTTATGTCTTTATTGGTTTCCCTCCGATTTCCAAGATTCTTACGCCGTTGAATTTGCCTTCGCCTCCTCTCTCTGGGTGAATTTGGGAGAGGTAATCCGACTACGTAAAGGGGTTGAAAGAAGGGGGTCGATAAGGGTTGGATAGGGTTGAATTTTTTATTGGTCGTATACTCATCCAGATACCCTCTATACAACCCCGAAGACCATTTTTCTCTAAAATGTCAGGTTTCTGAGATACGCAAAGGGGTTGAAACAAGGGGGTTGAAAAGGATTGAATAGGGTTGAATTTTTTAGTGGTAATATAGTCATCCAGACACCTATACAACCCCGAAGACCATTTTTCTCTACAATGTCAGGTTTCTGAGATATGCCAAGGGGTTGAAACAAGGGGGTTGAAAAGGGTTGAATGGGGTTGAATTTTTTATTGGCCATATACTCACCCAGATACCCTCTATACAACCCCGAAAACCATTTTTCTCTACAATGTCAGGTTTCTGAGATACGCAAAGGGGTTGAAAGTAGGGGGTTGAAAAGGGTTGAATAGGGTTGAATTTTTATTGGCCATATACTCATCCAGATACCCTCTATACAACCCCGAAAACCATTTTTCTCTACAATGTCAGATTTCTGAGATACGCAAAGGGGTTGTAAAAAGGGGGTTGAAAAGGGGTAATTTTTTTTTTGTTTTATACTCATCCAGACACCCTCTATATAAGCCCGAAAACCATTTTTCTCTTCGACGTCAGGTTTCTGAGATATGCCAAGGGGTTAAAACAAGGGGGTTGAAAAGGGTTGAATAGGGTTGAATTTTTTATTGGCCATATACTCACCCAAATACCCTCTATACAACCCCGAAAACCATTTTTCTCTAAAATGTCAGATTTCTGAGATACGCAAAGGGGTTGTAAAAAGGGGGTTGAAAAGGGGTAGTTTTTTTTTTTCGTTTTCTACTCATCCAAACACCCTCTATACAACCCCGAAAACCATTTTTCTCTTCGACGTCAGGTTTCCGAGATAAGCAATGGGGTTGAAAGAAGGGGGTTGAAAAGGGGTAGTTTCCGATTTTTCCCATACTCACCCCGACACCTTCTATACAACCCCATAAAAAGTTTTTCCCTCCTAGCACGGGAAGTGGGAGAACAATTGTGTCAATCAGTCAGTCAATCAATCAGTCAGTGGTTTTTTAATTATATATAATATAATAATAACTAGTACTTCGCTTGGGGGCGCGAGTTGCGAGCAACTCGCGGTGTCTTTTTAGTATTTTTTTACTAACAACAAAGGGTTTGAAAGTAGGGGGTTGAAAAGGGTTGAGTAGGGTTGAAATTTTTATTGGCCGTATACTCACCCAGATACCCTCTATACAACCCCGAAAACCATTTTTCTCTACTGTGTCAAATTTCTGAGATACGCAAAGGGGTTGAAAGTAGGGGGTTGAAAAGGGTTGAATTTTTTATTGGCCATAAACTCATCCAGATACTCTCTATACAACCCCGAATACCATTTTTTTCTAAAATGTCAGATTTCTGAGATACGCAAAGGGGTTGTAAAAAGGGGGTTGAAAAGGGGTAATATTTTTTTTCGATTTATACTCATCCAGACACCCTCTATACAACCCCCAAAACCATTTTTCTCTTCGACGTCAGGTTTCTGAGATAAGCAATGGGGTTGAAAGAAGGGGGTTGAAAAGGGGTAGTTTCAGATTTTTCCCATACTCACACCGACACCTTCTATACAACCCCATAAAAAGTTTTGCCCTCCTAGCACGGGAAGTGGGAGAACAATTATGTCAATCAGTCAATCAGTCAGTGGTTTTTTAATTATATATAATATAACTAGTATTTCGCTTGGGGGCGCGAGTTGCAAGCAACCCGCGGTGTCTTTTTAGTATTTTTTGACTAACAATTATTATCTCTACAATGTCAGATTTCTGAGTTACGCAAAGGGGTTGAAAGAAGGGGGTTGAAAAGGGTTGAATTTTTTTTGGCCATATTTTGATCCAGGTACCCTCTTTACAACCCCGAAAACCATTTTTCTCTACATTGTCAGGTTTCTGAGATATGCCAAGGGGTTGAAACAAGGGGGTTGAAAAGGGTTGAATTTTTTATTGGCCATATACTCATCCAAACACCCTCTATACAACCCCGAAAACCATTTTTCTCTAAAATGTCAGATTTCTGAGATACGCAAAGGGGTTGTAAAAAGGGGGTTGAAAAGGGGTAGTTTTTTTGTTCGTTTTCTACTCATCCAAACACCCTCTATACAACCCCGAAAACCATTTTTCTCTTCGACGTCAGGTTTCTGAGATAAGCAATGGGGTTGAAAGATGGGGTGGAAAAGGGGTAGTTTCAGATTTTTCCCATACTCACCCCGACACCTTCTATACAACCCCATATAAAGTTTTCCCCTCCTAGCACGGCAAGTGGGAGAACAATTATGTCAATCAGTCAGTCAATCAATCAGTCAGTGGTTTTTTAATTGTATATAATATAATAACTAGTATTTCGCTTGGGGGCGCGAGTTGCAAGCAACCCGCGGTGTCTTTTTGGTATTTTTAGTAACAATTATTATCTCTACAATGTCAGATTTCTGAGTTACGCAAAGGGGTTGAAAGAAGGGGGTTGAAAAGGGTTGAATTTTTTTTGGCCATATATTCATCCAGATGTCCTCTATACAACCCCGAAGACCATTTTTCTCTACAATGTCAGGTTTCTGAGTTACGCAAAGGGGTTGAAAGAAGGGGGTTGAAAAGGGTTGAATTTTTTTTAGCCATATTTTCATCCAGATGCCCTCTATACAACCCCGAAAACCATTTTTCTCTACAATGTCAGGTTTCTGAGTTACGCAAAGGGGTTGAAAGAAGAGGGTTGAAAAGGGTTGAATTTTTTTTAGCCATATTTTCATCCAGATGCCCTCTATACAACCCCGAAAATCATTTTTCTCTACAATGTCAGGTTTCTAAGTTACGCAAAGGGGTTGAAAGAAGGGGGTTGAAAAGGGTTGAATTTTTTTTGGCCATATTTTCATCCAGACACCGTCTATACAACCCCGAAGACCATTTTTCTCTACAATGTCAAGTTTCTGAGATACGCAAAGGGGTTGAAAGTAGGGGGTTGAAAAGGGTTGATTTTTTTATTGGCCATATACTCATCCAAACACCCTCTATACAACCCCGAAAACCATTTTTCTCTAAAATGTCAGATTTCTGAGATACGCAAAGGGGTTGTAAAAAGGGGGTTGAAAAGGGGTAGTTTTTTTTTTCGTTTTCTACTCATCCAAACACCCTCTATACAACCCCGTAAACCATTTTTCTCTTCGACGTCAGGTTTCTGAGATAAGCAATGGGGTTGAAAGAAGGGGGTTGAAAAGGGGTAGTTTCAGATTTTTCCCATACTCACCCCGACACCTTCTATACAACCCCATAAAAAGTTTTCCCCTCCTAGCACGGTAAGTGGGAGAACAATTATGTCAATCAGTCAATCAGTGAGTGGTTTTTTAATTATATATAATATAATAATAACTAGTATTTCGCTTGGGGGCGCGAGTTGCAAGCAACCCGCGGTGTCTTTTTATTATTTTTAGTAACAATTATTATCTCTACAATGTCAGATTTCTGAGTTACGCAAAGGGGTTGAAAGAAGGGGGTTGAAAAGGGTTGAACTTTTTTTAGCCATATTTTCATCCAGACACCCTCTATACAACCCCGAAGACCATTTTTCTCTACAATGTCAAGTTTCTGACATACGCAAAGGGGTTGAAAGTAGGGGGTTGAATAGGGTTGAATTTTTGATTCTTCATATACCCATCCATACATGCTCTGTGTGACACAGATGTTCACAGAACTGTATTTGTTCATAAACTGTATCTCAAAGTGTGTGTATCCTAGAAACTAAGATGTATTTTTGCATGCAAAATAAAATAAACTTATTATTATTATTATCAGTTATCTTTTTTTTCTCAGCTCTTTTTTGGCTGGTTTTTACCACATTTATGGGCCAAGCCAAGTAAATGTAGCGTGTCGTGCGTTTAATGGATTGTGTGATGAGGTCTTACTTCGTTGTCATCTATCTGCATAAATTTTCTGACAATTCTGCATGTATTTAGAATCGCAGCCTTTTGCAATGTTATGTAGAGGGTTTCTGTAAGATCTAATAATTTTAAACTATGGAGGAGATAATTTGGGATAACACCTGTGGTGGAAAGTACTATTGGAACTACATATACTTTTTCTTGACGCCAGATTCTCATAACTTCATCTTTGAGTTCTGCGTATTTACTTATTTTTTCAGTGATCGTCTTCTGAATGTTATGTGTATTGGGCATTGCAATGTCTATGAAATAAGTTATTTTATTTATTTTATCCTGTAATGTTATATTCGGTCTATTATAATGTATGGTTCTGTCGGTGAGAATGGCACGGTCGTAGTAGAGCTTATGTGTAGTACTTTCTAAAATGGTTTGTGGTGTATAGTTGTAGTAAGGGGTTTTAGTGTTTTGAATGAGTGCGTGTTTGAGAGCTAGTTTTTGATGGATGACGTTTGCTACTTGGTTATGCCTATGAGTGTAATCGGTCTGCGTGAATGTTGTGCAGGCGCCAGTAATATGCTGAATGGTTTCAGGTTGGGTGTGACACTTGCGACATTTATCGTTTGTTACTGTAGGATCTTTAATTATATATTTTCTGTAATTTTTTTTGTGTTAATGATCTGTTATTATTATTATTATTTCCTTTATTCATTACATAAATACATATAAATTACATTTTTAAATATTAAAATACAATTATATAAAAATATTTAAAAATATAAAAAATAGTAGCCCACCGGTATCGGGAACAGGGTCCAAGCTACCGGCGGTCAGGGCCCCAGAGAGAGGAACCTCCTAACAATGCGAGCCGTGTCCAGAAGTACCGCTTTCTGGATCAAGCCCTTGATCCAGCTGCCTAAAGAGAACCTCTTAAGGTGTTGGTCGAGGCTCTTGGCTATTAAGCCATTGACGGAAACGACTATCGGTACAATGATTGCTGAATCCACATCCCACATGTCGACAACCTCGCGAGCCAAGTCAAGATATTTAATTTGCTTATCTTTCTCAGCTTTCACGAGGTTCTCGTCATGTGGAACATTTATGTCTACAATCATTGCACGCCTCACGATTCGGTCCACCACCACTATATCAAGCTTATTGGCAACAATAGTCCTGTCAGTGATGATGGACCGATCCCAGTACAATGTGATATTGCCATTATCGAGAACTGGGTCGGGCACATACCTGTAGTACGGCACCTCCGATTCCACAAGTGAGTATTTTAGAGCAAGTTGCTGGTGGATAATCCTGGCTACGAGGTTGTGCCTATGCAAATACTCTCAATACTTATTATTGTTATTATGTAATCCCGAAGACCATTTTTCTCTACAATGTCAAGTTTCTGAGATACGCAAAGGGGTTGAAAGAAGGGGGTTTAAAAGGGTTGAATAGGGTTGAATTTTTTATTGGCCATATACTCATACAGACACCTTGTAACAACCCCGAATAACATTTTTCTCTAAAATGTCAGATTTCTGAGATACGCAAAGGGGTTGAAAGAAGGGGGTTGAAAAGGGTCGATTTTTTTATAGGCCATATACTCACCCAGATACCCTCTATACAACCCCGAAAACCATTTATCTCTACGATGTCAGCTTTCTGAGATGGGTCTACCCTTTATAGCAGAACTTAATGTCATAATATTATTTTGCATAACAACGGATAGCATAATCTTCACTTCGCAGAAAATTGTTTGGTGTACCCTCATTTATCATACATTAAAAAGTCATAATTTTGTAAGTCAGAATCATCTTTAGGCATAAATTTCATATCCATAATGATTAAAAAGTAGAACCATCTTATCGCAGAAAGTTCACAGTCAGAATTGTCTTTTGGCAAACATTTCATATCGGTAGTCATTAAAAGGCAGAACTGGCATATTTCCGAAAGTTAACAGAATCATCTTTTGTCATACATTTTGACATCCATAAATAGAAAGACACATCTGTTATATTACAGAAAATTCAGTTACAATAATTTTGCATTTCTTACCAGAACAATAAAATTTGTACAAGCAAGCATGCAGCATGCAAGCAAGCACGCAGCATGCAAGCAAGCAAGCAGCATGCAAGCAATCATGCAGCATGCAAGCAAGCAAGCAACATGCAGCATGCATGGTTTCTGTCACGGCTACAGCGCTGCGGGGTTCCGGCGGTCCCACGCGAGTTTATCGTTGCAGATGGGTTTAACGCTCACCACCGCAGCTTCGGCTTGCTGCCCGGCTTCGCCGGCCAGCCTCAGCCGCGGCGGCGAGTGTTACAACCACCTGCTCCTCAACTCGCGGGCCGCCTCACCCCTCCGCGCCTTCGCGGTTTTAAATTACACTCTAGGGGTAGGGCAGACAAGACTACGTGGAGTCGGTTTTGCAGCGATTTGTTTCTGTCACTAAATTTTTAGTAAAAAGCGTTTACTGTTAAGACAATGTTTAAATTTTAATATAAGTACCTAAGATTAGATACAAATGCTTTTTTTATGGAAATGTTTAAAGAGATACATCCCAGGTGAAATTCTGTCATCTTCATAGTATGCCATGTGAAATTATGCAAAATGATCGTTGTTCAAAGTAAACATTGTGCTAAACGAAATTATGCGATGTTTTAACAATGCTAAAGGTAATTATGCCAAATAAAATTCTGCCATCCTAATAGTATGCCATTGTAAATTCGGGCATATAAATATTCGGCCAAACAATAGTTATACTAAATATTTTTTATGCCTTACAAATACTCGTTTAAAAAAGATTATGCCAAGTGTGTTATGCCAAGTAAAATTCGGAGCAACAAGATTCTGGCAGATAGAGGGAACCCTTCTGAGATACGCAAAAGGGTTTTTTTTTTAATTTACAGTTCATTACCGCGGACTTGGTGGTCCGCGCCTTTTTTTACAGGTTAAACTTGTTTAGATTTTTTTTTACATTACATATAGTATGTGCTTCCACATAGGACACTTTTCCTTAATCTTCGCACAAGTTATTCCTGTGAGCATACAATAAAAGCATTTCGTAGCTTATGGTCTATGTGAGTCCATCATTTTTTTTTCTTTTTTTTTTCTTTGTGTTTTTATTTTGTTTTTTTTTTAATGTTTCTTTTTGTTTTTTTTTTTTTTATATGTATAATCTTCAGACTTTAGTTCTAAATTACTTATTACTATATTAGTTAAAACACGGATGTTTTGACACACTTAAAACAAATGGATATACATAAAGGGGTGATGCATGGCAGTTTGAGCCGGCCAACCTCGACCTTGCGGGAACGTGAGTATGACAGACTCACTCTGCCATGCAGCTTTACATAATGGTATTTTATTTAACATTATGGAGAATACAGAGTTTGGGTGGAGTTTATTATTGGGGACAGGGATTAGTTTAGGTGGGCCTAATGACCAGGGACTTCGCTAGTTTCTTCTTTCTTCGCAGGGAAGGAGAAAAGCTGGGTATAAGCTTCTGCATAGGCTCAAGCCGACCTAGAGCCCGAATACCTATCTCACCTTGCCTTGCAGCTCTGATCAACGGAAGCACCAGCAAAACGACCATAAAAGGTAGCAAGTATGCTGCACTGCCCCAAATGGTAGTTGCCACTCACCGATGCCGTATAATGCGAACCAAAGGGAAGACGATCGCATTATTCGAGTGGAGAGAGGAGACTCCATTTGCCCAGGCGAGCTCACTGCTCCAACAAATCAGAGAGGCAGGAGAACACACGGTCACAGCTCGCACTATAAGTGTTGACGCGGTGGTGGTCGGAGGGGAAAGAGGAGACGTCGCAGACCGCTTCGGCTGTTTAAAAGCCTCAGAACAGCATGAGTTAGTCGTCTATGAGGACAGAGGAGAAAGTTTGAGCTTTCTCAGAGCCCCAAGAGACCCAACAGCCAGCGCGACGAGCTTCAGAACGAGTCCGACCACTCAAAGTGGATCCGAGAGGGCCCAGGAGAAGGCAGCCGCCGAAAAAACTGCAAAGGAGCAGAGCAAAACTACCAGCCCAGAGGACCAAGCCCGGTCGAGGAGTCGCCTGAAAGCAATCGGCACTTTCCTCAGTTCTCTACTCCCTAGCACCAGCCGCAAATCTCAAGCTGATAAGGAGGGGGAAGCAGTGGAGAGGTTCTTCAGAAAAACACCAAGAGAACCATCACCGAAGAAGCCCACACCAACAAGAGCCGACAAAGGGCATGTTATCCCACCGACCCTCGCAGCCAATTCAGGCACTACGGACCACGTGAAGAGCGCTTTCCTCGAGTACATAGCAATCGTGAGAGCGACCAGAGAGGTTAATCTCATGACATGCAAGAAGATCCTGCAGACCTTCCAGAGAAACACTGAAGGACTGCTAAGGGTACTGCTCGAGGAGGCCGAGGCGGCCGTATACGACAACGTCAAATCTCAAGTCATCATAGGAGAAATGACGGGGTCGTATATGGCAGCTTTCAGCGCGGAGAGTGGCTTTGTGACCCTGTACGAGGAGCAAACGGGGCGCTCAGGCAAAATAAAATTCAGAGCACCGAACACCGACCCGATACTGATTACCGCCAAGTGTACCAAAATCATGCTGGATGACAAGATCTTTGAAATGGCTCAGTCCATTCTGGGGACTTCAGACATCCAGGAGCATTGGGCGGTACCCAGTATCAGGTGGGTAAACGGCAGTGGCGTGCAGTGGTTCGAGTTAGGCTAGGCCAGAAAATAATGTCCAAAAAAAAACACCACATTATTCAGGGTTGAAATTTGGTGTTTTTTTTTTAAATAGGCAATAAAAAAAAAAAAGAAACTCATTTCATTAAAAATCAACCCTAAATAATGTGGTTATTTTTTAAATATTATTTGGACATTTTCTCTGGCCTACCCTAACTCGAACCACTGCACGCCATTGGTAAACGGAGTTCCGGGTTGCGGCAAGACAACCTGGGTGGTGAAACACTTCGACGAGGAAAAGGACGTTGTGGCCACCACGACAACTGAAACTGCCAAAGATCTCAGGGAGAAGCTTGCGCACCGCTTAGGAGACCGAGTAAAGACAAAGGTGCGCACTATGGCCTCAATCTTAGTAAATGGGTTCAGGAAACAAGAGAAATGCTACCGCCTGACGGTAGACGAGGCAGAGTGAACCTATTCGAGTTAAGATATACCCGTCCATTTATGGTGGCTGGCATCACCCAGGAACTCCTCTGCACACATCGCAACCCGATGGATGGGCAGTAACGCGCGTTCTCGCTGATGTTGCTCGCGAACGGTGCTGAATTCCGGGATTCGCTAGGGGCCAGATTTTAGGGCTCTTTATGCCCTTTCAAACGACACCAATCTCGGTCTTCTAGCACCAGGGGTTACGAAGATAACTTGTGGGGGGTGAGGTACTCCCGAGGGGGTGGGGGGGGAAGGGGGAGGTTTCGTGGGGAGACGATAGGCGGTGAGGTCTTGGGGGGGTCTCGTGCGGAGGTAAGAGAGGGTGGGGTCTTGGTGGGGGCCTTGGGGGGTCTCGTGGGGAGGTGATGGGTGGTGGGGTCTTAGGAGTAGGGGTCTTGGGGGGTCTCGTGGGGAGGTGAGGTGTGGTGGGGTCTTGGGAGTGGGGCTCTTGGGAAATCGTCCTTCGTGTGGTAGTTTGGAGGTTTAAGTTGGGGTATACCCAGGTTGGGAGGGGATGGTCGTGAAAAGTAAGGGGGTGGGGTAAAGCTCGCGAACGGTGCTAAATTCCGGGATTCGCTAGGGGCCAGATTTTAGGGCTCTTTATGCTCTTTCAAACGACACCAATCTCGGTTTTCTAGCACCAGGGGTTACGAAGATAACTTGCGGGGGGGTGAAGTAGTCCCGAAGGGGGAGGGGGGGAGGGGGAGGTTTCGTGGGGAGACGATAGGCGGTGGGGTCTTGGGGGGTCTCGTGCGGAGGTAAGAGGGGGTGGGGTCTTGGTGGGGGGTCTTTGGGGGTCTCGTGGGGAGGTGATGGATGGTGGGGTCTTGGGAGTGGGGTCTTGGTGGGTCTCGTGGGGAGGTGAGGGGTGGTGGGGTCTTGGGGGGTCTCGTGGAGAGGTGAGGGGTGGTGGGGTCTTGGGAGTGGGGGTCTTGGGGAATCGTCACTCGTGAGGTGGTTTGGAGGTTTAAGTTAGAGGGGGTATTCCCAGGTTGAGTGGGGGTGGTTGTGAAAAGTAAAGGGGGGCGGTAAAGCTCGCGAACGGTGCTGAATTCCGGGATTCGCTAGGGGCCAGATTTTAGGGCTCTTAATGCCCTTTCAAACGACACCAATCTCGGTCTTCTAGCACCAGGGGTTGCGAAGATAACTTGCGGGGGGGTGAGGTAGTCCCGAGGGGGGAGGGGGGGGATTTCGTGGGGAGACGATAGGCGGTGGGGTTTTGGGGGGTCTCGTGCGGAGGTAAGAGTGGGTGGGTTCTAGGGGGTCTCGTGGGGTTGGGTGAAGGGTTCAGGAGTTCCCTCAGGACTTACGTATGCGCTGGTGCGGAGCTGGAGCGGATTCTTCACGTCGGTCCGCGTGATAGCTGGTGTGGTAGAATAATTCTTCGGCCGGCTTCGGAGTCTTCACACAAGGCTAATATATTAAAGAAAAGCACGTGGTGACAAAAAGTGTGGTTATACCACGCGGTTTGAGGTTGTTTTTTGGTAATAACCTCGTGCTATTTGGCAATCTTGGTACCTTTATGTCTTTATTGGTTTCCCTCCGATTTCCAAGATTCTTACGCCGTTGAATTTGCCTTCGCCTCCTCTCTCTGGGTGAATTTGGGAGAGGTAATCCGACTACGTAAAGGGGTTGAAAGAAGGGGGTCGATAAGGGTTGGATAGGGTTGAATTTTTTATTGGTCGTATACTCATCCAGATACCCTCTATACAACCCCGAAGACCATTTTTCTCTAAAATGTCAGGTTTCTGAGATACGCAAAGGGGTTGAAACAAGGGGGTTGAAAAGGATTGAATAGGGTTGAATTTTTTAGTGGTAATATAGTCATCCAGACACCTATACAACCCCGAAGACCATTTTTCTCTACAATGTCAGGTTTCTGAGATATGCCAAGGGGTTGAAACAAGGGGGTTGAAAAGGGTTGAATGGGGTTGAATTTTTTATTGGCCATATACTCACCCAGATACCCTCTATACAACCCCGAAAACCATTTTTCTCTACAATGTCAGGTTTCTGAGATACGCAAAGGGGTTGAAAGTAGGGGGTTGAAAAGGGTTGAATAGGGTTGAATTTTTATTGGCCATATACTCATCCAGATACCCTCTATACAACCCCGAAAACCATTTTTCTCTACAATGTCAGATTTCTGAGATACGCAAAGGGGTTGTAAAAAGGGGGTTGAAAAGGGGTAATTTTTTTTTCGTTTTATACTCATCCAGACACCCTCTATATAAGCCCGAAAACCATTTTTCTCTTCGACGTCAGGTTTCTGAGATATGCCAAGGGGTTAAAACAAGGGGGTTGAAAAGGGTTGAATAGGGTTGAATTTTTTATTGGCCATATACTCACCCAAATACCCTCTATACAACCCCGAAAACCATTTTTCTCTAAAATGTCAGATTTCTGAGATACGCAAAGGGGTTGTAAAAAGGGGGTTGAAAAGGGGTAGTTTTTTTTTTTCGTTTTCTACTCATCCAAACACCCTCTATACAACCCCGAAAACCATTTTTCTCTTCGACGTCAGGTTTCCGAGATAAGCAATGGGGTTGAAAGAAGGGGGTTGAAAAGGGGTAGTTTCCGATTTTTCCCATACTCACCCCGACACCTTCTATACAACCCCATAAAAAGTTTTTCCCTCCTAGCACGGGAAGTGGGAGAACAATTGTGTCAATCAGTCAGTCAATCAATCAGTCAGTGGTTTTTTAATTATATATAATATAATAATAATATAGATGAACCTGCAACTACGTAATTATCGAGCTCATATCGCTTACTTACCTTAAGCGAAATTTGTTTGAGAAAGACTTTTTGTAGGTATCTTAAACTATATCGTCTTATCCTAACTAATGTTAAAAATGAGAAAGTCAGCTTGTTTGTTTGTTTCCTCTTCATGTCTAACGGCTGAACGGATTTGGACGAAACTTGATAAAGCTCTAGATTAATATAGACGCATTTTCGGCTAAAGATAAGTCAGTGCGGTAAGCGTTAAGATATTCATGATTAGAAAACAGTTGTGGAGAACAGTCAAACAGTCCTTACTCCCCTACTCTGAGTCACTATGTTGGGAGAATGGTCAGGTAATTTGAAATTGAAAACAATATATCTAGTTTTAATTTCCGCGAATATTAGTGGGTTGCAGGTATGCACCTCCCTCCCGCCCGCTATATTATGCACATGCAGGATTACAAGGCATACCTGCAACCCACTAATATTCGCGGAAATTAAAACTAGATATATTGTTTTCAATTTCAAATTAAAATGGATTTCCGCAAAATAACGCCTGACTCAACCAATTTTAATGGTCAGGTAACTTGTTCTTTCCTTTATCTTTCTCTGCACATCTTGCCTCAGACACCGAAGTACGTTGGTGTTTGTTATTTTGTATCCTTGTTTAGTTCTACGAACTAACTAAAGTTTCCTTACCAGATATTTTATTTACAAGATGAACTATAATACCTACGCAAAATTAAATTCTTGTCTTGTCTTTGGTCTTGGTCTTGTCCAAGGTTCATCGCTACGCGTAAGACGGTGTTTGCTGCAGCAGCTACATATTACTTTCAACTTCTATGATAGGGCCATTGTAAACTATATAGTGCTTATTGGGCAAACACTAATGGTAGGAGAGCAGTGGTGGCCGAGTGGTAAGGGCCCCGACTTACGAGTTGTAGGTCGCGGGTTCAAACCCAGCCAGGCGTATTACTTTGTGCAATTCATTTCATCACCACTGCTCTCGAAACGGTGAAGGAAAACATCGTGAGGAAACCGGCATGTCCTAGAACCAAAAATTCGAAGACATGTGACATTCACCAACCCGCACTGGGCCCGCGTGGTGGATTACGGCCCATTCCCTCTCCTAGAGAGGAGGCCCGTGTCCCAGCAGTGGGAACGTTAAAAGGCTGATTATACTAATAGTTAACCTGTGGCAAACACTATCGGTATCGATACCTACTGATATCGGTCATACCCGATTCTTAATATACTGCTGGTGCTATAGTTAGATGCTTTGATAAATGATATTTATTTTGTAAGTAGGTTAAACATAACAATTTTACACGTCCAATATTTCTGGTCATTTTAAGCAAGATGAAGCCGGTGTTGCCTAACCGACTACCCTGAGAAGAAACACCGAAACACACTCAGAGGTCATAGTCTCTTTTAAAGTACATAATATAATCCGTACTGGTCAATCATGCGGTACTGAAAAGGGTAGGGATTTATAAGCACCCGGGAGTCGCTTGGCGATTCCTGGCTACCATAGGCGCGGACCTGCGCATGGTAAGCGAGGGGTGCTCGCCGTCCGATAAAAACCAGGCCTGAGTCGACGGCGTGTCTTGTCATGATGTCAGCATAGAAGACCGGGCCCAATAGGGTCAGTGCCTGCTTGGGTTGCGGAATTTGTTCGAAAGAGTTACCGCGGTCCTGGAACGCAAAGCGCATAAGGAGGAACACGGATGGGTTTTAACCAGTAAGAGTCGGACACTCCCTTCCGCTCCGCTCAGAGCGGAAGAAGTCATTTGATTATTTCCCAACCTAGTTGTAGTTTAAATACTGATTACCAGATTCAAAATTCGAATTCGAGTAAATGACAAAAACCCAAACGTTAATTGACAGATAATGCTTATGAGTTGTTCACTACTAATCACTTACCTGTGGGTTATTTTTCTTTCAATAGAGTAGATAATTATTATATGAATAAAGAACCTGCAGCTTCTAACGGCAGTTCTCAAAACCTAAAATGATTGTACTCACCTAAATATTAAAATTTCGGAGTCAATCAATACCATCGTGCCGACCGGGCATTTATGGAATAATTTAAGATCCAATTAACAAACAAAGATTCAAAAGGGTATATCCTCTCTGGACACTCGACGACCTGTGTAAAAGTCGGTTGTATTTTTTTGTAAAAAGTTTTTTATTTTTCACTTTTGTAGTGGTACCTACACCCCCTCCCCTCCCCCACCTAAACGAACCAATCACATTGGTGTAAAAAAAACGTACAGTTCCTTTGCAGAGGAGAAAGTAGACAAAGTACATATCTTTTTTAGATTTTTCGAAAACGCTTGGTTGATTTCGATAAAATTTTCATGAGACCATTTGGGAAGTATACCCTTTCCAACAAAAAAAGAATTTTTCAAATCGGTTGACAAGCGACGGAGTTATGCGCGAACAAACATAAAAAAAAAACATACAAACAACCGAATTGAGAACCTCCTCCTTTTTAGAAGTCGGTTAAAAATAAAAAAGTGCAAAATAACTTTAATTTCGGAAGTCGGTGTTCAAAAAACGAAAAAGCAACCAGAAACACCGAGTTCCGAAATTAAAGTTATTTTGCACTTTTTTATTTTTTGTAAAAGTCGGTTGTATTTTTTTTTGTAAGTAAAAGTCGGTTGTATTTTTTTGTAAAAAGTATTTTTTCGTACCATTTGCGAAAAAATTAACACAATAATAATATGAGATAATCATTTATTAAAAATAATGACAATTTTAAAAGTAAAAGTTAACATTCGAAACATTGTTCCAATTATTGATAAAGAGAGTTACATTTTTGTTTGGTACATTTATTGTTGAACAGTTGATTTGAGTATTTTTGTCGAACAAGCTCATACGGCCTCGTCGGTTTTCGTAATTTTATTTAATAATCATAACTGCATAATAAATGCGTATTCCTTTTTTAAAAAATGTATAATGCTTTATATACAAACTCAATGGTGTAAACACAGATGTAAGTAGTTTTTTTTTTTTTAGTTTGGCACTAATTGTACTTTGTGCCATAATTCATGTAAAAATTTGGGAAACAGGGAAATAAAACAGCGGAACGGAAGGACAGTAAACAAGGATCAGGTAAGTCATAAATATATGTAAACATGGTACAATATAATATATAATTTATTTATATTATAATTTATTTATTTATAGTTTAATATCATTTTTATACAGAAAAGAGGCGATGATATCATAATAAATTATTGGATTATGTAATAAACAAATAATACAAGTTGGGAAAGGAGTTTTTAAACTAATAAGGGAATCAAGGAAATCAGATCGGTCATCAGATGTAGTTCAGTATAAATTTCGTTAAGTATTCCAAATTTAAATCATATTCTCCCCCTAGAGGATGAATGAAATTCAGTACAATTTTCTTTCCCTGTTTTTAACAGATTAAAAATGACTATTGTTATGTTCGCTTTTTGTGGCATAGAATGTCACTTTTTTGAGCAAGTGGTATGAAAAGACTATATTCATTTCATGCGTAGTAGGTTATCCATAGAGGTGCAAGAAGTATGACTATTGCAAGAGGACGAAAGAGTTTCGATAATCTTTTGAAAGGATTTGCGTGGCGACATGCAGTTCAACCACAGGTGTTAATTCGGTTATTCCCATGATGCATGCATGCGTGATTTTATATTATCGAATGTTGTTACTAATCGTGACTCTCTCTTATCCACTAGCGATCATAAAAATCGTGACATAAATATCGTGCATGTATCACAAATTCAGCTTATAAACCATTCGAATTGTCAGACGAAGCTGAGCGGGTCATGCAGTGCGCCATTTAATTCGAATTCAAAATTCGAAGGCGGCCATCGATCGCGGTTTAGCAGTCTAGGGTTAAAAAGAGAAAAGGAGTTTTTTTTTTATTACGGCTGAATTGATTAAATGATAGTCATTGGACAAATCGATTTCATAGAATGACCAAACTGCAACTAGCCTACCATTACCAAGGAATCACAAGTAAAAGTAAAACTAAAATAGTAATACAAAGTAAAATAATGACGCTGTAAATAGGTATCTCTTGTTGAACTAATTATTAGGAAAAGTGGTAAAACCAGTATCTATACATAGGCTGGTCTGTAGATTTTCCCACGAGAACTAGGGAAACTTAGATAAAGTCGACTTTATCTTTATTTAGATGCACATAATGCAATGCTAGGGTTGGGACTTTCTACTTTCGCGCCTTCTTGTTTATGGTCTGTGCCGGATGTAGCAAATTAAAAACAAATGCTGTCAAATACTTCGTCTTGCGCGAAGTATTCAAGCAGAGATAGTTTTACATTAATTTAAACCAACACAACCCGGCTCCACGCTGCTACCGAGACAATCTAGTTTATAACGGATATTTAGAATACCTATAACATAACACTGCTCGATCTGGAGATTGATCTGATAACCTCATGCGTTGAAGATTCGCACTTGCAATATGTTTTAGCCGAAAACATATTGCAAGTGCGAATCTTCACAAGGCAATAGTTTTGTAGGGTCGATGAAATACCATAGATATTTTTACGGCGTGATGGAAACTGCGTGTATTAAAAGATTATTGCTACAGAGTACTTAACACTTACATTCAGTGAAAGTAACATGAATAGTGTTACCAAACCTATCTATTACGTTATGAGTAAAAAATGTAGTAACAAAAAAACTAGAGTATGTTTTTGCAACCATAAGAAATTGTGAATAAAAAGCCCGGAAAAGTGAAGCAAGTAGCCAGTTATAATTACCCTGATTTAAGTGGTATTATTCGAACTGAATGGGAAATGAAAAAAAGAATCTATGATATGGATTGG